>CM054061.1:314950254-317350254 GCA_028641055.1 Alopecurus myosuroides
AACGGTTCTATCATCGAAAGCCCTAAGCCACGTAAAATATGCAAAAATAATTTAGAGGCGTCTAACTAGTTTTTGCTGGGCTTGTGATGTGATATGGTAAATATTACAAATTTGATTATGAGATGATCTATTTTGTAAATTATTGATATACCGGAAGGTATCCATATGATTGTCTTCTTCTTGATGGACAATCAAGATTGGGTGCCATGGTACTTGGTACCACGCCGGTGGAATGATGGAGATCATACCATGATGCACATGATGGAGATCAAGTGCAAGGAGGACCATATCATATCACGTTATCCTTTCATGTGATGTCTGTGATGTTAATCCTTTTTATGCATCTTGTTTTGCTTAGATAACGATGGTAGCATTATAAGATGATCCCTCTCACTTAATATCAAGATAATAATGTGTTCTTCCTTAAAGTATGCACCGTTAAGAAAGTTCGTCGTTTCGAGACACCACGTGATGATCGGGTGTGACAGACTCAACGTTCGCATACAACGGGTGTTTTCAAGCCTAGCATGTACAGACATGGCCTTGAAACACACGCAATACTACGGTTCTACTTGGCGAGCCTAGCATGTACAGACATGGCCTCGGAACACGTAACCGAAAGGTAAAGCATGAGTCATATGGATGATATGATGAACATGTCGATGTTCGCCTTTGAAGCTACATCATCTCACGTGATGATCGGTTTTGGTGTAGTGAATTTGGTTCGTGTAATCACTAAAGACGACTAAGAGGGATGTTGTTTTTGAGTGGGAGTTCATGGTTTAATTTTGAATTAACTTGAACTTATTTATCATGAACAACAAATCAAAGTGAATTTGCACAACTTGTAGTAGTCATTGGCATCCACATAACTACCTTACACGTAGATTTTTAATTGAGATATAACTGTTATGATCTGGTAAATACCATTTAAGATTGGTACCGTATTAGTGAAATTTAAAATTGAGTCCTATTGTAGATTTTTGGTATTTCCTACCTAGCTCCATGTGGTTAATGATTGATTAATCTAGAGAGCAAATAATTCCTACTTAGAATCCAGAGTCATGGTTGCTTCCGTATTACTTTATCTTCAAAAGAATGTTTTGTTGATCAAGGTGATTTAGGAACTGAAAAGAGTTGTTTTCAGAAACAATCAAGTGAAAGATATATTGATATCTAGAAACTTATTTGTGGCAACATGACTGAATATAATTTAGCGTGACAATGTTTGCTTATATTATCTGAATATATGCAAATTTAGCGTGACAATGTTTGCTTATATTATCTGAATATATGCAATGATTGAAGACGCTAGGCATTTGAATATTCCAAGAAGTTGGGCGCTAAAAATTGTCCTCTAAATCCCTTCCTTCGAGCTACAGTAGCTCAATCATAAAATTGTTATGATGGGATGGATTAGAAGTATGGCTAAAGTAGTTTACCTTACTCGGAAATTGCTAAGAGTGGAATCTAGAAGAATGCTATTAATATGGTGATATTAGTAGAACAATCAAACTCAAAGTATGACTCAATGGGTGATAGTATATGACTAACACGCCAAAGAAAATGAGCTAGTAAGACTAGCATTGTTTGATGTTGAATGATTCTTCTGTAAAGAAAAGGGAATATTGAAAATAGAATTGCAAATAGATATATGGCAGAAAAGAAGATAACTGGAAAAGTCCAGCTCAGGAGTATATGCTTGATATACAAGTTATAGATGTATTACTAGTTAACAAAGTATTTTTGGGTATTTTGATACCACATTGGTTGGTATGAGTTGTCATACAAAGCAACACAATGCAAGAAATACAAGGGCCTAAAAGGAACTAGTAATAGATGTGGAATCGATTATGACAAGAACATAAATAAAGTGTTGTTGTGTTCATTGTCGTATCGAACCAAACAGTCAAGATTTATTTGAAGAACTTAATAATTTGTTATTTTGTTCTAGTCTTTTGTGAGAACAAATGAGATTGTTCAAACTATGACCATATTCCATAATTGATGGATATGTTAATATAAATCATGTTGGTAAAGTAAACATCTATAAGACTGAATGCTAAAAGTTGCAAGACGTAAAAGAGTTTCACTTAAATTGTGGCACCACCATTTTAGTTCATATCGGAAAGGAAAACATGAAGGAATTCCATATTGATGGACTTCCGGAGTCATTTTGTTTTGAATAAATTGACGCTTGTGAGACCTCTTCCAAAAGATGACTAGAATTCCGTTCTTAGACCAAAGTAGAATGGACGACTAATTTAGTGGAGATTATACATATTGATGTATATAGTCCATTATGTGTAGTCATGTATGGTGGATTAATTTTTCCTTCATAAAATTCTGTCGATGATTTAAGTAGATATGTGAGTATATCTATTTAAAGGGAACAGAGTTTGACATTTTGAATTGGTTCAAAAGGTTGTTAATATGAAGTTAAAATCAATGTAACAAGATAATCAAGTATTTATGATTGGATCATAAAGGATAAAGTTTGAGTTACAAGTTTAGCAAAACATCTGAGAAGTTGCAGAATTGTTCTACAACTTATACTTCTCGAATACCCCACATTAGATTGGAGTATTCAAAAGTCAAAATCAAACCTTGTTTGACATGGCAAGATTAATAAAATTGCCATTATAATTTTGTAGTTTATACATTAGTGACAACCGTTTTTCCACTGAAAAGAGCACCATCATGATCCGCTGAAATTGACAACATATAAGATATGGTTTGGGTAGTGACCCGAATTGTCACTTTCTTAAGTTTTGGTATGCATAGCATGTGTAAAATGTTTACAACCAAAATAGGATAAATATATGTTTATAAGGTTATCCCAAATAAAACATTGGGTATTTCTCCTATCACCGAACCAAAAGACAAATGTTGTTTGTCAGAAAGGGTTGATTTCTCGAGAAAGTAGTTCTTGCGAAACAAGTGAGTGGGAGCACAGTACAAACACAACGAGATTAGAGAATCTTCGTTATCATGTCAAGAGTACCGCAGCACTGGAAGTTGTTCCGGGGTTTACTATTTTGACTAAGTAGAAGATACTACAAATGTTGTAGATACTTCAAATGAGTTTGCGAACTGTACTAGAAAAGTCCAAAAACTTTGTACTTAGAACAACTTGTGGTTTAAGTGTAAAGTGTTGTTTTGACAACAAAAGGACCTGGACCTTATAAAGGAAGCAAATGATGGGCCCTGACTTCGTAAAATTGACTATGAGTCATTATATCCGCCATTGTATCCTTGTATGAATATCAAGTATGTGACTTGGTAGTCCTTTCGATAGGCATGATGCCTAACGATAGCAAAAGGGTCTATATAGCGACAAAGACATGGATTTTACATCCTTTGAAAGTTGTACTTATCGAAAAGTTGTTTTCGACGAAGTTCAAAGAGTTCACTACTACAAGATTTTGATCTTCCGTAGTGATGCTTTAGTCTTTGCGGATAGTTCTAGCAAAAGGTTACATATTATGATATGGCAGTTGAATAACAAAACCAACTCTCCTCTCAAGGAAGTTTTATCAAGGATTTGTACTTGACACAGTCTGAGAGTTTTGTAAAATTCAAAAAGGTTGCTAGAAAGGTATGCGCACTTCAATGGTTGAAGTGAGCATAACGAAGTTGAAATCTTTACCTTAATGAAGTTATCAAAAGAGTTTGATTCCATCATGAACGATAAAGATGCTTGTAAAGTTACAAGAAATTAAGTGGGAGCGCTATGACATATTTTGATTGGAAAATATGTATTTTAAATTAACACGGTTAAGATTTTCGATTTCATATTGATGAAAGGCTTAGAAGATATTGGGCATCGATATCTATAAAAGATGGATTGAAGCGCCTGATATGATTGAAGCCAAATTACATAGATGAAATATTGAAGTAAGTCAATATAAAAATGATAAGAAGGAGTTCTTGTCACATGGAAAATAATTGAGCAAGATTCATGTGTTTTGACACATGATGAGCATCATTGAAATTGAGATTTCTAAGTCATGTTTCCATGCTATGTACACAACCAGATGAGTCCTATGCTATAAAATGTTATAGCAGGATAATTCATATGATGATTAGACAACAGTGGGAGAGATCCTTGTGTCATTTTAGAAATGCTAAGGATATGTTTTCCTATGTAGTAGTGACAAAATATTAGTTGTAATATGTTACACTAATAGTCTTGTCATTTATTCAAGTAATTTTATCTCTATTAAAATATGTGATGAACGGTAGCACAATAGGATGGAAGAAAGTTCCATGCTGGATTTGAAAGAGTTTCAAAATTAAAATATTGTGACAGATACTACAACAAAGGCTAAAGTATATCGTTGTGTTAACAACTGATTATAAGCGTATTTTGTGTCAAGGAGTTCTTTATTGAACTTGGTGAATTTCCAAGAATGCTGAAACTATGAAGCTACATTTTCACAATGTTAGTAACATCAGTTTAAGCTGAGGAATTAAGGTATCACCGGAACTTGGTGAGTTTCCAAGAATGCTAACACTATGAAGCTACATTTTCACAATGTTAGTGACATCAGTTTAAGCTGAGGAATTAAGTTTTCACGAATTGACTATATATATACAAAGCCATCTCATTAGAGAATGAGTGATGCGTGTAGACGCAAAGAACATGCAAATACAATAGGACCTGAACAGTTCAGATCTTTTTGATGATGTTTACCGCATGCGAAGCATGGTAATAACACTGGTACGCCATATGTGTTAAAGTGCTTACAGACTAGATTATTGACTCTAGTGCAAGTGGGAGACTGAAGGGAATATGCCCGAGAGGCAATAATAAAATGGTTATTATCTTATTCCTTGTTTATGATGAATGTTTATTTCTCATGCTAGAATTGTATTAACCGGAAACGTTGATACATGTGTGCTTAATAAACAAACAATGGTTCCTAGTAAAGCCTCTCTTTTAACTAGCTCGTTGATTAATAGATGATCAAGGTTTCCTGATCATGAACATTGGATGTTATTAATAACGGGGTCATGTCATTAGAAGAATGATGTGATGAACATATACCCAAAGAGAATATAGCAATGCGATCAAGTCATTTAGTTTACATTGTTATATCAAACATACGAAGTAACTTATTCCTTAGACCTTGAGATCATGTCAATCACTGATACCGGAAGAGTGCTTTGATGGCATCAAACGTCACACCGTAACAGGGTGACTATAAAGGTGTCGTTAAGTATTCGGAAAGTATTAGTTGAGGATCATGGATCAAGAGTGGGATTTGTCCATCCAAATGACGGAGAGATATACTCTGGGCCCTCTCGGTGATATCACATCGAAACCGCTTGCAAGCACGTGATATGATCACATAGGATGTTATATCACGGGAACGAGAAAAGAGTACTTGTCGGTAACGAGATTGAACAAGGTATGGTTGATACCAATGATCGAATCTCGGACAAGTAAAATATCGCGAGACAAAGGGAATAGTTCACAGCGTTGTTGGTTCACACGATCACGAGAGTCATCGTTGAATATATAGGAGTCATCACGGATCTCCAGATCCCGCTGTTGATTATTGATCGGAGAGGAGTCTCGATCATGTCTATCTTATTCGCGAACCGTAGGGTGACACACTTAAGGTTCGATGACGCATTTGAGAGGATACGGAATATCGAAGAATATTTTGGACAGCACCGAAATTGTTTCGGGGAAAATTGAAATAGTTCAAGGGGTTTTTCGTCGAATGGTTGTTAATAGAATTAACAAATGATTCGAGGTGCTATATGCAAAAGTTTGTTAATAGAATTAACAAATTCTGAAATAAAGAAATAAAAAGGTTTTATTAATTTATTAAAAGAAAACCTTTGGATTTTCCAAGTGGGAAATTATGGGAGCATGAGTGGGTGTGAGTGGAGCTTCCACTCACATGAAGAGGGAAGAGGTGGGGGCACCACCATGGCTGGCCGCACCCCACCTTTGGGCTGCCTCCCTCTCCCTATAAAAGGAGGGTGAGGGCTCCTCCTCATACACACACTTGGCCACTTCCCTTTCCCTCCACCCGCTGCTCCATTTCATGGTCTCCGGCTTGGCGAAGCCCTGACCGTGGGATTTTTCACCACCACCACGTCGTCGTGCTGCTGGAGTTCCGAGGGATCCTCTACTTCCGCGCCCCGCTGGAACGAGGGAACGGAGGTCGTCATCAACCGTACGTGTGACCGATCACGGATGCACCGCCGGATTGCGGTGCCATCTTCTCGCTATCGGGATCGGTGTGAGTACGACTACGCCAACAACGAGATTTGATCTCGTACCACTTTGAGTCTTCGAGGGTATGTGTTCTCCTTAACCCTCTTGTTGCCCGTTGCACTTCGTCTCCTAGATTAGATCTTGGCCTTTCGGGTGTCTCTCGCGTAGGAAAATTTTTGTTTTCTATGCTACGTTCCCCTTCAGGTGATGAGATTGTTGTCGTAAAAAACTTTCAGCAGAGCATCCCGCAAGAAAACGATGATGTTTGCTTGGGCTCCTGTGCAGGAAGTCACTTTCCGTGAACTTGAAGAAAAGAGGTTTCTCGTCCACGAAAATTGACTGGGGGATTGGCGGCGTATTACAGAACAGGGGCCCTGGATCTTTCATGATCACTGGCTGCTAATCGAGAAGTTTGATGGGAGATGTAGAGCTGGGGCTGTCGAACTGAACCAAATCCATGTGTGGATCCAAATTCATGATATTCCAGAGCTGTACCGGAAAAAGCCTCTAATCAATGGGCTGGCTGGGAGTATAGGCGAAGTGGTGTCGGTGGACATGAGTATCTCAACAATAGAGGGAGGGGATTTCGTTCGAATACAAGTGTGGCTAGATGTCAGAATGTGCCTAAGCCGGTTTGTCTCTTTCAAGCCTGAAGGGGAATCCCCGGTCATCATGCGGCTAAAGTATGAGATAGTCCCACGTTACTGCGCAGTTTGTGGTCTCCTTGGCCACGAGCAGGAGGAGTGTGGCTCCGGGTAACACGCTCCACAGGAAGGAAATTTTGGAAAATGGCTGCTTGTAGATACGCCCTGGAACCAGGCGCAGCTGCAGGAGGCTTCTCAGCGCCAGCCTAGCAGTGCGGCGAGACGTGGCTTCCAAGGTCCAAGGCAGGAGTTCAGGGGAGGTAGAGCTGCTGGTGGTACCGGCCACACATGTACATTCTGTGGTAATCGAGCTGGAGGGCATGGTTGTGGAGCTAACCTGGCCGCGACGGAAAACCGCAAACGTACTTGGTCTGAGGCGAGGCTTGAGAATAGCCCAGCGAAGGAAAACATGGCCACTATGCCACTGATGCTGACTTGGAAGGAGACGGATGCGATTGAAATAGAGAGGTCCGAAGGGGCAAAACAACAGCTTATTTTTGAAGAGGGGAGCTCTAACAAAGTGTGTGCGCCCCCTGCAGGTATTCCACCACCACCTCCCTCAGCTAGAGAAGTAAAACGCCCCAAGAAGCAGGCAACAATGAAGAAGAATAACAAGAGAACCACCTCTGAATTGGCGGCCTCCAGTGTGGAGGACCGCCCGCGCCAATGAGTGCTGTGAGTGTAAACTACCGTGGCTTGGGCAGCGCCGCGGCAGTAAGATATCTACGCCTTGTGGCGGAGAAGTATGCCCCGTCTGTGTTGTGTGTAGTAGAAACGCAGCTTTCACAAAACACGGGTGGAGAGTTTATCCTATTCTTTAGGTTTCAATAAAAGTTTTACGGATTTGCTAATTCTCAGTCGCCTGAGAATTAGCTAAATCTCAGTCACCTTACCAACCATTGAATTATGCGATAAGATTAGTGCAGCCGCAGGTCGCTGTCTTGTATCCCTGTGTTGTACTCGTACAGGGGGCATAGCGACTTCATTTTTCTTCGAGCGTGCCCCTGGGCTGCTGGCCGCTGCTAGGGGCTACGTGCCTGCGTAGGCTTTGAGGCAGTGGCCTTTTTGCTTGTTTTCTGTTTTTTCTATTTGTGATTAATTTATTTTTCTTTTGGCGTTTTTTTCTTATTGTTTGCGGGTATTCATGATATTTTTACCTTTTGAAACGTAAAAGAAATTCGTGTGCAATTGAGACTCAGGATTCGTGCTTACATATTGGATCATTGAAGATTACTACAACTGTACATGTTTTGCAACTAGAATTTTATTCAATATAATTATGATTTCTCCAGTTGCATGTGGGTTGCAACTGGTATTTTCTCAGTTACATATGACTCACTATCAAAAAAAATTCAATTGCACTTTAGGTTACAACTGAGATTTTAGTAGTGTACATGAGTTACAACTTAGATTTCTCAGTTACGTGTGGGTTGTAACTGAGATTTTCCGAGTAGCATATGGTTTGCAAGTGAAATTTATTTAGTTGCATACGCAACTGAGATTTTCTAGTTGCACGTGAGTTGCAACTGAAAAAATTTCAGTTGCACATCGGTTGCAACCCAGATTTTCTAGCTGCATGTGAGATACAACCGAGATTTTCTCGTGTTGCACGTGGGTTGCAACTCAATTATCTTAGTTGCATATGAGATGCAACTGATAATTTCTCTAGCCGCAAGTGGGTTGTAACTTTTTTTTTTCAGTTTCACATGTGTTGCAACTAAGAATTTTTAGTTTGTAACTGCACAGCTGCTGCACATCAGATGCAACTAAGAATTTCTCTAGTTAGACATGTGTTGAAACTAAGCTTTGTGTAGTTGCATATGCGTTATAACTGAGGTGCAACTAAGATTTTCTTTAGTTGCACATTGGTTGTAACTGTTTTTTTTCAGTCGCATATGTGTTGAGATATTTATGCAGTACTCAATGATTTGTAATTCTGGTTTTGCCGAATTTCATATATGCAACTAAGGCTAGCTTTACGCTCTGTGTGAAAATTAATGAGCACCCGAAGGATAATTACGTACGATGTGCAACTGAGGCTCAGTAACATGTGTTGTCTGATCTGATGTCTGGTTGAAGCCCAGCACGGAGACTTACACACGGGCCAGGTCCGGCCTAGAAAAATCAAGCGGACACGTGAAAACCATGAAAAATTGACCGGGACAAAAAAAGAAAAACTAGAACGCTTCGTTGATCAGCTGCTGACGTCAGCCGACTGAGATTTAATAAATCTCAGGCGACTGATCTCTAGGCGCGCCCAAAGTTTTGTTGTTAGCAGCTCCGGCAGCAGCAGCGGAATTGGAATTTTTTGGAATGATTCAATAAGTATTGATATTTTACCCTATTCCCAATATCACCTAGATGTGGTCATCACGGAGTAGGGATATGACCCGTGGTGGCTCATAGTTGTGTACGGTGAGGCCCGGGTTAGCGAAAGACAAAAGGCATGGGACATGCTTAAGTACATATGCTCATCGAACTATCTTCCTTCGCTTTGCATCGGTGACTTCAACGAGGTATTTCGAAGAGATGAGCATGAAGGGGTAAACGAGCAGAGCTGGAGCCATATGGAGGGGTTCCGGGATGCATTTGTTATTTGTGCCCTTGGTGATGTTACAAAGGAGTATTGTGGAATTTTGAAAAGAAAGTGGCGGGAGGAACCTTCTGCTGGGCAAGACTCGACCGTGCGCTGGCATCCGCCTCCTGGCAGGAGCAGTTTCCAGGAGCTGAGGTGCATCATCTGCCCTCTTATGCGACATCGGACCACCTACCGATATTTCTAAGATATGCTCCTCGGAGGCGGAACTTAAGACGAGGAGACCATCCATTCCGCTATGAGGTTATGTGGGAATCGCACGAGAGCTTCTCGGGCTTCCTAGCGCAGGTGTGGAACCGGTAGGACAGAAGTGCCTCTCTGTAGGATTTAGAGAGGACGCTATTATCCATCTCAAGACAGCTGTCAGGGTGGGGCGAGGAGACTTTTGGAAGTGTTCGTCTCCAAATACGTACACTCCAACAAGAACTAGGTGAGCTGCGGAGCAGGCCGGGCAAGATAGGTCCTTCCCAAGGGGAACTCAAACTAGTGGAACAACTATCTGAGGTGATGCATAGGGAGGAAGTGATGTGGATATAGAGATCTCATATACACTGGCTTGCGGAGGGGGACAGAAATACCAGATTTTTTTTCACCTACGTGTAAGCCAGCGGAAAAAGAAAAACCGAATTTAAGAGTTGATGAAACCTGATGGTACTATCGTAGCACAAGAGGAGGAATTGGGACAAATGGCAAAGGATTTTTACGCGAGCCTCTATGCATCCGAAGGGGTAAGCGGCATGGACGAGGTCTTGGACTGTGTCTCGGAAAGGGTGACGAGCTCGATGAATCGTCAACTCGATGCACCTTTTGAAGCCAAGGAGATTAAGAGGGAATTATTTGAAATG
Organism: Alopecurus myosuroides; assembly: GCA_028641055.1. Classification (NCBI taxonomy): domain Eukaryota; kingdom Viridiplantae; phylum Streptophyta; class Magnoliopsida; order Poales; family Poaceae; genus Alopecurus; species Alopecurus myosuroides. Next base: position 314,960,575 of record CM054061.1, read on the forward strand.
TATCCAACAAAGCCGCCTGGTCCTGACGGCTTCCCTGCACACTTCTTTCAGCGCCACTAGGAAGTCTACGGGGAGGAGGTAACCACGACAATTTTACGAGTTCTCAAGGGGGAGGAGAGCCCGGGCAGTATCAACAAAACTTTCATTGTGTTGATTCCCAAGGTGGCGGGCCCTCGATAACTTGGTCAGTTCCGGCCGGTCAGTCTACGTAATGTGATTTACAAGATACCATCGAAGGTTGTGGCAAATAGACTTAAGGTTGTTTTTCCGGAGATTGTGTCGGAGGAACAATCAGCGTTTGTCCCAGAACGTTTGATTACCAATAACATTATTGCTGCATACGAATGCCTACATTTCATGAAGCGCAACAACGCGAAGAAGAACCGGTTTGGTGCGCTGAAACTCGATATGCGGAAGTCTTATGATCGGGTGGAATGGAGGTATTTGGAAGCTATCATGGTGAAGCTTGGTTTCACCAGATCGGCGGTGGCGACTATAATGTGCCTCTTCACGATAGTATCCTTCTCCGTGCTTTTTAATGGAGCACCACAAGGGGAATTCATACCCACAAGGGGGATTCGGCAAGGTGACCCTATCTCTCCTTATTTGTTTTTGTTGGCAGCAGAGGGCCTTTCGTGCCTTTTAAAATCTTATCAATCATCAGCACTCAATGGTATTAAGGTGGTTCCCACGGCTCCGGCAATGAACCACTTACTCTTTGCAGATAATAGCATGTTGTTCTTCAGGGCAAGTAGGGAGGGAGCTATGTGGGTAAAGGTTGTTTATCTAAAATATTGCAATGCTTCGGGACAACGGATAAATATGGACAAGTCCTCTATTTTCTTTAGTGTTGTCCATAGGTTTGAGAGAGGAGATCAAGACTGAGCTGGAGGTTCAGAGAGACCCTCAGTGAGAAGTATCTTGGTATGCCTTCCGATGTAGGGAGATCCAAAAGCGGGGCTTTCAAGTATTTGAAAGATAAAGTGTGGAAGAAATTTTTGGGATGGCTAGAACAACTCATGTCAGTGGGAGGAAAGGAAATCCTTATAAAATCAGTGGCACAGGAGGTTCCAACTTTCTGTATGTCGTGTTTCAAGCTAACATGAGGACTGTGCGAGCATATCAACTCAATGCTACGGAAAATCTGGGGGGGGGCAACAAGGAGGGTCAGAGGCGCACTTGCTGGGTATGACTCAAGCCAAATATGTTGGCAGGTTGGGCTTTCGCGATATGGAGCTTTTCAACCTTGTATTACTCGCTCGGCAGGCATGGCGCCTTCTCCAAGAGCCACTATCACTGAGCGCGAGGATTTTGAAGGCATCTTATTATCCAACGACAGATATACTCAACGCGGAGGTGGGATCTCGTCCATCACAGATATGGTGATCGATCTTGGAGGGTCGGGATGCGCTAAAGTTGGGGTTGATCTGCAGAATTGGAGATGAAAAAACAACAGATGTGTGGGCTCATAATTGGATACCTCGCGATAAGCGTCTCATGCCAATTGCACCACGGAAGCAAGACCCCCTCGTAGGTTCAGCGAGTTCATTGACAACACCTCAGCAACCTGGAACAAGGCTAAATTTGAGGAGTGGTTTTTACCAATGGATGCATAGGTGGTGAGAAATATACCACTTTGTACACGACAACAAGATGATTTTGGGGCGTGGCATTTTGAGAAAAAGGGATCTCCTCTGTGCGTTCAGCTTATAGAGCGATGGAGAACACTAAGAGAACCCGGGAGCAGTGGCTGGAGGGGCGAGCAATGTCCTCTAACTCAACTACCAAACGCAAGCTGTGGACTAAGCTATGGAAGAGCAAGGTCCCATCCAAAATTCGGATGTTCTTATGGAGGTTGGTGAAGCAGTCTCTACCTACAGCAAATGTACGTCACCACAGGCAAATATCACCCACGAGTGCATGCACCTTGTGCGGGTAGCAGGATTCATGGAGGCACACACTCTTGGAGTGCACGATGGCGAGGTGCGCCTAGGCTTTGTGTGACCCGGTTATTGTGGAGCACATTAGTCTATCAACTGAGCCTACAGCGCGCCAATGGCTGTTTTCAATGATGGAAACCTTGGAGCAGGCTGATCGCACGAAGATGCAAATTACCCCATAGGCTATCTGGCATGTACGAAGGAAGGTTATTCATGAGAAGATTTATCAGAGTCCGATGGCCACGACGTTGTTCGTGGAAAACTACCTCGGGGAACAGGGAATGACGCAACCAGAGCAATGTGCTGCGGGAGGAGTCGGATGTGGGACTACCAGGGCACTGAGATGGATACCGCCTCCGGCGGGAACCTCTAAAATCAACGTGGATGGAGCAGTGGCCAAAATAACAAGCAAAGGAGCGGTGGGGGTTGTTACCCGTAAAGAGGACGGACGATTTTTAGGAGCTTCGTCGATGGTTTTCTATGGGGTCACCGATCCTAGGTGCCTGTAATCATTGGCGTGCCTAGGGACGGAACTAGGGGGTGCGGGCCAGGACCATGGCTCCTCTATGCTGGTTTTTAAAAACCTCCTTATTAATATGTAGACTTCATCCCTAAATATATCTAAAATTACCATTTGGCCCCTCCTAGTTAAAAAATAGTCAATTGGCCCCGTTGTAATTTTCCTAGTTCCGTCCCAGGCGTGCCGAGAAGCTCTAGCGATGGCAGCTGACCTTGACCTAGGAGAATTCATGGTGGCCTCAGATCGCATGGAAGTTAGGGATGCAAATGGGATCCCACTTATCCTACTTATATCTTTTTTGTGAATGGTTAGTTTAAAAAATTTGACAAAAAAATTAAACTAAACACTTACAAATAAGATATAAATGGGACAATAAGTGGGATAAGTGGGACCCCACCTTCACATCCCTAAGGGCATGTACAGTGGTAGAGAAGGCATGCTTTCTCTTAGCTACCCATGTCATTTAGAGAAGGCAAAACATATAATTATACAATGCATTATCTCTTATTGTCGTCCCTAGCAATTAATGAGAATTAATTATTTTTGGTAGAAAATTGTGTGTCTAAGAGAAGACCATGTTGTACAATGGAGAGAATAGACTTCTCTTATTTTCTAAGAGATCATCCCTTTGCTAAGAGAAGGCAACCTTCTTTCTCTTAATTCTCTCTCCTCCAACTAAGCAAAAATCTGACGTGGCAACGCTAAGGGAAGGCTGACGTCACCCCATTGCACATGCCCTAATGGAAGTGGTACAGGGTCTACTAAACCGAAGCATGGGGTTCATGGTCAGATTCTGCGAGAGATATCCACGGAGGCGTCACAACGAGGAGGGGTCTCTATCCGCCATGAAGGCCGGAACTCCAACACGGAGGCTCACAACCTGGCGAGTATGAGTATGGCAACCAGTTTGCCTGACGGGTTAAACATTCCTGTATCTGTTTTGAAAAAAAAAAAAAAACGTTGTGCGCCTACAAAGCTTCCGCCGCCTGGAAAGCCATTCCCGACGCCTCGCCTCGCCTCTGCTCCAGCCTCCACCACCGCCGCCGCTCCTGCCTCGTCGTCCGCTTAGAAAACGCCCGACCTCCGCCTCCACCAGTCCTCCTCCTCCTCTTCCACCCCGCCAATGGCCCGAATCCGCCTCCACCACTGCTCCAGAACGCCGGTGCGACGCCCCCGCCTCCTCCGTCGCAGCTCCTCCGCCACCTCACCGCCCTCACGTTCCTGGTCTCCCGAAGCTACCTTTGCGGCGGCTACGGAGCGCGTACGCGCCGGGACGCTCAGCTCGGAAGATGCACATCACCTGTTCGACGAATTGCTGCAGCACGCCACTCCGGTCCCTGAGCTCTCCCTCAACGGCTTCCTTGCTGCGCTCGCCCGTGCTCCGTCCTACGACGACCGCAAAACCGGCCCCGCTCTCGCCATCGCTCTCTTCAACCGCATTCGCCGAGAAGAAGCTGGCCCGCAGGTGGCGCTGCCCACAGTCTGCACCTACAGCATCATCATGGACTGCTGCTGCCGCGCGCGTCGCCCGGACCTAGGGCTTGCCTTCTACAGCCTTCTCCTTAGGACAGGCCTCAAGACAAACCAGATCGTCGCCAACACCCTCCTCAAGTGCCTCTGCCACGCGAAACGGACAGATGAGGCTCTCAGCGTGCTGCTTCATAAAATGTCCGAGCTCAGCTGTGTGCCTAATGCCATCTCATACTCTATTGTTCTGAAGAGGCTATGTGAAGATACCAGAAGCCAGGAAGCACTTGACCTGCTCCACATGATGGCGAAACAAGGAGGTGTCTGCTCTCCCAACGTGGCGGCTTATAGCATAGTCATCCATGGCTTATTTAGGGAGCGTGAAGTAAGAAAGGCATGCAATCTATTCCACGAAATGGTGCAGCAAGGGGTTTTGCCTGATGTGATGACATATAGCTTGATTATTGATGCATTGTGCAAGGCCAGAGCAGTGGACAAGGCAGAGCTTGTCCTTCGGCAGATGGCTGATAATGGTGTTCAACCAAATAATGTGACATACAATTGCATGATCCATGGATATTCTACTCTGGGCCGGTGGAAGGAGGCGACTAATATGTTCAGAGTTATGACAAGCCGATGTATGGTACCAGATATTGTTACTTGCACATCCTTCATGGCCTCTCTTTGCAAGCATGGAAGAAGCAAAGAAGCTGCAGAAATTTTTGAGTCCATGACTGCCAAGGGATACAAACCAGATATCATCTCATACTCCATTTTGCTACATGGGTATGGGAATCAAGGATGCTTTGTTGATATGACTAATCTCTTTAATTCAATGAAAGCCAACGGTATTCGACCTAACTGCCATGTTTTCAGCATATTAATTGGTGCATATGCTAAACATGGAATGATGGATGAAGCTATGCTCATATTTACTGAAATGCGGGTACAAGGAGTGAGTCCGAATGTAGTAACCTATTCAACTGTAATAGCCACACTTTGTAGGATGGGTAGGCTGGCCGATGCTGTTGACAAATTCGATGAGATGATTGCTATGGGAGTACAGCCGAACCAACCTGTTTATCAGTCCCTAATTCAAGGTTGTTGTATACATGGTGATTTGGTTAGAGCTAAGGAGTTGGTTTCTGAAATGATGAACAAAGGTATTCCTCGTCCGAACATTGTGTTCTTCAGTTCAGTAATAAACAGTCTATGTAAAGAAGGAAGGGTTGGGGATGCACAAGATATCTATGACTTGGTTATACACATTGGTGAGAGGCCAAATTTCATTACACTCACTTCATTGATTGACGGATATTGCTTAGTCGGCGAGATGGATAAAGCACTCAGAGTGCTTGATGTCATGGTATCAGCTGGCTTTGAGCCCGATGTTGTTACATATAATACACTTGTGAATGGTTATTTTAAAAACCGAAGGGGCGATGATGGTTTGGCTCTTTTCACAGAAATGTTGTCTAAGGGAGTTAAACCTACAACTGTTACATATGGCACCATACTGGATGGGTTATTTCGTGCTGGGAGAACTGATGCTGCAAAGAAAGTGTTTCATGAGATGATCGAAAGTAGAATAACAGTCAGCATTTCCATATACAGAATACTTCTTGGAGGACTTTGCAGAAATAATTGTGCCAGCGAAGCTATTGCGTTGTTCCAGAAATTAGGTGAAATGAATGTGAAGTTTGATATTGCAATACTTAATATCATGATCAATGCAATGTACACAGTTCGGAGAAGAGAAGAAGCTAACAATTTGTTTGCTTCAATATCAACCAGTGGGTTGGTACCTAATGCTTCTACTTATAGCATAGTGATAAAAAATCTTCTAAAAGAAGGATCGGTGGAAGAAGCTGGCAATATCTTTTCATCAATGGAGAAGATTGGTTGTGCTCCTAGCTCCCGACTTATAAATGAAATCATCGGAATTTTGTTGGAAAAAGGTGAGATCGCCAAGGCCGGAGATTATTTGTCTAAAGTTGATGGGAAGAACATCTCACTTGAAGCTTCAACTACTTCGTTGATGTTGTCTCTCTTTTCAACGAATGGGAAATATCGGGAGGACATGAAATTGCTCCCCGAAAAGTATCAAGTTTTCGATGGACTAGGTTGAGTAGTTGATACATTGCATATGAGACCAACTTCCGAGAAAACTCAGTTGAACTTTTGCTCGCAGAAAGGCCTCATGCCAGTACAAGAAATCCAAACTGCCTGCTTGTACCATTGAGTTCATTTTGCGATGTGTCAGAATCACAATAATGTGAAATTTTATATGAATCTTTTAATCTTAGATGGGTGAGGAAATGTAGACCAAGTAGTATAACATGATTGGTTGCGATTTGCGGGATAATTTCTTCTAATGGCAATTGGAGAAGGTATGCTTATATAATCTCCCACAAGAAGCGGAATAATGCTACTACAATCTTTTCTTATGGTGTCTACCAGCCACCTTGGATTCTGTAATATCTCTGAAACAGTCACTTTCCTTCATATGGATACATTTTGAGCAATATTATGATCAATGATTTGCTACGTACGCAAGGGTGGTTTTACTAATAGTTTGCGAAATTTGTTTTATATGTCAAGGCAACTGGGACCTGGAAGAGAGGATATTTTAGATTGCTGATAGTATGTTAGATTAATGGATATGATGCCCTGCTGAAATCTTCCATGGCCTCTTCTGTTAGGCATATCGGTAATTGAGGCTATTGTCCCTGGTACTATCCATTTGAGTATGACCTGCTTACAGTCTATGCTGCTGTCAGTTGCACTGGTGGAGCTTGCTGCATACAGATGAGTCAACTATTCCCCTCGCAGTGTAGATAAAGTATTGCCAAAAATCAACAGCACGAGACATCGCTTCAGTTCATGTGGCACGACTGCCTCCTCGGGTGATAGATAAGTAATCAACGCATTTGCTTGATGAGAATGTCTTTCTCTCGTACACGTGGCGTGTGCGTCCTCTCGGTTTCATTCTGCTACCCTTAATTCTCGTGGCGACTGTTCTGCCAGAGTAATGGTTCCAGAAATCCAAGTTGTGACCTTTACCTTCTTCATTAGTTCCCTGGTCCTCCTCTGCTCTGACATTGCTGATTAATCACACTCTCACAGGGAGGAAACGCCGTCGCCGCCAGCTTTGAGTCGATGCGCCATGCTTACAACAACAGGGACTAGCTCGAGTGCCTCCATAATATCTATTCGTCTTCCTCTTGCTCTCTTTCCAAATGTCAGCTTATTATTACCTCGCGGTATCAGAAAAGTAGTAGAAGGTGAATCCTTCTTGCGTTCTTGCTCACTTGTCGACGATCAGTGTCACTTGGATGGAAACATTTTTTCAAGGAATTGTAGTTGATCAGAAGGCGCCGTTGAATTAGCTGGAATTGCATCTATATGGACTCTTTTAAGTAGCAGCAGGTGGTTTTTACTTAAGTAAGTAAAAAGTTTTAACGTTTGCATAGGAATAGTAGCACAAGAAACATGACACCACGTTTCTGTTGTTAACTCATAGAATAATTTTTGTGCTATAGTTTTAGAGGTGTGGTACGTAGTAATTAACAAATGTTTTTCCACTGTAAACTTTCATGTACTTTGATACTTTTGTACTCCCTCCGTCCCAAATTAATTGTCTCAAAGTTGAACAAAAGTAGATGTATGTAACACTAAAACATGTCTAGATCCATCCACTTTTGTCCAACTTTGAGACAATTAATTTGGGACGGAGGGAGTAGATTTGTTCTGAATAGCATCATCTCTGGGTATGGAAATATCCATTCGTAGAGACAGCTACGAATAGCATCATCTGAATACTGAGGAAATTTATCAGATAGGCTTGTAGAATTGTTTAACTTGACCATGGTTCTTCTTAATAGCTGCGATGACCAAAGCATTCTGGGCCAAACTTAGCTCGATTTGTATACACGCTTGAATCACAAGGCTTATCCTCCCTTAAGGCTAATCTTATCGTCCATTTCTCTTTGGGACGTTAAGCGTTATCCTCCCTTGAGCTCATGACCATGAGGGCGCAACTCGACCAACTGCGTCAAGCGCTGCTCGCGGAGCAGCTGGAGCTGGAAAAGGTTAGGCTTGAGCTTAACCTAGACCAGAACGAGTACAACAGGGCCCACGATTTTACTCCTATGGTTAGGAGGCCTATCAAGCTAGGCACTACTCGTCGCAACTTAGGCGCTGAGATGGCGGTAGTTGGTGAGACCGCTAGCCAGGCTGCTAGTTTAAACACCGCTACCACTAGGCCCAAGTACAGTACCCCCGCCCAAACCCTTAGAGCTGCAGAGGCTGTAGCTGCTGAGTTGCCGCATCTCGCTGGCGACGCGCGCATTAGGCAGCAGGACAGGCTCAATGAGTTAGTGCTAGAAGCTGCTAGGCAGAATGAGGAGTTCCGGAAAGCCAATCCGGGTTCTGGCGCTTCTCAGGTTGTGCACTCGCGTGCGGTCAGATCTACGGATCAGGCCTCATCGCCGCATCCCAGTCGTGAAAGGGACCGGAGTGTGTACTCTGGGAAAGATAGACAAATGCAGGTGTACGACCTGCTGTCACCGCGAAACAGCACGTTGTGCCGCGACAGTCCGGTCAGAAACACACTACTGCAGGAGCAGGCTATCAAGCCCATAAAGCTCACAGCAAGACGCGAGATGGAGATCGTGCAGGACCTTCTCGGCATCAGGCCGCTCAGCCTACCCGGCAGAGGACGCAGCAGCCAGCTGCTGTGCAGCCGCGTGCGGCTGCGCCAGCAGCCAACCCGGTGGTGCAACCCGCAGTTGTGCAGGAGAACAGATATGATGATGGCTACTCGGCGATGGGGCTAGCCGGCTATGTTGATCCAAGAGATGTAACTGATCGCGTGGGTGACCGCGTGCTGGAGCCCAGCGATGCAAGGTACAAGCTGGAACGGATTAATCTGTCTACGCAGCTCGAGAACAAGGGGCCACCTGGCCCAAAATGCTTTGGTCATCGCATCATGGTCTCCTTGTTAGTTCGTCCATTTCTCTTTGGGGAATGGGACTCATCTTCCATTGCTGGGCCTGGCTGGGAGCTTGCGACTCCAAATTTTGATCGCCAGGGAAAAAGGCCAGCACGCTCTGCCTTGTACGGGCAAGTACCTATGTTGCGGTTTTTCCGAAATATACACGCTTACCTTTTTTTTCTACATCAATGTCTGTTCGTGCTTAATATTTGTTCCTTGGAAGGCCGAGGTGTTTTTTTTTCACGCACAATAGTCTTTGTCCAAAACAAAATCCTTACCTAAAAACCCTACAGACTGTACAGCCTTTTGAAGGTAACGCGGCAAAAGGTTTGCCGTTTATATTGATATAGGAGAAGCAAATATAGTGGGCCTAGGCCATCAGAAAAAGATAAAACGAACTAACAAGGAGACTATCAGTATAAACACATCTTAATTCTCTAACAAGGAGAACAAGTAGCTCCTTCGCAAGAATCCTTGTCATGATCTTACAAGGAAAATTATACTCATAAACTTTTATGTGTGGTTACCGAGACAACACACGGAATTTCTAGATAATTCATTTGGTGGAAGTTTTACAAATAATACCGAAGAAGAAGCATGAAATTTACTGGAGACTATTGCTGAGAATACTTGTCATTGGGATCTTGATAAAGGTAATGAACCCTATTTGGACTATGAATATTCGTGTGTAGAGAACTTCTCTACTTCTATTTTGTTTAAGAATCTGAGTGATAATTTTGGTCTTGATCCTTATGTTTTAACTGAGATAGATAAATATTTTGCTAGTAATATTGGTGTTCCTAAAAGTGGGTTTGAAGTTTATGTTGAACCTGTTAAACAATCTATTGTTGTTCTTAAAGTTATTAAACAGTTAGAACCAATGTCATCTGTGACAATTGAGGAGTATGTTGAAGCACCACCATATCCAAATATAATCAAGGAGAATTTACTTGCTTCTATTACTAACAAAAGTAGTAGAAGACGCTCCCAACCATATAAAAAATGGAAGTTCGTAGTCAAATTTCTGTTATTAAACAACTGAATGAAGAAGATCATGTTGATGTTTATTTATGTGCAGATGCTACTAAAGTTACTAAAGACAATTCGGCCAAGGTGGGTAAGCCTGTTATATCATGTTATATTGGGACTTCAAGCTATCATGGTTTATGTGATATTGGAGAAAGTATTAATGTCATTCCATATTCTCTTTATCTTGAAATCAAGCCCGATATTGATCCTATTATAATGGAAGAGACATGTGACAATTCAACTTGCTAATAAATATTATATTAGTTCCCTTGGAATTATTAGATATGTTGAAGTGTTGACTGGAAATATAAAATATCCTGCCGATTTTATTATGCTTGGTTACCCTCAAGATTCATTTTCCCTATTATTTTTGGTAGACCTTTCTTACATACTGTTGGTGCTGAAATTAATTTTCCTAAAGAGGAAGTGTTTATTAAGTGTGCGGGAGAGCAACTTGAGTTTCAGTTTTCTAAATTTATCGATCAACATTGAAAGAAATAGCCATTTTATAAAGATGTAATTGAAAATCTTTCCTATGTAGTTGTAGCTTCATCAGATGTGGTGGAACAGTATATGCTTAATCAAGATGAACCATTTAATGAGGAAGAAAAACATGCTTTAGAAAAAATACTTTCACAACCACCACCACAATTACAATTGCGTATCCCACCTGATAATTTAGGAGTGCTACCACCACCTAAAAGAGATCCTAGTTTTGAATTAAAACCTTTGCATGAAAATATTAAATATGCATACTTGGATGAGAAGAGCATATGTAACATCCCAGTGTTTGGTAAGTTATAAGGATCTAAATATTATATGTGCATTTGCACAACATGGATCTAAAAATACGGGAAATTTTGGCGCGAAAGTATAAATGAAGCAAAGTGACCAATTTTTCACTTGACGGGATGAAATAGGTATATATCATCTGACCAAGAGTACATTTGGAGTGATCTTTATATGATGTATCTTACAAACGAAATCATTTGATAAGAAAAACCATAATTGGTTATGATCAAACACAAACCCTCAACAACCTTAACCACAAGTCTATAAGTGACTTGGGATCATTCACTAGGTATCTAAAACTCAAAGAGGGGTGAGTATCCAAATCACATAATGATCATACTTTCACAAATGAGTAATGCACAATTGAACCATCTCATCAAGAGAGATGTTATCTTCTATAAAACAACAACTATCTAAGTTACCAATCCATTCACATAACACCTTTATAAGTCATCTCAGAATTACCAAGTAAACCTTTAGAAGTGAATAACAAACGTTCAATAGAACACAAATGATACAAATAAGTGTTAACTTTAACCCCAAAAGTGGGAAATGGCATAATAATTGTTATTAACATATCTGTAGAATATTTACATATCTCATCAACTATAAAATAAGTACCTAAAAGAAGAAATAGATCTTCCTAAACTATTGTTAAACCTTGATCATTACATATGATCTTCTCAAATCTCTAAGTCTGCATTATGCATGACAAAGATTACAAAAGAAGAATGTAAACTAAAATCATGACACCTAAGAAAACAACTAACAACTATGACATAAGTCATTAAACCCCAATAACCTTTTGATGCTCATTGTCTCAATCATCTTATACAAGTGAGCATATGAGATCCCCACACATGAACGAACCATTTGATCAACTTACTATCATAACTCATCATACCACAAGCATTCCACATTTATATCCAAATCCACATTCAATAACTAAAGTATTTCTAGATACAACTAATGGATAACAACAAGTATAACCTATATTAGAGGAAGTGAATTGATAGCTAAGTAAAATTAATTATATATGAAATAAGTACATATCATATGGTAAATAAAATGGGAAGTATATGGAAGAAGAATAAAATCTTAACTAACTCTTAATCAAGATCTTTCTACTTTGTCTAGACCATTCTATGTTGTTTCCCAACCTTCTCGAAGTCATTCTGCAAGAGAAGCAACCCACAAGAAAGGAGGAACTTCGACAAGAAGACCTGCAGAAGGATTATTTAGAGTGTTGCAGAAGTTCTATTCCAATCTATCATAAGAGTATTTGGAACTCTTATATCTTAATATGATCTTATTAATTCCTCCTGAAATATTGTGATATTCCAATGTTCGTGTGATATAGAAGTAGTTTGGTAACAAGTCTTGCAACCTTTTTAACAAGTCACTTTTGTACACTCAAACAATTGAATGTCATATACAAGTACATCTCAACCATTTGTATATGGATAGTAATTTGGGGGCAAGACTAGCTACCTTGTTAACAAATACTTCTTATATGCTTAAGGCTGATTGATGTCATAAACTACATCTACATTCCTTTTACAATCAACCAAGAGATAGAATAACACTGAGTAAACAAGCCACATTATAAGCTAGGCAACATATTCAAGTTTCTAAACTACGAAGCTACATTGATATTTATGGTGTTTCTCCAAAAATAAAAATTCGAAGGAGAAAGTAAAGCCAAATCATAAAGCCACATAATCAGTACCATCACTTGAACTCACATGAGATAACAACCATATTCATGTGAGTGAACAAAAACCATTTGAAAGGAGTTCACAAGTTCATCGTGTGACCAAAGCCACTTGGCTCATTCTCGAATCATCCTCAAGAAGATATAATTCTGGACATGTGTAACTCGAACTACATGGGCTAATTACTCAACAAGTGTTCTAGCAACTTTCTTTCACATAAACAAGATTATCTATTCGGATCAAAGGAGTATATCAAATTTGTCATTACCAAAATGAATTATGGATTACATTACTCATCTTTATGTCCTTGAGTCCAGATCACATGCAGGGCATTGGTTAATTATGCCACCACTCACATTTGATCATGTTTCTACTTAGTTTAGTTGTATGAACCACAAATCAAAGCCACTAATTTTTTCCACTTGATCAATTCCCTAGTATATCCAACATGACTTACACACACTTAATTAATATGTTAACCAAAAATTAGTAAGAGTTTCAACTAAGAAAATAACAAAGCCACAATAAAATAAAACAAGTCCATTACCTAACCAAATTCATTTGGCATTACTTGGAAGTAAATTACATAGTTGGTGATTTTTTTTTAAAATGCATAAAAAAACACTACTAATGAGTTTACGAAATTATTTAGACTTGTATCTAAAATTGTCCAATGATAAACACACATGTTTGCAATAATATATTTGTGGTGTTGTGCTCATATCATTTATGCATAAAATAATTTTGAATCCATTTAAAATTTGAATGTGAGTGAAATAGAGAAAAATCACTTAAAGTGGTTCTCCAAAATTTGAATTGAAAATTATTTCACTTTCACCAAAGAAGTATATGGTGATATTGCAAATTTAATAAGGTTATTTTGCAAAATTTTAGGAAAGTTTAAGTTGTCGAGTATGAGTGCTCTAGAGCGTGGTGAGTCGTTCGGAAATGTTGTATTTCCAAATCTTCAAAGTTTCCGTCGACTTAATTTTCCTAACTCGCCAAGTTAATCGCGAGGGCAAAGAGCGTCAACAGATGGAAGCTATATTTATTTTGGAAAATGGTTTTCTAGTAAAACATAATTGTTTTCGAAAAGATGATATATTCAAAATAGGAGAGGTAAGTGGCAAAATATTATATCTTACCTAGACTATTTATCTACTTACCAAAATTGTTGTAGGAAGGTTTATATCTACAATATCTAAATGAGAACAACACACTAACTCTATTTCTCTCAACATGCAAGGTGTCCACCTCATCAATCATCTCTAAGAATATCCTAGCCTGCTACCTTAGGAACCTAGGAGAATCTGCCACCTAATGAAAAGAAGACAAATTTAAGAGAAAACGTATAGCAAATAACACCAGCTGCGTGGACAAACATCTCCCATTACCATTTATTCCCTCCATTCACGCCACCCTCTCATCATCTTCCAGTCCAAGTCCATCTCCTCTTCGGTGTGCCATTCCATCTCCTGTGTAGCATCCGGCCTCCCTCAAACCCTTGCTATTTCAAGCCTATGCCAAGCTCTTTCATGCATCTACTCCTTCCCCACAAGAACGGTAGACCTGTTGCTCCAATCTCTCTCTCTCTCATATGGAATTTTGATGATTTATATTGGAGTCAATCTTTTTCTTTCCGATCTAATTTTGTTCTCAGGTACATTTCTTTCTTTGTTTCCCGTAAGGTTTTCTTTATCTAGAAATATCCATGACTTATTGACCTGAATTGAACCGGTACCCTGTTGTTGCTTCTGGTGTGAGAGGATGAGGCGAAGGGCGGTTGAAGGCGGTCGGGTTCGCCCAGGTTCTGGAGCGCGCGGGAGTAGTGGAGGGAGTAGGCTTGAGTTCGGCCGGCCAGCCCGCCGAAATTAATACTTGACACGAAACCACTCTGCCATCGTATCCTTCGCCATTCGTGTGTCGAGGCCACACCCTCTCCTTGAACTCTGTAGCTCAAGATCCTAGAAAACAATTAAACAATCTGTTATCATCACAACGAGGGTCATAATCCATCCATTGCTTCTGAAGCTTTTGCAGGTTGTTATCATTGTCTGACCCTCTTCGTGATATATGAATAGGTGGGACCTATCTATCTGCACGTTGTTTTCTACTATTGTGAGTTGTGACCTCACCCAGGTATATGCATGCAGGCTAATCATTGTGACGTGTGTGATGACTGATGAGAGTCTTATTTCCTGTTCCATCCTGGCTATATATTTTCTCCAAGGGTTTCCTCCATTAAGTAGAGTGGTTCTTCCTCTGTCATTTTCTTTCATAAAGTTTTCCCCCCAGTTTTGATATATGTCTTGCGGGTGAATTTTTGTTATTTGCAGCAGATAACGAGCAGCAAGCCATGCATTAATAAGAAGAGAAAAGCATACATGGTGTCGAACTTCAACTGTCGGATTCTGTTAAACAAGTCTGCAATTGTTTATTAATTTTGAATCGGAGGTTTTCAACTTTAGATCTTTCTTTTGTCCTTGATTACATTTCTTTACCATGTTTTATTCTCTCTTTATTATATCTAATTTATATGAGTGCATATTATTTTTCCAGTTCCTACATAAATTTCTTCAATTGTTGCATATTTTACGAATATATTTTAGGCATATAATTATAGATCATTTTCCCAGTAGGGTTGGTCCATTGAACACTATTGTTCATTCTTTGTTTCACGATGCTGTAGTAGACTTATTTAACTTTAGTTGACAACTCAAGAGTATCATCGAACAAGTGGATATGTGACCACCCTTT
Organism: Alopecurus myosuroides; assembly: GCA_028641055.1. Taxonomy (NCBI): domain Eukaryota; kingdom Viridiplantae; phylum Streptophyta; class Magnoliopsida; order Poales; family Poaceae; genus Alopecurus; species Alopecurus myosuroides. Next base: position 314,975,791 of record CM054061.1, read on the forward strand.
TGGACTTTTATATTTTGACATTTGTGGGTGGTTAATCTATGGACCTATTTTGGGCTATAGACAAGTAGAGTTCATGAGCTTTTTGTTGATTTTCTCATGTGTTTTATTCTTGGAAAAAAAATATAATCCCGCAGCAACGCGCGGGGTATTATCTAGTAGAACATAATTGTGGTATCCAAATCAGCCGAAGGGGCAACCAGTAGCCAAACCAGTTCTCAGCTTATATGTGCCCTATAACTAGAGTTAAATATCCAACACCTGTGATACCTATCCAAAGTGTAAAATATCTGGGACAGGAACCGACTAGGCCAATGACTTGGAGGTGTCGTACTGCAGCTTAGCACTCCATCCATCATTATCCCCATCGCCCTTCTCTTGAGAACCAAGAACCGAATCAAGGACCATGACCATGGCCGTTACCTAGGAGAGGCAAGCGTCAGGGAGGCAAGGAGTTGGGGAGGAAAAGGGAGTCAGGGTATGCCAAAAAATATTTACATACAGTTTGGTAACATATATTTTAACACCGAAGAGGCAAGCTATAAATTCACATGCATTTGATAAATTTAATTTTACTAAAACTATTTGTTCCGGATAGCGTAAGCTAAAAGTACGTATTTTGGCATCGTAACATGACCACGTCAAATATTTGGAAATTGTAAGGGAATTTATATATGAGTTTTTTTTAGCACTTCACAAAAAAGTATATTCCTGCTTGTTGAAAACAATGGGAACTTTATATATACTAGCAAACATGCCCGTGCGTTGCAACGGGAGAAAACAACTCAACTTAAGCCCTACTTGGTTTTTTAATTCATGGCACAAAACCGGCGTATTAGTCGAATTCAAAAATTAGTTCGTATTTGTTGAATTCATATATTATTTCGGGAGAGAGCCAAATACATGCTTGGTTCCGTAGTATTTAGTTTTTCCATGAAACCCTCGGTAAAAATCACGGATCACCAAATGCCCGGAATGAAATCAGCAAGAATCGAGAAATACGTCTGAGATGGCGCCGCCGACACTCCTTGAGGAATCTCCGGGATGCTATGTACTCCCCCCCTTTTTTGCTGTCGTTCCCACCCCATTTTTTTCCAAATTAATATGTGCATGCATTGCAACGAAAGATAAAAAATTAACTTAACTAAAAAAAAATCTGAAGGCAAAACAATACATGAGAGCTGAACAGGGGCATGAAGAAAAAATATCAGTAGACAGTCGGAGCTATTGTTTTCAAGAATATACAACGGCATACTATATTCAGGAAAAATAAAACCGATATGAACACGCACCGGGAGTTGCAGCTTCAATGCATCTCACATACTATGTTCAGGAAATATTTAAAAGAACAGAGATGAACATACATTGGGGTTGCAGCTTTAGTTCATCTCACATATTATGTTCAGGACCTTCACAAGTATAGGAGCAGGAAATTTAGAAGGAATCAGAACTCACAATGGATTACAGTTGTTTATGTACACGTCATTGATAATTGTAAAGTTTTGGATGGCCAAAACCACCAAACTTATACAAATGATTGCCTTCATTGGCCTACCTATAAGAGGAGAATATATATACGGCCTGAAGCCATAAGAAAGCTAACACTACCAGCCATCCATGCTTCTCACTGCCTTTTCAGTTTATCCTTAATAGGGATTTCCCGAAGCAAGCATGTACAATTGGTCATTTTGAAACAAACGAGAGAAACAACAGAAGCAGGTGGATCCTCTAGATGAGCTGCATTAGCTGGGAGCGACTCATCTTGTTTCGGACAGGTATGAATATTAAACTGACCCATTTGTAAGATTCACCAGCAAGCCTGCAGTCTAAAATTCAGAAAAAAATGTCATCTGGGCGCATGTTTAGCTGGGAACAAACCGTGGCCCTACCCAATTACATAAAATACAACCCCAATTTCAAAACCAAATTGACTTGCAGCTCTGTATGATTATTTCTTCTTCTGACCATTGGATGAAGTCCTCTCTACAAGATACCGAAACATGGAGAAATTGCAGCTCATGGCAGATGGCTCGATCAGTAGTAGCAGCCTGGAAAATAACTGCAGTTCATCATCTTATTCCTGCTTGTATAACAAATGGAAAGAAATATGCTAGTACAAGGCTTGCATATCGAGTGCGTATGGCAAGTAAAGATGATGAACTATTCAGGAATACAACATTAATCCCATTTTATCGACCTATACTGGAAATTAAGGACAAACAGATCGAAAGATTGACAAACTATGTGCTACAGTAGCTACCTCGTCACACACATAAATTGCGTTTACTGCTGCAGCACTACAACTGCAAATGAGCCAGGAAAAAAGTCTTGTTTACAGTTAATTACTAAGTACCAGTCAGCAACAACAGAAACCTCGCGACTATCATATTTCTTCTGAATTACCATTTCAATGTTGTTTACAGCTGAACACTGCCAACCGTGAGGCCAAATAACAACATACAGAGAAAAGTTGCTGCCTAAGTAAACTGATGCGCTAAAGTAGACATCAAACTCTTCTGCTCATTCAAAATTGAGCAATAACATGAGAAGGGTTTCAGTTAACGCCCTACGCCCCTACTGTACCTGTGTAGAAACGCAATGTGTTCAGCCCCAAGTGCAGCTGTTGCTTCCCTTCACTGGACGCCATTCAAAGAACTGCCTGACCATAAGTACAGCCTCGTTCGTTGCCTCCATGCTAGTGCACTTGCTGGACAGATACACCGATGGAGGCTCGTCACAAACGCCCGTCAAGGCACATCAGACCCATACCACGACGGGTCAACGCATGTGTCCTGGTCAGCAGAATCAGAAGGGGACGGAGAAGATCTGGTGGGACCAGGACGGGGAGGAATATGGGTTTCCGTCAATGGCGGATCATGCAACCACTCCGGTTGAAGGCATGGGCTCCTAGCAGCGGAAGGCCACCAATGGCCGATTCCCGCACCAGCGTCAGAGCAGCTGCACCGCCGGTTCTCCTTTATGATTCCTCAAGAACACCTCCAGCTTACGCATCTCATCACAGTTTCTTGGATCTGGTCGGTGGCCTCCGCTGGCGAGGCAGAGCGCCGCGTCGCGGGATGCTGGGAAGAGAGGATTTGGAGGCTGGGGCTGCGGTGGACCGGGGAAGCAAGAACGTGTAGAGCTTGGCGTTTTGTTCGGGGTGGGGAGAAAAAAAAGGACGAACCAGTATAATGGCAATTTGACAATAATATGCGATTTGGTGGGAGGGTAAATCGGTAAAATCATGTTGGACGAAATTTTTGGCAGAAACCTTAATGCCTTTATATTATTACTAGTAAAAATGCCCGTGCTTTGCACCGGGAGATGAAAAAAATTTAGCTTAGAGCGTCGCACAAACCAATGGATTAGGATCTATAAAATGCTCTGGTCATGAGCGAAAAAAAATATTTAGTTATGCATTTAAGTATTTGTTTCGGCTTGATTTTACCAAGAAACCTCCCAAAAGAATCACAGATCGTATGATGCACCGAATAAAATCGTTAAGAATAGAGTGACACTACCGCGGCACCTGTGTTTTTATTGTCGTTCACGCCCCAATTCTCCATTGTCGTTGTCCGCCGATCATTTGATAATATGCTTTCCCAATGCTACTGTTGTCGATCTCTTTTGGGCCGAGAAGTGGTAAACATGCACATGCCCTGCAACCGAAGAGAACAAAAGTCAGATTCTAGTCGAGAAACACACCGTCCATCAACACCTCCGAGAGTCCAAGAGCCAAGACTATGTTTTGCCTGTACGCCCACTTTAGCATATGTGTTCATGTTTGAAATCAGATATCTATCCTTAAATTTCCCTCAAAAGAAAATTGACATTAACTATCCAATACTAATTTATAACAAAATCAAGTGGAATTGCATTTACCAACTGAATGACTGAAGTTAGACTTACAGTATGTAAACTCGGGTATTTTGTCGAGCACGCGTGCGGTGACCAACAGCAACAGTGGCCAAACCCAAAGAGTTGTACGGTATCTGACTATGTTTTTGCTATCCGCTCCATGTCAATGTATGCTTCTGGTCGTTATGTAAATAGGAAAATGGCTCATGCGTTGTAACGGGAGAAAATATATCCCACACTCTCCTATTAAAAGAACATAACACACCAAAATTAAGAATTAGGTCTCTTTTTTAGTGGGAGACTCGTTTCATGGTCCCCGTGTTTCGAGCCGGATGCACGATGTTTAAAAGATAGGTCAATACTGCATAGAAGTTTCTGATCCTCTACCTTTTATAGGTTAACACTTCTTAGTATTATAAAACATCCAATCTACGACAAACATATATGGGAAAAGAAGCAAGTGGAAAATAGAAGTACATCCTCCGTTTGGTTCTAAATCCTATTACAGTACATTCAACTTACACATACAGAAAGAGAGAAATATGCAAGCAGCTGTCCATAAATCACATTTTTTAGAGTGCTTATGCTCCCAGAAGGAACAGCCAGACCCGCGCTAGGGAATTCGTAGTGATCATGCTCAGTTTACATAAAAACAGAAGAAAAAAAAACTCGAACGCTAGAAAACCCATAATTTTTTGCACACATTCATTATCCTCTGTCACCACACATCTCTAGCTAGTACAATTTGTATTCGTTTGCTAAGCATCCCAAGCTAGCCTCCAGTATACAGCGAGGCGATGGTGCTTTGACCAGCAGCTGAGAAAATTACTTCTCGTGTAAATGGATCGACTCAATTCAGCTCTATTTCTATAGCAAGCTGCATATCTGCACTTCGCTACAACACAGAAAAGATAGAGACCGATGGAACTCCGAGGCCAACAGTTACAGAGAAGAGAGAGGTCCATAACCAGTCCCCTTTGACTCGTCGCCAGAAGCGATGTAGCCTATCCATGTCGCCGTATGCCCGTCTCACACCGCCGGACTCTGCTCTTCCAGCCGGGAATTGGCTCCATGGCCGCTAGCCCGTGTCTCCGCTGTAGGATTCATCAAGCTACTACCGGCATAACATGAATCTATCCATACCACTATCAGTCCACTACCAACAGCGCCACGGCAGAGCAAAACATTCTAGGAATCTCCGCACCAGATTGCCTCTTGAGGTTGAGAAGAACGACCACGATGATCGATGTTTGTCATGGCGGCGAGAGGGCGAGCGCAGCCGCGGACGCAACAGCCACCATCCCGGGAGGCAGAGCATAGGCCCATCCTTGGTCGAGGGAGCGGCGGTCTCGACAGCGACCAAATAATCCACACAGACCGGCTCCGCTTTCCCCTCTCTAAGCTTGCTCGCACGCCGTGGCTGAACACCGCGCCATCAGGAACTATGGCCTCTTCCTTCTTCTCCCTACACCTCCAGACACCCTCACCAGCCCCCGCGACCTCTTCCTTGTTCTCCCTGAATCCCGTCATCTGGTCCGCGAGTTGCGGCGTACCATATTACTCTCTAATCGCGCATGTTGCCGGGTCGGCGGCAGATGCTCTGAGGTGGGCGCCGTCCGCTGTGGGGAGCGCCGTCTCTGGCAGATCGGCGGTGGCGTCCATGGCGTCTCGCCACGAAGCTCCTGGTCGTGCAGGTCGCAGTTAACTCCGACCCTGTCCGCTACCTGCTTCATCCGGTCGCTCGTCTAGCCGCCGGCCCGCTCTCTACTGCCGGATCGGTTCGATGACTGTGGTGGAAAGATGCAGAGACTACAGCCTGCTCCCCAAGATGTGACCGGTGCAAGAAGGGTAGACGCAAACTAAGCCGTTCCTGGCAGCGTGCAGGCTGCTTGGCTCCGGCGAGCAAGGGAACTCCCAGAGCGGGGCGTAAAGAAGCGACAGTTATGTCGACTTCTGTGCATCGTGGTCGCCGCCGTTGTTTCTAATGTCTCCTCGATTCAAATCGCTCGCGTGGCTGAATATCTTGGAACCCTGGATATCGATCGTAAGCTTGCATCGTATTAGGCTTTCAATCGTTCTATTTTCTATCCTATATGTAGAGGATCGGAGAAGGCAAGAAGAGACTAATTCAGGTACGTTGGGATACCCAGTTTGGATCGGTCTCTTGGCTCTTACCAACACAGTCACAACCGGAACGGAAAGGGGTAGCGATCGAACAAAAAGTTTTAGGAGGTACCAACATACAACGGATGTACCGCATCAAACGAAATTTGGTGGAAGGGCAAAACGGTAAAATAACAGGTTGGACCGGAAGAAGCCTTCCTCTCTTTATTATTAGGTAAAGATTAGGTAGAGATAGAAGGGGATGAGACAAACAAATACAAAGAATTCCGACCTCACTGGAAAAAACAGAACGAGAGATCACACAACACCTCTCAACACACACCAAACAGACCGAAACCTAAAGCGGTCTCCTCGCTAGAGCCAACAAGTTCAGATTGTTGGTTGATCTCACGGTTCAAACTGAACTGAGTCAAAGAGATAAACGTTAGGGAAACAGAAATAAAAATAAGGAGATAAAGATGACGAAAATAAAGAGATAAGTGAAGGCCCACGAACCAACGTTCGTGACCTTCACGTACGCACCTAAACGCCCTGATCGGGGGCGCCCTAACCAACTAATGGTTCTGGCCCCCTGTTTGCATGCGCATATATTAAGGGGGAGGGGCCTGGCTGCTGGTGTTCTACGTTCGTTAGCGCTCAGTCACCCTGCTCCCCCAACACTCCCACGTTCTGCCCCGATCGCAGCTGCGCACAAGCAACAGGAAGAGCTGGAACCTCGCCGTGCCGTCCCCGGACAGTGCCGGTGGAGTCCTGAGGGTCACCGCGTGATCCAGCGATCTTCATCGACCCCTGCAACGTCTACACCGACCCTCAACCTCGCCTGCACCAAGCAGGCGACGATGTCTTCAAATGCTGGAGCTTGTAAATCCCCTAAACCCCTCTGTTTCTTGATCTGATCCAATTATGTGTTCTAGGTTTGTATGTCACTCATGATCTAGATTGCATCTAGATAATATAATATCTAACAATGGTATCAGTCGCCAATGTGATAGCACTAGAACCCTAATGTGGATCTGTTGATCAAGTTCTGGTTAATTAAGTTCATATTTAGGCAATTTATGTTTATGACCAGACTCGGATTAGTCCTAATTGCTAACCTGTTATGTCAAAAATCAAGCCTAATTAACTATCCGAGTCAATAATGATGCTAAATTAAGTCTCGGTTTGGCCCAACTGCTATTTAAACATGTACTGTTAAGATGTTAATAAGTACGAACAAGATTAATTAACAGATGTGTTTAATTTGATGATTGTTCTTAAGTTTCGGTTAATCAATTTTGATTAATTGCTACCCCATTTAGAGAATTAAGAAGGAGGGGAGTATGAATTGGTAGCTACAGTCCCCTCCCGTAAAGAAGAACCCTAACCCTAGTTTTTCCCCAACCGGGATCACACCCCCTAGCCCCAAATTTGTAACACAAAGGGGCATGAGCACTCACTGTGATGATGTTGAGACGCGCCTCGAGCGCGGAATGGAAGTATGCAGCTGGCGCGCGAAAAGAAAGACGTCGCCGGGCCCTCGGGCTCGTCGCCATCGAACTCAGGGTCGCTGCTTCCTCTCCCATCGGAGAGGACGCACGGCAGACGCGCCTGTCGCGGACGCAGATGACGCCGGGCCCTTGTGCTCGTCGCCGTCGGTATTGAAGATGACGCCGGCGTGCACCCGTCCAACCCGCAGATGTCGATGCGACGCACAAGCCACGCTCGATAGAGCAGCGCGCGGGTTTTCGATCCGCAGCACGCTGCTCCGCCGAGAGAGGTTTCAGCGCCGCCGGAAAAGGGCGAGCTCCGGCCGCCGTCATAACAGCCGCACCGCGCGGTCGCCGGGCGCCGCCTGTTAGATGCATCCGCGCGGAAAATTAGGGGGAGGCCCGCGCCGCCACTAACGCTCTCTCTCTCCCTCTCTGGACGCGGGTGAAGCGGGGGAGGAGGACGAGCGACGCGCCACCGTCTCTGCTCTTCAGGTGCGAAAGAAACGGGGAGGAGTTGAATGGGGGCTAGGGTTAGGGGTTTGACCGGGGCATGCCTTTGTTCTGCCGAAAAACGATACAGGCCGTCGGATCTCATCCGACGGCACAAGTTACAGGGCGCGTACCTGGCCATCTTTTGGGCTGCTCTAGAAGATGGGCCAGCACGGGACGGGCTGGGCCGTTTTGGTCAGCGCTGTTTCGTTTTTTTTCTTTTTTTTTTCAGTGCAATTTTAAGTTTACTAATTAAGTTTTCTGCACTGTTTTCAATAACAGAAAATAATTGCCTAAATTATGATAATAAACTTGTTATTATTCTGAATAAAAATGAACCAACAAGAATTTCTGTTTAGAATATTTAACATGTTTAAATGTTGTATGATCAATTTAAGCATTAAATAATGTTATTTACCTTATGTTATTAACTTTAATGCTTAATTTGATAATGTCATGACTGTAAAATTAATTCTGACCAACGTTGTGTTAATTTTACATGTCATCCCCTTACGTTGTTCTAACTTTGTGTCATTTCTGCCCAACGGTGATTTGGCATATAATTAGAATTTTTGATGATTATGGCATGTTTATTACTCTTTACCAACGTAAAGTTTTTGTATTCATGCAAATTTAACGTCCATGTAATTTTTCAGCTTCCACTGCGATACGCTACGACACTGTCGAGCAACTGACGGGGAGTAATTTCCCACGCTGGAAGAATTCAATCGAGCTAAGTTTGGCTTTCAGCGAATTTGATTAGCCTTAAGGGAGGATAAGCCCACGACACCTGAAAATGGTGTCGCGGGGTATGATGATCTTAAGAAAACTTATGACTCCAAAATGGAGAAGTGGAACAAATCAAGTCATGTAGCAATGCTACTGATGCGATTATCCATTTCACCTGAGATTATTGGGGCTCTCCCCAAGAAAGATACTCCTAAAGATTTCATGGCAGCCTTGGAGGAGCAATTCAAAGGCTCCGAGAAGGTCTATGCAACTGAGCTATTTCAGAAGCTCCTTGGGAAGTATAAATGTGATGGTGAAGTAAGGAGTCATGTACTGAGAATGATTAATGCTTCGCGCAAGCTGAAGGCTTTACAATGTGAACTCAGTGATAACCTACTCACCATAATGATTTTGGAGTCCCTCCCTGAAGAATTCGATCAATTCAAGATCGACTATAATTCCATGAAGGAAAAGTGGTCACTCGATGAGATATGTCCTCGAATTGTCCAGGAGGAGGAAAGGCTGATGAAACAAAACAAGGACCAAGCCTTTCATGTTGGCTCTAACAAGAGAAAATATGATGGGCCTAGTCCTTCCAAGCCTCCAAAGAAGACCTTCAAAAAGGATATGCACAAGTCTAAAGGAAAGGAGGTTGGACAGTCTTCTGGAAGCTCGGCTGTTGTTGAAAACACTTGCTTTCATAGCAAGAAAGAGGGTCATGTCAGAAAGGACTGTTCAGCCTATATTAAATGGATGATGAAGAAAGGTACGGATGAAATCACTTTTGTTGATGAATTATTTTATGCTGATTTATCCTCTAGATCATGGTGGATTGATTCAGGAGCAACTACTCATGTTGCTAACTCTATGCAGGGATTCCATATGATCCAAACCACAGCAAACGGTACAAGAAGGCTTAAAGTAGCAAATGGAGTTGAAGTTGATGTTGAAGCTGTAGGGTCACTCACCTTGGAGCTCCACACCAACCATCGTCTTCATTTAAATAATGTTCTTTATGTACCTACTTTGAGTAGGAATTTGATTTCAGTCTCCTGTCTTGATGGTAACATGTATGAATGTTTTTTTGGTCACAAACAATTTGTTTTGAAATATTGTAATAAAGATGTTGGTTTCGGTGTCAGACGAGGCAAATTATATATGTTATCATTGAATGATCATGTTATGCATGTGAGTAATGTGTGTATTGATGAGAATAAATGGAAGGGTACTAGCACTTCTTCGAAATTGTGGCACCGTCGTCTGGGCCACATTTCGAGGGGGAGAATTGAATGACTCATTAAAAATGATGTACTACTTCCATTAGACTTCTCCGATGCAGAAAAATGTGTTGACTGCATAAAAGGAAAATACGCAAAAACAATTAAGAAAGGAGCAGTACGAGCAACAGGTGTCCTTGATGGAGGGATAATAACCTGGTAGGCCAACTCCAAGGTGTAACCCGGCCCAAAGGACGCTGCACAGGATCCGGCTAAGGATAAAGGAACTTCTGGAAGGCCCAAGTTTGTAGGCCTCGTAACCCGGATTGTGGGTTATGGTAAGGAAAGTTAGGGTTTGCATGCAGTGTCCGGGTAGGATTCAGGGTGCGCCTTGGAGGGCAAGCCAGGGGTTTTCGGGTGCTTTATAAACCCGCCCCTAGGTCTAGTTAAGAGAGATCTAAGAGTTCTAGCAATATCGCCTGATATCGAATATCCAGTGTAACACAAGAGTTGAGTTATTATCTTGAGATCGGAGACTCGGCGACTTGATTGCCGGCTACCAGATGGAACATCACCATGTTTTCCTCTGAGCTAAACCCTCTCCCAAACACCTGTGTCGTCTTGCCCCAAGTTAAGTTACCCCTGGTAACGTCTGCCATGATTATCCCACGACAGTTGGCGCCCACCGTGGGGCCTGCGTCCAAAGGTGTTTACATCACGGGAGAAGCTCGGAAGAACATGGAGAATCTAGTCATCGGCGAGATCTACGCTGACCACGAAGGAGAGAAGATGGTGGACGATTCCGGCTGGGGGCCAGAATCGGATCACCTCGAATCCGGATCTATCGTGACAATCGGCCAGATCAGCATCTTCATCGGTATGGTACGTACATCTGGTTTAAAAGGACAATATCATGTGCATACTACAGGAACTTCTAACAGGGACAAAAAGATACTGAAGCAAGCGGTAAACTCGGTTTCCTCGGCTGTCCCGGGATACCTGAGATGGTTAGAACAAGATGTAATATGGAGCAGAAGAGATCACCCGGAAAGGATAGAACACCCGGGAGTCTTAGTATTGGTAGTTGCACCACAGGTCAATGGTTACGAGTTGAAAAAGGTCCTGATGGATGGCGGGAGCAGTATCAATATTCTATATTGGGAAACCTTTTTACGCATGGGTCTCAAGAAATCTCAGCTACAAAAAGGTTCAACAATCTTTCATGGGATAGTGCCGGGTCACTCAGCGCGCCCCGAGGGAAAAATCGCATTGGAGGTAGCTTTTGGAGAATCAAAGGATAATTATCGAGTTGAGTGGCTCACCTTCGAGGTGGTCAAATTGCGCAGTCCTTATCACGCGCTATTTGGAAGGCCGGCTTATGCTAAGTTCATGGCTAGGCCGTGTTATGTGTACCTACAGTTAAAAATACCGGGTCCTAGGCATACCATCACCATACATGGAAGCCGGGATATAGCAGCAGAGTGCGATGAAGGAGATTCAGTAATGGCCGAGCAAGCTTGCAGAAAAGAGGAACTAAAGTATTATCGGTCTCAAGTAGACCCGGATGACAGAACAGAATTGAAAAGGCCGAATACCGAGGACGAGAGAGCAAAATTCAAGGCAGCACAGGACACCAAGATGATAGCTTTTGTTGAAGGTGATCCCACTAAGCAATTTACTATAGGGTCTAACTTGGACAGCGAGCAGGAGAAGGCACTTGTGGAGTTTATTCGTTCGAATGTGGACGTATTCGCCTGGACGCCTAGCGACATGCCGGGTATCCCTACAGAGTTGGCAGAACACAGTTTGCACGTAGATCCCAAGTCCAGGCCTATGAAGCAGGGCTTGAGGAAGATGAATGAGAAAGAAGGAAGGCTATAGGAGAAGAAATTGCTCGGCTTTTGACAGCCGGCTTTATCATGGAAGTATTTCACCCGGATTGGTTAGCAAATCCGGTTCTCGTGATGAAAAAGACCAATGAGTGGAGGATGTGCATCGATTTTACGAGCCTCAATAAACATTGCTCAAAGGATCCGTTCGCACTACCAAGGATAGATCAGATCATAGACGCAGTAGCTGGAAGTGACCTATTCTGCTTTCTGGACGCATACTCCGGGTATCATCAGATTAAACTTAAGAGGGAGGATTGGGAGAAAACATCATTTATAACCCCTTTTGGGGCCTTTTGTTACAAAACCATGACATTTGGATTGAAGAATGCTGGCGCAACTTATCAACGGTGTATTCAGAAGTGCTTCGAGGGCCAAATTGGACGCAACGTCCACGCTTATATGGATGATGTGGTTATCAAGACCAGGAAGGCGGAGACATTTATCGATGATCTAAAGGAGACGTTCAAGAACTTGAGGAGGTATCAGATGAAGCTTAACCCGACAAAGTGCGTATTTGGGGTTCCAGCCGGGAAATTACTCGGCTTTATCGTTTCCGAGAGAGGAATTAAGGCAGACCCGGACAAAATCAAAGCTATCCAGAGTCTGAAAAAGCCGGAAAATTTGAAGCATGTTCAAAAGCTCACGGGCTGCGTAGCAGCCTTGAGCCGATTCATATCCAGACTCGGAGAAAAAGCAATACCATTGTACCGGCTCTTGAGGAAATCCGATAAATTCGTATGGGATCAAGAGGCGGTGAGGCGTTTGAAGCACTAAAGAAGCAGTTATCTGAAGCACTAGTACTAGCGGCCCCGGTTCCTAAAGAACCTATGTTACTATACGTGGCAGCTGGCCCCCGAGCCGTCAGTGCAGTAGTTGTTGTGGAGCGTAAAGAGGATGGGAAGGGTTACCCGGTCCAGAGACCGGTTTATTACGTCAGCGAGGTGTTATCAGAGGCAAAACAGCGCTATCCGCATTGGCAAGCATTGGCAAAAGCTGGTTTTTGGGGTCTTTATGGCCAGCCGGAAACTGAAGCCGTATTTCCAAGAACACCCCATAACAGTGGTTAGTTCAATACCAATGTCGGATATCATCAGAAACTCGGACGCGACAGGAAGAATAGCCAAATGGGCGATAAAGATGGGGGATTATCACATCAACTACGAGCCCAGGTCAGCAATCAGATCTCAAGCTTTGGTCGATTTCGTTAATGATTGGACACACACAGGCATGACCACCATGGCTCCAAGCTCCGAGTCTTGGATCATGCACTTTGATGGGTCAAAGCAATACGAGGGATCAGGAGCCGGAGTGGTGCTAACATCACCCAAAGGAGACAAACTGAGCTACGTACTACAGATTCACTTTGATTGTTCCAACAACGTGGCCGAATATGAGGCCCTATTGCATGGCTTAAAGGTAGCCAGGGAGATGAACATTAAGAGGATACGATGCTTTGGAGATTCGGACCTTGTGGTACAGCAGGTATCAGGAACTTGGGATAGAAAGGACGCAACTATGGCAGCATACCGCAGAGAGGTTGATAGGGTTGCAGGATGTTTTTCCGGGTATGAGGTGGAGCACATAGACAGAAGAAAGAATGAGGCAGCAGACGCCCTCGCTAGACTCGGCTCGCGCAGAGAGCCGGTTCCACCCAACGTTTTCCTGGATGAATTATGGCGACCATCAGTTAAAACCGAGTCTGAAGAAGAACTGGCAAATCAAGACCCGGATTTGGAGCTCGTGGCCACTGTACGCGCTGTTCCCGAGTGGACAGAACCGTTTTTGGCCTACCTATCACAAGGCGAGTTACCACAGCAGGAGGTGTTAGCAAGGAAAATTTTGAGGCGAGCAAAGGGATATTCTATCATCAATGGGGAGTTATACAAAAGAAGTGCAGCAGGAGTATTTTTGCGCTGCGTAGCACCAGAAGAAGGCCGACAGATTCTCAAGAAATCCATGAAGGTGATTGTGGACATCATGCATCCACAAGATCCCTTGTGGCCAAAGCTTATCGACACGGATTCTTCTGGCTCACGGCTCTAGCAGATGCGGAGCGCTTAGTGGCAAGGTGTGACGGATGTCAAAGGTACGCTCGCCAAACCCACGTGCCGGCTATGGAATTACGGACCATCCCGTTAACTTGGCCGTTCGCTGTCTGGTGTATGGACATGGTTGGTCCCTTTCACATGTCACCTTGCAAGAAGACACATCTTTTAGTGGCTATTGATAAGTTTACCAAGTGGGTTGAGGTTATGCCAGTTACCAATTGTGAAGCAGCTACAGCAGTCAAGTTCCTGAAAAGAATTATCTATCGGTTCGGGTATCCACACAGCATAATTACCGACAACGGAACCAACATGTCCCTTGGCGAGATGGAGAAGTTCTGTGGCAACAATGGAATCCGGCTTGACGTAGCATCAGTGGCTCATCCACAGGCCAATGGACAAGTGGAGAGGGCAAACCAAGAGTTGCTTCGCGGATTAAAACCACCACTGCGAGTCCCTTGCATCAGGGTTGCGGGTGCATGGGTTGAAGAACTACCTTCCGTGGTTTGGGGTATCAACACTACACCTAACAGATCTACTCAGATGACACCATTCTTCATGGTTTATGGTGCGGAAGCGGTGTTGCCGAGTGATATTATTCATGATTCACCTCGGGTATCAGCTTACGTCGAGGTGGAGAACGAGAAGATCCGGCAGGACGTCGTAGATATGTTAGAAGAACAAAGGGAACAAGCCTTGGAAAGATCAGCCATATATCAGCAAGACTTACAGAGGTATCATAGTCGGCGCGTGAAAACCCGGGTCTTCCAGGAAGGAGACCTGGTTCTGCGCCTGGTACAGTCAAACGAAGGAAAACACAAGTTATCACCACCATGGGAAGGACCGTTTATCATAAGCTGGAATTTGCATAATGGATCATATTACTTGATAGATGCAAGGGAAGAGTCGGCTACAGTTAACAACACCGCTCGCACCACTTCTTCTATGCGAGAAAGAGACAGACCATGGAACGTGGCTCAGCTACGTCCCTACTATACCTAGTATAGACCATATTGGCAAGTGGAATTGCACGATGTAACAGGCAGCAGGTTTCATACGCACTCTTTCCCTACCCAGGGTACCCTCGGGGACTGGATAGGTTTTTAATGAGGCGGCTTGCTGACCTAATTTTTTCATATCAAGTAAAGAGGTGGTTATTCTCACGTTCTTCAGTCTTAGTATGTTGCATATATCTAGGTCTTGGGGGCTGATTGCTTGAATAGCACAGTTACAAACTCAAAGACCCGGCCTTGATGCCTATGAGTTATAAGGGCCGATTACTCGCAAACGAGTACGGCTGCAATCTTATAACCGGACAAAGGAGCCAAATTTTCTTGACTTTACTTACTTAAGCTCGATGTGACTCGCACTAAAATGGCATGATTTGCTCGCTTACGATTACAATCAGCCATGAAGCCCAATGGGACTTGCCTGGCCCTGTTTTTGTATAGATGTAACAACATGATATCCATGCGAAAGCCGGCTTATAGTACAAGATAGTCAAAAGGGTCATCTAAACCACAAGTTATACAGAGTACAGAGCTAAAAGCCGGAAACTCAACGACTATTAAGCATAACTTCAAAACCTATGTGAAACGGCTCTAGGTTTTGGGCTTAGCAGCAAACAATTTGTTCTCTTTAAAAGACCACGTATCCCAGACTCGGAACTTCGGGTCTTGGGGACTCGGGATTCGGAAAAAGAAAAAGTTGCTTAGTTGCTAAGGCTCAAAAAACCCAAACATCCGAGTCTTGGGGTCTTGGGGACTTAGAAGCAAGTCCGCTCGTCAACACCCATGAAACTCGGAAACCGAGTCTCACAAAAGGAAAAATAAAGAAAGTCGGATATCAAGAACAAGTGGGTTCAAAAGTAGATAAATTTAAACTCATCCAAAAGGCCAGAAGAGGCACCAGGAGTATCAAGAATTTAGAGTGCATTACAAACTTCGGCAAATAGTATCAAGGGTACACAGGCGCACCATCCAAAAATAATTGTTTTAAACGACGCATCGGTCGACTGACGCATATGAAGTGGCATCAAGCAGCAGGTATCACTCGGTGTTCTGGGCTGCGGCGTCCATCTTCGTCTTGCCCTTGCCATCACCTGTGGTAGCAGCAGCACCCGGATCAGCAGTGCCAGCTCGCGCAGGAGGAGGAACGATTGGTGTGGAGGTAGCAGGCGCAGAGTCGGCTTCGGCCTTCTTTTTGGCGGCTTCCTCCCTAAACTTAGCAGCTTCCTCCTTCCATCGGGCAAGCATATCAAATGGCTTGGGACGATCCGCCTTAATCACCTTGTCATCAGCATCATAGGTAGGGAGGATAGAGTCGACATCCAATCTGTCAGCAATCACACTGGCCGGGTGACGAACTTCCTTCTGGATGGCCTTGAAATTCTTCGGTAAGAACTTAGACCCGTCTTGGTTAAATTCTGGAAACCCGCCCATAAGCTTGGCCGGCTCTAGCTTAGGAAGATAAGCTTTAGCCAGTGCGAGCCCCCGGGTTACCCCAACCCGGCATGAAGAGCGTTTCCAATGCCAAATCCACTCGGGAATGGTGGAGCAGACATCCAGCTGTTTTTTCATGTTACCTGGTCCAACACCCGGCAGTCGCAGTTCATCAAGGATCCATCCGATTCCGGCGCAGAGCTGCCGGACAGTATCCTTAATGGTCTTCAGCTTAGCAATATCATCTTCATCAGGGATCGTATCATCCGGGCCTGCAAAAAACAAGAAAAGCAATGAGTAAGGAGATCCGGCTATTTATCCAAAGAAGAATCCGGGTCTTAATTACTAAAGTAAAGGATTGTACCAGTTGATGCACGATAGGTATCGGCAATCTGAACACAAAGTGTCGTCAGCTTGTCCTCTGCTGCGTGAGCTCTCTTCCTATACTTCCTTGTGATCTTCCCGCTCCTCCGGGCTTCAGCTTCAGCTGCCTCGCGTAGAGCTGTCTCCTTCTCAATGCGTTTGGCGGCCTTCGCCAATTTCTTCTCAGATTGGGCCACGAAAGCATGAGTGGAGACACAAAGAGGGATTAGTCGGCTATACCACGAAGTTCCAAGCAAATTGTTAATAAGTTCACTCGGAACTTGGGGACTAGACAAGGATACAAGCAAGGTTATTCGGACTTACCTCATGTTTTGCTATTAAAGCTTCCAGGATATGTTCTTCATCAGCCCTCAAGGTGTGAAGAGCACTAAGCATTTGGGCGAATGTCATATCTTCGGGGCGAACACCAGAAGGGCCGGCAGATTGGTCGTCTGGCTGAAGAACTTTTCCCGATCTTGGGGTCGAGACCCGGACCGTCTGAGTATCCGGGTTAGGGGTATCCGTCCTCGTCTCCAGGACCTCGATCTCCTCATCCACTTCTTCGGATGATTTTGGAGACCCGGCTTCCTGATGAGCCGGGTCATAAAAGGGGTCTTGTTCCTGGCCGTCTTCAGCTTCATCGCCAGCCGCAGCGTTCGCGTCATCAGTCGGCCCCTCCGTCCCCCGGTTCTCTGTTTCTATGTTCTTTGGGTCACTAACGGTGACTTGGGCGCTGAGGAAAAAAGAGAGAAGCAGTTACTAATAATGGCTGAAAGTTATCAGGTATGAAAGGGTATCGTGCAGCGGAGACTTACCCGGCATTCACCGCGTAATCCGGTCGGAGTTCGCTGCTGGAAGCAGATGAGGTCGTCAAAGGGACCGATAACGGGACCCGGAATTGCCCAGCGCGTGGGTGATTGGGAGATGGATGACGCTGAGGAGATTTGGAGGATTGAGGTGGAGGAGTACCGGCCTGGTGGGCTGGGAAGGTGGAGATGCCCGGATTAAGGGGATCGTCACCCGGAGAGCTCCGGGTCACCCTACGTTTGGCCGGGAGAGGATCCTTCAAGTGTGGAGAGCGTGACAACTGTTGGTTAAGTCTATGCATGATATCGAAGGAGTAAGGTTCAGAGGATATAGAAGAGAAAGGAACCTTGGACACCACCCCTCTGGCCTTCCTCTTGGCCCCAACTGTTGCTTCTTGATCGGATTCGGTAGCCTCTGGGTCATCCTCATCCTTTTCATCTTCGTCCTCCAGCCCTGCGAGCCGAGTATGTATTAGTGGGAAAAAGTTGAATGGGAGGAGAATAATGCAAGTGAAGATGGCACAAGATCCGGATAAATACCTTCATCATCATCAGCCGGCTCGTCTTCTTCTTCCGGGTCTCTAGAAGAGGGGGAGGTTTCAATTCTCCAGAAAGGATCATCAGCCTGAGACAAAAAGATAAAAGTAAGAATTAGAAGCTGTATCAAGTTGAAGTGTGGAAATAAGTTTATGAGTATCGGGTCTTACCGCTGGAGCCGGGTTTTCCCGAGTGAACGGAGGTAACCCAGTGATGTTCTTTATCACCTCCAACTTCTCCGTCAAGAAGCTCTTGATGGTTTTGTTGGTATCGCCGGTCGCAAAGCTCTTGGTGGAATATCGGAGCGCGTCCGTGGTGTGCCCCGAATATTCGCACATCAATTTGGTGCGGATAGAATTGGGTTGGATCCGGAAATCAACCCACGTTTTCACTAAGTTGAGCCGAAGAAGGCCTTGGGCTGAGAGGACGGCTATCTTAGCTAGCAAAGGCTGGATCACCTCTCTGTCCGAGTCAGGGGCAAAATCATTGAAAGACTCGGAAGGCTTGAGGAGGCCCTCCGAGTAACCCGGCAGTTTCTTCTCGCCGTCTGGGGAGGTGTCGTGGCAGTAAAAGAAGGACAATTGCCAGTGTTTGACGTGGGAATTTAGATTGAGGGTTGGCATTGGTGAATTCTTGCGGCGTTGGATGGATACCCCGCCGCAAGTGAGAAGTGCTCCGTCACCGCTTTCGTGGCACGGCTTGCACTGGAAGAGTTCAATAAACAGAGCCAAACTTGGCGGAGTGCACAAGTATGACTCGGACAAAACAATGAAGTGGGTAATATTCAACATAGAGTTAGGCCCTATGTCGAATACCCGGAGGCCATAGTGGCTTAGGACCTCCCGAAAGAAAGGTGACTCGGAGGACGGAATCCCCGGGTCACGTGCTCTATGAAGCAGATTACCTCGTTATCGGCGGGTGTGGGCCGGGTCTCGTCACCCGGTGCCCTCCAAAGAATATCCTTCTGAGAGGGGAGAACCCCCAACTCGGCCAGCCCTTCAAGCTTGGCCTTCGTGACCGTGGATCGCCCCCAATTGGCGGATATGGATTGGGTTGCCTTCGCCTGGGCCGGCTGCTTCCCTTGTTTTTTGGGAGCCATGGGATCAGCCTGTGAAGCACAAGGAAAAAAGATACAGGAAATGAGACTCGGAAATACTAGGTTACCCGAGTATATACATGGAGTATCAAGGAGATATGCAAAGTAAGAGTTATCCGGGTATCATGCCGCAGAGTGAAAATTACGAGTTATCCGGGTATCAAGTATAATTATAGAAACTATTGGTTACTTACGTATTGAAAAGTGTTTGAAGAAGACGGATGATTGCCCATGTATCTACTGCAAGCAAAAGAGCCGGAAGAGGAGGATTTTCCGGGTGTCAATGATATGCACGGAAAATTGGGATGAAATGGATCTAGATTGGAAAACTTGCGGATGATTCTACGAAGAAGTTGGTGATTAATAATGGTAGGAGGGTGGTGTGCGATCATCAAACAAGCTGTTGAAGGAATTAGCAAGCATCTAAACTACCTAATCCGGTGCGACAAGAAAAACGGCCCGCGGGTTGGCCTAGATCCAATCTAGGGTAAATCGAAAAATTGCGAGGCTAAGTTAACGAATAACAAGAAACTTACTGGAAGAGATTGGAGTCTAGTGCGGCGGCGGCAGGTGGCGCGGTCTGGATGCCCCTTCGCAACCCTTGATGAGCAGGATGAGGGCGCGGTGGCTGAGCTTGGCGGCGGCGCGGAACGATTAGAGGACGAACGTAGCCGGCGGCAGCTTTGCTCCGGTGGCAAGCTTGAGATTCCTGTGGTGGTGTTGCGAGAGCGCGAGGAATGAGGAAAAAGAGGAGAAGTTGGAATGAAGCGTTGGGGTCTAGGTTACCTTCTGGGCGCTATTTATAAGGTGCGGGCGGATAAACCTATCCCAACGGGCGGAAGCCGGAAATTTTGGGGATAACGGCTATCTGCGCGGGTTTTGCGAGATATGCTTTAAGTGTTGAACGAGATGTCCGGACAGAAATAAGAAGGAGATCTTCTCCGCAATATCAGGGTTAATTATCGAGTAAAGTAAGCCGGATTTTTAGCATTCTTATCAGGGTGTTAACCCGGGAAGCTAGGTAAAGACTTGGAGAAAGCGGGTTACTATATGGCCACCGTGGAGTTAGGCCTAGCTGTTTATCAAAGCAAATTAACCCGGCCTCCGTGAATTCGTAAGTTTGATACTTTTGCAGGGAATAGCGAGCGCTTCAAATAGGATCTCGTGAAGCCCAAGCTATTCTGGGGACTACTGATGGAGGGATAATAACCTGGTAGGCCAACTCCAAGGTGTAACCCGGCCCAAAGGACGCTGCGCAGGATCCGGCTAAGGATAAAGGAACTTCTGGAAGGCCCAAGTTTGTAGGCCTCGTAACCCGGATTGTGGGTTATGGCAAGGAAAGTTAGGGTTTGCATGCAGTGTCCGGGTAGGATTCAGGGTGCGCCTTGGAGGGCAAGCCAGGGGTTTTCGGGTGCTTTATAAACCCGCCCCTAGGTCTAGTTAAGAGAGATCTAAGAGTTCTAGCAATATCGCCTGATATCGAATATCCAGTGTAACACAAGAGTTGAGTTATTATCTTGAGATCGGAGACTCGGCGACTTGATTGCCGGCTACCAGATCGAACATCACCATGTTTTCCTCTGAGCTAAACCCTCTCCCAAACACCAGTGTCGTCTTGCCCCAAGATAAGTTACCCCTGGTAACGTCTGTCGTGATTATCCCACGACAGTCCTAGAACTTATTCATACTGACATATGTGGACCCCTTAACGTTAAGTCTATAGACGGTTTTGATTCATTCATCACGTTTACAGACGACTTTTCCCGATATGGGTATATTTACCCTATACGTGATCGATCGGAAGCTTTGGACAAGTTCAAATTGTTCAAAGCCGAAGTTGAGAACCAACTAAATGTTAAAATAAAAGTTGTACGATCTGATCGCGGGGGAGAGTATTATGGTAGACATGCTCCTTATGGGCAAATTCCAGGACCTTTTGCAAGGTTTCTCGCTGAGAATGGAATTGTTGCCGAGTACTCAATGCCTGGTGAACCTCAGCAGAATGGAGTGGCTGAGCGTCGAAATCGCACACTTATGGATATGGTGTGAAGTATGCTTAGTCATGCAAGTTTTCCAGTAAGCCTATGGATGGAGGCATTAAAGACTGCCGCACATATATTAAATCTTGCTCCCACTAAGTCAGCACCGAACACGCCTTATGAGATGTGGACGGGAAGGCAACCGAGCTTGAACTATTTACGTGTGTGGGGCTGTCCTACTGAAGCTAGAGTATTCAATCCACAACTTAAGAAGTTAGATCCAAAAACAGTTAGTTGTTTCTTTATTGGATACCCACATAGGGGAAAAGGATATCGCTTCTATTGTCCAGGTCATACCACTAAGTTTGTGGAGACGCGACAAGCGGTGGTTTTTGAGGATAATAAGGTCACTGAATTAAGAAAGATCGACCTTGAGGAGAAGCGGGTATGTGCTCCATGCCCGGCCATCCAAGAGATCGTTTTGCCCATTCAAAATAGAGTGACGTCTAATGATGGTTCTGAATCTTGTGATTTAGATCATGAACCCAACGGTAATCCTGAAAACAATAATGACATACCAGAACGAGAGGATCACCATACAGATAACGAAGAAAATCCTGAAAATAATGACGCTACTCCACCTCCCCTCCTGTGAGAAGATCACAGCGACCTAGGAAGAAAGCCATCCCAGAAGATTATGTCACTTACATGAGTGAGGATGTATGTGATGTCGGGAAGGTGGGTGATCCAATCTCATATAAAGGAGCCATTAAAAGTCCGAATTCGTCTAAATGGCAAGTTGCCATGGAAGATGAGTTAAAATCTATGAGCTCAAACAATGTTTGGGACTTAGTAGAAGTTCCCAATGGTGCTAAAAGGGTAGGCTGCAAATGGGTCTACAAAACCAAGTATGGTTCCAAAGGGAACGTCGAAAGGTTTAAAGCAAGACTTGTGGCGAAAGGTTTCACACAGAGAGAAGGTATCGATTACAACGAGACCTTTTCTCCTGTGTCATCAAAGGATTCTTTTAGGATTGTCATGGCTCTAGTAGCTCATTTCAACCTAGAATTGCATCAAATGGACGTTAAAACGGCATTTCTAAATGGTGATCTTAATGAATATGTTTACATGACTCAACCGGAAGGTTTTGTCATGGAAGGAAAGGAACACCTAGCATGTCGTCTCAAGAAATCCATCTATGGCTTGAAGCAGGCTTAAAAACAGTGGTACCTCAAGTTCGACAAGATTATTCGAACTTTTGGGTTTACGGAAAATGTCGTGGACAACTGCATATATATTAAGTTTAAAGGCAGTAGGTTCACAATTTTAGTCCTATACGTAGATGACATATTGTTGGCTTGCAGCGATAAGGATATGCTGCATGAGACCAAGAATTTCCTGTCGTCTAATTTTGATATGAAGGATCTCGGTGAAGCCTCTTATGTCCTTGGCATTGAGATTTACCGAGATAGGTCAAAGGGGATGTTAGGACTATCCCAAAAGGCATACTTTGAGCGAGTACTAAAGAAATACAATATGCACAACTGCTCGCCCTCACCTGCTCCTATAGTTAAGGGCGATAAGTTTGGGACATTCCAATGTCCGAGGAACCAAATTGAAACTGATCAAATGAAGTCGGTTCCTTATGCTTCAGCTGTCGGAAGCATCACGTATGCACAAGTTTGCACACGCCCTGACTTGGCTTTTATAACGGCAATGCTTGGCAGATTCCAATCAAATCCAGGACCAGACCACTGGAAGACCGCAAAGAAAGTCTTGCGTTATATGCAAGGCACAAAATATTACATGCTTACATATAAGAAGTCTGGTAACTTGCAAGTTGTTGGTTATTCAGATGTTGATTATGCCGGTTGTGTGGATAGTAAGAAATCCACATCAGGTTATGTATTCACACTAGCCGGAGGAGCCATATCGTGGAAAAGCTCCAAACAAACGTTGACTGCTTCATCTACGATGCAGGCAGAATTTATAGCATGTTTCGAGGCCACTGGGCAGGCTGTATGGCTGAAGAATTTCATTCCCGGACTTAAGGTGGTAGACAGCATTTCGAAACCAGTTGTCCTATACTGCGATAACGAACCCGCAGTTTTCTATACAAGTAACAACAAGTCAAGTGCTGCTGCCAAGCACATTGACATTAAGTATCATGTTGTGAAAGATAGAATACAAGATCATACAATTGAGGTTAAGCATATAAGTACGACTCGTATGCTTGCGGATCCGCTAATGAAAGGTTTACCACCCAGTATTTTTCATGAGCATGTTGCCGGCATGGGATTACTGGAAGCCCTATGGTTCTGGAATAAAGGGACCATTACAAGAACCACTCCCAATATGAAATATGATATCCATTTCGAAATAGGCTGGTGTACCATAGGTGTTGAGGTTCAACGACATTTTATTAGTTGTTGTAACACCTCACTTTGGTATATTATTCCTATGGAGAATGGGCAAATGAAGTTTAAACCGAATGATCAAGGGGGAGAATGTTGGTTGATCTCACGGTTCAAACTGAACTGAGTCAAAGAGATAAACGTAGGGAAACAGAAATAAAAATAAGGAGATAAAGATGACGAAAATAAAGAGATAAGTGAAGGCCCACGAACCAACGTTCGTGACCTTCACGTACGCACCTAAAACGCCCTGATCGGGGGCGCCCTAACCAACTAATGGTTCTGGCGCCTGTTTGCATGCGCATATATTAAGGGGGGGGCTGGCTGCTGGTGATCTACGTTCGTTAGCGCTCAGTCACCCTGCTCCCCCAACACTCCCACGTTCTGCCCCGATCGCAGCTGCGCACAAGCAACAGGAAGAGCTGGAACCTCGCCGTGCCGTCCCTGGACAGTGCCGGTGGAGGCCTGAGGGTCACCGCGTGATCCAGCGATCTTCATCGACCCCTGCAACGTCTACACCGACCCTCAACCTCGCCTGCACCAAGCAGGCGACGATGTCTTCAAATGCTGGAGCTTGTAAATCCCCTAAACCCCTCTGTTTCTTGATCTGATCCAATTATGTGTTCTAGGTTTGTCTGTCACTCATGATCTAGATTGCATCTAGATAATATAATATCTAACACAGATCATCTCTGACAAGTCCTGTGCCACAGCCATCGCCGACATGGCGCTCGCCTGGAAAATCCTACGGCCTCTCTCTTTCCAAACGTGCCAAATGACATACGCTGCCATGGACAGGTCCTGTAAGTACTGTCTGTTCCCCCTGGCGTTACGGGCATTCTCCCACCAGCCCGAGATGGAGTTCGAATCTGCTGCAATCTTAACCGCTTCAGGATTAGACTGCACAAAATGGGCCCAAACCTTCTTGGCGAAAGAGCAGGCAACAGCCAGGTGGGATGTCGTCTCGTGACTGTATTTTGAGCATTTTGTTTTGTGCTGATGGTGCTGTCCCTGCACATACATATGGAGAAGAGCTTACTGCAAGTAGAGCTCACCGTTGAAGAGGAAATCCCCACATGAAGTTCCCTGTTGCCTTGCAAGATCTAATGAGCAGAGACGCTTATTAGATCAAATCTGGCTCACCTCTCTAAATGGAAAAGTACTGTTCAACGATGCAAGTTCAATGAAATCAACGTAAACGACAAGTGAGTGTGTTCCCTAAAAGAAATATCTCTTTTGAATGAGCAGTTATATCTTTCCATCTGTACTGACTTATAGTATCATGCCAACAGCAAAGGACTTCTTGATAGCCAAGTCCTGACTGTCCTTTCCTTGCATAGATAGATAAAAGGATGGAGCTTTCAAAGCAAAGATACAGAATCAGTCCGTCAGAGTACCGTGTCGATGGAGTGGGTGTCGGTATCTCTACGAACTGTAGCTTTTTGCTTGATCATACGCGGCCGTCGTCGTTGCCATTGCCATTGTCTGCCAACACTGGACCAGTGAAAACAACAATTGATCTGCCAGGAGGATCTTGTTGAATAATTAGACATAATTTACACGATTAATTCCAGAATATAAATCATGATGACAGCAGCTATTAACATGTTAAACTCGAACATACTAGATGCAGTAGACAACATGAATAATAGCAACACGATCTCTGTAAACATGTAAACAGTAGACATGCTAAACAGACAGATTAGGACGCAGGTTCCGTACCGATCGTTTGTAGTAACGTTGTTGATGACAACGTTGGCGATGACGGGTCGGAGTAGACGACGCTTGAGGCGGCGGTACGCAGCACCGCCTGACTTGCTAGGCAGACGAGCCGTCGTGGAAGCAGCGAGCAGTCGCGCGAAGCGCTTCCCAAAAACCTAATTCGTCCTCTCCCGTACAGTATCACAAAGGCGACCGGTTCCGGAGACCTGCTCTCCCGTTCGCCGGTGGACGCCGGCGCTCGGGATGGAGTAGACTACGGTGGCGGCGCAAGGAACGAGGTATGGCAAAACCTAGATTTGTTCGGTGTGTGTACAGCGCCCACGGTGCGCGTATTTTATAGTGCGGTTCGGAAAACCCTAACGTGTGCGACGTGGGAGGCCCACACCGCACGTCCGAGTCGGTTGCAGCACGCGATACGGGAGCGACCCGAACCGCCTCAGCTGTGACGCGTCCGTCACGACTACGAAATTAATTTTCCAAAACAGCAAAATAAAGATAAGTATTGTCTCGACTCGAGACTCGATTCACGAAACGCGATCGCGACGTGTCGTGTCGAGTCGAGTCGAGACGAGCGAGCGGAGGAGGAGGAGGAGTGCGCGAGAGGCTCTCTTGTTCTCACTCACATACAATCCCTACAACACTCCACCTTATAAGGTGGTGTGCAACTCCTCAAACTTCCAATGTGGGACTAAACTTCCCACTCCCACCACTCACTTGTACACATGGGCCATTTTGAGATTTCAGGATTTGCTATTGGGCTACCCACATATGGGCCCAATATTTCAGCTCACTCATTTGGGCCAAATATTCTAACAATCCCCCACCAGATCTCAAATGCCCATTTAAAGATTTGCCAATCCTCGCTACTTGTTTATATACTAGTGTTTCAGCAGAGACTGTTAAGTTGAACTTCCGCCTAGAGCCTTAAGCTACATCTATCAGCAACTTGAACAATGGACTATGCGTTGAATTGCAAGTTTTGTGCCAATAGACTTTACTCAAAGTCATAACTAGTACTTGGCTGCCAGTAGCCTACCCCGCGGGTGGAGCATATGCGTCATACTCCGTGGTCTCTTCATGAGTTTACTAGAGATCACCCAAATCTCATAGACTGCGACGTTTACAGTCGGACTCACATAGGTGTGTTCTTTCAAGAATGCTCTGTAGGACAGCATATTTGCTATGAATAGCCAACATAAACACATTAAGGCACGTTGCCAACCTGCCTTACAGCACTTTGAGAGTTATGCATCATCACTCAGAGAGGGTTTACCAAATACTCTCCTCAGTCAAACCACTAGCTTGTTCTTCCCAGGTCCTAATTCACGGGATCTCCGATCACATAGGTTGGGTTACCACTATGGTGTAACGCTTACGGGTCGCATACCCATCTCCCTCGATGCACTATCTATCACATTACGTGATAGTCCCTTCGTAAAGGGATCTGCCAGGTTTTTGTCTGTTTGAATATACGTAACAGTAATTACTCCGGAGTTTCTCAATTTCCTGACAGACTTCAAACGTCTTTTGACGTGTCTTGATGACTTCGCATTATCCTTAGAACTGGTCACCTTGGCAATCACAGTTTGATTGTCACAGTTCATGAGGATAGCCGGTAATGGTTTCTCAACTACCGGCAAGTCCATCAAGAGCTCACGCAGCCATTCTGCCTCAACAGTAGCTGTATCTAAAGCAGTAAGTTCTGCTTCCATGGTTGACCTCGTCAATATGGTCTGTTTACACGACCTCCATGACACTGCGCCACCTCCAAGAAGAAATGCATATCCACTTGTGGCGTAGAGCTCATCTACATCTGAGATCCAGTTGGAATCACTATATCCCTCAAGCACAGCAGGGTGCCCTGAATAATGAATCCCATAGCTCATAGTACCATTCAGATAGCGCATGACCCTTTCAAGTGTATGCCAATGATCATTACCCGGGTTTGACATGAACCTACTCAATTTGCTCACAGCAAAAGAGATGTCAGGCCTTGTCGCGCTCGCAAGGTACATGAGAGAACCGATTATTTGAGAGTATCTCAATTGATCTTTTGTAATCCTCTTGTTCTTTCGAAGCGTCACGCTAGGATCATAAGTTGTTGGAGAAGGCTTGCCATCAGTAAAGCCGAAACGGCTCAAGATCTTCTCAACATAGTGTGATTGCGTCAACGTAATCCCACTCTCATCCTTAATAAGCTTGATGTTCAGAATTACATCAGCTTCTCCCAGATCTTTCATATCAAAACACTTTGATAGAAAAGACTTGACCTCATTGATCACAATTATGCTTGTACCGAAAATCAGTATGTCGTCAACATACAAGCATAATATAACACTATCGCCCCCACCATGGCGATAGTATACACACCTGTCAGCCTCATTAATGACAAAGCCCGCAGAAGTTAAAGTTCTGTCGAACTTCTCATGCCATTGCTTAGGTGCTTGTTTCAGTCCATACAAAGATTTTAACAATTTGCACACCTTTCTCTCTTTACCTTTTACCACAAACCCATCAGGCTGATCCATATAAATTTCCTCTTCCAACTCTCCGTTAAGGAAAGCTGTCTTTACGTCCATTTGATGAACGATAAGACCATAGGAGGCAGCCAGGGAAAGTAGTACATGAATGGTGGTCAGTCTAGCAACAGGTGAATAGGTGTCAAAGTAATCTTCGCCTTCTCGCTGAGTGTAGCCCTTGGCTACAAGCCGTGCCTTGTACTTCTCAATAGTACCATCAGGCCTTAGCTTCTTCTTGAACACCCACTTACAGCCCACTGGCTTACAACCATAAGGTCGTTCAGATAACTCCCACGTCCCATTAGAAAGAATGGAGTCCATCTCATTATGGACAGCTTCTTTCCAGTCATCTGCATCTGGAGATGCAAATGCCTCTGCAATAGACGTAGGAGTATTGTCCACAAGGTACACAATGAAATCATCACCAAAGGATTTTTCAATCCTCTGTCTCTTACTCCGTTTAGGAGCTTCATTGTCATCCTTCTCAAGGACGTTCTCATCATGTGGTTGTTCAATATGATCACTGGATGTACTAGATTCAGGAATTAATTCGGAAGAAAATTCAGCAAAGCTATGCATATCTTTCATAGGAAACATATTCTCAAAAAATGTTGCATCATGAGATTCCATAATAGTATCAACATGCATATCAGGTACCTCGGATTTAACCACTAGAAATCTATAACCAATGCTACGCTGAGCATAACCTAGAAAGATACAATCCACTGTTTTCGGTCCGAGTTTGCGTTTCTTTGGAATTGGAACGTTGACCTTTGCCAAGCATCCCCAAGTACGCAAATAAGAAAGTGATGGTTTTCTCCCAACCCACTCCTCATAAGGGGTTTTCTCTTTATTCTTGTTAGGAACTTTATTCAGGACATGACACGAAGTCAACAGAGCCTCCCCCCACCATGCCTTAGATAAACCAGCAGTGTCCAACATGGCGTTCACCAAGTCGGTCAGCGTGCGGTTTTTCCTCTCAGCAATTCCGTTTGATTGTGGTGAGTAGGGAGGCGTCCTCTCGTGAATAATACCGTGTTCCTCACAGAATTCATCAAATACTTTAGAGAAATACTCTCCACCACGATCCGACCTAAAACGCTTGATCTTTCTCTCTAATTGATTTTCAACTTCAGCTTTATAGATTTTAAAGTAGTCTAAAGCCTCATCTTTAGTTTGCAACAAATAAACATAGCAGAATCTAGTAGCATCATCAATGAGTGTCATGAAATATCTCTTTCCACCTTTTGTCAACACACCATTCATCTCGCATAGATCAGAATGTATGAGTTCTAGAGGTGCCAAGTGTCTCTCCTCAGCTGCCGTGTGAGGCTTCCGAGGTTGCTTAGATTGCACACAACTATGGCACTTAGAACCTTTGGCAATGGTGAAATTCGGAATTAAACTTAAACTGGATAGCCGCGACAGTAAACCAAAATTAACATGACATAAACGAGAGTGCCAAACACTAGCATCTGAATCAACATTGCCACAAATATGGTTTACTGACTTATTGCAAAATTCGGAAAGAGAAAAGCGGAACAAGCCTCCGCACTCATAGCCTTTACCAATAAATTGTCCAAATCTCGACACAACTACTTTATTGGACTCAAACACTACTTTAAACCCATCTCTGCAAAGAAGGGAGCCGCTGACGAGATTCTTATTCATAGAAGGGACATGCTGCACGTTCCTCAGCTGCACGATCTTCCCCGAAGTAAACTTCAGATCTACCGTGCCAACACTACGAACAGAAGCATGTGACCCATTCCCCATTAGGACGGAGGAATCCCGTGCGACCTGATAAGAAGTGAACATAGAGATGTCAGCACACACATGAACATTAGCACCCGTATCAATCCACCAACATGGAGATTGAAGAACTGAAAGTACCATCGGTATATTACCGTACCCATCAATGTTGCTAGCGGTCACCACGTTGACATTCTTGGAGCCTTTCTTCCCTTTCTTGTCTGCACGGTCTGGGCAGTCCACAGAAAAGTGGCCGAGCGCTCCACACGTAAAGCACTCGAGCCCAGCTTTGTTCAGCACCTTCTTCTTCTTCTTATTCTTAAAGGCAGTAGTGTTCACAGGGCCATTGAACTGGGGCTTATAGTTCCCTTTGTTCTTGCTGTTATTCTTGACGTGATGATTTTTCTGCACCATATTGGCGCTAGACTCCAAATCACCGCCTCTCTCAGTTGTGTCCTTTGCCCGAGCTTTCTCCTCAACATCAAGAGACGCTATCAGATTTTCAACTGATATCTCCTGTCTCTTATGTTTGAGAGATGTGGCGAAACTCCTCCATGAAGAAGGCAGTTTTGCAATAATGCATCCAGCCACAAACTTATCAGGAATCACACACTTGAGCAGATCAAGCTCCTTCGCAATGCACTGTATCTCATGAGCCTGTTCGACTACAGAACGGTTATTCACCATCTTGTAGTCGTTAAAGCTCTCCATGATATACAGCTCACTGCCAGCATCGGACGCACCGAATTTAGTGTTCAGTGCATCCCAGAGCTCCTTAGCGTCTTCGATGTGCATATACACATCGCACAGACGTCCCTCCAGGACACTCAGAATACAGCCTCTTAAATTGTTATTGGCTTCCTTGAACTTATTCTGAACCTCGTCAGAAGCTTCTTCAGGAAGGGCATTCATAACAATGTCCCACACTTTCATGGACTGGAGCCACAGTTGGCTTCTCAGTTGCCATCTCTTAAAGGTGGTACCATTGAACCTTTCCGGTTTCATCGAATCACTTAAGTGGGCCATAGTCAGTTCAGGAAATTGCCTACAATTAGGTTTTTGGAGTGTTGAATAATTAGGCATAATTTCCACGATTAATTCCAGAATATAAATCATGATGACAGCAGCTATTAACATGTTAAACTCGAACATACTAGATGCAGTAGACAACATGAATAATAGCAACACGATCTCTGTAAACATGTAAACAGTAGACATGCTAAACAGACAGATTAGGACGCAGGTTCCGTACCGATCGTTTGTAGTAACGTTGTTGATGACAACGTTGGCGATGACGGGTCGGAGTAGACGACGCTTGAGGCGGCGGTACGCAGCACCGCCTGACTTGCTAGGCAGACGAGCCGTCATGGAAGCAGCGAGCAGTCGCGCGAAGCGCTTCCCAAAAACCTAATTCGTCCTCTCCCGTACAGGATCACAAAGGCGACTGGTTCCGGAGACCTGCTCTCCCGTTCGCCGGTGGACGCCGGCGCTCGGGATGGAGTAGACTACGGTGGCGGCGCAAGGAACGAGGTGTGGCAAAACCTAGATTTGTTCGGTGTGTGTACAGCGCCCACGGTGCGCGTATTTTATAGTGCGGTTCGGAAAACCCTAACGTGTGATTGGTTTTCCAAAACAGCAAAATAAAGATAAGTATTGTCTCGACTCGATTCACGAAACGCGATCGTGACGTGACGTGACGAGCGAGCGGAGGAGGAGGAGGAGTGCGCGAGAGGCTCTCTTGTTCTCACTCACATACAATCCCTACAACACTCCACCTTATAAGGTGGTGTGCAACTCCTCAAACTTCCAATGTGGGACTAAACTTTCCACTCCCACCACTCACTTGTACACATGGGCCATTTTGAGATTTCAGGATTTGCTATTGGGCTACCCACTTATGGGCCCAATATTTCAGCTCACTCATTTGGGCCAAATATTCTAACAGATCTGACCATCCATCCATCCAAGAGTCTCTCCTGCCTTTCATTTCTTCAAAGAAGTTGATGATGCAAAACCTACGGGAACCCAAACTGACAGTGCTGAGGGAACTAAAAGGGTACGGGAGCCAATCCCCCTAGACATAGCACCGCTGCTTTTTTGGCGCATGCCCTCCTAGGACAGTGGATAGTTTGGCGGCGCAGGGAGCTGGGGTTCATGACAGAGACGCCGAACCAGAGCTTGACTCCAAGAGCCAGGCTCCATGTGACCACGTCCAGCTGACTGTCGAAGCAGTAGGTGCTACCGCTGGCCAGGGTGCCGACCACGGTGTAAGATAGTACCAAGGTATACTGGTCAGATCGAAGAGCCACCACAGGAGGGCGCATCACAGTGTCATGTTTTGTGGAAAGTAAAGTGTTCATCTGGGCGATTGCCACAGATGCGGGCCTCGAACGTAATGGCGTTCCCCGGGTCGAGTGCCATGTCCGTGATGTAGAGGGCCTGTTCACCGCCGTCCTGCTCGGATTCAGGTTCAGCAGGGCTGCAGGGTACAGATAGGGCAAGGGGGAGTTGTTGCACGCGTGGAGGCAGGGCGTGGTGATCACGCAGCGGCCCTCGTTGTTGGTGGTGCGTTTCCCGCCTTCCGGGAAGAAGATGGAGAAGAAAGCAGTGCAGCCAGGGTTTGTCGCCGTAGGTCCTCGGGCATGTCATTGGGCGAACGCTGAAGATTGGTGGTGGCGACCGGATTATACTCGCTTTTTTTTCTCATCTTCTTTTGGGCGATCCAGGAAGGTAGATTATCTGGCGGCACTCTTCTCAGTCTGGGCAAGACAGCACAGCGAATAGATGGCTCTGTGGCACGTAGCACCAGATGTCCATATCCTTCGATACTAATCTTTTGATGTCTCCCTTTTAATTGGCTATCAAATGTCATGATTTAGCGATATACTTTCACTTGTTTCGTATAGTTATGTCATAATTTTCGTATCATGTCATTCTGAAACCATCTGTTCTTCAGATGTTTTTGGCCGTCTCATGTCATGCATGATAGTCTATAAATAGAGGCTTGAAAATATTCGGGTGCAGTGAGATAGGTTTTCTATCAGCAGACATCTCAGGACCTAGAAGCCGTGTCGACGATGGTGATTGATGTGTTCTGAGAAGAGGTCATTGTGGAGGCGGGTAGGGGCACGACAGGGCTTGGGTCCTCGGGGAATTGCTTGGATGCGACGGAAACAAATAAGTCTGGACTTGCTGGTGTCGGGGGCATTTCACGTTCTTGGCCAGTACCTTAGGATACAAATGAACTTGGTATCATGTTGTGATTCTATTTCTGAGTGCAAATGAAGGATGGTGCATGTGGCACATGTGTTGGGCGTTGTTGCATAGGTTAAACTTTCTGTTGCATGTGTTAGTTTTATGACATTCGTTATTCAACGATCTCTTGCACGTAAATGAGATTTGTCACGTGCATGCAAATACATGTAGTCTATGTACAATCGTTTTGTTGCACGAGTGCGTTTAAAATGTTGCTAGTAATTTGCAATATTGTTTGTGCATGCAGGAGTTTTACTGTGCAACAATGAGCCACTTGAGATTTGCTTACTTGAAAAGGCTGCAGGATGAAACAACAAACCATGAGGCGATTCTTTTCCTTGTCTACCCCTTGATGCATAGTATCAATAGAGTTGCAGTAAGTTAATAGTATCTGGACGGAAGAATGACAGCTAGGACTACGGCCACGGCAAACGTGAAGATGGCAATCCCGGTGAAGTTGACCACGAACGCCTCGCTCGGGTAGTTGGTGGGGAAATTGAACCTCACAAGGCCCGTCTCGGCGGTGCATACGGCCATGAGGAAGATGACGATGCCGAAGAAGATGTGCCATGGCGCGTAGTCTGCCCTCATCGTCATCATAGCCCCGGGGAACACGAAGTACACGAATGCCACGAGCCACTGCACGAGCACAATAATGTGTTTATCAACAACTGCAACCGTAAACAGAACACACTGATATTCAACATTGTACTTGTGTTGGACTGCAAATGCAATAGAGTATACTCTAGTGGGATAAATGATATGGATTGCTTGCTAATTTTAACTTTAAGGGAATAAATAATGATAAGCAAGCAAGTGGAGTAGGAACCAACACCTGAAGGGCGTAGAGGCCAATGGTGGCTATCCCGAGCCAAGCATGCAGCGAGCGGATGTCGGGGAGACCGGCGTCGCGGTGAAACTTGACGGCGGCGTACAAGCCGACGGCGGCGAAGCCGAGGGAGAGGAGGTGCAGCAGCAGGTGCACCGCCTTCTTGGCCGCCCGCGGGCCCAGGACGATCCTGTACGCCATCACCGCTGCTTGCACGAGAAGCTTTCAAGATGAGCCCTTTGATCCGTACGTATGTATGTTTCTGCTGCACGGAGTAAGTTAAATGGGTTGATCGGCTGTGCTGAATCAGTTACCTTCTCCGGTGCAGATGACGAGGCCGATCACCATGAAGAGAGGGTGTGCCTGTTGCAACAAAAACAGAAGGTCATCACGTCATGGGACCGTTGCAAAAAAAGTTATTTTTTTCAACCTTTTTGGCTAAGCCGGCCGTGAATTTAGCGCGTATTTTGTTACCGTGTAAACCAGCTGCGGGTTGGAGCTCATCTCCCAGGAGACGCCGCCCCTGAAGCGCAGCACCCAGACGAGCGTGAGCGCGAGCACGGCGGCGGCGAGCAGCTGCGCGACGACCACCACCGGCAGCGCGGTCAGCCGGAAGCTGGCGCCGCTCTTGACCGGCATGTTGGCTTCCCCGCCGCTCGCTCCTTGCTGTGCTAGCTACTGCCACACTAGTTTTCGCGTGCCGTGACCTCGTGGACGGCTGGTTACTAAGTAGAGCTGGCGGAGGAGCCTCCAAGGCGAGTTTGCGCGAGCAGAACAGAACCGGGTCAAGGACGCGTGTGCGCTTTTGTCCATTTTTAGCCGGCCTGCGTGTTGGAACTGCGGACAGTAGATTTTCTGTTGCGTTTATTGCCAGGTCGTGTTTGGTCTTAACGAAAGTATTGCGTTTGGACGGCAGATGGCAGATGAACGGCAGCCCAGACTAAGAATTCAAGAGGAAAATTGGCGAATGATTGTGAACAACCGTACAGATTCAGCAGAAAGGGGGGAATTTGGCGAATGCGGCATGCAATTGCTTGCATTGCAACCCTTTTGTCCGGAGTCACCATCGGGCTCAGTCCTAGAAGGCGACAGTGACAAAGGAGGAGTCGACGTCACAACCGACGCAAAAGAGAGACCCTGTTCAAAGTAATTAACTGTAAACAAGAGACAATGATGTATTTTCGATGGACGATTGTTGCTCCTTATACAAGCTGAACAAGCGCAAGTAACGGAAGCGGTCAGAGTCTTGCGGTACATAACAACTTCCAAGAAGCAAAGTAGTCTGCAGAAATATGGTCTCCAGCAACTAATCCCCACCCACAAACATAAACACATCAGGAACTCCCAATACTCTATACTATATATAAGTACTGACAAGGTTTTCTACCCTACATATATACCATGTACATTGCTTGCTTCCGCTTTTTGTCATGACAAGTGGAAGGAGCATAAACACTCTCAGCACAGCAGCATATCTGAGCTTTCTTCCGGATTACCTCCTGCCGACCCACAATCGCAAACGTGAGAGAATGCAGGATTGTCCATGTTGCTGCTGTAGATGCAGTGGCCATTCGAACGGTCACAGACCCAGCATATTTTGCCCTGAGAAAGGTTTGTGTTAGAGTGGCTGATGGAAGGAAGAGTGAACGCTTGAGCTCATCACGTGTCGGTAATGCCAACTGTACCTTGACAGCGAATCGAGGTGATCTCAGGACCTGACACATCAATGCCTTCATCACTCAGCAACGTAATGCCTGATGATTCCACGACGAACGGAAATGCTACAGCTGGAGACATGGGTGATTTCGCCACCTTGATGAACCTGAGATCTGTGGGCGATGCAGTTGGTAGTAACTTCAGTGAAAATTACCACAGCAGGTAAAGGTAACACTCATATGTGGCTTCTTAAACCGACAGGCTACAGCCAAGAATGAAGGAGACCAAACATAAAGGAAACATAAGAGACAGCAAGCATTTTAAAAATTTAACAAGACCAGAGTGTGTACTGCAACCATTTTGTCACCAGCACTGCTATTAGTTCACCAATTATCATTATATTTGCGATCAAAGAGATTCCAGCTAACAACTATTGCAGAAGTTGAAAAGCCAGTAAGCAATGTTGCAATTCCTCAGGTTTAGCTAGGGCAGTTCAAAAATGGTTTGGGCAACCCCGTCTACCATGCATGCTTAAGTTAAAAAATGGTGAAGTTGAGTGGACATCTTTAATTACTACTCTACATTTGACAAACAACTGGTCTTCTGTAGGTTTTTCTTTCTCGAACAAACACCAAAGTGTGTGTCTTTGCTTATTAGAAGACCGTCAAACAAACTGGGAAGGAAACAAAGAAAGAAGCAAGAAGGAATAGAAACAAAACTGTACAAGGCTAGCACCCGCCAAGCGCTTTCCTTAGCCATCTGGCAGCCGTGCGCGGAGGGGCAGGCAGCCGTATTCAAAACCTCTTTTGAACAAGGTTTGACTGTGCCACTCAGGGTTCAGAAAATGTCAGGAACCAGGTGATTACCAACCAACGAACCCAAACTTGCCTGGATCTGGTTTCTGGAGAACATATTTCTTTTCACTTCCTAAACTCCTCTAGTTAATTCTCCAAACCAAAATGCCTATCATTGCATCTACACCATATCACAAACTGTAAAATCTGAAGGCAGTTGGTTTTCTTGATTTGCTGAAAAAAAACAGAACTGGCCGCTCTCCTCTTTGTGTGTGTGTGTGTGTGTGTGTGCAAATAACAGCTTTCTGAACCATACTGGCTCTTGTTGCAGACTAACAGATTAAGACAAAAAGGTGATTTATAATATATGTAGGTATACAAACCTGAGTGAGACTCGAAGACTAGACGGATAGTTACAGCATGAGCCCACTGGATTCCTAGAGCAGCAACAAGATGAGATTCGAGTCTTTCAGAACCATTGCTATGACCGTTGTTTTTCACTGCAGGAGATTAATGTGAACATGAAGTCAAGTTCAACAAATTGTCCAAAACATAATTTGTTTTCCTGGAACGAAGCACAAACCTTCAAACGAATAATGATAACCATCATCATTACTTTGGCTGCGGACTTGGTTTGTAACCACAACTGGAATTCCGGCAAACTCTGCTATAGACCTGCAGGACAGAGATGAACGGCAAAAAAAAAACATAAGCATTTCACCAGGATCAACAGAATAACCAGAAACAATATAGAAGATGTGTTATGAATATTAGGATCTAGGAACCTCACTTAAGAAATGAAAGAGCCCATCTTAGAGGGTGTTGTGTGAAACCTGTTGTGGCTCTTTCGTTCTCCCTGCCACATGTATGTTGAAGTAGAATATTAGAAAATTGTATACTTCTTTGCTACAGAATGAACCATACGCTTATGCACTTGTTAATTAATTAATTAATTATACAGCAGTTATGTGTGTTGTTGGGGGGGGGGGGGGGGGGGCATTGTGCCTCTGTCATTGTCTGTCATATGTATGATGAAGTAGAATATTAGAAAATTTAATATTTCTTTAGTGGCATAAGAAAGAACCATAATAGAAGAAAATGCAATAATTAATACAGCAGTTGGGAGACTACGAGACAGTGCATACTAGTCGCAGCTGCTTGTCAGCTATGACCAGCTATTTAGAACAGTGGTCCCTTGTTTGACTGCACCATAGGGAAAAACGAAGGAATCTTCACAAGAGGTTCGAGTCAATGAAATGTAGGGAAAACCCTCATAGGGTTCAATTCTACAAACCAAACAACCCAAATAGGAAAAACCTAAGGAATAAGGATTCTAATAATTTAAATTTCCTACAAAAAATCTTTTAAATCAAAGACACCAGAAAGAAATTCTACTTATCAAACAGTATGGCACATACCAGTAAATTGGAAATCCAGTGTTTGATTAATGATAGTCTATCGACGCAGATTCCTTTCTTATTTTGAAAATGTGGAGTATGGTAAGCAGTTAATAATACTCATACAAATTTCTCTTGTACTCCCTCCGTCTCAAATTAAGTGTCACAAAGTT
Organism: Alopecurus myosuroides; assembly: GCA_028641055.1. Lineage (NCBI taxonomy): Eukaryota > Viridiplantae > Streptophyta > Magnoliopsida > Poales > Poaceae > Alopecurus > Alopecurus myosuroides. Next base: position 315,013,347 of record CM054061.1, read on the forward strand.
TGACAAAAGTGAATGTATCTAACACTAAATTATGTCTAGATACATCCACTTTTGTCAAACTGTGCGACATTTAATTTGAGACGGAGGGAGTACATATTTTCAGCTCAATTTTTTTATAATGCTCAGCATGAAAACCATCACTGCTTGGAGTCAAATGCAAGAACAAGAAACAACATATTCTAGTGTGGATATCTTACGATGACATGAGAGCAGCCACGCTATCAACAATGAGTAACTTCACATCATTTTGGAGTAAAGTCACCTTCATCTGCTCCAAACTGTAGAATGGTGGGGGAAACATTCAAAAGGAACATTCAAGTGTTATGTGTAGTATGATGAATTTCTACACACGTAAATGATGAGAGCATCCAAGTAAATCGCAATATCTATGACCACACAATATCGGTAGAACAGAAGAACTTCAGTAATTGCTAATGGAACAATCACTAGACATCAGCCTTTCACTGGTTGAGTGTTAGAAAAAAAACTACCTCTTTGTAAAATCAGATAGTGATGTTGGTCGCATCACTAGAATCCTGCCAGCCATCTACACAAAAAGAAATAGAAGGTATGAAATGACAGCCGAAGAAGTCGCGCATCTGAGAACAGAAGTGCAAAAGGTGAAAGATTAAGCATTGCAGGATGTAAATAAGTAGACTGGATTATAGTAACCTTTTGTGCCAATCCTTCTTGCCTAAATATTTGAGGCAAGCTTTTCTTCCCTATCTCGATCATCCTGCAATATATCATGAAGGTCGATAAGAAAAGATATTTCTCAAAAGACATGTTTGGCACTCGGGAGTAGTAAGCTGAAACTAAGCTACCTCCTTGAAGAGAACTTGGATTCGGTGTCAATATAGACAACTAGACCGTTTAAGCCTCCGTAGCATTCTGGTAATGTTGCTAACAGTGCAAGCTTCAGACAAAACTGCATAGCATGCAAAATTTTCAGACAAATACATGCTAAATGTACGACAAACCAACAAAACTACTGGAGTCAAAATATGTGAATTTAGATTTGGCATATTAATTTAGAGATAAAATGGTCAGTGGACCCATAAGGCTAACAAAAGCAATGCACGGAAATGTATTCCCATAATGAAAACACAAAATTTCAACTAACTAGCCTCAACCGAGAGGTCCAACCATGATCACTGGTAGTGCACCAACCATACCACAACAACTCGTAGTGTGGTGTCTATTAACATAACCCACCAGGTTCATTCAGAAACACACACGAATTAGTTAGCATTCAGAAACACAGCAGACCTACATATACACCGCAAAAATCCGTACAGTTAAAGCGCCACAAGCAGCAAAGCTCGGTGCAAATCCTGATGTGCAGCGGCTCACCTGCGTCTTGCCGATCCCGGAGGGCCCGACAACCTCGGTGAGCTTCCCCAGGGGGAGACCTCCGCCCAGCGCCTCGTCCAGCCCGCAGAGCGTGGTGGCCAGCCGCCCGCCGCCTCCCAGCCTCACCCGATCCTCCAGGAGCGCGAGCGCCTGCGCAAAACAGTCGTGACACGCACCTTCGTCAATCGCTCGGAAACCCCCAAACCCGAAACGGCGAGAGAGAGGCGAGGGGGAGGGGTACTACCGTTTGACAGGGAGGGCAAGCGAACTCGCTGACGTGGGACACGGCGGCGCGGGCGGTGAGGATGCCGGCGTCGAGCAGGGCCATGAGCTCCACCTCCGGCAGCGACAGCACGTCCTGTGGGGTGGAGCAGGGTTAGAGGCGGCGGCGGTTTTAATGTGGGAAGAGGACGAAGAAGAGGGGCGGCTGACCTTGGCCGTGGTGAGGCGGCGCGCGGCGAGGAGGTGGGCGAGGTGGGGAGGTAGCCGCATCTCCGAGACCAGCTTGTTGGCCATCGCGGCCGCCGGAGAGCTCGCGGGGAGGGGAGGAAGGATTTGGGGGGAAATCTGGAAATGCGTTTCGAAAATTTTACTTCCTTTTGTAAACTTTTTCATTTATTTTTCTGCAGTATTTTTTTTTTTACTATAAGGGAACCCACCGGTTTCAAACGAAGCAAAGAAACTTCGCGAGAAGGCGTTGGCAGGTAGTTTCATGAGCGGCAATGGGCCAGGAGCGAGACATCATCTCCAAGCGATTCTTAAAAGCTCTCCACGAAGTTTGTTCAGCTTCGGGATGTTTGCAGCGATGATAGACGAAGCAGAAGGGGGAGCCAGGATTTTCCATTGCTCCAGCTCGAGCGTCGTCCATCTCCAAATGTCCTGAACATCTGGCCAGACAAAAACCTGGAAGCACATAGCATTTCTTAGTTTTCAAATAGACCAAAGAACGACAGCACACATGGAATTGATATGAGAATTTTTAGATTCACTGATCCACCATCTAGCCACAGATTCAAAGTCTGTGCCAACATTGACAACTAAGATGTCACACACATCAGGCCAAATAAGTCTAGAAACAAAGCAATCAAAAAATAGATGGCGACAAGTTTCTGTTTCAGAACAGAAAAGAAAGAACCATCAGGCAGAGGCATACACTTTGCCAAGTTATCCCTAGTCGATAGTATGTTATTAGCTCGTAACCACATGAAGACATGCAACCTAGGCTGAACTTTGAGACTCCTATGAACAGGCACAATACCTCTATTGTTAACAAAGGCATAGAAGGATCTAACATTGTAAATATCAAAAGATTGTAAATATCAAAAGATTGTAAATATCAAAAGAGTGAAACATTCGGATAGGCACATCCTACTCACTAGTAAGAGTAACAGTGCTTACAAGGTGAGACAGCTCCAACCACCTAGAATAACCCTCAGCGGAAACATTCCTCCTAAAAGTGAGCATAAGTTCACTGTCCTGGTAGGCTTGAGCTACAGTTATGTCTTGTTCATTGGAAATCTCAAAGAGATCTCAGTAATAAACAACCAAGCTGCAGTTACCTATCCAAACATCACTCCAGAATTTAGTTTTCCTACCATTACCAACCTTCCATATGTAACCATACTTGGCAGCTCTAGCAGGCCACATCACACCTTTCCAAAAAAAAAGTGAGCTAATATTAGGGGCAGTAGAGAAGACATTTGGATCTAGGTCATATTTAAAATCAACAGTGCTTTTCCAGATTTTTCCTGAATCATTATGACATCTTTTAATCCAGGAGGCCATCAAGCACAGATTAAAGTCCCCAAAGTTTTGGATACCCAGACCCCCAAACTATTTCTTCATGGAAACTAAGTCCCAATTAGCCAAGTGGTACTTCTTATTATTCTCAGAGTCACTCCATAGAAAGTGAGCCATCTGAGAGTTAATTGCTTTAATAGCCCATTTGGGGAATTTAATAACATATAAAAGATACATAGGTATGCTAGCTAGACAGGATTTTAAAAGGACCAACCTACTTTTATACTTAAGAAGTCCCCCCTACACCCAGCAAAGTGTTTGAAAGTCTTATCTATTAGAGACTACAAGTCCTCTTTTCTAAGTTTTGTAAAATGGAGAGGTACACCAAGGTACTTACAAGGAAACGCTGCCACCTTGCACAAAAGATTTGGGCAAACCAATTGACCTTATCAGGGTCCACATGGATATTCATCGGGTCATATTTGTGGTAATTGATTCTCATCCCTGACATGTTTTGAAAACAAGACAAAACCCATTTCATGTTCCTAACATAAGCTATATTAGATTCAAGGAAGACGATAGTATCATCAACATATTGTAAACTGATGATACCACCAGGAACAACTTGTGGGAGAAGGCCTTGTATAGAAGGCCATCACTAGCAGCTTTGGAAAGCATTTTGGAGAAAACAACCCCCACCAAATTAAACAAGATTGGAGAACAGGGATCTCCTTGTTTGAGGCCTTTTCCTACTTTTAAATAGGAGATATTCACATCATTGACCCTGACACAGAGAGAACCCCCTACAAGGAGACTTTTGATCCAATCCCAAAAAACTGGGCCAAAGCCCCTAGAAAGAAGCATCGCATATAGAAAGCTCTAGTCAACCCAGTCATAGGCCTTCTCATAATCCAGTTTAAGAACTAAAGCAGGGTCATCTTTGAAATGGGCAGCATGGATGAGCTCCTAAGCTGACACCACACTCTCTAGAATGAACCTACCTTTAATAAAGGCAGTTTGATTACTAGAGATCAGCCTGCTACCCACCAGGAGAGCCTATTGGTAATATCTTTTGAAATAATTTTTAAGCTACAATTACCAAGACTAATAGGCCTGAATTTTTTCATCTCTCTAGCATCAGGTTCTTTAGGGATCAGAGTTATAATGGAAAACTTTAGTCTGGCAACAGCTAGTTTCCAAGCTCAAAGTCCCTAACCAAGGCCATAAAATCATCCTTCATAAGCTCCCAGAACTTTTGATAAAAAAGAAAGGAGAAGCCATCGGGGCCAGGAGCACCATTGGCATAAGATCCAAAGATAGCACCCTTAATTTCATCCACAGAAAAGGTTTCTGCAGAGATAATTCTCTTCATCTGTGACCTTATCATTAAGGTCCCAGAATTCATCCCCTAAAGACATGTTCATCCTAGATTCATAAGCAAACAATAATTTGTAGAAATCCAGTGGTACCCTAACTCCCTAAGCATATCACTGGTTTGTTCTACAGGGCCATCAGGCCCATCAAGGACTGCTATTTGTTTTTTCCTCCTTCTCTGGTTAGCAATCATGCCCTAAAGACACCCTAACGGTTCGAGACCACTACAGACATGATCGAGATCCCTCTCCGATCGATGGCCGAAGTGAGACCAGGAATCCTTCTCTTTGGTCCATGTGCAATCTACGATTATCTTCGTCGCTGAACCTTAAACGAAAGTTCCCCTACCTTATTTCATCGATACTTGGTTTGTCCAAGACTCGTTCTGCGGTATCTCCATATCTAGTACGATATCGTTATCGACAAACCTATCTTATGTGCAGTAAAGTTTCCCCTAGTATAGAACCAGAGTTATCAAACCAGTAGGACTTCGTAGTCTTGAAGAAGGTTGCTTTATCAACAACCCCGAAAAAAGTACCGACGTGTAGTTGATGGGAGCATGGAACCTGCACACAAACACAAACTCTTTCTTGCCCCAACTTTCCAGAAGGTTGTCAATCTTTCGGTGTTGCTGAAAAAAACAGAATTAAATGTATAGAGTCATGGAAAATAATAAAAGTAAAAAAGGGACAACGAGGAAACAATGTTGAAAGTGCTTAAAGGTTTGCAATATGAGAAAAATAGGACCAGGGGACATAGGTTCACTAGTGGCGTCTCTCCAAAGAAAACAAACATATTAGGTGAACAAATTATAGCTGGGCAATTGACAAATCATGAACGTATAACAATACTATTATGACGAGATAAAGTTCACGGGTTCTAACATTTTTGGCATTACATCAGGCCATATGGACCGCTATCCAGCATGCATCCATATCTATCCACCTCAAAAAAGCTATCCAGCGAATCCCTTGATATTAACTTGCAGCAACGAAGTGATTGCTATGTGTGTAATAGACAAATGCATTAAGATCAATACGTAATGTAAGAAGTGGTTCTCATCCGTAGAAAAGAGCACCACATTTTTTTCCCTAGTGGCAGTAGCACATCCCCCTCCCCATATGTTTATGTTACTCGAGTGCAGACAACAAGAAGGCATGAACCTGTCGCGGGATATTCACGGCAGACGTCACCGGGGGTAACTTAGGTTGGGGAAAATCGACTCTGGTGTTTGGGAGAGGGTTTAGCTCAGAGGAAATCATATCAACTGGTGATCTGGAAGCTCAGGATGCAATGTCGCCGAGACTCCGATCTAGGGTTACAATGTTTTAGCTCTCGTATACCTAGGATACTCGAATACCTCGAAAAGCCTGGTTTCTTTGCCCTAGGAGCCGGTTTATATATTACCCGGCTCTCTGGCTTCCCATACAAGACACACCCGGAATCCTACCCGAAACCCACACATAACCCTAAGTTTCCTAACCGTGGCCCCCAAGGCGTGGATTACGAGATCCGCACTCTCCTTTGGGCCTCCTAGGATCTTCCTCTTGGGCCGGGTCTCATGTGATCTCCATCTGGCCGGGTCTCGTGCAGGCATGGGCCTACCGGGTTATCATCCCCCCAACATTAGTCCCCAGAATAGCTTGGGCATCTTGGGATCAACCATGAAGCGCACGCTATTCCCTGCAAAACAATAAACATTCATATCCATAACATACCGGGTTAGATTGCTTTAACTACAGCCAGGCCTGCTCTTTGGGCGGTCCATATAATAACCCAACTTCCTTCGAGCCAAAGTATCGTTTCCCGGGTTAACACTCCAAGGAAACATAACATAACCCGGCCTCCATTTCTCTGTCGGCTAATCCGAGTAACAACGCCTCAAATCCGAGTCTTTTAACCATCTTGATCGATCCGGATGTCACGCGACAATCACCAAGATTCTTATCCCCAAATTCGCGGGCCGGATCAAATCCTCCCGAAAATAGCTCACTTTACCGTTTGGGACCTAGGGTTTTCCCTACACCTATAAATAGGCCCAGGGGAACCCTAAAAATCCAAACGCCATTTCCCCCTTCTTCTTGCTCCCGCTCACTCTTGCCCAAATTCGCAAAAACGTGCGTTAGCCACCGAGCTCATCGCCATGCGTGCCGCCAAGCTCAGCGCCGGCCGCCGCCCGCACCTATACATGCGCATCCATCCGCGCCTCTATCCGCACCTCCGTCCACGCCATTGGAGCTTGTGGTGCATCTCATCTCCGTCAACGAATCGCCGCCGCCTCGCACGCCGTCGCCCGCGAGCCGCCACCGCCGCGCACACCCCTGTCAACGGACCGCCGCCACCGCGCGCTAATCTCCGCTCCAGTAAGCTCCATTGACTTTTAGATCTAGGTTTTCACCTTTTCCAATCCTAGGTCAATGTTCATCTTAGATGCACTTTTCCACTTAGCCTATATCTTCCTTCCATTGCTCTTATAACTAGATGCATTTTTCCAAACTATAGATCTATACTTATTCATACTCAATTTTGTTTTAGATCTATTTCCATGGCTCCCAAGGCTAGCGCCAAGCTCAAGGGAAAAAACCCGACTTCAAAGCAAAAGCTGGGTCAATCGATTTCCGCCAACTGGGTGAAATCGACTGTTACCAAGGCGAAACTTGATGAGCTAGCCGAGCCTGGGGTGCTGCCCGCAGAGTCGGAAATCCACTGGAGGGCACCTGGGGAGGAGACCTGGCCTTCGCCCGGTCCAGGTGAGGTGTTTGTCTTCCTTGAGCACGTGATCCGGGGTTTCCGCCCCCCGGGTCACCCTTTTTTCCACGAACTTCTGGACCACTACAAACTCCGAATTTTTGACATAGGTCCAAACTCAATTTTAAATATCTGCCACTTCATCGTACTTTGTGAAGCCTACCTTTGCATACCCCCTAATCTTACCCTGTTTTTTGGAGTGATTTCAATGCAAACCCTGTCGGGAGAGCACGGACGGGCCCCTCCTTGTTTGTGTGGGGGGGGGGGGTATCCATTCAGAGACGCAAAAATTCTTTAATGCCGACTCTCAGCCTTCACAGTCGTGTGAAGCACTGGCAGAAGATCTATTTCTACTGCCAAGACACCTCCATACCCGGCCAGAAGCCTTTGCCGGGTTTCTCTGTTGAGACTCTCGCCCTTTCTGATAATCTTAGCTCTTTTGGACCTGAGGCCGATAGACAGTATATCCAGCCCTTCCTCCACAAACTTGCCGTTTTTGCTCCCCATGGTCTTATTGGGCTAAACTTGATCAAAACTTGGATCAGTTGCCGGATCCAACCAAACAGCATCCGCCCAAAGCTCATATGCGAGTATTCCGGCCATCTAACCGATTCTCTCTGATACTCGGAGAAATCATACCCGGCTCTGGATGTGAATAAGGCCATGAAGAACTTCTTGGCCGAGAAAGTAGATGTCATCAAAAGCATCTCCGGACTCGGCCCCTTTACGCGCTCAAACCCGGCACCTCCAGTAAGAACCGACTATCACCCTTTAGTCCGACTGATCTTTCTTATGTACACATACTAACTTTTATCTCTGTGTTTTCACCCAGTAAAATGATGTGTTTTGGAAGATTGTCACCCCTCCCCCTTCTGAAAACTCGGAGGAGGAGGAGGAACCGACTAACAGTGATGAAGGTAAATCCGAGTCTCTACTTAATAGATACTTTGTTGAGCTATTAGACCAAAATTCTCCTCCTTCCTACAATGCACCACCATCACCAGCACTGGCTGATAAGGACGGCTCTCAGTCGGAGGAGAGCGAGGCAGAGCCGGAGATCGAGGTTGGCCAGAAGAGGAAACCCAGGGGAGTCACTTTTAAGGTGCCGTATTCCTCCATGACCTCAGAGCCATACTCCTACGCCAATATGTGCAAACTTAACAGGTATCTAACCACTACATCATCTCTGAAGGACCCAACTCCAGCCAAGCGACAGGCAACCCGGACTTCCCCGGGTGACGATCCCCTCAACCCCGGGATCCCTATGTCACCTGCTCGCCGAGCCGGTACTCCTTCAACTCATTCTGCCCACATTCCTCGAAAATATCCATCTCCAAATCATCCCTTAGCCGGACAGCTCCGGGTCTCTCTTTCCAATTCTTTATCAGCATCCTCCGGGTCTAGCAACGATCTTCCAAGCGACTTTGTCGTAAACACCGGGTAATTCATATGCCTTGTTCGCCAATATCTTTTAATTTCCGCATTTTCCCTTTATTGTTCACTAAATTTTTGTTTTCCTTTCCTTAGAGCCGAGGTTACACTTAGTGACCAAGAGGAAACCCCTGTTAATAACCCGGCTATGGAAGACCTGGAGAGTGCCACTAAGCCCCCGTTCGTTGAAGAGCAAGAGCCGGAAGACACGGCCATTCCCATGACCGAGTCTCCTCCGCCCACGCATCACTCGGCTGACCCCGACGTCGAGTTTCTTGGGATGCAAAGGGCATCTCCTGCTCCTAACACCCAGGCAACCAGAGTCGACCCGCTGAAACAGGAGGCGACCCCACCACCGGGTAACCAAAACCCTAGCTCTTCCAGGCCGGCTCTCAGCAGCCTTGACTTTGGAAAGGTGTTGGGGGAGTACTACTCCCTGAAAGCGACTGAAAAAGATATCATTGAGTCTCTGGCAACTGAGAATCATGTAGCTTAACTAATACTATGTACATACTCGTCCTAGTCCCCAAGTTCCGGGTGAACTGTCATCAGTTTACTCGGTACTTTTGTAGCTATATAGCCGTTCGTGTGCAACTTTATCTTACTGTCGACTGATGTTTTCTTGTCTTTTTTCAGGTTTATGTGACCCGAACGGATGAGGTGTTGGCAAAAACCAATGAACTCCTACGGGTTGAGACCAAACTTCGTGAAGAGCTGGAGGCCGAGGTCAAAGAGCTATCCAAGCAGTGCAAAAAGTACAAGAAGAAGCTCCATCACGCTGAGGAGTATTTGAACAAACTCTCCACCTTTATTACCGATACTTATAAGTTCATCGTTGGTAAAGCACATCTACACTCCTGATTATCACTCGGATTGTTCATTTATCGGGTCTTTTTAATCCGAGTCTCACCACCTTGCTTCTCTTTTTGCACTGCAGGTCCGGGTGAAGTTGTTGAACATGATGATCTAAAGAAATTGAAGATACTCAAGACCGTCATCCAACAATTCTCAGCGGGGACAAAGTGGACCCTTGAGGCTGTGATGTGGACCGGCACTTATGGCGGTATCACCCAGATGCTTGAAGCCTACTCGACAATCCATGCGTGGATTGATATCTAGAAACGCTCGGCGTGCCGGGTTGGGGTGATACGCGGTCTTGCGTTAGCCAAAGCCTACTACCCAAAGATTGAGCCGGACATGCTTGTAAATGGATTTCCTGAGTTTAACACTAATGGTTCGAGGTTCTCAGCAAAGGACCTCAAAGTCATCAATACTCAGATTCGTCACTCGGCCAGTCTGATTGCCGAGAAGCTCGACGTAAACAAGCTCACACCTCCATATGACGCTGAAGATAAGCCGGTGCGCTCTGATTTCCCTGCTCCCTTTGACATATTGACCCGGTACAAGGAAGAGGTTGCCAAGAGGAAAACCGGGGCCGGATCTGCGCCAACGTCATCGACTCCAGTTGTCCCTCCTCCAGCTCGCGCTGACTTGGCGGTTGACCCGGACACAGAGGCAGGGAAAGCTGCAGAGGAGAACACGGAAGACCCGACCGCCAAGACCACTCTTGATGACTCGGCTATGGACGTCGAGTAATTTTCTTGTCTTTGTCAGAAAACACTCATTCGGCCAATGGGCATTTGTAATATGCCTGCTACACTTATTTATTTGATAGTGCGCTGGTGCACTTTTGATACTACTTTGGTTTGTAATATGTTTAAACTTCTAAGGCTTTGATGGCCCTTCTGGTCGTCCGTTTGGTATGCGCTTTTCGATCTTACGTATGCATATGTTCGCTTTTGATATATGTTTGTTTGCAATAGGTACCGGGTCTTGATTGCAGGATCGTGAAGATTTTCCTCTAAGTCCCCAAGACCCAGACTTTGGGTTAAGGGCTTTCTGGCTTGGGAAACTTTACTTCCTAAGTCCCCAAGACCCCGAGACCCGGACTTTGGGTCTTGGGATCCTAGGCTCAGAAATATTTTTGTTTTCTCAAGTCCCCAAGTACCTGAGATCCGGTTTTGGGGTCTGGGAGTTGGTGGGTCTGAGAAACCTTTTATTTTCTCCAAGTCCTCACCCGTAGCACTATCCTTTATATACTTTGAAGTTTATGCTTAATATATTATGAATTTCTGGCTATTGCCTTTATTTTGCATAACTTATGGTTTTGATGACCCTTTTGACCCTCTTTGTTGTAAGCCGGCTTTCGCGTGGATAATCAATGTTGCTATAGCTCTATGAAAACAGGGTCAGGAAAGTCCCCATGGGCATCATGACTGATTGAATTTATAGGCTAGCAAACATGCCACTTTGTTGCGAGTCACATCAAGCTTAAACAAGAAAGGAAAGAAAAGTTTGGCTCTATTGTCCAGGTTATGAGATTCCGACTGTACTTAATGCAAGTAATCAGCCCTCATACCTTAAGGGCATCGTGGCCGGGTCTGAGTTTGTAACTGTGCTATTCGAGCAATCAGTCCCCCAAGACCGAGATACATAATATGCAATACTAGGCTTTACAGATAACTTAAAAGAAAAACAAAAAGGAGTGTAAGCTTGAAACTATATCTCTCCTAACTAGGTAATTTATAATTAACTAAATGTAATATTCTTACCTGATATAAACCATGCTTGAACATAGAAAAATCATGCAAAAGAAACAATAAAAATACAAGAAACGCGAGAACTATAATGATTTAACCATCTTTTAATTGATCTGAAAAGGTTAGGTCAGCAGGCCGCCTCATTAAAAACCCTCCAGTCCCCTTAGGTACCCTGGATAGGAAAAGAGTGCGTCTGAAACCTGCTGCCTGTTACATCGTGCAACACAACTTGCAAACCGAATCTATGCTAAGTATAGTAGGGACGTAGCTGAGCCACGTTCCATGGTCTTTCTCGCTCTTGCATAGATGAAGTGGTATGGGTGGTGTCATTGACGGTATCCGACTCTTCCCTTGCATCTATCAAGTAATATGATCCATTGTGCAAATTCCGGCTTATGATGAACGGGCCCTCCCATGGGGGAGATAACTTGTGCTTTCCCTCCTTGGATTGCACCAGGAGTAACACTAGGTCTCCTTCCTGAAAAACCCGAGTCTTGACCCGGCGGTTGTGGTATCGCCTTAAGTCCTGCTGGTATATGGCGGATCTCTCCAATGCTCGCTCTCTGTGCTCCTCTAGCATATCCACAGCGTCTTGCCGGGTCTTCTCGTTTTCAACTTCCACGTAGGCCGCCACTCGTGGCGAATCATGGATGATGTCACTCGAAAGGACTGCTTCTGCACCATAAACCATAAAAAATAGGGTCATTTGAGTAGATCTATTAGGTGTGGTGTTGATTCCCCAAACCACGGAAGGTACTTCCTCAACCCATGCTCCAGCAGCTCTGAGACACGGAACTCGAAGTCGTGGTTTTAACCCGCGCAGTAACTCTTGGTTTTCTCTTTCCACTGCCCATTGGCTTGCGGGTGGGCCACAAAGGCTACATCAAGCCGGATACCATTGTTTCCACAAAACATGTTGGTTCCATTGTCTGTGATTATACTATGAGGATACCCAAACCGATAGATGATTTTCTTCAAGAACTTGACAGTTGTAGCCGCTTCACAATTTGTAATTGGCATAACTTCGAACCACTTGGTAAACTTATTAATAGCCACCAGAAGATGAGTCTTTTTGCAAGGAGACATGTGAAAGGGGCCTACCATGTCCATACCCCAAACCGCAAATGGCCAAGTCAACGGGATTATTCGTAGCTCCATAGCCAGCACATGTGTTTGACGAGCGTACCTTTGACATCCATCACATCTTACCACCAAGCGTTCCGCATCCGCTAGCGCCACGAGCCAGAAAAAACCATGTCGATATGCCTTAGCCACAAGGGACCTTGTGGAGGAATGGTGCCCACAATCGCCTTCATGGATCTCCTTCAATATCTGACGTCCTTCCTCTGGGGTTACAGAGCGTAAAAAGACACCTGTAGCACTTCTCTTGTAGAGCTCACCGTTAATGATGAAGTAACCCTTGGCCCGCCTCAGTATTTGCCAGGCTAGTACTTCCTGCGATGGTAACTCGCCTCGTGATAAGAACGCCAAGAACGGCTCAGTCCACTATGGAATAGCGCGTACTGCAGCCACAAACTCTGAATCCGGGTCTTGATTTGCTAATTCTTCTTCAGATTCGGTTTTGACAGAGGGCCGCCATAACTCATCCAGGAAAACATTAGGCGGAACCGGCTCTCGACGCGAACCGAGTCTCGCAAGTGCGTCTGCTGCCTCATTGTTTCGCCGATCAACGTACTCCACTTCATACCCGGAAAAAGACCCGGCTACCCTGTCCACCTCTCTGCGGTAAGCCGCCATTGTCGCATCTTTTCTGTCCCATGTACCTGAAACCTGCTGTACCACGAGATCCGAGTCTCCATAGCATCTGATGCGCTTAATATTCATCTCCTTTGCCACTCGTAATCCATGTAGCAGGGCCTCATACTCGGCCACATTGTTAGAGCAGTCAAAGTGAATTTGTAACACGTAACTCAACTTATCTCCTTTTGACGACGTGAGCACCACACCAGCTCCTGACCCCTCGTACTTCTTGGAGCCATCAAAGTGCATCACCCAAGACTCTGAACTTGGCATTGTTATGGGCATGCTTGTGTGAGCCCAATCATTGACAAAATCTACTAGAGCCTGGGACTTGATCGCAGACCGGGGCTCGTAGTTGATGTGATAATCCCCCATCTCGATAGTCCACTTGGCTATTCTTCCTGTTGCATCTGAATTTCTGATGATATCCTCCATTGGTATGGAACTTACTACTGTTATGGGGTGTTCTTGAACATATGGTTTCAATTTCCGGCTGGCCATAAATACCCCAAAAACTAGCTTTTGCCAATGCGGGTACCGCTGCTTTGCTTCCGATAAGACCTTGCTCACATAATAAATCGGCCTTTGTACAGGGTGATCCTTTCCATCTTCCTTACGTTCAACCACAACCACTGCGCTAACTGCCCGGGGCCCGGCTGCAACATATAACAACATGGGCTCTTTGGGGCTCGGCGCTGCTAAAATTGGTGCCTCAGATAGCTGCTTTTTCAGAGCCTCGAAGGCCTCGTCCGCCTCTTGGTCCCATACAAACTTATCTGTTTTCTTCAAGAGTCGGTATAAGGGTATTGCTTTTTCTCCGAGCCGAGATGTGAACCGGCTCAGCGCTGCCACGCACCCCGTGAGCTTTTGGACATGTTTCAACTGTTCCAGCTTTTTCAGATCCTGGATAGCCTTGATCTTTTCCGGTTTAGCTTCAATCCATCGTTCAGAAACGATGAAACCGAGTAACTTTCCTGCAGGCACTCCAAACACGCACTTAGTCGGGTTAAGCTTCATCTGGTATCTCCTCAGGTTCTTGAAGGTCTCCTTTAAGTCATCTATGAAAGTTTCTGTTTTCCTTGTTTTAATCACCACATCATCAACATAGGCATGAACATTGCACCCAATTTGATCCTTAAAGCACTTCTGAATACACCGTTGGTATGTTGCGCCAGCATTTTTCAGTCCAAATCTCATGGTCTTATAGCAAAAAGCACCAAAAGGGGTTATGAACGAAGTATTCTCCCAATCCTCCTTTTTGAGCTTTATTTGGTGATACCCGGAATAAGCATCCAGGAAACACAATAAGTCACATCCTACAACTGCGTCTATGATCTGATCTATCCTTGGAAGGGCAAATGGATCCTTTGGGCAATGCTTGTTGAGACTTGTATAATCTATGCACATTCTCCACTCATTGTTCTTTTTCAGTACTAAAACCGGGTTTGCCAGCCAGTCCGGGTGAAAGACCTCCATGATAAAGCCGGCAGCTAGGAGCCGAGCTATCTCTGCCCCTATAGCCTTTCTCCTTTCCTCGTTCATTTTTCTCAGGCCTTGCTTCACTGGTCGAGACTTGGGATCAACATGCAAGCTGTGTTCTGCGAGCTTAGTCGGGATACCCGGCATGTCACTCGGCGTCCAAGCGAACACGTCCTGGTTCTCGCGAATAAACTTTATGAGTGCCTCTTCCTCCTCATTACCCAGGTTAGAACCTATAGCAACCTGTTTGGAAGAGTCGCCCTCGACAAAGGCCACCATCTTTGTGTCTTGGGCTGCTTTAAACTTAACTCTCTCGTCTTCCAAGTTTGGTTTCTTCAGGGCTGTTCGATCTTTGGGGTCTACCTGAGACCGGTAATACCTGAGTTCTTCCTTCCTGCAAGCTTGTTCTGCCATTGCCGCGTCTCCTTCATCACACTCGGCCTCCACGGCCCTATTCCCATGTATAGTGATGGTCTGCTTGGGACCCGGGATTTTCAGCTGTAAGTAAACGTAACATGTTCTCGCCATGAATTTGGCGTAAGCCAACCTTCCGAACAGTGCATGATAGGGACTGCGCAATTTCACCACCTCAAATGTGAGCCACTCTACTCTGTAGTTATCCTTTGATTCTCCAAAAACTGTGGATCTTTTCTGCAGCTGAGACTCCTTGAGCCCCATGCGCAAAAAGGTCTCCCATTATAAGATGTTGATGCTACTCCCACCGTCCATCAGGACCTTTTTTAACTCATACCCATTGACCTGTGGGGCCACCACCAAGGCCAACACATTCGGATGTTCTATCGGTTCCGGGTGATCTCTTTTGCTCCATGTTATTTCTTGATCTGACCATCTCAAATACCTTGGAACCCGTGACGAAACCGAGTTTACAACCCTTTTAAGTATCTTTCTTTCTTTGTTGGAAGTTCCGGTAGTGTGGACGTGGTATTGCCCCAGCTGCTTAGGGTTAGCCTGAAAACCACCCACACCACCTTGGTTATTACCCGGGTTACCGCCTCCTGCGTTGCCGGCGGGGGGTGGTCTGTTGCCCGAGTTTCCACCCAGACCTGGTCCTCCTCCCGGCCTGCGCCTCGCAAGGCCTTCTGTATCTCCTCGTTTTTTCATCTCTGTAAGTCCACGCATTGCTCCAACGAGTGATTAGCTGGCTTACCGTTCCTGCTATGACGCGGGCAAGGCATCCTGAAGGCTTCTATGTGGTTAGCCGGCCGTGGTTGTCCTTGATAATTGCCTCCTCCGTTGAAATTTCCCCAGTTGAAGTTTCCATCTACCCGGGGCCTTGGGAATCCGGCCTCGGTATTGGCGACTAACTCAGAGTTTCCCTCGTATGACGTTTATGTTGATTATTTCCATTACCGCCTCGATTATTACCCGGCGTAGTGCTGTTGCCGGGTTTCCCATTACTGCTCATGTTGGCCTTCCCTTTCTTTTCCTCTATGTCCTCTTCCGTGGTATCAGTGGAGGCATGCTTATTGCACGCATCCATTAATTCCCCCATGTTGATTTCCGACAGATGCCTACTGGATTTCATGCGCACCAATTTTTGCACCAAAGGCGTGTATCTGCATGTCTTTGCCATAGCTTGTATTGCATCTTTCGGCTATATATCTGTGGAAGAATGAAGTATCTCCATTACTCGGCGCACCCAGCTGCGAGCCGACTCTCCTTTCCTTTGGACGCATCGATCCAGGTCATCGATTGTGTATAGTTTCCTGCATGTTCCATGAAAATGCTTGACGAATGTCGTCTTCAACTCGCTCCACGAATTGATGGATTTCTCAGGCAAATTGTTAAACCATAGTTTGGCTGCTCCTTCGGACATCATAAGATACATGAATTTGGCTTGAAGCCTTTCCGAGGCGTTACGAATTGACATGGCCATCTCATAACTGCTCAACCAGGTCTCAGGATCCATGGTTGGCTCATAGTTTACAAATTTACCTGGTTCCTTGAACTTATCCGGGTATGGTTCTGCTCTGATGGCGTCCGACAGACATTTAGGCCCGGCCAGGTTGGTCAATACCGGCCTCGCGCGTGATACATGAGACTCGGCTGGCGCAGCAGGGGGTGCGCCACCTACTGCTCCTCGCACGGGAACTGTCGACTATTGCATGTGCTGCCGAAACCGCGGGGGCCACCGGCCTGTGAGGAGGTGGCGGCATTTGCTGCTGCTCTGCCCTCCGTCGCGCCGAAGTTGACTGAATGTTCCTCGTATTTCCGGGTTGCCGACTGACATATGGCGTCCCATGCAAACCACTTCTATGCTCCGGGTAATTTGCCTGCTGAGCCACCGCGGTGCATAGCATCTCTATGGCCTGCCGAGTTTCGACTGCTCGAGGCGATTCTCCCAACAGAATACGGTCGAGCGCTAGGGTTGCGGCGTACACGTTATCCATGGGGTTATTGAAGTGACCCGGAGGGTGTGAAATCGCGCCGGTGGCGGCGCCGCATTGCCTCCCAGGGTCCCGGCGGGTAACGCGGGTAACCCGGCTAGTACGTTGGCCGGCTGTCCCCCGAGCGTCGCTCCTTGAAACCCGGTTCCCTGGTTTACAACCGGAATTGGCTGGTCTTGGGGTGTAATAAACAGCGTGGCCGGCTGTAGATTTCCACCTGCCGCTGGTAACCTCATCTGATGCCTCTCATCATATATCCTCGTTGTTTGAGCCTGAATTCAATCCTCCAATTCTTCCAACTCACGCTGGCGCTCAGCCATCCCTTGCCTCTCAGCTTCTACTTCCCTTCTTTGTTGCTCCAATGCCCGGCGGGCTACATCTAGATCTCGGGCATGCGCTGCTGTGTTTTTTGGGGTTATCACCGTTGCCAGTACGGTGGGATCCAAGATCAGATTATTGCTAAATAGAGCCGGATTTCGGGGATGTGATGTTCCTGCTCCTGCTGCTCTGTTTGCCATAAATCCGAACATATTTCTGTTTTGCTCGCGTTCTCCTGTTCCGCTAGTGACAGAGGCCGGCTCTCCATCCACCCGGGCTATAACTGGGTTTCCGTTAGCCGGTGTTTGTTGTTGGGCCAGCGCTCGCGCCGCTCCAGCCGCGGCCGTCGACACATCGCCCTGATTAAGATTGATTGCAGGGGTTGTGTAGACCGCGACTCAGCGCGTGATGCCTGGCGACGATTCATACTCTTCCACTTCGCAGCTATCTTCTTCGTACCGATCTTCAAGTAAGTGCAAGATAGACTCAGTATCATCTTCTCCCATAACCCCGCCATGCAGGCGTGGCCATACCGGCTCCTCCGGCTGTTCCCTCTTCGTGGTGGACTCCTTCTCCGGCTCTACTGTCCCGACCGACTCTTCTCTGTCCGATTGAACACATGTATCATCGCCTAACACAGAATCATACTCATTATGGTCAGAAACCAAACTAGATGCGTGCACCATACCGACGAAGACGTTGACTCGGCCGATTGTGACGACAAATCCGGCCTCCAGCAGATCCGACTCTGGCCCCCAGCCAAAGTCGTCCACGATCTTCTCTCCTTCAGCGTTGGTGATGATATCGCCGATGACGAGGTTCTTCATGCTTTCCCGAGCTTCTACCGTGACGTAAACACCTTTGGACGTAGGCCCCACGGTGGGCACCAACTGTCGCGGGATATTCACGGCAGACGTTACCGGGGGTAACTTAGGTTGGGGAAAATCGACTCTGGTGTTTGGGAGAGGGTTTAGCTCAGAGGAAATCATATCAACTGGTGATCTGGAAGCTCAGACTGCAATGTCGCCGAGACTCCGATCTAGGGTTACAATGTTTTAGCTCTCGTATACCTAGGATACTCGAATACCTAGAAAAGCGTGGTTTCTTTGCCCTAGGAGCCAGTTTATATATTACCCGGCTCTCTGGCTTCCCATACAAGACACACCCGGAATCCTACTCGAAACCCACACATAACCCTAAGTTTCCTAACCGTGCCCCCCAAGGCGTGGATTACGAGATCCGCACTCTCCTTTGGGCCTCCTAGGATCTTCCTCTTGGGTCGGGTCTCGTGTGATCTCCATCTGGCGGGTCTCGTGCAGGCATGGGCCTACCGGGTTATCATCCCCCCAACAGAATCTCTAGCATATAAACCCTCTCTAGGAGGTGAAAGAAACTACGTGCCAAAGTAATCATAAACAGCGGAGAGGATTGCAAGACAAAATTGAAACTCTCTATAAATACAAGTGAAGCATCTCAGATTGACATGACCAAAATAATCATAATCTCATTGTTCATCGGATCCCAGCAAACACAACATGCACAATTACATAACGGTGGTCTCGATCATGTGAGGCAGCTCACAAGACTCTAAACATGGAGGCATATGGGAGACAAAAACCATATAGCTATTGCTATGGACCCGTAGTCCCGAGATGAACTACTCTCGCATCTATCCGGAGGCGATCCTGGCGATGTAGAGGCCTCCGATGACGCGCCCCCTCTATGACAAAGTGCTATAAAAGGACTCCAAAAGCCCTAGATTGGAATTTCAAGGTGATGACACCTCTTTGTATGTTTCTTGGAAAATAGCTCCATCCCCGTGATTTTTAGGGTTAGGGAAATTTATAAGCAAAAGGGCAGAGCACCCAGGGGCCCACTAGGGCGGTGGCCAGAGCACCCAGGGGCCCACTGGGCGCGGCTGAGGGGGAGGTCGTGCCTGGTGCCCCCTAGCCCCCCTCTGGCTCCCCTTTGGATTCCGTCTTTGTTCCGGGTACAAATTGATCTCCGTGGATTTTCAGCCCTTTCCGAGAATATTTCCGTAAGAAATTTTGTGAAATACAAAAATAGCAGAAAACAAACTGGCCTGGAGCATCTTGTTAATCGGTTAGTCTGTAAAAACATCCGGAAAACGAAAGAAAAATACGTGGAAAACAAAAGGTATTGGGTAGAAAACAAGTGGAGCATCAAAAATTATAGATACATTTGCAACGTATCCGGTATCTCCATCCCTTGAGCTAGTCACATGTTTGCAAGCGTTACTTGATGAAAACACTTCTGAGTGGGCCCAGAGTATCTGTCCATTATCTGGATTGAAGAATCCCGCTCTTGATGATACGCCTCAACATCTCCATACGTTTATTCATTATACATCTTTATAGCCACCCTGTTAAGTTGATGATGTTGGGTGTAAATTCATAGCCTCGGGGATAACAATTAAATATCATCTCACGGTTAGAGGTTTGGGTACTACGTTTCCTGGATATTTCATAAGTCGGGTTTGTGTCCATCAAATCATTCAACTAATGATGTGACTCCATTGTCAATGACTTAATTTCTCATGATCAGGAAACCTTGATCATCTGTTTCCCAATGGACTAATTAAATAGAGGCTCGCTAGGGACATGTTTTTGTTTCACATCACACGTGTATTAATGTTTCCTCTTAATACAGTTATAGCATGACATAAAACATACTATGAACATATATGAGTTATGATAAAAAATAATAATAACATAACTTTATTATTTGTCTCTAGAGCATAACTCGTTCAAGTCATTGGTTTGTTCCCTTCCATTCAAACCCGTTGGCACTATTCTAAGACAATTTTAGAGAACTACCAACAGAAGAAGGAATCCCCATGTATATAAATAGATAGGTTGTGACTCTTGAACTCTGACTGTATAGACCACCAACACATGTACTAGCAAGTAATCCCTAGAGCCTTCTTTGAAGACAGTTTAATCATTTCTATATAACTGAACATTGTTATGAATTATTTGATGGACCACGAGTAGTTTCACATGGGATAGAGGTGGAGAGACATTCAGTGCCCAAGTCAGTCAAGTTACCAGGAGTGTCACAGGAATTTATTTCCCCAGTCCCTTGAAGACTAGATTATGGTTTCGCGTCGATTTTTTCATGTGATCTTACATCACACTCCGCCCGGAGTGTTCCTCTTTTCCATTATCACGTCATCTTTAATTGTACCTGCAGTAACACATTTACATCTCCTCTACAATAGTTAATTGTGTTAGGTGCACTAGATCGGTTCTAGGTCTAGGTGATCATCAGTGGTGCCTCTATGATTGTAACCGAGAGAGAAATCGAGAGGGAGAGAGAGAACCGAGAGATAGAGAGAGGAGAACACCACCTTCACTACCCTTGGACGACGATGGAGTGGAAGCAGTGGACATGGTGGCGGCGGTGGAGCTTCCCGTGCGCAGGCGCTAACCTTAGATCGGATGTGGGTGTGTTGGCGAGGGAAGTGGCGGCGGCGAATCTCGTAGACCGTGCCCCGGTCCCTCACCTGTCTTTTATAGAGCTAGCACATGGGCCCACCGTCCATAAGGGATACCTTTCTGTTTTGAAACAAAAACTATTCCTTTTCGGGCCTCTCTTAATCCGGGAATCATAGGCTTTTCATTAAACCCATGCCGGCTATGTGTTCTTGTCGGGGGGTTACCCCCGATTAGGGTAAAGGCAGGTGGAAAAGGCGACTAACAGAAGAGAGGTTTGGTCGAGTAGCCTACTACCCGGTACTCGCTACCCGGTCGACTGCTACTCGGTCTCACCTCAAGATGATCAGAAGAAGGAATCGAGCAGGTTCTATATCTTCGAGTAGAAGAGTTGGCCCGAGTAAAATTGGCGGGAACCTACTCGGGCCAGAAAGTCAAAGGAGCCGTTCTGACACAGGATCCCGCGTATCCTGGGTCCGTACTTGGCAGCATTCGAACCACTGTTCATCTGGGACCGGCCTGCCTGACAGTGACAGCATGGAAGCAGGCCGTCGCAGGATAAGGGGGGGCTACTCTGTGTTTGGCACAGTGATACCAGTCTGTCCCCTTGGTTTTGCCCAACGACTTTCCAGATGAAGCCAAGATTAGGAACCAAAGCTGTCAGCGGGAACTCGGAAGAAGGACGATGTGCACACTATGTCGACACTTGTCCATGTTTGGACGTATCCGGCTGGGCACCATGTATATAAGGTGCCCCGCCGCCTCCTGCGCGAGGCACGTTGGGATTGAACACTTGAAACCCTAGATTCTTGACCTAATTCTTCACGTAGAGAGGAGTGTGGCTACTCGGGAGCAAGGCCCATTGTACTGTGGCTACTCGGAGAGACATCATAATACACAAAGAAAGGCAGGAGTAGGGGTTTTACCTCCTCACGAGGGCCCTGAACCTGGGTAGATCGTGTTGTTTGCAGTGCTTAGTTCTTACCTCACGCGGCTACTCGTCGCGTGATCCCTCCCCGAATACCTCCAGCGTCCATCTTCCCCACATCTTTAGCCATCCTATGGCATCTGCCGTGACACCACCACGACAGTTCTTTGAACACACTGGGTGGTAAGCCTTTCGTTAGTGGATCCGCAAGCATATCATTTGTCATGCTCGAGACTTATTGTTTGATCCTGGATTTTATCCTTCACGGCATAATACTTTATTTCTATTGGCTTTGTAGCATTATTAGACTTGTTATTGTGAGCATAGAATATTGTGGGCTGGTTGTCACAGTACATCTTTAGTGGTTTGATAATGCAATCTACCACTTTCAAGTCGGGTATAAATTTCTTTAACCATGTTGCCTGCCCCGTAGCCTCATAACATGCTATAAATTCTGCATACATCTTGGATGATGCAACTATTGACTCTTTGGAGCTTCTTAACGAAATAGATCCTCCTGCAAGAGTAAACACGTATCCTGACATGGATTTTCTATCATCTTTGTCTCTCGCAAAATCAGCATATGAATACCCTCTTATCTCTAGGAAATCAGATCTTCTATATGTTAGCATAAGGTTCTTGGTGCCTTGCGCATAACGTATGCTTTCTTTACCATTTTCCAGTGCTCTGTGCCTGAATTCTCTTGATATCTACCGAGTACCCCGGTGATAAAAGCTAAGTCAGGGCGAGTGCACACTTGTGCATACTGTAAGCTTCCAACAGCGGAAGCATATGGTACATCTTTCATTTGATCGATCTCATATTGGTTCTTGGGACATTGGAATTTCCCAAAATTATCGCCCTTGACTATAGGAGCAGGTGTGGCCGAACTCGCATGCATATTATACTTTTTGAGAACCTTCTCAAAATATGCCTTCTGCAATAGTCCTAAGACTCCATTCGTTTTATCTCGGTGAATCTCTATGCCCAAAAGATATGAGGCTTCACCAAGATCCTTCATATCAAAGTTTGAGGATAAGAACCTCTTTGTTTCTCGTAGAAGAGTGACATCACTGCTAGAAAGCAAGATATCATCCACATACAAGATTAGAAAAATGTATTTCTCACTTTTGAACTTTGCATAAATGCAGTTATCCTCAACATTCTATTTAAATCCAAAACTCTTTATTGTATCATTAAATTTCAGATACCACTGTCTAGAAGCCTGCTTCAATCCATAGATGGATTTCTTCATACGACATCCCATATCTTCCTTGACTTCCATGATAAATCCCTTGGGCTGTTTCATGTAAACCTTTTCTTTTATATCTCCATTCAAAAATGTCGTCTTTACATCCATTTGATGTAGCTCTAAATCAAAATGTGCAACTAGTGCCATTATGATTCTGAAGGAATCCTTACATGAGACTGGAGAAAATATCTCATTGTAATCTACATCTTCTCTTTGTGTAAACATTTTGCCACAAGACGTGCTTTATACTTTTCTACATTCCCATTAGAGTCATACTTTGTTTTGTAGACCCATTTACAGCCTACTGTTTTGGCACCTTTAGGAATATCCTCCAACTCCCAAACATCGTTGGAAATCATAGATATCATTTCATCTTCCATTTCCTCCACCTATTTAGATGAGTGACGACTTCTCATGGCTTCTTCATATGAGTTGGGATCACCTTCCTTATGAGCCTTTTCTGTGTTATAAACTTTATAATCACTAGAAATAGCTGACTTTTTACCTATTGTAGATCTTCTAAGGCCTTCATTCTCTTGATCATGTCGTACCTCAACTTGTGGCACATCCTCTTGAGAAGACTGTTGCTCCTCCCTTTCATGCTCAACTTCGGGTTTAGTCGGTTCCTGATGGACAGGTTCCGGATCTTCTCCTCTAGTTGACATGGTTCGAGTTACAACATGCGCTTGCACTGCAACCTCAGGGGTTGACGATGCAGGTACAACAGGTAGTGAGAAAAACGGCTCTTGAATCATCGGATTAGGTGCACACATCCTCTTCTCCTCAAGAGCAATTTTCCGAGGTACCATGCCCCCCCTCATCATTTCGTCCTCTAAGAAGACCGTATGTCTCGTTTCTACAAACTTTGTGTATATGTCTGGATAGTAGGAACGATAACCTTTTGATCTATCAGGGTAGCCAATAAAGTGGCAACTCACTGTTTTTGTATCTAACTTTGCAATGTTTGGATTAAACACTTTGGTCTCAGCTGGGCTCCCCCACACCTTGAGGTGTTGTAGGGATGGAACTTTTCCTGTCCACAACTCGGACGGTGTTCTAGGCACCGACTTTCTTGGTACTCTGTTGAGAATATGAATGGAGGTTTTAAGTGCCTCCATCCATAATCCCAATGGAAAATTGGAATAACTCATCATACTGCACACCATATCCATAAGAGTACGGTTACGCCTTTCAGCTACTCCATTTTGCTGCTGGGCTACTATGCCACTCTCCTGTAAGAACCTTGCATAAGGTCCAGGGACTTGTCCATATGGAGTGTGCCTGCCGTAGTGCTCACCCCACGGTCAGATCTCACTATCTTTATTCTTTTATCATGTTGATTTTCAACTTCAGCTTTGAATATCTTAAATTTATCTAACGCTTCAGATCTTTCTTTAATTGGATAGATGTCTCCATATCGGGAGTAATCATCTTTGAACGTTATAAACGAGTCATAACCATCCACACTTTTCACAGGAAATGGTCCTCAAATATCAGTGTGTATAATTTCTAGTGTTGCTGTACTTAGGTTTGCATCCTTTTTAATTTGCTTTACATACTTTCCTTTAATGCAATCTATACATTTCTCTGTCTGAGAACTCTAGTGGAGGAAGCATATCATTTTTTATTAGTCTTTCTATTCTCCCCCTCGAAATATGGCCCAAACGACAGTGCCATAATTTCGATGAGTCATGAGTTATCTTTCTTTTCTTTTGTTTGTTATTCGACCCAGAAACATGCTCATTCACTTTACACATAGAATAAAATTTTTTCACGCAAAGATAATAAATAAATCTCACTGTGGAGGAAAGCAACCCCCACATGAATATTATTACACCATATGGCACATTTGCAATGTCCAAAATAACACTCATAACTGTCTTTTTCCAAACGTGATACACTAATAAGGTTCCTGTGTGGTGAAGGAACATATAATGTCTCTAAGCAAAACAGTGAAACCATCAGCTAACTCCAAGGAGATGTTGCCAACAGTTTCAACGTCTGCTTGAACTCCATTAGTGATCTCAATGCATCTTTCGCTTCTTCGCGTAGTCCAGGTCGAACTGAATCCATGTAAAGAATTTGCAACATGAACAGTTGCACCTAAATCAATACACCAAGTAGATTTTGAAAACTGTGTATACAGGGATTCATTTACAAAGGAAACAACATTGCTACCTTTCTTTGCCATTATGTACTTTAGATAGTCTGCACAATCTTGCTTGTAATGGCCAGTCTTTTTGCAGTGGAGACAAGTGTCTTTGTCCACTGGAAAAGAACTCTGCTGATGCTGATAGGGACCTTTCCCATATGGTTTTGAAGGAGAAACAATATGACTTTGACTATAGTTTCGTTTCTTATTATCCTTCACAGAACCACCATGTGAAGTTTTAAGTCTGTCCTCCTCTTGAACGCACATAGCAATAGTCTTTTCAACATCCTATTTTTCAGGAGTCATGTTGTAGTTTATCACAAAGTTGTCAAACTGACTTGGAAGTGAAGCGATGATCAGATGGACAAGAAGTGTTGGCTTGAGCTCGAGATCAGCATCCATGGGCTTAAGTTTTGCAGCCATGTTGCTCATCCTCAGTATGTGCTCCTGTATGCCATGAGCACCTCGGGTGTACTTTTCTGTTACTAGCTGTTTGATCAGCTGGGTGGCATATACCTTTGAAGAGCCAATGAACTGGCTCTTTATCTTTTCTAAGTACTCCGTAACAGAAGCACACTCTGCAATTGAGCTCACGATTGCGTTCTCAATTATATTCTTTATAAATGACATACACTTTTTGTTGGCTGTTAGCCACTTTCTGTTTTCAATGGAATATGACAACTCCAAAGGAGCATAGTCTCTTTTCCTTTTCTCCCATGCAGCATCATCA
Organism: Alopecurus myosuroides; assembly: GCA_028641055.1. Taxonomy (NCBI): domain Eukaryota; kingdom Viridiplantae; phylum Streptophyta; class Magnoliopsida; order Poales; family Poaceae; genus Alopecurus; species Alopecurus myosuroides. Next base: position 315,039,076 of record CM054061.1, read on the forward strand.
ACATCTGTCTCTTTAACCGACTCTTTTGCCATGACACGATGTGTAGTGTCCACAACCCAATCAACCTCACCAAGTACGAAGGCTAGATCCACCTTCTTACTCCACTCACTGTAGTTGTCGCCTCTCAGGGTTGGCACGTCCTTGATGCATATCATCAAGTAGAACCATCCTTAAAACCACAATGAAGTGAGAAAAACAACAACAACTGCATGTAATAATCCAACGTTGGTAAAAATTAGAACACACAACTATTTATGCAATTAAAACTTTGCTACCCTTGGACGACGATGGAGTGGAAGCAGTGGACATGGTGGCGGCGATGGAGTTTTCCGTGCGCAGGCGCTAACCCTAAATCGGATGTGGGTTTGTTGGTGAGGAAAATGACGGCAGAGAATCTCGTAAACCGTGCCCCGGCCCCCACCTCTCTTTTATAGCACCGGCAAAGGGGTCCACCGTCCATAAGAGATCGGGCGCCCCCGGCCAGGGCGCAGAGCGGGAGATCAATCTAACAAATTGTACACTATAAAACTCACATGCGCCTCAATACATAATAGAAGAAATTATACAAAGAACAAAAAAAAAAGATCATAATAACTAGACTGCAGTCCCTTGAACCTGGGCCAGGCCATGCGACGACGGAAGGCTGGAGTGCTCGGATAGGCCAAGCCACCGCACAAATGCTTCGAGGGTTCGCGTGTCGGTGCGGTAGTGGCACTGTGTGAAGCGCATGAAATTCTCCCACGTGAAGTCCGGGTAGTGCCGCAACGCCGATACCAACGACGGCGATGGGCACACGACGCGGTCCTGACGTGGACTGAGGAAGTAGGCCAGCGACCACCGCTCCTGCTCCCGGTGCACCACCGCGCGGTGGACGCAGCTCTTGTACCGCCCGTTTGACAGTGCCTGCACCCAACAACATACACATAGTACGTTTAATTAGGCCTTCTTTATTTATTTTAACTTAGTATTATATATGTGTTCATTTTTTTTTTTTGCTGAGTACATCACGTAGCGGTCCCACCTACAGGACTACAGTTAGTACTTCCTCATGCATCCCAAGCCAAAGACAAGCCAGCTTCCAAAATGTTCAAAAGAGAAAGAACCATACAACCTTTTAGGGTCACTCGGTCTTGCTGGTTGGGACTTGGGAGATTCCAAAGAGACAACTAACCACATTCGCAACAACAAAACAAAACAAAAACTAATCACGCATTAAAAAAAATACACCAACTCTGGTCTCAAATTTCCGTAAAAGGAAACGTTTGGACTTAATCCAATTCGAAATTTTCAAAATAAAATCTTTCTGGATCCAGTTTATCGAAATTTGTTTGATTTTAAATTCGTTTCGAACTGTACTGGAATTTCGAGGGTAAGAATATATCGCGTGCTATCAACAATTTTTTTTGAAAATTTCGCCGGAATTTAAGTGAAATTTTGAACCCTGACCTCACCAGATGCATGCACGAGTGAGCCTGAGAGCGAGTAGATCACGCTAGGTAGCTGTAACGCGAGCGTACGTACCATGAAAGTGTCGCCGATGTTGATGACAAGGCCGCCGGGCTTGGGCCGCACCGTCCGCCAGGCGCCGTCCACGAGCACCTGGAGCCCGTCCACCTGGCCGTCCTGCAGCAGGATGGTGAGCGCCGACGGGTCGCAGTGCGGGCCGGTCCCCAGGGTCCGTTCCGGCTCCGGGCAGCGTGGGTAGTAGTTGCACCTCATGGTGGAGCTGCCGTCAGCGAAGAAGTCCCTGTAGTACCCTCTCCCCAGCCCCAGGCTGACTCCCAGAACCTCCATGATCGCCAGCGACACCTCCTCCATCGCCTCGCAGTACTCCTGGTACACCTCCCTGCACCCATGGCGATTGATTCAATCGTCTTTGATCCTAGGAGCGTATGTGCACTAAAGTATCAAGTGTATGTATTACGTACTGACCCTAGGCGTTTGAAGTCTTCGCCTAGCGACGAGGCGAAGTAGTCGACGACGGCGTGGCCGTTGCCGTCGACAACGTGGTCATGGCGGAAGGAGAGGGTCTCCTTCCATGGAAGCTTGGCGGCGAAGCGGTTGGCGTGGGCGGAGGCGTACCCCGTCACGGTGCCGGGGGCGCGGCGGGCGCGCTGCTTGGTGGCAAGCGGCAGGCGGAAGAAGTCGGCCGCGCCCGCGAGCGCGGCGCGGACCAGGGCAGGGTCCACCCCGTGCCCGGTCACGTGGAAGAAGCCGTGGCTCGCGCACGCCTCGGCCACCTGTGCCGCGGCGTGGCGCATCCCCTCGGTGCTGCCCAGAGCCGCGCTGAGGTTTACCACCGGCACGTCCAGCTCCGCCGTCGTTGGTGACGGCTGCGCCTCGGAGTGCGGCCAGACGAAGGGAGCGGGGATCTGTTTCTTCTGGCGCCAGAGGTCCAGGACCTCGTAGGTGTTCTTGCTGCTGTCTGTTGCGTTCGCATGGAAGGCCAGAGGATGAGGACTCTGAGCAGCTTTCATGGCCGCGACGGCTCCTGCTGCTGCAGCGTTTGAGAGGCCGACCATGGTAGTAGAACACACGAAACAGTATGTGCGCCAGCGTGCGCTGGTTGAGGGAAGCTTGAGGCTATTTGTAGGGAGAAAGGCTGTGGGTGTTCGGTTTTTTTCTTTTAGAACCATGGTTATATTGAGAAAAAGTAGAAAGTGCGAAGGCCAAAGTAAAGTACTACACAACCGAGGAGAAAAGAGTAAAAAGTGCAACAAAAGAAGAGGGAAAAGCAAAACGACATCCACCCAACATACTACAAGTAACAAGTAACACACGTGCGAAGCTAGCTAACTGCATGTAAGAACCCACTAGTACAAGTCGTTCAGGTTTACAACTTACAAGTTTGGATCTCGGAGGAACATGTGTGAAGAAGATGAGGATATAGCTAGGGATATGAAGCAGAGCAACCAAGCCGGAACGCAAGAGTACAGACGCCTAGCCAAGCCGAGTCCTTCTCCCTCCTGCGTAGCTGTTCTGCTCGTATATATGCTTCCATGTCCCCTCCTTGTCTGACTCCCGAGCAGGCCATGGCCCGTACGTCAAAACCAGCACCTCTGGCTAGCTCCCGTTTTGATGGATTCGCCCGGGGATAATCTTTCGAACACGGATCGTCGGCGACCAAAAAAACACGGATCGTACCTTCAGCTTTTCTTTCTCTCTCAATGATTTGTGTTTACAAGCAGCAGGGTCTGGTACTTAAATACACTCAGGGACTAGAGACTTGACTAGGACTAAGGAAGCTTGAGCCTTGAGGCTATTTGTAGGCAAAAAAAGCGAGGGCATGTCTGAAACACAAGAAAGGAAAAAAAACGCATTAGAGGAATAAAAGAGCGTCCACAGCCACAAATAGAATACAAAAAAAGAGTGTCCCTATCTGCCAATCTTCACACACGTCAAAGATTTGAAACAGAAACACGTAGTTAGATGAGTACGATAAATGTACAGTTTTTGGTCATGTAAATTATTGTTCATTCTTCGGAAATTCAAAAACGACACTCGAGCTCATATGCTCCTGGCCGATTAGGAAATTTAAAAAGTAGTAAAACATTTCAAAAAAAATCTGAAAAAAAGCAGTGGAAAGCGTATCCAAGTGTTATATATATGTATGTGTTTTGTGATGAAATGACATTTGTAGTACTTTGCACTAAAAAAGACAGGCCATAATAGGATTTTAACATATTTTTGTAGAGCACTAATTTTGTTTATTCACATAGGTGTAACCCTTGGATGTGTTTGTCACCACTTCTAAAAAAAATGAAATATTTATTTATTTTAAAATTTTCTACCAGGGAAAAAGCATATGAGCTTGGGAGTCAAAATTGCGCTTCCTTACGTCAAGAACTTGGCTCGCAAACTTCACAAGACAAAAGCACCGAATCTACTCCTTAAGCTTGATATTAAGAAAGCTTTTGATTCCGTGAGACGGGGCTATCTGATGGACTTGCTACAACACCTTAGGTTCCCTAACAAATTACGAGATTGGGTCTCCATGATTCTAGCTACATCATCTTTGAGAGTGCTTCTCAATGGTATTGCCGGGATGCAGCGTGGGAGGGGGCTGTGGCAAGGGGATCCCCTTTCTCCGCTCCTCTTAGTGCTAGTCATAGACTCTCTTCGTCATATACTCTAGAAAGCCACCGACCAAGGGCACCTCCATGAGATTAGAGGAAGAGTCCCGACCATATGCATTTCCCTCTCCGCGGATGATGCGGCCATCTTTGTGAGCCCCAAAAAAGAGGACATATATTTCCTCGCCAACAACCTTTCTCAATTTGGAAACGTCATCGGGCTCATTACAAACTGCACCAAGAGTCAAGTGGCACCTATTAGGTGTGATGGAATTGACCTTGATGACATACTTCAACCTTTCCTAGCAAACCGCACCACGTTTTCCATGAAGTATCTTGGCCACTCGTCTAAGAAGAATACATTTCCTTTTTTTGGAGGATAGGGTTGCTGGAAAACTGCGGCCATGAGAAGGAAAGCATGCTACTGTGGCCGGACGCTCGGTTCTTGTCAAGTCGGTGCTTACTAGTTTCATGGTCTATTTCATAACCGTTCTTGATGTGCAGTTGGAGGTCCTTGCGAAGATTGATAGCATTCGGCGTGCCTATTTTGCGCGTTTTGAGATAAGGTTTCCGGTGAAAAATGCAAAGTTGATTGGGAGAGTTGTGCAATCCTAAGAACCATGGTGGCTTTGGATCCTCAACCTCAAGAAGTTTTCTGCATCACTTCGCCTTATATGGTGTCGTGGTGGTATCACGGCAGATGCCATGGGATGGCTAAAGTTGGGGCCGATGGACGCTGGAGGTGCTCGGGAAGGGATCACACGGCGAGTAGCCGCGTGTAGTAGATCGCAAATACTGCAAACAACACGATCTTACCCAGGTTCAGGGCCCTCGTGTGGAGGTAACACCCCTACTCCTGCCTCTCTCTTTATATGGTGTTTACCGAGTAGCCATAGTACAGTTCAGGCCTTCAGCCGAGTAGCCACTCTACGCTCTAGTTCTTACGGTGTGTAGTGAAGCGATGCCTAAGTTCCGACCCTCGCACAGGAGGAGGCAGGGCACCTTATATACTGGTGCCCAGCCGAATAGAATAATACTAAAAGGTACGGCTTGATGGAACAGGAGCACTGCAGAACCGCGCACGCCTCCGGGTTCCCGCTGACGCTTGCCCCGTAAGTCGTCGCGCCGTTCGGAGATGGGACCTGTCCACCCTTGTCAGTGAGATAGGGTAGGCCCCTAGCCCTGTCTAGTCCCCTCTGTCAGTGACAGGACTAGACAGGCGCCCACCGCACTGTAGCCACGCCGGAGCGCGGATAATCACGCACTCCGTAAGTTGAACCGCACGCCGTACGGACGCAGGATACGCGGGATCCTTTGTCAGAACGGCTCCATTGACTTCTGGCCGAGTAGGAATCCACTCCCTCTACTCGGACCAGTTCCTCTACTCGGAAGAATACAACTTCCTTGATTCTTCCTCCTGGTCGTTGGTGTGTACGGCCGGATAGCTGCCTACCGGGTAGCGAGTACCGGGTAGCCAGCCTACTTAGTCAAATAGCTCCTTTGATCTTGCCTTTAGCACTGGCCTTACCCCTACTCGGGGGTAACCCCCCGACAGATGGCTTTGGTTCGAGTGGGATGAGAATCCCAAATCATGGGTGGGCCTCGGAAATCTATGCAACTCAAATGATATTGACATGTTTGCGCCGACAACAAAGGTGGATGTGGGAAAAGGTGAAAAAGTGGTTTTTTGGGACCCCCCTCCCCGGGCTCCAAGGGATGCGGCCAAGGGACTTAGCCCCCCTAATCTTCAAAATTTCCAAGAAAAGAAAATCTTCGGTTCGCAAAGCTTTGGAAAATAACTATTGGGTGTCACAAATTAATACCCATGGAGGCCTCACGTTTGAGCGCATATCTCAATTCGCTAACCTTTGGAGAATGCTTCAAGAAGTGCATATTGACTCAAAGGTGGCGGATAAAATTATGTGTAAGTTCACTATAGATGGGAATTCGTCGTTGTCGAATCTGCATCTCAACAAGTCCCTCGGGTGAACCCATAGGGTTTCGAATAGGAGAACCTGTGGACGCTGGTGGCGATTGTCGGCTAGACAGGAGGCACGATTTACCCAGGTCCGGGGCCCTCGTAGAGGTAAAACCCTTACTCCTGCCTCTGTCGATCTGTATTATTGAAATAGATCGGTTACAATGGGGGATTGCTCAAGTCGAGAGTACGATCTCGAGCTTAAGGCTTGATGGTGCGGTATTGCTTGGTCCTCTCCCGGTGGCTCTCCTGGCCTTATATAGGTGGCCAGGTCCCAAACCATACCCGGGGAGGATTCGAACTCTAAACCTATGTCAGTTACAAGTTTCCTATCTTATCCCGCAAGGCATTGCGGGTGGGCTTCAACTGGGCCTTCTAGAGTAGTCCAGAGCTCCCCGTATTGGGCCTCAGTCTTGGACCTAGGACCAGGTATCCTTATTCGCTGGGTCCAAGGTTCATCCCTTCGTCAGTAGCCCCCGAGCGTTTTCTCGATTGGGATTTTTCCAGTCGGGTAGACGCTCAGATCTTTCTTTCCTTCATATGACTATTATAGTCGTTTTCCATTCGGAGGGTGTATACCCTGTGTGATGAGTTTAATACTCGAGTATCAAGCGGTGAAAGTGCCTGTGTTTTTGGCTATTTTTTGCAGAAGGATGTGGCGCAGTAGCTTGGCTCTCCCGAAAGATCAGGGCCAATTAATTGCAACTAGGGCAAAAACAGTTCTGGCCTACACAGATTCGAGACCTCCGACTCGAACCCAATGAGGTGATCATGCGACTGGGTCTTAGAGGTCTTACCGAGTCGAACTTAACCTCTGGGGTACCCGGCGCGTCCGCTAGGATTTTTCTTCGTGTTGTTGACACGGAATTTTACCTGAGGACGCAGCTTGAGTGCGATTCCAGGCCCTCAAGAGAGATCTTTTGGGTCTTACCTTCATATTCTAGAAAATATGGCATCTGGATGTGCCTAGTCGGCTGAACAATCCAGGTTTATGATGTGTATACATCGTGTGAAGGAGTGGCAGGATCTGCGCACCCGCGACGTTTTAGGTCTGTGATTTCTCGAGTGAGAAAATCAAGCCATTTTGTCCATACGAAAGGATTTTCGTGTCTGAAATCGTCACGCCCATACGAAAGAGTTTTCGTGTCTAGGGTCTTGTTTTACGTGAAAGAATTTTCTCTCCATAATTTGTCTGTACGAAGTTATTTCGTGTTTGGAGCTTTTGCGAATGAGTTTCCGCGTCCTGATCTGCTCATACGAAGTTTACTTCGCGTTTTGGGTCTTTTATTCGAATAAATTTCCCGTTTGATGATGCGCGCCATGACGTCATGGCGCACTTTATCCTCCCGATGGGACGTGACAGAGCAAATAGCAGAGGCGCTGGCCCACCTTGTCAGCTTTTTGACCGGAAACGAGACGTCGTTTCCGGTTTTTACGCGAACCGCGCGCAGTAATTGCGCACGATCCACTGTTGAGATCGTGGCACGAAACAGCTTACGCCGCCCATCCGTTTCATCTCCACACGCGTCAGCTGCGATGGATGCGACGTGGCTTGACGAACGGCTAGGATCGGGCGGCGCCGTGTATAAAGGTGGCCCTTGGGTAAACGGTGAAAATCTCCCGCCATTCTCTCCAGCCTTCGTCTTCCTCGTCCTTAGTCCTTCCTCTGCGAGCTTGTACCAGCGTCCATGGCAGGAGGCAAGAAGCGCAGTGCCGCTGTTTCTTCGTCGAGGGCGACGGAAGAAGTTCCCGTGCCGCCCGCTCCGCGTTCAGGCGACTGGCGCGCGCCCAACACCACGAACAAGAGCATCAAGGGGATGCAGCGAGAAGGGTTGCTGCCTCCCGAAGCTGAGAAGCGGGTGCGCCTCGGCAAAAAAGAGGAGGTACCCAATCCCCGCGCGAACAAACGCGTGATCTTCGCGGATCACGTTTCGCGCGGGCTCTCCTTCCCCCTCCATCCTTTCCTCGTGGCTCTGTTGTATGTCTATGGCATACAGCTCCACGATTTGCCTCCAAACGCAGTGCAGCACATCTCGTGCTTCATTGTCCTTTGCGAGTGCATCCTGGGCATTCTCCCTCATTGGGGCATTTGGAAAACCCTATTCAAGGTGCGCGTCTTCCGCGAGAGATCGCGGGTAGAGACTGAGCTCGGGGAGACGCTGCGCACTGGCGGCTTCGGAATCCAGGCGAAGTCGGGCAACGGCTATTTCTTGATGCACTTCATCGACTCCGCCCAAGGATGGAGGAAGAAATGGTTCTACGTCATCGACAACAGCGTGGGTGGAGTCCACGAATTGCACCCGTTCGCTGTCCTGAAGAGGCGGAAGTCCTGGGCGCACAAACTTTCGGTTGAAGAAAACCGGATTGTCACCCCGCTACTCGCCAAGGTGGCCGCTCTTCGCGATCAAGCCGCAGGAGTTGCGCTGAATGGCCTGCACCTGGTGAGCGTATTCCTCAAACGCAGGATTCAGCCCCTGCAGGAGAGGCCCTCCACGATGTGGGAGTACCAGGGCGCCGAAGATCCCAACCGCGTGAGCCGAGAAGAACTCTCGAATGCTGAATTCGAGAAGAAGATTGCGGCTATCACCAGCTTGAAAGAGGGCGAGGCCTTCTCCGACTGCCCAGTCGCGGCTTTTGAGGCGTCAAGGCCTCCACCACCTGAAGTAAGTTCGAGTTTTTCTTTGTGTTCTGTCTCTTTCTATCTCGATAGTTTTTTGTTGATTGAAATTCTTCTTTCCTTTCTTCTTCTGTCTTCCCCTTTTTTGTAGAGTTTAACAATGGCCAACTGCTACCCGCCAGTCTCCGGAGAGGAGGTCTCGGACTTGTTGGCAAGCAATCTGGACGCCCCAGCCGACACCAGCGTTGCCGAAGCCGATTCGAGCTCCGAGCACTATTCCTTGGATGACGCGGAGGAATAGGGTAGCGACCTCCGCATCCGCAAACGCCGCCGATCGGAGAATGATGAAGCCACCTCCAAGGATAACTCCTTGGGTAAGGAGTCGCCTGAAAAGGAGCCCCTCATCGTGACTCCGCTAAGTGCGCGCGCCCCTTCTCCTTCCTTGCCAAAGATCCATACCACCTGGAATGCGGATATGTTGGATGATGACGACGACGAGTAAGTTCCTGCTTTCTTGTTCCAGTCGAATGTTTCCTTTTGTTCCTTCTGACAAATTGTTGTTCTTCATGACAGCCTCCAATCCATCAGCCCCAGGCGGTTCGTCTCTTCCCTTCCTCTTGAAAAGAGGAAGAGAGCTGCTGCTGCGGGTGAGACCGCGACTACCGGCACCGTGCAGAATTCACCGAGTGCAGCTCCCACAACGGTGGCTACGGAATATAGGATTCCTAGCTTTGCTGTTGGAGCTTCGCCTCCGAGAGAAGTGTCGGGTAGCTCGGCGGACCTTCTTTCTATAGCTCAAGGCCAGGTAAATATTGTTGTTTTCTTCTTCATATTGCACTTTGTCTGTTTGGATTTTTTATCGGGTGCACGGCGGTGCTCCCGATGGGAGTAGCCCCCGAGGCTGTAGTTAATCATGTATGATTGGCTACAGGCTCAAAGACCAGCTCTCTCTTTTCTCGTTTTATCGGGTGCAAGGCAGTGCTCCCGATGGGAGTAGCCCCCGAGGCTATACTCGAATGTTTATAATCGTGTATAGGCTCAATCTTCTCCTCTTTGACCTTTTTATCTCCATGTTTCTGTAGTCCCTTCTTGATTCCCTTGCGGCCGTTGGCCATCGCGTTATCTCGGCCGAGACAGAATGCGTGACCCTTCGGGCGGATCGCGATCGACTTGTTTCGGAAAATGAGCTTCTTCGAGGTAAATTTATCGACTCCTTTATCTCATCTTTCCATTCGCATAAATTCCTTTGGGCTTCGAACTTGTTCCAGTGCAGCTCAAATCGACGCGTTGAAGGCCGAGAAGGTGGCTGCTGTCACTCGGGTAGGCACCCTGGAGGCTCAGTTGGAAACTGCTCGAGAGGAGCTCGAATCCTCTCGTAAGCAGTCGACTGACTTTGAGGGAAAGCTTGCGGATGCCCAGGACGCCCTGAAGAAACTGGAAGAGACCGGCACGAAGCAAGATAACGATCTTGTCGACTTCCTTCGTCCTTTGGCCCAGCGCTTTGCAGGTGAGTTGTACTTATCCTTTATTTCTCGACTGGTTGGTCAGTTCTTTGGATTTTGACTTATCTTTCTACAGGTCTCCTTGGTGTCGCTGTTGAGCTTCCCGGGGTTCAACGAGTGGACGCCTTGACAGATTCCTGCACTCAACTTCGACATCATTCTAACGGGGTTTGCACCCAGATTAGCGATGCTACTCGAGTGTTGACGCAGCTTTATGGGCGTTTTCTGGTCAATGCTGCAGTTCCGCCCCTGCTGAGTGATCTTCTGAAGGTCTCTGTGGAGAGCAATCTCCTTGATGCCTACTCGGTTGCTCAATCAAAGTCCGGGGCGAAGACTGCTATCCAGTTTGCACTGGCGCACGGAGTAGCAGGCTTGGAGGAGGCGTACTCGAACCTTCCTGTCGACGCTGGTACAGGCAAAAAGGTAGCACTTCGTCCTTTCGGCGATCCAGCTGGAGTGCTTGCCCCGAAGTTGTCCGATTTGCTTGCCCGTGCTAGTCGTAGGGGGCACACTGCCGCGAGTGGCGGCACATCTGCAGCTCCTTAGGATAGTTTCTCCGTAGTTTGTGCTTTTGATGTAATGAACCTTGTGATGTATTCCCGTATTCTGATTTTAATTGAAATGTTGTTTTGATATCTTGAGATGCTTCCTGTGATTGAGTTGTCATGAGTTCTCCCGATGGGAGTAGCCCCCGAGCACCTGTCGAATAGGTGGTGTTATTTCTCGAATGGAGCATCTTGTTCCTTAACTGTCCTTTATCTTTCCAGGTAACTGGAGTTCTCGCGGAGTCCTCGAGTGGGTCCGCTGCCCGAGTCGATCCTCTTGTTGCTGCTGTTGGCACCTTTGCCGGCCTTCGTGACCGCGTTGCGGATGGTGAGCGCAAACTAAAGATTTTGCGCGGGGTGGCGGATGTGGCCAAGTCCAAACAAAAACTTGCGATTGAACATGAGCAGTTTGTGATGGATGAGTTGGCGATTGTTGCTAGGGATTTGCTCTGTAAGTATCTCAGCCCCCTGGCTTTCTGTATCTGCTATCATCTTTTGAACCTGTGCCTTTCTTTGCAGTTGTTCAGCCAGATGACAGAAGTGAGAAACAGTGAGTGGAGAACCATATTCTTCACGAAGCCAGTAGTTCAAAGCAACATGCAAATAACTTTTGGTCCGATCGTAGTCGAGGCTTTGTGCTTGCTACCTTGAAGTATCGAGTAATCCAGGCCAAGATGCTCGTGAGTTCTTTCCATGAGATTTTGATTGCTGTGGACTCCGCTTTTTATCCATTGGAGAAAGTCCAAAAGATTGGAGCTATCTCCTCAGAACTTTTGGGCGATAAGGAGAAATTCGCGAGTGTGTCCGTAATCAGATGATCTGTGGTGCGGTAGTAGCACTCTCCTTCGTCCGATTATGGCATCCAGAGGTGAATTTCAACTCTGTGGCTAGGCTTCCTGATGGTCGAGTCGATATGTCCCCTCATTATAGTGTTGTTCGGCCTGCCGCAGAGGACATTATTGGATTGACCTCGGAAGAAGTGGATCGGGTGTTAGCCGAGGAAAACACTCGTCGCCATATGTAATCATAGGATGTATGTATCCTGTATAGTTGCTCAAAACTTTGTAAGGCGTCTACCTTGTGTGTAACATTGTGTATATGAAATTATTCCTGTTGTGCTAAGTTTTAGGCGTAGCCCCCGTGTATTTTTTGGGGGTGTGTACCTGTTTTTTAGCACTTAAGGATGGAGATTGCGAATAGCTATGGTTGAAGAACCATGTATATTTATTGAAATGATTGAGAAGCCATGTGTTTCGGGCTACAAGATGGCTAATATAGCCTTATTTGTATGAGTAAGGTAAATCTAGGCATAGAATTTGCGGAGGTGTGCAACATTCCATGGGTTGGAGTAGACGCCTCCGGTCGTCGGGTTCTTCAGTCGATAGGCGCCACCTGGGATAACTTCGTGTATTAGGAAGGTCCTTCCCATGGTGGTTCGAGCTTGTGTCCTCCTTTCTGCTTGAGCCGTCACACCAAATCTCCCACCGCGAAGGCTCTGTGGCGTATTCGGCGACTGTGATAGTTTTGCAACGACTGCTGATAGACTGCTGACCTTAGGAGTGCAATGTCGCGTATTTCGTCGAGTGCGTCCATATCATATGTGAGTGCCCTGTTAGAAGTTTCTTCGCTGTAAGCAACGACCCGTGGGGCGCTGAATCGGACGTCCTCAGGAAGGACTGCTTCAGCCCCGTATACCATGAAGAATGGTGTGTAATTTGTGGATCGATTTGGAGTTGTGCGGAGGCTCCATAGCACGGAGGATAGCTCTTCTTCCCAGTGTCCCGCTGCTGGATGTAGGCGATCGAGTAGTCGTTTCTTGATGCCAGCCGAAACTAATCCGTTGGATCGTTCGACTTGGCCGTTTGTTTGCGGATGAGCCACTGAAGTGAACTTGAGGATGATTCCTTTTTCTTCGCAAAATTGTTGTGTTTCCTTTGCCGTAAAGTTGCTGCCATTGTCGGTGATGATGTTGTGTGGTACGCCAAATCTACAGATGATGGAATCGAGGAATTTGACAGCGCATTGGGCGCTAGCCGAGGTCACTGGCATTGCTTCGATCCACTTCGTAAATTTGTCGACTGCCACCAGCAAGTGTGTGTATCCACCGGGTGTAGACTTGTGTAATGGCCCTACCATGTCCAGCCCCCATTGTGCAAAGGGCCAGGCGATAGGTATCATATGTCACTCTGTAGCAGGAGTGTGAGGTTTGGGTGCGAATCGCTGGCAAGCGTTGCACCTGTCGACCAATTCCTTTGCGTCTCGGGCCGCGGTAAACCAGTAAAATCCTGCTCGAAAAGCTTTGCCTATGATTTCTTTCTAACTGGCATGATGTCCGTAATCTCCTTGGTGTATGTCTCGTCGTAATTCCTTGCCATCTTCGGGTGCTATGCATCTTTGCAGTATGCCTGAGATGCTCTGCTTGTATAACTCGTTGTTGAGTACCCGAAAAGATTTGCTGCGTGTGACTATTTGTCGTGCCTCGCGAGGGTCTGCTGGGAGCTGTTTGGCGGACAAGTAGTCGAGATATTTTTGCGTCCAGACTGGTTCGACCAGAAAAAACTTGTCGTGAGATGCCATGGCTGAGCTCGATGATAGCAACTTGCGGGCTGACCTCTGTCTCCAATATTGTCGGTGCTTCAACAGTTTTCTTCACCTTGACTGAACGCTTGATCAACCTTTCAAAATATATACCGGGCTGATTTGTTTGTGGACCCCCTGTTTGCCAGCATGTCTGCTTCTTCGTTGCTGGATCTCGCAATGTGCTTCAGCTCGCATCCTTTGAAACTTCCTTCGAGTAGATTGTACATGTCCCGGTAGGCGACCATGTTTTCTGCGATAGCGTCACACTCCTTGATTGTCTGTTGCACGATGAGATTAGAATCGCCATAGATCATCAACCGGGTGGCTCCACATGCGATTGCCATCTTCATCCCATGTAACAAGGCCTCATATTCTGCGTCATTGTTCGATGCTGGATCGTCGGGTGGGAAGTCCAATCGCAGGACGTACTGCAACTTATCTCCTCTCGGTGATATTAGGACGATCCTAGCTCTAGCTCCTTCATTTCTTTTTGACCCGTCGAAGTACATGATCCAGTTACTCGTATATTCCGGTGGTCCGGGTGTTTGTAGTTCTGTCCATTCGCTCAGAAATTCCACGAGTACCTGTGACTTCACGGAATTGCGTCCTGCATAGATGATGTCCCAGGCGCCTAGCTCGATGCTCCACTTCGCTATTCTTCCCGATGCCATTGGATTGTTCATTATAGTACCGAGTGATGCGTCGTTTAGCACCGTTACGGTATGCTCCTGGAAGTAGTGTTTAAGCTTTCGAGCTGTGAGGACGACTCCGTATGCAAGCTTCTGGTAGTCGGGATATCGCTGTTTGCACGGCGAAAGGACCTCACTGATGTAGTAAATTGGCCTTTGCACTCCATATGCCTTGCCTTCTTCTGGTCTTTCTACTACGGTGGCTGTGCTGATCACCTGGTTTGTTGCGGCTAGGTATAGGTATAGCGGTTCCCTTTCGTGTGGTGTAGCCAGGATACGCCTGCTCTGTAGTGTTTGCTTCAGATCTTCAAATGCTTGTTTTGCTTCAGGTGTCCACTCGAATTTATCCGTCTTCTTCAACAGTTTATAGAAGGGTAACGCCTGTTCGCCCAATCGTGCGATGAATCTGCTCAAGGCGGCTAGTTGCCCGGCGAGCTGTTGGACTCCGCGTAGATTGGTGGGCTCCTTCATGGTCAAGATTGCTTGTATCTTCTCCGGGTTGGCTTCAATTCCTCGAGCGGAGACTAGGTACCCGAGAAGTTGTCCTGCGGGGACGTCAAAGATTCACTTGGTTGGGTTGAGCTTGATTCGGTATGCATTCAACGCGTCGAATGTTTCTCTGATATTGTCAAGAAGCGTATCTTCCACTCGAGTCTTGATGACGATGTCGTCAACGTACACTTGTACGTTCTTGCCAATGAGCTTGGCGAGGCATTTTGCATGCAGCGCTGATATGTTGCGCCTGCGTTCTTGAGCTCGAAGGGCATTGTCGTGTAGCAGTATACACCGTGAGGTGTGATGAATGATGTCTTTTCCTCGTCTTCCTGTTTCATTCGGATCTGGTTGTATCCTGAGTAGGCGTCTAGGAAAGAGAGGCGTTGGCAGCCTGCGGTGGAGTCCACGATTTGGTCGATTCGCGGGAGGGGAAAGTTATCCTTGGGGCAGTGTTTACTCAGCGAAGTGTAGTCGATGCACACTCGAAGGATGTTGGTGTTCTTCTTCGGGACCAGCACTGGGTTTGCTAACCAAGTGGATATTTTTATATCTCTGATGAATTTTGCTGCGAGCAATCTGTTTATCTCTTCTCCAAGCGCTTTCTGCTTAGGTTCTGAAAACCGTCGTGTGGTCTGCTTGACGGGCTTTGCGTCTTTGTAAACTTCGAGTGAGTGCTCGGCGAACTCCCTGGTATTCCTGGCATATCTGAGGGCTGCCAGGCGAAAATTTCCCAGTACTCACGGAGGAGTTCGACGAGCGCGCTTTCCTATGCTGGTGAAAGGGTGGTGGACACCATCGCCGTCTTTGCAGAATCCGTCGGGTGTACTTGATGCTTGCGTGTACCGCTATTTGTGTTGAATTCGAGTTCTGGAGCGTTCTTTTTGGTGAGGGGCATCACGGAGTGATCCGTGATTTTTTCCATCTCCTCTAGTTCTTCCTGCATCCCGAAAGATTGAGCGATCTCGTTGAATTCGATGTCGCACTTGTTGGACTTTTGAAAGTCGCCGCCGATGGTGATGGTGCCATATTCTCCAGGTAGCTTGAGCTTCAGGTACACGTAGTGTGGTACTGCCATGAATCTGGCGAACACCGTTCGACCAAGAATGGCGTGGTATTGTGAGGGCCAATCGACAACTTCAAAGTCGATGAATTCTCGTCTGTAATTGCTTCGGTTGCCTAGAACCACTTCTAGGTTGATCATACTGAGTGGACGGACTGCTTTTCCTGGAACTATCCCGTGGAAGGATGTCTCTGATTCTGCGAGTCCATCCAGATTTTTATTCATACGCCGGAGTGTGTCTGCGTAGATGTTGTTGATGCCGCTACCTCCGTCCATGAACACGCGTGTTTGTCTTCTGAACTCTGCGTGATGGACAAACCTTTTGTATCATTCCTAAGAGACCTGCTGGGTTCGGGTACCCGTTTGATCCTTGATTTGGGGCAGGTGGCGCTGGCAGCGCGGCTATCATTGCGTTTTGGTTTCCTGCTGGGGGCAGGGCTTGCGGTTGTTGAAATCCTTGAGTTCCTCCTCCGGGAAACTGCGGGTAACCCTGACTAGTGGCTGCTCTGTTTTTCTTCAGGAGGGCCTCGTGGATTTCGATGAACTTTCGGCAATCCTTGAGAAGGTGTGTTGCTTTAGTTTTGCCTGTGCGCTTATCTGTAAATAGATGTAGCGTGCAGTAACCGTCGAGGTCCTCCTCGGGGGTTTTTCCTTCTTGCTTTGGTTTCCACTCGCGCTTTCCCACGATATCCGCTGTCGCGGTTTTTGGTGAATTCTGCTGCCACGAATTCTTCTCGATCGTCATGGTCATAGTTCTTTCTTCTTTTCTTTCGGCCATGGCGGTCGTCATTGCATGCTGGGGATGAATCTTTCTCGTTGCGCACTGCGTCTTCGCCGTTTGCCCATCTGTCGGCTACAGCCATCAATTCTCCCATGGTTTTGGGTGCTAGTCGCCCCAGTTCTTCCCTGAAAGAGGTTCTCCGAGCTCCTTTGGCGAATGCTTCAACCGCAACTTCTTTTGATATGTTTCCTGCCGTATTCCTTAGCGTGGTCCATCGCTGAATATATTCGCGAGTAGACTCACCACTCTTCTGCTTGCAAGCCCGTAGCTCCTCGATGGTCGCAGGCCGTTTGTATGTTGCTTGGAAATTTTTGCAGAATTCCACGTTTAGGTCGTCCCAGGACCCGTAGCATGCTTTCGGCCTTCCTTCGAGCCAGCTCCGAGCCGCACCGACCAGGTGTAAGTTGAGGTACTGCATAGCTGTGTTTTTGTTCCCACGTTGGCATTTTACTGCCGTGAGGTAATCCGACAACCAGGCAGAAGGCTCCTACGAACCGTCGTATTTCTGTACTTCCGTGGACAACTTAAATCTTTTGGGTAGCGGTGCTTCGCGGATGCTGCGGGTAAAGCATAGGGCTCCGCAGACTTCATCATCGGAGGATGTGGATGGGGAGCGCGCGCGATTTCTGGTTGCCCGACTTTTATCGACCTTGCGCTGGGCGATGTCCGATCGCGCATCATATCCGGGCTCATCTCGATTGGCGTCTCCTTTCGGTTCTTTGCTGCGATGTCGCGAGCGGCTGCTGTCTCGATCCTTCCGCGGGCTGCGATCTCGATCTCCTCGCGGGCTGCGATCTCGACCTCTTCTCGGGCTACGGCTACGGTCTCGGTCCCTTGGGCTGCTATCGCTGCCACTCGGGCTATCTCCTCGTCGCCGGGCTTCCTTTCCCCGTGCTCGGCGGGGCGATTTTTCCTTGTCGGGTGATGTGCCCCTACGTCCACGGGGTGCTTCTTTGTCTTTCTGTTCGGCCGCCTTCCTGCGATCATAGGAGGCAAGTTTTGCGGCTGCCATGCCTAGTCCTTTTTGTACTTGCTTGTATTGTTCCGCGCGGGGATCGTTTTCCCCTGGTTGATTTATCTTCATGTAGGTAGCTGCGGCCAGCACCGCGGCTGCGGGAGTTTGCAGATGGATGTTTCCATCTTCATCCACACGCATAAGTGATTTTCCGATTCCGCTTAAGAATTCACCGTCCATAGTCGCGGTTCTCGAGGCGCGTCCCTTCTTCTGGGGGCGGTTCCCAACGGAAGGTGATAAGGATAGCTCCGCTCGTCGTTGGCTTGACTCGTCCGCCATTCTTTTTCGCACGACCAGATCTTCTCGAGCTTCTTTGATAGCAGTGGCCGCTCTCACTAGATGGTAGTGGTAGGCGACCATGTCTTCGTGTGGGACCCCGGCTGCAGCTGGTTTGCTCGTGCGGATGGCTTCCTTTGCTCGAAGCCAGACGTCTCGTGAAACATTGATCTCGGCGCGTTCTTTTGCGCTTTGTTCAGTCTCTGCGAGTGGCTGTTCCGATCCTGCCATGCAGACTTGAGCTAGACGTGGCTTGTGAGTCCTAGGCGTAACTCAAAAGGCCTTCCTGACCTGAGAGGGTTCCTCTGTAGAGAGGGTATGGAAATTGCTGGTGTTTAGGCGGATTGACTCGCCACTTTTTGCCAAGTAGGGTCGTGAATCGACAGCTCTTGGGCTGGAAATCGACTCAGATCCCGATTCTTCAGGGAAGTGGAGGATCCCGTCTTTGTTGGTGTAGAACTTGAAGCTCCCGAATGTCAAGGTGACGCTTTTCTCGAGATTGCTAAATTCCGGGCGTGATTCCGGTGAGTGAGGGGTGACTACAACAGATCCGATCCGAATCGGGTTGGTTGGAGTCGAAGTCGAAGGTTTCCAACGCGAGTTGGTTGTCGATGAAGCCGAAGACGCCGGAGATCCAGCGCCCGCCGTTCCCGTAGACGGCGCCAATTGTCGAATCTGCATCTCAACAAGTCCCTCGGGTGAACCCATAGGGTTTCGAATAGGAGAACCTGTGGACGCTGGTGGCGGTCGTCGGCTAGAAAGGAGGCATGATTTACCTAGGTTCGGGGCCCTCGTAGAGGTAAAACCCTTACTCCTGCCTCTGTCGATCTGTATTATCGAAATAGATCGGTTACAATGGGGGATTGCTCAAGTCGAGAGTACGATCTCGAGCTTAAGGCTTGATGGTGCGGTATTTCTTGGTCCTCTCCCGGTGGCTCTCCTGGCCTTATATAGGTGTCCAGGTCCCAAACCATACCCGGGGAGGATTCGAACTCTAAACCTATGTCGGTTACAAGTTTCCTATCTTATCCCACAAGGCATTGTGGGTGGGCTTCAACTGGGCCTTCTATAGTAGTCCAGAGCTCCCCGTATTGGGCCTCAGTCTTGGACCTAGGACCAGGTATCCTTATTCGCCGGGTCCAAGGTTCATCCCTTCGTCAGTTGTCTTTGGCATACAACATGCAATTCTTGGGGCTTGCCACTTCTATGATGCCTTCTTTGGTTTGGAAACCGTGGGCGCCGCCCAAATGCAATTTTTTGTTTGGTTGATCCTTCAAAGTCGGGTTTGGACAGTGGATAGGCTTGAGTGAAGGGGATGGACAAATTGCGGTATTTGTAAGTTTGCAACCAAGTGTAAGAAACGGCCGCTCACTTCTTTCTCCAATGCCGGTTCACCAAGAGGATTTGGTCCCCTCTAACGACGTGGTTAGCTATCCACGACCTATGCCCGTCATAGTGGCATGTGATTCATGATGTGAAGGAATGGTGGATCGCCGTGATACACAAAAAGGGGACCCTCGGAAGGCTTTGGCCTCCCTCACTACAAGAAATGTGTTGATACATGACGTTCTCGTAGCGACGGTGAACGAAATCGTCATAAAGTTATGACGATTCTGAACTAGATCGTTGTAATTCGTTTGGAGCAGCAAAAACCCTACAATATAACGACGATTTAAGTAAGAACGTCGTATTCGTATAAAATAGAATCGTCATAAACAGAGGCATGTGGTCTACGGCCTTATCTTTAGAAATATGCGACGAATTTGAATCGTCGTTATGATCTGTTGATTTGAGTAGATGGCCACATCATCAATTCTGCCAACGTGTCGTCTATGTGCGACGACCGCTTCATCAATTTTTGCCCATGTGTCAGATCTAGTTGTCGTTTTTCATAGCCACTTCATCGTTTTTTTCTACGTGTCATCTACCATGTCCTACAACAGATCAGATAGAAAGAATCCTGGCTGACAAGCGGGCCCTCCAACAACTCCACCGTGGACAAGGCTAATGCTGGCTGACAAGCGGGCCCTCCACAACTCCACGCGGACACGCACTGGTTATCTCCAATAAATGGCGCAAAAATGTTGCGTTGGGGACTCGAACCCGCGCCCCATCCACAACTCCACCGCGGACAAGGCCACTAGGCCAACAAATCGTTTTTGTCTAATACGAATAACATAACTATGTAAGGTGTCCTTCGATGCCTGGCCTGGTCCGCACACTGAAATGGGCCGGAAATCGGCCTAGGAAGGAAGTGCGGGAGCGTTTTTTTTCTTGTACTAGAGAAAAACGGCCCGCAAATCAGCCTGCTACCTGAGCTGGCCTGCTAGCCCGGGAGCGTTTTGTTTTCCATTTTTTTTCTATTTTCATTTCTAGAAATTGAATATGACTTCCAAATTGACCGAATCAAGTTTGAAAAAATAGTAAAATTATTCCCTGTCATTATAGACCATTTATAACCATTTTTTCTATAAAATGAAAATACAATCATGCTCATGAGCATTTATTGTTTTAATAGTCAGTTTAGAAGAATTTGAAATACGGTATTGGGGTCAAAGCGCCGGGCATGACCATTCATATCTAGGTGTTCAATATTGATAAAATATTGGTATATCTCTATTGAAATAGGTAGTTGTGTATCTAAAAATGATTTTTACAAAAAAATCATGAGCAACATATGAGGTACCTGTAGTTCAAATTTGGCTCGGTTTCAGCGGAATCGGCAGAAATTTGTCTTTTTCAAAAGAGGTGTATTTGGAGCTATTGAGAGGTAGTAAGTTTGTTATTTGCAGATACAATATGACATAATATATTTAGAATTTTACTTTGTACACTTTTGTAACATATTTTCGGTAGGTGCTTCACAAAAAAACCCAGTTTTGACACTCCGGAGATGGAAAATGGTATTTTTATTCAACGAAAAATAAAACTTTCTTCGTGAACATTGTTAGTTGCACCAATATGAATCTTTGTGTGGAATATGATCACATTTCAACAAACTATACCATGGATGTGGCCAAAACATCCGTCATTTGGCCCGAAACCCACGAATCTTCGTACGAGATAGCTCATTTTTGTGAACACATTTTCCACCAAATTGTCTTATTCTAAGTTTATTATTTTTGGTGGATACTAGGACATATATAACAACACCACGCGAAGATCTTGCATCGTTTCGAGTTTTTTTTGAATTTTCTGGAATTTTCAAAGCCGGTTTCGGAAAACGGTCAGAACGGGGGACATGACCGTTCGTATCTAGGTGTTGAATATTGATGAACTATTGGTACATCTATATTAAAATAGGTAGTTGTGTACCTAAAAATGATTTTTACAAAAAATCATGAGAAACATATGAGGCACCTGTAGTTCAAATTTGGCCCGGTTTCAGCGGAATCGGCAGAAATTTGTCTTTTTCAAAAGAGGTGTATTTTGAGATATTGAGAGGTGGTAGGTTTGTTATTTGTAGATAAAATATGACATAATATATTTATAATTTTACTTTGTATACTTTTGTAACATATTTTTGGTAGGTGCTTCACAAAAAAACCCAGTTTTGAAACTCCGGAGATGGAAAATGGTATTTTTATTCAACGAAAAATAAAACTTTCTTCGTGAACATTGTTAGTTGCACCAATATGCATCTTTGTGTGGAATATGGTCACATTTCAACAAACTATACCATGGATGTGGCCAAAACATCCGTCATTTCGCCCGAAACCCAAGAATCTTCGTACGAGATAGCTCATTTTTGTGAACACATTTTCCACCAAATTGTCTTATTCTAAGTTTATTATTTTTGGTGGATACTAGGACATATATAACAACACCACGCGAAGATCTTGCATCATTTCGAGTTTTTTTGAATTTTCTGGAATTTTCAAAGCCGGTTTCGGAAAACGGTGAAAACGAGGGACATGAACGTTCGTACCTAGGGGTTGAATCTTGATGAACTATTGGTATATCTATGTTGAAATAGGTACTTGGGTAACTAAAAATGATTTTTGCAAAAAATAAAGAGAAAACTACGAGGCACCTATAGTTCAAATTTGGCCCGGTTTCAGCTGAATCGGCGGAAATTTGTCTTTTTCAAAAGAGGTGTATTTTGAGCTATTGAGAGGTAATAAGTTTGTTATTTGTAGATCAAACATGACATAATATATTTAGAATTTTACTTTGTACATTTTTGTAACATATTTTGTGTATGTGCTTCACAAAACAAGCCAGTTTTGACACTCCGGGAATGGAAAATGGTATTTTTATTCAACGAAAAATAAAACTTTCTTCGTGAACATTATTAGTTGTTCCAATATTCATCTTTGTGTGAAATATGGTCACATTTAAACAAACTATGCCATTGATGTGGCCAAAACATCCGTCATTTCGCCCGAAAGCCATGAATCTTCGTACGAGATAGCTCATTTCTGTGAACACATTTTCCACCAAAATTGTCGTATTCCAAGTTTATTATTTTTGGTGGATACTAGGACATATATAACAACACCACGCGAAGATCTTGCATCGTTTCGAGTTTTTTGAATTTTCTGGAATTTTCTAAGCCGGTTTCGGAAAACGGTGAAAACGGGGGACATGACCGTTCGTACCTAGGGGTTGAATATTGATGAACTATTGGTATATCTATGTTGAAATAGGTACTTGGGTAACTAAAAATGATTTTTGCAAAAAATAAAGAGAAAACTACGAGGTACCTATAGTTCAAATTTGGCCCGGTTTCAACTGAATCGGCGGAAATTTGTCTTTTTCAAAAGTGGTGGATTCAAAGATTTTTACAGGAATTTATTTTGTTATTTGTAGATAAAATAGGGTCTAATATTTTAAGAATTTTATGTGGTACACTTTGGCAACATATTTTTGGTAGACGCTTCACAAAAAACCCCGTTTTCGACACTCCGAAAGAGGAAAACGATATTTTTATTTAGAGAAAAATTAAACTCTCTTCGTAAACATTGTTCGTTGTTCTAATATGCATATTTGTATGGAATATGGGCGCATTTAAAAAAACTATGCCATGGATGTGGCCATAACATCCGTCATTTGGCCCGAAAGCCATGAATCTTCGTAGATGATAGCTCATTTTTGTTAAAACAATTTTTCGAGATAACTTCCGTATGCCAAGTTTAATTTTTTTGGTGGATACTAGGGCACTTATTATGATATATTGCGAAGGTTATCCATTTTTTGAATTTTTTGAACTTTTTATGCTGGTTTCGGAAAATTGTCAAAACAAGGGACATGACCGTTGGTAGCTAGCGATGCATGTATCTCGACGACAACTTATGTGAATGAAAAGTGAGATAGAGATAGGTACTTCATATTATTCATATAACTATATTTTGGCCAACTTTTTACCAGTTTCAAACATATGTACATGAAATTTTATTACACGTTTAATTTACTTGTATTTTTTCATGCAAAGAAAATCTGAAAAGACATCCCTCCCAAAGCACTTCCCCACCAATCTAAGCCCAAAATTTCGCTCTCCCTGGTAATATCTCCCGCCTCCCACATTTTTTTCGCTGAAATGACCGAACAACCCCCCTTTCCCCAGAATCCCCAAATAATCAGGGGCAGTTGTGTGATTTCCGTAAGGCCAGGACATAACCCAGCCACTCGCTCGGTCGCTCCCTAGCAAAACCCTAGCCACTCGCCCACTCCACCCACGCGGTCTCCGCTTCGATCTGACGGCCGCCACAGCGCGAGCAAGATCCGCCCACCCCAGCCACGCGGTCTCCGCTTGCGAGCACCGAAGCGCCGCCGCCAAGGCATCCCCGACCACCTCCGCTTCTCAACTCCCGGACGCCGCCCTCCTCTACCTGTGCGTGGCGCCAAGATCTCGTGGACGTGGCCCGGGCAGATCGAAGCCCGCTAAGCTCGTCATCGCCATGGTCTTCAACGACGGCAGGCAGACCCTAATCATCGGAACCCTCGCCGGCGGCAACTACTACACTGATTTCACCCTCTACACCCGCTCAGACACGCAAATCTACAGGTATGAAAGACCACTGCCACCTCCGCTTCTCTTTCTTCTCTTTTATCTTCCGAATCTCCAGGGTTTCCTCTTACTCTCTGCCTCTCTCTGCAAGTACTCCCGGACGCAAGGGTGGATTCCTTCACCGGAGCTCTGCGACTGCAGCTGCGGCACAAGAGCGAGGCGGATGGCGGCGGTGAAGGAGGAATCCTGCAACGGCTGAGGTAGAAGTGCGGTGATACCACGCTCGGCTCCCCGGGCAGCCGCCGATCGACTCCTTGGCCACCCCGCACCGGACGCCACTTGCTGCTCGAGTCCCGCGTCCCGCCGACCCCCGCTCTACTGGTGCTCGCTCCACCTGCCCGGCTGCCGTCGGACGTCGTGGCAGTTCGCCCTCCGGCCTCCGGCTATATGCTGCTCACCCGACAACGGCAACGGGAGGTGGATGCCCGCACAGACCCGGCGTCTCCGACCCCAGCATCCGACGTGTGCGCTCGCTCGTTAACCTCAGCGTCGCCTTCGTGCCAAGTAAAAGGTACTCCCTGATTCGCACCCTCTCTGTGGCCTCCCTGAATTGCTTATTTGTGCGCTGACAGAGGGTAGGTAACACGGCCTGTTCTTCGTATTTGGCAGGCAGATGCTGCTAATGTGATGGCGATTTGATGCTTGAAAATTTGCTTTTCTTTTATTGTCTGTTAAACCTAATTACCAATGTAATCTGTGTATACCTGCTCTACATGTCTGTTGTTCATTGATTGGAGGTACTCTGTGCCTATATGCATAAACAAGGAAACAATTAAGTAAATGCATCTGCAAAATTATACTTCTGAATCTAAATGCATGTGAATCGTGGCATGTTAATCAACTATAGTTTCTGGACCTCACATCTAATCTGCTCTACCTATGTGTGTGATTTGCATGCCTCCACACACTTAAATCTCGGTGATTCCTGAATCCTGATGCATCTAG
The DNA here is from genome assembly GCA_028641055.1 of Alopecurus myosuroides. NCBI lineage: Eukaryota > Viridiplantae > Streptophyta > Magnoliopsida > Poales > Poaceae > Alopecurus > Alopecurus myosuroides. Next base: position 315,063,642 of record CM054061.1, read on the forward strand.
TATTCTAGTAGGACTCCACCTTGGTAGAATATTGTCAGTTCTATGGACCTTATGGTAAATACTTGAACAGAACAGTTTTTGCAGCATGTTAATTGATGTACACTGATTTAATATACTGATCCGATTCCCTGTGAAATGTGTTCTTCTGAAGATTTGGATGTTCGTTTTATGTGAGATGGTTCTGTTTTCACATAAACCCTGATATTCTTGAAACCTTTCATTGAGGCTATGTTTGAACTAAAAATATGTTTTTTGTCAAACTTGTCAGAATGATATAGTGGGATTCTTTTGCTGCTTTAATGCGTTCATTTCCTTTGCCAGATGCTCCACCAAGATCCGGGTATAATGGAGGAGAGCTTGACCTAGGTGCACTCGAGTGAAGCCATGCATACTTCTCTAATTCCTGGAGCATCATGACTGGCTTGTTGCTCTTCGCCACCACACTCTGGTATGTTGGATGTGTGTAACCCGTATCTTTGCTGTTTTGGTTGAACTGTAACGTTGATACTGTCACAAGTGTTATCTGCTACAATTAAAATTGCAAGCATGCCTCTGTTCCAGTAAATTTCTGTTTCTTTGACAACTTGGGTCGTTTCTGTAGCAATCCTTGTGAATTCAGTTCATCTAGCATCCTTTACATAACATAGCTATTAAACTGTTTTTCTTGTGTGCTCATATAAGTATCTGGTCAGACTATACTTGCCTAACTTATTGTCGCGTGGAATTGAATCATTCCTCCCAGCTATTGAACTCATATCTAAAGTAGATGTTTCCCACCAGGTTGGTTGTATCACAGAAGTTACCAAGTGGCCATGTTAGGCTTTCGTTTACAATCTTTTTAGGTATGCTGGTAGCATTATCATGTTTACCAACAGTGGCTGGGAAGCTAGAAGGTAGAGAGGAACATAGGTTTCTTAAATTTTCAGTGCATTTTCAAACAAGCTGAGGTATAGGATACATAGATACTACAAAATGCTTTCAATACATTTCTGAGCTCGTGTCTTGATCTGATTATCGTTATTGGTTGTTTTTGCAGCATACCATTAGTAAGGATGTGAAGTGTGTTGCCAAGGCGAACTGTTAAGATCGATGCTCATCTGAGGGTCTTGTTTCCATTGTCTGGAAGAGTTTTTTAAATCTGTGTTCTTGTTTGATTGATGAATACAGTAGGCTCCTTTTCCTTTTAGCTGTTTTTTTGAGAGAACGTTGGTGCGATGTAAGATGGCCGTGTGTGGCTGGTGCATGTCTTTGTGATTGTGAGACAAACTCCTGTTACTACAGAATTAATGTTATTTGCTGAATGTCGCTATGTCATGTTTGTTTCTTTTTTCTTGCATGTGATATCTTCATCAGTAGAATTAAATCTATTTATTTAAATATTATTTTAAATTGCTCACCAAATAGTACATGGGCCCTAAAATGTCTATGGCCCAAATTAAACTAACAGAAATACAATGTTGAAATAAAATGAAATAGGCCACAAAAGGCCAAGGCCCCAAAACGCAAAAGGTTCTACAAAAGGGCAAGGCCCAAAATAAAAATGGACCAGAAAAGGCCAAATATTAGAAAAGTAAAATGGAAGAATTATTGGGCTAGGCCCACGCAGACAAACAAAATGGACCTGGAAGAATTATTGGGCTAGGCCCACGTAGACAAACAAAATGGACCGGGCTGAATTAGGTCCACGACGATTTCATTTCGTCACTATTCTGCCACGTAGGACATGCCACGTCGGCGCTGAGCTGTCCTGGCTGGATTGCTCACGATGATTTTGGATCGTCATAGATTAATGACGTTCCTATATCGTCGTGGATATCCATGACGATTCCTGCAAAATCGTCGTGGTGAACCATTACTGACGCTCGGTTTTCAACGATTTGTTTTTCGTCATAAGATCGTCATGGATGAAATTTGGTGACGATTTAGTGACGAAAATTGAGCGTCATGTATCAGCATATTTCTTGTAGTGCCTCCCCATGATTTTCTCGTGGGAAATTTGGTTTGAACAAAATTCTCGTGTCTTGAACAAAAAGTCAACCACCGCCATGATGCTAGTTGATAAGATCAAAGATGAGGCGGCAATATGGTGCTGGGGGGGGGGGGGGCGGGGAAGCTTTGAGTAATGTAATGCTGGAGAGCAGGCCTTGTTTGTAGTCTTGACATTCTTGGGGTCAAGGCTTGGCTTGTAAAACCTCTAAAAACTTCTTCTTAATTAATAAAAATGGCAATTTTTTTGCCTTGTTTTAATTTTTTTATACTCCCTTCATTCTTTTACTTGACAAGGGTGAATCCTTAACGAGGGAGGAAATGTCCGTTGAAAATAAAAAAAATCGATGGGGCTTAAAAGGCACTCTTTTAATATTTTTAAGACCGTTAAGTTTTAATATTTCAAATTATGAGGCTCCAAAGTTTATTACATTTCCTCTTCCAAAGACAACACGCGATTGATTTCTTGTGCGAAGGCAGCAGAATGAGCCTTCACTAGAGTAGGTTTTGAGTGGAAATCTTGACAAATCACTTACTATTTTTTTGACTCATTTTTTAACAAGTCCTCCATGCTCATTGGTACCTTGATGTCATTGCAGATAGGTTTATGTGGGTCTTGAGTTCGGCAAAACGAATTTGGTTCGTAGACTTGTTGGCTTTATCCCGAGGGAAATTAGTTCTATTTAATTGGATCATGGGGAACAATGAGATGCGTATGTGAAGATGGCCATTTAGGGTTGATTGTCAAAAGATTTTTTTTAGTCCCTATGGTGGTTTTAAGTTTCTTTGAATAACAGGAAGAGGCCACCAAACCAATATACACCAAAGACATGCAACAAATACAATGCGTGATTAAGGGATACTACCTTCATTCCTAAAAACAAGATGTATACGTTTTTTATAAAGTCAAATAATGTAATGTTTGACCAAGTTTATAGGAAAAACTATAAAAAATATAATATTATAAAAATAGTTTAATTATATGTTTCAGAATATATATTTTACATTGTAGAGGTAGATAGTTTTTCTTATAGTTTGGTCGAAACTTCACATAGTTGGACTTTTACAAAATTTATTCGTCTTCATTTTTGGAACGGAGGGAGTAAGTCCTAACTTTTTATTTAGGGGTTTCTTTGGGAAAAACAAGTTTTGAAACTTTATATATCATTAAGTTACTACCATGAACCCATGGCCCGGGTGATGAACTAAACCCCTTTGATGGTGGATATTAATGGAGGCGATGGCGGAGTAGGAGGTGCGACCGGAGGTGATTCTGACAATTGTTTCCTCTCCAATTCTCCTCCAGCGGCGAATTGAACAACCTTTATTTTCTTCTTTGTCTCTCTCAGGCTATGTTTGTCGCAAGAACAAATTCTTGAGACAATATACAGAGGGTTTACGTCAAAAGAAAGAAAGTGGCGAAATGATTGACAACATCTAACAAACGAGCGGAAATGGGCCCACCATGACGCATCCAGGGGTATCCACGTCTAGGGGTCCCCGCAGTCCACCTCTTGGGGGTTCGTCTTCCGCAGGTTCTATTCCTCTTTGCAACATACCTCTGATTTCCCTGATTTAGTTGGTTTCCAAAATCTTGGTGAAATGTAAAAATGCGAAAAGAGAGATTGACTTATTTTTGGACTACCAAAATAACAGGATTCGTACATGTTGGTTTGTTAATGTTATCCTAGGATTTTCTCTACATGTGAGACACAGTCGAGCTTAGGCCTCGTTTGGTGTTTTTATGGGTATTATCCCCAGCGATTTTGGTGAAAACGCTCGGCTCAGCCAATACTCTTCCCTAATAAAAATCTCTACCACTGCTTAGTAGTCTTTGGCACCAAGGTTAGCACACGAGTGTTCCACTAGCTAAAACTTGTTTTTTCGAGCGTCACGCGTGAAAGTGCATGGTGCCCCATATGTGGTTTTGGTAATTAGCGACAATCCTTATGGACTAATGTTTGCATTGAGTTATCCTTGTAGATCTTGTCCATAGGAAATAATGGAGTTCATGTATATTCAAGGATTTACATTAAGAATGGTCATGGTTTGAGTTGAGCTTATTGCTAGTGTGTCTTGAAGAAAAGTATTAGGTTATCCTTCATGGTTATCTTCAAGACATCATCATTTGAAGTAAGAAGAAAAGATACAAGGTTGATCAAGCTAGTGATCAACACACAACGCTACACGATTTACCAAGTGGGATTGTGTATCTCATGGTATGGTAAGAAATTGTCAATATAGCTTTGTGATCTAACCCATATATGTGTGTGTGGCATCTCTATGTGTGGTTAGACATCTTTCCATGGGCATGAACAAAAAGTAATATTTCATATTGCCCATGGTCTATGTCATCCTCAAGCGGTGTTCGTCACCTAGCTTGACGTGGAAGCTCAAGTGAAGCATCTAGAAGAAATCCTATGCTTGATGCTTGCCACCCTTTTGGATTTTGTGGCCTCGTGAAGATTCGCCATTAAGGGTCTCTCCCATAATGGTGTATGGGGGAGCATCCTCTCCCATAGTGGTGTATGGGGGAGCAACTTGCAAGTCTTCATCAAGCGGAGATGTGCTAGCAAGCACGATCAAGAAAGAAGATCCAACTTGAGAGAGTCAAGATCGTCATCATCTAGCTCAATTAGATTGCGCAAGGAAAAGGTATGACTTAGATAGGGTTTCTATTTTATCGATCTCATTATGCTAGCTGGAAGACCGGATTATAGGATAGATAACCATACTATCAAGAGGGGCTCTTGAATGCATATCTTGATCGTATCTATCGTAGAGAGCTCAAACCTTTGCATACTTGGAATCATCCTTCTTGGTTCTTATTTGGGTTTTCTCCATGTAAGTTTTTAGAGCTTTTCATGTTCTTCATGTCAAGCTCAAGTTCATCAAAAATGGATTTCGTATGAAAAACTTATCGCATTTTTGTTGTTGGAGGTTTCTACCGGTTGTCCTTAGTTGATAGGCCAAATCTTTCATCATTTGGTTTTATGTTCCCATTTTGTAATATGATATTTCTCTGCATATTCTTTTATTGCTCGTTGTTGTGATTTCAACGATCCCAAGAACATCGAAAACGGAGTCCGGATGCAAAAGTTACGACCGTTTTCATATAGGGTGTTCTGCAATTTTTTCCACCACCGGAGGTTGGCTCCGCCGGAAACCCTTTCGGGATGATGTTGGCGGAGCCTCCGGTGAAACCACCGGAGGCTCCGGTGGTTGGGTCATTTTTTCAGCCATTTTGGTGTTCTAACTCATCCGGGGGGCGGAGGTTCCGGAGGTTCCGCCCCTGCGCGATTTTTCCTCCAACGGTTGGATATTTGGGTGACCTATTTAAGGGGCCTTCTTCCCCAGTGGTTCCCCAACCTTTTGGGCAAGTTTGACCTCCATTGTTGACCTCCAAAATCTTGCTATCTCTCAATCCCTCCAATGATTATTTCTTCCACTTGAGGGAAAAGAGAGAGGAGATCTAGATCTACCACTTCACCAATCAATTCCTCCTCTTTGTGAGGGGAATCTATTGGATCTAGATCTAGGGATTCATTTGTTGTTTTCTTTGTTCTTCCTCCTTCCTCCCTCCATAGCATTAGTTTCTTTGGGGGGATTTGGGAGAGAAGTTCTTGACCACTTTGTGTGTTCTTGCCATTGCATTAGGTGCATCGGTTTGAGTTCCCCACGAGATTCGTGAAAGAGAAGTTCGTGAGCTTGTTACTCTTGGGTGCTTGGTCACCGGAGAGATTGTTCCTCTTGGGTGTATTGAGCACCCTAGACGGTTAGTGTTTGGGGCTTCCACCTTGTTGCAAGAAGCTTCGTTCAGAGCCTCCAATTGAGTTGTGGAGATAGCCTCAACCCCGTGTAAGGTTTGGTCAACGCCTTCAAGTCGACCTCATAGTGGAAACGGGCATCTCCCTCACCGGAGAAGCTCAAGGAGAATAAGGTGTGCACATCCGTGCTATTGAGGAGAGCCTAGGTGGCTCCCCACCTCTTCAACGAAGACGAACTTCCCTTGGGAAGGAACTTCGGTAATCACACCGGTGTCTCCTTGTGCTTCGGTTATTTCTATACTCTAGCTCGTTACTTATGCATTTACCTTTGTGATAGCCATCGTGCTTGAAGTCATCTATATTGCTATCTCATAGTTGTATATCATGCCTAGCATAAGTTGTTGGTTCACATAGGTAAACCTAGCTTGCATAGGTTTTGTGCTTGATAAATTAAACGCTAGTTTTATTCCGCATTTACTCAAGCCTAAACCGTAATTATTTTAAAGCTCCTATTCACCCCCCTCTAGGCGGCATCCTTATACTTTCAATGTGTATCAGAGCCAGGGCTCTCATTGTTAGGCTTCACCGCCTTGAGGGTAATGATGTCCCTTAGTGAATTAGTGCATGATCCCACATTTCATTGCGATGGCACAAACTATGATCTTTGGAAATTTCGCATGCTCATTTATTTCCGGGTCATGGACCCACACATGGAGCAAATTGTAGAGATGGTTTTTTCTCCTCCAAAGGATCCTCAAAATCCAATTTTAAAGGAAGAGAAAAACTTATCTCTCGATGCTCTTGCTATTAATGCGTTTTTCCTTCTTGTGAGCCTTGTAGTTATTAAGCCACTTTTTCCTATTCGGAATGCTCATGAGTTATGGACAAAGCTTCAAGATAAATATGGAGTGTCCAATATTATTGAGGATGATTTCTCTCCCTCCATCTCCGGTCGTGATGAGTTCTCAACTTCTTCTACTTCACCAACATGTGGTAAGCCACAAACTAATGAGATGGTGAGTAGTGATAGGCTTTGCAATAATGATAGTGAGAGTATTATTGATGATCCTTCATCTCTATCTTATTGCAATGTCTCATCTTTGGACTTAAACACAACTAGCACCAAAAATGTTTTACATGCTTGTGTTGATAGTCTTTGCATATCATGTCGTCATTGCTTGACTAAATCTCATGATGATATGTGTTAGGGGGATGATAACCCGGTAGGCCCATGCCTGGGCAGAAACCCGGCATGATGGAAATCACACAAGACCTGGCCCAAGATGGAGGAGTCTCTAGAAGGCCCAAAGGGGAGCGTGGATCTTGTAATCCGTGCCTTGGGGGCCACGATTAGGAAACCTAGGGTTATGTGTGTATTCCGGGTAGGATTCCGGGTGTGCCTTGTATAGGAAGCCAGAGGGCCGGGTAATATATAAACCGCTCCTGGCACAGAGAGGCCAAGAGTTTTCCAGATATTCGAGTGTGCTAGTAATACGAGAGTTGATAGTTGTAACCCTAGATCAGAGTCTCTGCGACATTGCAGCCCGAGCTACCGGATCATCATCCAACATGATTTCCCCTGAGCTAAACCCTCTCCCAAACACCAGAGTCGATTTGCCCCAAAGTAAGTTACCCCTGGTAACGTCTGCCGTGATTATCCCACGACAGTTGGCGCCCACCGTGGGGCCTACGTCCAAAGGTGTTTACGTCACGGGAGAAGCTCGGGAAAGCATGAAGAACCTCGTCATCGGCGAGATCATCACCAACCCTGAAGGAGAGAAGATCGTGGACGACTTTGGCTGGGGGCCAAAGTCGGATCTGCTGGAAACCGGATCTGTCGTCATGATCGGCTGGGTCAACGTCTTCGTCGGTATGGTACGTGCGTCTGGTTTTGTTCCTGACAATATTGAGTATGATTCTGTATCAGGAGACGCAACCTGCGTTCAATCGGACGGGGAAGAGTCGGTCGGGACGGCGGAGCCAGAGAAGGAACTCACCACGAAGAGGGAACAGCCGGAGGAGCCGGTATGGACCCCGCGTGGCTGGGTTATTCGAGCAGATGATACCGAATCTATCTTGTACTTGCTCGAAGATCGGTATGAGGAAGATAGCAGCGAGGAGAAAGAGTACGAGTCATCTCCAGGCATTGCGCGCCGAGTTGTAGTCTACACCGCCACTGCAACAAATCTCAATCAGGGTGATGTGACGCCGACTGCGACTGGAGCGGCGCAAGCACTGGCCCAGCATCAAGTACCGGGTAACGGAAACCTGGTTATCGCCCGGGTTGACGGAGAGCCGACATCTGTAACCAGCCACACAGGAGAAAGCGAACAGAACAGAAACATGTTCGGATTCACAGCAAACAGAACACCAGGAGCAGGAGCTTCGCACCCACGAAATCCGGCTCTGTTCAACAACATTCTGATCTTGGACCCTACGGTGTTGGCAACGGTGATAACTCCAGAAAATGCGGCGGCACTCGCCCGAGATCTGGATGTGGCTCGCCGTGCATTGGAGCAACAGAGAAGAGATGTGGAAGCTGAAATACAAGGGATAGCCGCGCGCCAGCGCGAGCTGGAAGAACTGGAGAATCGTGTTCAAGCTCAGTCGACTAGGATTTATAATCAAAGGCATCAGTCGAGATTACCTGCGACGGGTGGGAATTTACAGCCGGCCGCATTGTTCATTACCCCCCAGGACCAACCAATCCCGGTTACGAATCAAGGAACCAGGTATCAGGCTGCGGCCTTGGGAGGACAGCCGGCAAACGTGCAGGCCGGGTTACCCACGCTGCAAACTGGGGTTGCCACTGGCAATGCCATATCACCACCACCACGATTCCATACTCCACCAGGTCACTTCAATAACCCCATGGATAACGTGTATGCTGCAACATTGGCACTCGATTGTATTCCTGTGGGAGAATCGCCTCATGCAATGGAGACCCGGCGGGCGATAGACCTGTTACGCACTGCAGTGGCTCAACAGGCCAATTATCCGGATAACAGGAGTGGCATGCATGGGACGCCGTATGTTAGTCGGCAGAATGGGAATACCGGCTATATTCAGTCAAACTCGGCACGGCGGAGGGTAGAGCAGCAGCAAATGCCGCCTCCTCCCCATAGGCCGGCAACTCCTGCAGCTTCAGCGGCGCAAGCCATTGTGGATAGTTCTCGAGCCAGGCGTGCCGCAGCCGGGTCTATGGTAAGAGGGCCGGTAGCGGTTGCACCCCCGCCGCACCCGCTGCGGGATCACACGTTTCTCGAATAAGGCCAATACCGGCAAATCTAGCCGGGCCTAAGTGTTTGGCGGATGCCATCATGGCTGAGTCTTACCCGGATAAATTCAACGAACCGGGTAAAGTGGTTAATTATGAGACCTGGTTGAGCAGTTATGAGATGGCTATCGTAACCCATCCGAGAGGCTTCAAGCCAAGTTTATGTACCTTATGATGTCCGAAGGAGCAGCAAAATTTTGGTTCAATAACCTGCCTGAAAGATCCATCAATTCATGGAGCGAGTTGAAAACAGCTTTCATCAAACACTTTCATGGAACATGCCGGAAGTTATTCACAATTGACGATTTAGAACGGTGTGTCCAGAGGAAGGGAGAGTCGGCGCGCAGGTGGGTGCGCCGGGTCATGGAGATTCTCCACTCTTCCACTGATATTCAGCCAAAGGATGCATTACAAGCTATGGCAAAAACATGCAAATACATACCCTTGGTGCAAAAACTGACGCGCATGAAATCTAGTCGGCATGCTTCAGAGGTTACAATGGGAGAGTTGATGGATGCATGCAACAAGCATGCCGCCACTGACACCACAGAAGAGGATGTTGAGGAAAAAAAGCGAAGGCCAATGCAAACAATAACGGAAGACCCGGCAATGGGGCTGCGCCGGGTAATAATGGAGGGAGTAACGGAAATAACCAGCACAAACACCCGTATGAAGGAAACTCCGAGTTTTTTGCTAACACCGAAGCCGGGTTTCCAAGACCCAGAGCAGAGGGAAACTTCAACGGAGGAAATTACCAAGGACCGCCGAGGCCGGCTAACCATATAGAGGCCTTCAGGATGCCTTGTCCGCGTCACAGTAGGAATGGCAAGCCGGCTAATCACTCATTGGAGCAATCCGTGGACTTACAGAGATGGAAAAACGAGGAAATACAAAAGGCCCTGCGTGGTACAGGCCGGGGAGGAGGACCGGGTCTGGGTGGAAACCCGGGCAACGGACCACCCCCCGCTGGCAACGCAAGAGGTGGTAATCCGGGTAATAATCAAGGAGGTGCTGGTGGTTTCCAAGCCAACCCAAAATAGCTAGGACAGTCTCACATCCACACTACCAGGACTTCTAACAAAGAGAGAAAGATACTTAAAAGGGCCATAAACTCGGTTTCTTCAGGTGTTCCGAGATACTTGAGATGGTCAGATCAAGAGGTAACATGGAGCAGGAGGGATCACCTAGAAACAATAGAACATCTGGGTGTGTTAGCTTTGGTGGTGGCACCGCAAGTCAATGGCTATGAGCTAAAAAAGGTTCTGATGGATGGCGGAAGTAGCATCAATATTTTATATTGGGAAACCTTTCTATGTATGGGGCTCAAGGAGTCTCAGCTGCAGAAAAGTTCCACAGTTTTCCACGGAATCGTGCCAGGTCACTCGGCGTGCCCCGAGGGAAAAATAACGCTTGAAGTCGCTTTTGGAGAGTCCAAGGATAACTTCCGGGTGGAGTGGCTCACATCTGAGGTGGTAAAGTTGCGCAGTCCTTATCACGCGTTGTTCGGAAGGCCGGCTTACGCCAAATTCATGGCCAGACCGTGTTACGTGTACTTGCAACTAAAAATCCCGGGTCCTAAGCAGACCGTCACTATACATGGGAACCGGGTTGTGGCAGCAGAGTGTGATGAAGGAGATGCGGCAATGGCAGAACAAGCTTGCAGGAAGGAAGAGCTCAGGTATTACCGGTCTCAGGTAGACCCGGAAGATAGAACTGCTTTGAAGAGACTGAATACGGATGACGAGGGAGCAAAGTTTAAAGCGGCTCAAGACACAAAGATGGTGGCCTTCGTCCAGGGTGACCCCTCCAAACAATTTGCCATAGGTTCTAACCTAGACCACAAGGAGGAAGAGGCACTCATAGAGTTTACTCGTGAGAATCAGGACGTCTTTGCTTGGACGCCCAGCGACATGCCGGGTATTCCGATTGAGCTGGCTGAGCATAGCTTGCACGTTGATCCCAAGTCCCGGCCTGTGAAGCAAGGTTTGAGAAAGATGAATGGGGAAAGGAGAAAGGCTATAGGAGCAGAGATAGCTCGGCTCTTGGCAGCCGGCTTTATTATGGAGGTTTTTCACCCGGAATGGTTGGCAAATCCGGTTCTAGTGCTGAAAAAGAACAAAGAGTGGAGGATGTGCATAGATTATACGAGTCTCAACAAGCATTTCCCAAAGGACCCATTTTCCCTTCCAAGAATAGTTCAGATCATAGATGCAGTGGCAGGAAGTGACCTATTGTGTTTCTTGGATGCCTATTCCGGGTATCACCAGATCAAACTTAAAAAGGAAGATTGGGAGAAAACATCGTTCATAACCCCCTTTGGAGCTTTTTGTTACAAAACTATGACCTTTCTGCTGAAGAATGCTGGCGCGACGTACCAACGGTGCATTCAGAAGTGCTTTGAGGATCAGATTGGACGCAACGTCCACGCCTATGTTGATGATGTGGTGACTAAAACAAGGAAAGCATAAACGTTCATCGATGACCTAAAAGAGACATTCAAGAATCTGAGGAGATATCAGATGAAGCTTAACCCCACAAAGTGTGTATTTGGGGTTCCCGCAGGAAAGTTACTCGGTTTTATTGTTTCTGAGAGAGAGATTGAGGCAAACCCGGAAAAGAACAAGGCCATCCAGAGCTTGAAAAAGCCGGAAGTCCTGAAACACGTTCAGAAACTCACAGGATGCGTAGCAGCATTAAGCCGGTTTATATCGAGGCTTGGAGAAAGAGCAATACCCTTATACCGACTCTTGAAGAAAACCGACAAATTCGTATGGGACCAAGAGGCGGACGAGGCATTTGAGGCTCTGAAAAAGCAGTTATCTGAGACACCGATTCTGGCAGCGCCGGGTCCTAAAGAGCCCATGTTGTTATACGTTGCGGCCGGGCCCCGGGCGGTCAGCGCAGTGGTTGTGGTTGAGCGCAAGGAGGATGGAAAGGATCACACGGTGCAAAGGCCGGTTTACTATGTGAGTGAGGTCTTATCAGAGGAAAAGCATCGATACCCACATTGGCAAAAGCTAGTTTTTGGGGTCTTCATGGCCAGCCGGAAATTGAAGCCGTACTTTCAGGAACACCCCATAACAGTGGTAAGTTCCATACCAATGGCAGATATTATCAAAAATTCAGATACGACATGCAGAATAGCCAAGTGGGACATTGAGATGGGTGATTATCACATCAACTATGAGCCCCGGTCTGCGATCAAATCCCAGGCTTTAGTCGATTTTATCAATGATTGGACTCACACAAGCATGCCCATAATGATACCAAGTTCCGAGTCTTGGGTGATGCACTTTGATGGTTCCAAGCAATACGAGGGATCAGGAGCTGGGGTGGTACTCACATCACCAAAAGGAGACAAGTTGAGTTATGTGTTGCAAATTCACTTCGATTGCTCCAACAATGTGGCCGAGTATGAGGCCCTATTACATGGACTACGAGTAGCAAAGGAGATGAATATCAGGCGAATAAGGTGTTATGGAGACTCGGATCTTGTGGTACAGCAGGTCTCAGGAACCTGGGACAGAAAGGATGCAACAATGGCAGCATATCGCAGAGAGGTAGACAGGGTAGCCGGATATTTTTCCGGGTATCAGGTGGAACACATTGATAGGCGGAAGAACGAGGCAGCAGATGCGCTCTCAAGACTCGGCTCGCGTCGAGAGCCGGTTCCGCCTAATGTATTTCTGGACGAGTTATGGCGACCTTCCGTCAAAACCGAATCTGAAGAAGAGGTGGCTAACCAAGACCCGGATTTGGAGTTTGTGGCCGCCGTACGTGCTATTCCAGAGTGGACGGAACCGTTCTTGGCTTACCTGTCACGGGGCGAGTTACCACCACAGGAATTATTAGCCAGGCAAATCCTGAGACGAGCAAAGGGCTATTCTATCATTAACGGTGAGCTTTATAAGAGAAGTGCTACAGGTGTCTTTTTGCGCTGTGTAACCCCTGAAGAAGGCCGACAGATACTGAGGGAGATCCACGAAGGTGATTGTGGGCACCATGCCTCCACCAGATCCCTTGTGGCTAAAGCATATCGACACGGTATCTTTTGGCTTACGGCCTTGGCGGATGCGGAACGCTTGGTGGCAAGGTGTGATGGATGTCAAAGGTACGCTCGCCAAACCCATGTGCCGGCTATGGAGTTGCGAACAATCCCATTGACTTGGCCGTTTGCGGTTTGGGGTATGGATATGGTGGGTCCTTTTCACATGTCTCCTTGCAAAAAGACCCATCTTTTGGTGGCTATTGATAAGTTTACCAAGTGGGTCGAAGTTATGCCAGTTACTAATTGTGAAGTGGCTAAAGCTGTCAAGTTCGTGAAAAAGATCATCTATCGGTTTGGATATCCTCACAACATAATAACAGACAATGGAACCAACATGTCCTTTGGAGAGATGGAGAAGTTTTGTGGAAACAATGGCATTCGCCTTGACGTAGCCTCAGTAGCCCATCCACAAGCTAATGGACAGGTGGAGAGGGCAAACCAGGAGTTACTTCGTGGGTTGAAACCCCGATTACGAGTTCCTGTGCCTGAGAGCTGCTGGAGCATGGGTTGAGGAGCTACCATCGGTGGTTTGGGGAATTAACACTACTCCTAACAGATCTACACTGATGACCCCGTTTTTTATGGTTTATGGTGCAGAGGCAGTTCTTCCGAGTGACATTATCCATGACTCGCCTCGAGTGGCGGCTTATGTTGAGGTGGAGAACGAGAAGACCCGGCAAGACGTTGTGGACATGTTAGAAGAGCACAGGGAGCAATCGTTGGAGCGATCAGCTATATATCAACAGGATTTGAGGCGGTATCACAGTCGCCGAGTCAAAACCCGAGTTTTCCAGGAAGGAGAACTGGTATTGCGCTTAGTACAATCAAAGGAAGGGAAGCATAAGTTATCTCCACCATTCGAGGGCCCATTCATCATAAGCCAGAATTTGCACAATGGATCATACTACTTGATAGATGCAAGGGAAGAGTCGGATACTGCCAATGACACCGCCCATACCACTTCATCTATGCAAGAACGAGAAAGACCATGGAACGTGGCTCAGCTGCGTCCCTATTAAACTTAGCACGGACTCGGTTTGCAAGTTGAATTACACGATGTAACAGGCAGCAGGTTTCAGACGCACTCTTTTCCTATCCAGGGTACCTAAGGGGACTGGAGGGTTTTTAATGAGGCGGCTTGCTGACCTAACCTTTTCATATCAATAAAGAGATGGTTAAACTATGATATTGTTGTCTCCTACATTTTCTATCAGTTTGTTTTTCTGTGTGTTTTATTGCACTTCATATCAGGGTTTTAATTCCAATGTACTAGGTTTAAAATTTTCATAGATTGCATATATAGGTCTTGGGGGCTGATTGCTTGAATAGCACAGTTATAATCTCAGACCCGGCCACGATGCCATTAGGTTATGAGGACCGATTACTTGCAATAAGTACGGTTACAATCTCATAACCGGACAATAGAGCCAAACTTTTTCTTGGTTTTTCTTGTTTAAGCTTGATGTGACTCGCAATAATGTGGCATGTTTTGCTAACATATAATTACAATCAGTCATGATGCCCACTGGGACTTGCCTGACCCTGTTTTTATTGAGTTATAGCAGTATCGAGTACCCACGTGAAAGCCGGCTTACAACAAAGAGGATCAAAAGGGTCATCTAAACCACAAGTTATGCGGAGTAAAAGGCTATAGCCAGAAACTCACTATGTATTGAGCATAGCTTCAAAGTTCATATATGAAACTATATGGTTTGGGCCTTAGCAAAAACAGGGAGCTTTCTTAAAACTGCAAATCCCTAGACTCAGAAATTTGGGCCTTGGGGACTTGGGAATTTGAGAAAACAGCAAGCTGCCTAGCTAATGAGCTTAAAACCCAAAAATCCTAGTCTTGGGGACTTAGAAGCAAAGTTCACTCGGTCAAAAAATCCCAAGACCCGAAAACCGAGTCTCAGAGATTCGGAAAAGAAAAAAATGTAGAAAAGCAAAAAATATGCAAACTTAAGGCTGAAACGTGCGTACCAAAATGGATGACCAGAAGGGCCATCAAAGCCATAAAATTTTAAATGTGTTACAAACCAAGGGAGTAGTATCACAAGTGCACAGGCGCACTATCAAATAAATAAGTGTAGCAGGCATATTACAAAATGCCTATTGGTCGAATAGGTGTTTACAGGTGAAAACGATAAAACATTACTCAGCGTCCACAGCCGAGTCATCAACGGTGGTCTTGGCAGCCGGGTCTTCCGTGGTCTCCTCTGTAGCTTTCCCTGCATCTGTGTCTGGGTCAACCGCGGGACCAGCGCGAGCTGGAGGAGGGACTACTGGAGTGGATGGTGTTGGCACAGAGTCGGCCTCGGCCTTCTTCTTAGCAACCTCTTCCTTATACCGAGCCAGCATATCAAAAGGAGCAGGGAGAGCTGAGGGTACCGGCTTATCTTCAGCATTGTACGGAGGGGTAAGCTTGTTCACATCGAGCTTCTCGGCAATCAAGCTAGCAGAGTGACGAACCTGAGTGTGGAGAGCCTTGAAGTACTTTGCCGAGAATCTCGAGCCATCAGTGTTGAATTCAGGAAATCCTTTCACAAGCGTTGCCGTCTCAAGTCTCGGATAGTAGGCTTTGGTCAACGCAAGGCCACGGATCATCCCAACCCGGCATGCCGAGCGTTTGCACAGATCGATCCAGGCAGGGATCGTCGAGCATGCATCGAGCATCTGGGATATGCCGCCATAAGTACCGGTCCACTTCACAGCTTCAAGGGTCCACTTGGTCCCCACCGAAAACTGCCGGATAACAGTCTTAAGGGTCTTCAGTTTCTCCATATCATCCTGATCATCAACATCTTCACCCGGACCTGCAGAATAAAAAAGAAAAAGAAAAGTGGTGAGACACGGGTTAAAGACCCTACAAAGTGAGAAATCCGAGTGATAATCAGGAGGCTAGATGTGCTTTACCAATGATGGAGCTGTAAGTATCGGCAATAAAGGTTGAGAGTTTTTTCAAAAGCCCCTCAGCGTTATGGAGTTTCTTCTTGTACTTCTTGCAATCCTTGGAAAGCTCCTTGACCTCGGCCTCTAGCTCTTCTCGAAGTTTGCTCCCAACCTGCAGGAGTTCGTTGGTTTTTGCCAACATCTCCTCTGTCCGAGTCACGTAAGCCTGAAAAACAGACAAGGAAATATTAGTCGGCAGCAGGGTAAAAGTTGCGAGCAAAAAGTTATATAGCTACGGAAGTACCGAGTAAACTGTTGACAGTTCACCCGGAACTTGGGGACTAGGATGAATATGTGAAAAGGATCAGTTAAATTACCTGATGCTCAGCTGCCTGTCGCACCCGGACTTCTAGAGGATACTCGCAGTTCCGTTGAACAGTAGTGGATTGGATTACGGGGCTTACCGGCACCCGCATCTCTTACGAGTAGGCCAACACACGTATGTGTGACAACCAACCCCTATCTGTTTAGCGTCTACGTAAACCATCCCATAGAAATCAGGATACTACCATTGACGTACTTCATACCATACACACATGGTACGTCAACGGCGTTGAACAAAATGATAACACAACAGATCTCTAAGACACAAAAGATGGAAATAAGTTGCAAATAGCTCTCACTAGAGCAGAGATAGCAAATACAATCATCCAGAGGACACATGTCCCAACATAACATCATTACATCTCAGCGGAAGCATTCAACGGGTCTGAGTACAGACAAATCCAAATAGGCTTAAGAAGCCGGGAATGAAAAGAAAACGGAGCCCATCCACGATGTCTCGGATCCTGCCCGGGTCCGCTATCTACTCGTCAGCAGCCTCGTCAAACTCCACGTAGTAGCCGTCACGGGGATCCTCGTAAGCGTAGTCTGCGGAAACCACAGCCCCAAAGGGGTCAGTACATAAACGTCCTGGCAAGCAAGACTCACAGTTCACCAAAATGTAACCCGTCAACACCAAGCACAGATGCCTTGGGTTCAACGGAAGAAAGGGGAATACAAAAGATGCGACAGCTGGCTGCACTAACCAACTACAGAAACATGCTACCACTTCCGGATAACAGAAAGGGGGTAAGATAGCGTATCGTAACCAACTATAACTAATCATCAAACAAACCCATCCTGGATCTCGCCCCTTATCCAAAGAAGCAATCCGAGGATAACTCACACAGTTGGATTAATGATGGATCAAGTTATTGTGGCAATAAGGCTATTACTAGTCAAGTTTATCATTAGTTAGGTGTAAGTTGTTCTGAGTACTTGTTAGCCAGTACTTTCACCAAGTTAACCATAACCGCGGAAAACACGGCTTCTCGAGAAGATTTATCCCTGCAGGGGTGCACCAATTTAGCCGTACACGTAAGAATAACCCGCCAGATGGAAGGGCCCTTCCACCAAGTGGGGCACTCAACACAACTCAACTCTTCTTCGCATCAAGCCCAAAGCACCACGTGCTGTGCGTGCGCGGCTAATCGAGCCCCACGAAGAAAAGGGGACCCTCATAGCAATGGAAGACCACGGCGCCCTAAATGCCGACTACAAAAGTTCCACCCTGGCCTCGGGTTCGTACCTGCATATGCGTGCATCAAATGGAAAGCCCGAACTAAGTGTGGCGATTTGGACGAGATGCGAATCGAATCAAATTGAGGGGGGCGCCCATACACGCTTCCCACATGCGGATAGTGCGCTCATCATGGATCAGTAGACAAGACCCTTTTCCTATCAGGGTCGACACTAGCAGGCCTCAAAACCACGCCGGGCCTCCTGCCGGTGCCTTATCAGCAATTTATTATTACCTCAAGATTAACAGGTTGTTGTTTAACATCGAGCCCCAGAACATAATAGAAATATAGTAACAGAAAGTAACGGGTAACAGACTCGAGCAAAACAACCCTAACCATGCTAGTAAGACACGGGCAACAAGCAAAGGGTTTTAGGTGTGGAGGTGAGGCAATATCAGGGTTAAAGGATACATGTGATAGGTTCGTAACAGAAACAACTATTCATATGGCTAGTAAAAATAGACAACGGAAAGTATCGGTAACCAATGTTGAAAGGAACACAATGGTTCATGTGAGTGATAACTTGCCTACAAACTCAGCAGCCTGGTACTGAGCTAGATCCTCAGAAGGGGTGTCGTAAGTATCGTCTGTCTCAACGTCGTCGTCTATCCGAGAAGAAGCAAACAAACAACGCAGGAATATAAACAATCAATACCATGGCATAGTGCACAATCATGGATGAGGCATGACAATTTAATTGATGCACCAAAATAAACTAGTTAACATGGTAACACAATTTAATTGGACCCATATGCAATTTGGGTTGCATATGAAAAGCCCATGAATTATGGTTGGAATATTTGTTTTACCACTAACCAACAGGTGAAAATGGTTTAGTATGATGCATGGATGAAGAAAACAACAAAATAACAATAATAGAATCAATTGGAAATAAGGTTTACCATTTAGAAATTTATTTATTAAGTTAGGGAATTTTTTGGTTACTTAAAGGTGTTACACAAGCAATTGTTGTTTTCAGCAATTTAAATTGTTCAAAACAAATAACAAAATTCATAACTGAAAAGACCACACAATTTTAGGTGGATTACATGTTTCAATTATTGAAAAAGGAATTAGGATGATTTAATTATGAATTAAACAAGTTTAAATAAGATTTAATTGAATTTAATTCAAGTTTGAATTTATTTGAATTTTATTTGTTCAAAACATTAAATGAAATTCATATTTGAAAAGATTATGTTTTTCTGGTTTGAAAACATATTTTACTTGTTCAAAAATAATGTAATTTGAGCAAGTTATGAATTTAGCAATTTTAAATGATTTAAACAAGGTTTAAATTATTTAAGCAATTTTAATTATTCAAAACTTGAAACAAAAATTATATTAAAAAAGATGGTTTGAAATAGCATGGAAAACATATTTTATTTGCATTATTTGGATTAGGTATGAATTAGTTAGGCAATTATTCAAATTACAAATGAATTGATTGAGTTTGAAATTTGGAGGCATTTGAATTATTCAAAACAGATTACAAATGGGTTAAATAGATAGATAATTTAATTTGGATCAACAAACATATTTTACTTTTATTATTTGGATTTATAAAATGAAAGTTATTTGCATTTTAGTTTCAGGGACCAATCTGTAAAAGTTTAGGACTTAAACTGAAAAAAGAAAAACTGGAAATGGATCTGCACCGTGCAGTGACCTAGCCAGGGTCACTGCCAGTGGGCCAA
This sequence comes from Alopecurus myosuroides, assembly GCA_028641055.1. Taxonomy (NCBI): domain Eukaryota; kingdom Viridiplantae; phylum Streptophyta; class Magnoliopsida; order Poales; family Poaceae; genus Alopecurus; species Alopecurus myosuroides. Next base: position 315,082,928 of record CM054061.1, read on the forward strand.
GGGGGCCAACGTGGCCAGCGCATGCTGGCGTGGCCACAGCAGTGGCTGACAGGGGGGCCACCCTGTCAGCGCGCTGCGGAAAAAAGATGGGTTTTTTCCCGTGCGGGAGGGGGGACTCGACCCCTGGCCCTCCCGTGCGCGCGCAACGCACTGCACCACTGCGCTACGAACGTGTGTTTGTCAGTATACGATGCGCAGCCAAGGTAACATTCAGTTAGCGCGTGTTTCTGAATTTTTAACTGACGACGAACGTTCTGAACCTTGACAGAAAACGTTGCCGGCGGCGAGCCGTGGTCGTCGTGCTCGTGCTGCTGTGCTGGGGGTGTGCTGTGTTGTGCGATTGGGTGCGGTGGTGCTCGCGCAAGCAGAGATAGAGGAGGAGGAGGAGGACACGGTGAGCTTACCGTCGGGGTAGGGGAAGGAGCGGCGCGGTGCAGGGGTAGACGGCGGCGATGTTGAGGACGGCGGCGGTGATCCAGTCCCCCTGGTGCTCAACGGAGATGTCCGGGAGGTCGAGGAAGAAGAGGTGGATCGATTCCCGTGGCTAGGAAGGTTGGTGGCGCACGGCAGCGGCGGTGGCCATCGGGGATTCAGAGGGAGCTCGCCGGTGAGGTACAGAGAGGTGGGAATTGCGCCGGGGAGAGAGGAAACGGCGGCGGCGCTCGAGGGGAAAGGGTAGGGCTAGGCTAGGGCAGCACAGGGGGGGTCTAGGCCTAGGTTTTATAGGCGTGCGGGGCTGCTCCTGGCCGTCGGCGGGGTGCTGCTGCCGCCGTGGCACCCCCCGATGAGCTGCCGTACACGGAACAGAAGGAGGGGGGTGCGGGCGAACCGGTATCGGGCCAGCGCGGAAGGTAAAAGGGCCGGGCCGTGTTTCTCCCCCCTCTGCTAGCGTTTTCTTTTTTATTTTTGATTTTCCCCCTCTGTTTTTTTTTGCAGGAAATGGAAATGGAAGAAAAAATGGGGTTTTTAAGTTAGTAAAATTTTTAGAAAAATTCTTGTGAGTTAATAATTACAAAAGCAACTGATTGCCAACTTTGTTTTTCAAAGTTTCAAATTTTAAATGCTGTTTGTGAAATAATTCAAATTGGATGGATTTTATTATTAAATGAATTATTTGAAACAAAATTTAAATTGGATTGAACCTTTAGTTTAAAATGAAAACAAAGGATTAGAATTGTTTTGGTAATTTGCATAAATTCAAATGGGGTGCTGTTTGGGATTTGATTTGAATTTTTGAATGCAAATTGGAAATAATTGATTGATTAAAGCCACCATTTTAATAGTTGAACATTATGGAATAAAATGGAAACAAATGGTTGTTTTTATTTGAATTTTTTATTTAAAAGGTTGTAACAGAGCAAGTATGAAATAAATGTTTGAATATTATTTGAATTGAATTGTGAGAACAGAGAAAAACAGATGCAAACAAATAAGAAACAAATGCAATGAGTATGATGACATGATGCAAAACTTTAATAAAACAAGAAACAAACATGCTAGGGGTGGTTTTTCATACTTGGGATGTTACAAAACGCCCCCCTTGAAGGAATCGCGCCCCGAGATTCCTACTGAGAAAGGAAAAGGTCCGGATACTTCTTGCGAAGATCCTCTTCGGTCTCCCACGTTGCCTCTTTATCGGAATGATGCGACCACTGCACTTTCAAGAACTTGGTGCTCTTGTTGCGAGTCTTACGCTCGGTCTCATCGAGAATACGAACAGGGTGCTCCTCATAAGAGAGATCATCTTGCAGTTCAATGAAATCATGATCAACTGCACGATCTGGATCTTTGAAACACTTCTTGAGCTGTGACACGTGAAACACATCGTGCACCTTGGATAGTTTTTCTGGAAGTTCAAGACGATAGGCATTTTCCGCACGCCTTGAGAGAATGTTGAAAGGACCAATGTATCTTGGTGCAAGCTTTCCTTTCACACCAAAACGATGAGTGCCTCTGAGGGGAGTTACACGGAGATATGCCTTGTCACCAGGTGCATAGATCATATCCCTGTGCTTGCTGTCATAGTAGCTTTTCTGACGAGACTGAGCAATCTTGAGATTGTCACGAATGATACGAACTTTCTCCTCGGCTTCCTTAACAATGTCAGGGCCTAAGAGTGAACGTTCACCAGCTCCAGACCAATTGATTGGACTCCTGCATCTGCGGCCATAGAGTGCTTCAAATGGTGCCATGCCTAGGCTTGCCTGGAAGCTGTTGTTGTAGGAGAATTCAGCATATGGAAGGCAATCCTCCCATTTCATGCCAAAGGAGAGACCACATGCTCTGAGCATATCCTCGAGAATCTGATTGACTCTTTCGACTTGCCCCTGAGACTGAGGGTGGTAAGCTGTGCTGAACAGAAGTTTGGTGCCTAATGCTTCTTGAAAGCTTTTCCAGAAATGAGAAGTGAATATGCTTCCACGGTCTGAGCTTATTTCCAAAGGAACACCATGAAGAGGAACAATCTTTGCTGTGTAGAGCTCTGCTAACTGGCTAGCTGAGATTGTTTCTTTGACAACAAAGAAGTGAGCTACCTTAGTGAGACGATCAATGACAACGAAGATTGCATCGTTGCCCTTCTTGGACTTTGGAAAACCAGTGACGAAGTCCATTTCAATCATGTCCCACTTCCACTCAGGAATTTTTAGTGGTTGGAGTAGACCGGCTGTTTTCTGATGGACTGCCTTAACACGTTGACAAACGTCGCATTCAGAAACGTATTGAGCAATTTCACGTTTCATGCCAGGCCACCAATACAGGGTCTTAAGATCCTGGTACATCTTTGTACTTCCAGGGTGGATGGAGAGAGGAGTTTCATGAGCCTCCTTGAGAATAACATCTTTGAGACTTTGAACTTGAGGAACTGCAATGCGTCCTTCGAAGAACACAGTTCCCTTATCATCAATTGAGAAGGACTTAAATTTCTCCTTGCCTTCTTTGATGTGTTCTACCATCTTCTTGATTTCAGCATCACGAAGTTGTTCAGAACGAATCTTGTCCTCGAGAGTTGGACTGGCTGTCAAGCTAGCAAGATAGCCTTGAGGAACAAGACCAAGGTTCAGCTTCTGGAATTCTTCATGAAGTGGAGGTTGGCTTTCCATGATCATGAGATTATTGCAATAGGACTTGCGACTGAGAGCATCGGCCATAACATTAGCCTTGCCTGGAGTGTAAGAAATGGTGAGATCAAAGTCTTTAATCTTTTCAATCCATCTCCTTTGCTTGAGGTTTAGATCTGGTTGAGTGAAGATGTATTTCAGACTCTTGTGATCGGAAAAGATCTCAGTGCGATTACCCAACAAGTATTGCCTCCATTTCTTGAGGGCAAACACAACTGCTGCAAGTTCAAGATCATGTGTGGGATAGTTTTTCTCATGTGCATTCAACTGACGTGAAGCATAAGCCACAACTTGACGTTCTTGCATAAGAACTGCTCCTAGACCTTGGAGAGATGCATCGCAGAATATCTGGAAAGGTTTGGTAGTATCTGGGCCAACCAGAACTGGTGTAGAAGTGAGTTTAGTCTTCAGGAGATTGAAACTGTCATCACATTGTGGAGACCAAACGAACTTCTTGTCCTTCTTTGTGAGATCAGTGAGAGGTTTGGCAATCTTGGAGAAGTTTTGGACGAAACGACGGCAATAGCTAGCCAAGCCTAGAAAGCTTCTTACTTGCTTCACCGTCTTAGGAGGTTTCCAATCAACAATTGCTTTAACATTTTCTGGATCAATGGCTATGCCCTTGGCGGAGATGACATGACCAAGGTAAGCAACTTCTGGAATCCAGAACTCACAATTGGAGAACTTGGCATATAGACGATGCTCGCGAAGTTTCACGAGGGTTAGACGAAGATGTTCTCCATGCTCTTCCTCAGATTTTGAGTAGACCAGAATGTCATCAAGATATACCACAACGAACTTGTCGAGGTATTCATGGAAGACAGAATTCATGAGTCTAGAGAATGTCGCCGGTGCATTAGTGAGACCAAAGGACATGACGGTGTATTCATATAGACCGTACCGAGTGGTGAAGGCTGTTTTTGGAATATCTTCCTTTCTGATCTTTATTTGATGGTGACCCATCCTCAAGTCCAACTTTGAGAATATTGAGGCCCCAGCAAGTTGATCAAAAAGGTCATCGATACGAGGAATTGGATACTTGTTTTTGATGGTTTTCTCGTTAAGAGGACGGTAGTCAACAACGAGTCTCTTTGTTTGATCCTTCTTTGCAACGAACAGAGTTGGGCAACCCCAAGCGGAGGAACTAGGTTGAATGTAACCTTTCTCCATGTACATATCGATTTGCTCCTTCAACAATTTCAGTTCAGGAGGATCTATCTTGTATATGGATGCTTAGAGATTGGAGCAGTACCTGGTTCAAGCTCGATCACGAACTCAACTGCTCTGTCCGGAGGCATCCCTGGCAACTCTTCTGGAAAGACGTCAGGGAATTCACAAACCACCGGAACATTTTCAAGTAGAGGTAGAGGTTTAGCATCGAGGGTGTAAAGCTGAACAGAACTTGATTCATTTGGAGAATAGACTATCTGGCCAGAAGGGTGGAACAGAGTTATCGACTTCTGAGCACAATCAATCGTAGCTTTATTGGCCTTCAACCAATCCATGCCAAGAATGACATCAATGTCAGAATTGCCAAGCAGAATGAGAGAAGTAAGAAATATGTGACCTCCAATTAGAATCTGATTTTCATGACTGATTTTGGAAGGTTGCATAGTTGCTCCAGGGGAGTTTACTACTAGAGGGGAACCCAAACCAACAAAAGGTAGTTTAACTGCTGTCGCAAAGATCTTTGACACGAAAGAATGCGATGCCCCGGTATCAAACAACACTTTAGCTGGAAAAGAGTTTACGGGGAATGTACCGAGAACGACGTCAGCAGCTTCCTCAGCTTTGTCGGCCTTGATATGATTCACCCTCGCGGTCCTCCCGACAGGCCTGTTGTTGGAGTTGAAGGCTTTAGCCGGGGGAGCACGCACCATTGCCTGGTTTGTGTTGGGACGAGGTGGTGGTGGAGGTAGCTGCCTCTAAGTGCACTTGTCAGCGTAGTGCCCCGTGTGCTTGCATTTGTAGCAAGTGACGACACGAGGAGTATCTGGCCTTGGCTGCCCCATTGAAAACCTCTGACCATGCATCTGAGATGGGTTGGGTGGGCGGGGAGCAGAGCCTGGAGAAGCTTGGGCATATGGAGCCCGAGTGACAGCACCATTTGGCACCCAGATGCGGCGCTTCTGCGGAGGGGTGGTCATGTTGGAGGAGGAACCACCCTCACGCGAGTGCTTCCGAGACTCCTCGAACGCCTTGCGCCCATTTTCCTCATTGAGCGTGGTGTTCACGAGCTCCTCGAAGTCTTTGGCCTTGATGTTGGTGAGGGCGTACTTGAGTTCCGGGTTAAAACCTCGGCGGAACCTTGCCATCTTCTTAGCCTCAGTGGACACCTCATCACCAGCGTAACGAGCGAGGCGATTGAACTCATTCTGATAGCCAATGACGTCCAGCTTGCCCTGCTTGAGAGAGCAAAACTCCTCACGCATCCTTTCCATGAGACCATCTGGGATGTGGTGCTTCAGGAAGGCATCCTTGAAACAACCCCAGGTGATTGGGTATCCAGCTCTCATGGTCTGGTAGTTCTCCCACCAAGTAGCTGCCTGACCCTTCAGTAGGTACGAGGCATACTTGACTTTGTCTTCCTCAGCAACGTGAGCAATGTCCAGAGCCCTGGCCATCTCAAGGATCCAGTCATCAGCATCCAGAGGCTCGCGTGTTGCCACGAAAGCTCTCGGGCCCAGACTCAGAAACTCCTTGATACTGACTCGTGGAGCATTCTGGTTGTTGTGCTGATTAGCCTGGAACTGGGCCATCTGCGTCACGACCTGAGTCATCTGAGTCAACAGCTCCGTGATTGGCGGTGGCTCAGGCGGGTTGTTCCTTGTTGGCGGCATCCTGAATGGAAATGCATTTTAGCACAACAATAGAAAGGATAGACTTGGTAACCGAAAGCGAGATTATTCCGACGCATGAATAGATAACCAACAGGTACATCATCACATGTTCAAATACATCAGAATATCCAACACACCATAAATGGTTCAAATGCCACAAGATAACTAAACATAGCTAAGAATGGATACATCGGTACTCCCATGCTCATCACGCAGGACGGCGGTGAGTAGTACGACGAGAGGTACGGTGAGGAGCACGCCCACGAAAGTAGGTAGAACGACGATCCACGTAGATCTGACGTGGTCTGAGAGCGAGTCTAGGTGTGGTGAAGTACATAGCGTCGACTCCCTGTGCTCCAAAGCGTGGAATCCCAGTGTAACCAGCACCGAGGTTGAGGAGTGGACCTCTGATCGGCTCGTAACCTCCAGCATCTGGCAGACGACGTCCAACTGGCTGATCGAAACGTGCAAAGCGCTCGTCTCCAACAAAGTCTGTGGTGTACGTCGCCAGACGAGTCAACGCAAGGTAGAGCTGCTCTCTGACTGAAGCCAACTCCTGAGAAAGTGTGGTGGCAACTGCGTCACTATGCCTCACAAACTGAGCGGTGGTGTGCAGCCTGGTGTTATCATGCTCGTAGACATCCAAGTTGTCGTAGAGAGTGAAATGAGCTCCCTCCGAGGTGATGTAACCACGGGGGATGTGGCGATAGATAGAATCGTCAAATCCCCAGTAGTCAGCACGAAGGACGGTGAGACTCACATAAGCTGCCTGCTGCACAGCCATATCCACTGTGGAACCTACTGCCTCGTAGCGGTGGACAACGCTCATGCCATCATCTGACAGGATGTACACGATAGCCTGGTAGTAGGTCTGGTCAAACTCTCGCTGCTGCTCGTAGACCTGGTACTCTGGTGCCCAACGGAACCCCAGATAAGTGACCATGTCTCTCAGCATCTCCGGATAACCGGCAGTGCTCTCGCAACGAGTCATCCGAACCACCTGCGGGAAGAACCTGAGATCCATCTGCAGATGATCGGGGAAGTTTTGATTAGACGCCGGTAGAGAACTGAAGTGGAAAGCAACAACAAGGTTTCAACGGACGAAAAGGATGTTGAGAAGAACAGGATATCGAAGCAACATCGGGAAACACGAGACCAAAAACTCCTGAGGTACTACGGAAAACCCATCCGGGCTTCTAAAGGATCAATATCTACTGCTTAAGGAATAGAGGATCTGCTTCCGGGGCTTACACGCCTCCGTTCTCAATCGTGAGTAGGAAACATGATAATCATGTCACAACCACCTCCATTCCTATGGTCTAGTAGATATAATTATCCTAGGGAAACCAGGATACGTGAAAACCTAACTTGAAAGTTTAGGTGAGAAGGGAAAACAACGTTGCACTTCCTTACCAGAAAAGGGAGGGTGGGTGGGGAAAGAAGAAAAATGGTAGAATTCCTACTCTCACGTTTCATTTTTCCTATATAGCTACCAAAATAGTTTCTAGACTCAACTGCGACCAGTAAAAGGGATCCTACAGGCAGACAGGCTCTGATACCATTTGTAGCACCCGGACTTCTAGAGGATACTCGCAGTTCCGTTGAACAGTAGTGGATTGGATTACGGGGCTTACCGGCACCCGCATCTCTTACGAGTAGGCCAACACACGTATGTGTGACAACCAACCCCTATCTGTTCAGCGTCTACGTAAACCATCCCATAGAAATCAGGATACTACCATTGACGTACTTCATACCATACACACATGGTACGTCAACGGCGTTGAACAAAATGATAACACAACAGATCTCTAAGACACAAAAGATGGAAATAAGTTGCAAATAGCTCTCACTAGAGCAGAGATAGCAAATACAATCATCCAGAGGACACATGTCCCAACATAACATCATTACATCTCAGTGGAAGCATTCAACGGGTCTGAGTACAGACAAATCCAAATAGGCTTAAGAAGCCGGGAATGAAAAGAAAACGGAGCCCATCCACGATGTCTCGGATCCTTCCCGGGTCCGCTATCTACTCGTCAGCAGCCTCGTCAAACTCCACGTAGTATCCGTCACGGGGATCCTCGTAAGCGTAGTCTGCGGAAACCACAGTCCCAAAGGGGTCAGTACATAAACGTACTGGCAAGCAAGACTCACAGTTCACCAAAATGTAACCCGTCAACACCAAGCACAGATGCCTTGGGTTCAACGGAAGAAAGGGGAATACAAAAGATGCGGCAGCTGGCTGCACTAACCAACTACATAAACATGCTACCACTTCTGGATAACAGAAAGGGGGTAAGATAGCGTATCGTAACCAACTATAACTAACCATCAAACAAACCCATCCTGGATCTCGCCCCTTATCCAAATAAGCAATCCGAGGATAACTCACACAGTTGGATTAATGATGGATCAAGTTATTGTGGCAATAAGGCTATTACTAGTCCAGTTTATCATTAGTTAGGTGTAAGTTGTTCTGAGTACTTGTTAGCCAGTACTTTCACCAAGTTAACCATAACCGCGGAAAACACGGCTTCTCGAGAAGATTTATCCCTGCAGGGGTGCACCAATTTAGCCGTACACGTAAGAATAACCCGCCAGATGGAAGGGCCCTTCCACCAAGTGGGGCACTCAACACAACTCAACTCTTCTTCGCATCAAGCCCAAAGCACCACGTGCTGTGCGTGCGCGGCTAATCGAGCCCCACGAAGAAAAGGGGACCCTCATAGCACTGGAAGACCACGCCGCCCTAAATGCCGACTACAAAAGTTCCACCCTGGCCTCGGGTTCGTACCTGCATATGCGTGCATCAAATGGAAAGCCCGAACTAAGTGTGGCGATTTGGACGAGATGCGAATCGAATTAAATTGAGGGGGGCGCCCATACACGCTTCCCACATGCGGATAGTGCGCTCATCATGGATCAGTAGACAAGACCCTTTTCCTATCAGGGTCGACACTAGCAGGCCTCAAAACCACGCCGGGCCTCCTGCCGGTGCCTTATCAACAATTTATTATTACCTCAAGATTAACAGGTTGTTGTTTAACATCGAGCCCCAGAACATAATAGAAATATAGTAACAGAAAGTAACGGGTAACAGACTCGAGCAAAACAACCCTAACCATGCTAGTAAGACACGGGCAACAAGCAAAGGGTTTTAGGTGTGGAGGTGAGGCAATATCAAGGTTAAAGGATACATGTGATAGGTTCGTAACAGAAACAACTATTCATATGGCTAGCAGAAATAGACAACGGAAAGTATCGGTAACCAATGTTGAAAGGAACACAATGGTTCATGTGAGTGATAACTTGCCTGCAAACTCAGCAGCCTGGTACTGAGCTAGATCCTCAGAAGGGGTGTCGTAAGTATCGTCTGTCTCAACGTCGTCGTCTATCCGAGAAGAAGCAAACAAACAACGCAGGAATATAAACAATCAATACCATGGCATAGTGGACAATCATGGATGAGGCATGACAATTTAATTGATGCACCAAAATAAACTAGTTAACATGGTAACACAATTTAATTGGACCCATATGCAATTTGGGTTGCATATGAAAAGCCCATGAAATATGGTTGGAATATTTGTTTTACAACTAACCAACAGGTGAAAGTGGTTTAGTATGATGCATGGATGAAGAAAACAACAAAATAACAATAATATAATCAATTGGAAATAAGGTTTACCAATTTAGAAATTTATTTATTAAGTTAGGGAATTTTTTGGTTACTTAAAGGTGTTACACAAGCAATTGTTGTTTTCAGCAATTGAAATTGTTCAAAACAAATAACAAAATTCATAACTGAAAAGACCACACAATTTTAGGTGGATTACATGTTTCAATTATTGAAAAAGGAATTAGGATGATTTAATTATGAATTAAACAAGTTTAAATAAGGTTTAATTGAATTTAATTCAAGTATGAATTTTATTTGAATTTTATTTGTTCAAAACATTAAATGAAATTCATATTTGAAAAGATTATGTTTTTCTGGTTTGAAAACATATTTTACTTGTTCAAAAATAATTTAATTTGAGCAAGTTATGAATTTAGCAATTTTAAATGATTTAAACAAGGTTTAAATTATTTAAGCAACTTTAATTATTCAAAACATGAAACAAAAATTATATTTGAAAAGATGGTTTGAAATAGCATGGAAAACATATTTTATTTGCATTATTTGGATTAGGTATGAATTAGTTAGGCAATTATTCAAATTACAAATGAATTGATTGAGTTTGAAATTTGGAGGCATTTGAATTATTCAAAACAGATTACAAATGGGTTAAATAGATAGATAATTTAATTTGGATCAACAAACATATTTTACTTTTATTATTTGGATTTATAAAATGAAAGTTATTTGCATTTTAGTTTCAGGGACCAATCTGTAAAAGTTTAGGACTTAAACTGAAAAAAGAAAAACTGGAAATGGATCTGCACCGTGCAGTGACCTAGCCAGGGTCACTGCCAGTGGGCCAAGGGGGCCAACGTGGCCAGCGCGTGCTGGCGTGGCCACATCAGTGGCTGACAGGGGGGGCCACCCTGTCAGCGCGCTGCGGAAAAAAGATGGGTTTTTCCCGTGCGGGAGGGGGGACTCGACCCCTGGCCCTCCCGTGCGCGCGCAACGCACTGCACCACTGCGCTACGAACGTGTGTTTGTCAGTATACGATGCGCAGCCAAGGTAACATTCAGTTAGCGCGTGTTTCTGAATTTTTAACTCACGACGTACGTTCTGAACCTTGACAGAAAACGTTGCCGGCGGCGAGCCGTGGTCGTCGTGCTCGTGCTGCTGTGCTGGGGGTGTGCTGTGTTGTGCGATTGGGTGCGGTGGTGCTCGCGCAAGCAGAGATAGAGGAGGAGGAGGACACGGTGAGCTCACCTTCGGGGTAGGGGAAGCAGCGGCGCGGTGCAGGGGTAGACGGCGGCGATGCTGAGGACGGCGGCGGTGATCCAGTCCCCCTGGTGCTCAACGGAGATGTCCGGGAGGTCGAGGAAGAAGAGGTGGATCGATTCCCGTGGCTAGGAAGGTTGGTGGCGCACGGCAGCGGCGGTGGCCATCGGGGATTCAGAGGGAGCTCGCCGGTGAGGTACAGAGAGGTGGGAATAGCGCCGGGGAGAGAGGAAACGGCGGCGACGCTCGAGGGGAAAGGGTAGGGCTAGGCTAGCGCAACACAGGGGGTCTAGGCCTAGGTTTTATAGGCGTGCGGGGCTGCTCCTGGCCGTCGGCAGGGTGGTGCTGCCGCCGTGGCATCCCCCGATGAGCTGCCGTACACGGAACAGAAGGAGGGGGGTGCGGGCGAACCGGTATCGGGCCAGCGCGGAAGGTAAAAGGGCCGGGCCGTGTTTCTCCCCCCCTCTGCTAGCGTTTTCTGTTTTATTTTTGATTTTTCCCCTCTGTTTTTTTTGCAGGAAATGGAAATGGAAGAAAATATGGGGTTTTTAAGTTGGTAAATTTTTTAGAAAAATTCTTGTGAGTTAATAATTACAAAAGCAACTGATTGCCAACTTTGTTTTTCAAAGTTTCAAATTTTAAATGCTGTTTGTGAAATAATTCAAATTGGATGGATTTTATTATTAAATGAATTATTTGAAACAAAATTTAAATTGGATTGAACCTTTAGTTTAAAATGAAAACAAAGGATTAGAATTGTTTTGGTAATTTGCATAAATTCAAATGGGGTGCTGTTTGGGATTTGATTTGAATTTTTGAATGCAAATTGGAAATAATTGATTGATTAAAGCCACCATTTTAATAGTTGAACATTATGGAATAAAATGGAAACAAATGGTTGTTTTTATTTGAATTTTTTATTTAAAAGGTTGTAACAGAGCAAGTATGAAATAAATGTTTGAATATTATTTGAATTGAATTGTGAGAACAGAGAAAAACAGATGCAAACAAATAAGAAACAAATGCAATGAGTATGATGACATGATGCAAAAATTTAATAAAACAAGAAACAAACATGCTAGGGGTGGTTTTTCATACTTGGGATGTTACACTGCCAGAGACTCGATAATATCTTTCTCAGTGGCTTTCAGAGAATAATACTCCTCCAGCATATTTTCAAAATCAAGGCCACTGAGACTTGGTCTAGAGGAGCTAGGGTTCTGATTACCCGGTGGTGGGATTCCCTCCTGCTTGAGCGGGTCGGCTCTGGTTGCCTAGGTGTTAGGAGCAGGAGCTTCCCTCTGCGTCCCCAGATACTCGACGTCGGGATCAGCCGATTGATGCGTGGGAGGGGGAGACTCGGTTCTTACAATGGCTGTGTCATCCAGTTCTTCTTCTTCTACAGCTGTGGGCTTAGTGGCGCTCTCCGGGTCTTCCATTGCCGGGTTATCAACAAAGATGTCCTCTTGGTCACTAAGTGTAACCTTGGCTCTGAAGGAAGAATAACAAAGAGTTAGTAAGTAATAGACGGAAAACACGGAAAATACAGATATATTGGCTAGTAAGGCATGCGATTTACCCGGTATTCACGACAAAGTCGTTTGGAAGATCATTGCTCGACCTGGAAGATACTGATAAAGAATCGGATAGTGAGACTCGGAGTTGTCCGGCTAACGGATGATTTGGAGATGGATATTTTCGAGGAATGTTGGCAGAATAAGTTGAAGGAGTACCGGCTCGGTGAGCGGGCGACATGGGGATCCCGGGATTGAGGGGATCATCACCGGGAGAAGTCCGGGTTGCCCGTCGTGGGGTTGGGACCGTGTCCTTCAGAGATGATGTAGTGGTTAGGTTCCTGTTGAGTTTGCACATATTGGCATAGGAATACGGCTCTGAGGTCATAGAGGAGTACGGCACCTTGAAAACAACTTTCCTGGGTTTCCTCTTCTGGCCAACCTCAGCTTCCGGCTCTGCCTCGCTCTCCTCCGATTGAGAGCCGTCTTTATCATCCAGCGCTGGTGATGGTGGGGCATTGTCAGAAGGAGAAGAATTTTGGTCTAAAAGGCTAACAAAGTACTTATTAAACAAAGAACCGGAATTACCTTCATCGCTGTTAGTCGGCTCCTCCTCCTCCTCCTCCCAGTTTTCAGAAGGGGGAGGGGTGACAATTTTCCAGAATGCATCGGTTTCCTGGGTGAGAAACAACAGACAAAAGTTAGTACATGTACATAAGAAAGATCAGTCGGAAAGAAGGGTAATAGTCGATTCTTACTGGAGGAGCCGGGTTAGAGCGCGTGAAGGGGCCGAGTCCGGAGATGCTCTTAATAACATCAACTTTCTCGGCCAAGAAGTTCTTCATAGCCTTGTTTACATCTGCTGCCGGGTATGATTTCTTCGAGTATCGGAGAGAATCGTTAAGGTGGTCAGAATACTCGCAGATAAGCTTTGGGCGAACACTATTTGGCTGGATCCGGTAACTAACCCAGGTTTTGATCAAGTTTAGCCCAATAAGGCCCTGGGCTGCTAACACGGCAAGCTTATGTAGGAGGGGCTGGATAGATTGTCTATCGGCATCAGGGGCGAAAGAGTTAAGATTGTCGGAGAGATATAAAGTTTTGGAGGAGAAACCCGGCAAAAGCTTTTCGCCGGGTGAGGATGTGTCTCAGCAGAAAGGTCTTCTGCCAGTGCTTCACATGAGTGTGAAGACTGAGAGTCGGCATCAGAAAATTTTTACGTCTCTGAATGCATACCCCCCCTCCTGCAAACTAGGAGGGGCCCGTCCGTGCTCTCCCGGCAGGGTTTGCATTGAAATAATTCCAAGAACAAAGCGAGGTTTGGGGGAATACAGAGGTAGGCTTCGCAAAGAACTATGAAGTGGTAAATGTTTAACATTGACTTTGGGCCAATATCAAAAATCCAGAATTTGTAATGATCTAGGAGGTCACGGAAAAAAGGATAACCCGGGGGGCGGAAACCCCAGATCACGTGTTCAAGAAAGACAATCACGTCACCTGGACCGGGTGAGGGCCGGGTCTCCTCACCAGGCGTCCTCCAATGGATGTCCGACTCTGCGGGCAGAACCCCAGACTCGGCTAGCTCGTCGAGTTTCGCCTTGGTGACAGTCGATTTCGCCCAGTTGGCGGAAATCGACTAACCCGACTTTTGCTTCAAAGCCGGGTTTTTCCCCTTGAGCTTGGCGCTAGCTTTGGGTGCCATGGAGAATAAATCTAGATGAAGTTAAGTACAAGTGAGTATAGATCCAAAAATTAAGGAAAATGCATCTAACGATGTAGCGAGAAAAGAGATATAAGAGCTAAATGCTTGCAAGGGATACGGAAATAGATCTAGATAAGGATGACCGCGAACGAATATGAGATTGGGGTTCGCGAAAACACATCTAGCTAGTGGAGCAATGGCGGAGAAATGTAGATGAGATTCATGCCGAACGCCAACGTAAGATTGGAGAGGATAAAACATGGATCTGGATCTATCGGGGCTTACCGGAGGCGGAGCTTGGCTTGCGCGGTGTGCACGGCGGCGGCGATTCGCGGACAGCGGTGTGCGCGGCGGCGGCGATTCGTTGACAGAGGTGGCTCACCCCGAGAGCTCCCATGGCGCGGGCCGAGGTGCGGATAGAGGCGCAGGTAGAGATGTGGGCGGCGGCCGACGGCGAGCTCGGTGGCGCTGGCGCGGCTCCGGCAGCTAGGGCTCGGCCTTGGGTTCACAGGCGCAGAGGCTGAGCGGGAGGAGGAAGATGAATAGGAAATGACCGTTCGGAAATTTTAGGGTTAGCCCCCCGAGGCCTATTTATAGGCGCAGGGAAAACCCTAGGGATTAACGGTAAGACTGAGTGATTTCCGGAAAGATTTGATCCGGCCCGAGAATTTGGGGATAAGAATCAGGGTAATTATTGCGTGATATCCGGATAAGTTGAGTTGGTTGAGTGAGTCAGGTTTAAGGTATTGTTACTCGGACTAGCCGATAGAGGTATGGATGACGGGTCATGTTATGTTTCCTTGGAGTGTTAACCCGGGAAATGACATCCTGGCACGAGTGAAACTGGGTTATTATATGGACCGCCCAAAGAGCAGGCCTGGCTGAAGTTAAATCAATCTAACCCGATGAGTTATGGATGTGAATGTCTATTCTTTTGCAGGGAATAGCGTGCGCTTCATGGTTGATCCCAAGATGCCCAAGCTATTCTAGGGACTACTGTTAGGGGGATGATAACCCGGTAGGCCCATGCCTGGGCAGAAACCCGGCATGAAGGAAATCACACAAGACCCGGCTCAAGACGGAGGAGTCTCTAGAAGGCCCAAAGGGGAGCGTGGATCTTGTAATCCGTGCCTTGGGGGCCACGATTAGGAAACCTAGGGTTATGTGTGTATTCCGGGTAGGATTCCGGGTGTGCCTTGTATAGGAAGCAAGAGGGCCGGGTAATATATAAACCGGCTCCTGGCACAGAGAGGCCAAGAGGTTTCCAGATATTCGAGTGTGCTAGTAATACGAGAGTTGATAGTTGTAACCCTAGATCGGAGTCTCGGCGACATTGCAGCCCGAGCTACCGGATCATCATCCAACATGATTTCCCCTGAGCTAAACCCTCTCCCAAACACCAGAGTCGATTTGCCCCAAAGTAAGTTACCCCTGGTAACGTCTGCCGTGATTATCCCATGACAATATGCTTGCTTTATCTTGTTCCCATGATAAAAATGATTGTGTTTCCTCTAGTATTTGTATGGCTAACAATTTAAAGGAAACTCAACTCTCTACGGAACAAGATGTGGACTTGAGTGGTGCCTCAAGTAATGATTCATCATCATCTACCACATTTTGCCTTATGGCCAAGGATTCAAAGGTATCTTCCACTTTGAACCCCAATATATATTATGATGATGATGTTGGTAAGGAAGATGATGATGAGTCTAAGAAATTAGGCTTATGGTTCGCAAGCCTTGTTGGTGAGACCAAAGAAAATGTAAATGCTCTCCTAGAACAACTTGATGAGGCTAACTCTCTTGTAGATGAAAAGGAGCATATCACCGTGACTTCGGAAAGTCATATTGGTAGTCATTCTATCAAGGACAAAGAGCTTGAAAAGGCTTTTGAGAAAGAGCGGTCCCTTAGATCTTATGTTGAAGAGAAACTATATAGTCTAGAAGAAACATATGCTATTAGCGTTTATAAGCTTAGAAGGGACAATGAATTATCTCTTTCTCTTGCTAATGACCTCAAAGCTATAAATGTTGATGCTTGTGCTACTAACTCTATTTCTTGTGAATCATCCACATTAAAGGAGAATGTTGAGCTACGGGCTCAACTTGAGTTGCTAACTAGTAATTATGGGAAATTGGAAGAAACTCATGAAAAGCTCTCAAGCTCTCATAAGGATCTTCTAGTCTCCCATGAGAAGCTAAAATTAGCTCATAAGGCTATGTTAACTAAGGTAACATCTTGTGAGCCTCATGTGGACAAAGGCACAATATCTACTCTAAATGCTATATTTCCTTGTGCTAGTCCTAGTAATTCATCCTCTCATAATGTTCCCACATCTTATGATGAATTTCTTTCCTTACCTTGTTGCTCTAATAATGATGCATCTACTTCCTCTAGCTCTTGTGTTGATACTAACCATGTAGAGGAAATCAAAGAGCTCAAGCCCCAAGTCACTTCATTGGAGAAAGACTTGGAGAAGTGTCATAAAGGGAAATCCACACTTGATAATATGTTGAGTGTCAAAAAATCCCCCAATGACAAGAGAGGAATTGGATTCATTTCCAATCACAAGAACAAGTCCAAGGTCGACAAGAAGAAGGGCCATGAACAAGTCAAGAATTTGGCCAATATTGTTTGCTTCAAGTGCAAGGTTGAAGGGCATCATGTTAGATCATGCCCTTTGAAGAAGAAGAAACTTAGCGAGAAGCAACAAGGGAAGCGGCCACAAGTTCAACCTCAATCTCAACTTCAAGTTGAAGAAAGGCCTCTTCCTATGAAGACTCAAGCTAATGCTTCTCAAGTTGAGAAATCAACTAAGAAGAATGGAAGGAGTCGTTGTTGCTACTTATGTCGTGAAAAGGTCCATCTTGCTTCTTCATGCACTAATGGTACATTATCCAACCCTATCATAATTGATGATGTGTATTCCATTCGGAAGGATGATATGGGCAATGTGTTTGCAAAATATGTTGGTACTCAAAGTGGTCTCAAGAAAAGAACCATTTGGGTTGCCAAGCCTATTGTGACTAACCTCTTAGGACCCAACTTGGTTGGGGACCAACAAGCTCAAACTTGATCAATAGGTGTTATCGGAGGGCATTGGAGACTTGGCTATATCATGAAGAATTAAGGGATCTTCATCACGTATATTTTCCTTAAGCCAAGTCATTTGGATGATCACGTCTCTATCTCATATTCCATGCTCCTTCTTGCGGTAACTTGTATTTATTACATTATATATACATTGAAAGTTGCTTTCCCCTTTGCATGTATTGGTTTTGTACCTTGCTTGTATTTTGTATATTTTGTGCTTACTACTTACTTATCCTTGAGTAATCTAGTATGTGTTTGTCGGTTCGCACAAAATGTATGTATGAGTTTGCTTTGAGCCTAATTGCATCTTGTGTGTATCTTATTTGGCTCTTTTGAGTGATTAATGGACTATCCCATTTTGGGAGAGTAATATGCCTTTGGCACGTCACAATCCAAAAATGTGTGTACATGCGGAATACCACATAGTTTTGATATTTCAATATTATCTAGTCTCTATGTGGTATCTCATACTCATGAGAATTTCAAATTCTAATGTCTATTAATTATCTCAAGTTGGTCTTTGTTTGCCTCTTGCTAAGATGATACGGATTATCACATTATGGGGGAGTAATATGTTTGTGCATATTACAAGCCTAAAGAATGTGAACATTTAAGGTTTTGCCACATAGAATTGATATTGTAATTATCTTGTTCCTATGTGGCATGTGTCCTCAATCAAGTTTCAATTTGCTTAAATGATTTTATTTGCTCATCTTTTGGTATCTTATTTGTGAGAGAGTTTCTTGGTGCGGTTTTCCATAAATTGGCACTAGAATTTACCTTCTCGGGAACCGGTTGCTTCTTGATATATTAATCATTTCTTTGCATGATCATTCGACTATTGAAGCCACCAAGAATCTCTATTTAAGTATGGCGTTTTCATTCCTATCTTTTACCACATGCTTATGTTTTGTGAATATGATTGTGAACAAATATACCACCGAGAAATATCTCCATACATCTCTTGTCTTTGACAAGTTATAATAATTTGTGGTAAGTTTATTGATCATATTTACTTTGTCCATTGCTCTAAAATTGCCTTGTTTCTTGCCAAGGATTTGTTTGGTTCAAACTCCTTTGTGTCTTCCTTGCTCTACTCAAAATTTGTTTTATGCTTGATTGAGTTAGGAAAAGCAATGATCCCATTCGTGTGCCTTTCATTCAAAGTCATACTTCTTTATGTTGCATTTCTTGGGGAAGCTATCCTACATTGAGTAGAACACAATTCTTTAATTGGTATTGCATCTTATTGCTTTTCTTGAGCTTGACTAGTGTTTGAACAATATATATGGAGAGTAATAATTCCATTGTGTGCATCTTGTATTCAAATGCAATATCATAACTAATGCACTATAATTGGAAGAACTATCCTATATGTGTTTGAACACTTGTTGTCTTGAAATTGGTATTTTATCCCAAAGACTTGTCTCTTTGGAAGACGAACATTTTTCGTCTTGGTACTCTGTGTGCCATCATGAAAAGTGTAGAGGGTTTGTTTATTCTTTGATGTTGTTTTTATTATATTCTCTATTTTATTTCCTAAATCATGTGTTGATTTGGGGTTTTGATATAATTTAGACACTTCGTTTGATTTTATCTCTTGTGAGTGCCTTCTTTGTTTTAATTGGTATTTTGTCCAATTTGTATCTTGTTTGGTTCTTGAAAGTTTTGTGCGTGTATATTTACTATGTATATCCTTTGACATGCTTACTTTCTTTGATACAATATATAGGATAAACTCCATCAAATCATAAATGGCTAAGATGTGCATAAAATTCAAATTCATATTAATATGCACATATTTATGTGGAGTTTGTCCTATGTATTGTAGTTGTTCTAACTACTTTGGACCCAATAAGTTTGGGAACCATTTTGTACTTGATTTTTGTTTTTAGGTACAATGGAGATACATTGGTTGCTTGCTCCATTCACAAGGAAGGTGTTCTCACCATCATATCATAGGAGTCAAGCTATGATGATTATCAAACTCGCATCCACTTCATCACCAATGCCGTCTCGGTAAAAAGTATCTAATCCATGCATACATTTCTAGCTTTCAACCTTGTGTAGGTTTCATCTTGGCATGAATTCCATTTTTTGCATTTCATTTGGCTCTTGCAAATGTCTTATCAAAAACATCTTTATTGCCACTATGAGTAAGCTGGGATGATTACATACTAAGGGGATATTTATAATCATTTTCATGATTCACCAATCCCAAGTATATTAATCTAGTAACTTCTACTTGAAGTCTCTCATATGCAATATTGATGAATTCTCAAAAACCATTTGAATATTTTGTGATATGCGTTACCTTTCTCGAAGCATTCCAACTATCACTTTTCCCTTGTGATATTTGTGATGCTCTGATGAGTTTATTGTTTGTCCATCTATATCCCCTTAAGATTAAACTAAGCCTAGTGCTTTGCTTTCAAGCAAAAATCTTATTGGTATATTTATGAACCTATCTTGGATATCCTGTTCTTCACCCTTGTACCTATTTTTGTGTGTGCATATTTCTTTGTGGATATATATCTTTGTGATTGGTGTACACTTAGAAACTTATACACACGAGAATATTTACATCTTTAATTGATATTCTATTTCTTTAGTGACCATGTTTTATTGCTTTATATTACTTGGTGGTTCCTAAAAGGCACAAGCTTTGCTCTTCTTTTGGTATTCCTTTTGCATCTTATAAAGCTTGTGGACCTATGTGTTTTATCATTTGTTGGTTTGTGTGTATGGGAAAGACATGATATGCAGTATGTGCCTCATATATTTAAAGACTTTGATGAAGCTTTGCTCATCCTATTAGTCTCCTACAAATGTCTTTCCTTGTCACACTCATCTCCTTCGGTTGAGTAAATCTTTACTTGTCGATTCTTGATCTTAATTTCTCAACTCTTGTTTGTTTGCAAGTTGCTTTGCTTCATTTCCAATCTATTCTCTTGCTCTTGTTTGTGTTCAAAATTATCTAGAAGGGAGTGATGATTCCATGTTGTGCACATTATATAGTAATTCAAATCTAACAGTGTGCATGTGCCTTGGGGAGTTCCCTCTTGATTTTCTATAATACTTGGTTGATCTTATCATAATATTGACTTTGGTCAATCGTTTTTTCGGATCCTTAGGTTTGTTGCTTCTTTATGAAAGTATCCTTCAATTTGACTTTGCTTGTAAATCTTTGGATCCTCAATATAGTTTGATCTCCCTCCATCTATTCTTAGTTGGATATATGCTCTTAATTCACTCATATCATGAGGAATGCATACACTATGGGGGAGCTCTTATTATATTGGTCTTCTAATCTTTTTTCCCATTTCAGCAATGGATGCCAATGGGGGAGAAGTTTAGAGGGTTTAAGGGAATTTGGTTCTATGCTTTAGTTTCGATCTTAATCATTTTCCTTCCATGCTATTGCATCCTTGCTCTTTGTTTTGCATGGTTGCTTAATTCATCATATAAACCCTCGTAAAAAGGGATTGTCATCAATTACCAAAATTGGGGAGATTGAAAGTGCATGGTGCCCCATATGTGGTTTTGTTAATTAATGACAATCCTTATGGACTAATGTTTGCATTGAGTTATCCTTGTAGATCTTGTCCATAGGAAATAATGGAGTTCATGTATATTCAACGATTTACATGAAGAATGGTCATGGTTTGAGTTGAGCTTATTGCTAGTGTGTCTTGAAGAAAAGTATTAGGTTATCCTTCATGGTTATCTTCAAGACATCGTCATTTGAAGTAAGAAGAAAAGATACAAGGTTGATCAAGCTAGTGATCAACACACAAAGCTACACGATGTACCAAGTGGGATTGTGTATCTCATGGTATGGTAAGAAATTGTCAATCTAGCTTTGTGATCTAACCCATATATGTGTGTGTGGCATCTATATGTGTGGTTAGGTATCTTTCCATGGGCATGAACAAAAAGTAAGATTTCATATTGCTCATGGTCTATGTCATCGTCAAGCGGCGTTCGTCACCTAGCTTGACGTGGAAGCTCAAGTGAAGCATCTAGAAGAAATCCTATGCTTGATGCTTGCCACCCTTTTGGAGTTTGTGGCCTCGTGAAGATTCTCCATTAAGGGTCTCTCCCATAATGGTGTATGGGGGAGCATCCTTTCCCATAGTAGTGTATGGGGAGCAACTTGCAAGTCTTCATCAAGCGGAGCATGTCCTAGCAAGCACGGTCAAGAAAGAAGATCTAACTTGAGAGAGTCAAGATCGTCATCATCTAGCTCAATTGGATTGCGCAAGGAAAATGCATGACTTAGATAGGGATTCTATTTTACCGGTCTCATTATGCTAGTTGGGAGACCGGATTATAGGATAGATAACCGTACTATCAAGAGGGGCTCTTGAATGCATATCTTGATCGTATCTATCGTAGAGAGCTCAAACCTTTGCATACTTGGAATCATCCTTCTTGGTTCTTATTTGGGTTTTCTCCATGTAAGGTTTTAGAGCTTGTCATGTTCTTCATGTCAAGCTCAAGTACATCAAAAATGGATTTCGTATGAAAAACTTATCGCATTTTTGTTGTTGGAGGTTTCTACCGGTTGTCCATTAGTGATAGGCCAAACCTTTAATCATTTGGTTTTATATTCCCATTTTGTACTATGATGTTTCTCTGCATATTCTTGTAGTGCTCATCGTTGCGATTTCAACGAACCCAAGAACATCGAAAACGGAGTCCGGATGCAAAAGTTACGACCGTTTTCATATAGGGTGTTCTGCAGTTTTTTCCACCACCGGAGGTTCCGGTGGTGACTCCGCCGGAAACCCTTTCGGGATGATGTTGGCGGAGGCTCCGGTGAAACCACCGGAGGCTCCGGTGGTTGGGTCATTTTTTCAGCCATTTTGGTATTCTAACTCATCCGGGGGACGAAGGTTCCGGAGGTTCCGCCCCTGCGCGATTTTTCCTCCAACGGTTGGATATTTGGGTGACCTATTTAAGGGGCCTTCTTCCCCAATGGTTCCCCAACCTTTTGGGCAAGTTTGACCTCCATTGTTGACCTCCAAAAGCTTGCTATCTCTCAATCCCTCCAATGATTCTTGCTTCCACTTGAGGGAAAAGAGAGAGGAGATCTAGATCTACCACTTCACCAATCAATCCCTCCTCTTTGTGAGGGGAATCTATTGGATCTAGATCTAGGGATTCATTTGTTGTTTTCCTTGTTCTTCCTCCTTCCGCCCTCCATAGCATTAGTTGCCTTGGTGGGATTTGGGAGAGAAGTTCTTGACCACTTTGTGTGTTCTTGCCATTGCATTAGGTGCATCGGTTTGAGTTCCCCACGAGATTTGCGAAAGAGAAGTTTGTGAGTTTGTTACTCTTGGGTGCTTGGTCGCCGGAGAGATTGTTCCTCTTGGGTGTATTGAGCACCCTAGACGGTCAGTGCTTGGGGCTTCCACCTTGTTGCAAGAAGCTTCGTTGAGAGCCCCCAATTGAGTTGTGGAGATAGCCTCAACCCCGTATAAGATTTGGTCAACGCCTTCAAGTCGACCTCATAGTGGAAACGAGCATATCCCTCACCGGAGAAGCTCAAGGAGAATAAGGTGTGCACATCCGTGCTATTGAGGAGCGCCTAGGTGGCTCCCCACCTCTCCAACGAAGACGTACTTCCCTTGGGAAGGAACTTCGGTAATCACACCGGTGTCTCCTTGTGCTTCGGTTATTTCTATACTCTAGCTCGTTACTTATGCATTTACCTTTGTGATAGCCATCGTGCTTGAAGTCATCTATATTGCTATCTCATAGTTTTATATCATGCCTAGCATAAGTTGTTGGTGCACATAGGTAAACCTAGCTTGCATAGGTTTTGTGCTTGATAAATTAAACGCTAGTTTTATTCCGCATTTACTCAAGCCTAAACCGTAATTATTTTAAAGCGTCTATTCACCCCCCCTCTAGGCGGCATCCTTATACTTTCAACGCGGACGTCGATGAGAGCGCTTGCACCACCAACGCAAAAACATGAGGTGCTACCAGTGTCTAGAATACATGATTACCCGATGGGTATCGTCGTGTTTTTTGGTTCCGTGTCCGGGCAACATGGGCCCGCCAAATGGCCCACTAGTTTTTTTTGAAACGGAAAATCCAGCCTCTACATCCAGTGGATGCACACAGCTTTTAATTTATTAAAAAAAGTGTTTGGGGTCACCAATCATTCATTCGATCTTATTACAATTTAGCGAAATTGCAGCGTGGCTACAAAAGTTAGCCAGCAAAAAACTCGCAAAATCAGGAGGCTACACATATTTTGATCTCCTAGTGTGCAGCCACCCACCCTTGCTGAAGATAGCCCGCACGACCGCCATCAGTATTGCACATCCTGTATCCAAACGACCATGCAGATCTTCTGGGGAGAAGAGTGACCACAAGTGTATCCAGTGAGTAGCCCTGTGTACCACCTGCAAAAAATGACCGGCTTCCATCTTGTTAAAAATAACATCATTCCTGCAATTCCAAATCGCCCTAAGAAAAGCACATACACCAATGTGTATACTAGCTTTAGTCTTCCTATACACTCCATTTAACCATCCCCCAAATAGATTATTAATCGAACTCGGTGGCGTAATACTAAAAGTAAAATGAATTAAGTGTCAAATCTTTTTTGCAAACATACAGGTAATAAACAAGTGCTCAATAGTCTCGTTATCACCACAAAAAACACATTTCGAACACCCCGTCCAATTTTTTTTTGCCAAATTATCCTTTGTCAACAATTCCTTACGGTAAAGGAACCACATGAAGATCGTGGTACTTTTAGCTTCCATATATATTTACGTAAAAATCTTGTACTTCCGTTCATTAAATCCTCATAGTAAGATTTTACAGTGAAAGTAACCGATGTAGTCAATTTCCACTTAAAAGAATCCGATCCATTAGATCTAGTTATGTTCATCAAGTGTTCAACTCCAAAAGCGTCCCATTTATCACCTGTTAACGCTCTCCGAAAGGCCAGATTAAGATGATCCTCCATAATCACATTAGAGACAATAACATTTTTATGTCTCACAATATTATACAGAGACGGGTACTGGGTAGCCAAAGCAGTATCACCTAACCAAATGTCCTCCCAAAAACGCACGGTGTGCCCATCTCCTAGTGTGTATTGTACACGTTGAAAGAAGTCAGATTTAACCCACATCAGCCCTTTCCAAAAGGGTGAGTCAGTGGGCTTCGCATCTACCTGCGGTAATGGTACTCCTTTAATATACTTATTATGTAATAACTCATGCCACACCCCCTCTTCGGTAAGGAGTTTAAATAGCCATTTGCTAAGAAGGCACTTATTTTTTAACTGTAGTACCTCAATCCCGAGACCACCTTGATCTTTAGGTCTACAAATAATATTCCATTTTGTTAGACGATACTTTTTCTTCTTCTGGTCACTCTGCCAAAAAAATCGAGACCTAAAGAAGTCCAACTTTTTCCGTACCCCAATGGGTATCTCAAAAAAAGATAGGAAAAACATTGGTAAACTAGATAGGACGGAGTTAATAAGGACCAACCTATCTCCATAAGAGAGTAGTTTACCGATCCAAGCACTCAGCTTTTGTTCCAAACGATCTTCAATCGATTTCCATTCTTTATTAAAAAGTTTTCAATAGTGGATCGGGATACCCCAAGTATTTTAGCGGTAGCTGACCAACATCACAACAAATAATGTGACGGTAGTCATCTTGGAATTCAACAGAATCCCAAAAGCAAAAAATCTCACTCTTATGAGAATTAATTTTCAACCCAGATAGTTGTTCAAAAATTGATAATATAAGTTTCATATTAACCGCTTTATCGAGATCATGTTCAAGAAAGAGAATTGTGTCGTCTGCATATTTTAGAATCGAAACCCCACCTTCAACTAAATGGGGCACTAGACTCCCAACTGCATCCTCCTCCTTCGCTCTAGAGATAAGGACTGCTAACATATCAGCTATTAGGTTAAAAAGGATAGGGGATAACAGATTACCCTGTCGTAATCCTTTTAACGTTTGAAAATAATGACCAATGTCATCATTCAACCTGATACCAACACTCCCATATTGCACAAATCTCGACACCCAGTCGCACCCCTTTGGAGAAAACCCTTTCATTCTAAGTGTTTGTTGCAGAAAGGACCAACTAACCTTATCATAAGCCTTTTCGACGTCAATTTTTAACAAAACTCCATCCATTTTTGTACTTTTAAGCTCATGGATAGTTTTATGGATAACTACAACCCCTTCTAAAATGTTTTTCCTTGGAATAAACGCAGACTGGGTGGGTTTAATAATTCGCTGCGCAATAGCAGTAACTCTATTAGTTCCCACTTTAGTAAAGATCTTAAAACTAACATTCAAAAGACAAATTGGCCTATAGTACTCAATCCTAGCAGCATATTCTTTCTTAGGCAAGAGAGTTATCACACCAAAATTTAATTTGTAAAGTTGTAAATCAGCTGCATACAACTGGGTGAACATAGACATCAGATCATCTTTAAGCACACCCCAGAATCTCTTATAGAACTCAGCCGGAAACCCATCTGGTCCCGGTGCCTCATTGAGCTCCATTTGAGTTATAGCCTCTAAAACTTCCTCTTCAGAAAAAGGAGCTGTTAAGAGTTCACTTTCCTCGTTAGACACTTGAGGTAGATCATGGCATCTACCCTCATCAAGCTGAATTGTTGTCGGATTTGATAGTCCAAATAATTTTTTATAATACTCAGAGATGTAGACTTTGAGATTTTGTTGACCCACTATAGTCCCCTCAACCTGCTATAACTAAAATATTTTTTTCCTTCTATGTTTCCCGTTAGCCATTAAATGAAAGTATCTGGTGTTCTCTCCCCCTTCCTGAACGTGTCTCATCTTATCCCACTTTGACTCCTCATCACGTCTAAGTTTTGAAGGGAATATGCCCGAGAGGCAATAATAAAATGGTTATTATCTTATTTCTTGTTTATGATGAATGTTTATTTCTCATGCTAGAATTGTATTAACCGGAAACGTTGATACATATGTGCTTCATAAACAAACAATGGTTCCTAGTAAAGCCTCCTTTTTAACTAGCTCGTTGATTAATAGATGATCAAGGTTTCATGATCATGAACATTGGATGTTGTTAATAACGGGGTCATGTCATTAGAAGAATGATGTGATGAACATATACCCAAAGTGAATATAGCAATGCAATCAAGTCATTAAGTTTACATTGTTATATCAAACATACGAAGTAACTTATTCCTTAGACCATGAAATCATGTCAATCACTGATACCGGAAGGGTGCTTTTGATGTCATCAAACGTCACACCGTAACAGGGTGAATATAGAAGTGTCGTTAGGTTTCGGAAAGTATTAGTTGAGGATCATGGATCAAGAGTGGGATTTGTCCATCCAAAATGACGGAGAGATATACTCTGGGCCCTCTCGGTGATATCACATCGACACCGCTTGCAAGCACGTGATATGATCACAAGGATGTTATATCATGGGAACGAGAAAAGAGTACTTGTCGATAACGAGATTGAACAAGGTATGGTTGATACCAATGATCGAATCTCGGACAAGTAAAATATCGCGAGACAAAGGGAATAGTTCAGGACGTTGTTGGTTCACACGATCACGACAGTCATTGTTGAATATATAGGAGTCATCACGGATCTCCAGATCTCGCTGTTGATTATTGATCGGAGAGGAGTCTCGATCATGTCTATCTTATTCGCGAACCGTAGGGTGACACACTTAAGGTTCGATGACGCGTTTGAGAGGATACAGAATATCAAAGAATATTTTGGGCAGCACCGAAATTGTTTCAGGGAAAATTGAAATAGTTCAAGGGGTTTTTCATCGAATGGTTGTTAATAGAATTAAAAAATGATTCGAGGTGCTATATGCAAATGTTTGTTAATGGACTTAACAAATATAAATAAAGAAATAAAAATGTTTAATTTATTTATTAAAGAAAAACCTTTGGATTTTCTAAGTGGAAAATTAAGGGAGTATGAGTGGGTGTGAGTGGGGCTTCCACACACATGAAGAGGGAAGAGGTGGCGGCACCCCATGGCTGGCCGCACCCCCCCTCTTGGGCTGCCTCTCCCTCCCCTATAAAAGGAGTGTGAGAGCTCCTCTTCTCCATACACTTGCCCACCTCATTTCCTCTCCACCTGCTGCTCCATTCCATGGTCTCCGGCTTGGCGAAGCCCTGACCAGGGGAGTTCTTCACCCCGCCACGCCGTCGTGCTGCTGGAGTTCCGAGGGATCCTCTACTTCCGCCTCCCCGCTGGATCGAGGGAACGGAGGTCGTCATCAACCGTACCTGTGACCGATCACGGAGGCACCGCCGGATTGCGGTGCACATCTTCTCGTTTTCGGGATCGGTGTGAGTACGACTACGCCAACAACGAGATTTGATCTCGTAATTCTTTGTGTCGTTGAGGGTATGTGTTCTCCTTAACCCTCTCTTTGCCGTTGCACTTCGTCTCCTAGATTAGATCTTGGCCTTTCGGGTGTCTCTCGCGTAGGAAGTTTTTTTGTTTTCTATGCAACGACCCCTTCAGTGGTATCAGAGCCGGATCTATGCATAGATGTTTTGTACGGGTAGAACACATATGTGTATGTGGGAGTTGATGATCATGTTATTTCCTCCTTGAGTATTTTATGATCTTAGTGGCATAGTTGGATGAAGCTGCCCTAAACTAAGTTTATGTGTACTTTGTACGCGAGAGTTGTCTCACTTGTGGCTAAGGGGGTGTCTGTTTCTCCTACTATAGTTAAGGTCTAATCTACGAAGGGTTGTTAAAAATGTGTTTATCAACGTTGTGGTTGATGTTCGTAGGTATGAACGGTTCTATTCTCGAAAGCCCTAAGTCACGTAAAATATGCAAAAATAAATTAGAGGCGGCTGACTAGTTTTTGTTGGGCATGTGATGTGATATGGTCAATGTTACAAATTTGATTATGAGATGATCTATTTTGTAAATTATTGATATACCGGAAGGTATCCATATGGTTGTCTTATTATTGATGGACAATCAAGATTGGGGTGTCATGGTACTTGGTACCACGCTGATGGAATGATGGAGATCATACCATAATGCACATGATGGAGATCAAGTGCAAGGATGACCATATCATATCATGTTATCCTTACATGTGATGTCTGCGATGTTAATCCTCTTATGCATCTTGTTTTGCTTAGATAGCGACAGTAGCATTATAAGATGATCCCTCTCTCTTAATATCAAGATAATAATGTGTTCTTCCTTAAGTATGCACCGATAATAAAGTTCGTCGTTTCGAGACACCACATGATGATCGGATGTGACAGACTCAACGTTCGCATACAACGGGTGTTTTCAAGCCTAGCATGTACAGACATGGCCTTGAAACACACGCAATACTACGGTTCTACTTGGCGAGACTAGCATGTACAGTCATGGCCTCCGAACACGTAACCGAAACGTAAAGCATGAGTCACATGGATGATACGATGAACATGTTGATGTTCGCCTTTGAAGCTACATCATCTCACGTGATGATCGGTTTTGGTGTAGTGAATTTGGTTCGTGTAATCACTAAAGACGACTAAGAGGGATGTTGTTTTTGAGTGGGAGTTCATGGTATAATTTTGAATTAACTTGAACTTATTTATCATGAACAACCAATCAAAGTGAATTTGCACAAATTGTAGTATCCATTGGCATCCACATAACTAACTTACACTTAGATTGTTAATTGAGATATAACTGTTATGATCTGGTAAAAATCATTTAAGATTGGTACCGTATTAGTGAAATTTAAAATTGAGTCCTATTGTAGATTTTTGGTATTTCCTACCTAGCTCCATATGGTTAATGATTGATTGATCTAGAGAGCAAATAATTCCTACTTAGAATCCAGAATCATGGTTGCTTCCGTATTACTTTATCTTGAAAAGAATGTTTTGGTTATCAAGGTGATTTTGGAACTGAAAAGAGTTTTTTTTCAGAAACAATCAAGTGAAAGATATATTGATATCTAGAAACTTACTTGTAGCAACATGTCTGAGTATAATTTAGTGTGGCAATGTATGCTTATATTATTTGAATATATGCAATGATTGAAGACGCTAGGCGTTTGAATATTCCAAGAAATTGGGCGCTAAACATTATCCTCTAAATTCCTTCCTTCGAGCTGTAGTAGCTTAATCATAAAATTGTTATGATGGGATGGATTAAAAGTATGGTTAAAAATCGTTTACCTTGCTTGGAGATTGCTAAGAGTGGAATCTGGAAGAATACTATTAATATGGTGATATTAGTAGAACAATCAAACTCAAAGTATGACTCAATGGGTGATAGTATATGACTAACACGCCAAAGAAAATGAGCTAGTACGACTAGCATTGTTTGATGTTGATTGATTCTTCTATAAAGGAAAGGGAATATTGAAAATACAATTACAAAAGATATATGACAGAAAAAGAAGATAACTGGAAAAGTCCAGCTCAGGAGTATATGCTTGATATACAAGTTATAGATGTATTACTTGTTAAGAAAGTATTTTTGGGTATTTTGATACCACATTGGTTGGTATGAGTTGTCATACGAAGCAACGCAATGCAAGAAATACAAGGGCCTAAGAAAACTAGTAATAAATGTGGAATCGATTATGAAAAGAACAGAAATAAAGTGTTATTGCGTTCATTGACGTATCGAAACAAACATTCAAGATTTATTTTAAGTACTTAATGAGTTGTTATTTTGTTCTAGTCTTTTGTGAGAACAAATGAGATTGTTCAAACTATGACCATATTCCATAATTGATGGATATGTTAATATAAATCATGTTGGCAAAGTAAACATCTATAAAACTAAATGTTGAACGTTGCAAGACGTAAAAGAGTCTCACTTAAATTGTGACACCACCATTTTTGTTCATACCGGAAAGGAAAACATCAAGGAACTCCATATTGATGGACTTCCGGAGTCATTTTGTTTTGAATAAATTGACGCTTGTGAGACCTCTTCCAAAAGATGACTAGAATTCCGTTCATAGGCTAAAGTAGAATGGACAGCTAATTTAGTGGAGATTATACATATTGATGTATATAGTCCATTATGTGTAGTCATGTATGGTGGATTAATTTTTCCTTCATAAAATTATGTCGATGATTTGAGTAGATATACGAGTATATCTATTTAAAGAGAACGGAGTTTGACATTTTTTAATTGGTTCAAAAGGTTGTTAATATGATGTAAAAAACCAATTTAATAAGATAATCAAGTATTTATGATTGGATCATAAAGGATAAAGTTTGAATTACAAGTTTAGCAAAACATCTGAGAAGTTGCAGAACTGTTCTACAACTTATACTTCTCGAATACCCCACATTAGTTTGGAGTATTCAAGAAACAAAATCAAACCTTGTTGGACATGGTAAGATTAATAAAATTGCCATTATAATTTTGTAGTTTATACATTAAGGACAACCACTTTTACATTGAAAAGAGCACCATCATGATCCGTTGAAATTGACAACATATAAGATATGGTTTGGGTAGTGACCCGAATTGTCATTTTCTTAAGTTTTGGTATGCATAGCATGTGTAAAATGTTTACAACCAAAATAGGATAAATATATGTTTATAAGCTTATCCCAAATAAAACATTGGGTATTTCTCCTATCAGTGAACAAAAAGACAAATGTTGTTTGTCAGAAAGGGTTGATTTCTCGAGAAAGTATTTCTTGCGAAACAAGTGAGTGGGAGCACAATACAAACTCAACGAGATTAGAGAATCTTCGTTATCATGTCAAGAGTAGCGCAGCACTGGAAGTTGTTCCGGGGTTTGCTATTTTAACAAAGTGGAAGACACTACATGTGTTGTAGATACTTCGGATGAGTTTGGGTACTGAACCATAAAAGTCCAAAAACTTTGTACTTAGAGCAACTTGTGGTTTAAGAGTAAAGTGTTGTTTTGACAACAAAACGACCTGGACCTTATAAAGGAAGCAAATGATGGGCCCTAACTTCGTAAAATTGACTATGAGTCATTATATCCGCCATAGTATCCATGTATGAATATCAAGTATGTGACTTGGTAGTCCTTTCGATAGGCATGATGCCTAACGATAGCAAAAGGGTCTATATAGCGACAAAGACATGGATTTTTACATCCTTTGAAAGTTGTACTTATCGAAAAGTTGTTTTCGACGAAGTTCAAAGAGTTGACTACTACAAGATTTTGATCTTCCGTAGTGATGCTTAGTCTTTGCGGATAGTTCTAGAAAAGTTACATATTATGATATGGAATTTGAATAACAAAACCAACTCTCCTCTCGAGGAAGTTTGATCAAGGATGTGTACTTGACACAGTCTGAGAGTTTTATAAAATTCAAAAGGTTGCTAGAAAGGTATGCACACTTCAATGGTTGAACTGAGCATAATGAAGTTGAAATCTTTACCTTAATGAAGTTATCAAAAGAGTTTGATTCCATCATGAACGATAAAGATGCTTGTAGAATTACAAGAAATTAAGTGGGAGCGCTAAGACATATTTCCAATGCTTTATGTAGATGACATATGATTGATTGGAAGATATGTATTTTAAATTAACACGGTTAAGATTTTCATGTTGATGAAAGGCTTAGAAGATATTGGGCATCGATATCTATAAAAGATAGATTAAGGCGCCTCATATGATTGAAGCCAAATTAAATAGATGAAATATTGAAGTAAGTCAATATCGAAATGACAAGAAGGAGTTCTTGTCACATGGAAAATAATTGAGCAAGATTCAAGTGTTTTGACACATGATTAACATCATTGAAATTGAGATTTCTAAGTCATGTTTCCATGCTATGTACACAACCAGACGAGTTCTATGCTATAAAATGTTATAGCAGGATAATTCATATGATGATTAGACAACAGTGGGAGAGATCCTTGTGTCATTTTACAAATGATAAGGATATGTTTTCCTATGTAGTAATGAAAAAATGTTAGTTGTAATATGCTACACTAATAGTCTTGTCATTTATTCAAGTAATTTTATCTCAATTAAAATATGTGATGAAGGGTAGCACAATAGGCTCGAAGAAAGTTCCATGCTGGATTTGAAAGAGTTTCAAAATTAAAATATTGTGACAGATACTACAACAAAAGGCTAAAGTATATCGTTGTGTTGACAACTGATAGTAAGCGTATTTTGTGTCAAGGAGTTCTTTATTGAACTTGGTGAATTTCCAGGAATGCTAACACTATGAAGCTACATTTTCACAATATTAGTGACATCGGTTTAAGCTGAGGAATTAAGGTTTCACCGATTGAACATATATATACAAAGCCATCTCATTAGAGAATGAGTAATGCGTGTAGACGTAAAGAACATGCAAATTAAATAGGACCTGAACAGTTCAGATATTTTTGATGATGTTTACCACATGCGAAGCATGGTAATAACACTGGAACGCCATATGTGTTAAGTGCTTACTAACTAGATTATTGACTCTAGTGCAAGTGGGAGACTGAAGGGAATATGCCCGAGAGGCAATAATAAAATGATTATTATCTTATTCCTTGTTTATGATGAATGTTTATTTCTCATGCTAGAATTGTATTAACCGGAAACGTTGATACATGTGTGCTTAATAAACAAACAATGGTTCCTAGTAAAGCCTCTCTTTTAACTAGCTCGTTGATTAATAGATGATCAAGGTTTCCTGATCATGAAGATTGGTTGTTGTTAATAACGGGGTCATGTCATTAGAAGAATGATGTGATGAACATATACCCAAAATTAATATAGCAATGCGATCAAGTCATTAAGTTTACATTGTTATATCAAACATACGAAGTAACTTATTCCTTAGACCATGAGATCATGTCAATCACTGATACCGGAAGGGTGCTTTTGATGTCATCAAACGTCACACCGAACCAGGGTGACTATAAAGGTGGCGTTAGGTATTCGGAAAGTATTAGTTGAGTTTCATGGATCAAGAGTGGGATTTGTTCATCCAAAATGATGGAGAGATATACTCTGGGCCCTCTCGGTGATATCACATCGACACCGCTTGCAAGCACGTGATATGATCACAAGGATGTTATATCATGGAAACGAGAAAAGAGTACTTGTCGCTAACGAGATTGAACAAGGTATGGTTGATACTAATGATCGAATCTCGGACAAGTAAAATATCGCGAGACAAAGGGAATAGTTCACGACGTTGTTGGTTCACACGATCACGAGAGTCGTCGTTGAATATATAGGAGTCATCACGGATCTCCAGATCCCGTTGTTGATTATTGATTGGAGAGGAGTCTCAATCATGTCTATCTTATTCGCGAACCATAGGGTGACACACTTAAGGTTCGATGACGCGTTTGAGAGGATACGGAATATCGAAGAATATTTTGGGCAGCACCGAAATTGTTTCGAGGAAAATTGAAATAGTTCAAGGGGTTTTTCGTCGAATTGTTGTTAATAGAATTAACAAATGATTCGAGGTGCTATATGAAAATGTTTGTTAATGGAATTAAAAAATATAAATAAAGAAATAAAATGTTTTATTTATTTATTAAAGAACAACCTTTGGATTTCTAAGTGGAAAACTAAGGGAGTATGAGTGGGTGTGAGCGGGGCTTCCACTCACATGAAGAGGGAAGAGGTAGGGGCACCCCATGGCTCGCCGCACCCCCTCTTGGGCTGCCTCTCCCTCCCCTATAAAAGGAGGGTGAGATCTCCTCTTCTCCACACACTTGCCCACCTCATTTCTTCTCCACCCGCTGCTCCATTCCATGGTCTCCGGCTTGGCGAGGCCCTGACCGTGGGATTCTTCACACCACCATGCCGTCGTGCTGCTGGAGTTCCGAGGGATCCTCTACTTCCGCCTCCCCGCTAGATCGAGGGAACGGAGGTCGTCATCAACCATACGTGTGACCGATCACGGAGGCACTGCCGGATTGCGGTGAACATCTTCTCGCTTTCGGGATCGGTGTGAGTACGACTATGCCAACAACGAAATTTGATCTCGTAACGTTTTGTGTCTTCGAGGGTATGTGTTCTCCTTAACCCTCTCTTTTCCCGTTGCACTTCGTCTCCTAGATTAGATCTTGGCCTTTCGGGTGTCTCTCGCGTAGGAAATTTTTTGTTTTCTATGCAACGACCCCTTCAAGTTTGGCCAGATACATATCGGCCTCCCTTTTCGTCTTTCTTTCGTCATCAGACATAGGTATAATTTCAGATCTCCTATCTTACTCATTAATCAAATGGATAAGTTTTTGCCTTAGTTTTTTATACTCGCCACTCATATTCTTAGCCCATCCACGTAAGAAGCTACGTAAGTGTCTAATTTTGTGTTGCCATCTCTCAATAGGAGAATCTCCCACTTGTATACTCATCCACTCTGCTCTAACCATCTCAAAGAACCCTTCCTGTCGCAACCACGATAGCTCAAAAGAAAAGGTAGATTTATTCCTGCTATGTGCTGAACAACCTGAGTCAACAAATAAGGGGACATGATTTGATCCTGTTCTTGCTAAAGCCTAGACAGTTACCAGTGGAAATTTCTGTTCCCACTCTACACTTGCTAGTATCCGATCTAACTTCTCAAAAGTAGTTACTTCACGTCTACTAACCCAGGTGTATTGCCTCCCCGACATTTCTATCTCTTTGAGATCCAAACTCTCAATTATAGCATTAAATATCGAGGGCCATCATGGATTAAAATTATCATTACTCTTTTCATTGGGTCTCCTCATGATATTAAAATCTCCGCCTACCAAAATAGGCCTAGCCTCATTATCACAAATACGGACAAGTTCTGACAAGAACTCCGGTTTCTTGTCATCTTGAGCCGCCCCATAAACCACCACCAATGCTCAAAGGAAACCATCGTCCTCTGTGCGTAAGTGAAATTTCACCGAAAATTCTCCCTCAACAACGGTCTGGACCGTTATCATATCATTATTAAACCCAACTAAAATACCACCGGGCAGCCCATGCGGTGGTAAACAATACCACGTAAAATCCCGGCCACATGCCAGGTGTGATAGCAGTCGTTGCTCAAAGCTGGACCTACCAGTTTCCAAAATGGCAACAAAATGTAAATCCAACTCCTTAACCATCTCATTAACAGCCAAGTGCTTAGCCAGATCACCGAATCCATCTGTATTCCAAAAAACCCATTTCATTTTGTATTAATTAATTTTTTATTATTGATTTCAATCTAGCGCTTCTCCTCTTTGGTTTAGAAGACCCATTCTTTTTCTTTTTACGAGTTCACGTTGTCTTCATGCCACTAAAGGGATCCACCAAATCCCCCAATCCCTCGTCCTCTACATTATAAACACTCTCATCCAACGATGATGCCATCCGTTGAACCAAACAATTTGATTCCTCGGAGTTATTGTTCTTAAGATCATTATCTAAAAAAATCAATTGCCTCGATGTTTCTAAATGCTTAAGAGAATCTACAACACTCTCTACCGCAGCCCTATCAGAACCAAAAGAAACTCCTAGCCTAGTTGCGAAATCAACAATATGAGTGCTAGACATAGAAGTAAATGAACGTATTTTAGTACCTGAAAAGTTGGTATCGCGTTGAGCCGCTAGCCGTGAAGCCCTCTCGGAGATGGGTGTGTCAGCCTCCGGAAGTGCACGCAGCCGTGCACTGGAGCACAGCTCCGCGCTTCCAGGTTCTGGGATCCCGCCAAACTCCACGACGTCCGCCCTGGAAGGTCGATTCTGTCTGGAGCAGGCCATCTCCTCTGCATCAGCGCATCACCTCTCCTCCAGATCCCGAGAAAGCAGTCCCCTCGAGTAAGATTAGGAGTAACAGGATCCGAAACATCCACTGCCGCAGCCCTCCCATCAGTGTGCGTCGAAACATCACCAAGCATCCCTCCTCCAGTAGAGATTGCACTTGGAGAAACGTTTGGGACTACCGTGTCCACCTCCTTCTTGTGCCTTGGTGATAATACGGAGAGACTTGGAGCCATCATAACAGTATGACTAGGCTCACTGTCAGCATTTTTCCCCATATCAACATCAACTACGTCATACTCCATCCCGGACCCAGCCCCTGGCAGCAAAACGGTGGTAGATTTCTGCCCAGATGCGTAATTCGGCAGGAACTGCTGCACTTCAGCGGTAGACGGCAGCGAATCATCATGCACTTGCTGCCCTGCAGCAGTCGGCTGCAGAGAAACAGCCGTTTCTTCCTGCCCGGCAGCAGATATCGGCGCAGAACGAACATTTTCTGTGCCGGCAGCAACGTTTCCCAAAGATGACCGTTCCTCCTCGAGAAGTACAGCGAGGTCGGTCCCATCTGCAGCAACATCAACCGCGGGCATGTAGATCGC
Source organism: Alopecurus myosuroides (assembly GCA_028641055.1). Taxonomy (NCBI): domain Eukaryota; kingdom Viridiplantae; phylum Streptophyta; class Magnoliopsida; order Poales; family Poaceae; genus Alopecurus; species Alopecurus myosuroides. Next base: position 315,119,434 of record CM054061.1, read on the forward strand.
CCTCAACTCCTCTCTAGCACACTCAATGGAGTTTAGTACCATAGGAGAAAACATGACTCCAGTCTTTCTCGCAGTAGATCCACCCGGACCATTTGAAGTAGTGTGTTGTGTATCCATCATAGGTTCATCTGCCTTGCTATCATTAGCAGTGGAGGCATTGAGCGATGTGTTTGCCAAGGCATCAGTAAAATCCTCTAAAATCTCATCACCATCATCCTCTTCCACATTTGGATCGGCCATCACCACATCCCCTTCCACCGATTTATCTTCCCCCTCCACCTCAAAGGTGAGATCATAAATACCATCGTGAATGAACATCGGGTAACTTTGGGGTATTTTTGTGTAATCTAGGCAGCCCACTCTAATGCGAAGAACCCCATGTCTCCTACTGTAAACCATATCCACCTTCGATGTCTTACCAAGCAGGAAACCAACCGACCAGAGAGCCAAAAAATCTCCCATACGATCTTTTGGAATACCGGAGACACGCACCCAAAACTCCGGGAGTGTCTCAAGGGGCTCAATCTTACGTGTCCAAGAGTCAAAGAGCATCTCACAAGTACTACTAGGGACACGATAAGCTCCGAAGATCTTCAACCGATCCAGCTCTAATTTCGACGGGAATTGAACCTTGAAAATATTTTGTCCCTCCTGTGAAACACGCCAAATAAAATTCTCCGTAGGCACCAACCTCTGTAGTTGGGTAACTATCTGCGGTATCGACATTTCACCGTGCGAAACCACAATAGTGGCCATTTTCACATTGACCACCTTTGGTTTGTAGTGCTCCGATAGCGGCATGCCAAAAATTGTCAACTCGTCGTGTGCGTAGCCATACATGATGAGGTGTGGTTTTGGTGCCAACAGAAGTGAACAATTGTTTGTGACATGATCTACTGACTGACAAATCTCACAGATCGGCGCTGGGCATTCATTCAACAGATGTCCTGTGATGCCACATCTAAAGCACTTCATCATGTCCACCTTTTTCCTTTTAGGAGCTGCACCCGCAACTGCCATAGCCACCTGTTGTGATGTCACGCGCTGCACATTCTGCTGCTGCATGACCCCAGCACACACACCCATCTCACCATTGTTTCCTAGTGTATTATGGTGGTTTTATTTAGGCCGGGATAATACACCGAAAAACAACTCGACACACGTTTGTCAAACAAGGCCTTACGTGTGAACTTCTCTTGCAACGAGAGATATGGTGCAACGAACCAAGGTACGGATTGAGCAATTTTTTGTTTCCTTAATATACGTTTAATGAATATGTTTAGTTTCGTCAAGAGCTCTTAGCAAAATAGTTTTGAAGTTATACATTTATCATGTTGCATATTTTTTCACATCATGCTAAGTGCTTTAATCTGATTAACAAAAATCAGTCCAGGCTCCCAAACAATACATATACAGAGCGTCGGCAGCCGGATCCTCCACCAATTTGTCCCTAATTGTTTTTTCCCGGCGGATAGGCCCGACACTATCTAGACAAGAGAAGAAAAAAGTCCGCCCAACCGGATTTCACTTTGTCCTTATATGTCCGAATTGTCCGGCACCCCTATCTTGAAACCATATTTGGAGTGTAAACTGTGGTATCTGAACGATACCTTGAATGCTTCCTTCGAGCTACCATACCAAACTCTTTCTGGCGCATACATTCCACCATCATCTCCGGCATATCAATTTGAAAGGAATCAAGCAGAAAGAAAACCAACAAAAGTTTGAATTGGATAAAAAGAAAGAAGCAAATCAGAGTAGTCGCGGGTAGGATTTGTTTGGGCCATTAGCCCTTCCCCCACCCTAATGGAACCAATGAAAAGGGTAGGGTCATCAAATAGAGGCTTCGCCCTTCTCTTCGGATTGGCCAATAACCCCAACACTTTCTCTAAGTCATTTCTTGGCAAAATGGCCCTGAGATCCGGGACCGGTAAAACATCGGTGCCCAATTTGATTTTCCGTGCTCTGCCTTAGTGCCCTTACGAAGGCTTTGCCTTCTTACCTAGCTTTGCCTCCATTCACACTCTCACCATGCATCGCGGGACAAAGGTGTATTTTATCGAAAAATTCTATCTAAGGCCGAGGAACAAGGAATATAGGGAATGCACGAGCGGGAGCAAAGAATTGGGGCTCTGGTTCTGGAGACGGTTCAAAGGAAAATAAAATTGCTCCGAACAAAGTATGAAAAGCTGATCTTAGGTTTGTCGTAGTTGGAGTCATGTTTTAGCTGTCCCACGCTAGGCATGGATTCTATCCTATTGGTGGTGCTTAAACTCAGCGGCGACTCAGCTACTACGGAATGAGCTCTTAACCCGAGGAGAATACGCGTAATAACACACCACTAGTTGACTACGCAAAATCTGTTGCGCGTTAGCGCATCCGTTTTCTTGCTCCATCGTTATTAGTTTCTATTCTCGCCCTGCACGAACCTCGGTCCAATCAATTTGTTTGGAATTAGGGTTAGGACCGGTTAGAGCTCCCATTTCCCGATCGAAGGTTTGAGTTGCTATGGCAAGTTTTTTTTTTCGAATAGTGGGTATGGGGAACCCACCATACCAACACGATTGAATGGTGTTGTTGATACCAGACCCGTTATAACCCCAATTGGAAGGGCAGGCCAGTTTGAGGCTCCGGGGATGCGAGGCCATTGAAAGTGAGTATCCCATATTCTATGACGGAGATATAACATTAATTGCAGTTTTCACCCCGTACCATAACAACCGAGGGATGAAATCTTTCGACGACTAGGGAAGCGTCACCCGAGGCCGATTCCAGTGGATCACTATAGAATCTTCTAGAAGCAAGCCTGGTTCTCCGGGCACTATGGTAGGGCGTGGATCGATCATGACGAGAATGGACTTATCCCTAGTGGTTTAGATGAGTCACGGTCCTCTTCCCCACCGGGATTTTCCCTTCTCGACTAGACGAAGGAGATATTCAATCCATTCAGGCAGGTGAGAAGGGCGGCATCGTATTGCGACAGTTCGCCACGTCGGACATGGCCCATTCCATACCGCTTTATCTCTTTCTTCATTCTTTTTATTCTCTATACATCCTACCGATGAATTAGTGGACATGGCTAAGGCTACACGCCTACACACGCATGGTCGGAGATGCTCTAACGTCGGCAGGGGCGGATCCATGTGTGCCCATTTGGGGTGCACTGTGTATCCAGGTAGAATTTTTTTTTTCTTTGTTAAATGGTAAATGTTTACCATGTGCACACCGGAAAGTAAGTTTTTTTTCTCCCACGTGGCACCATCTTCTATGGCGTGGTACCCTGGATACTTATCAACTTGTGCTCTAGCTCCGCCCTGGAAAGTGTCCGTCGGCGCGAAGTGTCAAAAGGACGCTGTACCGCCATCCTAACATGCTGCCCACCCATCTCTTGCATGAACAACGTTTAGGAATTCTGTTGTGCTGGGAGTTCTTTTTTGAGTTCTGTTGTGCAACGAGACAACGGGGTGAAACTATGATGTGACAACCGGGTGATGTATTGGGGTCGAAATACATCGTTGGGCACGAACGGGGATCCGCTGACATGGGCAGCCTACCCGTCAGTGACGCAAAGTCAGGGTAAGGCACCCTGCAGGGCTGGTATTACCTGCCTGGTTGCCATCTGGGCCATGTAAAACTCAACCTTAGGGCATCTCCAGTCGCCCCCCCCCCCCCCCCCCCCCCGAGCCCCCCAGACGGCCTTTTTAGCGTCGGAAGCGGCGAATAGCGCCGTTTCCTCACCAGTCCCCCCTCCCCCTCCCCGAAGCCCAAATAGCGTCGTTTCGGCGCTATTTCGCAGCGCGGCACCTAGGCCAAATCCGGCCCGCTGGGTTCGGCCTGGAGGGGCAAAACTGCGTGGCAGCACGCGCGGGCCAGCTCTGTCAGTGACGCGACGAAAAAGCGCGGGAACAGAACCCCCCGTGATCATCTTCTCGGCTCGCGCGTCGGTCAAAGGCTGCCGGCGTTTATGGCGTGGCGGCCGCCCAGTGCATGCGCCCGTTCAAAGGCTGCCGGCGTAATGGCGTGGCGGGCAGCAGCGAGGAGACGCGCGCGCAGTAAATGCCCGGCAGGCTACAAAAGGCCCCCGCCGCTCGCCGCCCCGCCCCATTCTTCCACCTCGTTCTTCTCTCCTTCCTCGACGCTCTTCTCTCCCCCGTGCTCTCATTCCTCCCCGCAGAAAATGGCGAACTACAACAACGACGCCGCAGCCAACGGCTGGACCCGCCGCCACCTTCGCCGGGACGAGGCGATGGCGCTGTACCGCGCGGGCTACCCGTGCCCGCCGGACAGCCGCCTCCCGAGCTCTGGCGCCGGCCAGCCGCGCTGGGCCCTCAGCGCGGGTGGGGTGCCCGTGCCTCCGCTCCCGTCAACGGACGCGGAGTTCCGGCGAGCCATCCGCGAGGTGCGCGAAGCCATGTAGGTGGCCGAACGCCTACCGGCGGACGACTACGACGAGTTCTGGTGGCAGGAAATCACGCGCCGCCGCGACAGGGAGCTCGCCTCCTTGGGCGACAACGGCCCCGTCGAGGGCCGCGCCAATGCCCAAGGGCGCCGCCGCTGGTGGGGAGGCCACAACCGCACGCTCGAGTGGGTTGTGGACTACATCCACGCCGGCAACACGCCGCGACTGGAGATGCCACCCGGGCAGAACCCCACGTGGGATGCGTGGCGGACGGGCGCCGGCTCCTCGTCGGCCACCTCGAGCTCCTCCGGCGCCCATTCTCTCTCTGTCACCCCCCCCCCCCCATTTCTGAACTCTGGCGCGCTTGCCCGCAGGCGCAGCGGCGGCGTCCTGCGCATTGGCGAGCCACGCTTCGAGCGCGCGGTCCGCCCGAAGACGGTGCCGACCGAGGGCGAGGACGACGAGTGGCCAGACCTGTAGGCCGCCGAGGAGCTCTCCCTCAACACGGTCCAGCCCCTCGCCGACGACCTCGCCGCGGACTGGAGCCTGCGGGAGAGCACCGCCGAGGAGCTCGAGCTCCAGCGCCGCCTGCTCGCAGAGGCCGAGCAGCGCAAGGCGGCGCGCGACCAGGAGGCTGCCGCCAACGCGGCCCGCCGCCGCGTCCCTCCCCCGCCGCCGACGAAGGACCCAGTCTACGTCGTGCTCGACCCCGACTCCGACGAGGAGAACGAGATCCAGCGAGCCCTCGCGGCGAGCAGGTGGGGCAACTCCGGCTGCGGCGACGCCGGACAGGGGACGAGCAGGCGCCCCAGCGACGGCCCCGACGACGACGATGACGACGTCGACTACAGCCAGGCCATCGCTGCGCGCCTAGGCCTTCAGTAGTTTAGGTTAAATTTAGTTTAAATTTGCATTTTAGTTTAAATTTGCGTCGAACTTGTACGAACTTTGCTGAATTCAATAAAATGCGCCGAGTTTTCAAATCGAGTTTTTGTGGGCCGAAACTTGGGCTCGGGGAGCGACTGGGAAGGCTGCCCCCCTAGGTTCCAGATTAGCGTCGTTTGGCGCCGCGACGGCCCCAAAACGGCGGCGTTTTGGGCCCTGGGGGACGCAACGGCTGGAGATGCCCTTAGGTCGCCATCTGATCACTAAATAATCGACATCGAAATAATAAATCGGGCGTACCACGCCAACTTGATTAATGCCCCAACAGAAATGGCCTCCCTTTGCACATGAGAAAAACATACCATGGCCCCGCTTTGGAGCTTGTTTTAATTTTCCACCGGTTACTTCCCAGTAAAATTGGGACCTGGTTCCCATTTATTGGGTTAACCTAACCTTAAAAAAAATCCAATGATCCTAATGGTTAACCTAAAAATCAATTAGGTTATTTAGATTCGATCTAAATTAACCAAAGGTCGTCGTGTCACGAATCTAATCCTACACCTATACATGTTTACCGAGTGATGCTTCCGCGTGCGGAAGAGCCGTTTGACCGCCTGCGGCTTCTTCTCTCGTGATATCGTGTTGCGTTTTCTGGCCGGCCGGTGGAGACGCCTCCCCGCCTGCGACTCCACGCCTCTATGCAAGAGCTAGCATCTAACCGCCCCATAGTCACTGCCAATGCCTTCATGGATGCTGCCGAAATGGTTTGCTGTGGATGCGGTGGAAGGCGCGTTCAGACTGCTTGCCATGGATACGGTGAGGCCACAGAGATGTTTCCTAATGCTTTCCGTGCTGCTGCACTTCACGTACTACTAGTGCTGAGCGGAGAAGGATCGACTCTCTTTCTGACTTTTCAGTGGCAATATTGAGAGTTGGTGACGGGTCAATTAATATAGTTGGTGCTTGTTAAAACCTAGTGAAAATATTATATACTTCTAATTAGCTAACATTTGCCATTTAGCACAGTATCATCATTGCATAATGTTAAAAAAATGGTATCCTTAGGGGCGCGCTTGGTTCACGGGTTTTCTGACCAAAACTCCCATATAACTAACGTTGTATTATATCCGAAACGCTGCTTGGTTTGTCGTTAATTGATCGGTGTATTATTCTCACTGGATAATCTGGTGCGAAGGTTCGAGTAATTTCGCGGATAGGCTAGCCCAGATTAAAATTGGAGGCACAACGACACAGGTTGGTGAATCTTCACAGGCCGGAAAATAAAACAGGAATCCAAGCGGGGCCTTAGTGCACAGCTAATGCGGGAGTAAGGAAAACGGACCTCCCCATGTCTCTGCGCGCGCGGGGAGGGGGAGGTTGGGGGGGGGGGGGGGGGGCACTGAATTTGGTAATACCGGAAATTTTTGGGCTAAAATATAAGAATCCAAACAGGCCCTACTTGGTGAATCTTGTGATTTGCAAGTGTACATGTTGCACGGTAAATATGCCACGATCTTTGAAATATATTCACTGCATTTTACAGTGTGCAAAAGATGAGAGGAAATAACACAGAGAGGAGATCCAGATGTGTGTAGATAACTGATAAGCATTCATCCCAGTCGAGATAAAACAAACTTGCCTAACAACTGAGATGCGCTCAGCGATGCATCCACACAAACACCGGGCATTCGTATGGCATCCCCCGTCGCATGACTAGACATGCCTTGACAAAAAATGCATCTAAGAAGTAAGAGCTACCTAACGTACTAGGAATGCTTGAAATGGTGTTGTTTCGTTGGTGCAGCACACCTGGAACTGAGAACAGCTAATGTATGATAGCCGCCTTGGAGAGAGGTGTGTCAGCCATGTGTGGATGTTGTAGCTAACTTTGAATCCAAAGCTTGGATAGGTAACATGCTCTGAGCGCAACGGGGAGGGGGACGAGTGGCCCAGGATTTCCACCTACTTGTCAAAAGCGCAAAAATTGTGTAAAGCTTCCCGTATCTTTACAAAAAGGGTCATCGATCACAGTACTTCTTTTGGGTATCCACCTCGGCGAACCCTCTAGCGTGGTTTAGAATTTAACGTCTACCAGAGTGTTCATTTCATCCATGTGCATGTAGTTAGAAACAGGTAGAAGTAGTCAAGTAGATCATCAAACAGACACAAGATAGTCACCAAATAGGAAGATGCACTTTCAGGAAAACATGAGATCATCAAACATCAATTTTAGAATTTAAGGTCTCATCTCGCCTGCCCCGTGTGGCGGCGGGAGGGGAAACCCTAATCCTCACAGCTGCTTGGCCCTCCTCTCCTCCTCCTCCTTCGCTGACACAACAAGGCGCGGCCGGGAGAAGCCCGTTTGGCCACTCGTAGCGGGATCGATTGTTCCCTAGCGTGGGGAGGCCGGCGGCCGGCCGGGGCCAGTGCCCTCGGCTAGAGCGTGGTGCAGCCCAGCGATACGATGTGTCTGGCCTCATCGACGGATGGCGCTTGTCTTGGCCGAGAGGAGGCGGACGACACGCCGGGGCCATAGGCAGTGGCGGCAGATTCACGGCAACACTTGTATCTCCTCCCTTCTGCCGGCGGCACCTCTCGCGGTTGTCAGGTTGGATGGATCTCGGCCCACCGGATTTTTCTAGCCCGATGCGGCCCTTCTGTCCGTGTATGAAGTTCAAGATGAGCTTATACCGGGGAAACTCAATGAGTGATGCTATCGTGACAACCGTGTCAAGAGAAGCACCATTACCATGAAACTCACAGAAGATGTGATTATTAGATAATGATATGCAGGAACTAATATTGCTAGAAAATTATGAGCCTACGACCTATGCTGAAGAAATCACATGGACCCAAACTCTGAAAAATGGAAAAGTGTCATGAGATCGTGACAATCAAGTTTGGAACTAGATTGATTTTCCTAATGGTCATAAGACGATCGAGTGCAAATAGATCTATCAGAGAAAGATTGGTACTGATGGAAATGTTCATGTTCATAAAGCTCGACTTGTCGGAAAAGGTTTTCGGCAAGTTCAAGGATTTGACTACAACAAGATCTTCTTGCTCGTAGTAATGCTTAAATCTATTTAGATCATTCTAGCTATTGTTGCATATTTCGACTATGAGATATGTCAAATGGACGCCAAGAAATCTTTTCTAAATAGAACTAGACGAGGACATGTATATGATGCATCCCAACGGTTTTGTCGATCCTAAAAATGCTGCAAAGATATGCAAGCTTCAATAATTCATTTATGGGTTGAAGTAAACATCTCAGAGTTGGAACATTTGATTTGATGATGTAGTCAAAGGCTTTGGATTTATCAAAAAAACGAATCAGGGTCTTTTGTTTACAAGAAAGAAAGTGGGAGCTCGCTCGTATTTGTAATCTTATATGTGGATGATATTCTACCGAGTGGAAATGACATTTCTAATCTTATTTTAATATCTCATTGAAAAATAGATTTTCCACGAAGGACTTAGTTGAAGTGGCATATATTTTGGGAATTAAGATATACATAGATATATCGAAGAGGCTAATAGGATTAAATCAGAGTACTTACATTGATAAAGTGCTTAAGCTGTTCAGTATGGAAGAGACAAAGAAATGGTTCTTGCCCATGTTACATGGATGAAATTTTAGCAAGACTCGGTGTCCTTCGAAAACTGATGAGCGAGAGCACATGAGTAGGATTCCACACGCTTTGGAAATTGGGTCTATCATGTATACAATGATATGTACTCGCCCAGATAGCTCATATTCTCTAAGTGTTACGGGCCGGTACCAGGCTAATCCTAGAGAGAGTCATTTGACAGCGGTGAAGAATATCCTTAAGTACTTTAGAAGGACTATGGATGTGCTCCTAGTTTACGGAGGTGGGGAGGAGCTTGTTGTAAATGGTCACACCGATGCTTGTTTCCAAATCGATATGGATGATTCCAAATCGCAATCAGGCTATGTGTTCACCGTGGAGCAGTTAGCTGGAAGAGTTTCAAGCAGGACACGGTTGCTCATTCTACAATTGAGGCCGAGTATATCGCGACAGCTGAAGCCGGAGTGGAAAGTGTTTAGATGAAGTAGTTCATCACTTATCTAGGTGTTGTCCCTAGTGCGTCCAGTCCATTGGATCTTTGCCCTGACAACAGTAAGGCCATTGCGATAGCAAATGAGCCAAGGAATCACCAGAAAACCAAACACTTTATGCGGCGTTACCATCTCAATCGACAGTTCATCGAACAAGGAGAAGTAATCTTATGAAAAATACATATGGATCTAAATGTTGTTGATCCTTTGAGAAAACCTCTCATCCGTCCTAAGCATGAGGCGCACACAAGAGTTATGGGTATTAGATATCTTGTAATTTACTCTAGTGCAAGTGGAAGATTGTTGGAAATATGCTCGAGAGGCAATCATGGATATGATAATATTTTTATGTATCCATGATTTAAAATAATGTGACTTGAATAATATCTTTGTATTGATTTGCAAGTACGTGGAATGTGAAACTCTTTACTTACATGATTATTCTAAATAGGACCATAGTCGGAGTTCATATGAGAACACACCTGGATATTAGAGTAGCACATGTATTGGTTGATGGCTATGTTTCGCAAGTCATAGACATGGGGATGTCAAACTAAGAATGTGAACTCATGTTGTGAACATGGTGTTGGAATGACCCACCTTGAGACATTGCAACAACGTTCATAGTTATATCTCTACACGATGTGCTTTCTTTGTCATTAGACCTGAGATTGTCGCATGTTCTTGAGATGTGAATCGGCCAACTTTGCGGCTATCAAACGCTACACCATGATAGGGTAGTTATAAAAGTATCTTTCAGTTTTGTCATGAAACATGCTGGGACGCATGTCCAGTCAAGATGGGATTTGTCCCTCTCTTCGTGAGATATATATTTCTCTCGGCCTTTGGAGTGATCCGATCTAGAAATGCATGATAGTGCTACATAAGATTAATAGTTAACCTAGTAAGGGATTCCGAATCACATGATCGAGAAAGATTGATCGGCTAGAGGCAAAAGGAATATCATAAACGTGTGATGATTCGTCTGATGTGATCTTTATGCGCGTTTAGGAGTTGGCACGTTTTTGCTAGAATCCGCTACCAACTATTGGCCGAGTAGGTGTATTCGTGTCTTTTGTAAATGTAAGTGAACCAATAGGGTCACACACTTATGGCATAGGAAGCATAATTTGGATTGGATCCGAATTGGGACGGAAATGGACTTCAGAGTGGGTTGTTTAGTGGCAGCCCATTATCGGGATCTCCATATAAAGGAGAGGAGGTTGCGCATTTTAGGGTTGCCATTTCCGCATCACTTTCCACCGCAGCCATAGTCTCTCCATGTCCTTGCCGCCCGCGCGGACCTAGCTATCTGGCGAGCGGTGCTTCCACGCTGCACGTGCGGATACAGATAGAGGTGTTGCATCTGAGCACTTGGATGAGCCGCTAGGAGGAGCTATTCGTGCGAGCGACGGGATTCGGAGGATTCGTACTACTATCCTACCCCGACCCGCTTCACTGAGAACGACATTGCGCGTCTAGTGGTAATCCCGTGATCTATACCTGCAGAAGATATTGGTAGACGCGGTAGAGAATTTTGATTTGCGCTAGTGTAGCCTACCTGTTTTCCTACAAAGTGTAGCCGGGATCCGTGGTAGCAAGAAACTTATGTTCTACGCTTGTCCTTGATGGTTGATCGTGGGTAACTCCTTTAACCGTGATCCTTCGTGAAGTCCTTGGCCCGGCCGCCTGTCGGGTGAACCTTGGCGGCAGTGTCCCACTGAAGACGTAGTCGTGGATACATGGTATCCCACATCTATGAAAATAGTTTGTAATGTTTATAGTTCAGTGGATATGGGTAAAAATGTTGCTTGTTACGTGGAATTTGCACAATCTGGCGAATAAAATATTCTTTAAGAAAATAATTTTTTGTATTATGGAAGATGAAGAGCATGACATGTAGTTCCAATAACCTAAACTACATGTTCATGTAGATGGTTTTTCAGTGACGTTTTTATTAAAAATATGTGTTCGTTCCCTTGTACTTCACATCACTGGAATATTCATGTGAACCTTTTTGTGTGAATCATGTGCAATATGTTTAAATGTGTGGCCGTAAAAGAAACCTTTGGGTGGTGCCCATGCATGGGCATCCAACTAGGAAAAATAAAGTGTGCATCGGAGTCGTGAACCAAAATTTGAAAATTCTACCTATCTAAAAGCATCCGCTCTTACGGGGCAAAGTAGGTGGCAGCAGGGATAATCACACCCAAAGCTACACCTTTGTTCATGTATTCTAATAAAAATGTCGATAGCACTCGAATTCCAGCAAAATATAACAGCAAACATATATACAAAATCAATATAAATGGAATACATAATTAGATTCTTATAGAGAAAATGATGAAAATTTGTTCATTGACTTGAGTAGATATCTGAAATATCAGTCAACTAATCGGTACAACCAGGCCCCCCGTAAAAAAATTGGGCCGACTCAATTATTGAAGGAGTGTAGCAACCTTTCCCATCGACAGTAGATGGAAGATCTACATTGAGAATATGGTCATTACCCTCTGCATCGATAAGCTTGAGATTACTGAAGGATGCAGCACTCCAACTTGTTGAAACATAGCCACTTCCCATGGGAGGACTTGATAGGGGTTTGATATGAGTAGCATAACCTCCAAAGCTTATCTCCAAGGGTTTATCTATGAGTCCAGGAACCAAGGATTTAGGAAAGTAACCCACTGGTTTCGGATCACCATTAAGTCCAAAATGCACATGCCAATCACCTGAAGATTTTTCCTACATGTGTTGATTTATATATAAGTAATACATAGTAATCGTTGCTTATAAGAAAAATGGTACCACCACCATTCGGGAATACCCTACATGTTAGCATCCGAGAAAAGTATAGTCAAAATTTTCCATGGATGATCACTAATTGGAAACAAAAAATGTTTACTTACATGTGTACTATTAGGATGTCATAAAAAATAGTACCACACTATGCATTCTCATAATTATTCACTCACACATATATAATTATAACAACTAGCCGTCACATTTTCACATTAAATACTATTCAAAAAATAAAACTTCCATCTACTTGTAATGAAGTTAAGAACACATATGGTCAAATTAGCTTAAATGCACATATTTTTTAATTGTAAATAAAGATAAAAAATTCCAAATTTTGTGATGTATTATAAATGATCGTCATTTGTTAGTGTCTAAGCATAATTTAGCCCTTTGATTCCTTAAAAAATAATTAATGTTAAAAATTATTATTTCCCATATAATTGAACAACGTCTCATGATATTACATAAATATTGCAATACGAGAAGAAAATTAGCACTCGACATACATGGTTATTATTCTATCTCATGAAACCACATTTTATTAGTGTTGTGGAGGATTCCGGTCTTGGTAAAAATGTCAACTTTTGTTTGACTCCAACAAGTTGCACCTTTATACACTAATTTAGCACTTAATTACATACGAAGTTGGCACCAAAGTTGATGTGCTTTCCTCCAAAGATATTCAATCAAATAAATCTACCATATGCTAGTCGAAAGTTTGTACCTTGAATATTCTGAGTGTAATATACGATTTCTTTCCATTGACACGAGAAACTGGACTGATGACATGGCCTGGAGCTATGTTTGATGATGTGCTGTGAAATCCCGGAAAATTCATGTTGATGTAACCCTTTCCACCACTCTACTATTTAAATATAGATAAGAAAGACTAAAAAATTCAATATATCACACAAAAGTATTGATGATTTTTTAAATTATAGTATGAAAATTCAAAAAATTCATGGTTGTGTCCAAGGGCCACGAGCCTAGTGCTCCATTCTCACTCAGTGTAGTTCTATCTCTATAATCTATGATAATGATGGAACACAAATTTATATTACCCTCAGATTATAGATATATTCGACGAATACTTAGATTGATATAGTGAATTTTTTGTCAATGTCGGCGTTTTCATAAAAAGTGTATTCCAATTAATTTTATGGAATATAGGTAAATAAAATGACAGTAAAATTTGTATGCTAAGAAATGTGGAAAATCCTAAACAATAGAATTTAATGAATAGATGGTGGCAATTACTTGATAAGTAATTTGATCCAGATGTAACCATTACATAAAACAAAATTTTGAAAATAACTTTCATATTTACTGATTGTACATATGGTATATTTGCATTAATGTACATCTAATATTGTTAGTTTTTGCAAATATATATGATATACTTTGGAATTTTTGTACTAAACCCTTCAACCTAATGACTCCATTGTATATATCAAATACATATCAAGAATAGTGTAGCCTACATAGTTTCAGAAGAAAAACTTACAGTCCAAGCTGTGTAGAAATGAGTATAAGAATCCTTATATAACCTTGGATTAATCTACAAAATAGTTTTAGTGTTAAGCATATATATACATAAAACATCCATTGATGGTGAATCTTATATATAATATATTTATGAACCAAACATTACGCAAAAACTCGAATATTAATCACATGAAAACATATGATCTTGGTTGTCCAATCTCAAATATGTTTCTTAGGATAAATTACTTATATCCATAATGAGAAATAATCATGATAAAGTTATGACATATAGGTGTCTTAATTTTTAATTATTTGATTTATCCTAATGTATTATTGTATACATAAAAGATTTATGTAGATCCGGTAACAAAACAATCGACTTGAGACAGTGGGCAAAGGGTCCTTTAGAAATATGTAGTCAATCAGATGGACACACCAATAGTTCATAAGCTCATGTGGAGTCTGAAAGATAAACTTAAAACCATTCCATTGGGAGTTCTGCATAGTCTATGTAATAAAATCTAATATTTATTCCTTGCAGGTAATTTTATACTAAGTATAATGAAATAAACATAATTATGGATCACTAAATCATGTAACTTACTTCCCATCCAAATTGAATTCCATTGAGAGAAGATGGTTGTCCATCTCCTCTATTCACAATCCAAATAATAGATGAACTTGATTGGCCAAGCTGCAAGTCAAATCCATAAACATCTACTGTAGCCCCTGCACCGTAATAGTTATCATTGCCACCTCCCAAGGGCCTGGTGTGACTTGAGTACTGTCATAGTATAATTAACATATTATTAAGTTATTGGATTGCATATTTCGTGATGTACTTGACAGGTAATTGTTTTTATAACACTAAATGCCATTAAGGCACACTTAATACTCACATAAATGATCTGTGAATTTTGTTCCGAGGTGACATTTTTGTTGCGAAGGAAGACCTCTCGCTCGACATCCAAGGGCCATATTACATTCATGTTTCCTTGCTTCAATTGTTGAGAGGGGAAAGAAAAACTAATAAAGTAAAGCATGATGTGAATATTTATTCAAATATCAATATAACTTAACCATAGCCTTTACCACTTCATTAGAAGAAAAACATCCTCCCGTAGATGTAGTAGAAAGTAGTAGCACAACAAACAGCACAATATGTCGATGATATTTCTCCATGTATAATTCGAAAGAGAATTACAATAATGTGTGTATGAATGTGCCTTCCCTTGAGGCCAACCCCTTTAATAGTGTGATATGTAGAGGGGCCTATTGGATTGAGTGAGGGCATTTAAAGCCAGATCCTAAATTTATAACAAATAAAATAAACGATTTAATTCAATACACAATCATCCTAGAAAATTTAAGATATAAGGATTTAAATTATCGAGGTGCATTGGTATCCTATTCTTGTACAAATATCACATAATATATGCATACATTAACTCATTAAAAACAAAATATGAATTTTTGGAAAATATATATTACTCATTTATATAGTTAAATGATGCATTTGGGAATTAGGTACATTTAAAGCATGATCCTAAATAGCTTAAGAATATAATATATGGTTTAATACAATACATACTATTTCTAGAATATCTACGATATAAATACTAACAAGGTGCATTCATATCCTATTTATTTAGAATGATCACATAAGATATGCATACATAATTCAGTAAAAAGGAAGATACATGATTTTAGGAAAATATTAAATTATTATGACATATATAGGGAAATTATACATTTTGGAATCAAGTCGGTAAAAGGTATATGTAAATCTAATTTAAAAAATATCATTATGCATTCAGAGCCTAATTAGTGATATCAACAGAATATATAACATACATTAAAATTTCCATCTTAAAATAGTAAAACCTATATTTAGATTTTCTTGATAGTAGTATAAATACACAAAAAAATATGCATGGTTTTGAAGATTTCTATTTGTTTACTCGTAATAACACTAGCTACTTACGGCCTAATTTTATGTGACATTTTCCAGGATAACATAATTTGATTATCTCCACTATTTATAACAAAACAAACTAAACTTTCAATTTGTCCACCCAAAAAAGTGTACATTGGTTAACCAGTTCCCTTAGATCATCTTATGACCACATCAGTGGCCTAGATGCATCCTATGAACCAGAAGACTACACAATACTTCTTTTGAGTTTATAGAGTACCTTATTGGCCGGCATAGTCTTAAACCCAAAAGAGGTAAAAGTTTCTTGCGGGATTCTCCCCACGATCATGCTGGATATTTGTGTAAATTTGGAGCCTCCATGAAGCTAGGAAATAGCAGCTTCCAAATTTTTAGTTTGAAAAATCGAAGCAGTGCAGTATCTCATTGGCTCCCATGATGTCAACATTCAAACAAAAAACTAACTTAAAAAATTATTTTTTGTGTGAATATTCACAAGGTATGTGTACAACCCTAAAAAATCATATCCAAATTTAAAACATACATTTAAAAAAATGTCAAATATGGAAAGAATGCCGTGAAAAAGGAAAAAAAGCAAAATTGACGGTATTCACATATGATTTTTTACGAATTTAACGGTGAGGGCGCAAAAAATGTTTTTGTGAATGTCAAATTAAAACTTACACTATCAACACATCAGAGGAAATTCTTGGCACAAAAAAGGATAAAAATAGGTTGTATAGAAGCAACAACTTCAAATACACAATAAAAGAAAATTCAAATTGAAAACGAATGGGTTGCCTACTACGAGTGGTTTACTTTAACGCATTTTAGCTGGGCTTAAAGCAAAAAACCAAGTCTTATCAATATCAACATAGCTATCCCTTATAATGGACTAAAAAGGTAACTCAATTCTATTTCTAGGGAAGTGTAACATGCCATTTTTAAAGGATAGTGAAACCTTACGTTTCCCTCTTTCATATAAATGATAAAACCAACATTTCGAAGAAAAAGAGTTACCAAAATAATAGGAAAAGAAGCATTGAATTCAATATCCAAAACAAGAAAATCAATGGGAATATAATTATTTTTAGCAACAATAAGTGTTGGGTTGCGCAACGGAAATTTAAAATTTTCGCCAAACTTCTCCGCATTAACAAAGAACTTCTATGTAGATACAAGTGAATATAAATTCTCTCGAGATCGTGTATCAGAAACCATAGTAGCGGAAGAGGTGTCGATGGAGTCTGTAGAAGATCCTCAAGCACAAGACTGTGGGTGAGGATATTTTCGACTCCTAGTATCCAACACCTTGATCCAACAGAGTGAGGGTCTCACGTGTAACCCCTATGAGAGTATGCACACAAACGTCGGAGACAATTTTGGAGTGCTTCGCCGTCCAGGACTTGACACCGTAGGTGTATATGATGGTGGAGTTCTCCTCACATGAGAGACAGAGTAATTAGAATCTAGATCTAATCGGGAGAGGACACGTCAAAACCCAATTAGAAGAAAGTCTCATTCAATTAGAGGAAGCTCTAGTTTCATTAGAGGGGCTCTAATTAGACCCTCTAATTCTTCTATAGAAATAGAGAGAGGCTTGAGAACCAATTGTGTGTTTTGCTTGGAGCCTTGGGGCGCTTTATTTAGTGGGAGGAGAGGGGAGACTTGTAAAAGGGAGGTGAGTCCTAGTTGGGGTAGGAGGGCTTGCCCGCACCACCCTCCTAGCCCAACTTGGATTGGTGAGGCGGAGTCCCACTCCACCTCCGACTCCTTCCCCTTTTATTTTTCTACTTTATCTTTACTCCTTTTCTGTCCAAATAATTCTCGAAAAATACTGAGACGACGAGTTCCATTTTGTGAAGCCACTGGGGCCCACCTGGTAGCCCCCAGAAGTAGGGTTTAGCCGTGAGGGGAAATCTGCCCCCTCCCGGACCCCACCCCCTTATATGGAAAGTCCCCAAAACTTCTCTGGAACCACTTAACCCATATAGATAAAATCATTGATATTATCTAACGATGTAAGAGATATATTTCCAAAATCCCAGGAAATCTCATGCCCCTGCATTTGCTCTGTAAAGCGTGCAACCTCAATTTCTCTTTCATAACAACTCCGGAATAAATTCCAGCAGTAATAGGAAATGTTTATATCACTCTGGGACATCCAGTGCCCTCGTTATAAATTCTCTCTAATACATAGAACATATCTATCATGCCGAAACACCATTCTGGTGATACCCCTAACTGATTCGGACCTACCGATTTACCCAAAAATATGCCCAAACTTAAGTGTGTTTCCCCTACAGGTTCGATAGTGTGTGGACATGAAACTAGAAAATCTTTCTACTCAATAATCAATGACAGGACCGTGGAGACCCATATTTGCTCGCACATACTAAACGAATAAACTTATGAACATGTTGGTTACTCATGATACCTAACTTACTCGAGACAATTGATTCTGGTATTGCCATGAAAGAATCTCTGTTTCACTTATACCTTTGTTTTGTCTCGTTACCCGGTAAGTTTCCTCTTTCTTGTTACTGTATTATGATATCGCACATGATGTATCATCATCATGCATTATCACCAAAACTTATGGATATCAAGAATACTGAGTAGGCCCAGGTATGTATCTCTCTTTTTACGGAGGTGTAATTCCCATCTGAGAACATCGAGGTAATATATTCCTTAAGAACTACCCGGTAGCTACCTTTTTGTTCACCCAGTTTATGGTAACTATAAGTCATTTGGATATTTCATCCCTTCTATTATATTTACTTATTACATGCACATCCTTTATTCAAGTTATCTTGAAACTTTTATGTGCTTTCATGGTTAAGTATTTTCCTGATAAGTAGCCATGCCTCAACGCCGCAATGGCTCTCAGCATTAGTTTAAAATAATTGTCAATTTCGAATTTCTTCCTCTTGCACAATTCTTGTAACTATTTTCTGTAGATTCATTAATAAAGAAATACTATCCTCCCACTAAATTCAACAAGGAATTAATTCTTTAAGAATCACTGATACGTCATAATTTCTGATGTTCCATGTTGTATTCATACTATATGCTACATGTTTCCTTTACACTTTATTCCCTTTTTTATCAATTTTCTGGGACTAACCTATTGACAAGATGCCACAGAGCCAGTTCCTGTTTTCTGCTGTTTTTAGTTTCAAAAAAGTTGTTCTAGAAATATTCTCGGAACTGGACGATTCAAAAGCCAGAAGTCTTAGCATTCTCGATACATCCGGAAGTCCAAAGAAGACCCGGAGGCGGGCCCTAGAGCCCCCACACCATGCCTCAGCGCGGGCTAGCCCCTCGCCGCCCCCATTGGTGGTGTGGGCCTCTCGGGCGCCCACCACCATCGCCCTTTCGCCTATAAAGTCCCCCCGATGCATAAACCCTAAAGAGAATCAACCTTTTTCCATGAAAAGTTACTTAGCGCCGCCGCCGACATGTTTCGGGGGACAAAAATCTTTGTTCCGGCACCCTGCCGGGACGGGGAAGTGCCCCCGGAGCCATCTCCATCGACTCCACCACCATCTTCATTGCTGTTTCTTTCTCCTATGACGAGGAGG
Source organism: Alopecurus myosuroides (assembly GCA_028641055.1). Classification (NCBI taxonomy): domain Eukaryota; kingdom Viridiplantae; phylum Streptophyta; class Magnoliopsida; order Poales; family Poaceae; genus Alopecurus; species Alopecurus myosuroides. The sequence goes on from CM054061.1 coordinate 315,138,606, forward strand.
GAGTAGTTCTCCCCTGGGGCTGAGGGTTCTACCGGTAGCTATGTGTTTCATCTCTCTCTCCCATGGTGTGATCTTTATGTAATCATGAGCTTTGTAATCTAGTTGAATAAGTGGATGTTATTCTTCATCTGTTATGCTACTCAAGTGGTTTTGTTGTTGAGATCTCTGTAGACACTTTGATCACGGTATAAAGGTGAGAGTGTGTGCAACGTGTGGTTTAGCATGATATTTATATCTTGTGTTGGATGACCATATGAAATTGTGGTGTTTGTCTAATACCTTCTAGGGCGCTCATAGTGACAACGTGGGGTTAACTAGACATGGGAATGTGACTTTGAGGAGTACTGTTACAGCCCTACGCAATGAATTGGTGTTTGTTATTCGACCGGAGAGTGGTTCGGAGTAGCATAGTGAAGAGATGATATTTATGCATTCAATTATTTTATTATTGTTGAGAGTGTCCACTAGTTAAAGTATGATCCCTAGGCCTTGTTTCTAAGCATCGAAACACCGTTTACAATCAGTTCTGATACATGTTTGCTTGCTGCCATTTTTATTTCAGATTGCTATTATCACTTATAATCACCCATACTACTTGTATTTTACGCTCTCTTTGCCGAACTAGTGCATCTATACAACTCACAATTGTATTAGGTGTGTTGGGGACACAAGAGACTTCTTCTATCGTGATTGCAGGGTTGCTTGAGAGGGATACCTTTGACCTCTTCCTCCCTGAGTTCGAGAAACCCTGGGTAATCCACTTAACGGAAATTTGCTGTTGTTCTACAAATCTCTGCACTTGGAGGCCCAACACTGTCTACAAGAATAGAAGTGTGCGTAGACATCAATAATACACACATGGCTTCTACTCTTTTCACACAGCTGCTACTGTTCTCATATTGTTTTCCACACCATACGCTTAACCTCTTTGTTATCAGAAAAACCGGTGAGATTGACAAGCTCACTGCTTCGTTGGGGCAAAGTGATTTGATTGTGTTGTGTAGGTTCCACGTTGTTGCTGAACTGGTCGTGCGTCCTGCCATCTCAGCTGCATCAACCTTCTGAAGTTACCCCTTCCTCCTACTGGTCGATTAAACCTTGGTTTTTCCCTGAGGGAAAACTGTTGCTGTGCTCATCATACCTTCCTCTTGGGGTTTCCCAATGAGTGCAAGACTTGCACCATCAACCTCTTTTCTCGCGCGGTTGCCAAGGAGGTAAGATAAAAAGTTCTCACATCCTCAGGTGTGAGTGCTCGAAGTTATTTCCTTTAGATTCTGCAATTATATCTTTTGGTTTCTTGTTTTTATTTTCACTAGTTCGGCTTAATGGAAAACAACAAAAATATGAGAGAGCTTTATAATATTTATCTTGAGTAAGTACATGAAGTGTTTGAAGAGAAAATTAAAAAAACTTATGGAACTTTATTTGCATGCTAGTAGCAATTTTATTAGTATGAGTTCTTTGAACACCATTATTGCTAATGCCACGGAAAAGTCTAAGCTTGGGGAAGCTTGTTTTGATGAATATGTTATTTTTGGTCCTCCAAGTTTTGAGGAGGAAATTCACTTTGATGATACTTTGCCTTCAATATATGATGATTATAATGATTGTGGTATTCTAGTTCCACCTACTATTGATGATAAATTTTATTGTGATCATGATATGCCTTCTATATATGATCTTTAAAATGATGAATATGATATTTTTAGTCCACCTAATATTGAGGAGCAAGTTAATTATGATAACTAGTCAACAACCCGTGCATCTGCACGGCCATACATATCCGCATTTCACGTTATTGGATGAGAATAACTTGTATGGTATTTTAAAATTCTTATCTTGTATCTTGCATCATCGAATGTTTTTTCTTATACTGCTGAATTATGCTATTATATAATTACTTAAGAAACATGAAAAAAGTGGGAAAGTTGAGGCCTCTCGTCCCCAACTGACCACAACAGAGGAAGATATGTTGCATAATGCACTTACTAAGACCCATAATTAGTAAATGCATAGTCACTGTATAACATAAATACATGTGAAAAAATTATGAATATAATTTAGTGGTAAATTATCAATGACATGCGCTCTAACTATACCTCCTAGATATAGATAATATAAAACCATCACCGCCTATAGCAGTTTATGATGGATTTCAAGCCCAAAATTTTACAATGTCCGGGTTGAATTAGTGACACTTGTGGCAAATATCTTACTTCATGAATTAATTTGGCGATCTGGCGGTAGATGCCCGATAGTTTTTTTGAAGCTGTAGAGAGTCCATATAATAAGCTATGTAAATGTTTCATATGATAGGATTTCTTTAAGCCGGTGTCTAGGTTTCCACATATATTATATTCACTGAAATGGTGCTGTAGAAAAAAAAATGAAGTCGAGCCATGCCATTTTTTTCATGCATACACTCATCTGCACATCGTAAATAGAACTTCCAATTGATGTCAAATAGTGCTAGGATGATTTGAGACGGTGTAGTGTAATTTGTATTTTTGCTTCCATGGATTATATTAACATACATGCGTGTTCCATGCCCCACCTACAAACTTAATTAACGAAACCACGAAACTATTTTAGATAAGATTTTTCATCAACGTTAATATATATGCACACTACAAAATCATTGTTTGCTCACGCATTTAGATGACAGCCTTTTTGAAGCGCCGGTGCATTGCTCTCAATGTTTAAGCCAAAACCATGGTCACCGGTTTCTCTTTGGACCTTTGTTAGACGTGGTCAGGATGACATACCTGCACAGGAATAGACGTGGGATTACTTAAATTTAGAGAAATAGAGGTATTACTTTCTGCATCGTGCTTCCTAATATGCCTAAGTGAGATGATGTTATTGTAGGAGGACTTATGTGGTACCCCCAAATCAATAACAACCATTCATTTTCGTTAATCCAGTGGCTAAAAACGTTTTGTACTAGTGGTAAAAGTAGGACTAGTAAATGTCAAAAAAAAAGTACGACTAGTAGAATTCGTACTAGTCAAAAATCTGCACTGCAACGAGATGGCCCCCGGCCCAATATTGTAGATGACCTTGGCCCAAGACAGTCGTTGCTCTAACTCCACGCCTCGGACGACCGTCATCGATCGCCATTGCCGTGACGAGGGGCGGGCTGCCATCTCCTTCATGCGTTCTGGTGTCCCCTCGTCTCCGCGGCCCTCCTTCTCCCGCCCCTTCTCCTCCGGCTTAATAGGAGCGACACGCGCCACCGCCAAACTGCACCAGAGGGAGACGCCTAGGCGGCAGAGACCAAGAGGAGGCCGGCCCGAGGTGAGCCGGCGTGGATTCGCCATCTGCCATTCCCCTGCAATTTCCTCCCGGTAGAAGCAACAGAGACCTTGTGCTTCCTAACATCTCTCTTCAAGCACAACAGAAGCACTCAGGCCGCCACCAGCCTGATGCATGGGGAGTCAAGTCAAACTAACTAGATGGGTGACGTACCTGCAATCATCTTGACAGTCAAACTAACTGATGGCCTCATCACGGATCCGGAAGATAAGAATAAAGGAGTGGTGAACAGACCGTTGATGGGTAGATTCCGTCGCACCTTGTCTGCCTTGGAATTAAAAGAAACGTATCTGAATGGGAGAAGATTTACGTGGTCAAATGAGAGGCATGAGGCTACTCTCGAACGATTAGACATAGTCTACTCGACTGTGGACTGGGAGGAGGAGTTCCCGGATGCGTTCCTCTCGGCTGGGTCATCGGGTCCTTCGGACCATTGTCTCTTGGTCTTAAGTTTAGCCCCTAATCTGCAGTCCGGGCGTAGCTTCCATTTCCAGGCCTTTTGGACAAAAGTGGAGGGCTTCCTGGACGTTGTCTAGGATGCGTGGAATTCCGTGCCACAGGAGACCAATCCTTTCAAGTTGCTTGATAGAAAGTTCAGGAAACAGCAAGGCGCCTCGCCAGTTGGAACAACAAATTTGTCGGCAACATCAAGATGCAGATCTTAGTGGCTAACGAGTTGATCTTGAGGCTGGATGTGGCTATGGAATCCAGGGTGCTTTCCGTGGAAGAACGAGCTCTGAGGCGCCGATTGTTAAAAGGGAAACTTCTGGGGCTTGCGTCATTAGAAAGATCTCTGGCCCGACAGAGGGCGCGGATTCTGTGGCTTCGCGAGGGTGACGCGTGTACCAAATTCTTCCACTTACAGGCTAGTCACCGAAGAAGGAAGAATTTTATCGGACATCTCTTAGTGGACGGGGTGAGACGGACAGAACACGAGGCTAAGGCTGAAGCCGTGGATGAGTTTTTTGATGGTATCCTAGGCATGGACAGAGAGAGGAACTTCTTGGTGGATCTAGATTTTTCTGGAGCTCCCTACGATGGACTTAAACCACTTAGACGAGGCCTTTACCGAAGAGGAGGTGTGGATGGCTATAAAGGGGATGCCTTTGGATAAATGCCCCGGTCCGGACGGTTTCACCAATAGGTTCTTTGTCGCGTGTTGGGGTATTATCAAAGGTGATATTTTTGCTGCCTTCAGGTCTCTGGCAAGACGGGACGTTCGAGGACTTGGAGTGCTTAACTAGGCGTTCATCACGTTGTTGCCCAAGCTGCCTGGTGCTGAGGAGCTGAAGGACTTCAGGCCCATTAGTCTCATTCATTGTTTTGCGAAGTTGGTGGCTAAGGTGCTTGCTTGCCGGATTGCACCAGTGCTGCCACAAACCGTGGGTGTGCACCAGAGTGCATTCGTGCGTGGACGCTGCATTCATGATAACTTCATGACAGTGAGGGAGACAGCGAGGAAGCTGCACAGCTTGGCCACGCCGACAGTGTTGCTAAAACTGGATATCACAAAAGCCTTCGACACGGTCAGCTGGCCGTTCCTCGTGGAGGTCCTAAGGAAGTTGGGTTTTGGGGATGTTCTCATTGCCATCATATGTGGCCTTTTGTCCTCGGCCTCAACTAAGGTACTCCTCAACGGATGGCCGGGAGAAAAGATCTTCAACAAGAGGGGGCTAAGACAAGGTGATCCGCTTTCACTGCACCTTTTCATCATGGTCATGGAGGTTCTTCACCATACGATTGAGAGGGCCACGGCCTGTGGACTGCTCATGCGCCTGGCACGGACGGCTTGCGTCACCGGACATCGATTTATGCAGATGACGTGGTTACCTTCCTAAGGCCATCTATGCGGGACTTCAGAGTGTTCTCTAGGATCCTGGAAGTTTTTGGTGAGGCGTCTGGGCTACGCGCCAACTTGGACAAGTGCTCCGCGCATTTAATCAGATGTGGAGATGAGGAAACAGAGTTGGTGGCTCAGGAGTTGTAGTGCCGGATCCTGCCGTTTCCCCTGCGATATTTGGGACTTCCATTGTCCCTCAGAAAGCTCTCCGCGGCCCAGTTGCAGTATATTGTGGATAGTGTGGCCGGCCATTTGCCAAGTTGGAGGGCAAATCTTCTGAATAAAGGAGGCAGACTGGAACTTGTCAAAACCACGCTTTCTGCAGTCTCGGTTTTCTCGATGATGTCGTTGGATCTGCCATCCAAGACGGTGGTAGACATTGAGAAAATCCTTCGGGGTTTCTTGTGGAAAGGACGGATGGATGTGCACGGGGGACACTGTCTGGTGGCATGAGATAGGGTTTGCATGCCCAAGCACCTTGGAGGTCTAGGCATCCCGAACCTCCGACTTTTGAATCAAGCTTTGAAGGCTAGATGGCTCTGGCTTAGAAGGGCGGATACTTCAAAGCCGTGGACTGAATTTAACATCCAAGTTCCGAGGTCGGTGACACACTTGTTTGAGGCAGCAACGACATCTGTGCTTGGCAACGGTGCCAGCACTCTCTTCTGGGTCGATAGGTGGCTGGCCCAAGGGAGGATTAAGGACATTGCCCCCGCCTTGCTAAAGAGAATACCCAACAGGGCCCGTGGTAGCCGCAGGGTAAGAGAAGGCCTAGGGGGGGGTCTGGCTGGAAGATGTACCTCCAGACTTGAACGAGCTTGAGCTACGAGAGCTTTTTGCCTTGGCAGATCACGTGGCAGAGAGTGCCCCCAGGGAGGGCGTGGAGGACGAGTTCCGCTGGAACTGGGAGGCTGGCTACACGTACTCAGCTAGGTCGGCTTATAGAGCTTTGTTTGCGGGAAGGGTGGGCCTCGCTGGTGCAGAGCAAATCTGGAGGTCCCGGGCTCCAAACAAATGCAAATTCTTCATGTGGCTAGTTTTGAAGAACAAGTGCTGGACATCAGATAGGCTTGGCCGTCGTGGACTGCCGCACCCTGCGGCCTGCCCTTTCTGTGATCAGCACGAAGAGAGCATCGACCACCTATTGCTAGGATGTGTGCTATCCAGGCAGGTGTGGACGGTGCTGCTGGGCGGTTGGGGGTTTGCTGGGTGGATCCCGAGTCCTCCGGACAGGGTTGCGAGCTGGCTCCCAGGACGTACGACGGATGTTAGGGACAGAAAGGATCTTTGGACAACAATTACCCTCATTTGCTGGTGCCTGTGGAGACATAGGAACAACGTGGTGTTTGAGGGGCAAGAACCATCAGTGGAGAGAGTGCTCAGTATGGTGGCAGCCGAGGCGGCGCTTTGGTGCGCCGCGGGTTTATTCCAGAGTAGTCTTCGTCAGGTGGACCGGTGGAGGTTTGGCGAGTAATCCCGTTTGTAAGATGGTGTGTGTGTGTGAGTGGGTTGCGTCCTGCGTGTCTGTGCCAGACGCGTTGTATTTGGCCTCGGCCTTTCTTCTATGAAACCGATACGTCTACTAGACGTATCCTTAAAATTAACTGTATAATAGGGTAAAAGCAATTGTTACCATGCAGACATGCATTGTATGCGGAAATCAATCCCTGGGTGGTCAAGTTTGGTCCTACCTACATGCAAATTAGTCAACCTAGATTTATAACAGTGGTGGCAGCAGGGTGATCCATGACCAATCACTGCTCATATATCTGATTAGAAATAAGTGAACGGTTGCGTACCAGCACTGCAACAGTCTGATCCAGCATTGGAAGATGTGAACGTTTGGCCGCTGCTCCAGAGCACCACACGGCCGACGCGGTTTTTCTTTGCCCATGCTGACAAATACTGTACTTAGATAACTTCTCGTAGGACAGCGGCCGGATTACTCGCATCAGAACATATGATGGCAGCCGGATTACACGCCGCCGCCAGATTAGGCAGGACGGCATGATTAGATTCTTTTTTTTTGGCGGAAGTAGATGGGAATATATGATAGACGCCATACTTACACGGGTGGATGCCGTACGTGAGACACATGTCATCTAACGGCAACAATTATATCATTAGTCGATCTAACGGACATAATTTGCTAACCTCCAGGATTAACGTGGAGGCTTGTAGGGAGTATCCAATTAGTAGATATAAGATAATATGCCTCCTATATTTGATGATTATGGCGATGAGAATAATAATGAAAACTGTTTTGTTGAATTTGCTCCCACTATTATTAATGAGAATGACTATGCTTATGTGGAGAGTATTAATTCTTTTATGTCCGTGGCTCATGATAAGAATGTTTCTTGTGATAGTTATATTGTTATTTTCATTCATTATGCTACTGAAACTTATTATGAGAGAGGGAAACATAATTTTATGCATCTCAACAATATCAAGTTTCCCTCTTTACTTTGAAATTTTGAAGTTGCGCTTGTTTTCCTTTCCTATGCTTGTTGCTTTGTGCTTTCATGATTTGTTTTTTCAACAAGATTCTTTTTTATAGGAGGTGGGTTAGACTTCAATTTGTTTTATATTTTCTTCTATATGCTCTCTTTTCCTTCAATTAATATTTCCCATGTGAGCATCTTCTGAAATTATCATGCCTAGGTAACAGGCGTTAAAGAAAAACACTTCTTGGGAGATAACCCATGGTTTTATGTTTGCTTTGTTTTTCTCTATTTTCTTTGAGTCAAGAGGTTGTATACTTCTGTAGAAACTCCTCAGTATCTTTATTTTCATGTATTAGTTGTGCCAAGTAAAGTTTCTAACCAAAGTTGGAGTTGGTATGGGATTTCTGGGCAGGAAACAGATTTTTGCTGTCCACCGTAAAAAATCGTGAAAATTACAGAAAGATCATAATGACCTGAAATTTTATGTCCTTATTCCTAAGATAATTCCGCAACTTTTTTGTTCTTTAAGTTTTTGATTTCAGCAACTTAAGTTCACTGAATTTTTTTGTCTTTACAGACTAATCTGGTTTTGGCAGATTCTGCCATTTTTCTTGAATTCGCCCTTTTATGATGTCAAGTGGATTTCTTTGATTCACGAAACGTCAGTGGATGTAGCTAATGTTTAAAAGTATCAATATCACTTGTGACCATACAGAACCCATGGACTTTTTTTATTGTTGCATTAACCCTCTAATATGAATTACTTTGAGTTTGTCGTTAAGGAAGTTTTCAAAAGTCAAGAGAAGAGGGTGATATAATGTGATCAAGAAGAGTGCAAGGTCAAAACTTGGGGATGCCCCCGTGGTTCATCCAAAAAAATTCTAATAATACTCAAGCGTCTAACCTTGGGGATGCCTTGGGCATCCCCTTCTTCATCAACAATTTATTAGGTCACTTCTACTGAAACTATATTGTTATTCGGTCACATCATATGAATTTTACTTAGAGCGTTAGTAATTTTTGCTTTCAGTTTGTTAAGTTTTCTTTTCTGTAGTTTATGGTTGGATGCTATCATACTTCTTGGTGAGAGACACGCCCCATTTTCATTGCTTAGAACACTCTAGTTTTTCTGTCTTATTGTTCTGTGAGTGTTCACTTTTTGCTAGTACTGCGTTTAGACCTTGTTTTCATGCATCTCTTTTTAAGAGTTGTTAGTTATAGTAGAGTTATGTTAGTACTCTCTTGTTTCATTGCTGTATCTCTTGGATAGTTTTTGTTGTTTGGTGTTTTATGGAAATAGAAAATGCTACGTGTAGTAGATGGTATAACGAAAAAGCTTGCATATTCTTGTAGATCACTAAACTGTTTCACTTGATTATTTGCTATTGTTTTGAGATATTAATAAGCTTAATGGTAAAATTGCTGGTTTAGTAAATTAAAAAACAATTAATGGTTGGTCTAAAACCTTGAAACTGTGCCACACTCAAAATAACCACTTGATAGGATAATGTTATATGACTTCCTTTGCTGATAGAAATCGTAATGGCTTTTTGTTACGGGCTACGGTCGAGGTAGCTAACAATGACTTGTCACTGCCATGGACCCTCTTGGAGTGATTTTCTTTATTCCTTGTGAGATCATAATTTTATTTGGAATATTTTAACTTGTGAGTTCTATGTTGCGGTTTTCTGGTACTCCCACCATCAATATTTGCTAGCCTCTTCGGTATTGTGCATTGCCCATTCTCACATTGAGAGTTGGTGCAAACTTCGCCAGTGCATCCAAACCCCATGGGAGGACTTTGTTCTTCTACACATAAGCCAAAATTTATCTTCCTCAAAACAGCCACCATACCTACCTACCATGGCATTTTCATAGCCATTCCGAGATATATTTCCATACAACATCCATCATCATTATGTTACTTGATGTCATGTTTCATTGTTATTTTGCATTCTGCTACACTGGCAGAAACATTTAGTTTTATATACATCATAAATAATTCAGTTTGAGTTATGAGTACTAAAAGTGTGATGATTCATAGTAAAATAGAGTGTTGCCCCTACCAGTGAGGTTATAAAAAAAAGCCCAAAGAGAAAAAAAAAGTGCAAAAGAGAGATAATAAAGAGAGAGGGGGCAACACTACTATCATTTATTCCGCACTTGTGCTTTGTTAGCACCATTACTTCAGTTTGGAGAGAGTTTTCATATTATGACTTGCATAACTATGTGTGGAATTTACATTATAGAACTTGGCTTGTGTATTCCTATGACGAGCCTCCTCAAAAGATCTCTAGGTCTCTGTGAGCAAGCAGGTTGGATGCACCCCCACTAGTTCCATTGGAGAGCTTTCGTACACTTATAGCTCTATGTGCATATATTGTGTGGCAATCACTACTCCTTGCATAACTTTTATTATAAGACTCCCTCTTGTCTAATGGTCACTTTCAGTTGTGTGAGACTTTCTTCCATTGACCAGTACATAACGCTTACTTGTTTTGAGTGCAAAATTAATTGAATGGTTTTCCTACGTGCATATTGTTGTCACTTGACTTGATCCTAACAGGAGTCGTTTTGAGAGTTTGATACCTTGGATGATTATATTGTTGTTCTTGAAGAGTAAATCATCTTTAATATACTTTGCAAAGTGGATTGTCTTTTAGTATTGACTCATCGAAAAAAATTACTTTATTTTTTCTAATGGTTCATACATTATTCTATTTAATATCAACTATAAACTACAACCTTTATTCATTTGATCCTAGTTTACATGCTTTACATTAATATTGATGATCAAGTTTATGTTGGTAGCATGTCACCTCAGAAATTATGTGTTTTTATCATTTACCTACTCGAGGACGAGTAGGAACTAAGCTTGGGATGTTGATACGTCATAAACATATCCATAATTTCTGATGTTCCATGTTGTTTTCATACTATGCCTACATGTTTCCTTTACACTTTATGTCGTTTTATCGATTTTCTGGGACTAACCTATTGACAAGATGCCACAGAGCGAGTGCCTATTTTCTGCTGTTTTTAGTTTCAGAAAAGTTGTTCTGGAAATATTCTCGGAATTGGACGATTCAAAAGGCAGAAGTCTTAGAATTCCTGACACGTCCCGGAAGTCAAAAGAAGACCTGGAGGGGGCCCTAGAGCCCCCACACCTTGCCTCCGCGCGGGCTAGCCCCTGGCCGCCCCGATGTTGATACGTCATAAACGTATCCATAATTTCTGATGTTCCATGTTGTTTTCATACTATACGCTACATGTTTCCTTTACACTTTATGTCGTTTTATCGATTTTCTGGGACTAACCTATTGACAAGATGCCACAGAGCGAGTGCCTATTTTCTGCTGTTTTTAGTTTAAGAAAAGTTGTTCTGGAAATATTCTCGGAATTGGACGATTCAAAAGGCAGAAGTCTTAGAATTCCTGACACGTCCCGGAAGTCAAAAGAAGACCTGGAGGGGGCCCTAGAGCCCCCACACCTTGCCTCCGCGCGGGCTAGACCCTGGCCGCCCCCACTGGTGGTGTGGGCCCCTCGGGCGACCACCGTTATCGCTCTTTCGCCTATAAAGTCTCCCCGATGCATAAACCCTAAATTGAATCAGCCTTTTTCGAAGAAAAATTCCGTAGCTCTACCGCCGCTACCGACAAGTTTTGGGGGACAGAAATATCTGTTCCGGCACCCTGATGGGACAGGGAAGTGCCTTTAGAGCCATCTCCATCGACTCCACCGCCATCTTCATTGCCGTTGCTATCTCCTATGACGAGGAGGGAGTAGTTCTTCCCCGGGGCTGAGGGCTCTACCGGTAGCTATGTGTTCCATATCCCTGTCCCATGGTGTGATCTTTATGAGACCATGAGCTTTGTAATCTATTCGAATCAGTAGATGTTATCCTTCATCTGTTATGTGATGGCTGACGGTTGTAAACCCCAAGTGAAAGGTTCTGAAGAGTGCAGCAGCAAGTTTTCCCTTAGAAAAGAAACCAAGGTTGAATCGACCAGTAGGAGGACAAGCAATCTCCAAAGGTTGATGCAGCTGAGGTGGCAGGACACACTACCGGTTCAGCAGCAATGTGGAACCTACACAACATAATCAAATCACTTTGCCCCAACGAAGCAGTGAGGTTTTCAATATCACCGGTTTTGCTGAGCACAAAGAGGTTCAATGTATGGTGTGGAAAACATTAGGAACAATATGAAAGCAGTATGCGAGCAGTAGGTGTTTTATCAATATGAGGAAAAAGGACTGGGGTCCATAGTTCACAAGTGGTGTCTCTCCGTGAAAGATAAATAACATGTATGGTGAAAAAATTACAGCTGGGCAATTGACAGAAATAAAGGCTGCACCGTAGTGCATATGCAAGACATGAAGATTACTATGTCATTCATGTGGGCATTACAACAAAATACATAGAACGTTATCCAACTGCATCTATGACTAAAAATCCACCCTCCGAATATCATCCGAACAAACGTTGGGTATTAAGTTGCAAGCAACACATAATTGCAGTAAGCAAAGTGTGTAATGTAAACAATAACATCATCCTTAGACAAAGCATTGTTGTTTTCTCCCTAGTGGCAACAACACACTAGGGATCCTTAGACAAAGTGTCTAGAAAACATGTGGGAAACAATAAGAAAGCAACATGGAACATCAGGAATTAGGGATACATTTATGACGTATCAACATCCCCAAGCTTAGTTCCTACTCGTCCTTGAGTAGATAAACGATAAAAACACATAATTTCTGAGGTGACATGCTACCAACATAAACTTGATCATCATAGTAATGTAAATGCATATGTAAGATGAGATCATATAATTTCAACATAAGCATGATAAACAGAACTTTAATAATAAAGCATAGCAATCATCTTGCATCATGAGAAGTAACACAAATAAAATATCATGGATAACACTGCAAGGAAAGATATACGTTTGTTTCAAGTATAGAGAAAGCATGGCAAAGTGATATTTCGCAAGTCCTTAAGAGTGGGGCAAAACATAAATGCTAGGACACCTTCAAAGTTCATGAGGAATACTAGAACAAATAATTAGAGAACAAGCAATAACACATCATAAATCAATTAATAATGTTTCTGGGACAAATGCACATAAAACTCAGAACGGCAAATATGTTCCCTTAACTGTGCATAAAGTTAGAAGATGGAGACTCAACATAAAAGTAAAATAAATGCCCTTCGTAGAGGGAAGCATGGATCACTCATGTGCTAGAGCTTTTATTTTATTAATCAGAGGTATTAAAAAGTTTGACACTCCTCCCATCCATCATACACAAATCATGGCTAACCGAATCCTCGGGTGCCTGCCAACAATCATATACCGTGGAGGAGTGTCTATATTTTAAGAGGTGTATGCTAGTGTCAATGAATGGTCAACAGAAAATACAGTACGTCACAAGCCAACTAGATTTCACAAGTGCGGCTCCCATATGAATTACGCAACTGGTGTAGAAGGTCATCCCTCTTTCTCTTTTGCTTACACAATTATGCTTTGATTGATAAATCAGGGGCAAAAATAGCAAAGAGAATTTTTTTATATTAATTTTAGGCTGGGCACCCCGCTGCGAGCTCTTCTATCAATTGGATAAGCGGATGAAGCCACTAGACCAGGGTGTGAAATCCAATCAACAAGTGAGATAAAGATTCTCTATTTACGTCCTCATGAGCAAAAAAAGGAACACAAAACAGGAGGAATTTTGGAAGTTTTAAGGGTAACACATGAGCAATTTACTTGGAGTGGCGATTAATTACCACATATAGGTAGTGGAAACAATTGGAAAAATTTAGTTTTTGGGAGCTGGATGCACGAGTAGAGCTCATACTCAGTACAGGTGCAGGCTAGCAAAAGACTGGGAGCGACAAATCAAGAGAGAACAAGGGCCATAATCATGCATAACGACATAAACATCATTAATAAAAGCATAAGTGGTACCACAAGTTCTAAAACTAAATGATCATAGAGGCTATAAGTGACTGGTTTATAGTCACAAACATGGTGTGAGCATGCGCCAAGTCAACCAAATAAAACATTCAAAGGAGAATATCACAAATTTATGCTCCAATATGACAAGAACAACTCATGATTCTTTCAATGGAACATTTAACACTCTTATATATTTGAGGCTAATCATGCTACTAAATGAACACAAGGCTTTAGAACTAAAATAAAATCTAGCATGGTATGAAAAATTCTAGCCACAGTCTATACAAGCTTCTACTTGCACCGTTAAAAATTCTACTTCAAGCAGCAGTTTCTTGTCCCAACAAGCACCATACAAAACATGGTTTAACAAAATTCTCTACATGATACATCAAGAAAACATGAGAGTACTCACATAATAGTACTAAAACTAAATCTCTAAATAGAGATGCAATGAAAACAAGAGCTCGACAGGAAATTTTGCAGTAACTAGAAGAAAAACTAAGAATACTAGCATAACAAGTATTCAAATGAAAAAGCGGAGCGTGTCTCTCTCCCAAACAAGGATTCTAGGTAAAATAATATTATTTTAGAAAGGAAAACTAAAGAAAATAAAGGAAAGTAAAAGAAAACAAAACAAAAACAAACAGAGGCTCCAAGTAAACTTCATATAATGTGACCGAATAAAAATATAGTTTCACGAGAAGTGACCTGATAGATAGTTGATGAAGAAGGGGATGCCTTGGGCATCCCCAAGCTTAGATGCTTGAGTCTTCTAAACATATTCTTGGATGAACCACGGGGGCATCCCCAAGCTTTGACCTTGCACTCTTCTTGATCACATATATCACCTCTTCTCTTGACACTTGAAAACTTCCTTCACACCATACTGAAACAGTAATTCACATTAGAGGGTTAGTGCAAAAATTAAAAATCCACTGGTTATGTATGGAACAAGTGCTATTGATACTTTTAAACATTAACTACATCCTCTTATGTTTCGTGGAGCAAAGAAATCCGCTTGACATCGTAAAAAAGCGCATAATCTTTCAAAACCAGAACAGTCTGTAAAGATGAAATTTTTTTGAGGCACTTACATTGCTCAAATCGAAAAACTTAAAGAACAAAAAAGTTGCGGAATTAGACTTGGAATAAGCCCAAAACATGTTGGGTAATTCTGATCTTCCTGGAGTTTTCAAGATTTTTTACGGTGGATAGAAGAAATCTGTTTTTTGCGCAGAAATCCGAAAACCAACTCCAACTCTCGTCAGAAAATTTACTTGGCACTTCTAAAACTTGAAAAGAAATATACACAAGATTTTATACAAAAGTATACAATCCCTTTACTCAAAGAAAACAGAGAAAAACGAAGCAAAAATAAAACATGGGTTATCTCCCAAGAAGTACTTTTCTTTAACGCCTTTTAGCTAGGCCCACAAAAATGCATTCAAGTATTTTTCAAGTGAAGAAGCATACAAATTGTATCTTGTTAGAATAAATGAATCAAAATACAAATTCATTATATTTCTAGGAAAGTGTTCCATACCTTTCTTGAGTGGGAACTGAAATTTAATATTCCCCTCTTTCATATCAATAATAGCACCAACATTTCTAAGAAAAGGTCTTCCCAAAACAATTGGACAAGAAACATTGCATTCAATATTCAAGACAACGAAATCAATGGGGCAAGATTATTATTAACCATGATAAGAACATCATAAACTCTCCCCAAAGTTTTCTTCCTAACATTACCAATAAGACGAGTATCCAAATAAAAAGTTTCCAATGGTGGTAAATCAAGAATATCATAGAGTTTCTTGGGCATAACAGAGATACTAGAACCAAGATCACATAGAGAATTGCACTCAAAATCATTCACTTTCATTTTAATAATAGGTTCCCAACCATCATCTAGCTTCCTAGGGATAGAGGCTTCACATCTTAATTCATCCTGTCTAATTTGCATGAGAGCATTTGTAATATGTTTTGTGAAAGCCATATTCATAGCACTAGCATTATTACAACTAGCAAGCTTTTGTAAGAACTTAATCACTTCAGTTATGTTGCAATCATCAAAGTCAAGACCATTTTTGTCAAATATAATGGGACTATTGTCTCCCATGTTTCTAAAAATTTCAGCACTATTATCAGGAGCATTTTTAGCAGTTTCACAAAATTTTGCATTTTCAGTAGCAGAAGTGGGAGTGTTTCCAATACCAATTATTTTACCGTTGATAGTTGAAGGATTTCTAGAATGCGAAGCTTCAGTTTTACTAGTGGTCGTAATGGTGCAAACATTAGCTATATTATTCTTTCTAGCTATTTCATCTTCTTTTTCCCATCTAGCATGCAATTCAGCTAATATTCTGACATTATCATCAATTCGAATTTGAATAGAATTTGAAGTTTTACATTCCATAACATCATGAGGCATACCCTTTAGTTTCAGAATATCAACATCAACAACAAGGCTGAAATTTAGAAGCAACAACATCAATTTTGCCAAAAAAAATCTCAACAGATTTATTGAAAGCAGTTTGTGTGCAAATAAAATTCTTAAGCATGTTCTCAAGATCAGAAGGTAAACTTTTGTTGCTGTTATAGGAGTCACCATAAGAATTACCATAAGCGTTGCTATTATTATAAGGATATGGCCTATAATTGTTGCTACCAAAATTATTTCTATAAGCATTGTTGTTGAAATTAAAAATTTAATGAAGTTCACATCAACATGCTCTGCTTGAGCAACAAAAGAGGCTAAGGGAACATTTTTTTGGATAAATAGGAGCATGGCCACTAACAAGCATAGACATAATAGCATCAAGTCTATCACTCAAAGATGAGGTTTCTTCAACAGAATTTACCTTCTTACCAAGTTTAGCTCTCTCAGTAAGCCATTCAGAATAATTTACCATCATATTATCAAGAAGCTTTGTTGCTTCCCCCAAGGTCATGGACATGAAGGTTCCTCCAGCTGCTGAATCCAGAAGGTTTCTTGAAGAAAATTTTAGTCCTGCATAAAAGGTTTGGATAATCATGCAAGTAGTCAGTCCATGAGTGGGACAATTCTTTACTAAACATTTCATTCTTTCCCAAGCTTTAGCAACATGCTCATTATCAAGTTTCTTAAAATTCATAATGCTACTTCTTAAAGATATAATCTTAGCATGAGGATAATATTTTCCAATGAAAGCATCTTTACACTTAGTCCAAGAATCAATACTATTTCTAGGAAAAGATAGAAACCACTCTTTAGCTCTTCCTCTCAAAGAGAAAGGAAACAATTCCAGTTTAATAATATCTCCATCTACATATTTATATTTTTGCATCTCACATAGTTCAACAAAATTATTAAGATGGGCAGCAGCATCATCAGTACTAACACCAAAAAAATTTCTCTCTCATAACAAGGTTTAACAGGGCATGCTTAATCTCATAAAAATCAGCAGTAGGAGCAGGTGGAGCAATAGGTGTCCTAATGAAATCATTGTTGTTGGTGCTAGTAAAGTCACACAACTTAGTGTTCTCAGGAGTAGTCATTTTAACAAGATTAAAAACAGGAATAAAACTACAGCTAGAATAAGAACTAATTTTTCTTTGTGTTTTTGATAAAAAGAAGCAAACAAGACAAAATAAAATAAAATAAGAAAAACTAAAAAAAGTAAAGAGATTGGAAGTGAGAGGCTCCCCTTGCAGAAATTCCGTTCCTCTCCGGCAACGGTGCCAGAAAACTTGTTGTTGGATGACGTTGGGAAACCCCAAGAGAAATATTGTGAAGACTGCAGCGGCAAGTTTTCCCTCAGAAAAGAAACCAAGGTTGAATCGACCGGTAGGAGGACAAGCAATCTTTGAAGGTTGATGCTCCTGAGGTGGCAGGACGCACTACCGGTTCAGCAGCAATGTGGAACTTACACAACACAATCAAATCACTTTGCCCCAACGAAGCAGTGAGGTTGTCAATCTCACCGGTTTTGCTGATAACAAAGAGGTTAAACGTATGGTGTGAAAAAAAAAATATGAGAACATTATGAAAACAGTAGCAGCAGTGTGAAAACAGTAGAAGCAGTGTGTGTATTATTGATGTCTACTCACGCTTTTACTCTTATAGATAGTGTTGGGCCTCCAAGTGCAGAGGTTTGTAGAACAACAGCAATTTTCCCTTAAGTGGATTACCAAAGATTTATCGAACTCAGGGAGGAAGAGGTCAAAGGTAACCCTCTAAAGCAACCCTGCAATCACGATACAAGAAGTCTCTTGTGTTCTCAACACACTTAATACAATTATGAGTTGTATAGGTGCACTAGTTCGGCGAAAAGAGAGTAAAATACAAGTAGCATGGATGATTATTTTTACCTAATAATAAAGGAAGGAAGGTTTCTTCCTCCAAATTTTCGTCCGTTCGGTTAATACGTTTTCATCCGTTGCTTTTTACGTCTTTCACTGAACCTTTGTACATCTCTACGTCCACGTTCCCTCTCGATCTAGACTCTAGCTCTGTCTCTACGTCCACCCAGCTCCCTGTCACTCTAGGAGCCCTGCTTCAGTACACCCCCCCTCCCCCAAACTCAGAAGGTTAGTATGGTCTTTTATCCCGAATTAGTTAATTAATTGAGTTGATTAAATTCGGTTGGCCCACCCATAACCGTATCCAGATGGCATGCGGTATTCTCGCAAATTACCTGCCTGATCGTGCGACCCTGTGCTCCCTGTTGGCCTGTTCTACTTCGTCTGTTCAGCAACCACTTGGGGCGATAACGCAGCGACTTCACCGGACTGCAGCTGGTCGGCTCATCACGTGGTGTCTCGCTCCATCCATCCGCAGGGGAGCCAGTTGCGCCGCCGCCGCGCCGGACCATGGATGTCACAAGATGTAGGAAAGAGTTGTGGTGGTGATGAAGCTTAGCCAGCCCTATATCTTTCGGTCGCGCTCCCATTACCTCATGTCGCCGCCATTACCTTTTCCCTCTCGCTGGAGCAGCTCACGTCACCGTGGCCGTAGGCGGCAGCGCTCGGAGTCACCGGGTTGAGTACTTGAGTTTCGCCGGTCGTGCCGGCCAGCACCGCGGAAGAAGACAGGAACCATCACGAAAGTAAGCGATAGGGACGAGCCCTTCACGATGTACAGATTTTGTAGTACACTGATGCATACGGTAGACCATACGGATTCGTACACGGCTAAAGACGATTCAATAATTAATTACCGGTTAATGATTAACTAATAATTTGTTAATGTCTATCAGGCCCTCAAATATGAAGGGGTACCGGGAGATCTGGGCCGTTATTGTATTTAAGTTTGGGGGAGTGGGGGTGTACCGAAGCAGAAGCCGTCACTCTAGACTAAATCTGGGTGTAAGAAGACAACACCGCCATCACATAAATATGCCTCCAGATATAATCGAATCAGGCCTCGTCGAAGCAGAGGCGAGGCCAGCCGAGACGTAGCCCACTCCATGATATCGATCAGCAGCATCGAGGAGGACAGTTGTTGCGTGGTGCCGTTTCCATGCCCGAAGATGAACCTACATGCTCGCGGCACGGGTCGGCGGACGGGGCCCTTCGGAGTGCCAGAGACGGGCTTGATGCAGATAGAAACTCGATGGGCGCGCCTCACCCTCGCGCGGCACTGCGACACGCGAATGCAGGAGACATGGTCGGTAGACAGGAGCTCAGCTACGAGCGGCGGCATCCTAGCCGGCCACGCGATGCGCGGGTGATATACCTGTCTTGGTATCTGCTGGTTAGGGGCAAGATCTCCACGGGCGATCCCAGAGCTGCGCCCCTCGGGGTATGCGAATATAGCGGCAATGCAGACTTGGAGTTTTGCCTGAGCTATATTGTGGCAGCGTGCAATGGAAAGAAGCAGACAAAAGAAGAGGGAAGGCCTTCCTGTCGATAGGTGGATGCCGGCCTTCCTGTCAGCCCCTGCATGCTTTACATCGTTTCCTTCGTAGTGTGATTGTTTTCCTTGATCGATAGATTGATGCCGGCCTTCCTGTCGCCCCCTCCCGACCTCTTCCTCACGCATGAGAAGCCGTCAGCCTCCACCTTATGCCGCCACCGCTGATCCTGACGGGAGATGCCCATGGATCGGCCGTGTTCCCCTTCCTCCAACAAGCGCCACCTGCGCACTGACTCCATGAAGTAGCACTAGCTTCTCATCCGGTACAAGGCGATCACGATCTGTTTTTGGCTTTGATTGCTGGGCTGAGTAGTATTTATAATCCGGATGAAGTCTTTCAATTTTGGACAAATTGGATCTACGCCGCTGCTTGTGTTACTCGTGTAGGCATCTCGTGTAGGCAGAGAAGGTACATGAGGATGAAAAAGAAATTAAGATTTTTTTTGAAATGGGTAACTCCAGCTTCTGCATCGATTGATGTAAAAAAAAAAAAAGATGCACACACACAAGCAAGTTCTATGGACGAGATGGAAAGTACACACGTATATGCATAATCTACGTGCAGGTGTTGAGGTATGTGCATTTAACTTTGTGATTTCTGTTTCCCTTCCGTAGCATGCGTTAGGTACATTGGTACATATATATAGGTGTGAAACAGGAAAGCTATCTGATAATCGTAATAATCACTTTCTGGACGAAAATCAGCTAATCATTGCCTACTTGGTCTGATGTGCTTTTGTTGTTTTAATGCAGAAAAACAAATATTCAAATTGAAATCAGCCTTATCTTCAATTGCTCCTGGATTGCTCCATATTGCGAAATACATGCAATTATCACCGGCCTACCGTATTCATCACAAGATCTCTAAATCGGTTCATGAAACACTAGCCTACTGAAACATAACAGTAGTCAAGCTACAATAATTATTTACGTGTGATATAATAAATTTTGGTAGAATTAGACGTGTGTTTTCCCTGACAAAAAATGACGACGTATGTGTTTTCACATGGGCCGCTGCTTTTTATGTTTCTCTCCCGATGCAACGCACGGTCATGTTTGCTAGTAAGTGATAATAGCAATATGAAATAAAAATGGCAGCAAGCAAACGTGCAGCAGAACTGATTGTAAATGGTGTTTCAATGCTTAGAACAAGGCCTAGAGATCATACTTTTACTAGTGGACACTCTCAACAATAATAGCATAATTGAATGCATAAATGTCATCTATTCACTATGCTACTCCAGACCACTCTCCGGTCTAATAACAAACACCAATCATTGCGTAGGGCTGTAACAACACTCCTCAAAGTCGCATTCCATGTCTAGTTAACCACATTGTCACTATAAGCGCACTAGAAGGTACTAGACAAGCACCATAATTTTATAGGGTCATCCAACACAAGATATAAATATCATGCTAAACCACACGGTGCACACACTGTCACCTTTACACCGTGATCAAAGTGTCTACGGAGTTCTCAATAACAAAACCACTTGAGTAGCATAATGATACGTCATAAACATATCCCTAATTTCTGATGTTCCATGTTGTTTTCTTATTGTTTCCCACATGTTTGCTATACAATTTATGTCATTTTTATCGATTTTGCGGACTAACCTATTGACAAGATACCACAGAGCCAGTTCTCTGTTTTTTGCTGTTTTTAGTTTCAGAAAATTTGTTCTGGAAATATTCTCGGAATTGGAAAATTCGATGCCCGGAGGTCTTAGAATTCCTGAAGTTCCACGGAGTCCCGGAGAGACTATTTTTTTTGGTGTTTTTGATAAAGAGAAGCAAACAAGACAAAATAAAATAAACTAAGCAAAACTAAAACAAAGTAAAGAGATTGGAAGTGAGAGACTCCCCTTGGAGAAATTCTCTTCCTCCTGGGCAACGACGCTAGAAAACTTGTTCATGACTGACGTTGGTAAACCCTAAGAGAAAGGTTGTTGTGACGCCCCGAGATCGGGCACTATGCAGATTTCAGCATTCCCGCCAAACTCCACATAATAACCGATTCCAGGTTGCCACTTGATGATAACATTACAACAGTTCACGAATAATCCACAACAACAACAGTAAAGATATATACAAGATGACTCAAACGAGTCAAGGATACAACTGATACAATACAAAGATCCAAATAACAGTGGAAGAAACAACATAGCGTCCGACTACGGACAAGATACAAATTGGACTAAGAGTCCTGAAGATAACCGATGGCGTCCAATCCCTGCCCAGGCCAAGCCAGAGGGATTCCCAAACTAACGTCGTCAGACTTCAAACCTGTTGACTGCAATGTGGAATATGCAGCCACGAAAAGGATTCGTGGGTCAGTACGGTTAAGTACTGGCAAGTGGATAAACCATACTCACAAGATACCGGCGTAACCAGTCATCACAAGATACAAATACTTTGGGTTCAACGGAAAGGAAAGGATTATTGCAAAGAAGCGGCAGCGGGCTGCACCAACTAACTACAGAGACTCGATACAACATCCGGCTAAAAGAGGGGGATAAGATAGCGTATCGTAACCAACTACAACTACATCAAACAAACCCATCCTGGATCTCGCCCCTTATCCAAAGAAGCAATCCGAGGATAACTCACGCAGTTGGATTAATGATGGTTCAAGTTATTGTGTCAATAAGACTATTACTAGTCAAGTTATCATTAGTTAGGTGTAAGTTGTTCTGAGTACTTGTTAGCCAGCACTTTCACCAAGTCATCCATAACCGCGGAAAACACGGCTTCTCGAGAAGATTTAACCCTACAGGGGTGCACCAATTTGGCCGTACACGTAAGAATAACCAGCCAGACGGGGATCAAACCCACCAAGCGAGGTACTCAACACAACCCAACTCTTCTTCGCATCAAGCCCAAAGAACCCCGTGCAGTTGAGCGCACGGCTAATCAAGCCCCACGAAGAAAAGGGGACCCTCATAGCACTCTAAGAACGTGTCTCCCTAAATGCCGACTACAAAAGTTCCACCCTGGCGCCAAGGGTTCGCACCTGCATATGCATGCGGCAAATGGAAAACCCGAACTAAATGAGGCGATTTGGACGAGATGCGAATCGAATCAGAATTACGGGGGGCGCCCATACTCGCTTCCCACATGCGGTTAGTGCGCTCATCATGGATCAGTAGACAAGACCCTTTTCCTAATTAGGGTCGACACTAGCAGGCCTCAAAACCACGCCGGACCTCCTGCCGGTGCCTTATCATCAAATTATTATTACCCAAACATTAACATGTTGTTGATTAAGTTGAAACCCAACTATCAAACTAGACAGGAGATAAGACGGACAACAAGACTTGAGCGCAAACAACACTAAGCATGCAACTACGACACAAGGGCCAACAGGGTGAACAAACAACAGTTAATAGGAAGTGGAAGGAAAGGCTATATCATGGCTGCAAGGGAAGCATATGATAGGATCGAGACACAAGCATCGAATCATAAGGCTAGCATAAGAACAACATGAATCGGTAATAAGTGATGAAAGGCAGCCATAGGCAGCAAGTGAGTATACTTGCCTGGAATCCAGCAAGTAGAGGTACATCCGAAGAACTTGTCGTTGCTCACATCATCTCAACGTCCTATCCGCGAAGAAGCAACGAACCTCGAACAAACACTGGATGCAACAATTACTACTACGGCAAAAAGATCCAGTATGATCAAGATATGGATGCATGACAGGTTTAAGGATGCATCAAAGATAAACTAGTTGACATGGTAAACATATTTAAATGGGCCCATATGCAATTTGGATTGCATATGGAAAAGCCCATGAATTAATGTTGAATTAAATGATCTACAAATAACCATCATGTGAGAGTTGATTATAATGATGCATGGATGATGAAAACAATAAGAAAACAACAATAGCTTCAATTTGAAATATTGTTTACCAAGTTTGGAATTTTATTTATTAAGTTATGAAATTTTGGCTTATTAAATGAGTTACACAAGCATTAGTTGTTTTCACCAATTTTAATTGTTCAAAACAGATAACCAAATTTATATTTGGAAAGAACACAAAATTTTAGATGGAAAACATATTCCATTTGTTGAATTTGGGTTTTAGATGAGCAAGTTATTAATTTGACAATTTCAAATGCATTAATTAAGAAACAGTTGTTTCAACAATTTAAATTATTCAAATCAGAAAACAAAGTTGATATTTGGAAAGCTTATTCAATTTTGCATGGAAAACATATTTTATTTGTTGAAATTGGAATTCAATTGAGCAAGTTATGAATTTCACCATTTAAATGATTTAATTAAAACATTAAGTAACTGTATTAATTTTATTTATTCAAAACAGAAAACAAATGTTATATTTGGGAAGAGCATGAAATTTTGGATGGAAAACATATTTTATTTGTTAGGAAACAATTTTAAATGATTTAGTTAAGCATATTACCAATTTAAATGCATTAATTAAGAGGTGAAGCAAATATCCAATTTAATTGTTGCAAACCAGAAAACAAAGTTGGTATTCAAGTGTGGCATTTAATTTTGGATGGAATTCATGTCTTGAGTATTTAATTTGGAGCAACCATTTGAAAATTATTAATTATGCCATTTAGTTTGTCATTTTTAAGGATTATTAAATAACCTTAATTTTAATTGTTCAAATTGCAGAACAAAGTTGATAATCAGATAGTTCATTGAATTTTGACTGAAAAATATATTTTACATGTTAAATTTGGAGGTTGTATGAATTATTTACAAGCATTTTAATCACAGGGGCCAATCTGTTATTTCTGCGGACTTAGAGAAAAAACAGGATTTTTAGACAGGCCCCTGGGTGTTTTACACACAGAGCACACTGGCCCTGTGTCTCTGCCGTGCGGGGCCAGTGCCAGCGAGGTGGGTGCGGGTGAGGTGGCACACACGGTCAATGACCAGTGGGCCTGGGGCTGCGCGCGTGGCAAATAAAAAAAAAGGGTGGCTTTAATCGCCGGGCAGGGATTCGAATCCAGGAGCTCGCGGCGCGGTGGAAGGTGCAGTACCACTATGCTGAACTGCTCGTTGTGATGCTATGCGCTACTGACGGAGGAAGTGGCAACTAAAGACTGTTAACTGAATTTTGACACACGGGTTCAGATACTACAGGTTCAGAGCAGGAACCACTGCGGCTGCTGGTGATCCTCTCGCGCTGGACGATCTCGAGGATGTAGCGAGGGCAGATAGGAGTGCTGGGGGTGTGGTTGGGCGTGTGATGATGTGGTGGTGTGTGCGAGCTCTACTCGGAACCACAGCGACCGCAGCTGTCCGTGCGCGCGGTCTCTGAACCCAAGTTCAGAGCTCCATGGCCGACAGGACCAAGGTCGACGCCACGGCAGCCCACGGGAAGGGAGACAGACGGGAGATGGCTGGGAATGGGAAGGCGTGCTCACCAGGGGGCGGTTGAGGTAGGCGATCGAGCTCGGGGAAGGATGGAGGCGACGAATTTCCCCCGGAGAAGGAGCTGGTCGGAGAGGAGGAGGGGTCACCGGCGGAGTTGTGGATGCTCCCGGCTCGATTCGTCGCGCGTCGAGGGAGTGGGAGGGGTGGTGGTTCCCCTCCTGGCGTCATCTCGGCGGAAGGACGTCCATGGTGACGGAGGCAGTGGTGGTGGGGTGCTGGTGCGCAGGGACAGAGGGGTGAGGGGAAGAGAGAAGGAACGGGCGACGGCGAAGGATAGGGAGGGGTCTAGGGCTAGGGCACGGCAGGAGGTTTTATGGAGGGATTCGAGCCTGTACGGCAGAGCATCGGAGGGGGGGAAGAGGAGATCAGCGGTGTTGGGGGGATGACAGCGACAGGAGCTTTTCTTCTCTGCGTCCGTACGTGGAAGAACCTGCTTGGTGGGCTGGGCTTTGGAGGAGGGGAAAAGGCTGGTGGGCTGGCCTGCCTCTCTTTGTTGTTTTTAATTTTTTTTTTGTTTGCACACATTTTTTTGTAGAAAAGAGAGAGAGAGAGAGAGAGAGAGAGAGAGAGAGAGAGAGATAAGAATAGGTTTTGGGGTTTTAATTTTTTTTAGGAAAATAATGTTATTAATTTCAAAACAGTAATGTCAAAGCAATGTTAACCTTAATTTCAAAAATTTGAAATATTAATTTGATTTTAATTTGTTAGTTGAATTTCAAATAGGGTTTCATTTGGAATTTTGAAATAAACAATTCTCTTATTCAATAGCTCAACCAATTAGGAGAAATTTCTTGAAATTAATGTTTGCAACATTTTATTTGTAAACCACAATTGGATCATGCTCATTATAAATGATTTGATTTGAAGTTGAATTGGAATTTACCATTAGGGTATTAATTAAAGGGAAATTTATTAACAAGCAGTTTAAATAAATCAACTTCAAAACTATTGGAAACAAGTTGAGTTGTTTAGTTTGCAACTTTCAATTGGAAATTTTAGACATGTTTTGAAAGTTTAAATTGGTTTGGATTTTTGAGTGGTTTTGAGAACAGGATGCAATGCATATGATGCATGTGATGCAAAGCAAAAGGAAAGCAACCAACTTCTAACTTAGGGAAACACCCCAGGTGTTACAGACGACACCACTAACAAGGGATTGCGCCCTCGCAATCCACCTGCTAACCCGGGAGGGGAAAGAAGTTCGACTATCGATTCTTCATGCTTCCAGCTGATCTCCTCGACACCACTAAGAAGGGATTCTCGACACCACTAACAAGGGAATCTTGCTCGGGCTGATGACGATGTTCTTCCACCAGGAATCTTCCGATGATCGAACCTATTAGGTTAAAGGCTCAGAAAACGTCCACCCACGTAGGATCCCAACACTTTGAAAGATAGACAAGGGGGGAGACTACAAAACAAATAAGATGGGAGGGGGAAATAGAATAGAGATAAGGAGAAAACCAGAATCCTATTGAGATGTTTCCAAAATAGTTTAGCAGAAATAGTTTTTGACAGTCTAGAAACAACGACCGTTAGCGAGGTTATCCTATAGCCTTTGCGGACCCGTTGCTTCGATAACCATTCGTATCGAAACAATATCGGGAATCGGAAACCAAGGCTCTGATACCATTTGTGACGCCCCGAGATCGGGCACTATGCAGATTTCAGCATTCCCGCCAAACTCCACATAATAACCGATTCCAGGTTGCCACTTGATGATAACATTACAACAGTTCACGAATAATCCACAACAACAACAGAAAAGATATATACAAGATGACTCAAACGAGTCAAGGATACAACTGACAATACAAAGATCCAAATAACAGCGGAAGAAACAACATAGCGTCCGACTACGGACAAGATACAAATTGGACTAAGAGTCCTGAAGATAACCGATGGCGTCAAATCCCTGCCCAGGCCAAGCCAGAGGGATTCCCAAACTAACGTCGTCAGACTTCAAACCTGTTGACTGCAATGTGGAATATGCAGCCACGAAAAGGATTCGTGGGTCAATACGGTTAAGTACTGGCAAGTGGATAAACCATACTCACAAGATACCGGCGTAACCAGTCATCACATACAAATACTTTGGGTTCAACGGAAAGGAAAGGATTATTGCAAAGAAGCGGCAGCGGGCTGCACCAACTAACTACAGAGACTCGATACAACATCCGGCTAAAATAGGGGGATAAGATAGCGTATCGTAACCAACTACAACTACATCAAACAAACCCATCCTGGATCTCGCCCCTTATCCAAAGAAGCAATCCGAGGATAACTCACGCAGTTGGATTAATGATGGTTCAAGTTATTGTGTCAATAAGACTATTACTAGTCAAGTTATCATTAGTTAGGTGTAAGTTGTTTCTGAGTACTTGTTAGCCAGCACTTTCACCAAGTCATCCATAACCGCAGAAAACACGGCTTCTCGAGAAGATTTAACCCTGCAGGGGTGCACCAATTTGGCCGTACACGTAAGAATAACCCGCCAGACGGGGATCAAACCCACCAAGCGAGGTACTCAACACAACCCAACTCTTCTTCGCATCAAGCCCAAAGAACCCCGTGCAGTTGAGCGCACGGCTAATCAAGCCCCACGAAGAAAAGGGGACCCTCATAGCACTCTAAGAACGTGTCTCCCTAAATGCCGACTACAAAAGTTCCACCCTGGCGCCAAGGGTTCGCACCTGCATATGCATGCGGCAAATGGAAAACCCGAACTAAATGAGGCGATTTGGACGAGATGCGAATCGAATCAGAATTACGGGGGGCGCCCATACTCGCTTCCCACATGAGGTTAGTGCGCTCATCATGGATCGGTAGACAAGACCCTTTTCCTAATTAGGGTCGACACTAGCAGGCCTCAAAACCACGCCGGGCCTCCTGCCGGTGCCTTATCATCAAATTATTATTACCCAAACATTAACATGTTGTTGATTAAGTTGAAACCCAACTATCAAACTAGACAGGTGATAAGACGGATAACAAGACTTGAGCACAAACAACACTAAGCATGCAACTACGACACAAGGGCCAACAGGGTGAACAAACAACAGTTAATAGGAAGTGGAAGGAAAGGCTATATCATGGCTGCAAGGGAAGCATATGATAGGATTGAGACACAAGCATCGAATCATAAGGCTAGCATAAGAACAACGGAAAGAGTCGGTAACAAGTGATGAAAGGCAGCCATAGGCAGCAAGTGAGTATACTTGCCTGGAATCCAGCAAGTAGAGGTACATCCGAAGAACTTGTCGTTGCTCACATCATCTCAACGTCCTATCCGCGAAGAAGCAACGAACCTCGAACAAACACCGGATGCAACAATTACTACTACGGCAAAAAGATCCAGCATGATCAAGATATGGATGCATGACAGGTTTAAGGATGCATCAAAGTTAAACTAGTTGACATAGTAAACATATTTAAATGGGCCCATATGCAATTTGGATTGCATATGGAAAAACCCATGAATTAATGTTGAATTAAATGATCTACAAATAACCATCATGTGAGAGTTGATTAGAATGATGCATGGATGATGAAAACAATAAGAAAACAACAATAGCTTCAATTTGAAATATTGTTTACCAAGTTTGGAATTTTATTTATTAAGTTATGAAATTTTGGCTTATTAAATGAGTTACACAAGCATTAGTTGTTTTCACCAATTTTAATTGTTCAAAACAGATAACCAAATTTATATTTGGAAAGAACACAAAATTTTAGATGGAAAACATATTCCATTTGTTGAATTTGGGTTTTAGACGAGCAAGTTATTAATTTGACAATTTCAAATGCATTAACTAAGAAACAGTTGTTTCAACAATTTAAATTATTCAAATCAGAAAACAAAGTTGATATTTGGAAAGCTTATTCAATTTTGCATGGAAAACATATTTTATTTGTTGAAATTGGAATTCAATTGAGCAAGTTATGAATTTCACCATTTAAATGATTTAATTAAAACATTAAGTAACTGTATTAATTTTCTTTATTCAAAACAGAAAACAAATGTTATATTTGGGAAGAGCATGAAATTTTGGATGGAAAACATATTTTATTTGTTAGGAAACAATTTTAAATGATTTAGTTAAGCATATTACCAATTTAAATGCATTAATTAAGAGGTGAAGCAAATATCCAATTTAATTGTTGCAAACCAGAAAACAAAGTTGGTATTCAAGTGTGGCATTTAATTTTGGATGGAATTCATGTCTTGAGTATTTAATTTGGAGCAAACATTTGAAAATTATTAATTATGCCATTTAGTTTGTCATTTTTAAGGATTATTAAATAACCTTAATTTTAATTGTTCAAATTGCAGAACAAAGTTGATAATCAGATAGTTCATTGAATTTTGACTGAAAAACATATTTTACATGTTAAATTTGGAGGTTGTATGAATTATTTACAAGCATTTTAATCACAGGGGCCAATCTGTTATTTCTGAGGACTTAGAGAAAAAACAGGATTTTTAGACAGGCCCCTGGGTGTTTTACACACAGAGCACACTGGCCCTGTGCCTCTGCCGTGCGGGGCCAGTGCCAGCGAGGTGGGTGCGGGTGAGGTAGCACACACGGTCAATGACCAGTGGGCCTGGGGCTGCGCGCGTGGCAAATCAAAAAAAAGGGTGGCTTTAATCGCCGGGCGGGGATTCGAACCCACGAGCTCGCGGCGCGGTGGAAGGTGCAGTACCACTGCGCTGAACTGCTCGTTGTGATGCTATGCGCTACTGACGGAGGAAGTGGCAACTAAAGACTGTTAACTTCATTTTGACACACGGGTTCAGATACTACAGGTTCAGAGCAGGAACCACTGCGGCTGCTGGTGATCCTCTCGCGTTGGACGATCTCGAGGATGTAGCGAGGGCAGCTAGGAGTGCTGGGGGTGTGGTTGGGCGTGTGATGATGTGGTGGTGTGTGCGAGCTCTACTCGGAACCACAGCGACCGCAGCTGTCCGTGCCCGCGGTCTCTGAACCCAAGTTCAGAGCTCCATGGCCGACAGGACCAAGGTCGACGCCACGGCAGCCCACGGGAAGGGAGACAGACGGGAGATGGCTGGGAATGGGAAGGCGTGCTCACCAGGGGGCGGTTGAGGTAGGCGATCAAGCTCGGGGAAGGATGGAGGCGACGAATTTCCCCCGGAGAAGGAGCTGGTCGGAGAGGAGGAGGGGTCACCGGCGGAGTTGTGGATGCTCCCGGCTCGATTCGTCGCGCGTCGAGGGATTGGGAGGGGTCGCGGTTCCCCTCCTGGCGTCATCTCGGCGGAAGGACGTCCATGGCGACGGAGGCAGTGGTGGTGGGGTGCTGGTGCGCAGGGACAGAGGGGTGAGGGGAAGAGAGAAGGAACGGGCGACGGCGGAGGATGGGGAGGGTTCTAGGGCTAGGGCACGGCAGGAGGTTTTATGGAGGGATTCGAGCCTGTACGGCAGAGCATCGGAGGGGGGGAAGAGGAGATCAGCGGTGGTGGGGGATGACAGCGACAGGAGCTTTTCTTCTCTGCGTCCGTACGAGGAAGAACCTGCTTGGTGGGCTGGGCTTGGGAGGAGGGGAAAAGGCTGGTGGGCTGGCCTGCCTCTCTTTGTTGTTTTTAATTTTTTTTTTTTGCACACATTTTTTTGTAGAAAAGAGAGAGAGAGATATAAGAATAGGTTTTGGGGTTTTAATTTTTTTTAGGAAAATAATGTTATTAATTTCAAAACAGTAATGTCAAAGCAATGTTAACCTTAATTTCAAAAATTTGAAATATTAATTTGATTTTAATCTGTTAGTTGAATTTCAAATAGGGTTTCATTTGGAATTTTGAAATAAACAATTCTCTTATTCAATAGCTCAACCAGTTAGGAGAAATTTCTTGAAATTAAATGTTTGCAACATTTTATTTGTAAACCACAATTGGATCATGCTCATTATAAATGATTTGATTTGAAGTTGAATTGAAATTTACCATTAGGGTATTAATTAAAGGGAAATTTATTAACAAGCAGTTTAAATAAATCAACTTCAAAACTATTGGAAACAAGTTGAGTTGTTTAGTTTGCAACTTTCAATTGGAAATTTTAGACATGTTTTGAAAGTTTAAATTGGTTTGGATTTTTGAGTGGTTTTGAGAACAGGATGCAATGCATATGATGCATGTGATGCAAAGCAAAAGGAAAGCAACCAACTTCTAACTTAGGGAAACACCCCAGGTGTTACAGTTGTGAAGAGTGCAACATCAAGTTTTCCCTCAGAAAAGAAACCAAGGTTGAATCGACCAGTAGGAGGACAAGAAATATCTGAAGGTTGATGCAGCTGAGGTGACATGGCGCACTACCGGTTCAGCAGCAACGTGGAACCTACACAACACAATCAAATCACTTTTCCCCAACGAAGCAGTGAGGTTGTCAATCTCACCGGTTTTGCTGAACACAAAGAGGTTAAACGTATGGTGCGAAAAACAGTAGGAACAATATGAAAGCAATAGGTGTTTTATCAGTATGACGAAAAAGGACTGGGTCCACAGTTCACTAGTGGTGTCTCTCCGAGAAAGATAAATAACATTTGGGTGAACAAATTACAGCTGGGCAAGGCTGCACCGTAGTGCATATGCAAGACATAAAGATTACTATGTGATTCATGTGGGCATTACAACAAAATACATAGACCGTTATCCAACTGCATTTATGACTAAAAATCCACCCTCCGAATATCATCCGAACAAACGTTGGGTATTAAATTGCAAGCAACAGATAATCGCAGTAAGCAAAGTGTGTAATGTAAACAATAACATCATCCTTAGACAAAGCATTGTTTTTTCTCCCTAATGGCAACCGCACATTCTCCATCTGTCACGTTTCTGTCACTCGAGTACAGATGCAAAGGAGGCATGAACCCACTATCGAGCATAAATACTCCCTCTTGGAGTTACTAGCATCTACTTGGCCAGAGCATCTACTAACAACGGAGAGCATGCAAGATCATAAATAACATATGCATGAAGATAACATGATAGATTGATAATCAGAAGACATGTCATTCAACATTCATTAGATCCCAGCAAATACAACATGTAGAATTACATAAAGATGATCTTGATCATGTTAGGCAGCTCACAAAACATGAGGCACAAAGTGGAGAGAACAACCATCTAGCTACTTCTATGGACCCATAGTCCAGGGATGAACTACTCACGCATCACTTCGGAGGAGGCCATGGTGGTGTAGACCCCTCCGGTGATGAATTTCCCTCCCGGCAGGGTGCCGGGGAGAGCTCTAGAACCCTCCTGGTCTCGGGATGACGATGATGGCGGCCTCGGGTGTTTTTCGGGACGAAGTGAAATATATTTAGGGTTTACGTCTCGGGGGGAATAAATAGGCGAAATGGCAGAGGCGGTAGAGTCCTGGGGGCCCCACACCACCCCACGGCGCGACGATAGGGGGCGTGCTGTCCTATGGTGTGGCCCCCCTGAGGCCCCTCTCCGGGTCTCTCCGGGACTCCGTGGAACCTTCGGGAATTCTAAGACCTCCGGACTTAGAGTTTTCCAATTCCGAGAATATTTCTAGAACAAATTTTCTAAAACTAAAAATAGCAGAAAACGGAGAACTGGCTCTGTGGTATCTTGTCAATAGGTTAGTCCGCAAAATCGATAAAAATGACATAAAGTGTATAGCAAGCATGTGGGACACAATAAGATAAAAACATGGAACATCAGAAATTAGGGATATGTTTATGACGTATCATTATGCTACTCAAGTGGTTTTTGTTATTGAGATCTCCATAGACACTTTGATCATGGTGTAAAGGTGACAGTGTGTGCATCGTGTGGTTTAGCATGATATTTATATCTTGTGTTGGATGACCCTATGAAATTGTGGTGCTTGTCTAGTACCTTCTAGGGCGCTCACAGTGACAACTGGGGTTAACTAGACATGGGAATGCGACTTTGAGGAGTGCTGTTACAGCCCTACACAATGAATTGATGTTTGTTATTCGACCGGAGAGTGGTTCGAAGTAGCATAGTGAAGAGATGATATTTATGCATTCAATTATGCAGCCTGGTGGGAGACGGTATTGGCAAGTCAACCAGCGGGTGTAGAGGTGAATTGGGAGGAATTCAAGAAGAAATTTCGAGAAGCCCATGTACCGAAAATTATTATGGAACTAAATAAAAGAGATTTTAAGAATCTTTGGCAGAATGAGTCCACTATTCTGCAATATGTGAGGAAATATAACATGTTATCTTGTTATGCAAAGGAGGAAGTCGATAATGAGGAGAACACGAAGAAACATGTCATGAGAGGCTTAAATCCTTTTATGAAAATGCAGTTAAGACCAACTAAAACTGGTGGATACTGCGATAACCTTGGAGGATGACTTTAAGTTACCCCAAGAGGAGAGGAGGACGAAGGAAAGAATGGAGCCCAAGAGAATCCCAATACAGAGATCAACACCCAATATGTAATTTAAGCCCAAGCATATCATCGAGGGAACATGACCAACCCGACCCAATAGGGGAAGAGACATCAGCAGAGTGATCTGTCATAACTTTGGAAATGTCAGAAATTTCCAGAATGACTGCTTGAAGGCCAAAATAATATGTTTTGGATGTGGACAAAACGGACATACTCGGCCAAATTGTCTGAATCCCAAGGCCAGGTCAGGACCACCAATGGGAGGAAATACTGGAACTTCAGGAACAAAACCTAGGAGTGGAGGCTCTAGACAATCATCAGGAGACAATAGGAAGGGAAAACCTTATGGGAAGCTGAACTGTACAACTTCGAGCAAGTCAACACCAACAGTCAAGTCGTGATCAGTACGATTCAAATCTTTTCTAACTTCAGTAAAGTTTTGTTTGATACTGGGGCTACTACTACATTCATTTCACAACAATTTGTTGAGGGTTACGGAATGACGTGTAGTCGACTAGAAGTACCTATTATAGTCATGTCAACTGGAGGAAAATTACTGGTTACCAAGGTCAGGATGAACCAGATGATCATCATTTGTAATGTCACATATGATGCAGATTTATGTGTGATACCCTTAGAAGATATTGAAGTTATATTAGGGATGGATTTTGTAACATCACACTTTTGTGTAATATGATGTTGTGTGTTGTGTACATGCAACACATGCATGAAACCTTGGTTAAAAATTTGCATTCGAATATAACCAATGAAATGGATAGAAGTTTTTCTAATTTAACAAACCAAGTTAAGGAAATGTTGCAAACTTAAAGATATTTCCAAATATAATTTTTGTATAATTTTATTCTTCCAAAAAGGGCCTCAACTTTTCAATTTCCTTGCTATTTTGTAAGCAAAAGGACCTGTTCACAAAATAAAGTTTTTCCGGGGGGTTTCCAAAGATTCCCTTTTGTCTTCTTCTTGATCCATGCATGCACGAAGGTAGCTTGCCGGCGTGGCACTACCACCTCCTGCTTCCATCCCCTCGTCGCGAATACCACCCAGGAGACGTCTGGATCGACGCCTCTTCCTCCCAGAACCCCCTCAAGCCCCCCTCTCTATCTCTGTTCCTACAAACGATCGAACCCTAGCCTTGCCGGAGATTCGTCGCCCCCTCCGCTATGAAGCTTCCCTTGACGTTCCAAAGAGCCCTGGATCTCCATCTTGATCCCCTCGTCCTCCTCGAGCATGAAGAGAAGCGGGGATGGCATGAAGACCGGGGATTTTACCGTCTTCCTCACGGCCGTCCGAGCGCTGCCGTGCGCCATTGCCGCTGTTCCTCACCTTCCCCTGCCCTGTCGTCCTCTCCAACGAGTTCCTGGTGAGCTAGGCTCTCTCTTGGTACCCTCCCATCTCTCTCTCGTGGCCAGTAACTTCTTTTTGACACACCTCTTCAGCCCATCATTTGTGCTGATATTTGGTGTGTTTGATCTCCGTATGTGACTCCTCCGATGATCCAAGTAGAATTTTGTTTAGTGAAGTATTTCTTGAGTATTTTGGTACTGTAGGTGATAGCTTATGTGAGTTTGCATGCTTGATTTGAGTAGAAATAATTTATTTTTGATGTATGTATAGCTCTCATATAAGTCCCTATGGTAGTCTCCACCTTATAGTTGCTTGAAATTAATTTTTGTGATGATTTTTGAAAAATTTCAAAGATGGATAGTTATAATTTTGGAGAGATATTTAGGAGCGATGCTCCTATAAGGACAAGTCCCTCACGCTCATCCACTTCAGTGAGGCCATCATATAATGAGGATGTTATGGCGTCAACTATTGACGATGCGGAAGATGATGGTATCGTTCACCCATCTAGTTTTCCTTGTCGTACATTTTTAAGAAGTGCGGGTCTTCTAGCTGAATTTCTTATGCTTATCGAAAGAGTTGGTCTAACCAACTTTATGAAGATGAAAGTACTCAGTATGTCGCACTTACAGAAACTTTTGTTAAGAGTTTTAAATTTCAGAACACACATTTTGGTCCATCTGTTGCCTTCAAGTTATATGGTAGTCCTTTTTCTTTGTCCTTGGGATATTTTTGTGCTATTATAGGTATCAACGCTACCGGGACAGCGAGCAGGATTCAAGATAAACCCGCAGACCTTTAGGGGATTTACCGAGAAGTCACCAACGATGATGGTCGCTCATCCCAGCGTGGGAAGATAAGGAACATTCAACTTCCTGCTCTTACATATTTTACTTACTATATTGGTACTAGTATCCTTGGTAGGGAGAACACTAGCAACGTTTCTAGTTACCACCTTGCTTTCATTGATGATGCGCTGAACCGTAGCATGAAGTATAACCTTGGTGCACTTCTTGCACGCCGTCTTGCTGCTGCTGGGCCTTTTTTTTGGTGGCATTATTGCTACACGTGTAGCAGCTACTTTACATGTTTCATTTGACCCTAATGATGAAATAATCGCTCCACATAGGTTTAACCTTGCTGCCATGAAATCCCATCAGTTTGTCACTTCTAACTCTACTGCTAATCATTTAGTATATAGAGTTTTATATATGAATGGAGAGGAGCGAAAAGTTACTTTGGCGCAACCTGTTTTTTTTAAGATTGACAGGGCACCGTGGTCGCTCTCAAAGGAGCAGGTAGATGAGCATCTGAGCACCACGGATTTTTAGAGGCAGCAGGAGAGGCGAGACGCGCCTCCCGAGGACCGCAACACGCAGTACACCAGCGGATCCTCAAGCACATATCAGGGGGAGGGTACCTCCTCGACATACTACAGGGGCGGCACCTCATGGGCCCCTTGGTGATTGATCTCCACTTAGGTCAAAATCCTAAGCTTGGGGGAGGTATACCGATATCACACTCATTTATATATCATGTTCTGTCTGTTCTTTGTATATCCATGTTTTCTCTTCTTTTTCTTTTTCGCTTCTTTCGCTTGTTTTCGTTGCTTTCATTTCTTTTGTTTTTATCAGTCAAAGCATAATTGTGTAAACAAAAGAGAAACAAGGATGACCTTCTACACAAGTTGCGTCCTTCATCACGGGAGCCGCTCTTGTGAATCCAGTTGACTTGTGACGTACTGCATTGTCTGTTTACCATTCGTTGACATAAGCATACATCTCTCTTAAAAATGTTTTCAATACCTCTGTTTAATAAAATAAACGCTCTAGCACATATGTAATCTCTGTTTCCCTCCGTGAAGGGCCTTTTTTAATTTATGTTGAGTCTCCTCCATATTCTTTGAGCACTTTCTTGAGAGCCTAATTATCATGCTTAGTGTAATGTGTTTGTTCCAAAGTACGGTTGATTGTGGTATAATCTTGATACTTGCATCTTTGATATCTTTACTTCTAGTCTTCCCTTGAACTTCAGAGGTGCCCTGACATTTATGTTTTTCCCCACACTTAAGGGAAAGCGAGATACCACTTTATCAGATCCTATTATGAATACTTCAATCTTGCAAATAGTTATGCTTCATGTTGTTTATTATTAATATGTTGTTATCTCTTGATGGTTTGCATAGCTATTAAGTGACAGTAGCTTGCATGTATCTTATCATGAGCATAACTAAGTATTTGATCATATAGTGAGTATATTTACATCATATGAAACAAATGTGTTCGTAAAAGTCTTTTATCGCACTCAGTTGTCACTGAATTGCTTGAGGACAAGCAATAAGCTAAGCTTGGGGGGAGTTGATACGTCGAAAACATGTCTCCTTTTCCGAACACTTCTCCTATTGTTTTCCTCTAAACTTGTGTTTTTTGAATACAACTAACATGGACTAATGTTGTTTTCAGCAGAATTATCTTGGTGTCTCGTTTTTGTGCAGAAAAATAAACTTTTGGGAAATTGCCCAGAAAAGACCCCATTGCTCCTAAAACACCAGAAGACCCCGGAAGCCA
This sequence comes from Alopecurus myosuroides, assembly GCA_028641055.1. Lineage (NCBI taxonomy): Eukaryota > Viridiplantae > Streptophyta > Magnoliopsida > Poales > Poaceae > Alopecurus > Alopecurus myosuroides. The sequence goes on from CM054061.1 coordinate 315,175,807, forward strand.
GAAGGACGCCATGAGAAGAGCCCCAGGGGGCCACACCACCCCCTGGCGCCCCTCCTAGGCCGCGCCAGCATAGGGTGTGGGCCACCCAGAGCCCCCTTCGGTCTCCCCTTTCGACTATAAATAGACTTCAACCCTAAAAAACGAGGGGGTTCGATAGTTTTCTAGAAAAAAGTCCGTAGCTCCGCCGCCATCGCGAATCCTTTTTAGGGGTTCAGAAACTCCGTTCTGGCACCCTCCCGGGACGGGGAATTGAAGGAGATCATCGCCACCGTCATCACCAATGCCTCTCCATCGACCATCCATGTTTCCCCCATCCATGTGTGAGTAATTCCCCCGCTGTAGGCTGAAGGGGATGATAGGGATTGGATGAGTTCATTCATGTAATAATGTCGTGATTGTTAGGGCATAGTGCCTAGTATCCTCTATTAGTGTTATTGTCATTGTTGCAACTTTGGGGCCGAGTGCCATGATCTCAGATCTGAACATGTTATTGAATCATGATGATAATTATTGTTTCTTGATCATACCTTCAAGTTGTTTACACATATTGCGTCCGAAACCCGAGGCCCCGAAGTGACAGAAATTGGGATAGCCGGAGGGAATGGCTGTGATGTGAGGATCACATGTGTTTACGGAGTGTTAATGCTTTGCTCCGGTGTTCTATTAAAAGGAACACCTTAATTACTAGTAGTTCCCTTGAGGCCCCGCTGAAAACGGGCTGGTAGGACAATAGATGTTGTGCAAGTTCTCATTGCGAGCACATACGACTATTTACAATACACATGCCTATGGTTACTTAGTGCTTGGATGCTTTATCTTATTTATCTGCAATGCCCATGACTTGATCATTATATGAACTATCTTATCCTTGCAACGCCTGTTCATCCATCCCTATGCCTACAATATTTAATCCCGCTGTTTACTTCAATCACCACTGTTGTTGTTTTCATACTACTGCTGTTATTATTTCACTGCTGCTGCTACTATAAAACAGTAACTACTGATCAACCACTACGAACAAGTCCACTTTCAAGTGCAGGTGAATTGACAAATCACTTGTTAAGGCTCACAAATATTCTTTGGCTCCCCTTGTGTTGAATCAATAAATTTGGGTTTTACTTCCCTCGAAGACTGTTGCGATCCCCTATACTTGTGGGTGATCAACGGATGCGGATGTTTTTCGTGGAAAATGCTTCTGTATTTAGGGTTAACCTCCCGAGAGGCATAAATAGGCGAGAGTGCAACATTGGTGGGCGTACAGGGTGCCCACTCCACCCCTGGGCGCGGCCATAGGGGGGCGCGACGCCCTATGGTGTGGGGCCCCTATGGCCCCCCTCCGGGTCGCCTCCGGACTCCGTGTGCGCGACAAATTTCTAAGAGTTTTGGCTTTCGAATCGTCCAATTCCGAGAATATTTTTAGAACAACTTTTCTGAAATAAAAAACAGAAGAAAACATGAACTAGCTCTGTGGCAACTTGTCAATAGGTTAGTCCGAGAGAATCGATAAAAATGGTATGAAGTGTATAGGAAACATATAGCATATAGTATGAAAACAACATGGAACATCAGAAATTATGGATACGTTTATGACGTATCAATGGGGTGACCTTGTTTGGGTTGACTCATGGATATGGTTGAGTAAGGTAAAGACATTGGCCAACCACCCTCTTTCGCGCTCTTAGGAAGAGCATTATCGCGTGGCGTTAAGAGTTGGTTCGTACGTGTGCGTAAAGTGTACAACCCTGCAGGGAAATATTTTCGAAAAGCCGTGTCCGCGGTTAAGGACGACTTGGTGGAAGATGTGTGGTCATAGGTAACTTTAACGGAATGACTAAATCTTGTTGATAGCTTATGAAGGGTTCCTCCTCGACCACGTCGAGGGGGGTCATCCTTGTAGCATAAGATAGTCCGGGAATGAAAAGGTTTTGGTGGAACAAAAGAAGATGATGATCTCAGTAGTTGAGTAGCTTCCTCCTCTGTTTTGGGAAATGCTCTATTACACTTGCTTCTTCTTCCTCGACTTCGTAACACAAAAGTGGAATTACGCAAAATAACTTAGAAGCCAAGTCTTGCTGAGTACCTTTTGTACTCAACCTTGCCTCGTTGTTGATTTTGTTATAGACTCGAGTGTCGCAACTGAAGAAGGTTCCTACCTCGATGCCGATGAGTAGTTTGGGGTTCCCAGGTGGCAGCCTGGTATGTGTAGTATGGGTTTATCTATGTTGCTTATGTTTGGACTGTTAGTCCTTTTGCGGAGTTGTTGTATAGCAACATAATTTGCCTTTGCTGTTTGGTGTACTGCTGGGTTACGTGACTAGTGTTGGACGTGTAGCCTCTGCATGTAATGTTATACTCTAGTAAGTCTTGTATAATACACTTTCATGTCTAGAGTGCTTCTTTTATCGGTTGTTGGTTTCGAGCTCATTGTTATAGAGTTTTGGCTATGCCTGCATAGTTGTCACAGTCGAGGGGTTGTGGAGCCGATGATCCATTTCTGAGAATGCCTGCCGATGTGACTCAGCCTGGGCTTGGTAAACCCAGTAACCCTCGATTGTTGTTGCACTTCTTGGACACATAGCATCTCTGGATATCTTTGGTCCCGTTCCTTCAATTTCATACGACTCTTGGATGCTTTGATATGCATAGTTGGTTATGACTAGCATGGACACAAGGAGTAGTAGTACCGATGTTATCCGGCCTACGTGCGGATGAATCCAGTCTACCTGACGTTGTTTGTTGCGGCCGGAGCTGGTGACCCTAAAGCCCTTGTGGGTCCATGATTAGGAGCGCATAATAGTATATATATACCTCTGCGTCCGGGGTCCGATAGATTGGTTATCAAATTACGGAGCTCAGATTGATTGTGAAGCAAAGACTATGTCGTTGAAAGGACCACGAAAGACCACGAAAGACTTACATGATGGACTACACTTGAACACCTTGAAAAAGGAGAAGATTGTATGATTTCCAGTAGTAAAGGAGTTTTTGGACGTATTTCCACAAGAATTAACAAGAATGCCACCTCATAGGAAGATCGAGTTTACAATTGACTTAGTACCCATAATGGCACCAATTACACAACCACCATAGAAGATGAGACCCAAGGAATTGGTACAACTAAAGTAATAGTTGGATGAGTTAGAGGAGAAAGGTTTCATAAGCGAAAGTATATCACCATGGGGAGCACCGGTCATATTCGTGGATAAGAGAGACAGATGAAGAAGAATGTGTGGAGATTACCGAAACCTGAATAATGTAACTAGCAAGGACAAGTACCCGTTGCCTAGGATTCAAGACCTTGTTGATCAAGTTAATACAGCTGGAGTATTCTCAAATATTGACTTAAGATCAGGATATCATAGAATCAAGGTAAAGGTTGAAGATATCCCAAAGACGAGATTTGTTTCGAGATATGGACATCATGAATAGCTCGTAGTACCATTTTGATTTGCTAATGCACCTGCAATTTTCATGAACTTGATGAACATGAGTTTTATTCCCTACTTGGACAAGTTTGTGATTGCCTTCATTGATGACATTTTGGTTTACACAAAGATCAAAGAAGATCATGACGAACATTTGAGAATTGTTTTACAAACCCTGAGAGAACATCAGTTCTATGCCAAGTTCAGAAAGTGTGAATTTTTGTTAGAACAAGTAGAATTCGTTAGACATGTTATAACCAAGGAAGGAATTGTGGTAAACCCCACAAAAGTACAATAATTTTTGGATTTGAAAGCACCAACCACACCGAAAGGAGTCGAGGGATTCTTAGGGATGGCTGACTATTACCACTGCACTAGTTTTAGCAGTACCCAAACCTGGAATGGACTACGTGGGAACCCTGGACTAGCAGTGCAAGACCTCCAATATGCATACACTCATGATCTAGGATCAAATAGTCGTGAGAAACATATTTAGAGCTGGTACATCAGAGTACAACATCCAATATACGAATTAAACATAGTTTACACAAACTGTCACATGACCAAGTTTGAGACAACCACCACGCAGGGTAGATAACAGACACAACTTATTTAGCGGAACAAAACACAATGTAGTAGATCCCAGTCACGCCTTAACACCACGGGCTGCTGACTAAGAGATGTGCCTAGTTCGCTGGGTCATCAAGTACTCCTACTCATAAATGTTCTCCTAAGGCTGTTCCTCGAAGTTTGTCCAAGTAAATAGCCACGGACGAATCCAATTTGAGTACATTGGATTGTTCTCGCAATACACCCGAAATGACAGTTTAAGAATGAAAGTATGCTTAAGTAATGGTAGTAGGAAGGCCGTTGTTAGGGTTTTATCTAGCCACGATGAATGGAAGATCCATCATGGTTGATCAAATTTTAGACTTTTGTTGAAGAATATACTTCAAAAGATATTTGGTTTCTCTTGTAGACATTGCATATCCACAAGGTTTGATAAAGCATTCTAATGTAAAGAAAAGTTTTTGTTTGCAAAACTTCTTGGAATAACCACATCTTCAAGTTCATACATATCCGGTACCTCAAAGATACTATCATTACCCTTTCCGAGTACCTCCCAGGTACAACATAAAAAATTAAAGTTCAAGTTTTGAAAACTTTGACACAATACTAGCTACAAGGCCAATTGGCCATTCAACTGTCCATATCCGAGGACTCGGCTATTCTGAATAGTTTTACCCTGCAGAGGTGTACACAATTTACGAGATCTAGTACATCCGCCATGAAAAACCACGGGCCGTCCGTGACAGTATGCGAACATGAGATAACTAGACCTAACTATCCACTATGCAAGTGCTAGTAAATGGCTACCCGTCAACTGGGTTTGTTCTCCCCGGCACTGAGTGTGTCAGCTGTATCGATCCAGTTTCCCCTGACATCACACCGCCATGAGAGGAGACCCAACTATCGCAACCGGTGGAAAATTAATCCCAAACTTTCAATATCCCGTTACTCCCTCGTGGCGACAATTCGGTTCACGAGACTTGAACCCCTATAGCTCATTGAGGTAGACACAGACTACCACTGTCAAGATTTTAGTTAGACCCCGTGCCCATGTTGAGGTAATGTGGCAGTACGAATTGGTTGTGTGGCAATTACTAGGTTATGTGTCATTTTTAGGAAACAAACCGAAAACATTTCTCCTTCACATTCCTTCCATCGAGAAGGTCCCACCTTTCCTCGGGTTTTTTCCAAAGAACTTATTTTCCAAAAACATCAATTTTCAATGTCCACTTGGGGACTGAATGTCAATTTAGATTAGGTGATATCATAAGGTGGCTAATGTCCTTAGTAACACCAAGATTTGCAAGTGGCAAAATTCTAAAGGGCACATAATAGAGATAGTAGCATATTCCACTTCAAAATAGTTTTTTAATCAAACTTTTGTAAAACTTCAGAAGTAAAACATGCGTGATATATAATGCTAAGTAAACAACAAGAAAGAATTTAGAGTGGCTTGCCTTGGTACTGGTCTCGTCCTTGCTCTTGAAATAAACAAGAGTTACAATAAACCTCTTCGGGAATAATACCGTCTTCATTATCTAACGCCGTAAAAATAAAAAGGAAAACACACAATCAGAACAAAAAAAAGGCAAGAAATGGCTACTAAGGTAAACATACAGCAAGAAATTCACCAAATAGCTACAATCCAAAAATATTCCTAGGGGTACACACCATCAAGCAAAATATGAATTGTCAAAGCATTTAAACAACACTAGAAGTGATGCCATTGATCCTCAACCAAATTGTCATGAGTTCAGTGGGTATTCTGCTCTCAAATCATGACAATATAAGGATAGATGACTCTCTGGTCATTCACGATGATGGATAATAAAACTAGAAAACAACTCAAGATTATCTAACTAGGCATAAGGAATAGATACAAACAATACTACAAGCATTATGTACCACATGCATTCCTAAACTTGGGAAAATAATCTAAATAGAGGTAAAGTGATACAATAACAGATAAAAAACTTTAATAATCATGTCATGACATCCCTCAAAGCATGAAAATAACAAGAATCAAATAAAGTACTAAAACCTAGAAAATAGAAAGTGACTATCTATATATGCAAACATGCATACCCATAATAATACATTAAATAAGAGAAGTTATAACATGCAAGATATATAAGATAACAACAATATAACAGAGAGAACAACACCTAGGCATGCTATTAATATCAAAATACCAATTAAAAAATTAGCAATAATAAACAAACATGGCAGAAAACACCTAGAACTTGCATTGGATGTGAAAAATAATCTAGAGCTCCTAAAATCATGAAAATCTATAATAACATAGCCCTAAGAATAAAGAAGCTCATCCATAAGTATTTATTACAAAAATCATTTTGGAAAAATTATTTAAAATCATTTAGTTTCTCTCTGGTCATTTACCATTTTGCATTCCATATAAAATAGGAAACTCAAGTGCATGTAAGGCTAAGTGCTACAGCTAGGCATGGAAGAGATATATCCATATCCATTGACCTCACCTCATTTGGATTCCTAGAAATAAAGTTATGCCGATTTTACTGTTTCAGATAGGTTTTTTGTGAATTTTTCTAGGGTTAACCAGGGGTGCAAATACAGATATGTTACTTGCGCATGTTTAGGAAGACATGCATGACCACTGGAATTTTGGGTTTGACAAAATCTTAAGTTTTACCATTTTAATATTATTAAAAGAAAGTATTAGATTTTTGATAAACCAAAAATAAATAATAACAGAGACAAATGACTCACATGCCAGATCTGGCCTGCGGCTGGGCCGCGCTGTTTCGGCCCGGCCCAGTGAGTGATCACGCGTGAATGAACTGGTAATTCACCGTTGGATCGAGATCCAGGGCCAGAAAAAGAACCAGGGTTATTCAAAGGGGGGCGCTCATTGGTCGATGGACGGCTGGCGTTCATCGTCCTCCTAGGGTTGTTGCGGGGTTATGGCGAGTGTCGATAGTGACAGAGGAGGGTCGTGGCGTTGCAGGGGCCGTAGCAGAAGCAGCAATGACGTTGGTGTCCACCGTCTCCATGCCGGTGACCCGAGAGGATGTCGAGCACGGCAGTGAGGTGCCTGCAAGGTAACAACCATGCCACCGTGTCAGAACGATGTGCTAGAGCAGGGGAGAGAGAAAGAGAAGAATGACAGGATGGTGATGATGGCGTCAAGCTCCACCTTGGTGTCCTCTCTGTGGTCGTCGACGAGATCTCTTCACCGTGGTAGATGCACAGAGGGGACGAAGAGAGCTATGCACCCTCGAGGTGAACGAGATGGGGTGGAATGGCACTAGGGAGAGGCCGGAGGAAGTGGTGTTTATTCCCAAGGGTGAGGGGTGCTGGTCTTGGGTTCTTCTCCTCGATGCATGGCGACGTGTTGGGAGGGAGGCAAGGGGTGGAGGCACGTGGAGGATCCACAGTGAACTCGTGAAGGCCATGTGCAAGCTTCCAAGGCGGGGGTAAAGAAGAAATGAAGCTGGTTGGGGTCGAAGGTGAGCTTGGGTGGATGACAACCCGACCCTACTTCCCGCTCTTGTTGGTCTCATCTAATCCACCTCTTTGATCTTCCATATAGTAAGCAAAGGGCGAGGTTTGCAAGATGATATTGTCGAGATAACATTGGGCAAGTTGTATCACTTCAATTTGAAAAAGAAACATGGATTTGAATTGATTTGGTTTCTATCAAAAAGTGCAAAGTTCGGAAAAATCGAGTTAACATTCTAAGCGAAAAATTGTTGTCTTGGATTCCTGTTGATTTCTATAATAAGTTTGGACAAGTTAATAATATAAAATGAATTTAAATTGGACATTGAAGATGGTGACATGTAGTTTCATAAACCCATTTTTATTTATTTTTACAAAATGATATGTTCCATGAAAATAAGAGAGAAAAAGGGCATCTTTCTTGTTTTCTTTGTTTTCTATTTTTCCTGTTTTATAAACTAGGCGAGAAAATAAGAAAGAAAACAATATCCATGCCACTATTAAAATGTATATTCGGGCATGGTGATTAAGTCCATTTCCATATCAGAAGGATGGATTACAAGCAAAAATAACAATGAGTAGAGCTATGATCCAATGAAATTGGAAGGGTTCAAAAGAGAAGAAAATAACAGAGAATAGGAGGGAAAACTTAGCATTTTCTTAGGGTTTTTCCATGAGATGAAACCATGCCTAAGAAAACTAAGTATTTGAGATGAATTAAAGAGACAATTAAACATAGGAAACAACATTCCCCAAACTTCTCATATCGGATTATCTTGAGGGATTACATATGGATCAAGATTATCTAGAAAACTCAAGGATCGACATAAAAAAATTGTTGGTCCTAACTTCTTAGTGTATCTCCCTTATAACATGCTACTCCAAAATGAGGATGTGACAGACTATATAGTATACTGTGACGCGTCCAAGATCGGATTGGGTTGTGTACACATGCAAGACCAAAAAGTCGTTGCATATGGATCCAGACAGTTAAAACCACACGAAGTCAATTACCTAACCCATGATTTGGAGTTAGCATCAATGGTGTATGCATTAAAAAACTTGAGACATTTCTTATATGGATGTAAATGTGAGTTGTATACATACTACATGAGTTTAAAATACTTCTCTATCGAGAAGGAACTGAACAGGAGACAAAGAAGATGGTTGGAACTAATAACAGATCATGATTTAACCATAAACTATACCCGAGGAAAGACTAATATTGTCGCTGATGCATTAAGTCGAAAGGAGATGTGTGATAAGATAACACAAGAACCAATGCCAAAATAGTAAGTGAAGGAATTGACCCAAGGACAAATACAATTTCTCGAAAGCCTAGAGATAAGGAACATGATAACAATGGATATGGAGCTAGACTTAAAGGAACAAATCCTTGATAAACATCCCAGAGATGTGTTTATTGCTAAGGGAATTCATTGTCGAGTCTTCTTGGTTTGGATCATGGACGGGGGTGCCATAAGCCTACTGGTAGTACTGTGGAAGAAACGTGGAAGTACTAGAAACGAGGACACGATTTACGCAGGTTCGATATGACGCAACTATGGCGACGTTCCTACTCCTGCAATCTCACTAAATCAGGGCTTAAGCTTGAAGTATACATAGTAAAATTGTGAGTATGGTTTCACTAACTCGACGAGGATGAACTTCGAGTTAGCATCTAGCTATTCGAACCTCTGTTCTCTTACTGTTTCTCTTTCTCCCGTTCGGCTTTATATAGATAGTCAGACTAGGGCTTATAGGAAGGAAACCTAGAAGACTATGGTAAGTAATCTATTTTTGGAAAGTAAGGCATCCGTATTCTTCTCAAAACCGTACAAACATGGTGGGCCGTGGTCCGAGTTCTTCTAGAATCCGGCTTCCTGCACGTTAGCTTACTAGGCCGCCCAATGGATCTTGCTCCATTTCCTGCGGGCCACCCTAGCAATCCGGCCATTGGCCAATGCCTGATATACCCCTAGTTGGCATACATCCGACAGTAGCCCCCAAGGAGAATTAAGACTTCACCTTGCCGTATTTTGTTGATTTGAATTCTTTTCAGAAAAGTCGGCGCATTAATCTTAAATCTTCTTTCATTGAAACTTCTAACGCGAAACTCGGACTTCCGAAATCCGGCATTTCTTCTACGAATCTTCGCAGAGAAGGAACATGTAACGTAAGCGATAAAATCATGCTTACGTCACGGATATTTGATTTTAGTCTAAATACTGAAATCGAATCTTTGACAGATTTTGCGCGAGAAACGACGAGATTGTTCTGCGTGACACGCGTCAGTCATCCAACGACTAAAATAGCCGTTGGGACGAATCTCGGCGAAATCGGCTATAAATAGCCTCCCTCGGCCACTCCGTTTGTTCTTCTTCCTCCTCATCTCCCTTGAGCACTTCCATAACATGTTGCGCACTCGGCGATATCGAGAGAGAAACGAACGATCCAAAGCCTCACCGGAGACCCAAACATCGGTGGCCGGAGTTCTGTTTCACGGCTGCGCCGCCAAGAATTGGTAACCAGAAGCGCTTCACATCTACCCGAGACCATGGCTGACCCCGAGCCCGCGGCGGAGACATTCTCTCCCTCTGCTCCGCCAGCTCCCCCGAGCATCTCCACGTGTGCACCGGAGATTCCCGCGAGCGCATTGCCAGGCGGAGATCCTAGCTCCACGGACGGAACCATGTCGCCCCTATCCTCAGTTCCTCCTCCTCTACTTGTATCCTAATCGGGAGACGGGGAATATTCTGCCCACGCTGGCGAAACCATGGTGGCCGTCTCCGCCACCGGAGGCAAGGAAGAAGAAGGTGAGGACTCCGGCAATTGCAGACACTGCAACACTGCATTGTCTCTGATGAGGAGTCTGAAAAAATATGGCTTCCTCGCCAAAGATAAATGGCGGGTGGACGAAGACGACATCAAGCCATCGCCAAAGGACGGGGAACGGGTTGTCCTCGCCTCTCATGTTCTGAGAAGTATTAGTTTCTCGCATTCCGCCTTTTTTCTTCAGGTTCTGAACCATTACGGGGTTCAACCCCATAATCTCCCTCCCAATTACATTCTTTATATCGCCGGGTTCCAGGCTTTATCGAAAGATATTTAAACATATAACCTAGGCTCGACTTTTTCCAGTATTGCTTCAATGTGAAGCGAAACACCTCAGATGGTGTACTCCCCACCCGCGGAAACATATCCTTTAACCTTCGTAGGTTTCGGGAAATATGGTTCCTAAAAATAAAAACATTAGAATCCGTCAAATTCTGGACGGGTTCTTTTTTTTTACTGCCCGGATGTTCCATTTCCTAGAAAGGAGACGGGCATTCCTCCTTTCGAAAATTCTTCCACCACTCCCAGAGACAACTGGGCTCTAGACGCAGTCCAGGTTCTTCCTCCGCACCTGTTGCGGATCAAAAGGCAGATCGCGAAACTTGTCGTTTCTTCTCCTCCCTTGACCGGCATGGACACAGTCTTTTTGCTGGCTTGGAAAGAGGGTTCGGCCTCTCGCTTTCCACGGTGGCCGTCTTCTCTGTGAGTACACGGGGCCGGCCGACGCGATGATGGTGACTAAGAAGGCCATGTCCCAGAAGGACTTTAAGAAGCGGGTGAATCACTTGGTGGCTACCCGCGACCAATATGAAGAAAGCCTTCCAATGTTCAACGCTAAAAATCCTCCTCCCAAGATATGCTTTTTTCTGCTATCTTTCAAGAAGGTTTTTATACTTTACCTTTCAAGAATGTATTCCTAAATCATCTGTGTTCTTTTTTGGCAGCTTGAGACTCTCACAGAGGATCAGCTCGTCGCTGCGGCGGAAGAGGCAGAACTAAAAGCCCGCTTTTCAGCGACCAGTGGACGCAAATGCAAGAAGGTTCCCGCGTCCACCAACATTATTGACCTTGACGGGGTTCCCGTTGCCACTTCCAGGTAAAACTTGGACTTCTTTTTGCATACTTTCTTCTTTTCTGCTCAAGGTCTATTTCTCGGATTTTTACTCTCGTCTTTTCTTCCTTTTAGCCTTTCTCCGGTACCTTTGAAGGGAAAAGTCCGGAAGAAGCATAAAGATCCTACTCATATGGGGCCAAAACCTCCCCCTGCTACTGCCCCGGACACACCAGTGGTAGGTGGGGCAGGAGACCATTCTGCCCCTTTGGAGGATTTCGACCTCCCTCCCCAAAGCCAGCCCAGGCAGCCTGGTGCGCCCACTGCGGACGCGCAAGAAATGGAAGTAGTTTTTGAAGAAGGAGGGCCTTCCATCGTCCAGCCCAATGAAGAAATTCCTCGTTTTGAAGAGAAGTTCAAGGTAAAGAAGGAAGCTTTCTTCGCTGAAAACGCCTTTATGCATCCATGGGCAAAAACAAAAATTTTCCCAAGCCCCATTGATTCGTCCTTGGCCAAAAGGTGGCTGTATTATGCGGAATAATTACACCTTCTCGCCTCAGCAGGTTATCCAAGACAGAATCCACCACACGGGGATTTCTTTCTCGGAATACGCCAAGGAATTCTCCGAGATGCTCTCAGGGCTTCAAAAGATGAGCCAGGTATAACTCCATCCCCCAAGTATTAAGTCGAAATCATTCTTTTCATGTTAATAGTTTAAGTTTTGTCATCTTTTGATTTTAACTATTCTTTCCTTTGTATGATTTCAGCAAACTGCTAAGAACATCAATACGGAGATTTTCTAGAAACTCACTATTAAGAATAAGGAGGTAAGAGCTCTCCTTGAAATTAATAGTGATAAGGAGTCGGAACTTGCTGAACTTCACAACCAGTTCAAGGAGAATTCCGATAAGTTCCATGGCCATTCTGCCGGGGGGTTACCCCGGAGTAGGGTAAAGGCAAGTGCTAAGAGCAAAGATCAGAAGAGACGTTTGGCAGAGTAGATGGCTACCCGGTACTCGCTACCCGGTCGACTGCTATTCGACCGTACACACTAATGGCCAGGAGGAAGAATCAAGGAATTTATTCTCCTCCGAGTAGAGGAAGTGGTCCGAGTAGAAATGGCGGTCTCCTACTCGGGCCAGAAGTCAAAGGAGCCGTTCTGACACATGATCCCGCGTATCCTGGGTCCTTACTGGGGCACTGTTCATCTGTAGAGCGCGTGCCTATCCGCGCCAGTGTGTCAGCAGGGCGTCGCAGGTTAGGGGGGCCTACCCCGTGACAGTGTCAGTGATAATAGATCAGCTTCTTGGTTTTGCACAACGACTTTACACATGAAGACAAGCTAGGAAGCCAAAGTGGTCAGCGGGAAGCTGGAAGCGTACAGTGTGCACACTATGTCGACATCTTGGTTGTATCCGGCTGGGCACCAGTATATAAGGTGCCCTGCCTCCTCCTGCACGGACGGGGACACGACTAAGGGCTACAGTTGCCTAGAGAGAAGAGTGGCTACTCGGTTGTAAGAAATACTTGTACTGTGGCTACTCGGTGAGATACGAATAAAAAGAGAGAAAGGCAGGAGTAGGGGTTTTACCTCCACACGAGGGCCCTGAACCTGGGTAGATCTTGTTGTTTGCAGTGCTAGCTTCATACCCACGCGGCTACTCGCTGCGTGATCCCTCCCCGAGCGCCTCCAGCGTCCATCGTCCCCACATCTTTAGCCATCCTATGGCATCTGCCGTGACACCACCACGATAGTTGGCGCCCACCGTGGGGCAACCAGCGGCGCTGACTGGAGTTTCCGTTCGGACGGGATCGATTTCTGCTACTGGAGAGCGCGTCGTCTGTGGCCTCGTCCACAGATTCGGCTCCTTCGACTTCGTCACCGACAACGCCGGCGATTTCGGCGGCAAGGCCATGCCGGAGGGCGGCTCGCACCTCGTCTACATCGCCACCGTCATCGACCCCGAGTACCCCGAGCAGGTGCATGTCGCGGAAGATCCCCCTGCTGTCATCGCTGCACGCGGGAGGCCGATTGGCCGCTCTGCGGACAGCGTGGAGGTGATGGTGACCGGCCCTGCTGCTGAAGCCGGGAAGGGCGCGGCTGCTGCCGCTGCGGGCGTCATCGAGGATCTCGCTGGCCTGAGTGCTGGCGGGAAGACCCACAATCCTTACGAGAAGGACTGCAACCTTCCTCCCTCCACTACTCCGACGATACCTGCGTCCGCCGTGCGGATGGGCATGCCACCTCCCACCGAGCTCGAGCTCATGACCATGCGGGCGCAGCTCGATCAACAACGCCAGGCGCTGCTCGCCGAGCAGGCGGAGCTGGATAAGGTTAGGCTTGAGCTGAACCTGGACCAGAACGAGTACAACAGAGCTCACGGCTTTACGCCGGTAGTGAGGAGGCCTTCCAAGGCAGGCGCTACGCGCCGCAACCTAGGCACCAAGATGGCGGCAGTTGGTGAAACTGCTGGCCAGGCTGCTAGCGAAAACACCGCCACCACCAGACCCAGATACAGCACCCCCGCCAAAACCCTTAGAGCTGCTGAGGCTGTAGCTGCTGAGCTGCCGCATCTCGCTAGCGACGCGCGCGTTAGGCAGCAGGAGAGGCTCAATGAGCTAGTGCTAGAGGCTGCTAGGCAGAACGAGGAGTTCCGGAAAGCCAACCCGGGTGCTGGAGCTTCTCACGTGGTGCACTCGCATGCGGCTAGATCTAACGATCAGGCCTCATCACCGCATCCCAGTCGCGAGAAGGAGCGGAGTGGGCATTCCGGCAGAGACAGGCAGATGCAGGTGTACGACCCGGCTGTCGCCGCAAAACAGCACGCTGTGGCGCGACAGTCCGGTCAAAAACACAACACTGCAGGAGCAGGCTATCAAGCCCATAAAGCTCATAGCCAGGCCCGAGATGGAGAGCGCCCAGGCCCCTCTCAGCATCCAGTTGCTCAGCCTACTCGGCAGAAGCAGCAGCCGCGTGCAGTCGCACCAGCCGCCAACCCAGTGGAGCAGCCTGCAGTCGTGCAGGTGGACAGATATGATGATGGCTACTCGGCCATGGGCTTGGCAGGCTATGACATCTTGGATCGCGTGGGAGAACGTGTGCTGGAGCCCAGTGATGCCAGGCACAAGCTGGACCGAATCAGCCTGTCCGCGCAGCTCGAGAGCAAGGGGCCGCCTGGCCCAGAATGCTTTGGCCCCCGCATCATGACGGAGCCGTCCGTGAAGCAGTTCTAGCTCGCTAGAGGTACCAAGTGCTATGACGGCAGCACCAAGCCGGAACATTGGCTCAATGACTATGTCACAGCCGTGCACATTGCAGGCGGCAACCGGAGATGGGCAGTGCGGTACATCCCGCAGATGCTCGAGGGACCGGTAAGAACTTGGCTCAACAACCTGCCCAAGCACAGCATCAACTGTTGGCTTGACTTCGCGGAGGCTTTCGTCAGCAACTTCACCAGCACCTACCGGAGGCCGAATAGGCCGCAGCAGCTATCCGCTTGCAGGCAGCGGGAAGAGGAGACGGACCGAGAGTATCTGACTCGGTGGAGCACCCTGAGGAACACCTGTGAAGGTGTGAATGAGGCCCAGGCCATCACTTGGTTTGCGCAGGGTTGCAGACATGGCAGCATGCTGTGGCAAAGGCTCCAGAGGGAGATGCCGAGTACTCTCGCTGAGACCATCCGGATTGCGGATCAGTACGCACTCGGCGACCCGACACAGCCTCTTCTTGATGCTGCTGAGCCGAGAAGGAACTACAACATCAACACCAGCAAGCGCAATGAATTCCACAACAAGCACAGAGGTGACCGGATTGATACCCGGTACGATCCTGAGGAGGTGAATGCTGTGGCAACCGGAGCTGGGAGTAGCCAGAGGCCAAAAACTGCTGGAGCCCAGTACGGGCAGAACCAGAATCAGGGCCAAGGCAACAAGAAGCCATACAGCGCTTCCCAGCAGGGTAGCGGCAACTCGGGTCCGGCACAAAACTTTGTCTTCAAGGACATGAAGGATGGCCCGTGCAGCTTCCATACTCGGCATCCCGCAAGACCCGCCAACCACACTACTCGGCAGTGCAGTTGGTGGGAGGAAATCAAGAACGAGGGTCTGCCTCCTCCTCCTCCTCTGCCAGCCGCAAATGCCGCCATACAGCCTGCTCGCACACCCGCTGCTCGGCCTCCAGCCTTCCCGAGAAGAGAGAATGTGAACCAGGTGGCCTTAGGAGCCAACCGCCACTTCAACAACGATGGCTACCGCAACAACAACAACAACTACTACTACACCAGCAACAACAACAGAGGCAACAACAAAAACAACAACCAAGGTAACAACAACAACGGCAACAATGGTGGCGGAGACCGCAATCGGTACCAAAAGCACCACGAGAGCTACATGATTTTCACCTCTGAGCCTGTCGACAAGAAATCCCAGCACATGCGTGCCATGGAGGTCAATGCTATGATCCCTGCTGTTCCTCACTACATGCACTGGTGCAACCAAGAGATCACATGGTCCAGAGCGGATCATCCCAAGGTGATGCCCAATCCGGGTAGCTACGCCTTGGTACTGGATCCCACCTTCTTGGGCCCTGAGAAGAACGTGAGGTTCAGCAAGGTACTGATTGACAACGGCAGCAGCATCAACATCGTGTACAGAGACACTCTTGAGAAGCTTGGTATGGCCGAGAACATGCTGCTACCCAGCAAGACCACTTTCCATGGCATTGTGCCAGGAGTCTCTTGCAACCCGATTGGCCGAGTATGGATAGATGTGCTATTCGGCACCAGGGAGAACTGCCGCACAGAGAGCCTGCAGTTCGAAGTGGTGGATCACCAGAGCCCTTACCACGCTCTACTCGGCAGGCCTGCACTGAGAAAGTTCATGGCCTCTACTCACACTACATACCTGAAGATGAAGATCCCTGGTCCCAATGGCGTGATCACCATCTCTGGTGATTACAAGAAGTCTATGGAGTGTGCCTCTGCTGGTTCTCAGTTGGCGGAATCCATGGTGATTGCTGCCGAGAAGAAGAAGATGTACGAGGTGGTGGCTATGGTGCAATCCGCGCAAGCTGGAGCGCCTGGCATGCCGAGTTCCCAGCACGGGACGGCGTTCCAGGCATCTCAGGAGACAAAGAAGATCCAGGTTGATCCTGAGTTTCCCGACCGAGTTGCCATCATTGGCTCTGGGTTGGGGGAGAAATAGGAAAGCGAGCTCATCCACTTCCTCCGTGAGAATCGGGACGTGTTCGCCTGGTCCAATGAGGATCTGCCAGGTGTCCCGAGGGAGTTGGTTGAGCACTCGCTACATGTGCGTCCTGACACCAAACCAGTGAAGCAGGCTATGCGCCGTTTCGGAGATGAGAGAAGGAAGGCCATTGGTGATCAGATCACCAAGCTACTGATAAGCAATTTCATCATGGAGGTGCTGCATCCGGATTGGTTAGCCAACCCGGTCATGGTTGAGAAGAAGAAAGAGGACCCCAAGGCCGCAACCGCATGGCGCATGTGCGTCGACTACACCGACTTGAACAAGGCCTGCCCCAATGATCCTTTTCCGCTACCTCGCATCGATCAGGTGATCGATTCCACTGATGGTTGTGAAATGTTGTCTTTCATAGATACCTACTCTGGTTTCCACCAGATAGCTCTCAACCCTGCTGATCAAATAAAGACTGCCTTCATTACCCCGTACGGGGCTTATTGCTATCGTGTCATGTGTTTCGGGTTGCGGAATGCGGGCGCCACTTATCAGAGATGCATGCAGAAATGCTTGCATGACCAACTCGGCAAAAATGTGCAGGTGTACGTAGATGACATTGTCATCAAAACGAATAAAACACATACTCTGCTTAGTGAACTTGAGGAAACTTTCGCTAACTTACGCAAGTATAAGATGAAGCTGAACCCGAGTAAATGCACCTTTGGCGTCCCGGTTGGCAAGCTACTCGGCTTCTTGGTATCCAGTCAGGGCATTGAGGCCAATCCTTCAAAGATAAAAGCTATTGAGAGCATGTCTTTGCCGAGATCCCTGAAGCATGTGCAAAAATTCACTGGTTGCTTGGCATCTCTGAGCCGTTTCTTGGGCAGAATGGGCGAGAAGGCCCTGCCTTTGTATCAATTGATGAAGAAAAGCGACAAGTTCGTCTGGACATCGCAAGCGGATGTGGCATTCAAAGAGCTAAAGGCAATGTTGGGTAGCGCTCCCATCTTGGCTAGTCCGCTACCCAAGGAGCCAATGCTGCTATACATTGCGGCTACCAATCGAGTGGTAAGCGTGGTGATCGTGGTAGAGCGAGAAGAGGAAGGAAAAAGTGTCCAGAGGCCAGTATATTATCTCAGTGAGGTGCTGTCCAGATCCAAACAGAACTACCCTCACTACCAGAAGATGACTTACGGTGTGTACCTGGGCGCCAAGAAACTGAAGCACTATTTCCAAGAACATCCCATCACAGTGGTGAGCTCAGCTCCCATCTCGGATATCATGGGCAACAAGGAAGCGAGTGGCAGAGTAGCCAAGTAGGCAATCGAGCTGGCCGCGTACGCTCCCGCGTATGCGAGAAGAGAAGCCATCAAGTCTCAGATCCTGGCAGAATTTCTGGTGGATTGGGCTGAGGTGCAGTATGAGCCTCCTACTCCGGTATCCAACTACTGGAAGATGCACTTTGATGGCTCCAAGATGAAGGAGGGCCTTGGTGCTGGCGTGGTGCTTACGTCACCCAAGCGAGATCAACTCAAGTATGTGCTGCAAATTCACTTCAAGGCATCCAACAATGTCGCAGAGTACGAGGCCGTGGTACATGGCTTGAAGGTAGCAAAGGAAGTTGGTGTGCAGCGCATTATAGAGACTCGGATCTAGTCGTGCAGCAGGTTTCTGGCACTTGGGATGCTCTGGATGCCAACATGGCGTCATACCGCTTCTTGGTCCAAACCATGAAAGGATTCTTTGAAGGTTGCGAGTTCCAACACGTACACCGAGCGGAAAACGAGGCAGCAGATGAGCTGTCCAAGTTGGGGTCTTTTCGGCAGTACATCCCGGCTGGGATTGCCTTGGAGCATTTGAGAAAGCCATCCATCAAGCCATCCCCCAACTCGGAGTCCATTTTCGTTCCTTCTCTGCCTAATGAAGAAGCAGTTCCAATGGAGATTGACTGGGAAGGTGCAAAGGAGGACCCGGGGACTGCGGTCTCCATCCCAGGGACTGGCGCCTGCAACCCGGAGACTGCCCCTCCCTACTCGAGGACTGCTCCTCCTTACTCGGGGACTACCCCTCTCAGCTCGAGGACTGTCGCATTCCTTGAAGAAGTCCTTGCAAACCGTTCTGGGCTGCAGAGAGTCAACCCCAATCCAAAAAAAGACGCAGCAGTGGCTGTCCCAATGGAAGTGGACGAACCAGTGTTTCCCGCACGGGAGACGCCGAGTTGGGCCATGCCCATATTATCCTTTCTCAAGGACGGCACCCTTCCAGATGATGAGGTTACCGCAAGGCAGATTCAGAGAAGGTCCAAGGGCTACACTATCTTCAGAGAAGTACTGCATAAAAGAAGTGCCACTGGTGTGCTGCAACGTTGTGTGGAACCGTAAGAAGGAGAAGAGATTCTGGTAGAAATACACCAAGGGGAATGCGGGCATCACGCCTCTTCTCGCGCTCTAGTCAAGAAGGCTTTTCGGCATGGCTTCTTCTGGCTTACTACTTTGAAGCAAGCTGAAGATATCGTGAGAAAGTGCAACGGTTGCTAGAGATTCGCAAGTAAGATCCACATGCCTGCTTCCGAGTTGAAAACAATTCCCATCACTTGGCCATTTGCTGTTTGGTGTCTGGATATGGTTGGTCCTTTCAAACCGGCTAGAGGCAACATGACACACATCTTGTTCATGGTTGATAAGTTCACTAAGTGGATGAAAGTGAAGCCTATTCGGAAGTGCGATGGAGCTACTGCTGTGAGTTTCCTGAAGGATGTGATCCTGAGATACGGCTACCCGCACAGCATCATCACAGATAACGGCACTAACTTTGCTGAGGGAGCTATGGTGAGATTCTGCAGAGATAAGCACATCCGACTAGATGTCGCGTCTGTCGCACACCCCGCATCCAATGGGCAGGTGGAAAGAGCAAATGGCATGGTGCTTGCAGGCATAAAGCCAAGGCTGATTGAGCCGCTGCTGAAAACACCAGGGTGTTGGCTAGACGAGTTGCCAGCGGTGTTGTGGAGTCTAAGGACTACCCCTAACCGGTCAACCGGCTACACACCATTCTTTTTGGTTTACGGGGCTGAGGCCGTGTTGCCAATCGACTTAGAGCATGACTCCCCCCGAGTAACCCTCTACACAGAGGCGGAGGCGAGAGAGGCTCGAGAAGACGACGTAGACCTGCTAGAAGAAGCAAGAGAGCTTACTCTATCACGTTCGGCTGTTTACCAGCAAAACCTGAGGCGTTATCATAGCCAAAAAGTAAACCCAAGGGTTTTCCGAGAAGGAGACATGGTCCTTAGGCTTGTGCAGCGCACAGCCGGGATGCACAAGCTATCCCCTCCGTGGGAAGGGCCGTTCATTGTGAGCAAGGCTCTAC
This sequence comes from Alopecurus myosuroides, assembly GCA_028641055.1. NCBI lineage: Eukaryota > Viridiplantae > Streptophyta > Magnoliopsida > Poales > Poaceae > Alopecurus > Alopecurus myosuroides. The sequence continues at coordinate 315,195,733 of CM054061.1, forward strand.
ACAATGATGCGTACTACCTTGTAGATGCGCAACCATCACAGAAGAACAGGTCGGATAAAGCTGGGGAGGAATCCAAGCGCCCCTGGAATGTAGCTCTAATTCGTCGCTTTCATTCATGAGCAAAAGTGTGTATGTACTCTCTTATCCGAGTTAAACTCCTACTCTGCAATCTGAAATTGAACTCGGGGACTGCCCTCGTTCAAGTTTGTTCTAAGTGTTTCTATTCTGCTGTATCTTTGTCTACTCGGTTGCTACGCTTAGAATTTCAAAAAACATACAAAGTAGTGTGTTTATACTCACCGGACACTCTGCGACTCTGCTGCTGTCCGCAACCCGGCTTCATGGCAAGCCAGAGAACAAGCCAAGGAGTCAATGAACACATGAAAAATTGCAAAGAGAAGGACGCGTGTGGCAACCGAATAGAGTGTTTTTTACTGTTTGTTGTTAACTTTTCGGCTATGTGGTGGGTAGCGTTACTATGACTATTTCCAAGCGGCTAAGTATTTGAAACTCCAACTTCGAACTCTTGTGACTCGAATACCAAAAAAGCAACAAGTTGCAGGTAAGAGCTGAGATAAAAAGAAGGAGTGAATGAGAAATGCAACTCGGGGACTCGCATGATAACGCAACCCGGCATCAAGCCAAAGCTGCTCAGAATTGTTAAGTATAAAACTTCAAGTGGAATAAAACTGAGTAGCAACGGGAAGATAAATTGTTTGATACGTCTGCACCCGGCATTCCGGGGATCTGATAAAAAGTTTCGAGGCATAAGTATTGCAGGACAGAACTAGCTTGAGGTCGCGGTATTATCCAGGTTGGCAGTGGCGGCATCCGTTTCAGGGTTGGCGGCAGCTTGATCGGAGGTGGCGGTGGCCACCGAGATGGGGTCGGACTGGGCGCGGAGTAGAGTCCCGTCACCAAGTGTCGTGCCGGAGGAAGAGCCCATCTCGGGAGTTGCATCCTGGGTGGCATCATGGCTCTCAGCTTCTTCGTCGCTACCCGCGGTGGCCTTGCCCTTCCCGCCCTTCCCCTTCTCGGGGCTTGTCTCTTCAAAGCAGCCCAAATCCTCCGACTCGGTCTCCTCGTCATCATCTTCGTCCTCATCATCACCTTACGCATCGGTATCGGGCTCGGTGAGGCCTTCGATGAAGCGCGCGGTATCCGCGTAGGAGGCGATCTCATATGCGACTGCCTGGCGGCGAGTCACACACTCGGGATCCTTCTCCCATTTTGAGTCCCGGCGCATCTCGAGGATGGTGTTGAGGTTGAGATTCTCATACCAGCTGCAAATGAAGAGCAGGAGCATGTCGGCGCCTGCCCGAGCTCCGGATGCGCCCCATTTCTTCAACTCGGCTTTGACACCGTTGAGCTTCTCGGCGAGCGCGCGGATGGTCCTTGGCAAAGGTTCTTGGGGCCAGAACAGCGCGTGCAGCTTGAAGGCCGTGGATGCCAAATCAGTGCCCAAGCCCCTCAGACGCTGAACTTGCCCCTGCAGATTGGTGAAGCTATCTTCAATTGAAGCCTTGGTGTCCATCGGCAGCCCCTTCTCGGATCGAAGTTCTTGAGCCTTAGACAGGGCAGGCTTGCTAGCCTAGCAGAGATCGGGGAAGATTTCTGAAAATGCTATCAGAATGGATTAGAGACAGAGGCAGAGAAGAGATACAAATCAAGTCACAAGGAGGAAGAAGGAAATAGGAAGGCGCAGAGGAGCGAGAACTTACTGTTCAGGTCGCAGAGTAGCGATTCCAGCTTCCTCTTCCACGACTCCTCGTCAGCAATATGCTTCTCTTCAACCTTGCGGAACTCGGCCAGCTGGCCCATGAGGTCCACATTGCTCTTCTTCAGCGTCTCGTTCTCCAACTTGAGGGCTCGCTACGTGGCTTTGAAGGTTGCCTCCATCTTTTCCTTCTCGGCAGTCAGTTCTAGGGCTTCCTGGAGGGCAGATTTCAGTTTGACTTGCAGCGGTTCCATCTCGGTGAGATGTCTACTCTTGAACTCCACCTCCAGGTCCGCAATCTGCTGCTTCAACTCGGCAGGTTTCAGACAGTCAAGATGCTCCTCGCGGAACTTCTTGTACTCTTCTGCGGACAGAAGCGGTACAGTAAGCAGGGTAGCCACAACAAAAAAGGACTAAAACAACCAAGAAGACGACAACTCACCTTCGAGTTCCTTAATCTTGCTTTCAGCGGATTCAACGAAGACATGGCAGTGTTTGTGCTCATCCGTCAGTGTCTCAAGTTTGCCTGCAGAGTAGAGGGAGTTAGAGCAAAGAGCACATACGGGCGTAAACAAAAAACGCACTAACCGAAAAGCTAGAAGCTTACTCTCGAGTGCTGAGATCTAGAGAGCACGATCCAGGGCTGCCTTCTCCGTCTCAGCATCGGTCTTGCGCTCCGCTTCCAGGGCCTCGAGGCGTCTCTTGGCAATGGAGTGGTTCCAGAGCAGACGCCGGTAGAGGGTTTTCCTCTTAAAGAGGCTATTCTAAAAAAGCAGAAAGAAAGGGAGTTAGACATGGCTTTGAAGATTTGGCCCGAGAAGACGGCAACTCGGTTGAGTACCCGTCTACTCGGCCCGAATCTCGGGGACTGGATAGTGGTTAAGGAGAAAGAGAAGAGTAGAAGAAGAAGGAAATCGTAACTCGGAACAATAAACCGCATCTCGGAAAAAGCAAACAAAACTTACAACGTAGGTTTGCTCGAGATCTTCTGCAGCTTTGCGGTGGACGAACAGTTTCGCGGCCAGCGTGCTAGTGGCGGACGAGATAGTCATTGGATTGTAACCAATGTCCGCCTTGTTCCAATCGGTGCGCCAATGGTCCAGCGGGCCCAAAGTCATGCCATCCCAGGTTGGGTTGCCAAGGAAATCGCTCTCCCACACCGCGTCGCTGAAGCCGGCCCGGTCGATTATCTGCTCGAGCCCTGCGGACTGCACCTCAGTCTCTTGGGCCTCGCGCGAGAAGATCGAGAGGGCCTTCTTCTTCTTCTCCGACAACTTGGCGTCCACAGCTGTGGCTTGCTTGCCCTTTGTAAGCGCGGCCTTCTTCTCGTCCGCGGTCAGCTTGATGCCATACTGCTGGGCCGTCTGCACCATGTAGGGCAGGTAGCCAGGTGGATCCTGAGCGCTTGATCCTGTGTTTACGCCAGCGGAACCGCCAGAAGCACCTGCGCCAGCAGAACTGCCAGGAGCGCCAATGATGAGCTGCCCAGCTTTTGTGGAAGGCTTCGCGGGTAGTTTAGGCGGCGGCATCTTGGCAGAATCCTGCGCAGCGTTGCGCGGTGGATTCGTGCGGACTGCGGCAGCAGGCTGAGTAGCCTGCTTCTCGGCAGCATCCGCCTTCTTGATGTTCTGCTTGGCTGGAGGGCTTGGTGCAATCTTCTCGGCGCTCTGTTTGGCTGGAGGGTTTGCCAGGGTCTTGGCCTTCTTTGCTGGAGGGCTGGAGGCGGTAGGTGGAGCAGCCTGCTGAGTAGGCGGCACAGGGGGCCGGCTACTCGGCGCAGCGTCTGGCTGCGCTTGGCTCTGCGGGTCCTGCTCCACCGCAGTCATCTCAGCCCGCTGCTCGGCAGCGGGATCTGGTCGTGCATCTTCTTGTACTTCTACCCGCGGCTGGGCCGCGAGGTCATCTTGGGCAGCGGCCTCAGCATCCGGCTGCTCCTGGTTCTCTTCCCGCCGCTCAAGGGCGGCGCGGTCTTGGTTGTCGGCATCTTGTTCGATATTCTCCCCAGCTGAAGCAGCAGGGGGAGAAGGGGGTCTCTCGTCGTGAACGGCATCCTGCGCGTATGGCTCCGCGCGGGCCTGCTGTTCCGTGTCCATGTCCTGAGCGCCAGCGCCCGTGTCTTGGGCGTTGGCACCTTCCTCTTCTTCGTTCGCGGGAGAGGACTCACGCGACCCATCCCGTGCAGCAGGCTCCTCCTCGTCCTCATCAAGATTGATGAGCGACTAGGGGTTGACAGGTGTTTTCTTCTTGGACTTGGCGAGGGCAGCAGCAGTATCAGCGTCCAAGGGGACGCTGAAGAGAAAAAGGAATTCAGAAAAGCGGAGGGAAAGAGGAACACCAGGAAGCATTAACAAGATGTAAAACAGAGGAAAAAACTACTTACCCTTTGCGGGAAGGAGGTGGCCTTCGGCCTGAGACCTGCTTCTTTTTCTTCTCGGCTTTCGGCTTCTTGGCGGGAGGCTCTTGAGCACCGCTACCCGTCCTCTTCCGAGTGGTGGGAGCGGCCACCGCAACCGGATTGACGTCAAGGACGTCCTCGTCTTCCTCCTCCGCGTCGGCGTCGTCTACAGTATAGAAGAGAAGAAGCAGATGAGAAGCAGAAAGGAAGAAGAAATAGCACTACCCGTAGCTGCAGAGGCAAGCTCAATCACCTTCTTCTTCGTCCTCAGACCAATCCCGAATGGAAGCATCGATGTGGTGCTTACCATGCTGTTCGGCATGAGGGACACAGAGGGTGTCCTGGGTGTCGTAGGCGGTCTCGTCATCCTCCGTCCTATCTGGATCCCAGTTGGCCTCAAGGAGCTCCTCGTTCTCAGCAAGCTGGCGATCAAGGTGCTGAGAATACACGCAAGCAGCGTAAATCAGTTGAGTAATACAAGGAACTATACCCGGAGCGGGATGCAAACACAAAGCATATTTCAACAAGTGCTCTACTCGACATGGCGTGCACACACAAAGCACACAAGGCCTAACAGATACTAGCGAGTACTCTATTCAATGTGGCGTGCAAACACAAAGCACATGAAGCCTAATGGACACTAGCGGGAGTTTCTACTCGACACAGCTTGCGAATACTAAGCATCCTAAGCGGGAAGGCCGTCTACTCGGCATCAAGATGCAAAGACAAAGCATAACAGTACTAACCTGTCCAATGGGCTTCGTGCGGCTGTACGGCACGAAGCCGTACTGCCAGTTGTCGGTGAGGCCGGTGCTCATGATCGAGCGCGCCCAGATGGCCACATCCGCGTTGCTCAACTCGAACGTGGTCGTCCGCGTGCAGTCTCTGTTGCCCCCATGTAGCACATGAGGGGCGCACGGCGCTGCAGCGGGAGCGCCCGCCTGGAAATCCAGCAGGCGATGGGGTCGTCGCTCTTCAGCCCCAGATCCTTCAGCTGGGCCAGGCTCTGGTTCATCTGCTTGATGTCGCCTTCTAGAGCGGGCTTGAATCCCCAATTCTGTTGGGTGGGCGCCGTGTTCGTCCACTTGGGGAGGTGGATCCGGTCCACAATCGGCGCTCCCTCTTCGACAGCAACGTTCTTCACGTAGAAGAACGACCGCTGCCACTTGCGCACGGAGTCGAGGCCCTTGATGTGCAGGTGGTTGGTCCCGCCGCGTTGCAGCATCATGGCGCTGCCGGTCTTGGTCATGCTACGGGTGCTCTCCGTGCTACCCGGCTTGGGCACGCTTTGCTTCCTGAAGAAGAAGTAGCGCGCCCAGGTGTGCACCGTGGGGCGCACACCCAAGAACGCCTCGCACACCACGGCGTGGTATGCGAGCATGACGATGGCGTTAGGCGGTAGGTGGTGTGGTTGAAGGCCGAAATGGTTGAGGAAGGAGCGGAAGAAGTCGGAGACGGGAAGCCCGAATCCTCGCTTGAAGTGAGCGAGGAACACGACGAACTCGTCCGCCTCCGGGGTGGGGACGAGCTCGCCGTTCGAGGGCCTGCAGCGCACGCCGGTGGGAACCCGGCGGGTGTTCACGAGCCACTGGTAATCGTCTGCCGTGACCTCGGAACCAGCCCACCCGGCGCGGGCATCGTCGTCGCGGGCCATCGAGAAGAGGAGATTCGAGAGAATTCGGTGGAGATTTTTGGAGATTTGGTGGAAATCTCTGGCCTTCCGGCGTCACAGAGAGCAGCGGCACGGTGAGAGGTGCAGCGTCGGAGATGCGAAGAGACAAGGGAGGAATGCGAGCAGGAAGGGGAAGAAGGAGTTACCGAGGGGGTATTTATCCCTCCCCTCGGATAGCCGTTACCAGTAACGCTACTGGGATCAGTTATGCGCAGAGATCATGCGATGTGGGGTCTGGGCCGGTTAGAAACGCACACAGCGCAGTTCGCGCGCATAACGGCCGCAATCGATCCCACGTCGAGATCGTGGGTGATAACTGCACTTGATGTGACCTAACGGGCCAGTGGGCCCAGGCCGCAGTAATAGACGCGTGGCCTGCCATATCCCGGGCACCGAGGCGTCGGGGGTACGAGAACTTGACACGTGCCCAGTTGCAGTACGGAAAGGCGGATTTGGTCTGCCACGCCGAGATTCTCTCCAGGAATTCCGCGAAGTCATTCTACTCGGCGACAGAGAAGAGAAATAGTCCCATTCGGGAGAGAGGAGACCTGAGCCAGAATTAGGGGGCTACTCGGAGGCTCTACTCAGCAACCTAAGGCTCAAAGGCAAGATTGGTTTTTAAGCTGGCAGAGCCCAGTGAACAAGTTCGCAGGACTCTACCAGCTTCGGGGACTAATGTCGGGGGGTTACCCCCGAGTAGGGTAAAGGCAAGTGCTAAGAGCAAAGATCAGAAGAGACGTTTGGCAGAGTAGCTGGCTACCCGGTACTCGCTACCCGGTCGACTGCTATTCGGCCGTACACACTGATGGCCAGGAGGAAGAATCAAGGAAGTTATTCTCCTCCGAGTAGAGGAAGTGGTCCGAGTAGAAATGGCGGTCTCCTACTCGGGCCAGAAGTCAAAGGAGCCGTTCTGACACAGGATCCCGCGTATCCTGGGTCCGTACTGGGGCACTGTTCATCTGCAGAGCGCGTGCCTATCCGCGCCAGTGTGTCAGCAGGGCGTCGCAGGTTAGGGGGGGCCTACCCCGTGACAGTGTCAGTGATAACAGATCAGCTTCTTGGTTTTGCACAACGACTTTACACATGAAGACAAGCTAGGAAGCCAAAGTGGTCAGCGGGAAGCTGGAAGCGTACAGTGTGCACACTATGTCGACATCTTGGCTGTATCCGGCTGGGCAACAGTATATAAGGTGCCCTGCCTCCTCCTGCGCGGACGGGGACACGACTAAGGGCTACAGTTGCCTAGAGAGAAGAGTGGCTACTCGGTTGTAAGAAATACTTGTACTGTGGCTACTCGGTGAGACACGAATAAAAAGAGAGAGAGAGGCAGGAGTAGGGGTTTTACCTCCACACGAGTGCCCTGAACCTGGGTAGATCTTGTTGTTTGCAGTGCTAGCTTCATACCCACGCGTCTACTCGCTGCGTGATCCCTCCCCGAGCGCCTCCAGCGTCCATCGTCCCCACATCTTTAGCCATCCTATGGCATCTGCCGTGACACCACCACGACACATTCCTTGTCTTTGATTTTGATCTTGCAAATTTTTCCTTAAGTACTTTTCGCGTTTAACTTTTGCCTTCTTTTCTTTTCAGCCTTATTAGCTGAAGCTCGGCAAGCTGCTGCAGATTCTAGGAATGTCCAAAATTTTTCCAATGATAACTTGGAGCTTCACAAAATTAATGTGAAGCTTAAAAAAGATTTGGAGGAAAGCCAGTTGGCCTCGGGTTTTTCCGAGTCTCGGGCTTTGTCGCAAGCAGAGAAACACAAGAGGACCACCCAGGACCAAGAAGCTGATCTCCATCTTCGGCTTGAACAAGTCCCCGAGATGGACACAATCATTGGTAAGTTATTGACTTTTAACAGTTTTATCGTTCTTTTGTTTGAATGCATACTTTGCATTAAACATTTTTGCTTATACTTGCTCTTATGTACTTTACATCAGAAGGTGGTCCTTCAATCTCTTGGATTGATCATATCTGGGCCTTTGGAGAGTTTGTCACCGAGCTAAAGAATGCCGGAATGCTACTTATTAGTAAGTGCATTCCGGATAAAAGGTATGAATTCTCATATGCAAGCCAGCTTCCGGAGGCCTTCGTAGAGGTGATCAACAATGCAAAAGTTGGTTGAAATCTACCGCCCGCGATGGAGTGTGCATGGCCTTAGGGCTTATGAGAATGCACTATACCACCGCCAAGTCATGGCGCGTCGCCACCGGCATTCCTCAGGGATATACTGAGGTGCGGAGGGCGGAAATTTTCGACCGCATCAAAGGGCACGCCTAGAAGATAGCTTATGACCCACAAGTATAGGGGGTGTATCGTAGTACTTTCGATAAATAAGAGTGTAGAACCCAACGAGGAGCAGAAGGTGTTTGATGCTGCACACCCATTCCACCAAGCCCGACATTGATACTAGACAAGGTGAACTCACCCTATCTCTATATGCCTTCTGTGTCTTGGTGAATGGTGCGCTACCTCATGGATTACCCCTATACATGCCTAGGTTTGATCCAACCAAGATGCTCAAGATCATGCCCAAGACGGTGTCCAAGAATCTACGGAGGAAGCCCAAGAAGACGACATCGAGAAAGGAGAAGAAAAGGAGGAGAATGGAGGGAAATAGGGGGCCCGACCTCAAACCCTAGCCAGGACGGCCCTTAGGTCGGACTCCCTCCAGAGCTTGCCGGCCTCCTCCTCGGCCTCGGGCCGGCCTCTACGTGCGCCAGGAGAGGAGGCCAGCCTCACGATCCATCCCACCCCGGCCTAAAGGGCCGGCTAGGCCGACCTCCCAGGACGGCTCCCCTGAAGACACACAAATGGACGGTTTTCTCCCCTTTTCACCCCTCACCAACGCTCGTGGCTATATAAGGACCTCGTTTGTCTAGATCTAGGGTTAGAGATGACTTGCGAACTTCGAGCTTTTCTCTTGTATCCCTCTTGTGAGGCTACTCCTATGCTTGTACCTAGGACCGTATCAAGGCTACTCCTATGATGTGTATCTAGGATCGTATCAAGATTCACCAAATTACCTATCCTTTTCCCTTGGGATTCAGTTACACCGGTAGAAAAAAGGCCTACAGTCCCGGTTCGCCAGGCCCATTAATCCCGTCCAGGCAACCGGGACTAGCTACGCGCGACTAAAGGCCCCCCCTATAGTCCCGCTACTTACGGACCGGAACTAAAGGCCCGTCCACGTGGGCGGGTGGCGGAGCCTGGGGTCGGAGGACATTTAGTCCCGGTTGGCCACATGAACCGGGACTAGATTTATTTCGTAATTTTTTTAATTCATTTGGTTTCTAATTATTTTTCTCACCTTTTTTCACTCCCTTTTCTTTCACTCCCTCTCCCTTTTTTTTCACTCCCTTCTTTTTTTCACAATTTGTATTATTTGCTTTGCTTAGTGTCTAACTAAGATTATCCCTAGTCAAATTACTTACTCATGGTCATACTTCCCGCTCGGTCACCCATCCTCCCACTACTCTAGCACTAGCACGCTTAACTTCCGAGTTCCATCCCGTCCCGAATCCAAGTGTTTCTCACGCATGTATGTGATAGTAGTATCATATCAATCTTATTAACATGTTAGTCGAAGCCACATTTCTTAATTGTTTGAATTGCAAATAAATCTTTTAATAAACAAAAGTAATGATGTAATTAATAATTTTGAATAAATAAATAAACATTAACTTTTAATTTGTATTATTTCTAAAAATACAAATAATATATCCAAAAATTGAGAAAAATAGAACTAATTCATTTTAAAATCTTAAAATTACAAATAATATATCAAAAATGAAGAACAATAATACTAATTAATTTTAAAATCTTAAAATACAAATAGTATATCAAAAATTAAGAACAATAATACAAATTCATTTTAAAATCTTAAAAATACAAATAATATATCAAAAAATGAAGAAAAATAATACTAATTCATTTTAAAATCTTAAAATGAAAAAATATATAAAAAATAAAGAACAATAATACAAACAATATTAATTACATGCATAGAGTCGATCACACATAACACAAACATAGAGTCGATCACATTTCATAATTAACATATATATATAGAGTCGATCACAAAAGTTATCCATTACATATATATATACTACTAATTATAGATAACCATTACATGCGCAATATCGAACGCATACATCATCTATGGCCCCGCCGAGTAGATGCGGAACAACTCGTACGCAACATATGCATCTACGGCCGCATACTTGAGGTTCGTCATGCGCAATGGGGTCTCCTCCCAATAGTTGTGATTCTGCCGGGGGAAATCAGTCTTCATCCGGTGATAGCAGGGGTCGATTAAGTAGCTTGCCATGACAGCCATCCCGGTCTTTGGCCCGGTGAACTGGATAAGATTCTGAAGATCAATATAGTGATCTTCAGGTATCACAACACCGATGCGCGCCAACTTCACGCGGTCTTGCGTGATGTCAACGCTGCAAAAGTCGAACCCATTGTAGACAAGAAAATCAACAAGGTCCGGGCAATGCCTTGAGCTACTGTAACAACAAAAATAGGCTATGTGTTAGATTAGTTGCAGCACATATGATCTTCACATGCAACCAAAAAACCCGAAATGCATGCATGCAAGATTTGTACGTGGACGTGTGCTAGCTTCTACGTACCTTGACCATTGGAAGACCAACACCGTCTCCTTGAACGAAATCTGGATGACGGCAACATCCTGCTGATTCGCCGTGTACTCCAGATCGAGCCCAAAGAACCGGTGTTCTTCGGGAGCTGCCCAATACAGATCGGCCAAACGACCTAGAGCTTCAGGCAGCCGCGCGCAACTGTTGCTGAAGAGCACGTCCAAATCCTTGCCGCATGGTGTCTTCCCATCGTATTCCGTCCATTCAGCCATTTTGCGTGCGTGTGCTTGAAATGGCGAGAGAGGAAGAACAGAGGAAGAACGAGGAAGAACAGAGGAAGAAGAGAGCGAGCAGTGGAAATGGCGCCCTCTGCCTCTTCGCGAAATAAAAACCGCCGCGGGAAGGCGAGAAGCCGATGTTTAGTCCCGGTTGGCCACGGGCACGGGGAATAAAGAGCCAATGGTCCCGGTTGGCCACGGGAACGGGGAATAAAGGACCAATAGTCCCGGGCGGCGAGGTCAACCGGAATTAATTCCCTCCACGCGCGGCAACGCGTTTCCCAAACCGCGACGTCTGATTGGTCTGTCGCGGGTCTCCTGGCGACCCGGGAATAAAGACTCATTAGTCACGGGGCGCGACGCTTGGGGACTGATGCTGGCATACCGAAGGCCATTTTTCTACCAGTGTTAGGGACTTCCCAATCTTCCTCAACTAATCCTTGAGGTTATATTTGCGTGGTGGACCGGCCACGGGTGTGAAGCGGTTTCCGAAAAGGTGAGTTCGGTTGGATCGATCGTTCCGTAGGCCGCCTTTGAGGCTTAGTTGATGGGAGATTTGGGTTCTTCAGTTCTTACTAGTTATCTCCCCTCGATTTCCCCCATTTTCCCCTTGATTTTCCCTGATTTCCCATCGATTCCCCTCTCGTGTTGATCATCTGTTCTTCGTGTTCTTGGTCAATTCGTGAAGATAGTGGCACCCAAGAGGTTAATCCCTCCATCATCTCGTATGAGAGCTAGATTGACACGAATTCGACCCCCACAATCCCCCTCTTCCACCCAATTTTTCTTGCCCCCACCTTAATTTCAAAAACAAATCACCAAAAATAGCCTGAAAAGGGATTTCGACCGATCTGTGCGTTTGTTGAGTTTTTCATGGATTTGTTCTGTGGATTTGATGCCAAAGACCATTCCCCACCTTTCTATTCAGCCAGTTTTCTCGAATTTGTCCAAAAATTCCTATCTTTGATGAAGACCCCAATGAGCGCCCCCATTAACAACAATCAAGTGGGAATGCTCCACATGATATTTCCCTCACTATATTTTATGAAGACCCCAGTGAGTGCCCCCATCGATAACAACCAAGTGGGGATGCCCCACATGATCTTTCACTTCCAATATTTGATGAGGACCCATATGAGTGACACCGTAAACAACAAGCAAGTGAGGATGCTCCTCGTGATCTCTCACTTCCAATGTTTGATGAGGACCCACATGAGCGACCCCGTCAAAAACAAAGAAGTGCAGATGCTTCTAATGATCCTTCACCTCCTCTCCTCGATGAATACCAACATGAGCGACCCCATCGACAACATGAAGACAACACTTTGAGCGCCCTTTGCCTCAATGGCCCAAGGTTCAAGGGCCATGAGCTTCATCATCCTCATGGGGAGTGGGATCATCCACCTCATCACCCCCAAGAATGCACTTTCTCGTCGCGCCCCGCCATCGAGAAGGATCAAGGCCAACTTCTCCATGGATATTATGATACTACTCTTTCATCAAGGGAAGCGGCAAGATGCACTTCACCACCAACAACGATCCTCAACCTCCATGTGCGAAATCCTTTGAGGAAGGACTATGGACTTCATGATCAAGCGCATGAGAAAGGCCTACCTCGCCATGGATGTCATGATCCTACTCCTTCATCAAGACACGAGGCGAGATTCACTGCACCACCAACAACGATCCACAACCTCCATGTGTTACACCCTTTGAGGACGAACTATGAACTTCATGATCAAGCACATGAGCATCCTTCATCACCACAAGCGCAACAACAACATCAAGGGTGCAAAGTTATTCCTCCAATGCCACAAGATCGACATCACCATGAGCATGAGGATGCAACTCCACCAATCTATGATGAAGCTCCACCAATCTATCATGAATAATTTGATGCATGTGACATTGTGCAAGATGCTACTCTCTTTTCCACCTCTCCAATGCCACATCCTCATCACCATCCTCACCAATAATATCATTTTCACCTTCATCAACCACTTGAGGATGCTACAAGACATGGCTTACACTACCACATCACGGAGATGATCGAGCCTTCTTCGACACAAGCCATGACACTACCACCTCCTCCAAGCAAGCCTGAAATTCTACCATCTAGGGTCAACCCAAGAGACGAGATGATCGAGATTTCATCGCCACATGCCAAGACACTACCTCCTCTTCCAAGCAATGCAACAATTTTGACAAACCCGCACACCTCAAGTGCCAAGAATTTGGAGCCTTCTATTGTTTGCTCTCAAGCTTCTAGTGAGATGAGATGTGAGAGAGAGATCAACCATTCCGTGAGTGAGAGCCACATGCCTATAATGAGTGGAAAAGGCATGAGTGTTCCTAGAGGCATAGCCTTGATGGCCACCAAATGGGAGATGAGAGTTGAGAGCCAAATCCCATTTATGCTTATTGACACTAGAGGCTTACCAACTCTCTCCATCTTTGTTGTCTCTTTTGCAAAAATTTGGTGACCCTCTCAATCATGCTATCCCTCATAGACTATTGGCCATACATGGCTCTCCACACCGCATGAACATCAACACCGAATTGAAGATTTGGAAGGAGTACATTACACTCGTCAAGATCTACATGGAGTTTGACAAGCGCATCCACGACAATGCATTCTCCGTCCACATCCCACAAGTCAAGATCTACACGAATCTTGCCAAGCACAGCACCAACACCGCGTTCTCAGTCTACATCCCACGCGTCACGATGTACATTGATTACAACAAGCGTGTTCACGGCAATGCATCCTCCTTCTACATCCCACACGTCAAGATGTGCATGGAGTTCGACAAGCGCATAAACGACAACACATTCTCTCTCTACATCCCACACATCAAGATGTGCATGGAGTTTCACAAGCGCATCAATGACAACGCATTATCCGTCTACATCCCACACGTCAAGATTTACTTGGAGTTCGACAAGCGCATCAACAACAATGACTCCCAAGACTACATACCAACCATCAAGATGTACTTGGAGTTCGAAAAGCGTATCAATGACAATGACTCCCACGACTACATACCAACCTTCAAGATGTACATGGACTTCGACAAGAAAATCAATGACAATACAAGCAATGGAGTGGCGTGCAACCAATGTGTCAAGTTCATCTACACTCAACCGTTTCTGCAAGCAATGGAGAAACCACTTCTTGAGCTTCTCGACGATTACTACACCGCCATTCATGATCTTCATCAACCAACCAAAGAGGACCATTTCAAGATCGTCATCGCCTTTGGACTACCCCAACTACGTGCATACCTTTGCATGACCTTCGATAAGCGTCTCAACTTCAATGACATCTTTGTCGCCAACATTCCTTCTCCCTCTCATGGTTACACACGCAGAAGGATGGATCAAGACTCGAGGATGACTCTTTTTCAAGGGGGGGGGGAGATGATGCAGCACACCCATTCCACCAAGCCCGACATCGATACTAGACAAGGTAAACTCACCCTTATCTCTATATGCCTTCGCTGTCTTAGTGAATGGTGCGCTACCTCATGGATTTCCCCTATAAGTGCCTAGCTTTGATCCCACCAAGATGCTCAAGATCATTCCTAAGATGGTGGCGAAAAATCTATAGAGGAAGCCCAAGAAGACAACATTGAGAAAGGAGAAGAAAAGGAGGGAAACAAGGGGCCCGACCTCAAACCCCGGCCAGGCCGGCCCCTAGGCCGGACCCCCTCAAGAGCCTGCCGGCCTCCACCCCGGCCTCGGGCCAGCCTCTGCGCACCAGGCCGGAAAGCCAACCCAAGCCCTTGGCCTCGGGCCGGCTCCCAGGCCGGCATGCCCTCACCTCCACCCCGGGCTCAGGCCGGCGCGCCAGAATAGGAGGCCAGCCTCGGGAGCCATCCCACCTCGGACTAAAGGGCCGTCCAGGCCGACCTCCCATGCCGGATCTCCTGAAGACACGCAAATGGAGGGTTTTCTCCCCTTTTCACCCTCACCTACCCCCTTGGCTATATAAGGACCTCCTTTGGCTAGATCTAGGGTTAGAGATGAATTGAGAACTTCGAACTTCGCTCTTGTATCCCTCTTGTGCAGCTACTCCGATGGTTGTACCTAGGACCATATCAAGGCTACTCCAATGATGTGTATCTAAGATCATGTCAAGATTCACAAAGTTACCTATCATTTCCCCTTGGGATGTAGTTAGGGACTTCCCAATCTTCCTCAACTAATCCTTGTGGTTCTATTGGCGTGGTGGACCGGCCACAGGTGTGAAGCGGTTTCCGAAAAGGTGAGTTTGGTTGGATCGATCGTTATGTAGGTATCCTTCGAGGCTTAGTTTACGGGAGATTTGGGTTCTTCCGTTCTTACTAGTTATCTCCCCTCGATTTCCCCTGTTTTCCCCTTGATTTCCCCGATTTCCACTTGATTGCCCTCTCGTGTTCATCGTGTTCATCATCCGTTCTTCGTGTTCTTGGTCAATTCGTGAAGATCGGACCACCCAAGAGGCTAATCCCTCCATCATTGTTGACAAGCAGTTTGGATAGAGGATTCACTATAAACACTAGCAGACCGGTTTTTGGTGGTTTTTATATAGAAGATAAATAAAGTGTGGGTAAATAAAAGACAGTATAATAATTGCATCGAGTGGCCCAATCCTTTTTAGAGCAAAGGACATGAAGGTTGTTTTACTTATGATTACCAAACATTCTCGAGGACACATGGGAATTTCGTCAAGTTGCATTCGTTTCATACAGTCGAGTAATATTTATGTTTTGATAGGTGATGTGTGGGTGAACCTATTCTAATGCACCGCCCAACTAGGACTAATACATACTTGTGATTAAACCCCTTACAAGCATCCGCAGCTACAATAAGTAATTAAGATAAATCTAACCACCGCCTTAAACTCTAGGATCCTACACTCCCTCGTGCATCGGTTTCCTAATGGGGGTTTAGGTTTCTGTCACTCCGGCAACACCACAATTAGTAGCCAAATACACAATGTGTCGTGGGATAATCACGGCAGATGTTACCAGGGGTAACTTATCTTGGGGTAAATCGACTCTGGTGTTTGGGAGAGGGTTTTGCTCAGGGGAAATCATGGTGATGAAACGATCTGGTAGCCGGCAATCAAGTCGCCGAGTCTCCGATCTAAATCTTATTATATCAACTCTTGGGTTACAAGGGATACTCGAATAGCTAGTGAATCTCGTGTGTCTCGTGTCTAATCTAACCCTAGGGGCCGGCTTATATAATATCCGGACCCCATGGCTTCCTGTCCAAGGTACACTCGGAGTCCTACCTGGGCACCGCTTACAAACCCTAAGTTTCCTTATCGAAACCCACAATCCGGGTTACGAGACCTACACTCTTGGGCCTTCTAGAAACTCCTTTTCCCTAAGCCGGGTCTTGCGCAGCTCCCTTTGGGCCGAATTACACCTTGGCGTTAGCCTACCGGGTTATTATCCCTCCATCAGTAGTCCCCAGAATAGCTTGGGCTTCACGAGACCCTCCTTGAAGCGCATGCTATTCCCTGCAAAAATAACAAACATACAAGTTCATAAAAGGCCGGGTTAGATTGCTTTGATAAATAGCTAGGCCTAACTCCACTGGTGGTCCATATATTAACCCGGCTTTCTCTGAATCCATCTTCATTTTCCCGGGTCAACACTCCGAAGAAAACACAGAAGACCCGGCTCACTTTCTATCGCAAATTGGCCCGGATATCACGGAAGTGATTAGCTCTGGTCTTTTTCGGATATCGCGCATGGGTATTTTAATGCCTATCCCAAAAAATCCGGGCGGGTATCCTGCCCCGAAATTTTTGGATCCCGCTCACTTAACCTAGGTTTCCCCACCCGCACCTATAAATAGGTGCCCTAGGGGTAACCTAAACCTAACGGTCCATTTCCTCATATCACTCGCCCCTTTCGCCTCCAACCTCCATTGACACTCCCTTGCTCGAGCTCGCCGTCGCGCCGCCACGGAGCCTACCGGAGAGCAGCCGGAAGCGAGCCGCCGCCGCCTGCGCTCCGCCTCCGCTCGTGCCGTGCCGCCGTCAAGCACCGCCACCGCGCCCGCGAGCTGCCCGCCGGAAGACCCCGCAGGTCACCGCGGCTGCGCCATTTGCCGCCGTCGCAATCTCCTCCAGATCTCGCCGGTTAGCCTTCTTCCTCCATGAATCTTATCCTCAAGCTTTTTGCTCGAATTAAGCTAGATCTAGGTCAACTTGTAGGCAACCTTCTTGCTTCACATCGATTTGGATCTCATGCCCTACTTTTTTTCTCATCCAACCACTTAAGCTAGGCTTGGTAGCAATCCTTTATCTCTTACGGTCATAAGTTCTCCCTCAGATTCCTCCATAAATTTCTTTGCCTAGATGCAATCTGTCAAAAAAATTCGTAACTGTCTCATAATACTCGGATAACCTGTAAATTCCGGGTCTTTTAACCGCTCTTTTGTTAATCGGATAATCAACCCCTTTCCGGGTCTTAATTACTCACACTCGGCACCTTTTATCTCTTGTTTTGTAGACTGCACCCATGGCGCCCAAGAACAAGGGAAAACAGCCAGCAAAGCCAAGGTCGATTCAGTCCATATCGGCCAACTGGGCACGGTCCACCGTGACCAAGGCGAAGCTAGATGAACTTGCCGAGTCCGGCGTCCTCCCTTCTCAGAAAGAGATCCACTGGCGAGTTCCGGGAGATGAGACCCGGCCCTCCCCTGGTCCGGATGAGGTAATCTGTTTCGTAGAGCACGTGATCCGGGGATTCCGTCCCCCGGGTCACTCCTTTTTTCGTGAACTCCTTAGCCACTATGGCCTCCGAGTCTTTGACATAGGTCCTAACTCTATGTTAAATATAACCCACTTCATAGTCCTCTGTGAATCATACCTATGCACCCCCCCCCCCTGAACCTTGCTTTATTCCTTGAACTGTTCCAATGCAAACCGTGCCGCGAAAGCGGTGACGGGGCCCTCTTGGCCTGCGGCGGAGTTTCTATCCAACGGCGAAAGAATTCGCCAATGCCGACTCTGAGCCTTAACTCTCATGTTAAGCACTGGCAAAAATCCTTCTTCTACTGCTGGGACATCTCCCCACCCGGCGAAAAGAGGTTGCCGGGTTTCTCCGAGGGGCTCCTTGATCTCTCCGATACTTTTAATGCCTTCGCCTCAGAGTCGGAGAGAGAGTCCATCCAGCCCCTCCTAGCCAAGATAGCTGCCCTTTCCGCCCAGGGTCTCCTTGGGCTTAATTTAGTTAAGACCTGGGTAGATTTCCGAATCCAGCCCAACTCCATCCGGCCTAAGCTGATGTCCGAGTATTCCGGACATGTTACGGATGCGCTCCGCTACTCTTCGAGGAACTATCCGGCTGGGGATACGAACAAGATTATCAAAAGTTTCCTGACTGAGAAGGTGGAAGTGATCCGGAATATAGCCGGGTTAGAGCCATATACCCGAGACAACCCGGCCCCTGCGGTAAGATCCGACTTTTACTCTTCTGTACTTGTGCTTTTACCTGATGCAACTACTAACTTTCATCTTTATACCTTTATTTCAGGCAGGCAGCGCCTTCTGGAACATCGAGACTCCCCCCACCTCCGAAGACCCGGAAGAGGAAGAAGAGCCAGCTGACACCGATGAAGGTATCATCCGGGTTTCACCCATTTTACTTTCTGTTAACTTGTTTTCCCACACATTTCTTTTTCTGACTATGTACTATGCTTCTCAGGAGTGGAGGATAGGGAGGACAAGGATGACAAGGATGACCCGGAGGAAACTGAGAGTGACGAGGAGGAGGCAGAACTAGAAGCTGTGGTTGGGGCCAAGAGGAAACCGTGAGGGGTTGTATTCAAGGTTCCCTATTCCTCCATGTCTTCAAAGCCGTATTCTTTTTCTAATATGCGTGAGCTTAACCAACAATTATCCAATTCACCACACTTGAAGGACCCACCTCCAGCCAAGCGCAGGGTAACCCGGAACTCCCCGGGTGATGATCCCCTCAACCCGGGTATCCCCACGTCCCCAGTTCGCCGTGCCGGTACTTCCCAATCTTATCCTTTTGTTTCACCTCAAATATATCCTTCTCCCAATCACCCCTTGCGTGGAAAACTCCGAGTCTCACTTTCTCAATCTTTATCAGCCTCGTCCGGATCTAGCAACGAGCTTCCGCCGGACTTCGTGGTAAATGCCGGGTAAGTTATATTTCTTGCTACTCGATACACTGGTACTTTCGATAACCTTTGCTCATTAATACTAACCATTTCTTCTTTTTCTTTCCTTAGCGCCCAGGTCACGATCATTGACCCGGATGACATGGACATGGATAACCGGAAGACTGAAGATCCGGTTGATAATATGAACGCCGCAACTGGCGGTGCTGATGAAGAAGACCAAGGGCAAGACCCACTGACAGACTCGGCCAGATAGGAAGCCGGGTCTCCCAAGCCATCAGATGGACCTGAGGACGATGACGTCGAGGTCCTGGGCGCAAGGATGGGCACTCCCAATCCTGACACCCAGGCAACCCGGGTTTCGCTCCCAGAGCCGGAAAAGACTCCTCCTCCAAGCTACCTGTCGTGGGATAATCACGGCAGACGTTACCGGGGGTAACTTATCTTGGGGCAATTCGACTCTAGTGTTTGGGAGAGGGTTTAGCTCAAGGGAAAACATGATGATATGCGATCTGGTAGCCGGCAATCAAGTCGCCGAGTCTCCGATCTAGATATATTAACTCAACTCTCGTATTACACTGGATACTCGATACCTAGCGATATTGCTCAAACTCTTGGCTCTCTCTCGTCTAACCCTAGGGGCCGGCTTATATAATATCCGGACCCCTTGGCCTACTCTCCAAGGCGCACTCTGAATCCTACCCGGACACTGCTTTCAAACCCTAAACTTCCTTATCGGAACCCACAATCCGGGTTACGAGGCCTACGTTCCTGGGCCTTCTAGAAACTCCTTTATCTTAAGCCGGGTCTTGTGCAGCGTCCTTTGGGCCGAGTTACTCCTTGGCGTTGGCCTACCGGGTTATCATCCCTCCATCAGTAGTCCCCAGAATAGCTTGGGCTTCATGAGATCCTCCTTGAAGCGCACGCTATTCCCTGCAAAAAATAACAAACACACAAGTTCATAGAGGCCGGGTTAGATTGCTTTGATAAACAGCTAGGCCTGACTCCATGGTGGCCATATAGTAACCCGGCTTTCTCCAAGTCTAGTGTTTACTTTTCCGGGTCAACGCCCCTGATGCAGACGCCAAAGATCCGGCTTACTTTACTTGTTAATCGATCCAGGTATCACGGAGAAGATTGGTTTCGTATCCATTCCGGATATCTCGTCCAGCACTTAAAGCACATCTCAGAAAATCCGGGCGGGTATCCCTTATCCCGAAATTTCCGGTTCCCGCCCGTTGGACTAGGTTTATCCGCCCGTACCTTAGAAATAGGTACCCAGGGGATAACCTAACCCCCAACGGTCCATTCCAACTCCTTCTTCCTCTTCATCTCTCGCGCTTGCGCAACACCACCACGGGAACCTCGAGCTCACCGCCGGAGCAAAGCCGCCGCCGGCTATGTTCGTCCTCGAACCATTCCGCGCCGCCGCCAAGCTCCGCCGCTGCGCCCTCATCTTGCCCGCCGGGAATCGCAAAGGGACATTCAGATTGCGCCATCTGCCGCCGTCGTGCTCTACTCCAATCTCCTCCGGTAAGCTTCTCACTCCCATTGAATTAGCCTCACAATTTCTTGATTCGCTCTAGATTGGATCTAGGTCAACCGCGGGCTATTTCTTGCCCCGCGCCGGATTAGGTCGCTTAGACTCATACTAGTTCATCCAATGGCTTGAATATAGGCTCCACTTCATTCTCCTATTGCTTGTAGTCGCTAATTTCACCACGAATTTGAAAATGAAATTTCCAATCTAGGCTCGGGCCGCCCAAATTTTCCGCAACTGCCCTTGATACCCGGAAAGTCCGTTTCTTCCGGTTCATTTACTTGCAGTAGATACATGGGCAATCAACCTTCTTCTGCGAACGATCACCAATACGTAAGTCCCCCATAGTTTCTGTATTGCTACTCGATACTCGGATAATCTCTAATTTTCGCTACATCCGGCGATACCCAGACAACTCATAATTCCCATACCTCTTTTTGATACTGCTTGCATATATCCGGATAACCCACGATTTCCGAGTCTTATGTCTTGAACCTTTTTGTCTTGTGCTTTGTAGACTGAACCCATGGCTCCCAAGAGGCAAGGGAAGCAGCAAGCCAAGACAAGGACGACCCAATCAATATCCGCCAACTAGGCGCGATCAACAGTCACCAAGGCCAAGCTGGAAGAGCTGGCCGAGTTAGAGGTCCTCCCCCCTCAGGAAGATATCCATTGGAGAGCGCCGGGTGATGAGACCCGGCCTACACCTGCTGCCGGTGAGGTAATCTGCTTCATTGAACATGTGACCCGGGGGTTTCGCCCTCCGGGTCACCCTTTTTTCCGCGAGGTCTTGAGCCACTATGGCCTCCGGGTGTTCGACATAGGGCCTAACTCTATGTTGAACATAACCCATTTTATCGTCCTTTCCGAGTCATATTTGTGCATTCCGCCAAATTTGGCTCTCTTCATTGAACTCTTCCAGTGCAAACCGTGCCGCGAAAGCGGTGACGGGGCACTTCTTGCTTGCGGCGGGGTTTCCATCCAGCGCCGTAAGAATTCCCCAATGCCGACTCTTAACCTGAATTCTCACGTTAAGCATTGGCAACTTTCCTTCTTTTACTGCCGAGACACCTCCCCACCCGGCGAAAGGAGACTGCCGGGTTACTCGGAGGGCCTTCTAGATATCTCCGAATCTTTCAACGCCTTTGCCCCTGAGTCGGACAGGGAGGCCATCCAACCGCTCCTCTCAAAAATAGCCGCCCTTTCCGCCCAAGGTCTCCTTGGGCTCAACCTAGTCAAAACTTGGGTGAACTTTCGCATACAACCCAATTCCATCCGCCCAAAACTGATGTGCGAGTATTCGGGGCACTCTACGGATTCCCTCCGATACTCTTCCAAGAACTACCCGGCCGGTGATACCAACAAGACCATCAAGAGCTTCTTGACGGAGAAATTGGAGGTAATCTAGAACATAGCCGGGTTGGAACCATTTACTCGCGAGAACCCAGCTCCTGAGGTAAAATCCGGTTCTCATATTTTTACCTTCACACCTTTCTCTCGATACAACTACTAATCCTTACCCTCGTGCCTTCGTCTTAGGCTGATAACGTCTTTTGGAACATCGAAACGCCCCCTAACTCCGAGAGTCCAGAGGAGGAAGAGGACGTAGTCAACTCGGAGGAAGGTACATTCCGGGTCCCACTTAGATTCTGCAAGCTCATTGCTGTTTATTCTCTGTTTTTCCGACAATATACCTTGGCAACTTTCAGAGCCGGAGGACAAGGACGAAGAAGAAGAAGAAGAACCGGAAGGCAAGGTGGAAACAGCAAGCGATGAAGATGAAGCTGAGCCGACAGTCAAGGTCGGAGCAAAGAGGAAACCCCGAGGGGTCGTCTTTAAGGTGCCATACCGTTCCCTTGCTTCTAAACCGTACTCCTTTGCTAACATGTGCGAGCTAAACCGAGAGTTGTCTAACTGGCCGTACTTGAAGGATCCGCCCGTGACCAAGCGCAGAATGACCCGGAACTTTCTGGGTGAATCCGCACTTAATCCGGGTATTCCATCGTCCCCTCCTCGATGCGCTGGTATCTTTCAATCCTTTCCCAAATATCAAATTCTTTTTCTTTTCGAATCATCCTTTAATAGGGCAGTTCCTGAAAATATGGCTTCAATTTCCGGCTGGCCATGAAGACCCCGAAAACCAGCTTTTGCCAATGTGGATAGCGCTGTTTTGCCTCTGATAATACCTCACTGACGTAGTAAACCGGCCTCTGGACCGGGTATTCTTTTCCATCTTCTTTTCGCTCGACAACAACCACTGCGCTAACCGCCCGGGGCCCTGCTGCAACGTATAATAACATAGGCTCTTTAGGACCCGGAGCTGCTAGGACTGGTGCCTCAGATAGCTGCTTTTTTAGTGCCTCGAACGCCTCGTCCGCCTCTTGATCCCATACGAATTTGTCAGATTTTTTCAAGAGCCGGTACAAGGGTATCGCCTTTTCTCCGAGTCTGGATATAAGCCGGCTGAGCGCTGCCACGCACCCTGTGAGCTTCTGAACATGTTTCAAATTTTCCGGCTTTTTCAGGCTCTGGATAGCTTTGATTTTGTCCGGGTTTGCTTCAATTCCTCTCTCAGAAACGATAAAGCCGAGTAATTTCCCGGCTGGAACTCCAAAAACGCACTTTGTCGGGTTGAGTTTCATCTGATACCTTCTCAAGTTCTTGAACGTTTCCTTTAGATCGTCAATAAATGTCTCCGCCTTTCTGGTCTTGATCACCACATCGCCTACATAAGCATGTATGTTGCGTCCAATTTGGTCTTCGAAGCACTTCTGAATACACCGTTGATAGGTTGCGCCAGCGTTCTTCAGTCCAAATGTCATTGTCTTGTAACAAAAGGCCCCAAAAGAGGTTATGAACGATGTTTTCTCCCAATCCTCCTTCTTGAGCTTGATTTGATGATACCCGGAATAAGCGTCCAGGAAACATAATAGGTCGCTTCCAGCTACTGCGTCTATAATCTGATCTATCCATGGTAGTGCAAACGGATCCTTTGGGCAATGCTTGTTGAGACTCGTGTAATCAATGCACATCCTCCACTCATTGGTCTTTTTCATCATGAGAACCGGATTTGCTAACCAGTCCGGGTGAAACACTTCCATAATAAAGCCGGCTGTCAGCAGCCGAGCAATTTCTTGCCCTATAGCTTTCCTTCTTTCCTCATTCATCTTTCTCAAGCCCTGTTTCACGGGTCTGGACTTGGGATCGACGTGCAAACTGTGCTCTGCCAACTCTGTGGGGATACCCGGCATATCGCTAGGCGTCCAGGCGAACACATCCTGGTTTGAACGAATGAACTCCACAAGTGCTTTCTCCTGCTTGCTGTCCAAGTTAGATCCTATAGCAAATTGCTTAGAGGGATCACCCTCGACAAAAGCTACCATCTTGGTGTCCTGTGCTGCCTTGAATTTTGCTCTCTCATCTTCAGTATTTGGTCTTTTTAACGCTGTTCTGTCATCCGGGTCTACTTGAGACCGGTAATACTTGAGTTCCTCTTTTCTGCAAGCTTGCTCCGCCATGGCTGCGTCTCCTTCATCGCACTCAGCTGCTATATCCCGGCTCCCGTGTATGGTGATGGTCTGCTTGGGGCCCGGGATTTTTAGTTGTAGATACACATAACACGGCCTGGCTATGAACTTGGCATAAGCCGGCCTTCCGAATAGCGCGTGATAAGGACTGCGCAACTTAACCACCTCGAAAGTAAGCCACTCGACTCGATAATTATCCTTTGATTCTCCAAAAGCTACCTCCAATGTGATCTTTCCCTCGGGGCACGCTGAGTGACCCGGCACAATCCCGTGAAAAACCGTTGAACTCTTCTGCAGCTGAGACTCCTTGAGGCCCATGCGTAGAAAGGTTTCCCAATACAAGATATTGATGTTACTTCCACCGTCCATTAGGACCTTTTTCAGCTCATAACCATTAACCTGTGGTGCCACCACCAATGCTAAGACTCCCGGGTGTTCTATCCTTTCCGGGTGATCTCTTCTGCTCCATGTTACGTCCTGCTCTAACCATCTCAGGTATCTCGGGACAGCCGAAGAAACCGAGTTTACTGCTTGTTTCAGTATCTTTTTATCCTTGTTAGAAATTCCTGTGGTATGCACGTGATATTGTCCCAATTGCTTGGGGTTACCAGCTCCCCCTTGGTTGTTACCCGGATTTCCGCCTGCCGGGTTACCGGCTGGGGGTGGGCCGTTGCCCGGGTTTCCACCCGGACCCGGTCCTCCTCCCCGACCTGCACCTCGCATGGCCTTGTTTATCTCCTCATTCTTCCATCTCTGTAGGTCCGCGCACTGCTCCAATGAGTGGTTAGCCGGCCTACCGTTTCTGCTGTGCTTTGGGCACGCCATTCTGAAGATATCCCAATTGTTACCCGGCCTCGGCGGTCCTTGATAATTTCCTCCGTTGTGGTTTCCAGCATTGAAATTTCCTTCTGCCCTAGGTCTCGAAGACCCGGCTTCTGTGCTAGCGACAAACTCGGAGCCTCCCTCAAACGGGCGCTTGTTCTGGTTGTTCCCATTGTTACCTCCATTGTTACCCGGCGTTGATCCATTGCCGGTTCTTCCACTATTATTTGTATTTGCTTTTGCTTTCTTGTCATCGACATCCTCTTCTGTAGTATCCGTTGCAGCGTGTTTGTTGCATGCATCCATTAGCTCTCCCATCGTAACCTCTGAAGCATTTCGACTAGATTTCATGCGTGTTAACTTTTGCACTAAAGGTATGTACTTGCACGTCTTCGCCATAGCTTGTAGCGCATCTTTGGGCTGAATATCTGTAGATGAGTGAAGTATCTCCATAACTCGGCGCACCCAGCTGCCCGCCGATTCTCCTTTCTTTTGTACACATCGCTCTAAGTCATCAATGGTAAATAGCTTTCTGCACGTCCCATGTAAGTGCTTGATAAACGCAGTTTTCAACTCCTCCCATGACTTGATAGATCCTTCCGGTAAATTATTGAACCATAACTTTGCTGCTCCTTCTGCATCATCAAGTACATGAACTTGGCTTGAAGATTTTCTGATGCATTGCGAATCGACATAGCCATCTCATAACTGCTCAACCATGTTTCTGGATCCATAGTCGGCTCATAATTCACAACTTTACCCGGTTCCTTGAACTTATCCGGGTAAGGCTCAGCTCTGATGTTATCCGACAGACACTTAGGCCCAGCGAGATTAGTCGGAACTGGTCTCACCCTGGAAACATGTGATCCTGCGGGAGGTGCAGCTGGACGCGGTACAGCTGGTGGCCCATGCACCGCAGACCCGGCCGCAGCCCTCCTGGCTCTGGAACTGTCCACGATAGCTTGTGCTGCTGATGCTGCTGGTACTGCCTGAACGCGGGGAGGAGGCGGCATTTGCTGCTGCTCTTCCCTCCGCCGCGTTGAACTTGTCTGGATATTTCCGGTATTGCCTCGTTGCTGGCTGATATATGGTGTCCCATGCATTCCACTTCTGTGATCCGGGTAATTAACTTGCTGCGCTACCGCAGTGCGCAATAGATCTATCGCCCGTCGGGTCTCCTCTGCATGGGGTGACTCTCTCACGGGGATTTGATTCAATGCGAGCGTTGCTGCGTACACATTATCCATGGGGTTGTTGTAATGACCTGCTGGTGTGCGAAATCGCGATGGTGGCGGTGGTGGTAATGTATTGCCGGCAGTGGCTCCAGTCTGCAATGTGGGTAACCGGGCTTGTATGTTTGCCGGCTGTGCTCCTCCAGTTGCAGGTTGCTGTACGGTTCCTTGGTTTGCTGCCGGAATCGGTTGATCCTGAGGTGTGATAAATAGGTTGGTCGGGTTTATAACTCCACCCGTTGCTGGTAACATGGTTTGATGCCTTTGACGTACCCTGGTTGTCTCTTCTCGGAGCCGGGTTTCCAATGCATCCAGCTCACGTTGGCGGGTGGCCATCCCCTGCCTTTCTGCTTCTACTTGCCTTCTCTGTTGCTCCAATGCACGGCGGGCTACGTCCAGATCTCTGACACGTTCCGCCGCGTTTTCCGGAGTAATAACTGTAGCTAAAACGGTTGGATCCAGAATCAAGTTGTTGTTGAATAGGGCCGGGTGTTGCGGGTTTGAAGGACCCGCCCCTGGCGTCCGGTTTGCCAGATATCCGAACATGTTTGCCTGCAACTCGCTGTCCGCCGCGTGGCAGGTAACCGATGCCGATTCTCCGTCAACTCGGGTGAGAACCGGGTTTCCGTCAACCGGACCTTGCTGTTGGGCCACTGCTGGTGCTGTTCCGACTGTGGCCGCGGTCATGTTTCCCTGATTAAGATGGATCACCGGGGCCGTGTAAACCGCAACCTGGCGCGTAATGCTTGGCGCAGATTCGTACTCTTCTTCTTCGCTGCTATTTTCCTCGTACCGGTTCTCCAGCAGATGCAGGATGGACTCGGTATCATCTTCTCTCATGACCCGGCCACGCGGGGTCCATGCCGGCTCCTCCGGCTATTCCCTCTTCGTGGGGGGCTCTTCTGTCGGATCTACCGTCCCGACCGATTCTTCCCCATCTGATTGGACGCAGGTGGCTTCCCCTGACACAGAATCAAATCCGAAATCGTCAGGGATTGAACCGAACGTACGTACCATGCCGATGAAGACGTTGATCTGGCCGATTGTCATGACAGATCCGGATTCGAGCAGATCCGACTCTGGCCCCCAGCCGGAATCGTCCACCATCTTCTCTACTTGGCGGTCGGTGTAGATCTCGCCGATGACAAGGTTCTCCATGTTCTTCCGAGCTTCTCCCGTGATGTAAACACCCTTGGACGTAGGCCCCACGGTGGGCGCCAACTGTCGTGGGATAATCACGGCAGACGTTACCGGGGGTAACTTATCTTGGGGCAATTCGACTCTGGTGTTTGGGAGAGGGTTTAGCTCAAGGGAAAACATGATGATATGCGATCTGGTAGCCGGCAATCAAGTCGCCGAGTCTCCGATCTAGATATATTAACTCAACTCTCGTATTACACTGGATACTCGATACCTAGCGATATTGCTCAAACTCTTGGCTCTCTCTCGTCTAACCCTAGGGGCCGGCTTATATAATATCCGGACCCCTTGGCCTACTCTCCAAGGCGCACTCTGAATCCTACCCGGACACTGCTTTCAAACACTAAACTTCCTCATCGGAACCCACAATCCGGGTTACGAGGCCTACATTCCTGGGCCTTCTAGAAACTCCTTTATCTTAAGCCGGGTCTTATGCAGCGTCCTTTGGGCCGAGTTACTCCTTGGCGTTGGCCTACCGGGTTATCATCCCTCCATCACTACCAGGCCGCCGTCTCTTCCGGTACCAAACCTGAGGACATGAGCTTTGCCGAGATGCTTGATGCTCTGCACACCCTGCGGGCTGATGAAGAAAACATTCTGGAGGCCTTGATAGCCAAGCACGAGGTAAATCCGACTAATATTGCCTGTATATTTGTCTAGTCCCCAAGTTCCGAGTGAACTTATTGATAATTTGCTTGGAACTTTCATAACATATTCGACTGATAGTTCGTTTTTATCCGACTAACCCTTCCTTGTGTTTCCACGCAGGCGTACATGGCCCATTCTGAGGAAGTGTTGGCTAAAACCACCAAACTCCTCGAGGTGGAGATGAAGCTGCGCGAGACGGTTGAAGCCGACGCCAAGAAGACAGGGAAAATTGCAAGAAAGTATAGAAAAAGAGCTCATGCTGCAGAGGACGAACTGACCAAGCTATCAGTCCACATTGCCGATACTCACCGAGCTTTGATTGGTAATACTTCCCGACTGACTAATAGTAACCCGGATTTTCCACTCTGATAAATACTCGGAATTCCTTACTTAAACCTTTATATTTTCTGCAGGGCCGGATGACGAGACTCCGGATGAAGACGACATAGCGAAGCTGAAGATGATAAAGAGCACAATCCGGCAACTCTGTGCCGGGACCAAATGGATTCTGCAAGCTTTGAAGTGGCCGGGTACTGGACATGGTAGCTTGAAGACGCTCCTTGATGCATGCTCTACCATCCCCGAGTGGATCGAGCACTGGAAACGCTCATCATGCCGGGTTGGAGTAACCCGGGGGCTTGCTCTGGCGAAGGCGTACTTTCCCAAGCTTGAGCCGGCAAAGCTAGTTGGCGGGTTTCCAGAGTTCAATACTGATGGCTCCAGGTTTTCAGCCGAAAACTTCAAGGCCATCCAAACACAGGTGCGACACTCGGCTAGCCTGATTGCCGACAGTCTGGACGTCAGTCGGATTGTTACCCCCTTCGACGCTGAAGATAAGCCCATTCAGTCGGATCCTCCCAAGCCGTAAGACATGCTGGCACGGTGGAAAGCGGAGGCTGCTCAGGCGAGGGAGGAAGCCGCGAAGAAGAAGGCCGAGGCCGACACTGCGCCCACTACCGCCACGCCTGTTGTTCCTCCTCCCGCGCGCGCCGGCACTGCTGCTGACCCGGATGCTGCTGCCGCAAAGACTGTTGAAGAACAAGTCAAGGACCAAGACCCGGCTGCCAAGGGCAAGGGCAAGATGGACGACTCGACCCAGGAGGCCGAGTGAACTTTTTATCTGCTACCGTCTCAAACACTCTATTCGGCACTTTATGATACTACTATCCTGGTTTGTAATCCGTTTGAAACTTTAATATCTTTCATGGCCCTTCTGGCCTTTGCGTGAATTTGATACTCCTTAACTTTGAGCTTTTTTCATTTCTGGTTTTCCGACTTTCGCTATGGTTCCATCTACGAGACTCGGCTTCCGGGTCTCATGGGTTTTGACAAGTGGATTTTTTTTAAGTCCCCAAGACTCGGATTTTCGGGTTTTGAGCTGAATAGCTGGATGATTTGTTTCTTTTTTCAAATTCCCAAGCCCCCAAGGCCCGAATTTCTGAGTCTGGGGTTTTGGACTTTTCCAAAAGAACAAATTGTTTCTGCTAAGGCCCAAAACCTGGAGTCATTCACAGAGGTTTGAAGCTATGCTTAATATACTTTGAGTTTCCGGGTGTTAGCCTTTTGCTCTGCATAACTTGTGGTTTAGATGACCCTTTTGACCTTCTTTTACTATAAGAAAGGGTCAGGCAAGTCCCATTGGGCATCATGGCTGATTGTAATTATACGCTAGCAAAGCATGCCACTTTTGTGCGAGTCACATCAAGCTTAAGCAAGAAAAGTCAAGAAAGTTTGGCTCTATTGTCCGGTTATAAGCTTGCAGCCGTACTTATTACAAGTAATCGGCCCTTATAACTCAATGGCATCGTGGCCGGGTCTTTGAGTTTGCAACTGTGCTATTCAAGCAATCAGCCCCCAAGACCTAGATATATGCAATTTACTAGAGAAATTTAACATACTAAGAACAATAAATAACACTTACCTGGAAAGAAATAGAAAAACAAAGGAATATAAAAACTTGACAAAGAACATACAAAAAAGAACAAAATATAGTTTAACCATATCTTTATTGATATGAGAAAAGTTAGGTCAGCAGGCCGCCTCATTAAAAACCCTCCAGTCCCCTTAGGTACCCTGGATAGGAAAAGAGTGCGTCTGAAACCTGCTGCTTGTTACATCGTGTAATTCCACTTGAGAATCTAGTCTATTCTAAGTGTAGTAGGGACGCAACTGAGCCACGTTCCATGGTCTCTCTCTTTCTTGCATAGATGAAGTTGTATGAACGGTGTCATTGACAGTAGCCGACTCTTCTCTTGCATCTACCAAGTAATACGACCCATTGTGTAGATTCCGGCTTATAATGAACGGTCCTTCCCATGGTGGGGATAGCTTGTGTTTTCCTTCCTTTGACTGTACCAGGCGCAGAACCAGGTCCCCTTCCTGGAAGACCCGGGTTTTGACTCTCCGGCTATGATATCTCCTCAGATCCTGCTGGTATATGGCTGATCTCTCCAAAGCTTGTTCCCTGTGTTCTTCTAACATATCCACGGCGTCCTGCCGGGTCTTCTCGTTCTCCACCTCGACGTAAGCCGACACTCGAGGAGAGTCATGGATAATATCACTCGGTAATACCGCCTCTGCACCATAAACCATGAAAAACGGTGTCATCTGAGTAGATCTGTTAGGTGTGGTGTTTATTCCCCAAACTACTGAAGGTAACTCCTCAACCCATGCGCCAGCAGCTCTGATGCATGGGACTCGCAACCGTGGTTTTAATCCACGAAGTAACTCCTGATTTGCCCTTTCCACTTGTCCATTAGCTTGTGGATGGGCTACTGAAGCTATGTCAAGCCGGATTCCATTGTTCCCACAGAATTTCTCCATCTCACCAAGGGACATGTTGGTTCCATTGTCTGTTATTATGCTGTGAGGATACCCAAACCGATAGATAATCCTTTTCAGGAACTTGACTGCCGCAATTGCTTCACAATTGGTAACTGGCATAACTTCAACCCACTTGGTAAATTTGTCGATAGCCACCAAGAGATGTGTCTTTTTGCAAGGTGACATGTGAAAGGGGCCAACCATGTCCATGCCCCAAACGGCAAACGGCCAGGTTAAAGGAATTGTTTGCAACTCCATAGCAGACACATGGATTTGGCGGGCATACCTTTGACATCCATCGCACCTTGCCACCAAGCGTTCCGCGTCTGCTAAGGCTGTGAGCCAGAAGAAACCATGCCTATATGCTTTGGCCACAAGGGATCTTGTGGATGCGTGATGCCCACAGTCGCCTTCGTGGATCTCTTTCAGGATCTGCCGGCCTTCTTCTGGTGCCACACAGCGCAAAAATACTCCTGCAGCACTCCTTTTATATAACTCCCCATTGATGATGGAATAACCTTTTGCTCGCCTCAGAATTTGCCTTGCTAATACCTCTTGCTGTGGTAACTCGCCCCGTGATAGGTAAGCCAGAAACGGCTCTTTCCACTCGGGAACAGTGCGTATTGTGGCCACGAGCTCCAAATCCGGGTCTTTGTTAGCCACCTCTTCCTCAGACTCGGTTTTTACTGATGGCCGCCATATCTCGTCCAGGAAAACATTGGGTGGAACCGGCTCTCTGCGCGAGCCGAGTCTTGCGAGTGCATCTGCTGCCTCGTTCTTTCTTCTGTCAACATGCTCCACCTCATACCCGGAAAAACACCCGGCAACCCTATCCACCTCTCTGCGATATGCTGCCATAGTTGCATCCTTCCTATCCCAGGTTCCTGAGACCTGCTGTACCACAAGATCTGAATCTCCATAGCATCGTATCCGCCTGATGTTCATCTCCTTGGCTATTCTCAATCCGTGTAATAATGCTTCATACTCGGCCACGTTGTTGGAGCAATCAAAGTGGATTTGCAACACGTAGCTCAACTTATCTCCTTTAGGTGATGTAAGTACCACTCCAGCTCCTGATCCCTCGTATTGCTTGGAACCATCAAAGTGCATTACCCAAGACTCGGAACTTGGTGTCATTGTGGGTATGCTAGTGTGAGTCCAATCATTAATGAAATCAACTAAAGCTTGAGACTTGATTGCTGACCTGGGCTCGTAGTTGATATGATACTCTCCCATCTCGATGGCCCACTTGGCTATTCTACCTGTTGCGTCCGAGTTTCTGATGATGTCCGACATTGGTATAGAGCTAACCACTGTTATTGGGTGTTCCTGAAAATAAGGTTTCAATTTCCGGCTGGCCATGAAGACCCCGAAAACCAAATTCTGCCAATGTGGGTAGCGCTGCTTTGCCTCTGATAACACCTCGCTAACGTAATAAACCGGCCTTTGAACTGGGTGATCTTTCCCATCCTCTTTGCGCTCAACGACAACCACTGTGCTAACTGCCCGGGGCCCGGCTGCAATATATAGTAGCATGGGCTCTTTGGGACCCGGGGCTGCTAAAACTGGTGCCTCAGATAACTGCTTCTTTAGTGCCTCGAACGCCTCATCCGCCTCTTGGTCCCAAACAAACTTATCAGATTTCCTCAAGAGCCGGTACAAGGGTATTGCCTTTTCTCCGAGTCTGGATATGAACCGGCTCAGCGCTGCTACGCACCCTATGAGCTTCTGAACATGCTTTAGGTTTTCCGTCTTTGTCAGGTTCTGGATAGCTTTGATTTTGTCCGGGTTTGCCTCAATTCCTCTCTCAGAAACAATGAATCCGAGTAACTTTCCTGCTGGAACTCCAAACACGCACTTTGTAGGGTTGAGTTTCATCTAATACCTTCGCAAATTCTTGATGTTTCCTTTATATCATCAATAAATGTTTCCGCTTTCCTAGTCTTGATCACCACATCATCCACATAGGCATGAACATTGCGCCCAATCTGGTCCTCAAAGCACTTCTGTATGCATCTCTGGTAAGTTGCGCCAGCATTCTTTAGCCCAAAAGTCATGGTTTTGTAACAGAAGGCCCCAAAAGGGGTTATGAACGATGTTTTCTCCCAATCTTCCTTTTTGAGCTTGATCTGATGATACCCGGAATATGCATCCAGGAAACATAATAGGTCACTTCCAGCCACTGCATCTATAATCTGATCAATCCTTGGGAGGGCAAACGGATCCTTTGGACAGTGCTTGTTGAGACTCGTGTAATCTATGCACATCCTCCACTCATTACTCTTTTTCATCACGAGAACCGGATTTGCCAACAGTCCGGGTGAAATACTTCCATGATAAAGCCGGCTGTCAATAGCCGAGCAATTTCTTCCCCTATAGCCCTTCTTCTTTCCTCATTCATTTTTCTTAGGCCCTGCTTCACGGGCCTAGACTTGGGATCAACGTGCAAGCTATGTTCCGCTAACTCCGTAGGGATACCCGGCATATCGCTGGGCGTCCAAGAAAAAACATCTTGATTTGAACGAATAAACTCCACGAGTGCTTTCTCCTGCTCATTGTCCAAGTTAGATCCTATAGCAAATTGCTTAGAGGGATCACCTTCGACGAAGGCCACCATCTTGGTATCCGGTGCTGCCTTGAATTTTGCTCTCTCATCCTCCGTATTTGTCCTTTTTAACGCTGTCCTGTCATCCGGGTCTATTTGAGACCGATAGTATTTGAGCTCCTCCTTTCTACAAGCTTGTTCCGCCATTGCCGCGTCTCCTTCGTCACACTCAGCCGCTATATCCCGGCTCCCATGTATGGTGATAGTCTGCTTGGGACCCGAGATTTTTAGTTGTAGGTATATGTAACACGGCCTGGCCATGAATTTGGCATAAGCCGGCCTTCCAAATTGCGCGTGATAAGGGCTGCGCAACTTTACCACCTCGAACGTGAGCCACTCTACCCGGAAATTATCCTTTGATTCTCCAAAAGCGACCTCCAAGGTAATCTTTCCCTCGGGGCACGCCGAGTGACCCGGCACAATCCCGTGAAAAACTGTTGAATTTTTCTGTAGCTGAGACTCCTTGAGGCCCATGCGCAAGAAAGTTTCCTAATATAAGATGTTGATGCTACTTCCGCCGTCCATTAGGACCTTTTTCAGCTCATAACCATTAACCTGTGGCGCAACCACCAATGCTAGGACTCCCGGGTGTTCTATCCTTTCCGGGTGATCTCTTCTGCTCCATGTTACATCTTGCTCCGACCACCTCAGGTACCTCGGGACAGCCGAGGAAACCGAGTTTACTGCCTTTTTCAGTATCTTTCTATCCTTGTTTGAAGTTCCCGTGGTGTGAACATGGTACTGGCCCAATTGCTTGGGATTGGCTTGGAAACCTCCAGCTCCTCCCTGATTATTACCCGGATTACCACCTCCTGGGCTGCCTGCTGGGGGTGGGCCATTGCCCGGGTTACCACCCGGACCCGGTCCTGCTCCCCGGCCTGCGCCTCGCATTGCTTTTTGTATTTCCTCGTTCTTCCATCTATGTAAATCCATGCACTGTTCCAGCGAATGATTAGCCGGTATGTCGTTCCTGCTGTGTCGCGGGCACGGCATCTTGTAGACATCCCACTGGTTTCCCGGCCTTGGCGGACCTTGGTAATTTCCTCCATTAAAGTTTACTCCGTTGAAATTTCCTTCTGCTCTGGGTCTCGAAGACCTGGCTTCTGTGCTGGCGACAAACTCGGAATTCCCCTCAAACGGGCGTTTATTCTGGTTGTTTCCATTATTTCCTCCATGGTTACCCGGCGTAGATCGATTGCCGGTTCTTCCATTATTACTCGTGTTCGCTTTCGCTTTCTTGTCATCAACGTCCTCTTCTGTGGTATCCGTAGCAGCATGTTTGTTGCATGCGTCCATCAACTCTCCCATAGTAACCTCTGAAGCGTTTCGACTAGATTTTATGCGAGTTAGCTTTTGCACTAAGGGTGTATACTTGCATGTCTTCGCCATAGCTTGCAACGCATCCTTTGGCTGAATATCTGTAGATGAATGAAGTATCTCCATAACCCGGCGCACCCAACTACGCGCCGATTCTCTCTTCTTTTGCACACACCGTTCTAGATCGTCGATAGTAAACAACTTCCTGCATGTTCCGTGAAAGTGCTTGATAAACGCAGTTTTCAATTCACTCCAAGATTTGATAGATCCTTCAGGTAAATTGTTGAACCACAACTTTGCTGCTCCTTCTGACATCATTAAGTACATGAACTTGGCTTGAAGATTTTCAGATGCGTTGCGAATCGACATAGCCATCTCATAACTGCTCAACCATGTTTCTGGATCCATAGTCGGCTCATAATTCACCACTTTACCCGGTTCCTTGAATTTATCCGGGTAGGGCTCAGCCCTGATATTATCCGACATACACTTAGGTCCAGCGAGATTAGTCAGTACTGGCCTCACTCGGGAAACATGCGATCCTGCGGGGGGCGCGGCTGGGCGCGGCGCTGCCGCAGGCCCGTGTACCGCAGACCCGGCCGCGGCTCGCCTGGCTCTGGAACTATCCACAGCTTGTGCTGCTGATGCTGCTGGTGCTGCTTGGACGCGGGGAGGAGGCGGCATTTGCTGCTGCTCTGCCCTCCGTCGCGCTGAACTTGACTGAATATTGCCGGTGTTGCCATGTTGCCGGCTGATATACGGTGTTCCATGCATTCCACTCCTATTATCTGGGTAATTGACTTGCTGAGCCACTGCCGTGCGTAATAAATCTATCGCCCGCCGGGTCTCCTCCGCATGGGGTGACTCTCTTACGGGGATTCGATCCAACGCCAGTGTTGCCGCATATACATTATCCATTGGGTTGTTGAAGTGACCTGGTGGCGTACGAAATCGTGATGGTGGCGGTGGTGGCGCTGCATTACCAGCTGCAACCCCTGTCTGCAACGTGGGTAACCCGGCTTGTACGTTTGCCGGCTGTCCTCCTCCAGTCGTGGGCTGATGTACAGTTTCTTGATTCGCGGCCGGGATTGGCTGATCCTGGGGGGTGGTGAACAGCGCGGCCGGGTTTAGAACTCCACCCGTGACTGGTAACCTTGTTTGGTATCTCTGATGCATCCTAGTTGATTCAACCCGGAGCCGGTTTTCCAACGCTTCCAGCTCGCGTCGGCGCGTGGCTACCCCTTGCTTTTCTGCTTCCACTTCTCTCCTTTGCTGCTCTAATGCACGACAGGCTACATCCAGATCCCTAGCACGTGCTGCTGCGTTCTCCGGGGTTATCACCGTAGCTAGCACCGTGGGATCCAGGATCAAGTTATTACTGAACAGGGCCGGGTGTTGTGGGTTTGAGGGACCCTCCCCTGGCGTCCTGTTCGTCATGAATCCAAACATATTCGCTTGCAACTCGCTTTCCGCTGCTCGGCTAGTGACCGAGGCCGATTCTCCGTCAACCCGGGTCAGAACCGGATTTCCGTCAACCGGATTTTGCTGCTGGGCCAGCGCTCGCGCCGCTCCAACCGCGGCCGTAGTCACATCCCCCTGATTGAGATTGGTTGCAGGGGCCGTGTAGACCGCGACCTGGCGCGCGATGCCTGGTGAAGACTCGTATTCCTCCTCATCATAGCTATCCTCTTCGTACCGGTCCTCCAGCGAGTGCAGGATAGACTCGGTATCATCTTCTCTCATGACCCGGCCGCGCGGGGTCCATGCCGGCTCCTCCGGCTGTTCCCTCTTCGTGGTGGGCTCTTCTATTGGATCCACCGTTCCGACCGATTCTTCTCCATCCGACTGTACGCAGGTCGCTTCTCCTGACACAGAATCATAATTAAAATCATCAGGGATTGAACCGGACATACGTACCATGCCGATGAAGACGTTGACCCGGCCGATCGTGACGATAGATCCGGATTCGAGCAGATCCGACTCTGGCCCCCAGCCAAAATCGTCCACCATCTTCTCTCCTTCGGGGTTGGTGTAGATCTTGCCGACGACGAGGTTCTTCATGTTCTCCCGAGCTTCTCCCGTGATGTAAACACCCTTGGACGTAGGCCCCACGGTGGGCGCCAACTGTCGTGGGATAATCACGGCAGACGTTACCAGGGGTAACTTATCTTGGGGTAAATTGACTCTGGTGTTTGGGAGAGGGTTTTTGCTCAGGGGAAATCATGGTGATGAAACGATCTGGTAGCCGACAATCAAGTCGCCGAGTCTCCGATCTAAATCTTATTATCAACTCTTGGGTTACAAGGGATACTCGAATAGCTAGTGAATCTCGTGTGTCTTGTGTCTAATCTAACCCTAGGGGTCGGCTTATATAATATCTGGACCCCCTGGCTTCCTATCCAAGGTACACTCGGAGTCCTACCTGGGCACCGCTTACAAACCCTAAGTTTCCTTATCGAAACCCACAATCCGGGTTACGAGACCTACACTCTTGGGCCTTCTAGAAACTCCTTTTCCCTAAGCCGGGTCTTGCGGAACTCCCTTTGGGCCGAATTACACCTTGGCGTTAGCCTACCGGGTTATTATCCCTCCATCACAATGCATCCCTCTAGGCCCATAAAGGTGAAGTGTCATGTAGTCGATGTTCGCATGACACCACTAGACGAATAACATCAGAACTTAAATAAAAACCATTAGATATTACTTCAACATAATTCCACTACTAACATCTTGACTTCTCCCATGTCCTAAAGAACTAAACGAAATACTCAAGACACATCATATGGATCATAATCAGAGATGATATAATGATGAAAAACAATCTTTTCATAAAGTGAAAAGACTAATAAATCTTACAAGCATCAACTACTAATAAGTAATCCACATGGGAGAGAGATCTAGTGGAAAACAACAATATAGAACCCTAATTGTTACAGCCGGACGAAGGTGGACTGTTAGGATGATGGTGCTAGTGGTGAAGATGATGACGATGATGATCTTGATGATGCTTGGAGGGATGACGGTGACGATGGCGACGATTTCCCCTCTCTGGGAGGAATTTCCCCGACAGATTTATCCCTGTCGGAGAGCTTTTCTCTCGCTGTTGTTTTCCGCCCCGAGGAGGAGGCGGAATATTTTTCTCGATGGTTCTGTGTGGCTTAGGGTTCCCTAGGGGTCAAGTACGTGAAAGGAGGCGGCCAGAGGTGGGCCAGTGTGGCCACACCACCTGGAGGCGTGGCCAATGGGGGTGGCGCCACCTGGTGGTGTGGGCCCATGGTGGCTACCTCATGTGGACTTTGTATACTCCTCTGGTATCCTCCTTCTTCTTCTGATCTACAGATATAGGGTATCTTGAAGGTGCTTTTTCCATCAGATTTTTGATCCCGGTGTTTATTATCCAATTATTATCAAACATGCAACATAAGATGAAATAACATAAGTAATGCATCATAATATGAAATATATCGATGAACAACAGAAAATTACCATATAAAATAGTGATGCAAAATGGACGTATCAATAGCTCGGATGGTTTCTACCGTCACTTTCTACCCGGAAGAAGAGATCCCTTCTACTCCGGAGAATCCGAGTGACAGCGATGCTGATGATGATGATGAAGACTTTGTCAACGCCGACTAAGTCCAATCCATGCAAATAGAATGCATTACTTTCTTCTTATGATGTAATATTAATATGTAATGCATTTTTATTTTGTATGAATATAACTATCCGTTTGCAGTTATTATGAACTTTGCAAGTTTTTTCTCCCTTTTCTTCTAAGTTCTCTGGTTTGCACGCTTTAACTTTCCTTAGTGTTTAAGTGATTTCGAAAGTATGAATTCTTCACGCCGAGTGACCGGGTTAAGTAACCAATAAGTCAAAACTCGGAATCATGGATCATAATATGGCACTTTAATTAATAGATCAAGTGATGGTGCAGGCCTTGCACTTGTTGGGAAACCCCAAGAGGAAGGTATGATGAGCAAAACAATAGTTTTCCTTTAGAAAGAAACCAAGGTTTAATCGACCAGTAGGAGGAAGGAGTAACTTCAGAAGGTTGATGCAGCTGAGATGGCAGGGCGCGGTACCGGTTTAGCAGCAACGTGGAACCTACACAACACAAACAATTCACTTTTCCCTAACGAAGCAGTGAGGTTGTCAATCTCACCGGTTTTGCTGATAACAAAGAGGTTAAATGTATGGTGTGGCATACAGTATGAGAGCAGTATGAAAACAGTAGCAGCAGTGTGAAAATAGTGGAAGCAGTGTGTGTATTATCAGTATGAGAAAATGGACCGGGGTCCACAGTTCACTAGTGGTGTCTCTCCATAGAAAATAAATAACATGTGTGGTGAACAAATTACAGTTGGTCTTTGACAGAAATGAAGGCTTCACCGTAGTGCATATGCAAGACATAAATATTACTATGTGATTCATGCGGGCATTACAACAAGATACATAGACCGTCATCCAACTGCATCTATGACTAATAATCCACCCTCCGGATATCATCCGAACAAACGTTGGGTATTAAGTCGCAAGCAACAAACAATCGCGGTAAGCAAAGTGTGTAATGTAAACAATTTAAACAAAGTAAACATTATTGTTTTCTCTCTAATGGCAACAACACACATCCTCCATCCGGCACGTTTCTGTCACTCGAGCACAGAAGCAAAGCAGGCATGAACCCACTATCGAGCATAAATACTCCCTCTTGGAGTTACTAGCATCTACTTGGCCACAGAATCTACTAATAACGGAGAGCATGCAAGATCATAAGTAACATATGCATGAAGATAACATGATATATTGGAAATAAGAAGACATAGCATTCAACATTCATCGGATCCCAGCAAACACAACATGTAGCATTACATAAAGATGATCTTGATCATGTAGGGCAGCTCACGAGATCTAACATGAGGCATAAAGATGACGATGACGGCGGCCTCGGGTGTTTCTCGAGAAAAAGTGGTATATTTCTAGGGTTGATGTTTCGGGGTGAATAAATAGGCGAAAAGGCGATGGCGGTGGACGCCCAAGGGGACCACACCACCCCTAGGCACGGCCAAGGGGTTCCGCCCTATCGTGTGGCTCTGTGGCATCTTGTCACTAGGACAAGCGAAATATCACTTTTCTATGATTTATCTATGCATGAAACAAACGTATATCTTTCAAGTGCATTATTATTCATGATCTTTTATTTGTGTTACTTCTCATGATGCAGAGTGATTGCTATGTTTTATTGCTAGAATTATATCTATCATTCTTGTATTTAAAGTACTATAATCTCAGCTTGCATATGATTTACAATATTGATGATCAAGTTTATGTTAGTAGCATGTTACCTGAGAAATTATGTGTTTTTATCGCTTACCTACTCGAGGACGAGTAGGAACTAAGCTTGGGGATGTTGATACGCCATAAAACATAAATGCCCGGACACCTTCAAAGTTTATGAGGAAGACTAGAACAAATAATTTGGGAACAAACAATAACACATCATGAATCAGTTAATAATGTTTCTGGGACAAATGCACATTAAACTCAGAATCGCAACTATGCTCTCTCAACTGTGCATAAGGTTAGAAGATGGAGACTCAACATAAAAGTAAAAGAAAGGCCCTTCGTAGAGGGAACAAGGGATTAACTCATGTGCTAGAGCTTTTTCTTAACTAAACATAGGAATAAAATGTTTGACACTCCTCCCAACTATCTTACACAAACCATGGCTAACTGAATCCTCGGGTACCTGCCAACAATCACATACCGTGGAGGAGTGTCAATTTTTGTAGAGTGGTGTATGCTTATGTCAACGAATGGTAAACACAAAATATAGTACGTCACAAGCGAACTAGACTTCACAAGAGCGGCTCCCATTGAAGGACGCAATTGGTGTAGAAGGTCATCCCTCTTTCTGTTTTGTTTACACAATTATGCATTGACTGATAAATCAGGGGCAAAAATAGTGAAGAGAATTTGTTTGTATTAATTTGAGGCTGGGCACCCCGCTGTCAGCTCTTCTATCAATTGGATAAGTGGATGAAGCCACTAGTTTAGGGTGTGAAATCCAATCAACAAGTGAGATAAAGATTCTCTATTTACGTCCTCATGAGCTAAAACAGGAAGACAAAACAAGAGTAATTTTAAAAGTTTTAAAGGTAACACATGAGCAATATACTTTGGAGTGGCAGTTAATTACCACATGTTGGTAGGTATGGTGGTCACATTTGGCAAATTTTGGTTTTTTGGGAGTTGGATGCACGAGTAGAGCTCATACTCAGTATAGGTGGAGGCTAGCAAAAGACTAGGAGCGACCAATCAAGAGAGCAATAATGGCCATAATCATGCATAGCGACAAAAACATCATTAATCAAAGAATAAGTGGTACCACACGTTTAAATACTAAATGAGCATATAGGCTATAAGTGACTGGTTTGTAGTCATAAACATGGTGTAAGCATGCGCCAAGTCAACCAAATAAAACATTCAAAGGAGAACACCACAAATTTATGCTTCAATATGACAAGAACAACTCATGATTCTTTCAATGGCACATTAGACACTCTCAACTATTTGAGACAAATCATGCTACAAAATAACCACGGGGATTTAAAATTAAACTAACATCTAGCATGATAGGAAAAAGTCTAGCCACAGTCTATACAAGTTTCTATTTGCATCATTATAAGTTCTACCACATGCATTAATTTCTTTTCCCAACAAGCACCATACAAAATATGTTTTAAAAAAACTCTCTAAATGATACCGCAAGAAAACATGAGAGTACTCACATAACACTACTAAAACTAACATCTCTGAATAAGAGATGCATGAAAACAGAAGCTAAACAGGAAATTTGCAGCAGCTAGCATAAAAACTAAGAATACGAGCATAACGAGTCTTCAAATGAAAAAGCGGAGCATGTCTCTCTCCCAAAAAAGGATGCTAGGTTCCAATGATGTTTATTGCAGCAAGGAAAACACAAAAAACACAAAGAAAAATAACATACGCTCCAAATAAATTTCATATGATGTGACCGAATAAAAATATAGTTTCACTAGAAGTGACCTGATAAATTGTTTATGAAGAAGGGGATGCCTTGGGCATCCCCAAGCTTAGCTGCTTGAGCCTTCTTAGAATTTTCTGGGATGAACCATGGGGGCATCCCCAAGCTTTGACCTTGCACTCTTTTTTATCACATTATATCACCCTCTTCTCTTGATCCTTGAAAACTTCGTTCACACCACACTCAAAGAGTAATTCGCATTAGAGGATTAGTGAAACAATATAAAATTCAAGGGTTATGTATAGGCACAAGTTATATTGATACTTTTAAACATTAGCTACAACCAGTGATGTTTCGTGAAACAAAGAAATCCACTTGACAACGTATAAGAGCAAATGCAAGAAAAATGGCAGAATCTGCAAAAACCAGAACAGTCTGTAAAGACGAATTTTTTCGGGGCAGTTACGTTGCTCAGATCAAAAAACTTAAAGAAAGAAAAAGTTGCGGAATTAGCTGTGGAATATGCAGATCTTTATGGATTTTTCATGATTTTTTACGGTGGACAGCAGAAATCTGTTTCCTGCGCAGAAATCCAAAACCAACTCCAACTCTCGTCAGAAACTTTACTTGGCACAAATAAAACATGAAAATAAACATAAAAAGTAGTTTCTATAGAAGTATACAGCCCCTTGACTCAAAGAAAACAGAGAAAAAAACAAAAACAAAACTATGGATTAACTCCCAAGAAGTACTTTTCTTTAACGCCTTTTAGCTAGGCATGGAAAGCAAGAAGATGCTCACATAAGAAATATGAATTAAGAAAAAGAGTGAATCAAAAAGAAAGTATAAAAAAATTAAGTATAACTCACTTCCTATGCATAGGAATCTTGTAAATAAATAAATTAAAGAAGCTCAAACTAAAAATCAAGGGAAGGTAGAAGAAGAGAAATTTCAAAACTTTCAACAAAAGGAGAGGTGTTTTGGTAACATGAATATTCTCACAACCATATTTTCCTCTCTCATAATAATTTCTAGTAGCATCATGAACAAACACAACAACATAATTATCACATAAAGCACGTTTGTCATGGTCTAAAAGTACACAATTCGTATCAAGCTCAAAAATAGTGGGATCAAAAGTTAAAATAAAGACTTCTTCTTTCCCACTTTTAGCAATAGAAAAACAATAAGATTGGTCACTCTTAAAAGGTATAGGACATATTATAGCAATCCTATTTTCAGTAGCATTATACTTTATAACATCGAGTGACTTAGAACCATCATCTAGAGCATTATCGTATAAAATTTCTAAACAAACTTCCTTGTTATCATGCATATCAATAATTGGAACAAATAGAGGATTCTCATAGGATTTATCAAAGTAGCTTGGATTATCATAAATAACAGTAGCAATAACATTCTCACAAGTTTCATTCATAGTACTATCAAGGTCACAAGTATAGCAAGTATCAATTTCATAAAAAAGGGATGTTTCAAAAGAATCAATAGGATCATCACAATTATGAGTTAAAGAGTCCTTCTCATTTGGAGGTAGACATGGGTAGCTCCATTCTTCCTCCTCTTGATCATCACTCTCCTCCTCTTTTTCATCCAATGAGCTTCCAGATTCAGCAATTTCTTCTTCCATAGTCTCCTGCAAGGCATTAGTCTCTTCCTTATGTTGAGAGAATTTATTAAGATATTCCATTATGTAGTAATTAAAATCCTTGTAATTATCAAAGAAGTATTCAAGTATAGCATAAATCTCGTATTTATAAGGTGCATCATCAATACTTTCAAGCAAATAGGCAATTTCGAATGCACCCTTCCAAGCAATAAATTCTTCAATTTGTTCCACATCATAAAGTTCATATTTTCCCTTAACATAAGAAGATATGGTAACATTATCATAATATATTCACATTGAAAAGGGAGGTGTTTTTACCTCCTACGACAACGAGATTTATCAAGGAAATAAGTAACATTATATGTAGAGCACAAGTTTCTAGCGTAGTCATGCAATTTATTAATTTTATCCCATAAGTGTATCCCTTTTTGTGACAAGAGGTGTTCCTTATAATATTTTTGTTGTTCATACGTGAACCCACCTTGCCTATAAGATCTAGTTTCAAAGACATCAAACATTTCAAGCA
Organism: Alopecurus myosuroides; assembly: GCA_028641055.1. Classification (NCBI taxonomy): domain Eukaryota; kingdom Viridiplantae; phylum Streptophyta; class Magnoliopsida; order Poales; family Poaceae; genus Alopecurus; species Alopecurus myosuroides. The sequence goes on from CM054061.1 coordinate 315,239,429, forward strand.
AGCATGATAAAGCAAGTAACAATCAAAACAATAACAAAGTAAAGAGATTGGAAGTGAGAGACTCCCCTTTCAGAAATTCTCTTCCTCTCCGGCAACGGCGCCAGAAAATAGTTGTTGGCAAGGGAGTGGTTGCTTCTTGATGGATTTGAAATCCCCGGCAACAGCGCCATAAAATAGCTTGATGGTGCAGGTCATGCATTCGTTGGGAAACCCCAAGAGGAAGGTATGATGAGCACAGCAGCAGTTTTCCCTCAGAAAGAAACCAAGGTTTAATCGACTAGTAGGAGGAAGGAGTAACTTCAGAAGGTTGCTGCAGCTGAGATGGCAGGGCGCACTACCGGTTCAGCGGCAACATGGAACCTACACAATACAAACAATTCACTTTGCCCCAACAAAGCAGTGAGGTTGTCAATCTCATCGGTTTGCTGATAACAAAGATATTAAATGTATGATGCCGAAAATAGTATGAGAATAGTATGACAACAGTAGAAGCAGTGTGTGTATTATCAGTATGAGAAAATGGAACGGGGTCCACAGTTCACAGTGGTGTCTCTCCATAAAAAATAAATAACATGTGTGGTGAACAAATTACAGCTGGGAAATTGACACAAATGAAGGCCGCACCATAGTTCATATGCAAGATATAAAGATTACTATGTGATTCATGCGGGCATTACAACAAGGTACGTAGACCGTCATCCAACTGCATCTATGACTAATATTCCACCCTCCGAATATCATCCTAACGAACATTGGGTATTAATTTGCAAGCAACAGATAACCGCAGTAAACAAAGTGTGTAATGTAAACAATGTAAACGAAGTAAACATTGTAGTTTTCTCCCTAATGGAAACAACACATCCTCCATCATGTTTCTGTCACTCGAGGGTAGATGCAAAGGAGACATGAACCCACTATCGAGCATAAATACTCCCTCTTGGAGTTACTAGCATCTACTTGTCCAGAGCATTTACTAATAACAGAGAGCATGCAAGATCATAAATAACATATGCATGAAGATAACATGATAGGTTGATAATCAGAAGACATAGCATTCAACATTCATCAGATCCCAGCAAACACAACATGTAGCATTACATAAAGATGATCTCAATCATGTAGGGCAGCTCACGTGATCTAAACATGAGGCATAAAGTGGAGAAGAAAACCAATTAGCTACTCCTATGGACCCGTAGTCCAAGGATGAACTTCTCAGGCATCACTTCGAAGGAGGGCATGGTGGTTTAGACGCCTCCGGTGATGAATTTCCCTCCCGACAGGGTGCCGGAGAGAGCTCCAAAACCCTCCCGATCTCGGGATGATGATGACGGCACCCTCGGGTGTTTCTCGGAAAAAAGTGGTATATTTCTAGGGTTGATGTATCGGGGGGAATAAATAGGCGAAAGGGCGATGGCGGTGGACGCCCGAGGGGCCCACACCACCCCAAGGCGCGGCCAGGGGCGCGCTGTCCTATGCTGTGGTCCCCCTGTGGCCCCTCTTCGGGCCTCTTCAGGACTTCGTGGAACCTTTGGGAATTATAAGACTTCCGGGCTTCGGATTTTCCAATTCCGAGAATATTTCCAGAACAACTTTTCTGAAACTAAAAAGTAAAAAACAGCAGCAAACAGGGAACTGGCTCTATGGCATCTTGTCAATACGTTAGTCCCGGGAATCTATAAAAATGACATAAAGTGTACAGGAAACATGTAGGAAATAACATGAAAACAACATGGAACATCAAAAATTAAGGATATGCTTATGACGTATCATCAAGTGACCCAGCAAAACAAACAATCAGATAATACTTAGGAAACGAATGAGTATTAAGAATAAGAACCCCAGGCACGGAGGAAAAATCTGATGTTCTCTAGCCTTATTAGGCTAAAAAAGAATTCAGTTTATAACTCCGAGCACACAGGTAAAATTATGGTTAACATTGAAGCAAATTGAACGATCATTGGGAAATAGAAAAGACCGAACATGCTTTTGACAGTAAAGACATGAAACCAGAATGCATGCTTTTCCGACAGACTTTATTTCATGATCTCAATAATGTTCACATAGAATTGGACTAGGTATAGAAAGGACGTAACTGCTGGATGCTCCAGGGCATGTTTGTCTCTCCTAGCTCTACATTTATGTTTCTTTTTCTCTTTTGATTTGAGTTTTTCGGGTCATCTTTTGTATCCCAAATATCTATAAGGTAGGATGACCCGTTTTTTGTAGCTTTGCTAATGATGAACGGTCCTTCCCAGATTGGGGCTGACTTCTGTTCTCTATATTGTACCAGTTGTAGCACTAAATCACCTTCTTTAAAAGACCGTTGTTTGATTTTCTGGATATGATATCGCTGTAAACCTTGCTGATAAATGGTGGATCTATGCAACACAAGTTCTTGTTCTTCTTCTAAATATTGAAGGCATCTTGTTGCGCACTTTTGGCATCTTATTCAACTTATGCATGCACTCTAGGGCTATCATAGATCATTCCATTGGAAGCATTGCTTCTACACCATAGACCAAGAAAAAAGGTATATGTCATGTTGATCTATTTGGCGTTGTTCGAATACTCCAAAGCACGAAGGCAACTCCTCTACCCATGCTCCAGCTGCTCTATGAAGAGGAGTTTCGAGTCTTGGGCGTATTACCTGCAAGATTGAACTAATCATTCGCTCAACCTGGCCATTTGATTGTGGGTGTGCCACAGATGCGAGATCTAGACGAATTCCCGTTTACAGGCAATATTTTTCCAGCTCTCCAATTGCAAAGTTTGTCCCGTTATCCGTTATTATGCTATGTGGTATGCCGTATCTCATGACTATGTCGATGATGAAATTTCTGGCAGTAACACCGTCAAGTTTTTTGATGGGTTTAGCCTCCACACACTTGGTATACTTATCTACTGCAACGAGTAAATACGTGAGTCCGCCTCTTAAAATTTTGAATGGCCCCATCATATCTAGCCCCCAGACCGCAAATGGCCATGTTATGGGAATAGTCTTGAGTACTTGAGCCGGCATATTTGTCTGATTGGCGTAATACTAACATCCGGCACACATGTTAACTATGTGCTATGCGTATGTCTTGGCTATAAGACAGAAAACCCTGCCCGAAATGGTTTTTTAACTATGCTTTTTGATTGAGCATGATGTCCGCAATCTCCGGCATGGATTTCCTGAAGTATTTGCCGTCCTTCTTCCAGCGAAATACAACGCTGGAAAATTCTGATAGTACTGCGTTTATACAGGCAACCATTGATTACCGTGTATCCTTTGCATCGGCGTTTTATCTGTCTTTGCAAGACCTCGTCTGCTCCATCCGGGAACTTCTGATCAACTAAGAAATTCAAATATGGAATTGTCCAATCTGGGTTAACGAGCAGAACTTTTATTGACCTGGAGACTAGGGGATAGTCAATATATCCACCTTTTATTGATGATTCGTACAAATGTTGGACGAATACACCAGGTGGTAATATTTTCACCCTTTCCAAGCTCATTCAATCTAGCGCATCAATGTTCCAATTTTGTTCCCTTTTAACGTGATTTACCTAAAATCCTAGGAACAAAATAGAAGATTCGTCGACAATTTTACGATATTCCGCCATTACAGGGCTTTTAGCACGCCATCTCTGGTTGAGCTTGTGTTATACTAGATCCGAGTCTCCGTAACAGAGTATGCGTTAGGCGCCTATTTCTTTTACAATATGCAAGCCATGAAGCAATGTTTCGTATTCTCCCACGGTGTTATTGGCGTTGGAGTGGATTTGTAACACATACTCCATTGTGTCACCTTTTGGATATTTTAGCACCACACCTACACCTGCGCCTTCTTTCATTTTGGATCCATCGAAATGCATGATCCAATATTCCGACTCTGGCATTCGTGTATATCCATTTCTTATGTCCAATCAGCTACAAAATCTGCCAACACTTATGATTTAATCAGCATCCGGGGTTGGTACTTAATGCCGAACGCGGCGATCTCAATGCCCCATTTGGCTACTCTGCATGTTGCATCCACATTTTTTATAAGATCCCCTAGTGGATCTTTGCTTACCACGTATCCTTGGAAATAATGACGGAGCTTTCGAGATGGAAAAAGTACGCCATCTGCCAGCTTTTGATAGTGTGGATACCTTTGGTTTGACTCCGAGAATACTTCGCTTACGTAGTACACCGGGTATTGATCTCGAATACTTTGTTCATCTTTCCACAATTATCACTGCTCTAATAACCATGTTTGTTGCTGTTAGATACAGTATCATGGGTTCTTTGTCTTTTGGGCATGCCAAAATCGGAGCTTTCATTAAAGTTTCCTTTAGCTGGGTTAATGCGTTGTCCACCTATTCTGTCCATTCCAATTTGTCGGATTTCTTCAACAATTTGTATAATGGCAGAGCCTTGTCACCAAGCCGGCTTATAAACCTGCTTACGGTGGCTACAGAACCCGCCAATCTCTAGAAGTCCTTTAGCCACGTAGGTCTTTTGATGTCCAAGATTGCTTTGATCTTTTCTGGATTTACCTCAATTCCTCTCTGAGAAACGATAAAACCCGGAAGTTTTCCTAAGGGAACCCCGAATACACACTTTAAAACTTCATTTTATAAGTCACAGATTATCAAAAGTTTCTTGTAGATCCTTAAGGATTATATGCTTTTGCTTGGAAACAACAGCAATATTGTCTACGTAAACGTGAACGTTTTTGCCTATTTGATTATGCAAGCATGTTTGCATACAACGCTAGTATGTGGCTAAAGCATTATTCAGGCTAAAAGGCATGGTTATGTAGTAATATGTTCCATAGGGTGTTATGAAACAGTTTTTGTTGTCCTCTTGTTTCATGTGTATTTGATGATACCCGGAATAAGCGTCCAAAAAGTATAAAAGCTCAGAGTCAGCTGTGGAATCTATTATTTGATCGATTCGCGGTAATATGAACCTATATTTTGGGCACAACTTGTTCAGACCGGTATAGTCTATACACATCCTAAGAATAACAGTATCCTTCTTCGGGACTAATACTGGGTTCACAGACCAATCAGTATGTATAACTTCCCAGATAAAATCAGCTGCTAAAAGTCGGATAATTTTCTTGCCAATAGCCTTCCGCCTTCTTCCATCGAAACGATGGAGACCTAGTTTGACGGGTTTGATCCTGGAATAACTTTCAGTTGGTTCTCAAAAAGTTCCCTGGGTACACCTGGCATATCAGCGGGACACTGGGCGAAAATATTCCAGTTCTCAGGGAGGAACTTGATGAGCGCGCTTTCCTATTTGTCAATCATTCCGGTCCCCACGACGACGTACTTTGTCGGGTCTTTGAGATCCAGGATAATCTGTTTTGTATTCTCATACGCTTTGAAGCTGTCAGCCGCCTTCCGGTTTTCTTTTCCTGCCGGCATTTCTGTCGACGATACTTCCTTAGTGAGGTCCTTCAGCTCCTCCTTTGCTATTACCTGCTCGGCACAAAGGGAATTACCCCACTCTAGCTCGTCTTTCATCTTGAAATCTACTTCAATAGTTATTACTCTGCCTTTTGGCCCTGGCATCTTAAGCTTGTTGTAGATGTATCACGACTGGCCATAAATTTGGCAAAGCCGGTTATCCGAGTATTGCATGATATACACTTTTGAACGGTACTATTTCAAACGAAATCATCTCCTGGCGGAAGTGTTCCTCCTTTCCGAACGTTACTTCTATGGAAATTTCTCCAATGGAGCGTGATTGCTTACCAGGAACAATGTCGTGAAAACACACATTGCTATGTTTGAGCTGGGTTTGCGATAGATGCAATTTTTCCAAAGTACTCAACTACATGATGTTGATGCTTGATCCTCCGTCCATCAGCACCCTCATGAGCCTAGTGTTTTGAACGATAGGGCTTACTACAAGGAGTGTGTGCCGGGTTCCGGGGTATTAACGGGATGATCCGACTGATCCCAACTAATTGGCGTCTTTGAATACTTCAGGTACTTTGGAATTGGAGGCACGACCGCGTTGATTTCTCGCAACGTTCGTTTTTCCTATTTTGCTGATGGAGTCGCAAGCAAAGTTAGGTTACATTGTCTTTTGACTCTCGGGGATTTAGGTTGGCCTTTCCATTGTTGTTCCTGGATTTTATCATCAGTGTCAGACTCGTTGTCGTCTTTGTCATGTTCCGACTTTTGCTTGGAGAGTTTCCTTTTGGATTTATTTCCTTTGTTCCCGGATCCAGTGTTGCCTTTCATGTGCTTGTTAAGCAGGCATTGCGCGTTTGTATGGGTAGGCCTCCCAAATTGCGAATGGTGAATGCAGGATTCCGACTTAATTTTTTTCCACTCTTACTTGGAGTAGGAGATAGGTTCCCTAATTTCTGTGCATTTTCCTTTCCATCTATTGGCACTATCCTTTCCAAAGGCTATATTTACTTCTTTGGTCTTTGGTTGTTCTTCTGGAGTAGCCTTGTTTTCAGAGCGAGACGCCTTTTTGGCTTGAACCAATGCATCAATATTTCCGCCTCTTGCTCTGATGTCGTCTTCGGCCGCTGCATGCTCATTGGCCGTTGTGAGCATAGAACCTATGTCCTTGTGCTCTTTCGAACCAGCCATGAATGGTACGAGGCCTAGTTTCAGGCGATTGACGAAAGCATGCATATGTACTTCACTTACTCCAGAACTGTTGTTCTTCATTGCAATCCATCTCGAGATACAGTCGACATACGACTCGCCTTCATATTGGACACAACGGTTTAATTGGTTAATGCTTTTGGGGCATTTATACGTACCTCGAAAGTGCTTAGCAAAAACTCTAGCCATATCCTCCCAGCTGTCCACCCTTGCCAATAATCCAATCTCGGGCTCCATCCAACAACATTAGGGGCAGGAATTTCACAGCTTCTAGGTCTGTCCCTTTGTTGATCTGTACGGCAGTATAATAATCAGAGAGCCATGTATCAGGGTTTTTAATTCCGGTATACTTTTGATAAGTTGGCCCGACTTTGGTGAAGCTAGAATGTAGACTGATTTCCCGGATCCTATCAGTGAAACACTTTGTACCGAAATACAAATCGCCTCTTTCCGCCTTATCGGCGTGTGCGGAATATCTTCCAGCTGAATGAATAGAGGGGGATCTACCGAAATACACTCTTTTGGGATCATACCAACTTCTTCCGGTGGCCCTTCCTTTAGAATGCGGTGGAGTTCTACTCCTCTCCTGTTCCTTATTTCTCGGAGTGGTGCGGGATCGCTCACGTCTATGAGGGTGATCATATCTTCCAGTTTTATCATCCGAGTGTCTCCGAGGCGGCTTTTTTTTCATCATTCCGGTTTTTCTCTTCCCGATTCTTACCAGTGTGGGGTTTCGTGTTATTTCCGCTTTTTGGTGGATCCGTGTTTTGGACGCTGCATCCTTGTTATCCGTGATTTTCTTGTCCTTCTTTGGATCTCCCTCATTTTCCTTTGAATCACCTGAATCTCCAGGTTCTCCTGGGCCGGGTGCTCCAGCGACGCACGTGGCAGTTTTGCACAAGGTTGAATCATCATGTAACTTTCCGGAACGTGCTTGCTCTCGCTTTTGCTGTTGCAATGCTTTTTCTAAAAGCATACACTCCTTGCAGTTTTTCGTCCTTGGAGTACCAATCATTGTTAAGGATGGCGAACGCGGCTTCCGCGTTTTTAGCTCCAGTTTCGCCCTTAGCATTTGTGCTAGTAACTTTGTCGGGGGTTACCCCCGAGTAGGGTAAAGGCAAGTGGTAAAGGCAACAGTCAGAAGAGAAGTTTGGTCGAGTAGCCGTCTACCCGGTACTTGCTACCTGGTCGACTGCTACTCGGTCTTACGAAAAGATGACCAGAAGGAGATATCAAGAGAGTTATGTCCGTTCGAGTAGAAGAGCTGGTCCGAGTAAGATTGGCGGGAACCTACTCGGGCCAGAAGTCAAAGGAGCCGTTCTGACACAGGATCCCGCATATCCTAGGTCCGTACTTGGCACTATTCAAACTACTGTTCATCTGGGACCGGCCTGCCTGACAGTGACAGTGTGGAAGTAGGCGGTCGCAGGATAAGGGGGCCCTACTCTGTGTTTGGCACAGTGATACCAGACTGTCCCCTTGGTTTTGCCCAACGACTTTCCGGATGCAGCCAAGATTAGGAACCAAAGCTGTCAGCGGGAACTCGGAAGAAGGACGATGTGCACACTATGTCGACACTTGTCCATGTTTGGACGTATCCGGCTGGGCACCATGTATATAAGGTGCCCCGCCGCCTCCTGCGTGAGGATCGCATGCTGGGACACAGGGAAACCCTAGATTCTTGACCTAGCTCATCACAAAGAGAGAAGAGTGGCTACTCGGTAGCAAGAACATTGTACTGTGGCTACTCGGTGAGACACCAGAATACATAGAGAAAGGCAGGAGTAGGGGTTTTACCTCCTCACGAGGGCCCTGAACCTGGGTAGATCGTGTTGTTTGCAGTTCTTAGTTCTTACCTCACGCGGCTACTCGTCGCGTGATCCCTCCCTGAGCACCTCCAGCGTCCATCGTTCCCACATCTTTAGCCATCCTATGGCATCTGCCGTGACACCACCACGACAGTTGGCGCCCACCGTGGGGCGACCAGCGGCGCTGGCTGGAGTTTCTGTTCGGACGGGATCTTCTTCAGCGGAGCGCGTAGTCTGTCGCCTTGTCCACAGATTCGGCTCCTTCGACTTCGTCACCGACAACGCAGGCGACTTCGGTGGCAAGGCCATGCCGGAGGGCGGCACGGTGATCTCCTTCGGCTCGCACCTCGTCTACGTCGCCACCGTCATCGACCGCATCTACCCCGAGCTGGTGCATGACGCGGAGGATCCTCCCGCTGTGATCGCTGCTCGCGGAAGGCCTGCGCGCCGCTCTGCGGACCACGCTGAGGTGATGGTGACCGGCTTGGCGGCAAACGCCGGCGCAGCTGCTACTAGCGCCGCGGCCGTCGTCGAGGATCTTGCTACCACGAGCGCTGGTGGCAGGACTCACAGGTCTTACGAGAAGGAGTGTAACCTTCCTCCCTCCACTACTCCGACCATTCCCGCATCGGCTGGGCGGAATGGCATGCCGCCTCCCACCGACCTCGAGCTCCTGAGCATGAAGGAGCAGCTCGAGCGGCAACGCCAGGAGCTGCTCGCCGAGCAGGCGGAGTTGGATAAGGTCAGGCTAGAGCTTAGCTTAGACCAGCTTGAGTACAACAAGGCTCATGGCTTCACACCAGTCACTAGGAGAGCTAGCAGAGTAGGCGCCACGCGGCGTAAACTTGGTGCCGAGATGGCAACAGTGGTAGAGGTTCCTGCTCAGTCCGCCACCGCAAACACTTCCACTAGGCCTAGGTATAGCACACCTGCCAAGACACTTAGAGCTGCAGAGGCTGTAGCTGCCGAGTTGCCTCGCCTTGACGGCGACGCGCGCGTTAGGCAGCAGGAAAGGCTCAACGAGTTGGTGTTGGAGGCTGCTAGGCAGAATGAGGAGTTCCGGAAGGCCAACCCGGGTGCTGGAGCTTCGCAGGTGGTGCACTCGCACGCGGCTAGATCTAACGATCAGGCCTCGTCTCCGCACCCCAGCCGCGAGAAGAGCCGCAGCGGACGCTCCGCCAGAGATAGGCAAATGCAGGTGTATGACCCGGCTGCTGCCGCAAGACAGCTTGCTGTGCCGCAGCAGCCCGGGCAGGAACACAACGCTGCAAGAGCAGGCTCTCAAGCCCATCAAGCTCAAAGCCAGGCCCGAGGTGGAGCGCGTCCAGGTCCTTCTCAGCGTCCCGCTGCTCCGCCTACTCGGCAGAGGCAGCAGCCGCGCGCAGTGGCGCCAGTCGCCAACCCGGTGGAGCAGCCTGCAGCTGTGCAGGTGGATAGATATGATGACGGCTACTCGGCCATGGAGATGGCTGGCTATGACATTCTGGACCGTGTTGGCGAGCGCGTGTTGGCACCTGGAGATGCGAGGCATCAGCTGGACCGGATCAACTTGTCAGCTCGGTTGGAGAACACGGGTCCTCCTGGCCCCGAGTGCTTTGGCCCGCGCATCATGAACGAGCCGTCCGTGAAGAACTTCCAGCTCGCACGGGGCACCAAGAGCTACAACGGCAGCACCAAGCCGGAAGATTGGCTCAATGATTATGTCACCGCAGTCCACATTGCGGGCGGCAACAGGAGATGGGCAGTGCGGTACGTCCCGCAGATGCTAGAGGGTCCAGCTCGCACTTGGCTCAACAACTTGCCCAAGCACAGCATAAATTGCTGGCTGGATTTCTCGGACGCCTTCGTCAGCAACTTCACCAGCACCTACAAGAGGCCGAATAGGCCACAGCAGCTGTCCGCTTGCAGGCAGCGAGAAGACGAGACGGACCGCGAGTACCTTACTCGGTGGATCACATTGAGGAACACCTGTGAAGGTGTGAACGAGGCCCAGGCCATTACTTGGTTTGCGCAGGGTTGCAGACATGGCAGCATGTTGTGGCAGAGGTTGCAGAGGGAGATGACAAACACTCTGGCGGAGACCATCAAGATTGCGGATCAGTACGCACTCGGGGATCCTACTCAGCCCCTGATGGACTCCTCTGAGCCGAGAAGAAACTTCAGCAACAGCAAGCGCAACGAGTTCCGCAACAAGCGCAGGGGTGACCGAATAGATACTCGGTATGACCCTGAAGAGGTGAATGCAGTGACTGTTGGAGCTGGTGGTAGCCAAAGGCAGAAACCTGCTAGAGCCTACGGGCAGAACCAGAACCAGGGCCAAGGCAACAAGAAACCATTCCGCACTCCTCAGTCGGGTAGCGGCAACTCCGAGCAGCCGAGGAAGTTCGTCTTTGACGACATGAAGGATGGTCCATGCAGTTTTCACACTCACCACCCCTCAAGGCCTGCTAACCACACTACTCGGCAGTGCGAGTGGTGGGATGTGATCAAGAATGATGGCTTGCCTCCTCCTCCTCCTCTGCCAGCGGCCAACGCCAATGTGCAGCCTACTCGCGCACCCGCAGCTCGGCCGCCAGTGTACCCGAGAAGAGAAAATGTGAACCAAGTGGCTTTAGGAGCCAACCGTCACTTCAACAATGAGAGCTACCGCAACAACAACAATAACTACAACCGCAACAACAACAACAGAGGCAACAACAACTACCAGGGCACCAACAACAACGGCAACAATGGGGGCGGAGGCTCCAACCAGTACCAAGAGCACCACGAGAGCTACATGATCTTCACCTCTGAGCCAGTCGACAAGCAATCACAGCACAGGCGTGCCATGGAGGTCAATGCAGTGATTCCTGCTGTCCCTCACTACATGTATTGGTGTGACCAGGAGATCAGGTGGTCCCGAGTAGATCATCCCAAGGTGATGCCCAATCCGGGTAGCTACGCCTTGGTGCTGGATCCTACCTTCCTGGGTCCCGAGAAGAATGTGAGGTTCAGCAAGGTGCTAATCGACAACGGCAGCAGCATCAACATCGTGTACAAAGACACACTCGAGAAGCTTGGCCTGGCCGAGAACATGATGCTGCCCAGCAAGACTACTTTCCATGGCATTGTGCCCGGGATCTCGTGCAACCCGATTGGCCGAGTGTGGATAGATGTGCTATTCGGCACCAGGGAGAACTGCCGCACAGAGCGCCTGCAGTTCGAAGTGGTTGATCATCAGAGCCCTTACCATGCTCTACTCGGCAGGCCGGCTCTGAGCAAGTTCATGGCCTCTACTCATGTTGCATATCTGAAGATGAAGATCCCTGGTCCCAATGGCATAATTACTATCTCTGGTGATTACAAGAAGTCCATGGAGTGTGCCTCTGCTGGTTCCCAGTTAGCGGAATCGATGGTGATTGCTGCCGAGAAGAAGAAGATGTATGAGGTGGTGGCCATGGCGCAATCCGCGCAAGCTGGCGTGCCGAGTACCCAGCACGGGACCGCGTTCCAGGCGTCTCAGGAGACCAAGAAGGTCCAGGTCGACCCCGAGTTCCCCGACCGCGTAGCCATTATTGGCTCCGGGTTGGCGGAGAAATAGGAAAGCGAGCTCATCCACTTCCTCCGTGAGAATCGGGACGTGTTCGCCTGGTCCAATGAAGATCTACCAGGAGTCCCGAGGGAGTTGGTTGAGCACTCTTTACATGTGCGTCCTGACGCCAAGCCAGTGAAGCAGGCTATGCGCCGCTTCGGAGATGAGAGAAGGAAGGCCATTGGTGACCAGATCACCAAGCTGCTGATAAGCAATTTCATCATGGAGGTGCTGCATCCGGATTGGCTAGCCAACCCGGTCATGGTCGAGAAGAAGAAGGAGGATCCCAAGGCTGCCACTGCATGGCGCATGTGTGTCGACTACACCGACTTGAACAAGGCATGCCCTAAGGATCCCTTCCCGCTACCTCGCATCGATCAGGTGATCGATTCCACTGCTGGTTGTGAACTGCTGTCTTTCACAGATGCCTACTCTGGTTTCCACCAGATTGCACTCAATCCTGCTGATCAAATAAAGACTGCTTTTATTACCCCGTACGGGGCTTATTGCTATCGTGTCATGTGTTTTGGCTTGAGGAATGCGGGTGCAACCTATCAGAGATGCATGCAGAAATGCTTGCACGACCAGCTCGGCAAGAATGTGCAGGTGTACGTAGATGACATTGTCATCAAAACGAATAAAACACATACTCTGCTTGCCGACCTGGAGGAAACCTTTGCTAACCTACGCAAGTACAAAATGAAGCTGAATCCGAGTAAATGCACCTTTGGTGTCCCAGCTGGCAAGCTACTCGGCTTCCTGGTGTCTAGTCGGGGCATTGAAGCCAATCCTTCAAAGATAAAAGCTATTGAGAGCATGTCTTTGCCGAGATCCTTGAAAGACGTGCATAAATTCACTGGTTGCTTGGCATCTCTGAGCCGTTTTCTGGGCCGAATGGGCGAGAAGGCCCTGCCTCTGTACCAATTGATGAAGAAGAGTGACAAGTTTCTCTGGACTCCGCAAGCGGATGTGGCATTCAACGAGCTGAAAGCAATGCTGGCTAGCGCTCCCATCTTGGCTAGTCCGCTACCCAAGGAGCCAATGCTGCTGTACATTGTTGCGACTAACCGAGTAGTCAGTGTGGTGATTGTGGTGGAACGAGAAGAAGAAGGCAAGAGTGTGCAGCGCCCAGTGTACTATCTCAGTGAAGTGCTGTCCAGCTCCAAGCAAAACTACCCGCACTACCAGAAGATGACCTACGGCGTGTACCTGGGCGCCAAGAAGCTAAAGCATTACTTCCAAGAGCATCCTATCACAGTTGTGAGCTCTGCTCCCATCTCGGATATCATGGGCAACAAGGAGGCGAGTGGCAGAGTAGCCAAGTGGGCAATCGAGCTGGCCGCGTATGCACCCGCGTATGCGAGAAGAGAAGCCATCAAGTCTCAGATTCTGGCGGAATTCTTGGTGGATTGGGCCGAGGTGCAGTATGAACCTCCTGCTCCGGTTTCTAATTACTGGAAGATGCACTTTGATGGCTCAAAGGTGAAGGAAGGCCTTGGTGCTGGCGTAGTGCTTACGTCACCCAAGCGAGACCAACTCAAGTATGTGCTACAGATTCACTTCAAGGCATCCAACAACGTAGCAGAGTACGAGGCAGTGGTGCATGGCTTGCGAGTAGCCAACGAGGTTGGCGTGCAGCGCATTATATGCTATGGCGATTCAGATCTGGTGGTGCAGCAGGTCTCTGGCACTTGGGATGCGCTAGATGCCAACATGGCGTCGTATCGCTTCCTGGTACAGTCTATGACTGGATTCTTCGAAGGCTGCGAGTTCCAGCACATTCACCGAGCAGAGAACAAAGCGGCAGATGAGCTGTCCAAGTTGGGATCCTCTCGGCAATCCATCCCGGCGGGGGTGGCCTTAGAGCACTTGAGGAAGCCATCCATCAAGCCCTCTCCCAACTCGGAGTCCATATTTGTTCCTTCTCTGCCAAGTGAGGAATCTGATCCCATGGAGATTGACTGGGAGAATGCTGCAGGAAACCCGGGGACTGCCGTCCTCTACTCGGGGACTGCCATTCCTTACTCGGGGACTGCCATTCCTCACTCGGGGACTGCTGTCCTTAACCCGGGGACTGTCGCATTCATTGAGGAAGTCCTTGCCAATCGATCTGGGCTTCAGAGAAGTGCTCCCATCCCTAAAGAGCAACCAGAGGTACCTGTCCCAATGGAAGTGGACGAACCAGTGTTTCCCACACGGGAGACACCGAGTTGGGCTATGCACATATTATCCTTTCTAAGGGACGGTACTCTGCCAGAAGATGAAGTGGCTGCAAGACAGATTCAGAGAAGATCCAAGGGCTACACTATAGTCTGAGATGTGCTGCACAAGAGAAGTGCCACCGGCGTACTGCAACGATGTGTGGACCCAGTAGAAGGAGAAGAAATTCTGGTAGAGATACACCAAGGAGAATGCGGGCACCATGCCTCTTCTCGGGCGTTGGTCAAGAAAGCTTTTCGGCATGGCTTCTACTGGCTCACAGCACTGCAGCAAGCTGAAGACATCGTGAGGAAGTGCAATGGCTGCCAGATGTTCGCGAGTAAGATTCACATGCCTGCTTCCGAGCTGAAAACCATTCCTATCACTTGGCCATTTGCTGTTTGGTGTTTGGACATGGTCGGACCCTTCCAGCCGGCTAGAGGCAACATGACTCACATCTTGGTCATGGTGGACAAATTCACCAAGTGGATCGAGGTGAAGCCTATTCGGAGGTGCGATGGGGCCACAGCTGTGAAATTCGTGAAGGATGTGATCCTGAGATACGGCTACCCGCACAGCATCATCACCGACAACGGCACAAACTTCGCAGAGGGAGCAATGGTGCGGTTCTGCAGAGATAAGCACATCCGACTAGATGTTGCGTCTGTTGCGCATCTAGCCTCCAATGGACAAGTGGAAAGAGCAAATGGCATGGTACTGGCAGGCATAAAGCCAAGGCTGATGGAGCCACTACTGAAAACACCTGGGTGTTGGCTAGACGAGTTGCCAGCGGTGTTGTGGAGTCTAAGGACTACCCCCAACCGGTCAACCGGCTACACGCCATTCTTCTTGGTATACGGGGCTGAGGCCGTGTTGCCAATAGACCTAGAGCATGACTCCCCCCGAGTAACCCTCTACACTGAGGTGGAGGCGAGAGAAGCTCGAGAAGACGACGTTGACCTGCTTGAAGAAGCAAGAGAGCTGACTCTGTCACGTTCGGCTATCTACCAGCAAAACCTGCGGCGTTATCATAGCCGAAAGGTGAACCCAAGGGTTTTCCGAGAAGGAGACTTGGTCCTTAGGCTCGTGCAGCGCACAGCCGGGATGCACAAGTTGTCTCCTCCATGGGAAGGGCCCTTCATTGTGAGCAAAGCGCTGCACAACGATGCTTACTATCTTATAGATGCGCGCCCACCACAGGCGAACAGGGCAGATAAAGCTGGAGAGGAAACCAAGCGCCCTTGGAATGTAGCTCTACTCCGTCGTTTTCATTCGTGAGCAAAGATGTGTATGTACCCTCTTATCTGAGTTGAAATTCCATTCTGCAATCTGAAATTGAACTCGGGGACTGCCCTCGTCCAAAATTGCTCCAAGTGTTTCTTCTCGGCTTTACCTTTTGCCTATTCGGTTGCTCTACTTCAAAATTCAAAAGTACATTGAGTACTGTGTTTAAACCTACATGCCAACTCTTCGACTTTGCTGCTGTCCGAAACCCGGCTTCATGGCAAGCAAGAGAACAAGCAAAAGGTCCATGAACACAAGAAAAATTACTAAGGAAAGGAAGAGTGCAGGAACCGAGTAGGGTGCTTTTATTTACTGTTCTGTGTCTTATCTTTTGGGCTAAGTGGTGGGCTGTGTTACTATGATTGTTTCTAAGCGGCTAAGTATTTGCAGCTCTACTCTTAAACTCTTGTGACTCGAATACCAAAAAAGCAACAAGTTGCGGGTAGAGCTGAGACGAAAAGAGAGAGTGAATAAGAAATGCAACTCGGGGACTCGCATGATAACGCAACCCGGCATCCAGCCCAGGCTGAAAAAATTGATTAAGTTGAAAATAACAAGTGGGAATAAAAATGAGTAGCAACGGAATAAATAGTCTGATACATTTGCACCCGGCATCCCGGGGATCTGATAAGTGTTTGAGAAATAAAGCTGCAGGGTAAACTCAGGTCGAGGCGGCGTTCTCGGTGCTAGCCTTAGCTGCCTCTTCTTCAGCAGTGGCAGTGGTTGTGTCCGCCTCTGCGCTGGCGTCAACAGACTTCGCTGCTTCGTCCTCGGCGTTGGGCTCGGTGGCTACCTGGTCTGAAGTGGCCGTGGCCACCGAGACGGGCGTTGTCGCAGAGGTGGAGCCGCTGGCTTGGGCGCGAAGGTTGACGGTGTCGTCGAGGGCAGCTCCCGACGAGGTGCCGAACTCGAGCGCGGAGGTGTCGATCGACATCTCCACGTTCTCGTCCTCCTCGTCGCTACCCGCGATGACCGCGGCCTTCCCCTTCCCGTCCTTGACAGCTGGAGAGTCGAAGTAGCTCAGGTCCGGCTCGTCGGTGTCCGTCTCCTCGTCTTCATCCTCCTCCTCGCCCTCGTCCACCTCGGTGTCGGGCTCGGTGAGGCCGTCGATGAAGGTCGCAGTATCAGCATACTGAGCAACCTCGTGAGCAATCACCTGGCGAATAGCCACGCAGTCGGGGTCCTTCTCCCACCTGGAGTCTCGGCGCATCTCGCGGATAATCTGCATGTTCGGGTTTTCGTACCAGGTGGTGACGAAGAGCAACATCATGTCCGCACCTGCCCGAGCTCCCGAGGCGCGCCACTTCTTCAGTTCGGCTTTCACGCGCTGCAGCTTCAAAGCAAGCCCGGAGATTGTTGTCGGCGCGGAGTCTTCAGGCCAGAAGACGTTGTGGATCTGGAAGGCGACGCGCACCAACTCGGTGCCCACGCCCGCTAGCCGTGGACACTGGCTCTGCATAATCAGGATACTTTCCTCGATTTCTGCTCTGGTGTCCAAAGGCTCGCCCTTCTCAGCACGAGCTGCTCGGACCTTTTCCAGGGCAGGCACGCTAGAAGATTCAAGGTTGGGAAAGATTCCTGCAAGAGCTATCGAGAAGATCAGAAACAGTAACAGAGTGGAAGCGTGAAACGAGAAGGAGAGAAGAAAAGCGCAGCCGAGTAGCGGAGAAGCAGAGAAAAGGGAGCATTTACTGTTCAAATCATGGCGCAGCCCTAACAGTTGGGTCTTCCATGTTTCCTCGTTGGATATATGCTTCTCTTGAATCAAGCGGAGCTCCTCGAGCTGAGTGAAGAGCCCAGCGTTGGTCTTCGTTAGCACCTCACACTCCTGTTTGAGGGTTCTCTCCCTGGCCTTGGCTGCTGCTTCGCTCTTTGCCTTCTCGGCGATTACTCTATCCCTCTCAGCACCAAGATTGATAGCATCCCGGAGCGCAGTCTGCAGCTGAACTTGGAGCTTCTCCATCTCGGTAGTATGCTCTTTCAACAACTCGACAGCCTGGCTGGACAGTTGCTGCTTCACCTTAGCGGGTTTAAGGCAATCCTGATGTTCTTCAACAAACTTCTTATGGTCTTCTGCGGAAGGCGGAGCGCGGTTAGCAGAGAAGCGAAAGAAAGAAACACAGGAAAAGCCGAGTAGACGGCAACGTACCTTCCAATCTCTTGATGGTGGCCTGGCCACTCTCGACGAAGGCACGGCAGTTCTCGTGCTCGTCAGTTAGGGCCTTCAGCTTCCCTGCAGAGTAAAATTAGTTAGCGTAAAAAGCAAAAGCGGGCGTAAACACCAAACGCAAGAACCGCGCAGCTAGAAGCGTACCTTCAACTTCAGACAGCCTCAGAGTGCTGTTCATCACCTCCTTGTCGGCTTCCTCGGCGATCACCTTCTCTTTTTCCAAGGCAGCAATGCGCCTCTTGGCTATGGCGTGATTCCAGAGTAGCCGACGATGCAAGTTGGTCCGTTTCAGTACGCTGTTCTGAGAAGCAAAAGAAACAAGAATCAGGCAAAGTACTTGAGATTCAACCCGAGAAGGTGGCTACTCGGGAGAGTGTCCGCCTACTCGGCCAGAATCTCGGGGACTGGGTGATGGATAAGGAAAAGAAGTGAAAATGCAACTCGGAGAGGATGAAAAAGAACTTACCGCGTAGGATTGCTCGAGGTCTTCGGCGTTCTTGCGGTGGACAAACATCTTGGCAGCAAGTGTAGCAGAGGTGGTTGAGACAGTCATGGGTTTGCAACCCAAGTCCACCTTGTTCCAATCCTGACGCATATGGTCGATGTCGCCCAGATCGATGCCGTTCCAATTGGGGTTGCCGAGAACTTTGCTGTCCCACTTGGCGTCGATGAAGCCGATCAAGTCGAGTACTTGCTCGAGGCTCTGGGACGTTATCGCCTGGTCTTGAACTCCCCGAGAAGCAATGGAGATGGACTTGTCTTGATTTGGGGCCGGGGGCCTGGAGTCCACTGCCACGGCTTTCCTCCCTTTCTGAAGAGCAAGATTCCGGTCCTTGGGGGAAAAGCCGACCTGGTGCTGATGGCTAACCTTCACCATGTAGTCAGGGTAGCAGGGTTGATCAGCTGCAGCGGCGGCGGCAGCAACCGCGTTGGGATCGCGAATAACCAGCTGACTGGACTGGCCTGTTGATGTTGGCGGCGGCATGTCGGCAGCCCGCTTCTTTGTCTTCTCCTTCTGGGCAGTTGGCTTCGCGGCGACTGGCTTCTCGGTTTTCTGCTTCTCGGTCTTCTTCTCCTCAGCCTTCTCCTTCTCGGTGGTTTTCTTCTCGGCTGCCTCCTTCTCTGCAGCATCTTGGGCACTCTTCCTTGTAAGCGGCCTGGCCGGAGGGCTGGGTGTAGCCTCGGTTGTCTGCACCGAGGAGGAATCAGGCTGAGCGCTACCCTGATCTGTTGGTGGCGCCAGGGGCGCGCTATCCGGTGCGGCATAAGGCTGGGCGTTACCCTGCGCGGCGACTGGTTGCACGTCGCTCAGAGGGTAATGCCCAGTCGCGTCTTCTACCCGCTGCTCGGCAGCGGGATCCGGCTGTGAGACATCCGTTTCTTCCACCCGCGGCTGGGCCGCAGGATCTTCTTGTCCAGCAGCCCCTGTTGCTGGCTGCTCTTCTTCTTCGTCTTGCCGCTCAAGGGCGGCGTTGTGATGTGTTTCGGTCTCTTGATCTTGGTTCTCCTCGGCGGGGTTGGCCGGAGGAGAAGGTGGCTTCTCTTGGTGAGCAGCGTCCTGCGCCTCCTGCTCTGCGCGGGACTGCTGCTCCATCTCGGCTTTCTGGGCATCGGTGCCCTCTGATGATGCGTTGGCGGCATTGTTCTCGTCGCCGTCGAGGTCGATTAGATTATCGACATCGATGGCGGCCTTCTTCTGGGTCTCGGTGGACGCAAGAGCGGCGTCCGCGTCCAAGGGGTCTCTGAAGAGAAAATTATGTTCAAAAGCAAGAAGAGGGCAGAGGAAATCAAGAGGAGACAGCGAAGCAAAAAAGATTGGGAGTCAACCGAGAAGAACGAAGTAAACTGAAGCGTGCAACCGAGAAGGAACTTACCCCTTGCGGCTAGGAATCGGTGGTCGTTTCCTCTTCACGATTTTCTTAGTCGCCTTCTCGGTCACCTTCTTCTTCTTGGCGGGAGGTTCTTGGGCGCCACTGCCTGTCCGTTTGCGGGTGGCAGGAGCGGCAACTGCAAGAGGCTTGACGACCTGGGCTGCCTCGTCCTCATCCTCATCCTCGTCTTCGCCGCCAGCATCAGCAGCATCTGTGAAATAGAAAGGGAGAAAAGCACTTCAGAAGCAGAAAGCGATTGGTTTGCGCTGCTCGCAGTCAGAGGGGATAAGTTCAGTTACCTTCAACTTCATCCTCGGACCAGTCACGAAGAGACGATTCCGCGGGATGATCACTCGCCTGGGCGGCGTCAGAAGGATCGAGCTCTTCTGCGGTCTCGAAGGAGGCCTGGTCATCTTCCTCTCGGTCAGATGACCAGTTGCCCTCGAAGCGCTCATAGCTCTCAGCAAGCTGGCGGTCAAGGACCTGAAAGAACAGAGAAACATCGCAAATTAGCCGAGTAGCGTGGAGACATTATACCCGGATGGGCGTGCAAACACAAAGCACACTAGGCCTAAGGAAGTTTGCTAAGTATCCTACTCGGCAAGGCGTGCAAACAACAAGCACATTAAGCCTAAGAATTTATCCTAAGTATGCTACTCGGCAAGGCGTGCAAACATCAAGCATACTAAGCCTAGGCAGTTCTGCAGAGTGCGCTACTCGGCGCGGAATGCAATTGCTAGTCGCGGCAAGGAGAGAAGGCTATCTACTCGGATTACATATATAATGGAAGCAGAGTAAGAAGAACATACCCGTGGGATCGGCTTCGTGCGGCTGAAGGGGATGAACCCATACTGCCAGTTATCTCGGAGGCCTGTGGTCAGGATGGACCTTGCGTGCGCGGCGACATCCGCGTTGCTGAGCTCGAACGTGGTCGTCCGAGTGCAATCGCGGGGGCCTCCCAAGTAGCACATTGGGTGGGAGCGCTGCTGCAGAGGCAGCACCCGGTTCCGGATCCAGCAGGCGACGGGGTCATCGCTCTTGAGGCCCTCTCGATTAGCTCAGCGAGCCGCTCCTCCATCTGCACGGCGTTGCGGTCGTTGGAGGGCTTCGTCTTCCAATTCTGCCCGGATGGAGCCCGGTTGCTCCAGGCAGGCAGGTTGATGCGTTCGTTACCTTTCCCCCCTTCGTGGCGGGGATATTCTTCACGTAGAGGAAGGATTTTTGCCACATACGGACGGAATCCAAGCCCTTGATGCGAGGGTGATTGGTTCCCGTCCGCTGCACCATCATGGCGCTGCCGGTATCGGTTACCCGGCTGCCAGCGGCCGCGCCGTCCTTCTTCTCGGTGCTCTGCTGGCGGAGGTGGAAGTACTTCAACCATGTCTGCACCGTGGGGCGGACGCCAAGAAAGGCCTCGCACACCACGGTGTGATAGGCGAGGAAGACGACTGCATTTGGGGGGAGATGATGCATCTGAACACCGAAGTGGTCCAGAAAGGAGCGGAGGAAATCGGAAGCCGGCAGGCCGAATCCTCGCGCGAAGTGCGCGAGGAAAACGACAGGCTCGCCCTCCCGCGGGGCCGGAACGAGTTCGCCGTCGGACGGCCGGCACTGAACACCAGGAGGAACCCTCCGGGTGTTCACGAGCCAGGAGCAGTCGTCGACGGTGACATCAGAACCAGCCAAGAATCTGGTGGAAGCTTTGGAAGAGGCAGCGAGTGAGAAGGTGGTGGAAGCTTTGGAAGAATCTGGTGGAGAGAATGAATCCGCAGCGGCGCAAAGAGTTGCGCGGCGGCAGAGAGCACGGCGGCGGAGAAGAAACAGAGAGGCGAAAGAAGGAAGTACGGAGGAAGGAGAAAAGGAAGTTACCGATGGGGGTATTTATACCCTCTCCTCAGATTACCGTTACCATCGGGGTAGTGGGATCAATCGTGGCCATGACTCTCGTGTGGTGGGGCCTGTGGCCGGTTAGAAACGCACGCAAGCGCGGAACGCGCGCGTAACGGCCACAATTGATCCCACGACCAGATCGTGGCCTATTACTGCGCTTGATGGGACATGACGAGCCGGTGGGCCCACTCCGTGAAAACTGGGCGCGTGGCACGTCGTGTCCTAGGCAGCGAGACGTCGGGGTCGCTGATGCATGACACGTGTCCAGTTGCAGCACGGAAGGCTGGATTGTGCTCTGCGCTGCAGAGACTCTGCTTAAGAAATTCTCTAAGTCCTTGGAAGAAAAGAGACCCAAAGTACTTTCCAGAGTGCTACTCGGAGGTTTTACTCGCCATCTTGAGGTTCAAGGGCGGTGTTGCAAAGATTGGTTTTAAGCTGGCAGAGCCTAGTGAACGAGTTCGCAAGACTTACCAGCTTCGGGGACAGCTGTCGGGGGGTTACCCCCGAGTAGGGTAAAGGCAAGTGGTAAAGGCAACAGTCAGAAGAGAAGTTTGGTCGAGTAGCCGTCTACCCGGTACTTGCTACCCGGTCGACTGCTACTCGGTCTTACGAAAAGATGACCAGAAGGAGATATCAAGAGAGTTATGTCCGTTCGAGTAGAAGAGCTGGTCCGAGTAAGATTGGCGGGAATCTACTCGGGCCAGAAGTCAAAGGAGCCGTTCTGACACAGGATCCCGCGTATCCTGGGTCCGTACTTGGAACTATTCAAACTATTGTTCATCTGGGACCGGCCTGCCTGACAGTGACAGTGTGGAAGCAGGCGGTCGCAGGATAAGGGGGCCCTACTCTGTGTTTGGCACAGTGATACCAGACTGTCCCCTTGGTTTTGCCCAACGACTTTCCGGATGCAGCCAAGATTAGGAACCAAAGCTGTCAGCGGGAACTCGGAAGAAGGACGATGTGCACACTATGTCGACACTTGTCCATGTTTGGACGTATCCGGCTGGGCACCATGTATATAAGGTGCCCCGCCGCCTCCTGCGTGAGGATCGCATGCTGGGACACAGGGAAACCCTAGATTCTTGACCTAGCTCATCACAAAGAGAGAAGAGTGGCTACTCGGTAGCAAGAACATTGTACTGTGGCTACTCGGTGAGACACCAGAATACATAGAGAAAGGCAGGAGTAGGGGTTTTACCTCCTCACGAGGGCCCTGAACCTGGGTAGATCGTGTTGTTTGCAGTGCTTAGTTCTTACCTCACGCGGCTACTCGTCGCGTGATCCCTCCCTGAGCACCTCCAGCGTCCATCGTTCCCACATCTTTAGCCATCCTATGGCATCTGCCGTGACACCACCACGACAAACTTGCCTTTGCCAAGACGGGTTTTCAAACCGTTTCCTGGCTGGTAGTTCTTCCGTCTTTGAAATTTTGGGTAAACGTGTAAGTTTTATTCCAGACATGTTTCGGCGCTCAAATTCCTTGATTTCTTCCTGACGTGCCTTGACGACTACCTGGGCTTTGACCGTATTTTCTTGAGTCCGGAACAAGTATTGTTGTTGCCGCATTATAGCCTGCCTTCTGGTTTCCAGCACTTCCGGTGGTTCTCCTCGTTCCACCGTGGTTTGGATCAAATCGATTTCTTCTTGTTCCGACATTTGTGGAACATGGATTTCAACCTTTTTCTTCTCTGCCGACTTTACGCCGCTGCTTCCTCCAACTTCTAGGTTTCTATTGGCAACGTCTGCCAATTTTTCCATCATTTTCTTCTGTGATTTGGATAGCAGCTTCTTGGCGGGACTTCTTTTTCTTCTTGGAAGATGGAGGTTTTCTGTTTGGTTCATCTTTCGTCAATTCCTTGACATCAAGATAAGTCGGACTAGGTTCGCCATCCTCTTCCTCTCCTTCTTCCTCATCATCTAGAGGAGGTGTTTTGGGATTTGCTTCCTCTTCCTCTTCGGCATCCGACTTTCCAGTTGGTTTTTCCATAAGTACTTCGTGGAAGCTCCCCTGCATGGATTTTACCTTTCTCACGAAGGAATCTTCATCTTCATCCTCGGAATCTATGTTGTATCCTGCAGATCCGATTTCCGAGTCCAATTTTGTCTCAATAGCAGCTAATATGTACTCAGCTTCCGAGTTCATCGCCTGATTGGAGGATGTCGGATCTTCCACCTTATCTGTGGGATCAATGGTTTCTTCCTGTTCCACAGGTTTTTTGCCGTCTGTGTTTTCAGCGATCTCGGACTACACCATGACGATGAAGCGCGATCTGGCTGCAGGCATCTCATGAGAGGCAGCAGATCCATTCATGCTTTGGCGATATGTAGCTACTTAGGCTTGATATGCCCCTATGTATGAACATGGCAGATCTGAGCAGAATCCGGCATTGAAACCTTCATCTATTGGGCATAGGGCGGGTGGGATAAAGTTACTTCCACCATGGAATCCCATTGCCTCTGTTGTCAAACCGATGAAAACATTAGCTGATCCGATTGGTAGGACTCAAGCACTTACCACATGATTTTATGCCGGCATATAAGATCCATTGTCGAGGAAGCGTCCGACGCTGCCGTCGAATTTCATACTTCCGATAGTTATTGTATCGCCAATTCCGCCGAGTATCCCCACTCGAAACGTGACTCTCGACGCTGCTGGCCCCACGGTGGGCGTCAACTGTCGAGTCTTCTTAGTTAGGATCATGGACGGGGGTGCCATAAGCCTACTGGTAGAACTGTGGGGGGAAACGTAGAATTACTGGAAACGAGGACACGATTTACCCAGGTTCAGTAGGACGCAACTATGGCGACGTTCCTACTCCTGCAATCTCACTAAATCAGGGTTGAAGCCTGAAGTATACGTCGTACAATTGTGAGTATGATTTCGCTAACTCGACGAGGATGAACTTCCCGGCGGGTTGGCTTCTAGCTATTCGAACCTTTGTTCTCTTATTGTTTCTCTTGCTCCCGTTCGGCTTTATATAGATAGCCGGACTAGGACTTACAGGAAGGAAACCTAGAATACTATGGTAAGTAATCCTATTATTGGAAAGTAAGGCATCCGGCTTCTTCTCCAAGCCATACCACGTGGTGGGCCGTGGTCCGGGTTCTTCTAGAATCCGGCTTCCTACGCGTCAGCTTACTGGGCCGCCCAATGGATCTTGCTCCATTTCCTGCGGGCCACCCCGGCAATCCGTCCTTTGGTCAATGACGGACATGCCCCTAGTTGGCATACATCTGACATTCATAGAATGGAGGCTGGACAAAAGTCGGAGTTTAAAATCAACCCAGAAGATGGAGCATTATGGTATCACGGAAGACTGTGTATACTGGATGACAAGGAGGTAAAAAACTTGATAATGAGAGAAGCTCATAATACACCTTACTATATACATCCATGTAGTACGAAGATGTACCAAGATCTTAAGGAAATATTTTGGTGGAACAATATGAAGCACGAAATTGCAAGATTCGTAGCTGAATGCCATACATGCCGAAGAGTAAAGGCAGAGCATCCGAACCTAGCAGGATTAGTGCAACCCTTAACTGTTCCCAAATATAAGTGGGAACAAGTGGGAATGGATTTTATTACCGGATTACCTAAAACTTTGAAGAATAAGGATGCAATTTGGGAAATCATCGATAGATTGAAAAAAAGTGCTCATTTCTTACCCATCAAGCAAACACTGCAACAAAGTCACATAATTGTATATCAAAGAGATCGTCGGTAAGCATGGAGTCCCTTTGACCATATTGTCTGATCGAGGATTAGTATTTACAGCAGAATTCTGGAAACATTTCCAAATAGAACTTGGATTAGAATTGCATTTTAGCACATCCTATCATCCTCAAACAGATGGACAAACGGACAGAACCAATCACATTCTCGAAGACATGTTGAGAGCATGTGCACTGGTTTTTGGAGGTTCATGGGATGAACATCTACCATTAGCAGAATTCTTATATAACAACATTTACCAAAGCGTCACAAAAATGGCGCCTTTCAAAGCACTTTATGGAAGAAAATGCATATCACAAATTTGCTGGATGAAGTTGGTAAAAACAAACAATTTGCACTAGAGGTTATGAAGGAGAAACATAATTGTATCAAAGTGATCATAAATTGACTCAAGATTGTGGAGATTAGACAAAGAGTTATGCGGATAGGAACCAAAGACAGTGGGAACCTACCATAGGAGATATGGTATATTTGAGAGTAAGTCCAATTGGAGGAGTCGGAAGGCTTGAACTAAAAGGAAAATGAAGTCCTAGATATATTGGACCATTTAAAGTTCTTACTAAAAAGGGGGCAGTAGAATTTGAAGTATAATTGCTAGAACAATTATCACAAGTTCACCATGTATTTATGGTATCACAACTCATAAGTTGCCTCAAAACTCCACATGAATCTTTGAATTACCAAGACAAAGAATTGCAACCAGACATATCATTCGAGGTGAAACCTCAGAAGATATTGGAAGAGATTGAGAAATCGAGCGATCAAATAATTTAAGGTTAAATGGAAGAACCATCTAGAAACGGAAGCTACATGGGAAAAATAAGAAGATCTTTGAAATCACTATCTTGAGTTATTCAGGTACCGCAGGAATGCAACTTCGGGACGAAGTTTTTGTTAAGGGAGAGAGGAGGTAATACCTTGTAGTTATATGATACATGAGGGTAGGTCTAGAATTATGCATTCTTGAATTCATGCATGTCGAGACATCATAGTAGAGTTCATAGACGGGGGTGCCATGAGACTACTGGTAGAGTCGTGGGGAGAACATGGGAGTACTCTAACGAGAACACCAAGTTTTACCCAGGTTCGGTACGTCGCGACTAAGGCGGCGTTTCTACTCCTGCAATCTCACTAAATAAGGGATGAAGCCTGAAGTATACAAAGTACAATTGTGAGTATGGTTTCCCTAACTCGACGAGGATCAACTTCTCGGCGAGTTGGCTTCTAGCTAAGATTCGATCTCGTTGTTCTTCTCTCCCGTCCGACTTTATATAGATAGACGGGTTAGGGCTTACAGAAAGAAAACCTAGAAGGCTACGGAAAGTATCTAACTTATAAAGTAAGGAATCCGTCTTCTCCAATAATCCGCTCCACTTTGGGTCGTGGTCCGGGTTCTTCT
Source organism: Alopecurus myosuroides (assembly GCA_028641055.1). Taxonomy (NCBI): domain Eukaryota; kingdom Viridiplantae; phylum Streptophyta; class Magnoliopsida; order Poales; family Poaceae; genus Alopecurus; species Alopecurus myosuroides. The sequence continues at coordinate 315,265,963 of CM054061.1, forward strand.
AGAATCTGGCTTCCTGCGCTTCAGCTTACTGGGTCGTCCAATGGACCTTGATCCATTACCTAAGGGCCACCCTGGTAACCAGGCCTTTGGCCAATGTCAGGCATACCCCTAGTTGGCATATATTCAACAGTAGCCCCCAAGAAGGATTAAGACGTCATTTTTCCGTTCTTCGTTGATTTGTATTCCTTTTCATGAATGCCGGCTTTTGGTCTTGATTCTTCTTTTCAGCACAATTTCTTCTTTTCAGCACAATTCTTAATGCCAAACTCGGATTTACCGAAATACGGCTTTTCTTCCACGAGCCTTCATGGATAAGGAAACTCATGACATCAACGATGAAATCCTGCTAATGTCACGGACGTTTGGGTTCAGTCAAAACCTAAACACGCATCCTCTGACAGATTCTTTGCATGAGAAACGATGAGATAGCAATTATCACCCCGTCCCCTCGTTTTCGGCCGGATTTTTTGGGCGTTACACGCGTCAGGCATCTAATGGCTAAACTAGCGGTTGGAGCTAATCTCCATGCGTTCTTGTCTATAAATAGCCGTCTCGGGTGCTCTGTGTTCCTCTTCTGCTTCCTTCTTCCTCCTCGGACACATAGAGCATCAAACACTCAGCGCCCAGAGCCCAAGTTCCAGAGAACGCAAAGACTAGAGCCCCCGATCTCTTCTCCGGCAAGATCATCGGAGGATCCAAATCGCAACCGCGTCGCCAAAAAATGGTCACAGGAGATTCTCCCCGCGCCATGGATTAACCCTAAGTTACTAAGACTACCTATTGTGTAGCTAGCACTTTTCATCAAAGCAGGGCATGAACTAGGGGGTCCAGAGCTATAGAGAGTCAGAGGGAGAGGAGGAGATGAACTTAAAGGTTTTGACGAAGCAACACAACCCATAGGATCACACAGGCGCATATGTGACACCTCCAGGCCAAGGAGCAGCACCAGCAGCATTTGCATGACCACCCGTGCACATGGCGGCACGAGCAGACGCAGCTCACACCCACAACAGCCACGGAGGGCAGCACTAGCACACCCCAAAGATGCTCGAGGAAGTGCCACAACACTCACGGCGAGCAAGGCCATCCAAAACCCTAGCGAGGGATTTGGTTGCTCAAGGAGAGTAGAGGAGGGGAAACCCAGATGGAGTCGGAGGAGTAGAGAGAGGATGTTGAGGGAGTTTTTTGCCCCACACGGTGACCGCCGAGACGACATGAGTTGGTCGGAATAATACGGCCATGGTGTGGTGGCCGCAATCGCCTACGCTGTCGCGGGAGAAGAGAGCACGGGAGAGAGAAGGGAGCGAGTGAGCGAATGACTGTGTCTGCCTAGACCCAATGCACGCCTGAGTGAACCCTAGAGGGGTGGGTTCGACCCTCTGGTCTAAACCGACCAAGGGGTATTTTAGTCATTTGAATATACCCCCTCCCAAACTAAATCTAAAAAAACGTCAAACAAAATTCAAACACATCCAAATAAATTAAAATACACCCAAATCCACAAACTTAAAATTCAAACAAAAATAAATTCAAATATTCTTATTTCTTCTAATTTTCAAAAATAGTTATTAATAGAATTTTCAATGGTTTTACCACATGGTAAAAAAAATTAGTGATTATTCTTTCAAAATAAAGAATTTGGGAATAGCCAAATTCTTAATTGAAATGTTATTTTTTTTAAATGGAATAAATCCTTAGACTTAAGAATTTTAGTTTTCAAAAAATCAAAATTAAGTTTTAAAATATTACTTTGAGAAATATTCTCAAAGGAAAATATTTGTAAAATTTTGAATTAAAAAATCAAGGTTATTGTTTTCTTAAGAAAAATAATATGATCCAATATTTTCCTAAATTTAAAACTCAAAAATGATCATTTGGTTCAAAAGATTCCTTCCCAATAATGGGAAATTAAGTCAAGTTTTGAATAAAACTTCAACAAAAACCCAAATAAATCCAAATTACTACCAAACCCTAAAAATATTTAAACCAGGGTTTTCCAAAACAACGAAATCATATCTGATATGCATAGTCTTCCAGCATTGTCTTAAAAGACAATGATATTTTTGCATGACACACGGGTCATGTATCACCGGAAGCTTTAGAATGCACTACTTGTCAGTCTCAAGGCAAGTTCACATTTGAATGACTACTTGAAGTATTTGTTTTATCAAAGTATTTGCAATTTATACCGTTCATTACTTGCATTCAAATAACTTCCTACTTTCGAATAATGTGAATTTCTACATACTATGTTGGCGGGCGATGGAACCACAGAATGATTGAAGTGGTAGAGGTTCCATCTTACGGGGAAGTATTACCCTAGGACATAATAACAAATATTGTCAGTGTTCTTCGTGCCATATAGATAGTGTCAACCAACAGACTTACTATGAATGAGAAAATCATAGGTACTTTCCACGTTCTAATATCCTTGGTAGACTAGCCCCGTTGGGTCCGGCGCGTTCCGGCCAATGGCGAGTAAGCACGTATAATTACCACCTAACGTTGGGTGGGGGATCAGAAGCTCGTGAGTGGTGGTGTTCCATTGGTTGTCGTACCAGCTACGTTACATTGGGCGGATGTGCCGAGAGAGGGAAAGTGCCCAGCATGAATTGGTGGTTATGACAGGGCTAAGGCACACATGATGTGCGGAGAGATAAAAAATACAGATACTCATGTTGGGTAAAGTGGCACACCTCTGCAGTGGGAAAACAACAAATTATGGCAGCTACGTCCTTGTCCCGCTCGAATGGTTCTAAGTTTACTTTTATCTTTGTGTACTATGTTTACACACGTCAACACCGCACTATTCTAACCTCCTCCCTTAGATGAGGATGATGTTAAACTATTTATTCACTTTTGGCTTGTAATATTAAGAGGATTGTAATATTTGCACCGCGGTGTTTCTGTTGTACTATTCTGAGGGATGTAATATTTACGGATAAATTCTTCTGTGCTTGTTATATCAACGACTTGTGCACTATATATGCAGTTGTGTGCAGGGTCTCCGCATATCAGTGGATGCATCAATCGTGCGACGAACACGCACTCGCCTCGCGCCTAAAATCTTATCTTAGGTAAATAAATTCCATTGGGTTAAGCCCGCACCAAATCCAACCCACACTGAATCATGTTTTCCTAATTACCCAACCCAAATCGTTCCAAAACATTGCTTCCTCAAAACCGCACCGCAACACACCGAGAGAAGGCTACACCAGCACGGCACTACCGCACCGAACATGCGTACTGAACCCGCGGGTTCAGCCCATGAGTGGCGCTGACACTAGTGCTTCTGTTTAGGCAGGTCAAGTACAGGGGCCTTTGTAGTTTTTTTGTATAAAGAGCTTTTATTACTTAAAAAGTTTAAGAATTACACCCGGCCTCTGCATATTGACAATGTGCACAGCCGAAATTCAAACTGAAAGGAAAAAGGACGACAAATCTAAACAGATCCATCGGATGTAGACTGTCGACGCTATGGAGCTGCTATCCGTAGATCAAGCGGTCATCCATGTGGGATAAAAATATCCCTCGTCACCTGCTCCAGCCGTGCACATGCTTCCGTAAAAAGGCCTCGAAACTCCTCGACTGTAATGTGGATCACGAACGGAGAATACATGTGCATCTGAATAGAACCTGCATAAGATAAAAAAATTATCATTGAAAATCTTGTCATTTCTTCATAGCCAGAGCGATAAATAACGGCTAGTGCTCCTACCCTAATAATAGTCTTGAATCGTTTATCCACCCCATTCAACCAGTTACCGAATATATTCGCAACGGATGTGGGCGGGTAAAGGTTCGAAGCCATTTGGATAGCGGACCATATAGAACGCGCAAATGAGCAATCAAAGAATAAGTGCTTAATCGTCTCATCATGAGAACAAGAAACACACTTAGAACTCCCATGCCAATTACGTTTCACAAGATTATCCTTTGTGAGTATGATCCCTTTACGAAGATACCATGCAAAGATCTTAATCTTTAGCGGTACCTTCATATGCCATACATTTTTTAAAATATCGACTGGCATGTCTGATTGAATCATAGCCCTACATGGAATCCACCGAGAACATTCCATTCTTAGTGATTTTCCAAAGAAACTCACCAGTGCCCAGTGTTAGGGTAATCGTAGTTAACCTATTGACCAGGGTCTGCCAAGAAATAATTCGTGTCCCGATTAAATCTCATCTAAACGTAACATTAGGAGGTGATGTTTGCATGACTGTAGCCAGCGTATCATCCTTATGTCTCGCTATACTGTATAATGTCGGATACTGTTCTCTGAGTGTGGTATTGCATAACCACTTGTCCTCCCATAACCTTATCTGCGATCCATCCTTAATCTCAAATACCCCATAGCGAAAAAACAGATTTTTGTTCTCCATAAGTCCAGCACAAAAGTGTGAATCACCAGGTTTCCACATAACCTGTGAGACTGCTTTCGAAGCTATGTATTTTCGTTTAAGGAGGGTTTGCCAAACACCATCTTCGGTTAATAGTTTGAACAGTCATTTACCAAGTAGAGCTGAGTTCTTGACTTGTAAGTCATGAATACCTAGCCCCTCCCCTCCCCCCACCTCGATCTTTTGGTCGACAAACTACATCCCATCTAGCCAGTCTATATTTCTTTTTCTCGCTGTCATCCTGCCAAAAAAGTCTTGATCGGAAATAATCCAATCTTTTCAAGACTCCTTTAGGTAACTGAAAGAATAATATCATATACAATACCATATTAGATAGTACTGAGTTAATAAGCACCAGCCTTCCACCAAGTGAAAACAATTTGCCTTTCTAACTAGCAAGCCTATTCTGTAAACGTTCTTCGACTTGTCTCCATTCTACATTAGTCAACCTCCTATAATGTATTGGTATTCCCAAATACTTAATAGGAAATTGATCTTGCTCGCATCCGAAAATCTCGGCATACTGTGCAGCAGCATCCTGGGCCTCGCCAAAGCAGAAAAATTCGCTTTTATGGAAATTAATTTTTAATCCGGATAGCTTCTCGAACACTGAAAGGATTAGTTTCATGTTCGACGCTTTCTACAGATCATGTTCCATAAAAAGAATCGTATCGTATGCATACTGAAGAATAGAAAATCCCCCATTGACAAGATGTGGAATTACTCCCTCAATTTGGCCACTTTCCTTAGCTCTTTCAATCATGATCGCTAACATGTCTGCCACAATACTGAACAATATGGGCGAAAGCGGATCACCTTGTCTTAAGCCTTTATTGGTTTGGAAGTATCGGCCAACATCGTCATTGACTTTGATAGCTACGCTATCTCCAACCACAAAACTGCGAATTAGAGCACACCACTCTTCTGAAAATCCTTTCATTCTCAGAGTTTGTTGGAGAAACTTCTAGTTCACCTTATCATAGGCCTTTTCAAAGTCTATTTTAAGAATTACACCATTTAGTTTTTTCGAATGCAGCTCATGTACGGTTTCGTGTAGAGTCACGACCCCATCAAGGATATTCCTACCCTGCATAAAAGCAGTTTGCATAGGTTTTACCACATGATCTGCCACCGAATTCAACCTAATGGTTGCAACTTTTGTAAATATTTTGAAACTAACGTTAAGAAGGCAGATTGGTCGATATTGGTGTACCCTTTCTGCATCCAGAACCTTAGGTAATAAAACGATTTCCCCAAAATTAAGACGATACAGCTCCAGGTGTCCAGTCTGTAAGCAACAAAACATCTCAATGAAGTAATCCTTAATGATCTCAGGTGCCTTATTATGCTCCATTTGAAATATCACCTTCTTTATCTCCTCTTCCGAGAAGGGAGCATTAAGAAAAACGTTTTCCTCATTGGAGACTTGGGAAATATCATCTATGTGGGTCTCGTCCATAGTAATAGTACTTACTTCGGGAGACCCAAACAGATCTTTATAGAACTTTGTGATATAAGCCTTGAGACATTCTTGTCCCTCAATCAGACCTTCATCCTGATGAAGAGAATAAATCTGTTTTTTTCCTATGCCTTCCATTGGCGACATTATGGAAAACGATTATTCGAGTCTCCTTCTAGGATGAATTGATCCTTCGATCTCTGATAACATTTGATTTCCTCTTCTCGCAACATTTGTGCTACTTTTGCATTAGATTGAGTTTTAAGTTCAATCTCTTGTAGAGAAAGCAACCAAGTCTCGGCGATCCGATCCAACTCATCAATGATTAAACAGAGAAGCTCTTTCTCTTTTTTAAGCATGTCGGTCGTGTGACGAGCAAAACCACGAATATACTTACGCACATTGCGCATTTAATTATTCCATCTCAAGATTGGGTTATCACCTAAGACCGGTTTTCTCCAAACTTTCTTAACTAGCTCATCAAAACCATCATGTAATAACCAACCAAGTTCAAACTTGAACTGCGGTTGTGAGCGTGGTTTCGAAGTACCAGTTGAAAGTAGGAGGGGGTGTGGTCTGATAGAGACTCAATACGTTCGAGAGCATGTACCGTTACCAAAGGGAACTTATCTTCCCAATCCGTACTCATTATTACGCGATCTAGCTTTTCGTATGTAGGCTCTAGTAGACTATTCACCCAAGTGAACTGTCATCCGTACATGTAGACCCCTCTCAAATCCAGGCTATCAATGACAACGTTGAACAAGAAAAGCCAATGACCATCAAACCGTCCTCGGCTTTTCTCGTGTGGGAACCTTAGCAAATCAAAATCGCCACCAATTAAAATCGGACGTGGATTATTATTAGCCAGTTTAACCAATTCACGCAGAAAATCCTCTTTAAACCCTTCCTGGGCAGCACCATACACAGCAACCAAACTCCACACGAAATTGTCGGCCCGGCTACGGAGGTGTAATTTTATATGAAAATCACCATCCGTCCTTGCTAACACTTCCATGGAATTAGTTTTAACGCCTAGTAAAATGCCACCCGACCTACCGCGAGGAGGAATAGAGTGTCATGTGAAGTCGAGACCCCCTGAAAGGCGGTTCAGAACACTCACTGGAAAGTCTCTCCTCCCTGATTCGGACACAGTCACAAACTCCAAATTGTGATCCCTGACGTATTGTGCAATATTCAAATGGTTAGCCAAGTCTCCAAGACCTATGCTATTAGTGAATAAGCCATTCATAGGGAAACAATTGAGGTTTTTGGCGGTCTCACGGTATTCCGCGGTGAGTTTTTCCTTTTCTATTTAGAGGATTTGGATTTCCGGCCGGACGCATAGAGATCAAATAAAGATCCTAGTTTGTCCTCATCCACTCCCACCTCAGTCACCTCCCCCATAAGATGAGATAAAATTTGTCCTTCCGAAGAGGCATTCGCTGAATCATCATCCATGTAGGGTATGTCCACTCGCGGAGAAACACATGGTTGAACCGTTAAACGATCATACTCCATATGCTTCAACGCTTGGGCCGACAACGTGATCTCAAAATCATTTCTTCCTAGATTAACACCAATTTTACTTAAACTAGAGGATAGCTTGGTATTTGAAAAAGTAAGAAAAGACTTCTGAAGTGAATCCGTACCTTTAGGCGAAGAATAATACATCGTCGCGTTCCTGCGCATGGCCTTGGACAACGCGTCCTCGTCCGTCGCAGCAGATCCGTCCTCCGCCACACAGTGGCGCGCACTGTGCCTCAGTTCCTTCTTGGCCGGAACCGCTGCTGCAGGTGGCGGAACCGTGGAGGAGGGGGACAGGCGATGAAGATGCCCCCGACCACCCCTGCCATCCCTCCAGCCCCGACGTCCACGGACAACAGCCCACTCCTCGGCGGCGGCGAAGAGGAGCGGACATCGACCACCGGCGTCGCGAGCTGGCGACCGTCTCCGGCCCAAGGCTTGCTCCGTCCACCTGGACAGCAGGCAGCAGACCAACAAGCCCACGAACTGTCGGCCCACCTCCGCTCCTGTCAGGGAAGCGCACCGCCCACCTCCGGTGTCGCAGCAACCACTTCCTCCTCGGTAGCCGGTGCGTGGGAAACAGAGAGCACGTCGCCCGACCCAGCCTGTGCTGTATCCACCTCCACGACGACAGTACTCCGCCCACCCAGCTCTGCCGCAGACGGTGTCGCAGATGTCGAAGACCCACCAACGTCCACTCGTTGCGCACTGCTAGAAGATCTTGACGACGAAGCACTCTGACCCGAAGAGAACAAATCAACATCCACCTCTGACGAAACAATACGTCTCGCAATTGCCTTTCCGCAAGGAGAAGACACATTGGTCAGTGTTAACGCATAATCCTTGAGTATCTCCAAGGCCTGAGTACGAACATGATCCCCCTCAAAAGAAGTGGATGGGACAATAGCCATACTAGTGGGCCCCTCCTCAGACTCAGGCAGCCCCGCACCAGGATCAGCAGTATCCCCAGCACTAGCTCCTCCGTGACCGAATCCGCACGCAGCTTATGGTCCCAAACAAATGGAATAAAGTCCAACTCTGGAATAAAGTCCTCAGGCTCCGGTCTAAAGGTAAAAGAGTACCCTTTGAACCGAAAAACCTCATATGTGCTAACAAACGGTCCAGTCTTATCCACCTTATGGAACACCTCGTCATCGGACAGAGCCATCCGAATCCGAATGATACCTCTGCGACGTAGAGCCAAGAGATCCACATCTAGAGTAATACCAATCAGAGATCCAACCGCCCATAGTCCTAGAAAAATGTCTCATCGAATGTGGCACCCCCTCAACATGGACCCAAGTCTGACGTAACTCAAGACAGGTTCAATCTCCTCCTTCTTCCACCTGCTTAAAAGCAACCTCGTAGAGTGCGAAGGAACACCAAAATCCATGCCATCGAACCTGTCCAACTCAGCCATCGAAGGGAACGCCAGCTTGAACACATTATCACCACTAGGAAAGGCCTCCCACTTCCACCTCGCCAGAACTCATACAAGCGACAGTCGACTCAACCTTCTTAGCCGTAGAAGCAGTGCCCTGAACCGTAACCAGTACAATTGGCCCAGCAGATGACTCTCCTATCTCCTTGTCAAGGTATCAGGAAACTGTGAGAACATAGTGTGCTTACTCCCAATCCCTGCAATGAACACTGACGGCTTCAGGAGCTTGAGTGTGGGACACTTCTTAAGCGGATGCTTCCTGTTGTCGCAGATATAACAATAGTGCTCCACCGGACAATCCCTAGTGGCATGCGTATCGACGTCACACTTCCAGCACCGCGTCTTCTTGACCGGAGCCACAACAACATGAGCACCCCCAGGCTCAGCAGTTTCATGCACCCGTTGTTCAACCGTGGGCAGTGGCAATGCCGCAACCCCCCTCTCCCCTCCCCCCTCTCCCCCCGCGCGCGCGCCAAAGAACCCTCAGCCACAACTGAAGCCACCTTCTTCTTCTTGCTCTTCCTCTTCTTAGACCCAGCACCGGCACCTGGACCGACAGCGAAACCACCACCCGCCGGAGCAGCCCCCAGCGCCCCGATGGAGGCCACCCGCGTCCCTGCCACAGCCCCGCTCGCACCCGCCACGTGTGTTGCCGCCACCGTAGACACGACGCCGACAGCACCTTGGGGCAGTAGTGGTGTTGGTGGCGCAATGGGCCTCGCTGGCGCCGCCGCAGGCCCGGGCACGTGAGGAAGAACGGCCGGGTCGAAAGTAGGGGGCCTGCCATTGGCCTCCCCGTCGGAGCGGCGCCACGGACGGCACCTCGGCCACGGCCACCTGGTGCAGGTCCTAGAGGGCGCACCCCGGATGCGCCGGCTGCGCGCTGTGGAGCCGCCATAGGCGATTTTGGCGCGGCCACGTAAGAGCGTTGCGGGCTCGGAAGATCTCCGAATCCAGCCGATCGTGCTGGAGGCGACAAAGACGGCGGCATGGAGGACCTAGCCCGTAAAGACGATGGTGGCGATGGAAGCGACAAAGACGGCGGCTCAGAAGCCCTAGCTTTCATCGTACGTGCACCGGTCAATCTCCTTTCCGAACGACACCAGAGAAACTCGAATGCCTCAGCGAGGTACGCCCAAGGCTTGATGGGCCCATGTCCATGCACCACGGTCCCACGTGGCAGATGGCCCGTGATCCGAGACGGCGATGCACCATCGTCCAAGATTTCCGGATCACGGCCGCCCGCAGACGACGCGCATCTCTCCTCTTCTTCTGTCGACTCGCCCTCGTGGATGCGCACCATCGAGAAGATCTCCGGGAAGAAGTCCCCCAGGCACGGCAGCGGTGTGATCCTAGGCCACGGCACAGGGCCCCTCCAACCGAGCTTCAACGACGGCTTGTTGAGGAGATGACCCGCGCCATGTCCACCTCCCGAAGAACTCGAGGACGGAGAAGACCCCGGTGCCGGCGACGCCACCCGAGGTTGCTCCCCTCCATCACTGCATGAAGACTGGTTACCTCCGGTGACGATGATCTCACTCCGTTCCCAGAACCGCGACTCACGCGTCGGAAAACCGGCATTTTTCCAGAATGTCTTAGCTAGAAGCTCCTCCGACACCGCTGGCTGGCTGACTGTCGTCGGAGAAATGAGCCAGTCCTCCGCAAGCACCTCCTCCGCCACTCCTCTTGCCGTACGCTCCGCCAACTCCTCCGACGGGGCCAGCGATTCGGAGTCCACATCAAGCACCCCAAACCTAGATCCCGCCGCCGATGGAGATCGCAACCCCGTGGAGATCCCACCAGGGGCGAGGGTGAGCCTCCGCTTGCGGGAGGCTAGATCGGCGACAGCCACGGCGCCGCCGTCGCCGGGCCTGCGTAGCTAGCTCTTGATTATAGCTCACGTCGCCAATACAAAAAGGAAAGATTATAGCTCACGTCGCTAGCTGCTGACCTGCTAGCTGAATTGCTCTTTTTTTTACAACAACTATTCTTTTGCTCGTGCTTGTACTCAGCACATCCAAATTACAAATTAATTAAGATGCCACAAAATAAATAATGAATAAATATATAGATGAAATATTCACCAAAATTACAGAATAACAAATCAAACCTTTTACCTCCAAAATAATACATGGGCTAATCTCAGAGAGCATTTATTCCATACATCACAAGTTTTTTAGACATTAAAAAAAATACTAAAATTGTCCTAGAGCATCCACATAAGTGGGAATTTGGGATCTTAGCTTATAGTTAAAAAAAACATGTGACTATGAGGCTCAGATTAGTGTCTTCACACAATTCAGTAACATGTGTTGATCTGGGTCCAGATGCAGAAAATACTTTGCAAGGATTAAACATCTCACTCCTGCTCTTGGTATTGGCTTGGTCTTTCCTTTTCTACCACTGGTAGAAAAAAAAGCCTTCCATACGCCCCCTTTAGTCCCCAAAATATCCGAACCGTGACTAAATGGGTCTTTAGTCCTGATTCGCGAGGCGACCCGCGACTGAAGGTCTTGAGTGGCGGTTTGGGAAGCGCGCGGAGGGCTTTAATCCCGGTTGGCCTGGCCACCCGCGACTAAAGGTCCGAACTGCTGGCCTCCCAGTCTTTAGTCCCAGTTGGCCTGGCCACCCGCGACTAAAGTTCCAAACTGCTCGGCTCCCGCGCGGTTTTTATTTGCGAGCGAAGGCAGAAAGGTCTCATTTCTGCAGTGCGCGCTCGGCTCTCTCTTCTTCTTCCTCCACACCATGGATTCTCCCGTTTTCAAGATTCTAAAGGTGGCCACGCCATGCGGCAAGACTCTCCACGTCGCCTATACCAATATTTGCGAGAAACTCCCTGAAGCTCTTAACCGTTTGAGCAAACTCTATGAAGCCGATGAACACCACAAGTTCTTTGGGCTTGATCTCGAGTACACGGCCAATCAAAAGGATGTGGCCGTCATCCAGATTGCTTACAAGGAAACCGTTTTGGTCTTCCAATGGGCAAGGTACGCACACGGTCTCTCTTGTAAGAAAATTGTGTTGTCATGTTGATAGCAATAGTGATATGTAACATTTGTAGAGATGAGGAAAATTGCATAGGGTCGCAACATTTGTAGAGAGGAAAATTGCATAGGGTAGCAATATGGCATTTTCGATTTGTTGTTGCATTGAAAGAATACACTTGTTGCAACAATATGTAACATGTGTTCCATTTTTGTTGTTGCATTGAAAGAAACTTGTTGCAACAATATGTAACGTGTGTTCCATTTTTGTTGTTGCATTGAAAGAATACGGTTGTTGCAACAATATCTATAACATGTGTTCCATTTTTGTTGTTGCATTGACAGAATACACTTGTGTTCCAACAATATCTAACATGTGTTCCATTTTTGTTGTTGCAGTAGTGCAAAGAAATGTCCAGAGCTTATGGATTTTCTTGTCAACAAAGGTTTCGACTTTTGTAGTGTCGATACCACAAATGACCAGCAGAAGATGATGCGCACGTGGAATATTGAGATACCTGAAGACCACTACATTGATCTTCAGGACTTGATCCATTTTGATGAGCTGGGGCCCAAGACCGGGATGGCTCAGATGGCAACTGCATTCATCCACCACGACTACAGAACGATGAAGAGTAGTTTCCCCTCGAGAAATCACAACAATTGGGGGAAGAACCCACTTGACCTGATCAATCTCAAGTATGCAGCAATAGATTCATATGTTGCGTTCGAGTTGTTCCGCATCTACTCTTCGATGCAGCAGTAGATGCTATGTTTGCATTATTCGAGACTTTCTATATGTAGTACTACTATTATGTGCTATGTTTGCATTATTCGAGACTTTATATATGTAGTACTATTATGTATTATATGTCCTATATTATTTCTATTAATTGTGTATGTGTTTAAGTACCGCTGTGTTTAAGACTAACTCCTTTGCAAAATATTTGAGAAAACGAGTGGAAAACATGGAAAACAGAAGGTTACTTAAATGTCTCAAAACCTTGTGAGAGAAGAAGACTAATGAAATGGCTAAAATAAAACTAAGGGTTAAAAAGGACATGATGCATGCATAAGGACTGGAAAATAGAAGAGATTTAGGAAAGGGGAAACAAAAGATTTCCTAAGATTAAGAGATATGACCACTTAATCAAGATGCATTCATAAGGACTGGAAAACAGTGAGATAATATATTTTTCTGAATTTTTTGATATATTATTTGCATTTTTAAGATTTTAAAATGAATTAGTTTTATTTTTCTGAATTTTTTGATATATTATTTGTTTTTTTAAGATTGAAAAATGAATTAGTTTTATTTTTCTGAATTTTTTGATATATTATTTGTTTTTTAGATTTTAAAATGAATTAGTTTTATTTTTCTGATTTTTTAGAAATAATACAAATTAAAAAGTTAATGTTTATTTATTTATTCAAAATTATTATTACATCATTACTTTTGTTTATTAAAAGATTTATTTGAAATTCAAACAATAAAGAAATGTGGCATCGACCAACATGTTAATAGGATTGATACGATACTAGAATCACATACATGCGTGCGAAACACTTGGATGCGAGACGGGATGGAACTCGGAAGTTAAGCGTGCTAGTGCTAGAGTAGTGGGAGGATGGGTGACCGAGCGGGAAGTTTGACCACGAGTAAGTAATTTGACTAGAGATAATTGTAGTTAGACACTAAGCAAATAATAAAAATTCTAAAGAAAAGAATGGAGTGAAAATTGGAGTGAAAAAAAAGGAGTGAAAATTGGAATGAAAAATAATTAGAAACCCAAATGAATTAAAAAAAATAACGAAATAGCCTGTAGTCCCGGTTCGTGTTGCCAACCAGGACTAAAGGTCCTCCGCCCTCGGCGCACGCCACCCGCCCACGTGGACGGGCCTTTAGCCGCGGTTCGTAAGAGGCGCGACTAAAAGGGGGGCCTTTAGTCGCGCATATTTAGTCCCGGTTACACGGCCGGGATTAATGGCCTTTGCGAACCGGGACTAAAGGTCTATTTTCTACCAGTGTACAATTGAACAGTAAACAAGTTTATGCATTAAAAAACTGAAATTTGAACTGACAATGAACCATAGCCAATAACAGGGAATGAACTGGTATTTTGTAGGTTATGCTTGTAATCTATCACTAGGTATAATAGTAAACGGGTCAGCTTCTTCTCCTACAGAAGAATGGCAGTGAAATTGTACTTGTGTACTAAGTTGATTGTATACAAGTTCCCTTTACCACTGCTTTTGATGAATTGTGTGCAAGTAACGGATGAAAAGATAGCATGAGATGTTGTTTCTGTCAACTAGTAAGTATTTCATGGATGAATAGATTGACATAGTCTGGGAAAGAACTTTTTATTGATGAGAAATAGGCAGCACTCTTCTCTGCTACTCTACCAAGTTCCTCGAGGAATCGCTAACGCACAGGGAGAATAAGGAGAATTCCTTCTCCTTTTCATGTGTACTGGCAGTAAATGCAGAATATGCCCGCTTGTACCATGCACGATCTTCCAACAGATCACATATATACAAGATGTTTGTCGTAGGCTCATGGGTTTGCAGCAGTAAACACACAGGCTAGCTAGCACTGCAACTTTTGAGAGTATCGCTCCTAAAGCAGAGCTGATGATACAAATCACTAGCTAGATCACACAGATATTTTGTTGATGCATGTGATCTGCTCCTCAAATCGCTTCTCCTAGCGATTGGAACGGGGTGCTCTCTAGAGATCAGCGCACCTTCGCGCAGGTGGTGCGCGAGTGGATGGCTGTCACGTCTCTCGCGGCGACACGCCCTTCCTGTGCGACCCCGCTTCGCACGGCGGCGCACGACCCGTCGACGACGCGTCCTTCCGGTGTGACTCCGCTCCGCACGGCGGCGCACTCCTAGCTAGGGCAGTGGAGAGCGGTTTATCACATTCGACACGAAGCAGGTTCCGATCGTTTCCATGGAGTTATCGTGTGGGATGGTGCTGCGAGGATCTCGTTACGGCGCAGCGACGGGGTCGAGGTGGACTCAGCGGCGTGCACGGCGATCGCCGGACCAGCGCATGGCTCGGTGGTTCGTCTCACGCGATACATGGCCATGATCGGGCCGTGTATCACAGGCCTATCCCATTCCCGTGCGCGTACGAGCACGACACACCGTGCACCGCCCTCCGTGCGTGTGTGCGGGGTGGTCAGGCTCGGTACTCGCCACGTGATTGATCCACCACCGGCGACGAGCGGTGAGGGCCCACCAGGCAGCGATCGAGAGGTCCTTATCCACGAGGGGACCGGAGCGGTCGAGAAGTCCACTCCCATTCTTCCTCTCGAGACAGACAGAGAGATTCCAAACCCTAGGCGGAGGTGCGGAGTAGTGTTCGTCAGATCCACCCAAAATCCACTCCCATCTGCTCCTCAAATCGCTTCTCCTAGCGATTGGAACGGGGTGCTCTCTGGAGATCAGCGCACCTTCGCGCAGGTGGTGTCTACAGGCATGGATCGGCGATTCAACAGAGGTGGTGGTGGGAGATTTGGAGGAGGAGGCTATGGAGGGCCTAGGCGATCCCCACCGCGGAACAATTTCCGCACAGGTCCGTATGGTAACAGATCTAGGATGGGTGGTGATGGGGACAGAAGTGAGGGGGATCGGATTCGCGAAGAAGACCGTCTCAGGGAGGAGATAGGCGGAGAGAAGTGGACATGCGCCATGAGGAGGATAGGCGTAGCTTTGAAGAGCGACGCCGGGAAGTGATGGAGGCGAGACGCCGGGAAGATCTCAAGAGGAAAGAGGAAGATCAGCTTCGACTGGCAAGGACAAGAGAAACAGAGCGGCTGGCCAGAGAGCGTGCTCTGGCAGAACAACGCCGCCGGGAAGCATCCAACACAAATGGGCGCGATCGATGGAATCATCGCCAAGAGATGACAGGGGCAGGCTCCATCTCTGCGGCGTCTGAATCAACAGCTGCGACAGCATCAGCATCTGGTGAGACCCGCCCTAACCCTAATCCCACGAATAGGCGAGACTTAGTGACTAATCCTCTAGTTATTAGTCCTTTTGTGCAATCAAATCTTCCCGCTGTTCAATCCAGCGCTCCTGTTGTTCACACAAGTGGAGTGATTCCTAAGAATGCGCTCACGCTGACTAATCCGTTGTGGGATAGGAACCAGGCGGGGTCCTTTGCACCTGCGCCTGGTGATATCCACGCGCATGATGTGTCAAATTTTGGGGTTGAGAAGATTGGGGGAGTGCCAGGAGGGAGATGCAGTTGTTGTGGAGAAACGCATGGTCTTGCAGTCTGTCAGAAAAGGGATCCATGGGAGTATACTGCTCCTTTCTTCGGGTGTTCAGATTTCGAGCAGGGGTTCTACTCAATTCCTGCTGAAGAAGTTCAAGTCAGATCGCAAGAGGTGCTTCATCACGCAATTTTGAAAATTGTTACTGGGGAGGCTACAGGCAGAGATCTTGAGCACGAGTTCCAGGTGTGGGCTAAGTCGATGCAGATAAATTGGCGATTTTATGCAAAGATGGTTTCTGAGAATGAGTTCCAAATGAGGTTCCCAATTGCTAAGAGTTTAGAGGAACTCTCTCACTTTGGTAGGTTCTTCATGAAGACAAAACCTAAGGTATTGTTGGAGATCAAGAAATGGACAGGAGATATTGCACCTGTTGCTCATTTAGAGGAGGCTTGGTATAGAATTAAAGGTATTCCCATGAAATACAGGCAAAGGTCTGTCATCTTTTATGTGGTTGGGCTAGCTGGCAAACTCTTGGCTCTTGATAAGAACATTGTTAGAAATTACAGTTATGTTAGAGTGAAATTGGGCTGCAGAGATGTTTCTTTGGTCCCAAATGCAAGGGAAGCTGATCTCAGAGGAGCCTTTTATGAATTCTAGTACACTAGGGAACTGTTTGATCCAGCAGTTGACCCAAAACAAGTATATGTTGTGGTTACTGAAGAATTGATTGGTGAAGGTGAGATACTTGGTAACAACAATACAAATGGAGGGAGAGTGCTACCTGCCTCTGGCAAAAATAACAATTTTTGGAATGGACAAGTGGGGATGGAGAGAATGGTCAGGGTTGCCATGTGAACAATCCCACTGGGCCTGCTAATGATCGCACACAATCAACACATCAAGACACTAGGGGGAAAAGGGAAAGAAGTTGCTGCATCAGTTTTTGAGGTTGGACAATCTTCTTCTTCTAGTAGTGTGTCTTTTGGCACTAGGCTCAATCAATTTTTTTATGGAGACAATTACAGCAGGGGGATATCCCTCATATCAATGCCCTCTTCTCTCAAATCATTAACCCCATCAGTGAGGTACAACAGAAAATTACGCAAGCATTTGCTCTTGCTATCCTGGAAACAAACTTGCCTGAGAACATAGGGGGTATGATGAGACAGGAAGAGAATGATGAGAGTGATGCAGCTGCAGAGCAAGTTAATCAAGAAGATGATAGTGCTTTCAGGATATTTATCCATCAGTTAGTGAAGAATGGTAGTGACAAGGTGGAGACTACTAAAAAATATACAAACACTTCTTGGACCCCATTGCTGAGCAAGATGGACATGAAGAGGGATGGCAAGACCAACCTGCTGAAGAAGATGGGCACATGGAATAAGAATCTTCTTCTGATGAGGAGGATCAAGACTCTGAAATGGAAATTGTTGTTCCATACATACCAAGAGGGGCTGTTGTTTTTGCTTTGCCGGCTCCAGGGGCACCATCTGGTCGTGCTGAAGTTATTTCCCTTGATGGTTCACAGCCAGAAGTGCTTCTGACACAGGAAATGGATATTGCTAGAGAAACTGAACAAGGTGTTGAAGAGATGGAAGTAGAAAATATAAATCAGGCAAATCAACCAGCTAGATGCAGCTCAAGGCTACAGAACAAGGAGGATACACATGTGATAGTAGAGGACAGAGCTAGGGCACATGCAATGTCAAGAAACCTTGAAGGTACAAATATTTCCTCTACCAATTATTTTGCTTGCCTTAGTGATGATGACATTGTCCATAGAGCTCTTGAACTAGGTGTTAATCCAGACAGTTTTAACCTGGAAAAATTGATAAAATTGGAGATCTTGAAATTGCTAGACATAGTATTGCAAATAAACGGGTGGATTCTGGTACTGATGAGAAGGATGGAGGATAAAAAAAATTTGTTGCTTGGTTGGGAAGAGGATAATGATAATACAGATGGATTCAGTCCTATTTTGTCCAGGAGTGCCAAGAAAAAATGAGGATTGCTAGATTGGCTTCTGGTGGGAGCGCTCAATCAAAATCTGGGCCTACTCGAGAGAGAGTCAAAATTAATTACCCTTTGATTGATATTTTCACTGCTCCCAGATCTAGAAAGAAAAATCCTAAATATTTATGATAGGAGCTAGCTGGAACTGTAGAAGTGTCAGTAAGAAGGGTATGGGGGATTGTTTGCAAGATTTTCTGAGATCTGCGGCAGTAGACTTCATTTGTTTACAGGAGACAATGAAGAAGGATTACTCTTCTGCCTTTTTTAGAAAAATTGATCCTATGAATCAATTTTCTTGGAATTGGCTTCCATCAAATGGAAATCAGGAGGAATATTAGGGGGGGTGAAGAAAGACAAATTTGTGATAAAAGATGTTTCTATGGTAAAGTTTCATGTCAGGACTGTGGTGCTGGATATCAAGAAGCAATTGGACTGGGTGTTAGTCAATGTGTATGGTGCTTCACATGAAGAAGATAAAAATGCCTTTCTTTCTAAATTGGCAGGTGTTTGTGCTGATCAATCCTTACCCCTCCTGATTGGTGGGGATTTTAATCTACTCAGGAAAGTTGCTGATAAAAACAAACCTATTAAATCAATGAGATGGGGTGATGTGTTTAATTCCTTGATAAACACACATGAGCTTAGAGAAATTGACATGGAAGGGGGTCAATATACCTGGACTAGCAACCAGGCCAATCCTACTCTTGAGAAGATGGACAGATTCCTAATGAGTAAAGATTGGGAGAGGCTTTTTCCTTTAGCCACTATGCATAAAGTTACAAGGGAGCTTTCTGATCACAATTCCATCATCATTGATACTATGGAAGGATGTAATGTAAAAGGAAGAGATTTTAGATTTGAAAAATCTTGGTTGAATGAGGTGGATTTCGTTGACAGGGTTGAGAAGTGTTGGAATAAGCACATCAGAGCAAAAAATAATTTAGAAGATTTCTTGATGAAGATTAAAAATGTCAAAAGAGTCCTCAAGGGTTGGGGTGCAAATTTGAGGGGTGAAACTAGAAGGCTCAAGAAACAAATGCTTAGTGAGCTTCAAGAACTAGAAGATACAGAAGAAAATTGGACCTCTCACTTGTGAGCAAATGATAAGGAGGGGGCAGATACAGAGAACTATGTTAAAGATACATGAAGAAGAGGAAGCTTACTAGCAGCAAAGATCTAGTGAGAACTGGTTGCTTAAAGGTGATAAGAATTAAGAATTCTTTCATAGAGTTGCTAATGGTAGGAGGAGAAGGAAAATGATCTTCTCTCTCAAGAAAGACCAAGATGTGATACAAGGTACTCCCAACCTGCTACAACATGCCACTGCTTTCTACAAGGAGTTATTTGGTCAGTCAACTGGTGGAGGAGTTTATTTGAGAAATGATGTGTGGGATGAGCTTGAAGTACTGTCAGAAGAAGACAGAGCAGTGTTAGATATACCTTTTGAGGAGTTAGAAATAAAAGAAGTGGTGGACTCCATGGAGAAAAATAAAGCAGTAGGGCCTGATGGGATTCCTATTGAGTTTTATCAGGCATGTTGGCCTATTATCAAGATGGACCTGATGCAGTTCTTCAATGATTTCTTCTGTCATAAACTTGACCTGCCCAGAATTAACTACGGTATTATAACTTTGTTGCCAAAAGGAGAAGATGCTGACAGAATCAAAAAGTACAAACCCATTTGTTCACTTCAGGTGTTGTTCAAAATTTTCACAAAAACTTTGACTGCCAGGTTGGAACCTTTCATGGGAAAGCTAATTAATAAGTGCCAAACAACATTCATCAAGGGGAGGAATATAATGGATGGAGTGGAATTGTTACAGGAAATTATCAAAGAAGCAAAAGTCAGAAAAAACAAGGGGTAGTGCTCAAGATAGATTTTGAAAAAGCCTATGACAAGGTGGATTGGGTTTTTTTTTGTTTAATACTTGTAAACAGAAAGAGTTCAGTGACAAATGGCTACTGTGGGTGAAGAATGTGGTAACTCAGGGGACCTTGAGTGTTAAAATTAATGATGAGTAGGTCCTTATTTCAGTAGTCACAAAGGGGTTAGACAAGGGGACCCTTTATCCCCTTTTCTATTCAATGTAGCTTCTGAGAATCTCTCAAAAATGATACACAGGGCTCAAGATGCAGGCTTGGTTGTGGGTTTGGTAGACCATTTGATTGATAAAGGGATAGCTGTCCTACAATATGCTGATGACACTATTCTTTTAGTGCAAGATGATATAGAAGGAGCTAGGAATTTGAAACTACTGTTGTACATTTTTGAGAGTATGTCAGGTTTAAAAATCAACTTTGAAAAAAGTGAAATTTTGATGATACTGGAAGATGAAGAGAAGCAACAGGAATATGCTGATATGTTTAACTGCCAGAAAGGCAATTGGCCCATCATGTACCTGGGGTGCCTGTTAACACTAGAAGAAATACAGTGCAAGAAATGAAATTCCTGGGAGGGAAGGTTAGAAACATGATGGATGGCTGGATGGGTGGTGCTATATCTATTGGGGGCAGGGTTATCAGAACTGATGTATGTCTTTCATCTGTTGTTGTGTACCATATGTCCATGTTCTTGCTTCATAAATCAATACTTGAAGAGTTGGATAGACCTTGGAGAGCCTTCCTGTGGCAAGGCAACTCAAACAAGAGGAAGTACCATCTAGTTAGCTGGAAGTTGATATGTAGGCCTAGATCAAAGGGAGGTCTGGGTCTCAAGGATTTAGGAAAATTCAACATTAATCTTATGTGTAAATGGTGATGGAAGTTGGAATCAGGAGAGGGACCCTGGCAGGATTTCATGAGAGCTAAATACCTGGTAGAAAAAGGCATCATACACATCAAACATAGAGTAAAAGACTCTGCTTTCTGGTCTGATCTGCTTCACATTAGACAGTTATATCTGCAAGGGAGGGTAATGGTAATTGGGAATGGAACAAGGACTGACTTCTGGGGTGATGCTTGGTGTGGCCACAGACCCCTGAAAGATTTTTTCCTGGACTTTTTCATATATGTAATGATCAGTGCATTTCAGTGGCTCAGATGGCTAGAAAAAGCTGGGTACCTAGCTTCAGAAGGTGGCTTAACAGTGAATTGCAAGGAGACATGAGAAATTTGCAGAATAAGTTGGCTGGGATCAGTTTGAATAACAGCAGGGACTCTCCCAGATTGAAGTGGACCAAAAATGGGATTTTCTCTGTCAAATCCATGTACAAGTTCATCTCCAGCAATGGTTTGGACAGGTCTTTTAAGCACCTGTGGAAAGCTAAAATACCTTTTAAAATTAGGGTTTGGTTGTGGCTCATTTGGCATGATGCCATTGCAACCAAGGATATCATCACTAGTGGAAACAGGGCCAACCATCCCGGTTCGTAAGGCCCATTTGTCCCGGTTGTGCAACCGGGATGGGCCAGCCGAGACAAATGGCCCTCCCCATTGGTCCCGGTTGTGCCAGGACCCGGGACAAATGGGGCTGACCATGTGGCGACCCTGGCCAGGGTCATTCGTCCCGGTTCTTAACACGAACCGGGATGAATGCCTCCTCTGCCGCGGCAGCACTTTTGCCATTTTCTCTTCCGCGGAAGAGTTTTTTTTTCTATTGTTTGTTTTCCTTTTTATTTTATGTTTTGCGATCAATTTGATTTTACGATACCCCTGTCACCATACACTGATAAGGAGCCTTGGTGGCCCCTCCCCGGACCTCCCGGATCCCAGGAGAAGAGAGGAGCCCGGTGGCCCTTCCCCAGACCTCCCGGATCCCACGAGAAGAGAGGAGCCTCGGTGGCCCCTCCCCGGACCTCCCGGATCCCACGAGTGAATAAGTAATACATATATATAGAAAAAGAAGGAACACTTATATTACAGAAGCTAAGTATATCCAGTATATTACATGACCGATGGAATGAATTACAAAATCAAATTCATGACCAACCGGCGCTATAGTACTCTCCATCTACATTTAGGACCTCTGCATCTAAGAAGCCCGCAATTTCCTCCTGAATTGCTCGTATGCGGTCCCTTGGTAGAAGACCGTCCCGGAGCCGTTCGATCTAATATAAAGAAGAGTGGTCAACATATATTAATGAAACTAAGTAACTAAAATAGACGGTAATAAGAAAAATTGACGACTGACGTACATGAAGGTGGTTTAAATCTCTGCCATTGGGACATGTCGTCTGACGAATGAACTCGCAGACGTAGTATCCACACAAGATCCCCGTCTCCCTGTTGCAAGCACTTTACGAGAACATGGTTTCAATCAAAATAATAATCAACCAGCCATGATAATGGTATCGACACTATAATCAAGGAGATGCGCGGATCTAGATAATAGTACTTACTTCCACAATATCAAATGTAAGCTCTGATTTCCATTCACCAGGAGACTTTTTTGTGAACCTCTTCCAAACGCTGCCCGGGAAAGAAAAAGAATAAAAAGAGTTAGTAATTACTCTATATTCGAAAATGAAACAAAGTAGTCGATATAGTGCCATATATAAAGACTGAAATTAATAAAGATTGAAATTGCCGCTGGATCATTTCCTGCATGTTCGCCCACATCGCTAGGGGTTTACATTTTGGGTCCATTACTAGTACTTTTACTTTGTCAATTTGGAAAATTAGCAGAATATAGTGGAAGCTGCGCACGCAGAACTCATCAATATACACTGAACATCGAGTAAGGAAAACAGAATGTGTACACCACAGTAACACTCACCCCAAGTTGTAAGGAAATAGTATTTCCCGTCGGTGTTGTTGAAACCTTATTGCCCTCAGAATATTATCTTATGTATCCTTGCGATATAGCTCAAGAGTCTTATGATTAACAAAATGTGGGTCAATGAACCCAATATCATAGATTTGTCCTCTTTTGCATTCGAGTATCTTCATTCTGCAATTATAATATAATGAGTGTACTATATATATGAATATGCAATGAACGAGGTGAGCTAGTTAGAGACTTAATTAGAGAAATAAGTACTTACAGACAATAGGCACCAACGATAGATTTTTCGAGGGCCTGTTGCTGGAATAAATGAAACAATTCGGAAAATTGAATTAGAACCATTCCATCTCCATACCCGTAGTGCTCGTCTCTAACCGCGAGACATATCCAGTCGTGAGATTTCGCAGCGGCTTCCATATACCAACTATGCACTCTTCGAATTTTGGTTGGTAGATCCTTTAACTCCTCGGGTTTGACGAGAGGTTTCCTGTACTGGTATTTGTACGCACATTCAGCTTCGGGGAAGTAGTCTACTGTTTGCATATACTCAGCAATGGACAAACCCGTAGCAGCTGCCCTTTCTCCATACAGTTCTACAAACTCCAGATCAATTTTCTCGTCAGCATTAGTGCTCGGCCCCACCTGGGTATTGGAAATCACTTTGAGCGGGGAGATGGATTGTTTATTCTGCTCTCCGAGCTAGGCAACTGATTTCCCCCTTTTCCCGCTTGCGCTACTACTCTTCGTCGACCGCACCATTTCTTGGTGTGACTTCAGAATAGAGCGTTCATAGTCAGATGACAGACTCGGCTCGGGTTGATGAAGAGTCTTCACCATTTTCCACGCTTGTTCTATATCTTCTTCGGTCTCAGGGAAATCTTCCTTTTTCTTCTCCTTCCGCTTCGGCTTCCACGCCTTGTATTCGTCCCTTGCTATTTCCTGGGTTTGCTCAGGAGTATAGTCGTAAGGTAACTTGGGTAACTTCTTTGGTACCTTCGGGAGGGGTGACCGTTGACGTTTGGGTGATCTTTTACGTTTCGGAAGAAACTTAGTGGGCGGAGAAGGCTGACGCGGCGGCGTAGGCGACCGCGCTGGAGACGTGCACGGCGTAGGCGACCGCGTTGGAGACGGCATGCATGGCGGAGACGACCGCGCTGGAGACGGCATGCATGGCGGAGATGACCGCGCTGGAGACGGCATGCATGGCGGAGACGACCGCGCTGGAGAATGGTGAGGAGTCGATGGCCTTGCCGTCTGATTTGGAAGCACAATGCATTCCTTTAGCCATAGAACGGTCAACTTCTTGGCTTCTCCGAGTTCAGTCACCTCTCCGTCTTCACCTTCAGGGACTTCAAGCTTCACCCACTCGAATCTGTTGACAACTTCATCGACCCCAACAACAGCGTAGCCCCGTGGAACCGGAAGACTATGGTGAGTTGGTTCGTTGCCAATTGGTAAGACATAGCCGACCGCCGCCTTGATGGTTATATTGACGACCTTCACGTGGAGCTCACAGGTTGTCATCTCTGTGATATCATCCACCGGGTGCATCATCGGCGGTGCATCATCACCCGGGAGCTGCGTGGACGCAACGCTGCTTTTCCGATGAGAATGTGCGACGCCGGTAGCATCGGATTCACCTTCTACCATGTGTGGTACGCCGGTAGACACTAGATGATGGCTAAGTGTGTTAATTTGCTCCTGCTGCTGCATTGCTACATCATGCGTCCGTTTTATCTGTTCTTCAAGTTGACGCCTCCAATTTGCCTGACTCTCTGCTTCAGCTGCCTCCGCGTCCTTTTTCCGTTGACGGCTTCTATCGGGGTATTTCTTTTTGGTGTCGTCAAACCCAATACTCCACGGAGGATTTCCTTCTCTGCCTCGTGTACGCCCTACATGTTCCTTATTCCCGAGAGCGCGTGTGAGCTCGTCGTTCTCTCTATCTGGCACAAACTTCCCCTCTTTAACGTCCTTTATTGTGCTTCTCAGATCTTCTATGGGTAGAGGATTCTCTTTATGCCTTAGGTTATAGATTGATTTTCCTTCGGAGTCCAACGTGCCCCCATGCCCGTAGAACCATGACCTTGTCCGCTCGAACCACAAGAATGGCTCGGGAGTGATCCCCTTCTCAAGCAGGTCATTCTCCCATTTCTCCCACTTGGGCATGGAACCCTTGTAGCCAGCTTGCCCCATAACATGGTGATATACCTTTTTGGCGGCATTTTTCTCATTTGTTTTTGTCCTTTCCTGTGCATTCTCTGACTGCTTGTACTTCACAAACTCTGGCCATAAGGGTTTTATTTTCTCATACCCTTGAGTGAAATTTGGAGTCTTGCCCTTCTTGACAAAGTCAAGGTTCAATCTTTTCTTCCAGTTTTTGAATTGCTCGGCCATCTTCTTCAGAGTCCACGCCTTGACCTTTTCCAGTATCTCAATTTTCTTTTTAGTAACATCGGAATCATTATCATGTGCCTCATTCTCGTCCACCTTCGGCAAGGGTAAGTTGAAATTACACATGATCTTATTGAAAAGATGCTCTTTGGCTTTTTTGCTGACATATGAAATTCCTTGTTTCCGCGGATCTTTTGGCTCATTCCACTCATGAACAGTGATCGGGATGTGATCCCTAACTAGCACTCCGCAATGCTTCACAAATTTTTGGGCAACATCAGAGGGAAGCTCGGATGCGCCGTCTGCTCTGATCGTTTTGATCCTATATATTTCTGTACCTTTCAAATTCTTTGTTGCGCCTCGTTTCGTCTTTTTTCCGGTTATATGCTTGAACCGGATGGCTAAAAATATAAAGATTGTTAATACATGTATATAGACAATGGATGCTTCATTAAGTAACATATCTATATGCACCTCGGAGCCGGTGTTTGTAATTTGTACGGCTCCACCGGAGCCGTCGGCTGCTCCCTTATCGGAGCCGTCGGCTTCTCCCTCACCGGAGTCATCGGCTTCTCCCTCACCGGAGCCGTCGGCTTCTCCCTCAGCAGAGATGTCTCCTCGGGTTAGGTCTGGATCTCCCTCACCGGAGTCGTTCATCCACTGGCTAACATCGGTCTCTCCCTCGGGCCCGCGGATTAAACCCTCGAGCAAGTTTTCCGCATCTTCGTCTCTTGGCTCCATACTTTTCTGAAAATACACAAAATTCCCTAAGTCAAAATTCCCTAAGTTAGAAAAAAAAAGTAATTATATGTTCGAGATCCATTTCATCAAAATTGCTTAAAGATAATAGCTAATGGTACTTATACCTAAACAAGTTAGAAAAAAGAGTATCAATATTTTCCAGATCCTCATTTCAATTATAAAAGCAATATTCATGAAATATTTAAACGTATCAATACACACCAAGAGTTACATAGCTCGGGTTCATTTTATTTAACCCTAATACATCACGATCGAATAATATCACTTATACATAGTCTCATGACATCTCTCAAACTAATTAACTCCGACCGGGTCCTAAGCCGCGGGGTGCTGAGTCGCGGGTGCTACGCATCCGGTAAGCAACCCTCACAGAGTCATAGCTCACGTGGTAAGGAACCCTCCGAATAATCGACCAAATGTTGTTATACTCCCTATCGAGCAAGTACATGTAGTGACGGACGTGCTCGTTCTCCTCTCTGATACGCTGTTGTACCACCTCCTCACGGGCCGGCTCTCTCCGCACCGACTGTGGCCCACGCGATGGCCACCAAAGAATATCCGGGTCGACCACGTCACCCAGATTTCTCACCAAGCCGCGTGTCCCGGTAGTAAGGACCTCCCAGTGCCAGCCCGGTGGGGCCCAGTCCCGGACATCGCCCGGCGGGTCCAACAGAGACATGAACTAAAAACAGGCCCGGACTAAGTAAATATTTCGTAATTAAGTAAAATACCTTAGTGTTTCTAACTTAGTAATAAATAGTAAATGGAGAAATATGACATAAATAAGATGAAAGTTAAACAGAAAGCATGAAGACAAGGGTTTCTGAGAAACTAAACAAAATCACAGACGTAAGTGTTTGTGAGATCCGAACAAAGTTGGACCATTTCGTGCACATACATACCGGTGATATTCTTCATAGCCCCGTTTGGGGATATGAAAAATATCACCATTACGTATATGCACCAAACGGTGCAACCCAGTTCTTCTGATCTCACTAACACTAGTATTACAAATGTGACGTTCCTTAGTTCCAACTGAAACCCTCATCTTCATCCATTCCCCGGAACTAGGGTTTCTGAACTTTAGTAAGGAGTATGACTAGCAGATCAGATCGAGTCTTGCCGAATAAAGTTGCGACTCGAACGGGACATAACAGTTGTAGCATCCCAGATTATCCATATCATGTGTGAAAACGTTGCAGATCACTTCCTCTTCTTCTTGAAGAAGAAGAGGAATTGATCCGCAACGTTTTCACACACGACAGGATAATCTGGAATGGTGTTATGCCCCGTTTGAGTCGCAAGTTTATTAGGAAAGAGTGGATCTGATCTGCTAGTCATACTCCTGCCTAGACCTTCACATTTTGTGCTTGTTACGAGGTAAGTACACGTGATGGCTATGAGGGGGAAGGAAGGGTTTCTGGACATCTTTAAAACTAAACAAAATCATATATGTAATAGTGAAATCCGGAAAAAACTAGATCCTTTTGTACACATACATAATGGGGATATTCTTCATAACCCCGGAAGGGATTTCTGAGGAATATCACCATTACGAATGTGCACTAAAGGATTTAGCTTCATCCGGATCTCACGAACCATATTACATATGTGACATTATTTTGTTCGAAAGAAATCCAGAAACCCTCGCATTTGTTCCTTTCTCCGGATCACCACCGCCTGTAGTACCTCTTAACAGTAACAAGATAGTCATTGGGCCTTCACATTTTGTGCTTGTTACGAGGTAAGTACACGTGATGGCGATCTGAAAAAGGATGAAGACAGGGGTTTTTGGAAATCTTTGAAACTAAACAAAATCATATATGTAATATCGTGAGATCCGAACAAGGTTATAACCTTTTGTGCACGTACATAATGGGGACATTTTTCATAACCCAGGAAGGGATTTTTGAGGAATGTAACCATTACGTATGTGGACAAAAGGGTTCAACTTCGTCCGGATCTCATGATATTACATATGTGACGTTATTTAGTTCCAAAGAAATCCAGAAACCCTCATCTTCCTCCTTTCCCCGGATCACCACCGCATGTAGTACCTCTTAACAAGAACAAGATGGCCATCGGTCTGTGTGCCTCATATTTAGGGTGGACACATACAAGCAGCCTTGGTGGACCCGGCGCGTCAAGTGGGATGCACAAGATCCTAACTTTGTGAAAATCACAAGGCGCACCGAATCACCAAGGCCATCTGAGTGTGAACCAACTCTTTCAATCATCAGCATTTATTCAAAAGATCGAACAAACATCACAAGTAAAAATGCAAAAACAGCTCCAAATTTCTAACACAAAGTAAAAAAAAATCTAACTTAGTGAAATTATTCTAACTTAGTGAAATTATTCTAATTAACTTAGTGAAATTTTCTAACTTAGTGAAATTATCTAACTTACTGAAATTTTTCTAACTTAGTGAAATTTTTCTAACTTTGTGAAAATTTCTAACTTAGTGAAATTATTCTAACTTAGTCAAATTTTCTAACTTACTGAAATTTTCTAACACTAACTTAGTGAAATTTTCTAACACTAACTTAGTGAAATTATTCTAACTTAGTGAAATTTTCTAACTTAGTGAAATTTCTAACTTAGTGAAATTTTCTAACTTAGTGAAATTATTCTAACTTTGTGAAATTTTCTAACACTAACTTAGTGAAATTTTCTAAAAATTCTTAAGTGAAATACGTAAGTAAAAAATTTCTAAGTCTAATTTTCTAACGCTAAATTTTTTCTAAGTCTAATTTTCTAACACTAAAATTCCTAAGTCAAATCTAACAATTCTAAAATTCCTAAGTCAATTCCTAAGTCAAATTCTAAAATTCCTAAGTCAAACTAAGTCAAATTCTAAAATTCCTAAGTCAACTCCGAAGTCAAATTTTTCTAAGTCTAATTTTCTAACACTAAAATTCCTAAGTCAATTCCTAAAAATTCTAGTATTCCTAGAATTTCTAATAATTCCTAACTAATGATTCTAACATTTCTAACACTAGTAAAAAAGTAGAAACGAAAACAGTAAGTAAAAAAGAAAAAAAAGCCCTCTGTTTTAGGGCGATGGAGGCAGTGTGCCTACCTCATGTATCTCAGGCGCGCGACGGAGGGCGGCGCGGCCGGGCAGTGGCGCGCGGCGTGACGTCCGAGGGTGCCGCGGGCAGTGGCGCCGCGACGACGAGGGCCGCGCGAGGAGGGCGGCACGATGGAGAAGGACTGCGACAGGCGCTCCTCCACGTGCGTGCGCGGACGGAGAAGGACGGCGACGATGTGCAGCAGCCTGGCGGCGTCGATTTGTTTCCCTACGCGCGGTTATGAACTTGGGGAGGGAGGCGACGCCTATATATAGCGAGGGGCATCCGTCCCGGTTCGTAGGAACAACCGGGACGAAAGACCCTTTCTTCCCGGTTGTTCCTACGAACCAGGACGGATGCCTCACTAGTTTTTTTTCGCAGGGGTACGTGTAACGCGCTCGTTGGGGGGCATCCGTCCCGGTTGTTTGCAAAAACCGGGACGAATGCCCTATTTTTAATTATTTTTTGTTCTCTATTGTTTCCTTTATGCTTTTTTTTGTTTTTTTTGTTTCATTTTTGTTTTCTCTTATTTTATTTTCTTTTCTATTGTTTCCTTTATGTTTTCTATTGTTTTCCTTTATGTTTTCTATTGTTTTATTTTGTTTTCTATTGTTTCCTTTATGTTTTCTATTGTTTTCCTTTATGTTTTCTATTGTTTTATTTTGTTTTCTCTTGTATTCTTTTTGTTTTCTCTTGTTTTATTTTGTTTTCTATTGTTTCCTTTATGTTTTCTATTGTTTTTTTTATGTTTCTATTGTTTTATTTTGTTTTCTCTTGTTTCCTTTTTGTTTTCTCTTGTTTATTTTGTTTTCTACTGTTTTCCTTTATGTTTTATTTTGTTTTCTGTTGTTACCTTTATTGTTTTATTTTGTTTTCCATTATATCATTTATGTTTCAAATAATAACTCCACACGTTTCAAATACAGAACAAGGTACGTTAAATTTATAATAAGTGCACTTCAGACCAGTTGATCCATGCATTTACATAGTTTCGTCGCATACACGGCATCCGGGTGATTTGTATTCGGTCGATGAACCTTCAAGGGGGATGTAGAACAAAAAAACGGTATCGCCATCATACAGCCCGACCGTGGCTATTGAGTGCATATATGCATATCAAAAGAACGGTCGGACGTATGATGGCGAATCCGAGTGATTTGTATTCGGTTGATGAACTGAATGATGTATCAAACCTTTTGTCAAACCTTCAAGGGGGGATGTAGAATAAAACAATCGGTATCGCCGTCATACAGCCTGACTGTGGCTATTGAGTGCATATATGCATATCAAAAGAACAGCCGGACGTATGATGGAGAATCCGGATGATTTGTATTTGTTCGATGAACTGAATGATGTATCAAAACTTAAAGGGGGATGTAGAACAAAACAATCGGTATCGCCATCATACTGCCCTGTCGTGGCTACTGAGTGCATATATGCATACCAAATGTACGGCAGGACGTATGATGGCGAATCTGGATGATTTGTATTTGGTCGATGAACTGAATGATGTATCAAACCTTAAAGGGGGGATGTAGAACAAAACAATCGGTATCGCCAGCATACAGCCCTGCCGTGGCTACTGAGTGCACATATTCATACCAAATGCACGGCAGGACGTATGCTGGCGAATCCGTATGATTTGTATTTGGTCGATGAACTGACTGATGTATGAAGGTGGGCTATATATAGGGTCCTCTGGCCCACAAAGTGTTGTGCTAGGGTTTTGATCCAACGGTTAAGAAACACCCCTGATCCAACGGCTCACAACCGCTCGAAAGAAACACACCGTAGCCCTGATCGAACGACTCACAACAGCTCGAAATAAACACACCCCTGATCCAACGAATCACAAGCGCTTCAAAGAAACACATGATCCGTGTGATACTTTCTGATTGGTCCGAACGAAACCCTAACCATTTCGTCCCGGTTCGTAAATTAGGCCGAGACTAAAGGGACGATCCGTTTCCCAACGAAACCCGAACCATTTCGTCCTGGTTGGTAAAACAGACCGGGACTAAAGGGATCTGTTTTCTTCTCACTATATATATGTATGCATTGCCACACCATTGGCATAAACACATATAAACTCACCACTCTCTCATGGCTTCTACCGTACCCACTCTAAACTTCCTTCAGGCGGAGGCACTTTCCGCCTCGAACTACCCCTGCCCGCCCGGCTACAGCGTTCCCGCCGGTTGGATGCTGAGCGCCGAAGGAGTGCCGGTCCCTCCTCTTCCTCAAGGTGTGGCGCGTCGGGCGGCCATCAGGAACCACTACTACCACGAGCTCACGCCGGAGCAGCAGAGGAATCCCAGTTGGAATCCTGACTACCGCCCTACTTGGGACGCCTTCTTCATTAATCGGCGTGAGAGTGCGCTCGCCAGGTACGAGGAGAACGGCCCGCCTCCTTCGAAATTCAACGAGGTCGGTCGTCGGCTGTTGTGGTGAGGGAGACGGACTCTTCAGAGCGTCATGAACTACATCAGGGCTGGCGATAACCCCCGCCTGCGCTACCCTCACGCCAAGTCCTGGCTTCGTGATCCTCCG
The DNA here is from genome assembly GCA_028641055.1 of Alopecurus myosuroides. Lineage (NCBI taxonomy): Eukaryota > Viridiplantae > Streptophyta > Magnoliopsida > Poales > Poaceae > Alopecurus > Alopecurus myosuroides. Next base: position 315,297,525 of record CM054061.1, read on the forward strand.
AGGGAGTCCAGAGCACCATCCGACGATAGTGACGACGACGGCGACTACGACGACTACGAGTCGGAGTACTATAGGCCTAGGCAGGAGTATGACTAGCAGATCAGATCCAGTTTTGTGAACACTTTTTCAACAGAAGTATGATCATGTATTCCACGTTTATTATTACACATCACCAACAACATCCCTATCTAGTCTTCTGAATTTTCTTCGTGTAGAGATGGTCCAAGAACCCTTGTCCCTTGCTTATGATCGCTTCGGCCGTAACCATGGAGCATCTTCATTATTTAACGGGATGGTTGGGTCAGCTTTCACTGTGAAGGGTGGAATTTCAACAAACTTATTATAATCTTCTGACATGTGTGTCGTGTCCTCGATTCCCACGATGTTTCTTTTCCCTGAAAGAACTATGTGATGCTTCGGCTCATCGTATGATGTATTTGTTTGCTTATTTTTTCTTTTTTCTGTCTGGAGGACATGTCCTTCACATAGAAGACCTGAGCCACATCATTGGCTAGGACGAATGGTTCGTCATTGTAACCAATATTGTTGAGATCCACTCTTGTCATTCCGTAAAGCGGGTCTACCTTTACCCCTTCTCCATTCAGGTTGACCCATTTGCACTTGAACAAAGGGACCTTAAAAGAAGGTCCATAGTCAAGTTCCCATATCTCCTCTATGTAACCATAGTATGTGTCATTTTTTTCATTCTCTTTTGTTGTATCAAAGCGGACACCACTGTTTTGGTTGGTGCTCTTCTTATCTTGGGCGATCGTGTAAAATGTATTCCCATTTATCTCGTACCCTTGAAAACTCCCAATAGTCGAAGATGGTGACCTGGCCAACATGTACAGCTGATCTTCAACAGTGGTGTCATTTATAAGATGTGTTTGCAACAAACTTCCGAAAGTCTCCATGTGTTTGCGTTTAATCCATGAGTCATCCTTCCCCGGGTTTGTGGAGCGTCCAATATTCTTGTGTTCCTCGAGATACGGAGCCACGAAGATGGAATTTTGTAGAACTGTGTAGTGTGCTTTAGTGAAAGAATGCCCGTCCCTGGGTATCATTGTTTTCTTTTCCAGCGTTCCTTTTGCCCTCAGTCTCCCCTCATGCCGCGATTCAGGAACACCAATCGTCTTAAGGTCAGGAATAAAGTCAACACAGAACCCAATGACTGTAACATCCCTGGTTTTTGGAAAGTTCAAAAATCACAAAAAATTGAAACTTTTTGTTTCTATGTTATGCAAGTCACCAAAAACCACATGAAATGCAAGAAACAAAAGGAAACAACAAATGTTTCAATGATATTGAAATTAAGAATCCATTATGCCTCTATTTTCCTAAACCCTAAAAGCCCATTCAAAAATAAATATTCATTATTCAAAGAAATTGTTTCTCTTAGAAAACCTTATTTTATAACATGTTTTCAAATCAACTATTACTTTAAAAGTGTTTTATAGCCTTTGAAACCAGAGAATATTACCTCTAACAGTTTCTATGCCTCATTTTTTTAGAATAACAACTATTTATATTGATATACAAATGTTATTCCAAGTTTTAAACATAAAGTGCTATTCATAAAATGTTTTGTTTTGAAAATAACACAAAAGAGGACCTAGAAAACAATGTTATGACTTGTGGGATTGTTTTTCCAAATTTTATTAAGCCACTTTTGTATTTATTTAATTTTCTATTCTAATGGCATTAATTGCTATTAGTAAATCCCTCATTTCTTAAAATATAAAATATAAAAATGATGTGAAATGACTTTCAAAAATTGTATTTGACGTGTTTATTGTCTCTGAAATTTTATTTAATCAAAACCTCATTTTACTATTTTTCTAATTTAAAATATACATTAAGTACTATTAGTAATTAATTATATTTTCAAAAATATAAAAAGTGAAATGTGTTCAAATGTTTATAACAATGTTCTAAACAGAAAGATATTATTTTTAGAAATTTTTAGAAATTTAAATGGGGTCAATTGGATTATTAAATAAAGAGATAATAAAAACAGGGAAAAAAAAGGGAAAAAAAATGATGACGTCATCATGGCGTCACTTTCTTCTTTCTCTGGAAACTGAAGAACGGCAGTTTCGGGCATTTCTTCTCCGTTTGATTGCACGCGATTAAGGCCGCGCATCAATGCCCCGTCACCTCCTCCTTATAGCCCAGGACCCCCTCCTCATTTCCCCTCCCTCTACCTTTCGAATCGTCCCTAGGATGAGGAGAATTTCCTCGCCGGAGTTTGATTCCACCATCGGCCGTTTCACTGATTCCGGCCACCGTAGCTCATCTCCGCCGCCCTATCTTGTCCTCCTCTCCTCCCCATGTCCCTGCTCATCACCTCATGTGCTTGCTCGATTTCTTTCTGCGCAGGAACCGAGCTCGCCGTCCATCCCGAATTGCGCCCGCGCTCCCGCCATCATCAGTCGTGCGCCACCACCAACAGGAACCGTGCTCGAGCTCGTCGTGGTGGCCATCGATCTCGCTCTGCCCCTCTGAAGCCCGTAGCAGTCTTCCTCGAGCCCGTGAGCCTCTACATCGTCGCCGCCATGAAGATCTGCGTCTCCGTCCACCGCGCGGCCTTTTTGCGGCAAAACTCCGGCGGGAGGTAACCCTATCCTCTCCCAGATCTAATCTGAGCCGTAGATCCAGATCCAACGCGTAGAATTAAAACACTTAAACGAAAAGGTATCGGCCAATCGGAACTAGCCACGTCAGCGGCGCGTTAAGTAGTCTATTCGTCGCTCAGCGCAGCGCACAGCCGGCCCAGGCACAACAGTTATCTATCGCCCCGGGCAGCAAATAGTCTATCTGAGCCAGCCCGTCTCTGGTTTTTTATTTCCGAATAAAAATATAATGGTAGTTTTGTAGAAAAGCCCTTGAATCTTATATCTATCATAACTTTTGATCCATAAGGCCAAATTTAGAAATCTTGGACTTTTTGAAAATCCCTTGACATTTAGAATCTTTTGGCACTGGCCAAATTTAAATTTGACAAACTTAATACTGTTCAAATTCAAATATGCTTGTTTGATGAAATTTGGCATAATTCAAATTCTACAAATCCAAAAATTGTAAATAAAATATATTTGGAAACCTTAGGATGTGTACTTTCATATCCTCTGTCCCAAAATAATATTTGAACAAATTAAAATTGAATTTAGAATTAAGTTGTCTATTTGAGTATTTTTGACATAGATTAATTTCTATAAATATTTTCAATATAGTTCCTTTTGCAAAATTGCTCCATTTGGTAACCTTGAACCATAGACATTATGCCCAACCATTTTGGACACCCTTGGACCATGACCATGTGTTTTGAACAAAAACCCAACAAAGATACATCCATTTTCACCATGTCTTAGAAATTGTTTTCAACTGTTATTCCTTGATGTTATGTCTATTTGGAGCCAAGCCAAGTCCTTATAATGTGTCAATCACATATAGTACCAAGTAGTGAACTTTAGTTTTCTATCTTCTCCACTCCCCCATTCTTGCTTCAAGAATTCACCAAGTCAGCAAAATGGAGATCAAGACTCAAGCACAAGAATGAAACTTCAATATCAACTTGGTGGCAACATGAAGAGCTATGAGGAATATCATTGAAGAAATTGAAGGAAGGACATAGACTCCACAGCAACAAGAAGAAACTCAATGAAGTACAGGAGAATGAAGAAAATCAAGGAGAAGACATTTTCCTCTCTCTTCCTATCCCTTCCATTTATTTCTTTTCAAATTGACTTAGTGGTATTTGTGCCCATCCCATACCCAAACCAATTAGTGAAGTGAAGCACCACACCAAGGAAGGAAGCAACTTAGATGGCATGATGATGATCTTCAAGAAGGCAATCACATGAGGACTAGAAGCAATCCACCCAAGTTGAAGAGTAACAAGTTATTTTTGTCCAACCATTGACCCAAATGGAAAACCCAAGACTTAGTAATATTTTCCCTTGATGATGAAGTTAGTATACCTACCCTAACCACAATGGAAAATACTAACATAGTCACTCAAATATTTTTGAAGGTGAATATGACCAAGTGTTTGCATGTATTACTTTAGTTGAAGAAGTAATATGTTTATTCTTAGTGAACTCTTGGAAATTCATCGACAAGTATGGTTATAATAAAGTTAGATCACATCAAACTCAACCTAGTCCTTCCCAAGTAAACCATTGGAATTTCCTTAACAAGTATGAGACCATTAGAGAATGAATCTTTCAACTCAAACCTAGACCTTGTCCTAGCCCACTAGGTTAAACTCCTTTGGCTATGTTATTGCTTTGTATGATCTCCTCACTTGTATGTTTGCTTGATAGCATGTTTGTTTATTTTGTTATTGCGTTTTCAATGAGTAGATTGTACGGAGAGCAACGATCCTTTGTGAAGAGAGTGTGATATCTTCACCAACTTCAACAAGGCAACTAACACATCATCAACTACCCATTATTTTCTATATGCATTAGTTGATTTTTGAGTAGTATGCATTGATAGGAAATTTTACTAAGTTATATTATGCTATGCTATTATCCTAGTGGTGTGTATCCATCTCTTTTATCCTTGTTATTTATAGCCTTAGAACTTGATAGATGCTATGCAATGAGACAAATGATTTTACTTGCTGTTGTGGAAAAATTCTAAGTAACAACTTCAATGAACCACCTGGGTGGATTTGGTTGTTTGGCTGATGAGAGTTGAGTGTCTCCCCGAGGGGTTGTTCACTTGAGGAATGCCACCCAGGAACAAAGTGATTATGATGTTCCCCAAGTTTAGATTGCTTCCAGTGCAGCCTTTAGTCATATGGGCTCTGTCTTGATCAACTAAGTTGTGAGGGTTCAGCCCGGGCTTGACAAGCAGATGTAGCATAATTATAGGTGGCACGGGTCTTGCCATTGGGTTGGATTCTTGCTTCTGAAAGATCTCGTCTCGATTCTTCTCCTTTCCTTAATGCACTCAGGGTGTATAGGATGTTTGGGTTGGGTTGGGTCTGAAGGTGAAAGTGCACAAGCTCTGCAGAGTCAACAAACTAAGATCTTAGCCGTGTCCCCGGTTATGGACAACTATGAGCAGCTGGACAAGGATGGACGGAAGAATCACATCACCATTTTCAATAATTAAAATTTTGACCAAGTGATCAGTATTTGTGGTGCTTGGATCTTAATCCAATGTTTCCACCCTTTGAAAAGAAAAGTTTGTTTTACAAAAGTGATAGGAGAAAACTGGCTTTATGCAAACTTAGCCAAAAACTCCACTCAGCCAAATGAGCATGTAGTATTAGTCTTGCCATTTATATACACCATAGTGTTACTTGCCAATACATTAAATTGTATTGACTCCCTTGCGGCTGCATATTCCATATTGCAGATGTTTCTGAAGACGAGTGACGATTTCGTTTAGGATCTCGAGACTATCGCCAACATGTTTTGCCTGTGGAACATGAAGAAGATGGGCTCAATGTTGTACTATGTTTTCCGCTGCAATTCTTTGTTTTCTGCTAGTCTTCTAAGACTATGCAAGTTGTAATCCTATTTTGTAAAGACTGGATCATGCGATGTAATAGAATTTGATGCATTTGCATGATATTTCATTTTGTACTGTGGTGCTAGCAATTGATCCAGGGACTAGCACAATAACACAGGTGTCCTTACATTATTTAAATGTGGGAACGCTACAATGACCTCCTCTGTTCCATAGCCCTTCGAGATGCTTCCTTCTGGCCTAGCACGGTTATGAACATATTTCTTCAAGACTTCCATGAACCTCTCAAAGGGGAACATATTGTGTAGAAATACCGGACCGAGAATATGAATCTCTTCACATAGGTGAACCAGGAGATGAGTCATAATGTTGAAGAAGGATGGTGGGAACACTAACTCAAAACTAACAAGACACTGGACCACATCCCTCTGTAATCTTGCCAGAATTTCTTGATTGATTACCTTCTGAGATATTGCGTTGAGGAATGCACATAGCTTCACAATGGGTACTCGAACATTTTCCGGTAGAAGCCCCGTCAATGCAATCGGAAGTAACTGCGTCATAATCACGTGGGAGTCATGAGACTTCGGGTTTTGGAATTTTTTCTCTGCCATGTTTATTATCCTCTTTATATTCGACGAGAAGCCAGACGGAACCTTGATACTGTAAAGGACTTCAAAAAATATTTCCTTCTCTTCTTTAGTAAGAGCGTAGCTGCTTAAGTAATGGCGCCATGTATCCGTGTGCTTGTTGCTTGGGTCTTTCATACGTTGCTGGTCCTCCCGTGCTTTTGGCGTATCTTTTGACTTCCCATACACGCCCAGGAAGCATAGCAGGTTGACGCAGAGATTCTTTGTCACATGCATCACGTTGATTGAAGACCGGACCTCTAGAACTTTCCAATATGGTAACTCCCAAAATATAGATTTCTTCTTCCACATGGGTGCGCGCTTATCAGGGTCGTTCGGAACAGGTTGGCTGCCATCACCCTTCCCAAAGATTACTTTTAGGCCCTTGACCATATCGAATAAATCATTACCACTACGGAGGTCAGGCTTCTTCCGGTTATCTGCCTCACCTCTGAAATGCTTCCCTTCTTTCTTTCTTACGGGATGCTTGATCGGAAGAAATCTACGATGCCCCAGGTATACAACCTTTTTACATTTATCCAAATAAACAATGTCAGTCTTATCTAAACAGTGTGTGCATGCATTGTGTCCCTTGTTTGTATGTCCGGAAATGTTACTAAGAGCAGGCCAATCATTGATGGTTACGAAAAGCAACGCCCATAGGTCAAATGGCTTTTCTTCTTTATCATCCCACACACGTACACCTGGTTTGCCCCACAATTGTAAGAGTTCTTCCACTAATGGCCTTAGATACACATCAATGTCGTTGCCAGGTTGCCTTGGGTCTTGGATGAGAACTGGCATCATAATGAACTTGCGCTTCATGCACAACCAAGGAGGAAGGTTGTACATACATAGAGTCACGGGCCAGGTGCTATGACTCGAGCTCTGCTCCCCAAAGGGATTAAAGCCATCTGTACTTAGACCAAACCATAAGTTTCTCGCCTCTCCTGTAAAGTCCGGGAAGTCTCTCTCGATCTTTCTCCACTGCGATCCATCGGCGGGGTGTCTCAACTTTCCGTATTTCTTACGGTCTTCTTTGTGCCATCGCAACAACCTAGCATGCTCTTTGTTTCTAAACAGATGTTTCAACCGTGGTATTATAGGAGCATACCACATCACCTTTGCAGGAACCCTCTTACAGGGGGGCTCGCCGTCAACATCACCAGGGTCATCTGCTCTGATCTTATACCGCGGTGCAGTGCATACCGGAAATTCATCCAAATTCTCGTACTTCTCACCGCGGTAGAGGATGCAGTCATTAATGCATGCTTGTATCTTCTGCACATCTAATCCTAGAGGGCAGAGAGCTTTCTTCGCTTCGTACGTACTCTCAGGCAATTCATTATCCTTTGGAAGCTTCGGCTTCATTAGTTAAAGTAAACTCTCAAATGCCTTGTGAGTCACACCGTTCTGTGCCTTCCATTTCAGCAACTCCAGTGTGGTACCGAGCTTTGTGCTGCCATGTTCGCAATTTGGGTACAACAACTTTTTGTGATCCTGTAACATTTTGTCCAGCTTCAACCTCTCCAATTCACTTTCACAGTATTCCCTTGCATCAGCAATAACTCGGCCAAGATCATCATCAGGCTCTTCTGATGCCTGTTCTTTATCACCTCCTTCTTCTGCATTGTCTTCCATTGCAGTATCACCGTATTCAGGGAACAAAGGAGCTTCTTCTTCTTCATTGTCTTCCATCACAACCCCTCTTTCTCCATGCTTGGTCCAGAAATTATAGCCGGGCATGAAACCTCTCCGAAATAGGTGGCCGTGAAGGATTCTCGAGGAAGAGTGCTCTCTGACGTTCCGACAATCAACACATGGGCAACAAATAAAGCCATTATCTTTGTTCTCCTGAGCTACATCGAGAAATGCATTCATGCCTGCCATATACTTGGAAGTGCGTCGGTCACCGTACATCCATCGGTGCCGTGCATCCATCTGCATCGTATAATTAAGTTTATCAAAAAACATTCAATAACATCTTTAATAGAGAAATGACCACAGTACATCGACAAATATTACTCCCTCCGATCCTAAAAAAGTGTCGCCACAAATGAACTAATCCCATACAACTCACAGGCATAGCTCCCGACACTTTTTTAGGATCGGAGGGAGTACATTTTTATGTATCAATTACAGATGAAAAAGATAAGTTTGTTAACCTCGGTCGAAGATACCATTTTCAGTGAGCTTATGTGTGGCTCGGGTATTTCGTCGAACACCTTGTGTGCATAGTAAAATAACACACACTAGCACCCACCTCTCTCACTCCTCCAAGAAAAGAAAAAAAAGAGGGAAGGGGGGCTGTGAGGCAGTATATGTAGGGGAAGGGGGCATTGGTCCCGGTTTGTGGAATGAACCGGGACCAATGCCCATGCGCGTGCCACGTGGCCTGTGGCGGGGAATTGGTCCCTGTTCATGCCACAAACCGGGACCAATGCCTCCTTACGAACCGGGACCGATGCCCTCAGGCGATTTCTGCTGCCTCGGGCGCACAAACCGGGACCAATGCATAGCATTTGTCCCAAATTTTGATGCAACCAGGACATATGCCTTTTCTGGCCCTGGACGAAAGGGGTTGTTTCCACTAGTGCATGAAGAAAAGGAAGTGGATTGGTAGCTTCAAATGCCAATTTTGTAACAAGGATGAATCTATTTTACACCTGTTCTTCACTTGTGACGCAGCAAAGTATGTCTGGAGTGTGATTGGTTCTATTGTTGGGGCGCATAACAGGCCAGGTTCTTTCCTTCAATACTTTTGGTGGATTCCTAAGTATCTACAGGCTAGTCGTAATGTTCAGATTACTGGGATGGCTGCAGTTTGCTGGGCTATCTGGAAGATCAGAAACCGTGCTTGTTTTGAGAAGAAAATGATAAGATCTCCGTTTGAGCTAATCAGCTACATTTGTGTCTTTCTCAACTATTGGGAAGGACTTCATCCATCGCAGGAACAGGCTGATATACGTGTCAGGGCTGATATGCTTCTTCAAGCTGCTAGTTCGCTGGAGAGCAGGAGGAGCCCTCCACCCACAGGCGTTTTGGCGTTAACAGCAAATGACGCTGGAACTTCAGCTGAGGAGGAGGGAGAACAAGGGAGATGAAGTGGTTAAAGAAGCACTGATCTGAGCTACTTTCTTATCTTTTGTGGTTGAAAAAGATGTTGTTTGCTTGTTTGAGACTGTTAGTGGATCTGTCGTGCCCCCTTGGTGGGCCTTTCTGGTTGGTTGCTGGTTAGGTTGGAACTTTGCTGCTTTAGGTTTCGTTTCCGTTAGTTGATGTCGTTATTTTTCGTTTGTAAGGTTGTTTGGGGCGCACTAAAACTCGTGGATGATTGGTGATTGTTCCGTTATGTGAAAAGTAATGGAACGCAGGCCCTTATGGGGGTGCTGTTTGTGTAAAAAAAGATATGCGTCATCCTATTATAAAACGAAATTTATTTGGGTGAGTACTACTACTGCAATACCATCATTCTGAAACCGAGGTAATCAAACTCTGAATCCTAGGTACGATCAACACGATTCAAAGTATGTGAGAGTTAAAATAATCATCAGAGTACATACTAGGCTACTACTAGCTGCACTGAAACCTCTGATCAGGCCCATTAACGGCCCTGTGCGAGCTGGACGTCGGCAGTGCCGCCCAGAATATGGTGGACCCATATCCCAGTGCCCAGCCCAGCTTCTTTCCGGTTTTTTGTCTGCGCAGCTGAAGCGGTGAAGTCTATTTTCTTTTTTTTAACAGAGAATGGGGTCAAAGACCCCGATGCTGCGATATCATAACACGTGGTAGGTACAAATATCATCCAAGTCCTTTTCATCTACTGCCCTATAGACCAACAAATTCGAAGAAAGGAACTGAAGTTTTACAATCAAGACCCTGGAAAGAAAAATAAAAAAGCAATCAGATCCAGGTTCTTCTCCGCCACTCATCGCCGGCATCCTCCAGGCGCGCAAAGCACCGAGGACGGAGCCCAGTGAGTTGCTCGAACTCTCCCTTCCGGCGATCGACAGCAGACGCCAGCGGTCGCGATGAGCACGGGGACGAACCACTTGCGCCCATCTCGATGTCGAGCTCCGACGACTGGTCGAGCAGGCCTCCAAGCCGGAGGTTGAAAGCAGGCCACCCTCTTGGCCTTGAAACGCAGTAGCCATACGGGTCTCTCCGTGATAAACTCGTCGATGCAGCGGTGAAACGAAGCCCCTCTCTACAAAGCTTGACGAAGCAGCAGCACCTCCCTTCCACCCCTCGCCACCACGGCCGTCCAGTGGAAGAACAGCAACACCACCTCCAATCTTCACAGAGAGGAACCAAGGATGCTCCAGAACCAAATATCCTCCTTCGGACTTATGAGGGAACGAGGACGCCACCGCCTCCTCCTCCATACCCCGCCCCCTCCACGAGAGCACCAGGACGGAGAGCAAGAGCAGCAGCACCACAGCGGTGCGGCCCGGTTGCACCTGCACGGAGATCCTCAACGGCATATCGCCGAAACACACAGAGGCAACCAACGAGAGAAAGAAACACCTAACTCTAGGACCTAAACTACTGTTGTACAAGAAGGGCCGGCACCCTACATCATCTCCACACTAGCTAGCTCGATCGCTAGCGGCTGGGATGGCCGGAGCACGGCGGCGGTGACGGACGACTCTTAAGGGTACTTTAGCATGGGAAAGGGGAAAGGGGTCTTAGGTGTTACGCAAGCGGTGAAGCCTATGGTTGAAGTCTCGGTTGGTACGTTTCCCAGCGTTTTTTTCTGGCCCACGCCTCTGATAGCCCCTGGCACGTCTCCTGATCGCCTTCCTAAGAAGAAGGGATCTCCTGATCGCCAATCCGAGGCAGTTTTGGTTGATCTATGGGACGTGCTAGGCGTAGGTCGCCCTAAGTTTGGCAAACTTAGGTCTCCTCGTGAACCGTCCGATCTTCATCCAGTGGCTTAAATCAACACAAATACAATTTTACATTTTAGCCTCCCTGCTTTTCGCATATAGAACCCGCAGTCCACAAAGCCCCACTTAAAACGAAAAGGTATATTGTGTTGCCCTCGGTCATCGCGATAATTACAGCAAAACTGACATTGCAACAAATTCATTTGTGTCGCAACAAAAATTATCGCCCCGTGTACAAAAAAAAGTATTGCAACAAATTTTTCTAAATCTTTTTCGAAAAATAAGTAATGTTACACATAATAGTTAAACAATGTGTTATTGCGTTGCAACAAAAAAAGTTACAACAATTCAACAAAAATCACAACCTATTACAACAAAAAATTATTTGCACCAATTAGAAAAGTTGGTAAGCAACAAAATAATTTGTCACCGTTTTGGTTGCAATAAAAATCATCACCTATTTCAACAAAAAGGTAAATCGATAGCAACAAAAAAATTACATATTTACAACATGTGAATAAGCGCATAAACATATCATTCCAAAATGAATTATAAAATACACATGTATTTGTCTAGAAAAAACATCTAGAAAAAAAACATTGCAATATCTTGTTTGTGCATTCTCAACAAAATATGGGCAAAACAGTTACAAAATTTTAGTACGTACGCAACATTGGGCGAACACGGTGAAAAAACTTAGGACAGCGCTGGGTCCCCAAGCCGACACGTGTCCATTTATTGTCCAAAATCCCGCTTTTGCTCCCGTAGCAAAAAAAATTCCCGCTTTTGCTCACATGTAGCAAAAAACGTTTCACCCCCCCCCCCCCAAAAAAGAACAGGAAAAGTCGGACCTCGTCAGAGACCTCGCCGGAGTTACTGTAGCAATTTTTTTTGCTAAAGTAGCAAAAAGTCGATTTCGCCGGAGCCGTCACCGGAGACTTTTGCTCGCCGGAGAAATAACATAGCAAAAAAATTGTACTAAAAAAGCAAAAATATAACCTTATTGTAGGAAAAAAATTATGCTATTAGAGCAAAAAAATCGGACCTCGCCGGAGTTACAGTAGCAAAAAATTTGTACAGAAAAAGCAAAACAAAAACCCGATTGTAGCAAAAATTTGTACAAAAGAAAATTAGCAAAAACTGCGGCCGTAGAAGGGCGCCCGTCAGGTGCCCTTGCTGTGGCGGCCGAGCGCGGCCACCTCCTCCTCGGTCATCTCGAGGTCGCCGGCGAGGCCGAGCTTCTTGGAGAGGATCCAGCCGAGGCCCCCAGTCCCACCAGCGCTTGATCGGGCCGGCGGCTGCGGCGAGCGAGCGCGCGGACTGGGAGCGGCGGAACGCCCACTCGTCGGCAGCGCGCGGACTGAGAGGCCCCAGTCCCACCAACGTCCTCGTCGGCGCCATCGTCGGCGGGCCCGACTGGAAGCATAGGTTCAGGGACGACAGAGAAGGGCATCAGGCGCGCATGGCGGGGCCCCCATGGCGGCGGCGGCGGTGGCGTCTCCGCGTGCGCGCAGGGCTGGGGCTCGCCATGGCGGCGGCGGCGCCGGCGGTGGCGTCTCCGCGTGCGCGCAGGGCGTAGGCTCGCCATGGCGGCGGCGGCGCCGGCGGTGGCGTCTCCGCGTGAGGATAAGGAAGTACCGTATGCTTTGTGTGTGCGACCCCGACCCGGACGATGTCCCCTGGATGATCCCCAGCTTTTCCCAAAAACTTAGTGTTATATGTGGCTGCTCCTAATTATCATGGTGAGCTGTTTACACACAAAATTGGGCCCAAAATCTAAATTATACGAAGTTGGGCCAGACATGCATGCGTAAAAAGCCCAAAACGCTTCCGATTCTCGCGCAGGAGCGCTAGGACTAGATCGCCGGAAACACTATATAGTGCCTAGTGCACTACGTAATAGGACACGCCCATGTAAATATTTTAGATGGGCAGGCCCATTAAACGAATTTAATTCGCTAAAATAGGAAGTGGAGTGCGGGGGAGGGGTTTCGAACCCGCGCCCTCTCCCTGCGCGAGACGGGGCGATGCCACTGGGCCACGCTGCGGCTTTTGTATAGCTTGCTTTTTTTAGGTTTTTATAGTTCGCTTTTTACATTTTTTTCTTTTTACCGTTTCTGTTTGTTATTTTCGTTTTATTTATTTCTTTTTTATTTTCCTTTCTATTCGGAAATTTTTCGTTTCGAAATATGTAAATTTTTTTCGAATTTAAACAAATTTCGAATTTGAACAAATTTCGAATTTGAACAAATTTCGAATTTGAACAATTTTCAAGAAAAAGGAAAAAAAAGATAAATGGGCCGGCCCATAATAGGACATGGGTGATCCCTAATATGTAGTGCTATAAGCACTACATAGGGAAACCCATAGATCGCCCTAGCGGAAACATTTTCCTTGATCTATACAATCTCGGTCAGGATTCATATCGTCGAAGGACCTATGTGAGGATATCGTCTGCCCTTCCAATAATAGCACCGCTCCGATCCATGGCCGAGGAAGAACAACCCGATTACTGGGAGAAGCTCCCCTTGGATCTCCTGGAACCCATCGCCCAGAGAAGCCGGGATGCCATCACGGGGTTCGACACGTTCCGCTCCGTCTGCCGGACGTGGCGCTCTGCCGTGACACGAGAGGCGGCGCCGCGTCTCCTGCTTCCCGCCCCCGAGAACGCCGCTGCTCCGCATGGCGGTTCCAAGTACGCAGCGCCGCTCGTCTTCCCCTTGTCGCGTGGCTGGTCTATCGTCGTCGAGGTCCGCGACGTCTCCTGCCACCTCAAGCACCTGCCCACGGGCGCCACCGCCGCGATGCCCAAGCTCAACGCGGTCCGCGACAGCAGCGTGTCCGAGGTCAGGCATCCGGGTTACGAGCATGCGCCTTTTACTTTTCCTGCCGAGTACGGGTCGCCTGGAGACGAGTGGTTTCGACAGGGCAAGATTAAGATCGAGTGTCAAGTACACTTTTATACGATCTTCATGACCTACCTCGAATTTTCGGATCTCTTCAAGTTCGCCATCCACATCCCTCCCGGTGCTCCCGCAGCAAGCACGGACGGCATGGTGATCATGATGCATCACTGTCTGCAGGGAATAAACACCGGGATGACATTCTGCCGACCCGGAGACGTGGCCTGGACCAAGATAGCTAAGCCTAATTCAGAATGTTATACTAGCTTCACGGACTTCGCCTACTTTGAGGGCAAGATGCTCGGCGTTGACCGTGGAGGCGTCACGGTAGTCTTGGATGCCACGACACTCCAGCTTCTCGACCAGTTCGACTTGCCCCCGGCAACGCCCGACATTGAAGACAATATGTTCGACTACTATACTCCAGACGAGTTCCGTCGCCTCCGCCTCGTTGCGCTGCCGGGCAAGGTGCTTTTGCTCAAATTACGCGTGAATTCGTGCAAGGTGCTGGAGGGCTTCGATGTCCTCGAGTTGTCCGGGTCTGGGAAAGGTGACAGCGGGCAGGCCTGGCGCAAGGTGACCGGAGACGACGTCGGTGGCAGCCACGAGCTATTCTTGGATTGCTACCACACTACCTTTAGAGACGCCTGCGACGGCAGGGGAACACGGATTTATTTTCTCGCTGCCGTCGGTAGCGGTGCAGCGTACTGCTACAACATGCAGGATGGCAAGCTAGAGTGTATTTACAGGCAATCTTTGGACAACCGTTGCATATATTCAACTAGGCCTAGATGGTTTGTTCCAACTAATTAATAGGTGTAGCTAGTTTGGTGTGGAAACAAAAAAAGATCTTTTGAAGGGACATTAATTGTATTAGCTTTTTTTGCCAGTGAAACCTGGAGTTTTATTCAGATGTCATATAGTTATTACAATCGGCCAGTACAAGATTACAGATAAATGCCGGCTCTTGATGCACCCAACAATTGTTGCTATGCTCAGAGCGTCAGTAATTACCCAAGGCGTGTGCAACCGTATTTTGAGCTCTACTAATCTTAACCGGAAAAAACTCCCTAGACTCCATGAGATTCTTCACCTCGGCTTCAAATTGTCCGACTGTTGATCGAGAAAGTGATCCATCCATTAGAGCACACACGGCCCCCATGGAGTTTACTTGCACTATAAGGGCATCTCCAGTCGCCCCCCCCCCCCCCCCCCGAGCCCCCCAGGCGGCCTTTTTAACGCCAGAAGCGGCGAATAGCGCCGTTTCGGCGCTATTTCGCGCCGCGGTACCCAGGCCAAATCCAGCCACGCGCGCGGGCCAGCTCTGTCAGTGACGCGACGAAAAAGCGCGGGAACATAATCCACCGCCCGTGACCTTCTTCTCGGCGCCCGCGCCGTCAGAGCCTGCGGAGTAATGGCGTGGCAGCCGGCCAGTGCATGCGCCCCAGTCAAAGGCTGCCGGATTAATGGAGAGGGCGGCAGCGGTGACACGCGTGGCGCAGCGACTGGCCCGCCAGGCTACAAAAAGGGTGCTCGCCCCTCGCCGTCCGCCCATTCTCGCCTCCTCCTCCTCGTCGTTCCCCGATTCTAGCCTCCTCCTCCTCGCCCCCTCGCCGCGCCTAGCAACGATGGATCGCCTCTGGGATGCGTGGCCCGAGAGCGACGACGAGGGACAGCAGGAAGTGGCGCCGGAGCAGCAGCCGGCGCAGGGAGCAGCAGCGCCCGAGCAGCCGCCTGTCCAGGCAGAGCTCGCGCCCGAGCAGCAGGCGGCGCAGGCTGCCCGACAGGCTGCCCGGCGCTGGAGGAGGGAGCGGAGGCTGCAGCCAATATGGCCGGTGCAGCACGCCGCCTTGTACTCCATCGAGACCGCGCAGAATGAGGGTGCGTACCGCCAGGTCCTCGGCGGCCTCGAGCAGACGGCGGTGGCGGCGGAGGCTGCCGCCGTTCGGGCGTCTCTGGAGACGCACCAGAGGGAAGAGGCGGAGCGTGAGGTGCGCCGGCAGCTGGCCGAAAACGCTGCATCGGCCGAGCAGCAGGCGATTATCGCGCAGTACGAGGCCGACCTGCGGCAGGTGGCGCTGCGGAGCGAGCGGCGCAACCGCCAGCCCTCCGAGCAGGCGCAGCTGCACCGGCTGCGGGTGCAAGGCCGGGCGGAGCGGCACCGGCTCGCCGCGGCGAAGGATGACGGCGAAGCTGGTCCCTCCAACCGGCTCGCCATGGTGGCGAAGGGGGACCGCGAGGAGGACGACGATGAAGACGACCGCGCCTAGGATAGTCGTCGCATAGTTTTAGTTTACTTCTCGATGTTTTAGTTTAAATTCGCGTCGAATATGTACGAACTTCGCCTAAATTCAATAAAATGCGTCTAGTTTTCAAATTGTGTTTTTTTGGGGCCGAATCTTAGGCTCGGGGAGCGACTGGGAAGTCTGCCCTCCCAGGTTCCAGATTAGCGCCGTTTGGCGCCGCGGCGGCCCCAAAACGGCGGTGTTTTGCGTCCTAGGGGCCGCAATGACTGGAGATGCCCTAACCGGCCGGTCTGACCACTCGATGGCCAAATCCATACCGCCCATTATCACATGTAATCCCGCTTCTAGTGCATCATTGCAATGGTTTAACTATCTCGAGGCTGCAACAATGACGCCTCCCTCTGCATTCCTCAACACCATACTTGCACCCGCCCTACCATCTAACGTGAAGGCACCGTCAGTAGATAAATCCACCCACACATGGGGGGTGAGAGCTATGCATGACTCTGCACGTATAGAGAGGTATGGGTCTTCTCTACTACCATTGCTTCAATCGGCATTTTTTTTCCTTTCATTATTTCCTCCGTGCTGTAAACTTTGAGATCCCTAATAGACCAGAAATATAGCTAGAAAGGTTCTCTGGGATCTCCACATGTGGAGCCTCCTTTCCATGCACCATATGCATTCTCAAACTCCATATGCACCAAATAAGCATGATTAACATGTCCCTGGTTTCATACGGGTGAGTTGCCAGCAGATGTAATAGCCACTCCTCCTCGTAAAACTAATATCCTCTCCTTCCTACTTGTTCAAAGGATACTTAAGTCTCGCTGCTTCCAATCACTCTTAACCTGAGAATTATCTGGCTATACTATGTTATACACATAAAACTTTCCATATGTAAGAAATGGAGCCCGATAGAACACATTGATCCATCCAATAGTGCTATTAGCTTTTATTTATAAATACTTTTTTTAATAAAGTTACATGCTTGCTAAAGGAAAACGATCTAATTTGACCAGCTGAACGATTACAGCCGATCTCTCTACTTGTGCGTCGATGCACATACACAACACACACACACACTCCCGCATGCCCGCGCTGCAATGCGTCCTCGCCATGGACTCCAACGGAGTTTAGTGCCTCTGCCGCCACTCATCACAAGCCCTTGCACGAAGACCGTGCATCCCAATGACGGGCGTTGCCGCCACGGACCTGCCTTCGTGCGCTAACCATAAACGGTCGCCGTGGGGACATGCATGGTCACGCGAGGTTGCTCAAATCTCGATCCTCGGCACAAACTGATCATGGTTAAGATAGAGGCGAGGAGACGGTTCAAGGTCGTCAGATCCGATGATGACGAGGCTTTGATGCGCAAGGATTCACTGTCAGGGAGCTCGAGCACGAAAACCTTGGTTGTCAAGTTTGTCACTGGAGAGTGTTCTCGAAATTCCAGTGTTGCCAAGATTGTTTTACAAATATATAGATCTCTATCATTTTGGTGTGTAAATACGAGTAAATGCTGCAATAATTGATGGATGTACGCTACAAATGTTACAAACTTATTTCTATGATCTTGTTTGTGGTGCGCACATATATTAGATGTGTATATTCTATTTTATTGCAAATACCACACTGAACGGATCGTATAGACACTTAGAGGGGGTGACTACACAAGGGTAAATTCTCTAGATATGCAAGTACAGTGAATTTACCTATATGACAAGGATTACAATAAGCAGGATACAAGCATAAAGTAAAAAACTAAATGATAGAAATAACCGAAGTGGAAGCACAGCAGCAGGAAGGAATCAGGAGCATTTACAAAAAGCTTGAGGTACACACACAACCGAATTTGGGGCTCTCATTAACATCAAGATTTTGTTACAAAAACAAGTGAGCAACAAGATGTATAGGTTTTCCATAAGGAAACCCTAGACACAAATCACTCAAGTGAATAAGGGGGAAATGAAGAACGGCTTGGTGAAGATGTACGTCAGGGCTTTCTCCTTCAATCGTTCGAAGATCAACGAGTTTGGGTGGAGGGATTCAAAGATCTCTTGAGGTTGGTGACCTCTTTAATGGTGGATTTGAATGATGGACGAGCTAGCTGGAGCTAGTAGAAGGGGGTATTTATAGCCCTCCTCAAAATGTAGCCATTGACTCAAATTTGGGGGAGGAATATCTGGCCCAAGTGGGGGCAATATCCGGCCCAGCGGGCAAATATTCCGGCCAAATTTACGGGGCACCTCTGCGAGCAAACCACCTGGCCCATAGCCACGAATCCAACTTCACCCCGGAATATCCGTCCTTGTGCCAAATATTCTGGCCTAAATTTCGGCTGGCCTCTCTGAGTGGACCATAAAGTCCTTACCCCGTTTTTTCCGCGTTTCTGATCTGCACCCGAGAATATCTAGGATTCTCCCAATATTTTGGCCTGAAATTTCCGGGTGAATTCTGCGAGAGAACCATCCAGGTCCTTAGCTGAATTTTCTTCTAGAAAACTCCACACGTAAATATCCGGCTAGGGGCAAAGTTTCCGGGCCAATATTTTGGCCTAACCAAGGGATGTCACGCTGTGGTTCTTAGCCTATTTTCGATCAATGCCTTCCCACTGGAATATCCGGCCTAGTACAAAAGTTTCGGCCCAATATTCTGGCTAGACCAGGGGATGTCACACCCTGGTCCTTAGCCGATTTCAGCTAGAGAAATTGCCACCGGAATATCCAGCCCCATCCAAAACTTTCAGGCCAATATTACGGTTTTGCCAAAGAGTAACACAACTCAATTCTTTCATCTTTTTGGTGACAAGTACTTGTATGATTTCATCTCTAAAACCTGCACCACTTAGACACAATGTTAAAACATCACAAGTGTTGTTATCTAACACACAAAACATAAGGGATCAATAAATGTTCTTCCAATCTCCCCATTTTTGGTGTTAGATGATAACACATGGATTTGCGATAAAATCAATCACAAAACATATTAGCTCCCCCTAAATATGTGCACGCTGGAATTTAAATAGAATGAAACATACTAAGGGGACACATGATATAACAAGGTTCCAACCGAAAGCAAATAGTTCAACAAAAGCAAATGGTTCAAAATACGAAAACAAATGGACACAATCTCTCAAAGACTGGTAAACGCATATGCTTGTGCCCGACCCATGCAAATCCCTCGAGATAACCTAATAGAACTATTTCTCCCCCTTTGGCATCGAGACACCAAAAAGGGAGAAGAGCGATGCTACGGTCCAAAAGATCACTCGGAGTTGCCATCATCCTCATCAGCTTCTTCTTCCTGAGACGCGGGCTCTCCATCCTCTTTCTCGTCATCGTCCTCGTCGTCAGCATCATCAGCAACAACACGTGGAGTAGAGACACGAAAGGAGGAAGCAGCATGAGAGTAGAGCTCCCTCTCGACATCCAGCCAGTGGTACTTTATACTCACTCCAAATATCATATGGGGTGACAACATGAGAGGAGGGAGGAGTAGCAGTAGAACCACTGAGGTGGTGAAGAATGAGTTGTTGGGTGTGTGCCATGCTATGATCGCAGTGGTAGGCATTATACTGCTCACAATGGATATCCACCTTCATGCACATGACGTTCCTTTGAAACCAGTTGAGCTTCTTGATCTCGGTGCCAATAGATCTTGAGGAAGGGGACACTTGAGGATGACCTATAGAACGAGCACCACGCGTACGACCACCTCCCGTAGAGGACTCAAGAGCAGCAGCAGAGGCAGACCGTCTCTTCACATATAAATAGATTAGGCTTGTGGTCCACACATCCCTCGCTCAGATCATAGTCCTTCAAGGTATCCTTGATGATATACATGATGAAAGTACCATATGGGATGGTGTACCGAAAGACCATAGATGCATCTCATGGAAAATGTATTCCATCATATCCACAGTAAAGTCCCTAGCTAGGTCTTCACTTCCAACAATCTCATGAGCCAAGAGGAGGAGATGAATAAGCATCCCACGAAGAGAGTCCTTGTTTCCACCACTAGGATCAATGTTATCCCAAATAATCGGCACAAGAAGATCATAAAGAGGAAAGAAATCCCTTGACCAAACCAGGAACACCCTTAGAGCCATAGAGATCTCCGAGTAATTTCTTGTTGGGTCTGTCAGGAGAATGAAGACGAATACCACCACTAAAAGGGTAACCAAGCACTCGCCAAAGTCATGGAAGGTAGACTCCCACATAACGGGTCCAGTCATCCACTTCATAGTACGAGAATCATCACTCTTCATGACAAGTGTGGCATAAAACTGCTTCAGGATGGTGACGTTTTAGCTGCATTGAACCTGGATAAGACGGTGGAGCCCCATCTTCCTAGTGACCTCCACAACTTCAGCAAAACCATCCTTGGAACTCACAAGTTGCATATTGATAGGATGCATAGCACGCACAAGAAATTCGAAGGCCTGATAGATATCATCATAAATTTGCTTCTGAGTCATGAACCAGAAATTCTCCTCCTAGATTCCTTCATCCCCATCCTCATCGAGAAACCAGTACTTTTGCCACATAGCAAAATAGTCCACATTGTCCATATCCTTGTAATTGATCATCTTTGCCTTCCCTTTCTTTGGTTCACAGCATGATACGTGACTTTCGAAACACCTTGGAAGTTGAACCTCTTGAGCATGTGTTGGGTATACATGGATTAAGATATGAAGGTTCCTCTAGCCAACTGCTTGGTCTCAAAGCAAATAAAAAAATTTCAACTCTCCCATCATGGACATCTCAAACATGTCAGTCATAAGCTTTGAAAATTCATCATTAAAACCTTTATTAGTTGAGCCAAATATGATATCATAAACATATAGTTTGCATATGAAAAGCTCCCCTTTAACCTTCTTTTGAAAAGGGTGAGATCGATTTGCCCAACTTCAGACATGTGACCTTTCAACAACTCTCTAAGGTGCTCATACCACACACATGGTGCTTGTTTAAGTCCATCAAACACCTTATCGACCTTGTAGACATGGTTAGGGAAGTTGGGATCCTCAACCCCGGTGGTTTCTTAACATATACCAACTCTTTTAAAGGGCCATTAAGAAATGCACTCTTCACATCCATTTGTTGTAATTTAAAGTTCTGATCAGATGCATATGCAAGAAGGATATGAATGGACTCAAAGCGAGCCACATGAGCATATGTTTCATCAAAGTCAATGCCTTACACTTGGGAGTAACCTTGAGCTGCCAATCTTTCCTTGTTCCTTATGACAATGACATGTTCATCTTGCTTGTTCTTGAATATCCACTTGGTGCCAATAATATTGCAGCAATCTTTTGGCTTATCAACTAGCTTCCATACTTTTTTGAACTCGAGGGTGTTGAGTTCATCATGCATAGCTTCCAACCAATCGGAATCCTCAAGAGATTCAAACACTTTCTTTGGTTCCACCATGGATCTGTGCTTGATGCTCACTATAACTTGCCAATTGACCTTATTGCCATTTTGCTTATCAAGTCACCCAAGAATTTATCACCGGAGAAGTCAATGTGCTTCAAAGATCTAGCAACTCTAGTGGCACGACTGGCTTAGGTCTCCTCATTGTTGCGAGGAGGAATCAATTGATCATTTGGGTCCCCGTCTTGACTGGAATGATGGCCTTGATCATCATTATGGCTTGCTTCAACATGATAAGAAGAAGGTTGAACTTGGCCTTGATCTTGGCTAGCATGGATGATAGGATAAATTGGTTCTTGCATAGAAACTTGATAAACAGATGGGGTGTCTTAAACTTTTTCTTGGGTAGGTGCATCATTTTCTCCATTGGCTTGATTTTCTTGTGTAGACGAGGGCTCCACATGAGGACAACATAGTTCTTCTCGATCCGCCAAAAGGTGTCCCTCAATGAGGTGAAAAAAAATCCCACACCCATTCTTCTTATGGCATCTTGAGGTATTTCAACATCTACATTAGATAATGAAATTGCGCCACTTAGGAGCCATCATTTTCGTCGAACACCACACTCTAGATTCAATGATAATTTGTGAGGACTTGTCAAAGACTCTTTAAGTGTGGGATTCGACGCCATAACCAAAAAATGTACCCTCAAGGGTTTTAGATTGGAATTTAGGCAAACAGACTCCAAATAGAAACACTTACAAACGAAGACTCGAGACATTTGGTTTGTTGCCTGTGAGGATCTCATATGGAGTCTTGTTTAAGTCTTTGCGGAAGTAGAGCTAGTTTGGTGAATAACATGTTGTAGACATGGCTTCGGCATACCAGGATCTCCAAGCTTCTTTGGAACCTTACCATTAAAAGAGCAATTAGCAAGCATGGTGGAAATTTCCTCATTAGGAATCTTCCTTTTGTTCGAGACAATATCTTTCATGTATTTCCAATAAGGAGGCAATTTGATAGTATCAGTCAAACGGATTTGCAACAACGTAGGTTTCGTCCACTCATAGAACTTGCTATAATGTTCTTCTTCCTTTGATTTATGTTTCTTATGAGGAAAATGCATTGGTTTTTGTACCCAAGGTTCTCTTTCTTTACCATGTTTATTAGCAATGAAATCCTCCTTGGTATTCTTTGCATTTCTAGTTTGCTTTTCAGGTTCAACTTTAGTTTCGTCTTTGTCAGAAGCATCACTCTTATCATTACCACTTTCAGTTTTAGCATCAGAAATAGATACACTATTAGGATCTTTAGCGGGTTTAGGAGATTCTACAACATTTTTATGTTTCTTCTTCTTTCTCTTAGAAGGAGCACTATTGTTTTTAACTTGTTGAGAATCTTGTTCAGTTCTTTTAGGATGACCCTCGGGATACGAAGGATCTTGAGTAGAAATACCACTTCTAGTAATTATTTCATAAACATGTTATTCTCTAGGAGCATTAGCTAGCAAATCTTTTTGCACTTCAGTGAGTTGATCAATTTGAGTTTGAACCATATGGAAATGTTTAACAAGAATTTTAACATCATTAGAGGTTCTCTCTATGATATCATGCAAATTATCAACAACTCTAGAATTTTCCATTAGATGATTCTGCACTCTCATATTAAAATTATCTTGCTTAATAATGTAGTTATAAAGTTCATCTAAGCATTGACCAGGTGGTTTAGAACAGGGAATATCTCTATTATCAAAATTTTGGAGAGAGTGTACCTCAACTGTAGCTGGGTGAGGGATTGGCTTACATAATTCTTCTATTGATGGTAAATTCTTCGCATCTTCAAATTTAATACCCTCCTGTTTAAGAGATTTCTTGGCTTCCCTCATCACTTCATCATTCAAATCAATCATTCATCTCTTCTTTGGTGTTGGTGTAGGTTCAGGTATAGTCCAATCATCATGATTCTTGCTTATTCTAGCAAGTAATTCCTCAGCTTCTTAAGGATTTCTTTTCCTGAAAACACAACCAGCACAACTATCTAGCTATGTCCTAGATTCACCAGTTAGTCCCATTATAGAGTATATCAAGGAGTTCATTTTTAGATAATTGATGTCTAGGACAAGCTCTAAAGGTGTGTTTGGGAGAGCTCTGCTCCAGCTTACTCCACTCCACCTCTAAACTCCACTCCACCAATAAGCTCTAGAGCCGTGAAAAAGATGTTTGGCGCACAAATTAGCTCCAGATTCTGATTGGAAGGAGGTTTATTTAGAATGTCTAGAGTACCCTTGTATTCTAATTTGTCGTTTAATTTTCCTACCGATTTGGTACTGCAACATCGTGAAATGTCTCACGTGAGGAGAACCTATTTCTTTTCTTCGGATGAACGTGACGATGTGAACACAGATGGTGGCAGACATTGTTTCCATTGTCTATTGCTCAATGGATGTACATCAACCTACCAATACCAACTTTTTTCTTTCTTTGAACGCAACCAATACCACTTGTTCGCCTTGTACAGACCTGCTTGAAGAAAATCAGCACCATCTAATGCTAGGGCCTGTCTAGTGCTCAATACACATACGAAATCAAACGTGGACAAAATATCATGTTTATCACTGCATATCTATCTGTACCCCATGTACTGATTATATACAAGTAGTATCACAAAGCTGTTACACATTGGATGTTTCTAGTATAATTTTTGTTCAACTAGTCAGATGGATGTCCGTCAGAATAAACCATCTACATGGCTAGCTAGAGAAACGGATGCATCAGCTATCTGACAGAAAACTTTCGTACTGATCCATATGCATATACAGCCGAAAATACTAGGCAGATAACGAGCGGGCAGGGAAATCAGGGAGGTGTCATGCCTAGTGCAGCCAGGTGACGAGAAGGCTATGTTTCTTCCGGCAGCGAGCTACTGGACATGGACGAGAAGGGGTCAGATGGGGCTAGAAGGGGAAGGGAGGGTGACCAGCGGGTGGAGCCTCTACCGTGGAGGGGAGGAGGGCACACAGTCGTGGGAGACAGAGCGAGGTCGCTGGAACTGCTCTAGAGGCGACCAATCTCCACGGAAACTGTGGCGGCGCTGTGCCCTGGTAGTCGGGTCGCCATGGAGTCAAATCGAAGGGAAGAATTGGAGAAAACGTTTCGGAGAGGGCTGTTGTTTGGGGGTAATGCAGTGGCATTGGTGGGTAAATACATATCAGCGCTAGGGTCATATGGACGTGCGACATGAAGTGAAGCTGGTGGAGCACCTCTTCCACCGCTTCGGTAAAATGCACTAGCGCACGTCTCCGCTCCACTCCGGTTGGAAGGTGGAGTTTATGCGTTTGGGGCAGATTCGGCTGCTCCACCGGCTGATTGGTGGAGTGGAGCTGTCCCAAACACACCCTAAGTAAAGAATAAAATCTTGACCAAGATTCAGGCATTTTCTCTCTTTCAATTTGCTTAAAGTTAAAGATTCTTTGCAAAGCAGCATGTTGAGTACTAGCAGGAAAATATTTCTCAAAGAAAGCGTTAACCAAACCAATAGGACTATCAATAGATCCAGGAGACAAGTTATGAAACCAAGTTTTAGCTCCATCTTTCAATGAGAAAGGGTAAACTTTAGTAACAAAGTAAATGCATTTCTTAATATCATCTAAAAATAAACTACTCAAAGATGAGAGCTCATTCATATGTTCCACAACGCTTCCATTTTCAGTACCACAAAAAGGTTATTTCTCAATAATAGATATATAAGATAAATCTAGAGAGAATTCATAATCCTTATCTTTAATGTGTATGGGAGATGTAGCAAACTTAGCATCAGGAGAAGGTTTATATCTAACAGGACGTCTTCCAAGAAGACTCATAATATCACTTGCACTAGTGGTAGCATGGCATTCCTCAATAAAATCATCATTAAGTTCAATATAGGTTTCTTCAAGATCATCACTAGGACTAGGCTCAGGTGAACTAACATGTGTACGAAGATTTTCAGTGTTTTCAATTCGTTTAGATCTAGCAATAGTGGCATCTAGGAAAGGACCTAATGAACCACTCTCATCAAGCACAGTAGAAGCATCATCAAAATTATCAGAAGCATTCTAAAACTTAGTAGAAGTATCAGCATGTGTATGTGGTGGTGTAAGAAGTTTACTCATCACAGACGGTGAATCAAGAGCAATAGAGGTGTTCAGAGTTGTACATCTCCTTGTAGTGGATGGCAATATAGGGACTTTCCCATCACGAGTTTTACCCATGATTAAAAATTTGCAGCGAACAATATCACGTTCAAGTGAGCCTATAAATAAAGCTATGCTCCCGTCAACAGCGCCAGAAAATAGTCTTGATGACCCACAAGTATAGGAGATCGCAACAGTCTTTGAGGGAAGTAAAACCCAAATTTATTGATTTGACATAGGGGGAGCCAAAGAGTATTTATAAGCCTTAACATATGAGTTGTCAATTCAGCTGCACCTGGAAGTAGACTTGCTCGCAACAGTTTATCAGTAGTAATAGTTTTATAGTAGTACCAGCAGTAAAATAACAGGAGGAATAAAATAGAAACAACAGTAGCAATTGTAGGAAACAACAAGATTAAAATACAGTAGGCATAGGGAATGGATGAACGGGCGTTGCATGGATAAGATAGTTCATATAATAATCATAACATGGGCATTGCAGATAGATAATATTAAAGCATCCAAGTACTAGGTAACCATATGCATGTGTTTAATATTTAGTCGTACGTGCTTGCAATGAGAAACTTGCACAACATCTTCTGTCCTACCAGCCCGTTTGCAGCGGAGCCTCAAGGGAAACTACTGGCAATTAAGAGGCTCATTTTAATAAAGCACCGAAGCAAAGCATTAACACTCCGTGAACACATGTGATCCTCACATCGCAGCCATCCCCTCCGGTTATCTCAATTTCCGTCACTTTGGGGTCTCGGGTTCCGGACAATGACATGTGTAAACAACTTGCAAGTATGATAAAAACATAATTATCTTCATGAAACAACAACATGTTCAAATATGAGATCATGGCACTCGGGCCCTAGTGACAAGCATTAAGCATAACAAGTTGCAACAACGATATATAGCACTAACAACATATACTAGGCATTATTACATGATCGATCTCATCCAATCCCTACCATCCCTCTCAGCTTACAGCGGGGATTACTCACACACGGATGGGGGAATCATGGATGGTTGATGGAGAGATGGAGATGACGATGGTGATGATCTCCTCGAATCCCCGTCCCGGCAGGGTGCTAGAACAAGAATTTCTGATCCCCGAATTGGGTTTCGAGGTGGCGGCGGCGCTCTTGTGTGTTTCTCTGAAATATGACGAACCCTCCTCTGTTTTTAGGTCAAAGGGGTTAAGTAGGCGAAACGGGGACCTGAGAGCGTGCCCGAGGCAGCCACACCATCAGGTGGCGCGACCTAGGAGTGAGGTATGCGCATTACGAGCGAGTTGATTCTTTCTTAGTCAACAAGAGATGTGGGTTGTTACTTTCTGGCCATACCACGTCGACTTATAATGTTTTTATCTAATTGGATTTAGAATCTTAATATCATCTAACTAGATTTAAAACGAATTAAAATATTATAAACTTTCATGTGTATCATTCTCATATATAATATCATAATACTTTTTAGGTGTCCGTAGCAATGCACGGGCATTCAACTAGTTGAAAAAAGAAAGGAGATTGTGTTCTAACGATTGTAAAATACCTATTAGATCAATCATAACATAGTGACTTACCCCTACAAATCGTGGCGCAACAATCAAGACGGAGGGACCAAGAGACAAAAGAGATCGTTTGTTTCTGTAACATCCGTAGCAACGCACAGACACTCTGCTAGTAAGACTCAAATATGCACACACTATTTTTTCGTACATGCAGACAAGTTTACATTGTGCAAACTCAACAAAATATGAATTGGAATTGGATGCTATTCTTTGATTCCAATAATAGATATCATATACATCCAAACTATATAATTTGAATTAGAGATCATTTTCTTTCTATCTTGAATTTGGTATTCCCACTCAATTCAATTTCGAGCCAGCTTTTTCCTACATCCAAACACATCATGAAGTCATTCAATATCTGTCCCAATATGCACCATATCTCTTGTGAATTAGCATAAACGATCAAACCATACGATGATTCGAAGAACTAATTTTGCTAGTTGCTAGGAGAAGAAACACAGTTTCGGGACCATCATCAATCAGATCACAAAAGAGATCAAACCATACAATGATTCGAACAAGAACTAACTTTGCTAATTGCTAGGAGAAGAAACACAGTTTCAGGACCATGATCAATCAGATCACAAAAGGATTCGTCGGTTCGGCTCAAACGAAGGCTTTTCCGAGGTTTCATACGAGGCAGCCGGTTCCCCTCCGAAATTTCAAACCATCCCGCCCATGTGACCAACCCAGATCGAACAAAGAAAAATCTCCAGCTAAACCCGCGCCCGAGCCCACCCGTCAGTCTGACCAGAAACGGCCGGACGCGTTACACGTTTACACCCTTCCCGACTTTTTTATACGCAAACCACTCTCCTCTCTGCCCTTCCCCCAGTCTCACCCCCCAACGTCTCTCTCCAGCTCGTCTCCTCCTCCCCATCCGCGATCTAGGGTTTTGGTCCCCGTCTCCGACGCCTCCGCCGACGCCGCCGGTTTGTTCCCCGATGGAGGACCTATCGCTCATCGACGTCTCCGGCGAGGACGACTTCCTCCTCGACCTCGCCTCGCCGCCCCAGCACCCCGATCCGCCGCCCCGCGCAGCTACAGGTGAGCGCGCCGTCTCCCGCTGACACGCCTTCCATTTCGATGTGGATTCAGGCGTCGTTGGGTGCCTCCGATCTGACGAAGGCGCGTGCTGCAACTTTTGCAGGGACTTCGACGGTGGGCGCCGATCTGGTGCAGCCCGCCGCCGGTTCTCAGGCCGCGGCGCCGCGGAAGGTTCTGGATCCGAGCGGCGCGACGGAGCAAGTCCCCGAGCGGACGGAGTCCCCGAAGAAGAGCAAGCCCAAGGGTGGCGTCAACCTCCGCAAGAGCTTGGCCTGGGACAGCGCCTTCTTCACCGGCGAAGGTTCTGCACTGCCCCCACACACTAGTGAATCCTCATTATGTTTTGTAACGCGTCCTGATATGGATAGCTGCCAGCTCCTGAAATTGCCCTTCCTGCTTGAAATCTTCGCTCCTGACATCAAGCCTGTGCAATCTGACATAGATAGAGACCAGTTTCAGCATTTCCCTTCCAGTTCTGTAATTGTCTTGTGTCATACTAGTAGGCCTGTGTGTCCCGATGTCGATTTATAGCCGCTCAAAGCATTTCCTGTCCTGAGCAGGTGTCCTGGATACTGAGGAATTGGGCATTGTAAACAGCACTTTCCGCAAGTCGCAGGGTTCTAGGCTGCTGCCTGGAATCGCGGAGGAAATGAGGAGGTCATCGAGTCCACAACCTCCACTATTGAAAGCGAAAGCTTTGTGCTGGAAAGCCTTGAGACCGAGTTGTTTGACAATGTCCGCGCTTCCATTCAGAGAACACTTGGCAAACCTGGTAAAGCTCCACATGTTACTGCTGCTAGCTCGAAAAACTCTAAGGCTCCAGCAAAGGCGCCTCCTGTCACAGGTAAGATGTCTTGAAATCACAAGTTCAGGCAACATGTTAATATCCTGTATTATAACTTTCAATGAGCACTGTCTGCTGTTTCTTTACTAATGCGATTGTTTTTATTGCTACTTCTCAGTGAGAAAGGGGGTTGACCGGATATCTCAGACTCAGAGCAAGGTGTGTCGACACAGTTCTTCGGTGATTTAAATCCAGTTTTCTGCAGTCTAACAATTTACTAATCAACATTGTCAACGCTGTCTCAGATAAGACCTCCTGTTTCAACAAGCAGTGGTTATGGTGCTGGTAGCAAGCAAAGGCCCCAAGTCACTCCTAAAGAGCCTACAGCTGCAAAAGTGGTACGTTCCATGCTAGCGATCCCGAGTCATGATATTTTCTGTAGTTTAGCTGTTTACAACCTAACTTAGGTTTAGGATTTGCAGGCTGCTTGCTACATACACCAGGATGTATAGTAGTTTATTAGGATTATGTAATTTTCTTTGTGAATCTGTTGTTTCAGAGCCTTACCATTTCTTGCATGCCCTGAAATCTCATAATGGGACTTGACATAGAATCTAAATCACGGTAACTAGGATTACTTCTTGTCAATGAAACCCTGTCATGCACTCGCAAAATAAAATAAAATGAAATGCTGTCATGGGTCTGCATATAATATAACTAAATTTTATCAACTTGGCTAATTTTGTAATTCTTCAGCGTGAAAGTTTGCACATTGCTTATTTTAATTGGAGTTCCCACTGTGTAATACCCTGAACTTAATATCATGTTTATTTTTTCTGCTTGAGAAGGCTGTATCAAGAGCTGCAGAAGTAAAACCATCCTCAAGACCTCCTAGGGCTCTGCCAAGAGTCGCTACAATGAGAACACCAAGTAACACAGCTTCTACTTCTGCGATTTCAGACAAAAGAAGCAGCACTGGTACGTGAATCAACATGCTTAAATTTGTTCTGCCATAATTTTAACACATAGCCCTAATGCATATTTTTCTTCGTGCAGGAGGTGTAGTCAACAGGCAGACAGTTGGTAATTCTGCTAACGGTTCAGCTAGTATGTCATCTCGGCCTGGTGTGGGGTCAAAGACAAGTTCAACATCAAAATCAGGTGCTTTGTCGTCATCAGTGATTTCTTCCCTGCACAGTGAGCCCCTGGGTACTGTGCATGGTTCGAAAACTAAGTCACCGACCCTAACCGCCAAGGGCAGAGCTCAGAGGATCCCTATCCGTTTGTCATCAAGATCTGATATCAATAAGGTTGACCCAGCAAGAGCATCATTAAGAAGTAAGATCCCAACTAGGAGTCATGGTGAGGGTGCATCACCGATCATTTCACCTAGCAGCTCTGTGGACAGCATGAGTTCTGTGGTTTCAGGGGTTTCAACAGCATCCACTATTGGGAAAGCAAGCCATACATCTGAGACCTTTAGTACAAGGTCATCTTCAGTATCCCCTTCCACCAGAAAGAGCAATGATCACCCTCCAACCGCAAACCCGAGGCCTCTTACCGTTGCAGAAGGAACTTCTTGTGATAGCCTGATTTCCAGTATAGACACATCCACCCACGGAAATGGCTTTAAGCCATCTGGTCTACGAAGGCCTACACCAAAGATTGGATATTTTGATCCTGTAAGTTCATTATATGTTTTCTTGTACAGATGCCATTATTCTTTATTTGTTCTAACTTTTAACACTCTTGTTCTGTTTGTCTCCAGGAGAAATCTGTTGAACAAAAAGCTGCACGGGCACAGTTGCAACCCATGAAGGTCCTGTTTTCGCCGCTGGCCACACCAAACCCTCCGATTTCTTCTACACCAAAGAAGTACCCTTCATTTCCTACCTTTGATCAACATGAGCTAATGTCTATGGCAGTACCACCTTCTCAAACTAAGGCATCACCTTCACTGCCTATCAAAGTTTCACAACCTGAAGTAGAACTATCAAAGGTGTCTATGGCAGTACCACCTTCTCAAACTAAGGCATCACCTTCACTGCCTATCAAAGTTTCACAACCTGAAGTAGAAATATCACAGGTGTCTATGGCAGTACCACCTTCTCAAACTAAGGCATCACCTTCACTGCCTATCAAAGTTTCACAACCTGAAGTAGAAACATCAAAGGTGACATTGCATGAAGTTGCACTGCCTTCTCAAACTAAAGCATCACCTTCACTGCCTGCCAGAGTTTCACAACCTGAAGTAGAAACATCAAAGGTGACATTGCATGAAGTTGCACTGCCTTCTCAAACTAAAGCATCACCTTCACTGCCTGCCAGAGTTTCACAACCTGAAGTAGAAACATCAAAGGTGACATTGCATGAAGTTGCACTGCCTTCTCAAACTGAGGCATCCCCTTTACTGCCTGCCAGAGTTGCACAAACTGAAGTAGAATCATCAAAGGTGACATTGCATGAAGTTGCACTGCCTTCTCAAACTGAGGCATCCCCTTTACTGCCTGTCAGAGTTGCACAAACTGAAGTAGAACCATGTAAGGTGCATGAAGCTTCTCCAACTAAGGCACAGCCTTCACTGCCTCTCGGAGTTGCACAAACTGAAGTAGATCCATCAAAGGCGATGGAGCATGGAGCCTCTCAAAATGAGGCTTCACCTTTACTGCCTCTCAGAGTCGCACAAACTGAAGCTGAACCATCAAAGGTGATGGAACATGAGGCTTCTCAAACTAAGGCATCTTCTACACCACTCAGAGTTGCACAAACTGAAGTGGAATCGTCAAAGGTGTTAGAGCATGAGGCGCACATGTGTGAGACAGATCTATTGGTCGCCATGGACATTGCAGAGGATAGCATTCCATTGCCACTTGAGCTGTCATCATGTACCTCTGGTCAGCAAGAGTCAGGAACCACGGCAGCATCTCAGATGGAATGCAGTCCTTCTGAAAGTAAGGTATCACCTTCACTAGTGGTGGTCGACGATGAAGCTTGCATGCCCCAGGCCTGCCCAGTGTCTGCTGGGGCTGATACTGCAAAAGAGAACATTCCAAGCTTTCACCAGAACATCCACCCTAATGGTGCTCCCAGTCCATTGAAGGAAAACATTCTGGCGTCACATCATAACATCCAGGCTGAAGTGGACATGACTCCAGTAAAGGGAGCCTCACATCCAATCGTGCAGGCTATAGAGGAGATGACTCCAGTCACTCTCTTGACCCAGAAGCTGTCCTCCATTTCTATCGGCCCAGCAGCTAATGGGGAGGCTACTCCATTGACTCTGTTGGCGCAGAAGCTGTCCTCCATTTCTCTTGGGGATGCCACCGACTCGGTGGTGCCTTGATATTGCGGGCGATCTGAGTTTCCCATCGCATGCTGCTGGCTGTTCCTTGTAATTTGGAAGGCAACTGCAGCTGAAGTGTTAGTAGTACAAAAGGCGGCTCTACATTTTCTCTTGTTTCTATTTAGCTGTTCAAAGAGTGCTATGGTTGTAAAAGCCCAGGACATGGTTTAAAACTGTGATATCTCAATCGCATATCTGCGAGTAAAGCTTATATGATTCCTGTTTCTTAATATCGGTTAGTGTCGGTAATAGTGTTCCTACTCAGGAAGTACATGAGAGTAATAGATGTTACTACATATCTGGAACATCATGCTGCAGTGTTGTTTCTGAATATAGTTTCCCAATGACCATAATACACTATATCAGCTTCACAACAGTAGTACCTATAGTCTGAATCATCCCACAGAGAATCACAGTAAGCGCTTTTCCTTTTTTTCTTAAAGAAAATGGAGAATCCATGTGAAGCCAATCAAGGGTAAAAGTTCTTTCCAAAACTACTAGTGTTGCCTTGTAAATTTGATAGCTCTGTTATGTTCCCCCCATGTGTTTTCCTGTATGAGACTGTGCGTTCTTTTGCTTCCGGTGCACGTCCGCTGTGGGCTTCTAATAGTTGCAGTTATTTTTGGGTTTTCTACGGGGTAATGGCATCGTTTGTTGCCTGTCTCTGATCACTGGCAGGTATTTTCTGAAACGGAGTCTTTTCTTCGTTTGAAACGGGACTACTGGCAGGTACTCCCTCCGTCTCAGATTAAGTGTCGCAAAGTTTGACAAAAATAGATGTATCTAATACTAAATTATATCTAGATACATCCACTTTTGTCAAACTTTACGACACTTAATTTGAGACGGAGGGAGTATTATAACTCACAGTTTAAATGGAGATTCCACATGGACAGCTGATGGATGAGTGAAGCTCTCGAATCTCCTGGCTTTGTTGCTCCGGTTTATATTAGAAGACGTACATCATCTTTGTGGTTGTGGATGATGCAAACCTGTAGTTTCTCTAAAAGGAAGGCCATCCCATTTGCTGAAACGGAATTTTTTCTTTTTTTTAAACGGGGACTACTGGCATGTACGTACTATAACTCACAGTTAAAAATGGAGATTCCACATGGACAGCTGATGGATGAGTGAAGCTCTCGAATCTCCTGGCTCTGTTTCTTCGGTTTATATTAGAAGACGTACACCATCTTTGTGGATGAGGATGATGCAAAACCTGCAGTTTCTCTAGGAGGAAGGTCGTCTCATCTGCTTTGTGTATGTATCTACGCAAAATGCAGTTATAACTCGCCCAATGGAACCTTAACACTGCACACCTTCTTTGGCTCTGCGTGAACCATCGACAGGGTTTGTACTACGCCCTGTCCTTTGCTGTCACTAAACTCTGCTTCATTATATGTTTGGACAAGGTTTTATAACACAAAAGACCTGAGGAGGAATAAGTCCCCTAACGCACGCTGGACCCTTTTCCGTGTAAGGCATGTGACATGGCAAACTCGTCCGCTCTTATGAGATGCTTCTTCTTTAGCTGTCCATAGCCACGTTGACCGGGGGATTAGCACGACAGCTTATTGTTCCCCACCGAGAGCTGTTGAAAACGATAGCCAAGCTTGCACGATTTAAGAATAATATACATGCCTTAGGGACGTTGTGCTGTCAGTATATAATTAGAGTAATTTCCCTGTATTGTATGCTCTGTCACCCATGGTATCTGTATGTCTCTCTGTCTGTCGAGTGATTAGGAATATAAATCAGTCACCTGGTATATAGTAAGTACATTCTACACAGCAATTTACAAGCATGAATTCATCTGATCTACTAACAGCTAGTGACAGATCGACATCAGAGTCCTGGACTTCAGGACCCTACACATTGCACCTGGAGAATGAATGAATAGGTTATATATCTTCATCGTGCCACAATCAGGATTCCACGGCGAAAGATCGATGTGCATACGCAGAATGCTGCGTTCGGCAGACCGTGTTGTCGAAAACAGAAGAAGATTAGCCTCTGCAGGTTAAGCTCACTTGCTCCTCTTCTTGGCCTCGCCGTACAGAATCACGCCGGCGATGGTCACCCCGTACCCCAGCATCCCCATGACGGTCACCGGGTTCTTGAATATCAGGATGGAGACCACAACGGCCACCGCGCCTTTCGCGTTCCCCAGGACCTGCAAGGACCCAAAGCACAATGTGCATGAGCATCACCTGAAGAATTCGCAGCAACGAGCAGGAGCAGAGCACAACGCTTGAGAGGCAGGCTCACCTGGAGAGTGAGCGGGCTGGTGTGCTTGGTGACCAGGAAGTTGGTCAGGTTCACCAGGTAGGCCAGCGAGGAGTTGCCGAGCAGCAGCCAGACGAAGTTAGGGTCCTCCCGTGCGAGCGTGGCCGCCGCGCCGAAAGCCTCGGGCTCCAGTACCAGCGTCGCGGGGACCAGCAGGACGACGGCCACCGGCGCCATGTACCGGAGCAGGTCCATGGAGTTGAGCTTCTCCCTGCACGTGCACCGAATCCGAAGCAGATCAATCAGCTGGTGAAGCGTATCATGAGAATATCTGCACCACTTTGCTTCTAGTACTAGAAAAAGGATATACTACAAGTCAACGTGATCAATGATTTCTTCGAGAATGAACGTCAATGATCAATGATTTCTTACTCTTCCGACGAGAGCAGGATCCCCTGCAGCACGGTCTTGAGCGCCCTCCCGCGGTGGCGCCGACGCACATGATGAAACCGAAGAGGTGGAAGCTCGGCTCGCCCTGCTGTTTCAGTTGGAGACTTGGTCAATGTCTGCTCTTTCAGCTGGATTGCTTGGAAAATTCCATTCGGATTGTGCCGCGGGGAAAGAGTGATTGATTTACCCCGGTGGCGATGACGACGCCGACGACGACGGGGACGAGGGCGGCGTAGGTGGCGCCGGCCTCGCGGCGGGCGGCGATGGCGTAGGCGATGAGCGCGGTGAAGAAGGGCGTGGTGGCGCCCACGGCCTGGTTGAAGGACACGGGGAGGTAGCGCAGCGAGACGTTGCCGCCGACAACGGAGCCGCAGAAGACGGCGCCCAGCACGGCCACCCTCGCCGCCTGCCCGCGCGAGAGGGGCCGGCGCGGGGAGGAGGAGGAGGCGGTGGCGGCGAAGAAGGCGGAGGAGAGGAGCGCGCAGGCGGACATGTGGCACGGCCGTCAGGAAGACCGGGTAGCGGAAGCCGTAGACGGAGAGGAGGAACTTGTTGAGGAGCAGCACGCCGATGTTGGACGCGTACCACGCCGCCACCAGCCCCGCCGTCCGTAGCCGCGCCGCCGCCGCGGAAGAGGCTGCGGCGTCCGCGCCGACGGAGGTCGTGGGGAGGAGCGCGCGGTCTTCCTGCTGCCTCATCGTCGTCGGAGGCGGAGGAGACAGGCGGCCGGAAGGGGGGCTGGTTTAGTTGGTGGGCGCGTTGGTTAATTTGGTTTTCTCGGGCGTGACGCGGGATTTATATTGACTCGTCGGGTTTGTGTCGACGGAGTCGTGGCACCCGCGCCGCGGCAATTGACGACAGGGGTACGTGCCGGGTCGGCTTGGGGAAATAGTGGCGAGTTCTATACTAGTAGTACATCAAAGTTGGACGTGCTCACAATCAAATAATTTCAAAAAAAAAAAGTTGTACGTGCTTACAAACCTTAAAGTAATTCAATAATTTATGCCAGGCTTAGTCCCAATTTAGGCTGTATAACTCTAAATATGTTGAGTTTCACCCAAGTTTAGTTTTTTTTCCGAGAATTTCACCCAAGTTTAGTGTTCTTGCTAAGCATGGGCATGGGCCGGGCATCGGGCTTGGGCTTCACTTTTGCGCGACAAGCCCAGACCAAAATCCTGAAAACCACCAAATTTGATGATTTTTAGCATTTTATAGAAAAATAGGTGTTATTATACTTCGAAAATGATTAATTTAGTATATTTAAACCTAAATAGGTAGTCTTTACATGTCTCGGGTTCGCCTGGACCAAGCTCGGGCTGGGCTGGGCTCGGGTTTTGTCAAACCCTGACATGAGGTTTGCCCACGTTTACTTCTTCCCTATTCCAGTATACAACAAGAAAAGAGAAACAAATCCACGTTCTTTTTAATTTTTTTTGGCACAAATGAAAAGGTAAAAAGAGATGATGGGATTCGTCGGTGCCACATTGACAGAGCAATTGAAGCGGCCATGGAAGAGACATTGGAAAATTTGAAGCGGCATCATAGTTTAATTGTTGAAATATCGGAGGAGGAGGATGATCGGAAAGGAGTCAAATAGAAGACGACCATGGGGAAGAAATACTGCCGATGGACGACTCATTAAGAAATAATTACATGCTAGTTTAAGAGATACCATTTGATTCCTTTGTTACGATCATGGTATACTTCTATGGGTTAGATGGTAAGAAGTTAGAACCCTCCAAATAATTTGGTGAGTTCAACTCTCTCTAAGGTTCCAACATTTATTTCTATCTATTTCTACACGAGGTCCGAGTATAGGAGAATGCAGAAGCTGTGATTAACCCTATTCCGAAAAGAAAAAAGAACGGGTGAAATCACCATTAACTCGAACTTTTCTAAGTAGGAATAAAATTTTGGTTTTATGCAGCTGAAAATGCTGATACTTGACCTTCCTTGACAAAATATTGTACAACAGTATATCCACCCACGAGCTAAGCTATCTTTGATTTTCTACAGTGTCCAACACACAACTTAGACTTTGCTTGTAATAAGCCTTTAATATTAACAAAAAAAATGAAATAGAAGTATTTACGAGACAAATAAGATGGCACTCCCTCTGCTTCTAATTATAAAATGTTTTTTTTTTTGAATCACATGTACCTAGATGCCTTTTAGTGTGTTTGTCCGCTCATTTCAGTCCATATATGATTCAAATTAAAACCGAAAAAGGCTATGCGCCCCGCTTTATAAATAACTCAACCACCACATCAAGTTCATAGAATAGTCGGTAACATAAAAAACGAGAGCGAGAAAAGAAAGAAGGGTACACAACAACTCGCTGGGGCATCAACACATGTAAGAACAAAGAAAAAAAACCCAATAAAAGGAGGGAGAGAGGGAGGGGAACAAGAGAGGAGGGGACGAGACCCGCCTCCGACCACCGGGCTCAGCTCGTATGAGAGGAGGAGATCCGCCGTGCAGACTCCACCAGTCGGTCGATCATAATATCCAGCTGAACCCAATCCCGCTGTCTACATAGCGGGTGCCACAGCTGCAAAAAAGATTCACATTAAAATATTAAAACCATTTTATAATTTGGAACCAAGTGATAGTATTCTCACAAGTTCAATCAATATATTTCTAAATATGCTAGTGATAAAAAGTTTAGAATATTAAGAGCACACATAATTATGCACTTTGTATTTCGGGGTGGAGTTTGCTTATAGAGAAAGAGTGTGATGTACTATCATCAAAAGCAGCTACTCAAAACCTGATGCTACAATTAGATGGAGGATATTTAGCGAATTTTGTTGGGTAACTAAATGCAAATCGTTTCACAATTTATCTAACTGCAGACTTCAAATAATATTTTAGTGGTGGTCCTGAAGCAAAAGAGAATTTGGTTTCGCCACTACACCTTACAAACAACTTCGGTCCCTAAATTTGGCTTCTAGACACATGACCACTATTATTTGTAAACGGACAACTTTGGATGTCGCGCTAGTGATTTCTCGTGGCAGACCATAAGCAACTCAAATGTGATTTTAGAAAAATCAGCTGAATTAATAGGAAACATATATGAAAAATTATGATAAATAGTGAAAAATATTCTAGACGAATTGTGGAAAATATCTCAGAAAGTTACAAATGGGGAAGAAGAATTAGTCAAAATCCAAGAAATGCATGCTCGCAGATATTTCGTACTACACTTCTCGGAAAGATACAAATGGGGAGTATTAATTTATTTTTCACTCGTTTCTATAGTTTTCTTCATAAATCCGCGTTTTCACCTAATTTTCATTTTTTCCTTCTTCAATTTTTTTTTTAGTTTTGTGTAATAATAATGATTTGCTTTCTTCCTCAACCTTTCTTGACCTTTCCATCTATAGCACGTCCATGTTTTTTTGCAACTTATTCAAAATATTTTTCTTATTTATTTTTCCTGTTAGGATTTTTTTATTTGTTGTTAGGGCATCTCCAGCCGTCCCCCAGCGCCCCCAGGACGCGAATTAGCGCCGTTTTTCTACCGGCCGCCCCCATAACCCCAAATAGCGCCGTTTCGGCGGAAATTAGCGTCGTCGCACCCAGGCGGAACCTAGCCCGTTGGGTTCGGCTTGATGGGGGGGGGGGGGGGGGAGGAAAATCGCGCGTGGGCCAGCACTGTCGGCGAGGCAACACCATTTCTCCCACTTTCCCCACTCAGACTCGCCTTTTCCCCTCGCTCGCCTCGTCGTCGCCACCCTGTCGGCCATCCCCACGCCGCCGCCGTCGGCCACCACCACACACGAACGACGAGCCGAACCGCCGCCGTGTAGCTCCACCACGCCGCTGGCGCCGTTTACTCGCGCCTCCGCCACAAGGGAGGTTGTGCCCGGCGAAACGCGTCCACGAGAGAGTGAGCGGGATGACCCGGTGCCTGACAGTGAGGCAAACACACCATACTACCGACGGGGTCCTCTTGCAAATGTTGATCACCAAGTGCCGGCATCATGGACAGGCTTCCTCGCCACACAGCAGGAGATTCGACACGCTGGAACACACTAAACTCTATAGAATGACCTGGTGCAGCATTTGTGGGTGCGAAAGGGGAATGACAATGTTGAGGACGATGCCAATGCGTAGTGTAATTTGTTTTATTTGTTTAAATTGTTGAACTATTTATTTGTGTGGCAAAACTCTATTTATTTGTGTGGCAAAACTCTACATGCCCAAATATGGCCGAATCGCCGGCTTGGGGGGCGGCCTGGGTTTCACGGCTGGGAAACGCGCCCCCCAGTTTTCTGTTTTGCGTCGTTTCGCACCGCGGCGGCCGAAAAAGCGGGAGCTCCTATCCCTTTGACTTGCAAATGTGGGATGCATGTCGAGTTTTGCCGGTTTTAAGGTTGAAAACGCATGAGGCAGAATAACAACAGAAAAATAAACTGTAAAACGGATATTCCATTTTATGCCTTTTTTTTTCCAGACATCTTATTTCCCAAATCACACGCAGAGTCAAGTACGAGCACATAAAACAAGGATATGCCTTGGATTCATAGAAGGGGAAGCCAGAAGGCTACAAGTTACAACGCGGGCTGGCACAGACGCCATACACGCACCCACACTGCCAAGGCAGCT
This sequence comes from Alopecurus myosuroides, assembly GCA_028641055.1. Taxonomy (NCBI): domain Eukaryota; kingdom Viridiplantae; phylum Streptophyta; class Magnoliopsida; order Poales; family Poaceae; genus Alopecurus; species Alopecurus myosuroides. The sequence goes on from CM054061.1 coordinate 315,337,265, forward strand.
ACAAAGCCAATCGGGACTACTCGCGGCATGTCCACCTTTCTAACTGAGCTAGGCTACCCCTAAAGAGACCGGCCTTACACCAACAGACTGCCTCTCTAGACGCCTTGTCAACCACCTGAGATGACGAGGGCGAGGCTCCACGGAAAACAATGTCGTTGCGATGGGTCCAGAGGGTCCAGGAAACAAGCGCCACCGCGGTCCAGAGATCTCTCTCCTCGACTGCCTGGGCCCTGTGCGAAGTGATCCACGCCACAAAGGATGGTTCGTTCGTCGGTATCCATTCCGGAGCCTCCCACCGACGGAAGAAAACCGCCCAGACGGTGCGTGCAAACACACATCCCACCAGCAGGTGATCGATCGTCTCATCGTGCTGATCGCAGAAAGGGCAGGCAGTAGGCCTGGGGAGGTTGCGGCGCTCGAGCCTGTCGGCCGTCCAACAACGACCCTTTGCTGCCAACCACAGGAAGAAACGACATTTGGTCGGCGCCCTCGACCTCCAGATGTGGCGAGCCCCGGCCATGTCCTCCAACCCAAGACAGAGCGTCCTGTAGCACGGGCGGGAGGAGTAAGAGCCGCTGGAGTCCCACATCCACATGAAGGTGTCCTGCCGCTCCGGCGAGAGGGTCACTCCGGAAAACAAGTCGGCAGCTCGAAACAGCTCCTGGATCGCCCGGGCAGGGAGGTTGGGACCGAGGTCCTCCAGCCAAGCGCCCGCGATCCCTTCCTGAACTAGGTGAGTACGCCTCGCCCTAGCTGGCACGGCCACAAAAAGGTTCGGGACGAGGTCCTTAAGCCGGCCGCCAGGAAGCCACCTATCGGTCCAGATGAGGGTCGAAGCCCCGTCCCCGAGGACGGAGCGGGTGGCGGCTTCGAAGATGCGGCAAACCCGTTGGGGCATCTGCAGGTTGAAATCGCGCCATGGTTTATATGTGGCCGTACACTCCAACCACAGCCACCTGACTCGCAGGGCCGTGTTCATCCTCCTCAAGTCTAGGATGCCAAGGCCACCAAGGTGTCGGGGAAGACACACCCGATCCCAAGCCACCAAACAATGCCCACCATGAACCTGTCTGCGCCCTTTCCACAAGAATCCACGCAAGGTCTTCTCAATCGCGTTAATGGTCTCGTCTGGGAGATCTAACGACATCAATGCAAAGACCGGAATCGCCGATAACGTCGAGCGGATCAGGGCCAGACGTCCACCTTGGTTGATCAGCCAAGCTCCCCAACTGGGTAGGCGGTCATCCACTTTGTCCACTAGGTACTGTAATTGAGCCGCCGAAGGCGGACGCAGCCCGAGCGGGAGCCCGAGGTAACGGAAGGGAAAGGGGAGGACTCTGCACCCCAGCACCTCCTCCACTAGGCGCTCAGTTTCCATCGAACCACGGATCAGGTGGGTCGAGCTCTTCTGGAAGTTGGCACGCAATCCAGAGGCTGCCCCAAAGTCCTCGAGCAACGCGGCGAAGGCGCGCAGGTCTGCCTCCCTCGGACTCAGGAAAGTGACCACATCATCCGCATAAATGGAAGTGTGGTGCTGGCTGCCGGAAGCAGACAACCGTGATAGCAGGCCGAGCTCTGTGGCCTTCTCCACCAATCTGTAGAGAACCTCCATGACCAGGATGAAGAGCAAGGGGGAAAGAGGGTCCCCTTGCCTCAAACCACGCATGTTACCGAAGCGGCGCCCCGCTATCCCGTTAAGGAGGACTCTGGTAGATGCCGTAGCCAGCAGGGCGCAAACCCAAGCAATCCACCTCTCACCAAAGCCCATCTTCCGGAGAACCTCCAGCAGGAAGGCCCAATCCACCATGTCGAAGGCCTTAGTGATGTCAAGCTTCAGAAGGATAGCTGGGGTAGCCATGCTATGCAACCTCCTGGCCATGCCCCTCACCAACATGAAGTTATCATGTAGACATCTACCTTGAATAAACGCGCTCTGGTGCGAACCCACCAACTGAGGAATAACGGGTGCAACTCGCGATGCGAGGACCTTGGCCACCAATTTAGCGAACCCATGGATCAAGCTGATAGGTCTGAAGTCCCTCACTTCTGTCGCGTCCTGCTTTTTCGGCAGTAACGTGATAAGGGCTTGGTTGACTGCACCGAAGCCCCGCGCGTCCAGCCTATGGAGGGAACGAAAGGCCTCCATGATGTCTTCCTTGATGATTCCCCAGCAGGCCACAAAGAAGCGGGTGGAGAAGCCATCTGGGCCAGGGCATTTGTCCATCGGCATGGCACGGATGGTCCTCCAAACCTCTTCTTCAGAGAACTCAGCCTCTAGATGAGAGAGATCTGTCGAGGGCAAATCCACAAACTCCAAGTCGAGCGAGTATGGCCTATCGGGTTGCGTTCCGAGGAGGCCCTCAAAGAAATCATCCACGGTCGCGGCCTTCTCCTCCTGCCCGGTAACCCTGATCCCCTCCACTACCAACTGATCAACCACATTTTTCCTCCTGCGGTGAGAGGCATGAATGTTGAAGAATTTAGTGCTGGCGTCTCCCTCCTTGAGCCAAAGCAACCGAGAGCGCTGCCTGGCTATCGTGCGCTCCAGCGATGACAGGCCCAACAACTTCTTTTTCAACATTCCACGCAGGGTCCTCTCTCCCGAGGAGAGAGCCCGTTTGTCCATAGCCACGTCAAGTCTCAGGATAACCTCGGTAGCAAGCAAGATTTGGAGCTTGATGCTCTCGATAAACCTGTCATTCCAACTGGCCAACCGGCGAGCGGTTTCCTTCAACTTTGCGTCAATGCGCTTGAAGGGATTAAGCAAACTGGGTGTGGCGTCCCACGCTTCCTGCACCACCTCGAGGAAGCCATCCACCTTGGGCCAAAAGGCCTGGAATTGGAATCTACGGCCCCTGACCCTGTCAGGAGAGAGGTCAACCACTAGCGGACAATGGTCCGAAGGCCCTGAGGAGAGGGCCGAGAGGACGGCAGCCGGGAAAGCTGCCTCCCAGTCCACAGCCGTAAAGACCCTGTCGAGCTTCTCCATCGTGGCATTCTGCCTCTCATTCGACCACGTAAACCGCCTACCATTAAGGTACATCTCAGTTAGCTCCAAGTCCGCAAGGGAACGGCGGAAGCGGCCCATCATCCTCCTGTGCAGCCCACCTTGGTTTTTATCCGAGTCATTGAGAATCAGGTTGAAATCACCTGCCACCAGCCAAGTACGAGCACATAAGTATACAAAAGGTGAGCATCAATCCATCCATCAGCTAGTAGGCTGGCGGAATTCACCGGAGCTTGGCACGAAGCCCCCTGCGAACAGTAGGTAGGACGAAAAAGGCTGTTTACGAAGATAAAGCCCCTTGGCCCCCGGTCAGACGTAGCACGAAGCCGGGGACATATGATGAAGCCTCCCCCGGAGGCACAAAGCTCCTGCGAGTTTTGGCCGTGGACGACGGGGCGAATACGGCAAGCGGCACCGGAACAAAGCTCCCACTGCCCTCGAAACGATAAACATAGAGGTCGAAGGCTCATATTTTCGGTGGCCTCTAAAACGTTTACGGGTCTGCAAACTTTTATGGTCTCTGTTTTGGCCTTTTACGGGTTCTGCTAGAGTTGCTCTTAGAAGGTGGATGTGTGGATCTAGTTGTATGTCATTTAGGTTAATTAACATACCAAAGAAAAACTCGGACAATGGATTACAGATGAGAAATGCAGTTTGAGTCGCAAAGTAAAATCCCAACTATATATATGCATAGACACTTTTTTTTTCACGAAAACGCAAAACGCTTTGCGTTTCAAAGAGATTTAGAAGCTAAGAATAAGCAGACACCACCCAGTACAACACGGACACACCCTAGTAGAGCAAGACGAGTATAGACACTTTGGAGCAGAGTTGGTGAGAAACTAGAAATATGGTCCTCAGGATTAACTTTTTGCTCTTCCCATAAAGGTGGCCGATCACCCGGACAGGTGGAACCGTGGAACAGTGGATGTTGCTACTAGTCACAGATTAACTTCATCAAACTGCAGCGACGATGAACGAACGTTTGATCCATCACATCGATCTAAGATTCTTCTAAGTTCGCCGACCACGACGGGCGAACCGCGAACCAATCGATCGATCGATATAATGCGTTGAAATCGTGCCGTATCGGATCGATCGACTTCGAGCAATTATGGGTGAGTGCATCGCCATACCGTGCAAGCAACCAACCTAAGAACTATATATATGCTTGCATCGACCTACTGGCATTGCACCAAAATTTATATATACTTGAGGAAGCTGAAGTGCACTTTAAGACGGTAAGTTAGACCATCGCGTGGCGCGTGCACGTCGATGGAATATATAAATAAAGTATGCTTCTAGTCACTTATTTAAAAAAACTAAATAAAGTACACTAGTTATACAGCTTGAGGAGAGTGACGAATGGGGCGAATTTTCGAAACATGACAGCAATCATGCCGAGTAGTTCGCACGTTGCGAGGGCAGGGTAGACGAGGCGAATGTCTTGATCCCTGAAGTGGATCCATGGAAGACGGCGGCGGCGCCTAGGAAGCATACGCATACGATGCGCACTATTGCTAAACCGTTATGGATGACTCAGTCGGGCTTCCGAATTTTGATTCATATGAATAACACATGATTTCTGTTGTTTGATTTAGAGGATCATATCATATAGGAATTTTTTATTTTAGAAATGGAGTTTCTACCCGCAACCTCTATATCAAAATGACGTATACAACCGGTTTTTTATTAATAAAAGAAACTAGACCACAACGCCTTATAAAGAGATACAAGGTTCAACCAGAAGCCACCTTCCGCACGGCAAAGTTCGCCACACCTACAAACTTGATGAAGGGGGTGGACCCGGACGGAGCCGAAGTGCCCTGTCCTCGCACATCAACGCACATCATCTAATCCGGTTGCCTCCACCAAGCCGTCCGATGGCGAGCCGGGAGCACATACCGGTCCAGCAAGCCCGAAGTATACACCGTATGCGCACACTCAGATGCCGCTGCCACCGTCTTCCGCGAAACCATCTTCAAGAGAGATCAATGCAATGACCTTGTCAAGCCTGCCATCGATGCCACCATGACACCAGACTGCGCGTCCACCCTCCGCACGTCTGTCATCACGCGTCCACAGCCGAGACCCCGCTGTACCACACTGCCGAGTTCCATCATCGTTGACACAGAAGAAACATGCAGCTCCACCGATCCACCTCCGGACCACTTAGCATACGTCTACTCCAAAAATGATGCTCTCAAGAGGGATAGCGACGCCGGACGCCACCATCGTCCAATCCGGAAGACCTAGATTTGGGGTTTCCCTTGGAGCAGTCAGAGTGAAGTGACGGGAACAACGAAGATAATGTCTTTGACAAGGTAACAACGCCGACGGACACCGCCATCATATAGCAAGACCGAGGCCGAGGCTCGGTTTTCACCGGTTGTGCCGCCACTCCAAACTACCATCAGCTAGTTGAGCATCGGATCTCGGCGTGGGATCCCGAGATCCCCCACACCAGACCCAAACCGACCAACATAGTCTTGCAGGATGAATCCGCCGCTGCCATGCTCAGGGTCGCCACCCCGGCGCCCAAGTGATGCGAACAGTAACATCGGAGGCCATCATGCACAGGAGCGGGCATGCCGCAGCAAGCCGCCGACACTGGCGCATATCCTCCGGCCGTCGCCGCCTCGAACCACCCACAACCGTAGGAGAAGGAAGGGCGGCACCCCCGACGCCATGGACGCAATGAGTGATAGCCCCGCCGCCGCTATACCGCGCGGGATTAGCCCGGCGGCACCTCCAGCGGTGGCGAGGGAAGATGGAGGGAGGGGAGGAGACCGGCGCCAGCGTGCGGGATCTCACAGGTGTGGCGCGGGGCCGCCACACGGGAGGTTGGGGGAGAGGGTTAGGGTTGGGAGGGTTAGCAAGATTTCCTTATACCTGTAGATCTAGGAAATATTCTCATAGGAATCTTGTAGTACAATCGTATAGGAAAAGAACATGAGGTCCAACGTCATGAAAAAATTTATTCACACACTCAAAGGAAATTGATCTTCTCATATGATTCATTTGGTCATGATGTATCAATCCTACGAGTTTTTTGTTCCTATACTTTTCCTAACCTATAAATCAAAGCAGCCCTTAGATGGCGGACATCCTTGTGAGGGCATGACACATGGGTTGATTAATTATGACCATCCTCATAATCAAATTTGTAGGTTGAGAGAGATATATCGCTAGGAATGGATCTTTCGATTGATCGATGTATTCGTTTTTTCCATCTGATGTAGAGCCCGGTAAACCTTTTTCTATTTTTTTTCTTCTTCTTTTATTTGTACACTTATTACCAAGTGCTTCCACATATATTGCTGACAACACTGCTACACGTCCGACGGTATTCTGTATGATATGTGCCCGATGTTAAAAGCAATCCGTCTATCTTTTGATTGTTGATCCATCACACGTCCTAGAGAAAACGTCATATAGAAATCGGCTAAACCGTTGTCCTCACATCGATTTCGTATTTCTAAGGTTTTTTTTATCAAGAGGACTCAAACGACATGAAACGGTTCGGACCCCGCGCAGCTCTCGGGGGTGCAACTCAGGTGGCGACCAGGACCCTAGATAGCCTGCGCCACCGTCCCCTCCCTCTTCCGCGCCGCCGTCGGAGGACGCCATAGGGAAATGCCCATGCGACCGACGGCGCCGGTGGGGTCTCCGGTTTTGTTTTCCTCCCTTCTTTGGGTCTACGTATGCGGTGGCGCAGCGGGGATCCATGGTGGCCTGCGGCATTGGGGCCCGCCTCGTTTTGCCGGTGATGCTCAGGAAGGAGAGGAGGTGCTGATGGCGCTTGGGCTGCGCGACACCCGACGACGGAAGTCTTACCCGCGAATAGGTCATCCATGTGTTGCGGGTCGGATCTGGGCCTAGCGGCCCTAGATATGACGACAGCTGCACGGTATTGGCCTGATGTTTGCCGACCCACGGTTCGCGACCGATATTCGAATATCAGGTTTCAGTCCCTTGAGGAAATTCCCCACAAACATAGTTTCATTGTGATATGGACTGTGGCCATAGGGCCTAAACATCAATTCTTGAAATTTATTGTATATTCAGCTGCGAAACCCTTTTGTTTCAACTGAATAAACTCGCCATGAACTTCATGTGGTCATCTACTTCAAATTTTGTTTCTATTGCACCGATGAAAACTTCCCACAAACTGACATCATTCACGAGCTTATATGTTTGAAACAAGTCTGTTGCATTGCCTTCCAGATGCAGTCTAGCTGTAGTGAGCCACATTGACGGTGCAGTGTTCATTATCTAAAAGTAGTACATGCGATTATCGCGCCACATGCGAGGGAATGAGCCGTCGAAGTTGGAAAACGACATCTTCAGTCTCACTTGTCTACCGCCGCCAGGGTGTTCGTCCGATGGTCACCCGCCATCCGAGGTGAATGCCGTCATTCCGATGATGGGGCAGGTTGGCGACGTGTCAACGCTGATCCCGGGTGAGTCGCCCCCAGCCTTGGATCTCCTTCACCGCTGCTCGCCGTCGGGGAGCCTAGAATTGAATTTCTCCGCGCGTGCCCCACTTCGCCATCCGCATCCTCCAGAACCCCCATGGCCGAAGGTTTCAGGCCTACAAACTTCGCCACCACCTCCGCCGTGGCCACCATTTTCTGGGATAGGGATTCATGGAGCCGCTCGATGGCATCCATGAAGCGCGTATGGTCGCTCACCGCGCGATAATTGAGATCCAGGTTCCTCGCGACCTGTTTCTAGGAGTTCTAGAGAACTTTGAGGTGGGCATTGAGGGATCCCATATGCGTCAGAACGAGATCTAGGCTTGCACGAATCGATGTGAGTGCCGCGTCCGTGCGCGTTGCCGTCTCCCCATCGCGTCTAGCACGAAGTGCGTCTGCCGGGATGGTTTTGGAGGCACGATCACGGATCGCTTGTTAAGCTCAACAATTCAGTATTGGGATTTATACGATTCATAGAGGAATCCGACCGAAATGGAGATTCTGCTCTGATTCGAGACCTTCCACCAGGAATTTTATGGCTGCAGACTGAACGTAAACATAATCCAGGGATCAACTAGACCTCTGATACCACTCTTACTACCCCTTGGCTTGTGATGACTCAAGGCATGAGATCTGAATTCTTTCTTGGAAGGAAGAACAACGGGATAGAAAAGACAGATGCAGATGCAGACGCAAGGGTAAGAAGAGAGAAGCAGATAGGCAAAGGAATTGTTTTTCTTCTGTTTTCTTTTATGTCTCTCCTCTTACTCTCGCAAGGCTTATATACTGCCCTCTCACAAGTGGGTCCGAATAGCCAACCACACACAGGTGGCACAACAGCTACACACGCATTGCCCCCACTCGTTAGACGACGCTACAACGATCGCTTGGGTGCGTCTGCCCAGACTCTTTTTCTTGTTTGTTTTCATTTCTGTTTTCTTTCCTTTTTTGTTCCATTTTTCATTGTTTTATTTACATTATTCATCTTAATTTTATGTTTTTAATATTCATAGGATTATCATAAAAAAGAAATTATAATATAGACATAAATTGTTATAGAGTTCCAAAACTTATTTAGATGGTTTAAAAAGATGTTTGTCTAATTCCAATAAGTATTCATGAGTTAAAAAAAAATCACGTGAGAGAGGAATTTTTTCACACCGTCAAAAATTTGTTCAAGGGGTCAAAACATGACAGCAATCATGCCTATGCCGAGTAGTTCGCACGTTGTGAGGGCAGGGTAGACGAGGCGAATGTCTTGATCCATGGAAGACGGCGGCGGCGCCTTAGGAAGCATACGCATACGACGCGCACTATTGCTAAACCGTTAAGAATGACTCAGTGGGGCCTCCGAATTTTGATTCATATGAATGACACATGATTTTTGTATGATTAAATCCTATAGAAAATTTTCCTATATTCATTGTTTGATTCAGAGGAACATATGATATAGGAAATATTCTTTTTTTGAAAGAAATGGAGGTTCATCATATCACATAGACCGAACCTACCGCTTTGAGAGTCGACTCCGCCACTTTCGCCATCTCGTCGCTAGCTCCTCGCCGGTGGCGCTGCCGCCTGGTGCGGAAGAGATGACGCAGCTTGGCCTGTGAATAGTAGAGGTAGGTTGTGAATAGCCCTAGTGCTAGTCGTTGTCGCTATGGCGTGGAGGATTCGACGGTGGTCGCGACCGAGCCGCACCGCCGCGAAGACGTCCACCCTTCTCCTTCTCCTCGTGCTCCCATGGTTGGAGCCAGTGGAGGAAGGGAGGGATGGTGCCACCTCCCCTCTCCCTCACAAGCTCAAAGATCAACTCCCTCTCCTTGGAGTTGAAGGTGCTAGTTCTTCAGAGGTGGGCGACTCAGAGGGGATTTCTTCACCTGTTAGACACAGAGGTCGTGGAGACAGTTGCGGCCCTCTTCTGCTCTTGCTCATCTTTGCAGAACACTACAAGCTGCAGCCCCGAGCGTATCACATGGAGGCGACGACCGCCTGCGTGTTGTTCGGCCGGCATGGCGGCCCTTTCACTCTTCCAAGCAGGAGGTCTTTCGAGTCAAGCCCCGGAGCTCGATGTCGAGAAGAAGGCAAGTGGTGCGTCCCCGCCTTCCTCTTCGCAGCCGGTGGCTTTGGCTCCTCGTCGGTTTTGGAGAGCGCCCGAGCAACATGCTCTCGCACCTCGACATCCGTGCTTCGAGGTCGCCGGCGATCGGTGGAAGAGGGAATCAAGGACCTGATTGCTTTCTCCTTTTTAGTCCTAGGGTCCTTTTTGTTATTGCGTTGTCCTTATCTTCAAATTGTAGGTTTCTTAGGGCGAGTGTTGTAAAAGGGACAGCGCACTCTTTGTAGCAACTACCAAGGTTTTTCTAAATGCAGCATCCGGGTCCTCGGGCCCTTCTCTTGTTTAAAAAAGAAAAGAAATGGAGGTTCTACCCCCAGCCTCTGTATCAAAATGATGTATACAATCGGTTTTTTATTAATAAAAGAAACGAGACCACAAGGCCTTACAAAGAGATACAAAGTTCAACCAGAAGCCACCTTCCGCACGACAAAGTTCGCCACACCTACAAAATTGATGAAGGGGGTGGACCTGGTCGGAGCCGAAGTGCCCTGTCCTCGCACACCAACGCACATCATCTAATCTGGTTGCCTCCACCAAGCCGTCTGATGGCGAGCTGGGAGCACATACCGGTCCAGCAAGCCCGAAGTATACACCATATGCGCACACTCGGATGTCGCTGCCACCGTCTTCCGCGGAACCATCTTCAAGAGAGATCAATGCAATGACCTTGTTAGGCCTGCCATCGATGCCACCATGACACTAGACTGCGCGTCCACCCTTCGCACGTCCGTCATTACGCATCCACAGCAGAGACCCCGTTGTACCACACCGCCGAGTTCCATCATCGTTGATGCAAAAGAAACACGCCGCTCCACCGATCCACCTCCGGACCACTCTAACATACGTCTACTTGAAAAACGATGCTCTCAAGAGGGATAGCGACACCGGACTAAAACAACGATCAAATTTGTAGGTTTAGAGAGATATATCGCTATGAAAGGATCTTTGGATTGATCCATGTTTATTGGTTTTGTCCATGTGATGCATAGGCTGGGTAAAGCTTTTTATTTATTTATTTTTCTTCTTCTTCTGTTTGTACACTTATTACCACGTACTTCCACATATATTTCTGACAACACTGCTACATGTTCGACGGTATTCTGTATGATATGCGCCCGATGTTGAAATCAATCCGTCTATCGTTTGATTGTTGGTCCATCTCGCGACCTAGAGGAAAAGTCAGATAGAAATCGGGTAAACCGTTGTCCTCAAATCAATTTCGTATTTCTGAGGGTTATTATCGAGAGGACTCAAAGGAGAGGAAACGGTTCGGCCTCGGAGTCGCTCTCGCGAGGGCGACTCGGGTGGCGAACAGAACCCTAGATAGCCTGCGCCACTGTTTCCTCCCTCTTCTACGATGTCGGAGGAGGACGCTGTAGGGAAAAGCACATGCGACCAGCGGCGGCGATGGGGTCTCCTGTTTTGTTTTCCTCCGTTCTTTGGGTCTTCGTGTGCGGTAGAGCAGCGGGGATCCATGGTGGCCTGCGGCATTTGGGTCCGCCTCATTTCTCCGATGGTACCTAGGAAGGCGAGAAGGCGCTGATGACGCTTGGGCTGCGCGACGCCCGACGACGGGAGTCTTACCCGCGACTAGGTCGCCCATGTGCTGCAGGTCGGATCTAGGCCTAGTGGCCCTAGATCTGAGGGCGGCTGCGCGGTATTGGCCTGATTCTTTGCCGGCTCACAGTTTGAATTGGGCGCTCAGATCTTCCTGCACATGTGCCAACATAATTGCACGGTCCACTGTTTCGTGCAGTTGTGTTGCGACCGCTATTCGAATATCATATTTCAGTGCCTTGAGGAAATGCCCCACAAACATAGTTTGATCATAATATGGATTGAGGCCATAGAGCTTAAACATCAATTATTAAAATTTATTGCAATATTCAGCTAGAACCCTTTTGTTTCAACTGAATAAACGCCGCCATGAGCTGCCTGTGGTCATCTACTCCAAATTTTGTTTCTATTGCACCAATGAAAACTTCCCACGGACTGACATCACTCATGAGCTTATATGCTTGAAACAAGTGTGCTGCATTGTCTTCCAGATGCAGTATAGCAGTAGTGATCCACATTGACGGTGCGGTGTTCATTATCTGAAAGTAGTCCATACAATTATCGCGCCACATGCGACAGAACTAGCCGTCGAAGTTGGAAAATGACATCTTCAGTCTCACTTGTCTACCGCCGCTAGGTTGTTCGTCCGATGGTCGCCCGCGCCCGCCATCTGAGGTGAACGTCGTCATTCCGATGTTGGGGCAGGTTGGCGACGTGTCGACGCTGATCTCGGGCGAGTCGCTCCCAGCGTTGGACCTCCTTCACCGTTGCTCGTCGTCGAGGAGCCTAGGATTGAATTTTCCCGCCTGTGCCCCCCATTCGCCATCTGCCTTCTCCAGACCCCCCGTGACCGAAGGTTTCAGGCCTAACAACTTTGCCACCGCCTCCGCCATGGCCGCCATTTTCTGGGATAGGGATTCCTGACGCCGCTCGATGGCATCCATGATGGGTGTGCGGTCGCTCACCACGCGAGAATTGAACCGAGTTGGCTCGCCACTGTTGCTAGGAGGTGTTGAGAACTCCAACACGAGCATTGAGGGATCTCATATGCATCTAGACGAGATCTAGGCTTGCACAAATCGTTTGAGTGCCTCGTCCGTGCATGTTGCTGTCTCCCCCATCACCTCTAGCACGAAGTGCGTTTGTCGGGATGGTTTTGGAGGCGTCGTCACGGATCATTTTTCAAGCCCAACAATTTAGTATCGGTATTTATACAATTCATAGAGGAATCCGACCGAAATCGAGATTCTTCTCCGATTCGAGACCTTCCACCAGGAATTTTATGGCCGCGGACCGAACGAAAACACAATCTAGCGATCAACTAGATCTGCGATACCACTGTTACTACCCCTTGGCATGTGAGGAATCGATCAATGAGATCTGAATTCTTTCTTAGAGAGAAGGGATAGAAGAGACAGATGCATACGCAAGGGTAAAAAGATAGAAGCAGATAGGGAAGGAATTAATTTTCTTCTATTTTCTTTTATGTCTCTCCTCGTACTCTCGCTAGGCTTATATACTGCCATCTTACAAGTGGGTCCAAATAGACAACCACACATAGTTGGCACAACAGCTACACACGCATTGCCCCCACTCGTTAGACGACGCTACATTGACCGCTTGGGTGCGCCGACCCATGTAAGCAAACACTTTCTTTTTCTTGTTTGTTTTCATTTCTGCTTTCTTTCCATTTTTCTTTTTTGTTCCATTTCATTGTTTTATTTACACGATTCATATTTAATTTTTGTTTTTAATATGGGATAAGTCCAATTAACCCACTTAAACTTGTCCCAAAGTTCATTTTGCAACCCTCGGCTCTCATTTGGTTCAAGTTTCGACCTAAACTCTAAAAAAATGTTTGGAATACACCCCTTTCACGGATTAAACGGGGTTTTCACCACATATATTGTTTTATTTCATATAGGTCTTGAACAAAATATACCATTTTATGTATATAACTCCTTGTGTCAAACCGGTCAAATGGGTGTATCTAGATCAACTTTTAGAGTTTAGGCGGTTGAAACTTGAACCAAATGAGAGTTGAGTGTTGTAAAGTGAACAATAAGATAAATTTAGGGAGGGGGGGGTTAAATCGGACTTCTATCTCTAAATATTGATAGGATTATCATACAATAACAATTTAGAAAGTTGACATAAATTTTTATAGAGTCCCAAAACTTCTTTAGAAGGTTTTAAAAAATGTTTGTCTAGTTCAAAAAATTATTCATGAGTTAAAAAATGTTCATTTGAGAGAGGATTTTTTTTCACACCGTCAAAATTTTGTTCAAGTGGTCATAAGAAAGTTCATATAAGAGGAGGAAAATGCTGGATTAATTCAAAAACTTGTCCACGGGTTTAAAAGAATGTTCATGCGGGGAGTGACGATTGTCCAAAAATTAAAATAATTTAAAGCGAGGTCCAAAATCCACTTCACTAAATAAACAAAACCCCAAATATGTTCACACGGTTAAAATAAATTGTCCAGAATTTCAGAAAAATTGCTCGTGAGTTTCAATAAAGATGTTCGAAAATAGTTGCATGGTTCAAATAAACTTTTCATAGGGTTCAACAATGATCGTGAGGTTTAAAATATATCCATCTAGTTGGTTCAAATAAGATTCATATGTTTCAGCAAATTGTTCGCCAGGTTTAAAAAATATTTACTTGTTCGAGTGTTCATATGAGAGAAAAGTATGTCTGTACGGTTCAAAATAATTATTCGTAGGTTCAAAAATTCATCACTCTTTACACACAAAAAATCATATGATTTTTAAATAAATAAAAAATAAAATGAAATGAACAAATTGAATAAATATAGGAAACAAAAGAAAAGGTGAAGAAACAGACAATAGAAGAAAATAGAGTAATGATAGAGAAAATGAAAATGAAGAAAAATACGTTACCTGGACAGGCCCAGTAGGCACAACCAGTCGTCGATCTCATATTAAAACACCATGAGCATTGTATAGGAATCACCCGGCCTATAAATGATTAGGGGAGGAGCGATGAGCAGTGAGTAGAGCGGCAGAGAGAGAAAGATCAGGCGAGGAAGAAGGAACAGAGCCGAGAGAACAGGAAAGCAGTGAAGTACTTTCTCGTTGTGCTCCCCATCCCTCCAATGGCGGAGCTTGCCACAAGTTGCTTTGGGGGCAAAATGCAACAAATTCTTTAAAACACCTTAATTGAAGTGCTCAAAAAATTCATGCATACATGTGCACATCATTCGGGGGGGGGGGGGGGGGGGGGGTGGCCCCCGACATGCACTAAGCTCCGCCTACGCTGCCCACCACCGCCGCCTTCTTCGGTAACACATGCAGCCTGTCCATCGCCACCGACTTCTTCGACGACACCTCCAGCCTGCTCACCACCGCTCGCGGGGCAATACGGGGGTGATCGCCGCCCTGACAATGCTTGGGATAATCGCGGCGGTCGATGCTGCGTGGGTCGTCCAGGGAGCATGGAACCGGTGGCGGGAGGGCAACCTGACCGGACGGGATGCAGTACTGAGCCGGGCCTCTGAAAACTCTGGTAGTCATGCTGCTCCTGGATGCGTGCTTGCCTAGTACTCCCTCCGTCCAAAAATACAAGTCACGCTATTTTTATGTTGGTTTTTGATGGTTAATTTTGACAACAAATATTAACAAATTATATGGATTGATAACGTATAAATGGTACTGTTGAAATCATCTTATAAATTCTTTCATTTTATATAACTTTATATTATTTATATGGACATAAGGACAAATCATGGTTAAACTTATACGTCAGTGCAAGGGCTATACCGAGCTTCCACTGATTCTTGTGAATTACCCCGGAGAATAGCATATGCCCAAACAGTTTCTTGTTTAAAGCATCCACAACTATCTTCGGAATTCTCTATTTACAACTTAAAAATCAATCAAAAAAATTAACAGAAAAGAGAAAAGAGAAAAATATATATGATAATAAGCAATATTTAGGATATCATTTATCATTAATTTATCGGTCGGCACATGATAAGAGATATATCGGTTTATCAGCCGATAAATCGGTTTTATCGGTCTACTATTTATCGGTCATTTTTCTTCTAAATCACAATTGTTAGGGCATCTCCAGTCGTCCCCCCCAGAGCCCCCCAGGACGCAAAATAGCGCCGTTTGGCGTGAATACCGCCGTTTTTTCACCAGTCGCCCCCCTAGGACCTGAAAAAGCGCCGTTTCGGCGGAAATTAGCGCCGCTGCCCCCAGGCGGAACCCAGCCCGTTGGGTTCGGCCTGGGGGGGGGGGGGCGGCGAAAGGAAAAGCGCGCGTGGGCCAGCGCTGTCGGCGAGTGGAGCGCTATTTGCCCACTTTCCCCACCCCCCGACTCGTCTTTTCTGCTCGCCCGCCTCGCCGTCGCCACACCACCGGCCGCGCTCCACGCCGCCGTTGTCGGCCACAATCGCACAAGATCGACGAGACAAACCACCGCCGGCTAGTCCCCCACATCGTCGCCGCCGTTCGCTCGCGTGTCCGCCGCGGAGGAGGTTGTACCCGGTGAGCCGCGTCCACCCGCCCGCAAGGTGTTCGACGCTCTATCCGAGCCATGGACTCCGACGCCGAGGAGATGCTCGCCGAGCTGTTCGACGAGGAAGACCAGGCTGCCATCGACGACGAGGAGCACCTGCTCTTCCTGAGCTGCCTGGCCAGATTGCAGGCCCAGGACGCTGCGCCGCGCCGCACTGGATCGAAGCCCGGTCGCCGCAAGAGCAGGCCGAGACAGCGGTACGAGGGCTACTGCATCCTCTACTCCGACTACTTCGCCGAGGATCCCACCAACGACGAGAAGGTGTTCCGGCGTCGTTTCAGGATGAAACGCACGCTCTTCCTCAACATCATGCATGCCATCCGGGAGTTCGACACCTACTTCAAGTTGAAGAAGGACTGCACCGGCACGGTAGGGTTTACCTCTATCCAGAAGTGCATGATGGCCATGAGGTTGCTTGCATACGGTGCTCCCGCAGATGAACAAGATGACTACCTGCGCATGAGCGAGTCCACAGCCCTCGAGTGCTTGAACAAGTTCTGCCGGGCAGTGGTTGCAGTTTTTGGCCCAATATACCTGCGATCACCCAATGCGCAAGACACTGCTCGTCTCCTCGCAGAGAATGAAGCAAGAGGGTTTCCGGGGATGCTTGGCAGTATCGACTGCATGCACTGGGCATGGAAGAACTGCCCATTTGACTGGCAGGGGATGTACAAGGGAAAGGAGGGAGAGTGCTCGGTGGTTCTCGAGGCCGTGGCTTCGTACGATCTATGGATTTGGCATTCATTCTTTGGTATGCCTGGAAGTCACAACGACATCAATGTCTTGCAGTGCTCGAATGTCTTTGCCGATCTTGTCGAAGGCCATGCCCCCCCTGTGAACTATGAGATCAATGGACACCAGTATACAAAGGGGTACTATCTTGTAGATGGCATCTACCCGAAGTGGGCAACATTTGTGAAGAGCATCTCCAACCCTATCCCAGGAAGCGCAAAAGCTTGGTTTACCAAGTGCCAGGAGGCTTGCAGGAAGGATGTTGAGCGGGTATTTGGTGCGCTGCAATCTCGATTCGCTGTTGTCCGGTACCCAGCTATGACTTGGTCGAAGTCCAACATGTGGGAGGTGATGCAGTGTTGTGTGATCTTGCACAACATGATCATTGAGAGTGAGTGGGATGACCCGGTGCCTGACAGTGAGGCAAGCACACCATACTACCGGCAGGACCCTCTTGCAGATGTTGATCACCAGGTGCCGGCATCATGGACAAACTTCCTCACCAAGCGACAGGAGATTCGACACGCTGCAACACATCATGCTCTGCAGGAGGACCTGGTGCAGCATTTGTGGGCGCGAAAAGGGAATGGCAATGTTGAGGACGATGACTAGTGTTCTTTTTTTTTAAATTGTTGAACTATTTATTTGTGTGGCCAAACTCTACTTATTTGTGTGGCAAAACTCTATTTATTTGGTGGGATTTTTTTTTGATTGCCCAAATTTGGCCGAGTCGCCGCTGGGGGGGCGGCCTGGGTTCACGGCTGGGAAACGCGCCCCCCCAGTTCCGAGAATAGCGCCGTTTCGAGCCGCGGCGCAAAAAAAGCGAGGGTTTTTGCGTCCTGGGGGGCGCAACGACTGGAGGTGCCCTTACACTAAAACTTCTAAAATATGCCATAAAAAATATATCATATCGACACTAAAAAATCTCTAAATTATGATATATAGATATATTGTATTCAATAATACTATGAAACGCTGCACCTCACTACTACAGAGAAAACAGAAAAAAAAAACAAGGAAAAAAAAAGGGACAGACCCGTAAGAGGGAGATTTACCTCGGTGCTTTGCGGATAGTGCCTGCCTCGAGCACTCCTTCGCTTCTCACCTGCTACTCTGACGGGGAAGAAGGAAGTGGATGAGGTAGGTAGATGGTCTGCCGAATGTAATTGCATATTACTCCTCCACACCCACTACTAACAGGCGGTATAATTACACAGAAGTAAAAAACAGACAGTAAAAAACTCCTCCACGCGAGCTTGGATGTTTTCTCCCGGTCGAAAAAAAAATTAACGGGAAAAAAGAGAGTACAAGCCCATACAAAATCCCACAATCAAAAGAGCCTGCTAACCCACACCGTCAACTGTAAAAGGGCATACACAGCCCAATAGACAACGGATACATGCGCGCGCAAAAAAAGAAAAAAAATCGCCGCACGAATCATGACGAGGATACATCAACGGTCCTGGATGTGACTGAGATTTAGCTAGATCTCAGACGCCTGAGATCTAGCAAATCCGTTTGAAAATACTAGATGTTTTAATTGTGGATTTTGTAGCTGATTTTTGTTTGTACAGTTGCAAACTCGGTAACCATTCTGGCTCACACTTCTGATATGAGAATTGCGGTAAACCCCAGAGAGCTCTGCACGTGAACTTTTTGCTCTGAAGTCTATACGAGTATTCGTGTATGTTGGAGCTGCCGCATCCTGGAAGGTGTTTGTTTTACATCTTTGAAGTGCAGATCAGGGAAGGTAATAGTTAGTTCAGAGCCAGTTGAAGCAGCTGTGTGCATCATCACGATGCAGAGGCTGGGGCTATGCTCCCATTTCAAAAAAAAGAGGCATTTGAAGCTTTGATCATGGGCTGCTCTGAGTCTGATTGAGCATGAGGGAACAAGTGCAATGCGCAGTAGGAAACGGAAAGGGCCCCCGAATGGCGTTCCATGAGTCATCGGGTATCAGTGCATTCAGAAATTTTCAGCCAAAGAAGCATGAAGCAAAGTGTCATCGGGTCAGAACTTTGGAGCCAAGGTGTAACAGTACAGCAAGCTGCGGATGATGGAGTAAATATTGATAGGAAGGGCCTGAAGGGCGAAGGCTGTAGCTGAGCTAGGAATAAACCATACTATTATGAAGACCTGGCAACGGCGACCATGAGGCAGGTCTTGGCATTGGTGCTTTGGTGAAGGACATCAGCTACATTCTGCATGTTTTTATTAGTGATGTTTTTTCATCATTTAGAATCTCAGCTGTACAGGGACTTTGTGACAGTGTAGGCACGCTATGTGGCCACTGGTGATTTGGATGGGTAAACCATGTTGCTGTTGATCTTTGTAAGGGAGTAGCGAGATACAACGCTCGAAAGCACAGTGAACTTCAACCTGCTATATGTCTTCTTGATATTTTCTTCTATGTAAATACTCAATCCGTTCCTAAATACAGGACATTCTAACAGTTCAAATTGAACTGCTAGGTCGTCTTATATATAGGGACAGAGGGAGTACATATCACTATATCAGAGTGCAGCTCAATCCTAGGAGCAAACCTTTTCTGGGTAAGAGTAGGAAATGAACATGCTGTAGGTAAATATCCTTTGGTGGAGGCACATTTTTTTTCCTTCCTCAACTGAAGGATCTCGTTGGTCCTCACAGAGATAGCTTACGAATTTGTTTCAAAGAAAAAGTCTTGCAAGCAGTGGCCTTAGTGTTTGTGCTGGATCGAGTTTCATTAATTTGCAATTCTGCACCGAAAACTGATTAAGTTCTAGTCGATCTTGGTTGGTAATGGTACTGTACCATTTTTATCTTGTAATGCTTCTTACTGCTGTATAAATTTCTTCTTTGAAATTGGGATAATGATGAGTTCTGTTGAATTTTGGTTCAGTTCAGGTGACGGCATTATAATTTGAAGTGTCTTCATTTCTCAATTATCATGCATGAACGTTGAGTGCCAGTTGTTTGAGCACTTAGTTTGCATGCATGTTTCATGGATGTCTACAGCTTTGTGGATTGGCTTTGCATTCGGCTGTACTTTTAGGTCTGTTTTAGCTGCTTTTACGCAGGAGGCAGCGATGAGCAAAACCATACTTTGCTGTTGCCCTGTTTCGGTACAGATTAACTAGAGCCAGACAATACACTGAATTAGTTGATCTCATGTGCTTAAAACGAAGGGATGATATAGGTGCATCTATGTTTCATCTGAATAATTGATGCAATGATAGAAAAACCATGCCTTGTTATGCTTTTGAGAGTGTCAAACCCTGAATGTCAGCATACACCTGTTAACAGAATTTCAGTCTACTGTACATGCCCCGTTAACTGAATTTCAGTGTCTTGTGCATGCCGTTAACTAAATTTAAGTGCAAATGTTCCAAGTAAACTGAATTTTGAGTGCAATGTGTCATGTAAACTGAATTAAGCATCATTTTCCCCCCTGATATTACCACTGGTTTTCTCTCTGATCGCTCATGAACGTTTATTTTAACGCACCAACGTCGTTAACCTGTATTACATAGTAGAGGTAAATTTTTTCACGCCAGAAAGTATACTAATCTATTTGCCTGCTGACGAAAAGGAAATACAAAAAAAAATTGTATATTTGCTGGTGCGGAAAAGGAAATACAAAAAAAAAGGCTGTGAAGAACTTTGCAGCAGCCAGCAGGGAAAGAAAAAACATAAAAAAAAAATGGTGGTTCGCTGGAGTGGACTGCGAGGCCCAAGCGGGCCAGGAGTGCAGCGGCCCGTAATCCTTCCACCGTTGGAAGCGGGCAAATGTTCCAAGTAAACTGAATTTTGAGTGCAATGTGTCATGTAAACTGAATTAAGCATCATTTTCCCCCCCTGATATTACCACTGGTTTTCTCTCTGATCGCTCATGAACGTTTATTTTAACGCACCAACGTCGTTAACCTGTATTACATAGTAGAGGTAAATTTTTTCACGCCAGAAAGTATACTAATCTATTTGCCTGCTGACGAAAAGGAAATACAAAAAAAAATTGTATATTTGCTGGTGCGGAAAAGGAAATACAAAAAAAAAAGGCTGTGAAGAACTTTGCAGCAGCCAGCAGGGAAAGAAAAAACATAAAAAAAAAATGGTGGTTCGCTGGAGTGGACTGCGAGGCCCAAGCGGGCCAGGAGTGCAGCGGCCCGTAATCCTTCCACCGTTGGAAGCGGGCAAATGTTCCAAGTAAACTGAATTTTGAGTGCAATGTGTCATGTAAACTGAATTAAGCATCATTTCCCCCCCCTGATATTACCACTGGTTTTCTCTCTGATCGCTCATGAACGTTTATTTTAACGCACCAACGTCGTTAACCTGTATTACATAGTAGAGGTAAATTTTTTCACGCCAGAAAGTATACTAATCTATTTGCCTGCTGACGAAAAGGAAATACAAAAAAAAATTGTATATTTGCTGGTGCGGAAAAGGAAATACAAAAAAAAAGGCTGTGAAGAACTTTGCAGCAGCCAGCAGGGAAAGAAAAAACATAAAAAAAAAATGGTGGTTCGCTGGAGTGGACTGCGAGGCCCAAGCGGGCCAGGAGTGCAGCGGCCCGTAATCCTTCCACCGTTGGAAGCGGGCAAATGTTCCAAGTAAACTGAATTTTGAGTGCAATGTGTCATGTAAACTGAATTAAGCATCATTTTCCCCCCTGATATTACCACTGGTTTTCTCTCTGATCGCTCATGAACGTTTATTTTAACGCACCAACGTCGTTAACCTGTATTACATAGTAGAGGTAAATTTTTTCACGCCAGAAAGTATACTAATCTATTTGCCTGCTGACGAAAAGGAAATACAAAAAAAAATTGTATATTTGCTGGTGCGGAAAAGGAAATACAAAAAAAAAGGCTGTGAAGAACTTTGCAGCAGCCAGCAGGGAAAGAAAAAACATAAAAAAAAAATGGTGGTTCGCTGGAGTGGACTGCGAGGCCCAAGCGGGCCAGGAGTGCAGCGGCCCGTAATCCTTCCACCGTTGGAAGCGGGCAAATGTTCCAAGTAAACTGAATTTTGAGTGCAATGTGTCATGTAAACTGAATTAAGCATCATTTTCCCCCCCTGATATTACCACTGGTTTTCTCTCTGATCGCTCATGAACGTTTATTTTAACGCACCAACGTCGTTAACCTGTATTACATAGTAGAGGTAAATTTTTTCACGCCAGAAAGTATACTAATCTATTTGCCTGCTGACGAAAAGGAAATACAAAAAAAAATTGTATATTTGCTGGTGCGGAAAAGGAAATACAAAAAAAAAGGCTGTGAAGAACTTTGCAGCAGCCAGCAGGGAAAGAAAAAACATAAAAAAAAAATGGTGGTTCGCTGGAGTGGACTGCGAGGCCCAAGCGGGCCAGGAGTGCAGCGGCCCGTAATCCTTCCACCGTTGGAAGCGGGCAAATGTTCCAAGTAAACTGAATTTTGAGTGCAATGTGTCATGTAAACTGAATTAAGCATCATTTTCCCCCCTGATATTACCACTGGTTTTCTCTCTGATCGCTCATGAACGTTTATTTTAACGCACCAACGTCGTTAACCTGTATTACATAGTAGAGGTAAATTTTTTCACGCCAGAAAGTATACTAATCTATTTGCCTGCTGACGAAAAGGAAATACAAAAAAAAATTGTATATTTGCTGGTGCGGAAAAGGAAATACAAAAAAAAAGGCTGTGAAGAACTTTGCAGCAGCCAGCAGGGAAAGAAAAAACATAAAAAAAAATGGTGGTTCGCTGGAGTGGACTGCGAGGCCCAAGCGGGCCAGGAGTGCAGCGGCCCGTAATCCTTCCACCGTTGGAAGCGGGCAAATGTTCCAAGTAAACTGAATTTTGAGTGCAATGTGTCATGTAAACTGAATTAAGCATCATTTTCCCCCCTGATATTACCACTGGTTTTCTCTCTGATCGCTCATGAACGTTTATTTTAACGCACCAACGTCGTTAACCTGTATTACATAGTAGAGGTAAATTTTTTCACGCCAGAAAGTATACTAATCTATTTGCCTGCTGACGAAAAGGAAATACAAAAAAAAATTGTATATTTGCTGGTGCGGAAAAGGAAATACAAAAAAAAAGGCTGTGAAGAACTTTGCAGCAGCCAGCAGGGAAAGAAAAAACATAAAAAAAAAATGGTGGTTCGCTGGAGTGGACTGCGAGGCCCAAGCGGGCCAGGAGTGCAGCGGCCCGTAATCCTTCCACCGTTGGAAGCGGGCAAATGTTCCAAGTAAACTGAATTTTGAGTGCAATGTGTCATGTAAACTGAATTAAGCATCATTTTCCCCCCTGATATTACCACTGGTTTTCTCTCTGATCGCTCATGAACGTTTATTTTAACGCACCAACGTCGTTAACCTGTATTACATAGTAGAGGTAAATTTTTTCACGCCAGAAAGTATACTAATCTATTTGCCTGCTGACGAAAAGGAAATACAAAAAAAAATTGTATATTTGCTGGTGCGGAAAAGGAAATACAAAAAAAAAGGCTGTGAAGAACTTTGCAGCAGCCATCAGGGAAAGAAAAAACATAAAAAAAAAATGGTGGTTCGCTGGAGTGGACTGCGAGGCCCAAGCGGGCCAGGAGTGCAGCGGCCCGTAATCCTTCCACCGTTGGAAGCGGGCAAATGTTCCAAGTAAACTGAATTTTGAGTGCAATGTGTCATGTAAACTGAATTAAGCATCATTTTCCCCCCTGATATTACCACTGGTTTTCTCTCTGATCGCTCATGAACGTTTATTTTAACGCACCAACGTCGTTAACCTGTATTACATAGTAGAGGTAAATTTTTTCACGCCAGAAAGTATACTAATCTATTTGCCTGCTGACGAAAAGGAAATACAAAAAAAAATTGTATATTTGCTGGTGCGGAAAAGGAAATACAAAAAAAAAGGCTGTGAAGAACTTTGCAGCAGCCAGCAGGGAAAGAAAAAACATAAAAAAAAATGGTGGTTCGCTGGAGTGGACTGCGAGGCCCAAGCGGGCCAGGAGTGCAGCGGCCCGTAATCCTTCCACCGTTGGAAGCGGGCAAATGTTCCAAGTAAACTGAATTTTGAGTGCAATGTGTCATGTAAACTGAATTAAGCATCATTTTCCCCCCTGATATTACCACTGGTTTTCTCTCTGATCGCTCATGAACGTTTATTTTAACGCACCAACGTCGTTAACCTGTATTACATAGTAGAGGTAAATTTTTTCACGCCAGAAAGTATACTAATCTATTTGCCTGCTGACGAAAAGGAAATACAAAAAAAAATTGTATATTTGCTGGTGCGGAAAAGGAAATACAAAAAAAAAAGGCTGTGAAGAACTTTGCAGCAGCCATCAGGGAAAGAAAAAACATAAAAAAAAAATGGTGGTTCGCTGGAGTGGACTGCGAGGCCCAAGCGGGCCAGGAGTGCAGCGGCCCGTAATCCTTCCACCGTTGGAAGCGGGCAAATGTTCCAAGTAAACTGAATTTTGAGTGCAATGTGTCATGTAAACTGAATTAAGCATCATTTTCCCCCCCCCTGATATTACCACTGGTTTTCTCTCTGATCGCTCATGAACGTTTATTTTAACGCACCAACGTCGTTAACCTGTATTACATAGTAGAGGTAAATTTTTTCACGCCAGAAAGTATACTAATCTATTTGCCTGCTGACGAAAAGGAAATACAAAAAAAAATTGTATATTTGCTGGTGCGGAAAAGGAAATACAAAAAAAAAGGCTGTGAAGAACTTTGCAGCAGCCATCAGGGAAAGAAAAAACATAAAAAAAAAAATGGTGGTTCGCTGGAGTGGACTGCGAGGCCCAAGCGGGCCAGGAGTGCAGCGGCCCGTAATCCTTCCACCGTTGGAAGCGGGCAAATGTTCCAAGTAAACTGAATTTTGAGTGCAATGTGTCATGTAAACTGAATTAAGCATCATTTTCCCCCCCTGATATTACCACTGGTTTTCTCTCTGATCGCTCATGAACGTTTATTTTAACGCACCAACGTCGTTAACCTGTATTACATAGTAGAGGTAAATTTTTTCACGCCAGAAAGTATACTAATCTATTTGCCTGCTGACGAAAAGGAAATACAAAAAAAAATTGTATATTTGCTGGTGCGGAAAAGGAAATACAAAAAAAAAGGCTGTGAAGAACTTTGCAGCAGCCAGCAGGGAAAGAAAAAACATAAAAAAAAAATGGTGGTTCGCTGGAGTGGACTGCGAGGCCCAAGCGGGCCAGGAGTGCAGCGGCCCGTAATCCTTCCACCGTTGGAAGCGGGCAAATGTTCCAAGTAAACTGAATTTTGAGTGCAATGTGTCATGTAAACTGAATTAAGCATCATTTTCCCCCCTGATATTACCACTGGTTTTCTCTCTGATCGCTCATGAACGTTTATTTTAACGCACCAACGTCGTTAACCTGTATTACATAGTAGAGGTAAATTTTTCACGCCAGAAAGTATACTAATCTATTTGCCTGCTGACGAAAAGGAAATACAAAAAAAAATTGTATATTTGCTGGTGCGGAAAAGGAAATACAAAAAAAAAGGCTGTGAAGAACTTTGCAGCAGCCAGCAGGGAAAGAAAAAACATAAAAAAAAAATGGTGGTTCGCTGGAGTGGACTGCGAGGCCCAAGCGGGCCAGGAGTGCAGCGGCCCGTAATCCTTCCACCGTTGGAAGCGGGCAAATGTTCCAAGTAAACTGAATTTTGAGTGCAATGTGTCATGTAAACTGAATTAAGCATCATTTTCCCCCCTGATATTACCACTGGTTTTCTCTCTGATCGCTCATGAACGTTTATTTTAACGCACCAACGTCGTTAACCTGTATTACATAGTAGAGGTAAATTTTTTCACGCCAGAAAGTATACTAATCTATTTGCCTGCTGACGAAAAGGAAATACAAAAAAAAATTGTATATTTGCTGGTGCGGAAAAGGAAATACAAAAAAAAAGGCTGTGAAGAACTTTGCAGCAGCCAGCAGGGAAAGAAAAAACATAAAAAAAAAATGGTGGTTCGCTGGAGTGGACTGCGAGGCCCAAGCGGGCCAGGAGTGCAGCGGCCCGTAATCCTTCCACCGTTGGAAGCGGGCAAATGTTCCAAGTAAACTGAATTTTGAGTGCAATGTGCCATGTAAACTGAATTAAGCATCATTTCCCCCCCTGATATTACCACTGGTTTTCTCTCTGATCGCTCATGAACGTTTATTTTAACGCACCAACGTCGTTAACCTGTATTACATAGTAGAGGTAAATTTTTTCACGCCAGAAAGTATACTAATCTATTTGCCTGCTGACGAAAAGGAAATACAAAAAAAAATTGTATATTTGCTGGTGCGGAAAAGGAAATACAAAAAAAAAGGCTGTGAAGAACTTTGCAGCAGCCAGCAGGGAAAGAAAAAACATAAAAAAAAATGGTGGTTCGCTGGAGTGGACTGCGAGGCCCAAGCAGGCCAGGAGTGCAGCGGCCCGTTATCCTTCCACCGTTGGAAGCGGGCAGTGGTCGCTGCTCTGTGAAGCCAGCCTCACGCTGTGCCTGCCACATCATGGACAGTGAGGCCCAGCTTTCGCACAGGCCCCAACAGTCAACTACGCAACTTGGAACGGGCGGGCCAGCAGTAGCACACCCGGACCAGGCACGCAGCGCCACAACAACGTCCACACCACCTCAATGCCCCCGCTCGGGTTACAAGCTCACGCTAATGAGCTCGGCGATAAAGCGGGTGGAGAATGCTATTTAAGTTGGTCGTTTGCGCCTTCGCTCCACGAGGTGGGACTAAACTACGAGGCGAGGTGCCGTGCAGTCGTGCACACAGCATTCTGTTTATCTGAGCGATGCGCACACGGCTGGTCCTGGCGGGAAACGTTGTTTGTCTACATATGGGCTTTTCGCTGCTCTCTCGATTTGGGCCCGTAAACAAGGCCATGCGAAGAAGACTTCGGCGCCTTTTTTTCTTCTTCTGATGTACGTACTTTCGAACTGAGTGCTAGCATAGTGAATTTGCTTGCCAAAGAGCTGAAGAAGGAAAAACAGATGTAAAAAAAAGATGGACTTGTGCAGTATGCTTTAATAATACACATCTGGATGAGGAGACTATTGAATCGCTTTGTTTGGTTTGGTTTGGTAGATACCGTGTGATACGTCGGTAGCGAAACGCTAGTGCTGATTTTACCATGGAAGAAAGTCCACGGCCCCGATCTTCCATAGGAGTTGTGCGAGTTTGTGGTGTACTCGGTGTTCTAGACAAAAAGAAAAGCATGACCGAAACCTACCTTTGCTTTCATGCCAAGAAGTATCCAATTGCACGTTGCCACAGCACATTACCAGGTTATCCGAGCTCACAACAAACTGGACACCTAGGTGAGCCACACGAAGACCTTTGCCATCACAATAAATCTGGTCAGCTTGAGTGCACTCTAGTCCGGTTAAGATGCACCCAGCATTTGCAGCCATATGCTTCAGATGATGGTGGTGCATAGAATTCATTGATACCCTTAAAGCTCCCAAGAACTTGTACTATGTACTGTTTGAGAAGTCAAACAATAAACAAAGCTTTTGGTGCAAAGTTACTGAATTTCAGTGTCTTGTACTACATGCCCGTTAACTGAACTTCAGTGCACTGTTTCAGCTAAACTGAACTTTGAGTCAATGCAGTGTGTCATTTAAACTGACCTATGAGTGCATTTTCCCTCAAACTTATAACACAATCATATTGGTCATTCTGGGGACACTTTGCAGGTCTACAAAACAAACCTGCAATTCAATCAGAAGTGCATGGATTGGGGAAAGAAGCAACAAACACATGTGTGCTGGACTGCTGCTAGCCTGCTAGGTACTACTTCTCGAGCTGCAGATTGGTTCGTATGGGATCACATGGAACTGAACACCAAGTAAGCCCCATTTTCCTAGTAAAGAAGAATTACGTTTTGGGCTGCAACGAACATCACATTCTTACAAGATCACATAGTCACGAGTCATGACACGAACGAACATCTAACTACTGAGATGAGGCAAAAGCAGCCTAGGAAGAGGTGAACTTGGTGACGGCCTTGGTGCCCTCAGAGACGGCGTGCTTGGCGAGCTCCCCCGGGAGGACGAGGCGGACCGAGGTCTGGATCTCCCTGGAGGTGATGGTGGGCTTCTTGTTGTAGCGGGCAAGCTTGGCCGACTCGCCGGCGAGCTTCTCGAAGATGTCGTTGATGAAGGAGTTCATGATCGACATGGCCTTGGAGGAGATGCCGATGTCCGGGTGCACCTGCTTCAGCACCTTGAAGATGTAGATCTTGTACGTCTCCACACTCTTCTTCGCCTTCTTCTTCCCCTTCTTCTCGCCGCCCTCCTTGGAGGCCGTCTTGCCCGCCGGCAGCCGCTTCTCGGCCTTGGGCTTCTTCCCTGCGGGGGTCTTCTCGGCCTTGTCCGCAGCGGGCTCCTCCTCCACCGGTTTCTTCGCCGCCGGCTTTTTCTCCGCCTTGGGGGCCATGGATGATTCTTGGAGGAGAGGGGGTGGCCCGGTGCTGGTTGAGTTGTTTCCGCTGAAAAGTGGGGAGTTGCTTGCAGATGAGATGCGAGGAAACGATGAGAGGGTCGAATCCTTATATAGAAGGGATGTGGTGGGCGGTGATTGGTGGAGGGGTAGGTGCCGCGGATCGGTGCGGCGAAGTGGTTTTAGCCATTCGCTGCAGTTCGGGATGGACGCACCAGATGCACTTCCGCGCGGATCGCTTATGTGGTCTTCTTCACCACTCACCAGCCCACCACGTTATCTCTACACAATGCTAGATATAGTTTTCGTACGGTTTGTCTATATACGATCAGAACGACGACTTGTTTTCCATGGCGTACCATATACACACTTCTACATGTGTAAAGCACACTTTAAGTATTAGTCTAGGAAAATATTGATTCGGCCGCTGCGCCAAGAGAGATAAAATTTCTTCGGATTTTGCATGAACATACAACTCGAGATGGTCTATTTAATGCTTGGTCACCGCATGAAAAGAATTAAAACGCATGCACGCTACCTAAGCAAATCAATTCATCGATTCCATTCTGTGAAAAACAGAGAGTTTGCAACAGAAAGGAAAAGATGAATCGATCTAGAAAAGTTCAATTCTTTCCCACATCAAGAAGATTTGGGAGCTGCCGTTGGCAGCCCGACATAGACTGGGTAAGGGGCGTCTTGGATTCGCTAACTATAGACTCCCTACCCATGCTTGTGGTAGCGCCGGCGGAGTGCACACCAACCATCCAACAGCCGACGACGGTGACATCCAGACTCAACAGTCGCGGCACCTAGCTCCAGTAGTAGCTCATTAACAAACACTAGTAACTGTGCACATGCAATGTACGTGTAATAATATAAGATATTTCTGTGTTAAGGAAGAGAATTCATTGCTAAATAGAAACCGAGCACTCTACTTTATATTTATTGGAGTATTATTTTGGACTCGCGTACCTAATATAGCTCGCCCATCTTATCTATTGGCTTAAAAGAAAAAATTGTGCCCTAGGTCATGTAGCCAAATAAATCCTTCATCGAGAAAGATCGCGCTCGGTTAGATCTACCATCAAATTTTCACATCTTCTACGAGAATGCTTCGGTCCCGGCTCTCTCTCCTTTATGACATCAATCTTTTCACATGCTCCCTATCAGTGACGGAGCTAGGGCATATGGAACGAAGATTCCTAGGGGTGCTCAAGTAGAGAAAAGGCATCTTTTCTATAAGGCCTGCAAGCAGGTTCAGGTGGAAGAAGGAAAGTAACACCATCTGGTTTTCTCACGGGGATGCCCCTTCCTTTCTATTCTATATTTGGATGGGAGCCTTCTTTTACGAATAAGCCATTCTCTACCTTTCATCTCTCTGAGTCACAATTGGTTGTAAATGTAAGACTATTTCCTTTTGATCAGCTTCTCTACATGTCGAGAGACAGAAGTCAACCATAGCCATCGGGCATGTTCATTGTGACCTGCATTCTGCTCCCTCGGGCAATTGACGCGACATCGGCGCAAGCAAAGGCAATATCTGTTGAGGGTGTGTTTCTGTTTTTCGTCGATCCAGGTTCAGATTATATACACAATCATATACTTCATCTTCAGAACAAAATCCGCATTCTTGAAGACAGGAAGAAGGCGCTGCTGGAAGAACAACAATCGCTCAAATACTCTTAATTTAGTCTTATTTCGTAGGCCCCAGCTTCAGTTTTTTTCTCGTGTTCTCAGGGTGAATATGTGGTGAAAAACAACTGTTCTAGAAAAAAAATACCGGTGTCATGTGCATCCCCCCTAGCTACATTTAGCTCCGTTGCTGCTCCATATCGACATGTTATCACGTACATGCACCCTCACACCGCCTAGCCTGATGCTCAGCCACAAGTTGTCGCAAATGATCCTAGCAAACATGCACGAGCAATGCGCATATTGAGGAATGCAACATACATTCCTAACATTGAAATCAAATAAATTTCAAACAATAAAATGTTTGAACTCATAGTAAAGATTAGAAAGCTTATTCTTCTTTAGCATATACTGTGTACGAGCAGAGTTCTATATATAACTACGCCATGAGTTTCACTAGGAAAGTCACCACCCACATCCACTAATTTCCCCGGTCATTAACGATGTCCCACCTGGCACAAGTAATGAAGGGTCTCCCTGTGGATGTGGTTGAGGTTCTGTGATACTCCGTTATTCCCATGTTGAATATCAACAAAGAGTATGAGCTACCTGTCGTGGTGGTGTCACGGCGGATGCCATGGGATGGCTTGAGTTGGGGCTGATGGACGTTGTAGGTATCCGGGAAGGTATTGCACGTAGATATACGCGCATGAAAATCACTGCAAACACAAGATCTATCCAGGTCCAGGGCCCTCGTGAGGAGGTAAAACCCTTACTCCTGCTTGTCTTCCTCTCTATATATGTGTATCCGAGTTACAAAGATGTTCCTCAAGCTCTCCTAGCTAGAGGAAGAAGAAGCTCTCTCTCTCTCTCTCTCTCTCTCTCTCTCTCTCTCTTTTCTGTCTAAGGAATGGAATGATCAAGCCCTGGGGTCGTCGTCCCTTGCATAGGAGGGGTATGACCACCTTATATACCGGTGGCCACGGTCAGTAAGTATAGGGGTGAGGCGAACTACATTGTGGCGCAACGCAGGCCGTACGGCACGAGGCCGAAAGTCTTCTCTACGGCTTGTACTGTGTGCTCTGCCCCCTGACAAGACGTGGCCTCGCCCATACCTCTGCACTCTGCGTGTGTACGTTCCGTGTCACCCGCCTAGTAAGTTGAACCGCACGCCTTTACTCTTCCGGGATCTTCGGAATATGCCTGCTCCATTGACCTTGGTCCGGGATAACTAGCTCGTCTCCTTACCCGGCTTATTCAAGTATAACTCTGATAACCCGGGGGAATGCTCACCTGCAAGATAATATACCAAGCACCTTTTAGTGACATCTCTTATGTCGGTTAACATATGCCGATTGGGCACTTAACTCGGTCAATATTCACTCGGTGTCCACTCCATGGACACCATTTTACACCAAGCATGACCCTACCCGGGGGTAGCCCCCGACATTAGTCCCCGAAGCTGGTATGGTCCAGATCCGGATGATGGGTTGTAGCAGCTTAAACCACAATTTCACAATGCTCAATCGACATACCACTTATGTCGGTTTCAACTTCAATCTCGGAACTGATCCACGATCAATGCCAAGGGTTCCACCGAATTCCGACATAACTCATGACGGATCACCGTTTCACCGAGAGTTCCAATCACTTAGCCATTTTCCTTGCTCGTTCCCACTATTACAAGGCGGGGTCGCCTCGTTTCCTCCGCGTTGTGGATACACCACGTGGCGGAGAACTACTACACGTGCCCCCTCGATTCCCGCGCTCCACAACACACGTGTCGTGCGCACGCAACGCCTGCACACTGGGCCCCGCGCCGCGTCAAATCCCCACAGTGCACTCGAGTGCCACCTCCGGAAGCCGCGGGATTAACTGTGAACGTCGCGCAGTAACTCTGCTTCGTGTGTTACCGCACACGCACTAACCGCACCGGTTACCGCAATAATAGGCACGATTAATCCAACGAACTCATGGCCTCCTCGGGATATAAATACCCATGCACTGGCTTTCGGTTCCTCTTCCTTCGCCACTTCTCCACTTATTCTCTGCTTCCTCCATCGGTCGAGCACGCACAGAGCACGAGCCTGCTCCTCCACGCGTCGTCGCCCTCCGTCGCTGCGCCGCGCCGGAATACCGACACCGCTGCGCCCTAGTGCTCCGTAGCGCGCTGGAGCGCTGCCGACTACATCTCCGCCATCGTAGATCCGCACGCGCGCCCGTCTCCAACTCCGGGCCGCACATCAACCTCCGTCGTGCTCTTCTTCTCCGCCGCCATTCTTCTCCACTAGGACCTATCTGCACCCCTGCGGTTCGTCATCTTCTTTCTTCACAAACGCAACTCAGTCCAAATGGATCTTACGGAAATTCTGGAACCTCCCTTCTCCGCCATGGCCCCGCAACAACTCGTCGCCGCGGAGCAAGAGGAAGAATACTACAAATAGGAATCCACACGCTCCGCGTGGGAGGGCTCCCATGTGACGCTCTCCGACATAACCTGGCTACCCAATACCCGGCGGATCCCGGATGGAGTCGTGTGCCGAGCTCCCGAAGACGAGATCCAGCCCGACCCCAACCCAGTGAGTATGTCATCTTCCTTGCTCATTTTGAGCGAGGCTTTTCCCTTCCACTTTCCGACTTCATGGAGAACTTCTTCAAGAAATTCGAACTCAAACCGCACCACCTTCCGGCTAACGCCGTCACCACCCTATCTTCTTTTATTTCTTTTTATGAGGGGTATCTCGGCCTCTGGCCCACTATCAATCTCTGGAGCAAATACTTTCATTTCTGGAAACAGGTTATTCCGGATACGGAGAACCCGGATGCTCCAAATCGGATGACCCAGTGAAGGGCCGCCATGGTGGTCCCCCGCCGAGGTTCCGAGTTCCCCTGGATCCGGGGCCTGGAGTCATGCAGCAAATGACTCAAGTCCTTCTTCTATGTCAAGAACACTTCCACCGAGGCAGATATCATCTGCCTCCCCAAATTCAATATTGAACATCCAGTATCCATGACGAATTGGTCATACAACCCTTGGACCAGCATACACAAGGTCAACCTCATTCACCAAGTTCTCCAAGACTTGATCCGAGATGGGCTCAAGGTAGATGTCTTACTCGCCACCTTTGTCAGCCGCTGATTACTGCCGCTTCATCGCTGGGTTCACAAAATCTGCCATATGAGCAGACCGCGGGACCCGAATCGGATCACCACCATCGAACTCACACCAAGGCGGAGGTGTTCACGCGGGTGAAGGAAATAGCGCGGACCCAACTCACTGAGGATTGGGTGTGGGGCATTGATTCTTACATCAGAGCACACACAGCGCCTGAGATAACTATTCCGGACCACACCGAGATACACTTATTCCGAAACAATTTATCTCAGTCCTTATATTCTGCATCTTATATCTGCAGAAGTTCGGCCGCGAGAAGGTTGAGGACGGCGTACCCCCTTCCACTAAATGGGGAGCAGACCGGACTAAGGATGATGCCTAGGATTTCGATGATGAGGATAACTTTGTCTATCCCGGACGCCATCTCGCTGCAGGTACGGTTAAGTCTTGCGTCTTGGCTTCCATCAGACATGAACCGATATTGCTCCTACTCCACCAAATGCTGCTGCCTAGTATCACTTGAACACTTTAACTTATTAGATCCCTGGGATACCGAGTGCAGATGTAATGAACAAGTTTATGCTTTTGGTACTTGTTAAGTTATTTTCAGTATTTGAACGAGACTGGCTAAATGTCAGATCGTTCTAGTTTAAGTCCTAGAGTATGTTTTCGTGTCCACTTAGCTTTTTCATCTCAGCTCTTGCCTACCACTTGTGGTTTATTGAATGCCGAGTCACAAGATTTCGAAAACCGAGTTTACCGTACTCACAACTTTGAGAAAAATATTAGAACCATTCAACACTTAGCCAAGAAAGAGATAACAAGGTTATGTTGACTCGCTAGTTTTTTCTTTCCTTAGCCGTTTTCATGTGTTCATTGACCCTTAGCTTGTTCTCTTGCTAGCCATGAAGCCAGGTTTCGAACAATAGCTGAGTCGAAGAGCTGGCTCTTAGGTTTATACACGATACTAAGCCGACATAGGAAATTCCGACATAGCCAACCGACATAAAAAAACAAAGAGTAAATACACACAAACAGGGTTAGGCAAAGGCAGTCCCCGGGTTCCACCTCGGGGTGCCGACATAACATAACTCGGTAGAGAGATATATACAATGCATTCTTAGGAATAAAAACGACAAAGGAGAGCTACATTCCAGGGATGCTTAGTTTCCTCTCTGGATCTATCCATCTTGTTCTTCTCCTGTTCCTGAGCATATATAAGATAGTAGGCATCATTGTGCAGAGCCCCGCTCACAATGAATGAACCTTCCCATAGAGGAGCGAGTTTGTGCATCTCGATTGTGCGTTGCACAAGCCTAAGCACCATATCTCCTTCTCCGAACACCCGAGGGTTCACTTTCCGGCTATCATAGAGCCCGAGATTCTATGGTGGAGGTAGATTTATCCCACCCGCCCTATATCCAGTTGAAGAAAACTATGATACCGGATTTTGCTCAGATCGCCAATACCCTGCTGAAATTGCCGCCTCTTCGGAGATGACCGCAATCAGATCTCACTTTATTGGCATGGTGCAGTCCGAGGTCGCTGAAAACACGGATGAAAGTAATCCCGTGGAAGAGGCAGATGAGAACAACCCCACAGTTGAAGTGGAAGATCTGACACCCGTCAAAGAGATGATGAACTCGGAAGCCGACTCTGTGCTAGCCGCCCTAGAGGCGAGATTGGAGTCAGAATCCGGATCTAAGGATTTAGATACCGAGGATGAAGATGAAGACGCTTTCGAAAGAAAGGTCAAATCTACGCAAGGGGGCTTCCATGAAGTGCTTATGGAAAAACCGGCTGAAAACACATATGCCGGAGATGATGAAGACCCCAAAACAAACCTCCCTCTTCCAAGAAGAAAAAGAAGACTGCCAAGAAACTCCACTATAAACTCAAGAAGAAGAATTGGCAGACATTGCTAATCAAAACCTGGAAGTAGGAAGAGGAAGCGGAGTCAAGCCCGCGGAGAAGAAAACGAAGGAAATCCCTGTTCCACTAATGTCAGAACAGGACAAACTTGAGTTAATTCAAACACCAGTAGGAGGTGACGAACCCCCTAAAGTGCTGGAAGCCAGGAGACAAGCTCTACAGCGGCAACAACAACATCTATTCAAAACTCGGGAAAACCTCCAAAAAAACCCAAGCTAGCATTAAATTGCAGCAGGAAGAAATAGAGGAGTACGAAAGAAGAAATATATCTGGCATAAAACCTACAAGGTTACCCGGAATCGCAAAGCCGGATGTGCTGCCGCCAAAAGAACGGTTCCAAAACCCTTCTTGGCAAAGGCAAGTAAAAGACACTGATGCCAAGGGCGAACGCGTATACAAAATCGCAGCAGAAAACGCGAAAGCCGCATTCGCCATCCTCAATGATGATGTGTACTCCAATGAAAAAAAAACTTCAAGGGGTGTATGCTTTCGTAGGAAAAGCATTGCAACAACAACAGCGAGGGCATGCAAGATCAGGGAAGTTGCATGACGACTCAGACCTATGCAAAACCGCCACATGCGCCGCTGGAGCACCTGGACCTGGCGAACCTGGATATTCAGGCAAATTTAAGAGAAGAAGGAAGATCCGAGAAAGGACAAGAAAATTCCAGATCATAAGGATGCAGCGTCCAGAACATGATCCCATCTGCCGAAAGGCGGAAATAATCCCCGTGATCGGGAGGAACAAAACCGGAAGCCAACAGATGGAAGTATTGCCGACAAAAATGCCGGCAGGAAAAGAAAGCCGGAAGCCGACAGATAGCTTCAAAGCTTCCGAGAATACAAGACAGGTTATCCTAGATCCCAAAGATCCGACAAAGTTTGTCGTAGTGGGAACCGGGATGACTGACAAATAGGAAAGCGCGCTCGTCAAGTTTCTCCGTGAGAACTGGGATTTTTTTGCCTGGTGTCCTGCCGACATGCCAGGTGTACCCAGGGAACTTGCTGAGCATCAACTCAAGGTGATTCCAGGATCAAAACCGGTCAAGCAAGGTCTCCATCGATTTGACGGAAAAAGACGGAAGGCTATTGGCAAGGAAATTATTCGGCTTTTAGCAGCTGATTTTATCCGGGAAGTTATACATACCGATTGGTCTGCAAACCAAGTATTAGTCCCGAAGAATGACAGTATTGTTCTTAGGATGTGTATAGATTACACCGGCTTAAACAAATTGTGTCCAAAAGATAGGTTCGCATTACCGCGAATCGATCAAATAATAGATGCCACTGCTGGCTCTGAGCTTTTATGCTTTTTGGATGCTTATTTCGGGTATCATAAAATACGTATGAAGGAGGAGGACCAAATTAAAACTTCCTTCATAACCCCGTATGGAACATACTATTATATAACCATGCCTTTTGGCTTGAAGAACGCAGGTGCAACATACCAGCGTTGCATGCAACGTTGTTTGCATAGTCAGATTGGCAAAAACTTACACGTTTGCGTGGATGATATTGCCGTCATTTCGAAGGAAAAGGATACACTCCTTGAAGATCTACGAGAAACTTTCGAAAATTTACGCACTTATAAAATGAAGTTGAATCCATTAAAGTGCGTATTCTGTGTTCCCTGAGGAAAACTTCTGGGTTTTATCGTTTCTCACAGAGGAATATAAGTAAACCCGGAAAAGATCAAGGAAATCTTGAAGATCTCAAAGCCTACGTGCTTAAAAGATGTACAAAAATTGACATGTTCTGCAGCCGCAGTCAGCAGGTTTATAAGCCGACTAGGAGACAAAGCTCTGCCATTATACAAATTGTTGAAGAAATCCGACAAATTTGAATGGACAGAAGAGGCGGACAAAGCATTAACTCAGTTAAAAGAAACCTTGATGAAAGCTCCGATTTTGTCATCACCAAAAGACAAAGAACCCATGTTACTGTATCTTACAGCGACAAACAGGGTTATTAGTGCAGTGATAGTTGTGGAAAGGCGGAAAGACGAGCAAAGCCTACCATATCAATACCTAGTGTATTATGTCAGGGAAGTATTCTCCGAGTCAAAACAAAGGTATCCACACTATCAAAAGCTGGAATATGGCGTGTTTTTCGCATCTAGAAAACTCCGTCATTATTTCCAAGGACATTCCATAACAGTGGTATGTAAAGCGCCACTAGGGGATATCATCAACAATGCGGACGCAACAGGCCGAGTAGCCAAATGGGGCATCGAGCTAGCTGCGTTTGACATTAAGTACTAACCCCGGATGGCAATAAAATCCCAGGCGTTGGCAGATTTCGTCGCTGATTGGAAAGAAGCAACGGAAACACACCAATGCCAGAGTCGGAATACTGGGTCATGCATTTTGACAGATCCAAGATGAAGGAAGGCGCTGGAGCTGGTGTAGTGCTAAAATCCCCAAAGGGTGATACTATGGAGTATGTATTTCAAATACACTTCAACGCCAGTAATAACGTGGCAGAATACGAAGCTTTGCTTCATGGCTTGCATATTCCAAAAGAAATAGGTGTCAAACGCATACTATGCTATGGTGACTCGGATTTGGTACAACATCAGCTAAACCAAACATGGGACGCCAAAAGTTCCATCATGGCCTAATATCAGAGAACGGTGGATGAATTTGCCATTTGCTTCCTGGGATTTGAAGTACTTCATATATAAAGGGAAGAAAACTGGAACGCGGATGCATTAGCCCGCATGGGCTCGGAAAGAGTAAAAACCCTACCACCTGGTGTGTTTGTCCAACATTTGCATGAACCATCGATCAAAGGTGGAGATGTTGAGTATCCTCTTGTTTCCGAGTCAATCGAAGTTCTACTCGTTAAACCGGATTGGACAATCCCATATTTAAACTTCTTAGTTGATCAGAAGTTCCCGGATGGAGAAGACGAGGTCTTGCAAAGACAGATACAACGTCGATGCAAAGGATACACGGTAATTAATGGTTGCCTGTATAAACGCAGCACTGTCGGAATTTTTCACCGATGTATTTCTCCAAAATAAGGCCTAGAAATCTTGCAAGAAATTCATGCTAGAGATTGCAGACATCATGCTTAATCAAAAAGCATAGTCAAAAAAACATTCCGTGCAAGCTTTTTCTGGCTAACAGCCAAGACAGACGCCGAACACATAGTAAACACATGTCCCGGATGTCAGTATTACGCCAAGCAGACGAATATGCCAGCCCAAGCACTCAAAACTATCCCCATTACATGGCCATTTGCGGTATGGGGGCTAGATATGATGGGACCATTTAAAACTGAAAGAGGTGTACTCACACATCTAGTTGTTGCGGTAGATAAGTATACCAAGTGGGTGGAGGCAAAACCCATCAAAAAACTTGGCGTAGTCATGAGATACGGTGTTCCACACAGCATAATCACGGACAACGGGACAGATTTCTCTATTAGAGAGTTGGCAAAATATTGCCGACAAAAGGGAATACGCCTAGATCTTGCATCTGTGGCACACCCACAATCCAATGGGCAGGTTGAAAGAATGAAGAGCTCAATCTATTGTAGATGTTGAAATGCCTCAAGAAGCCATAGGAAGGATGGGTGTGGGATTTTTCGCCCCATTGAGGGATACCTTATCGCGACTCGAGAAGGACTATGCTCTACTCAAGTGGAGCCCTCTTCTATAATAGAAGAACAAGCCAATGAGCCAAGTGATACACCTAACAAAGAACATTTTGAAGACCCTCCTCTCATTGACCAAGTTACTATGCAAGATGCAACCACTCTTATCATTCATGCTAGTCAAGGTCAAGGACAAGATGAACCTTCGTCATCCTCCTCTCCTCAAGTTGAAGCTAGTGTGGATGTTGATGATGATGATGATCAAGTCCAACAAATTAGTCAAGACGGGGACCCAAATTATCAAGATGATCAAGTGATTCCTCCTCGCAATAATGAGGAGATCGCAGCCCGTTGTGCTAGAAGTATAAGAAGAGCTTTGAAGCATATTGATGCACAAGACAACAAAGTATTGGAAGATGTTCAAGCTAGAAGATCCACAAGAATACAATTGTCTCACATTAGTGAGCATCTAGCACACATATCTATGGTGGAACCACAGAAAGTGTTTGAAGCTCTTGAGGACTCCGATTAGATTGAAGCTATGCAGGATGAGCTTAATAACTTTGAGCGCAACAAGGTTTGGAGATTAGTTGAGAAGCCCAAAGATTGCCACAATGTTATTGGCACTAAGTGGATATTCAAGAACAAGTAAGATGAGCATGGCATTGTTATAAGGAACAAGGCAAGATTGGTGGATCAAGGTTACACTCAAGTGGAAGGCATTGACTTTGATGAAACCTATGCTCCCGTGGCTCGCTTTGAGTCCATCTGTATCCTTCTTGCATATGCATCTTCGCATAATTT
Organism: Alopecurus myosuroides; assembly: GCA_028641055.1. Taxonomy (NCBI): domain Eukaryota; kingdom Viridiplantae; phylum Streptophyta; class Magnoliopsida; order Poales; family Poaceae; genus Alopecurus; species Alopecurus myosuroides. Next base: position 315,376,228 of record CM054061.1, read on the forward strand.
CAAATTGCAACAAATGGATGTCAAAAGCGCTTTCTTGAATGGTCCACTCAAATAGGAGGTATATGTTAAGCAACCCCCGGGGTTCGAGAACCTCAACTTCCCTAACCATGTCTACAAGCTCGATAAGGCACTCTATGGACTTAAACAAGCATCACGTGCGTGGTATGAGCACCTTAGAGAGTTGTTGGATGACCGTGGTTTTGAAGTTGGGAAGATCGACCCCACTCTCTTCACAAAGAGGGTAAAGGGAGAGATTTTCATATGCCAACTCAATGTGGACGATATCATATTTGGCTCAACTAACCAAGCTTTCAATAGTGAGTTCTCAAAGCTTATGACTGACAGGTTTGAGATGTCCATGATGGGAGAGCTTAAACTCTTCCTTGGCTTTGAGATCAAGCAATTGGCTCATGGGAATTTCATTTATCAAGCCAAGTATACCCAAGACATGCTCAAGAGGTTTAATTTCCAAGGTGCAAAAGAGAAGCATCTCCTATGCAAGTCAAGTGCCACCTCAAGCGCAATACAGATGGTAAAGATGTGTACCAAAAGTTGTATCGTTCTATGATTATTTCTTTGCTTTATATTTGTGCATCTAGGACCGATATCGTTTTGAGTGTAGGTGTGTGTGCAAGGTATCAAGCGGCTCCTAAGGAAAGCCACTTAGTGGCGGTCCATAGGATTTTCGATATTAGGTTCATACCTCAAGGTTTGGTTTGTGGTACCCAAAGGGGGAACAATTCTCTCTCAAGGGCTACACGGATTCCGATTGGCGCGGTGATCAAGATGATAGGAAGTCCACTTCCGGGGCTTGCCAATTCCTTGGTAGGTCCTTGGTGAGTTGGTCTTCCAAGAAGCAAAATTGCATATCTCTCTCCACCGTCGAAGCCGAGTACGTGGCAGCCGCAAGTGCTTGCACCCAATTGCTATGGATGAGGCAAACCCTCAAAGAGTATGACGTTCATTTGGATAAGGTGCCTCGCATGTGTGACAATGAAAGTGCCATCAAGATCGCCCACAACCCCGTGCAACACACAAGGACGAAGCATATTGAGATTCGTCATCATTTCATCGAGATCACGTGGCAACATGTGATATGGCTTATGTCCCCACCAAGGATAATCTCGCGGACAACTTCACGAAGCCACTCGATGATGCAAGATTCATGTTCTTGAGGAATGAGCTAAATATCATTGATTCTAGTAGCTTGACTTGAGGATCTTGCACACACCCCTATAGTTGTGACGTGTTTGGGTTTAGATGTAGGCATGGACATATGGGGAGTGTTATCCTAACACATTGGGTTCTCCCTCCCCCCATTATGCCCACAGCAAAAAATTCATTGTTATCTCTCTTTTTCTAATGTTGAATTGTGAGCTTCAATGTCGAGAATTGGCAATGCACCCAAGATATATTTTCGCGGTTGCATACCATAATCTCTTACATGGTGGCTTAGGCCACCAACCTCTTCTCTTGAAGAGTTGGTTATTGTTTGGTTCTTATTTGGTGTTATTCGTTGTTTTCCTTCTCTGTTTGTGTTTTGTGAGTCTTTGTTGTCGTTTGGGAAACACACTCTCACTTTTCCTTATTCGAATTTTGTCTTCCTTGAAAAAGTTTGAGTGTGTAGTACCATCTCAGTTTGAGATCTTATCCCAAGCCTCATGTTTTCCCCCTTAGACAATTTCTGCTCCAAAAACTATAATCTTTTTGATCTCTTACCTGAAGGAAGAACCTGGCTAGCGGTACTACCGCTGTAACTGATAGTAGTACCCAGCACACGATACTACCCGGCGTCGTGCACGGTACTACCGTTGCAGGGGCTCGCGCCTAGCACAAACCCCAGGAGAGGCACTACCTCGCGGTACCAGTAGCACCAGGTGAGCGGTACTACCGCTGAGCACAGCGGTACTACGACTGCGGTGAAAATCCGTGGGGTTAAATATGGATCTAGGAGAGGGAGTTACCCCTTTTACCTCGTCTCTCCCTCATTCATCCCCCACACCGGGTCTCGCTTCCGCTGCTCCTTCCATCCGCTGGAGAGGGTTCTCTCCGGCGATCGAGTGCTCTAATCACGCCGGAGGAAGCCCAGGGATCACCTCCAACCTCTTCTCCACGACGACGAGCTCCGATGCTAGTGGTTCTAAGGGTGGAGGTCGCAGGCGTGCGACTAATAGGACTCGGAAGAATCCCGAGGAAGATGAGACTCCAGAAGTGATGCCACATGGCAATTTGACTAGGAGGCAGAGGCCCGTGTTGATGAAGTCACAAGCAGCAAGGGACAAATCTATTGTTAACATGCCTGATGATCAGTTCCGTAGAGAGAGGAGGAACCACCCCTACACCAAGCCAAGGGATCATAGGGCTAATGAGTGCTTATGTACTCCCTTTCAGGAGCGGATTTTTTATGAGGAGTACCCGTTGAACAAGAACAAAGTGGTAACTCAATTCTCCATCAATGTGCCTTTCATGAGATCCAAGATGGATTCTTTGGTGAAGCTCTAGAGATATGTGAGGAGTTTGGTCTTCTGGATTTCACTGTGATCAACGAAGGCTATGATGAGCATCTCGTGGGCTAATTCTATGCACACTTTAATTCCATACTGATGAGAGGAGGATCACATGTATGACCAAGGATCAGAAGTTCTCTGCTTCTTGGGTTGAGTTTGCTACCTGTGTTGGGTCTTCAGGACTTTGGGGATATTCTTGATACTTCCTTCCACACTACTTTGTTCCGGGTTCCTGATGGTGCAAATCTTGCACTCGTTGGGAGACCCCAAGAGGAGGGTGTGATGTGCACATCGGTAGAAATTTCCCCTTAGTTAAGAACCAAGGTTATCAATCCAGTAGGAGAAAGAGGATCTTCAGAAGGTTGATGCCACTGACGGTGGTGATGGCGCCTCACCGGTGTCAGCAATAACGCGGAACCTGCACACAACGCAACCAAAATACTTTGTCCCAACGGTATAGTGAGGTTGTCAATCTCACCGGTCTTGCTGAAAACAATGATTAGAGGTATAGTGTGGAAAATCGTATATGCTTGCAGTAAGTAAAGGAAAGCAGGAAATTGTAGAGGTTTGTTTAAAAGTGTAGGAAAATGAACCGGGGTTCATAGGTTCACTAGTGGTGTCTCTCCATAAAATATAGCATGTTGGGTGAACAAATTACAGCTGGGCAATTGACAAATAGAGGTTGCACTGTAGTGCACATTCATGACATGATGACTACTATGATATTTAGTGCGGGCATTACAACAATATACATAGGCCGTAATCCAACTGCATCTATGACTAATAATCCACCCTCAGGTTATCATCCGAACCCCCTTAGGTATTAAGTTGCAAGCAACAGATAATCGCATTAAGCAATGTGTGTAATGTAAGCAATGATTGTACACATGGGCACTCACACCGTTGTTTTCTCCCTAGTGGCAACAGCACATCCTCCCCCGTCACGTTTCTGTCACTCGAGCACAGGCGAAAAGGAGGCATGAACCCACTATCGAGCATAAATACTCCCTCTTGGAGTCACTAGCAACTACTTGGCCAGAGCAACCACTAGCAACGGAAAGCATGCAAGATCACAAATAACATATGCAATAAAGACTATAATCAACTTGGCATAAGTTCAATATTCATCAGATGCCAGCAAACGCAACACATAGAAGTACATAAGAACGATCTCGATCACGTTAGGCAGCTCACGAGATCTAAACATGGAGGCATAGGAGGAGAAGACAACCATCTAGCTACTGCTATGGACCCGTAGTGCCAAGGATGAACTACTCACGCATCACTCCGGAGGCAGGCATGGTGATGAAGAGGCCTCCGGTGACGATCTCCTCTCCGGCAGGGTGCCGGGAGACAGCTTCAGAACCCCCTGATCTAGGGTTGACGACGACGGCGGCTGCAGAACTTTTCGGGGATATTTGATAAGGTTCCTAGGGTTTTCCATCGGAGGAGAATAAATAGGCGAAGGGGAAAAGGAGGTGGAGCCCTAAGGGCCCCACACCACCCCCTGGCGTGGCCAGGGGGGGGGCGCCACCCCATGGTGTGGTCCCCCTGGTGCCTGTCTTCGACTCCTCTTCGGTCTTCTGGATGCTTCCGGGGAAAAGGAACTTCGGGATTTGTAGGGTCCAATTCCTAGAATATTTTAGAATAACTTTTCTGAAATAAAAAACAGCAGAAAACAGGGAACTGGCACTTAACATCTTGTTAATATGTTAGTCCCGGAAAACGTGTGAAAATGCTATAAAGAAGGGAGAAAACATGTAGTAATTGGCATAATATCATCATGGAGCATCAGAAATTATAGATACGTTGGAGACGTATCAGTTCCCTACTCGGAGAAGTCTATGGCTCCTCAGGATATGTATGATCTCTACATCCCGAGCCGCGCTATGGTTGGTCTCTCTAAGAATCTGTTGCTTGTGTATGCCATCCTGCACCGGATCTTCCGGAACACTCTGGTACTAGAGCGGTAGTTCCCTAGTACTACCACCAGCCACTTCGATTTATTTCGAATACGTGGCTAGCGGTAGTACCGGTGGCACTAGCGGTAGTACCGTTGCTGGAAGTACTATGGTACTTCCGCGGTAGTACCACCCGCACCTGTGTCTGGGACACCGCAAGTACCACGCTGGTTGCTAGGGGGAGGTAGTACCACCAGACACGAAAAAGGGTCAAACAGCTAGTTTTGGGGAGGGGGCTATAAATACCCCATCCCCTTCTTCTCCAAAGGGTTGCTCGAACCAGCATTATATTCAAGCATTTATTGAGCCTCCAAAAGTTAGATCTCTCTCAATCCCTCCACCCAAACTCGTTTATACTTGGATGATTGAAGGAGAGGACCCCGATCTACATCTTCAACGAGCCGTTCTTCATTTCCCTCTCATTCTCTAGAGGGATTTGAGTCTAGGGTTTCTTGTGGAAAACCTAGACTCCATTGCTACACTTGTTGGTGATTGGTGATTGTTGGGAGCCCCCAATTTGGTTGTGGGTGTGTGGCCCAAGCTTGTTTGTAAAGGATTTGATTCCCGCCTCAAAGGGGATCAATAGTGGAAGGTGGACGTAGGCCTTTGTGGCGGGGTTCATCGGAGAATAGGATGAGGACTTTGTGGCGTTGAGTAGGCCTTTGTGGCGAGCTCACACCCCTCCAACGAGACGTACTCGGGAATACATCGTGTCTCCGTGTGCTTCGTATCGGTTACCTCGTTCCCTTCCTCCTTTACTTGTGCTTGTGCTTGTTCTTGTCATATAGGTAAATTCACCGTAGTTGTATTATCTAGAGAATTTACCTTTGTGTCAAGCCTAATTGTGAAGAAAAATTAAAATTGGTCGTAGAACCTATTCACCCCCTCTAGGTGCCCTCACTTACCGTTCACATGTGAGTGGAGACCAATCAAATGTGTGAACTCTGGTGGCATACCAATGAATTCGAAATTTGAGTGAGAAGAGTTCTTGTGATTGTCGACACTTTCCCTGACCTTGATTCGAAATTTGAGTGAGAAGAGTTATTGTGATTGTCGACATTTCGAACACACTTTTGAGTGAGTAAAGCTTTCAACAGAGCATGTCTTGTTCATCTGAACTAATGCTGGGAGTCTTCTTAATGTATCAACAAGGGGCTATACAACGAGAGTACATTTCCTTCATTTATGGTTAGGGAGACAATGGACTTTGGCTATGTTTTGCTGGATAATCAACTGTCCATAAACATATAGCCATGGTTGGCACCAAGTTGTGATCCAAATCGATATATTTCCTTTGGTAACCTAGTATAAGGAGTGGTTTTGTAATAGAGGATGATTTGAGAATGAGTTCCAAAAGTCTAATAGGCTTGATGAAGAACCCTTGCACACACTTAGATGCCCCCATGTATAAGATGATGGTCTCTTTTAGTTACTCATGGTGGCATGGTCAGTGGCGGAGCCAAGGGGACCAATATGGACCCCCTATGGCATGCAAATCAAGGATTTTTTTTACCCGTACAAAGTATCACATGTTTGCCCCCTAATTGATTAGAACGTCGGGCTCCCTCCAATAGTCAATCCTGGCTCCACCCCTGGGCATGGTGCTAATGTGTGGCAGCACTGATATCGTGTGGGAGGGGATGGGGTGGGGCAAGTAAAATGCTGGTCGACGAGGCTCGATTAAGATGGCGACATTCTCTAGGTCACCTCGGGAGGAAAAAATCAAGAAAATATTCGTTATGACTTTGATTTATGGGATAATAAGTTTATTTTGTTTTAGATTTTGGTTTTTGTTGGGATGCTACCTTAGGCCACATTTTTTTGTTCTACCCTCCATCTCGATGTTGCTTAACCATTTTTTTATAAATTAAGAAGTAGTTTATTTTTTCACTTATATTAAACTTAACAACACCTCGGATATAATTGTGCATCTAGTCTCTAGATGTAGTTTACCATACATATATATGTACATTTACAACATGTTTGGATGTCATTCATGTAGTTTAGATTTTCACTTTGATTAACTTAACAAAATCTCAAGAATGTGCATCCATATACAGTTCACAGTTCACATATTGACATATATCTATATTAAGTGCTTAACCACCTTTTAATGTAATTTTTTTACATCCAAGTGTATTTGAATCTTCGTATATATGTCACTTAACCACAATTTTGGATGTCATTGTACATGCATATGTTAATTACTTTAGTTAGATGTAGCTTTGGATGTAACTACAGAAATAGCAACCAGTACACGGATGTATTTTAATGTTAGTTTAGATGTAACTTAAGTGTCTGTTTTTCCACATTGATATGTAGTAGTTAAACCCATAGGAAAACATACTAAAAGATATCTAGTGCTACCACCACTTTGGGTGCTACCGTGCTACCGCCAAAATAAAGTAGTTTTAAATGTTTCAAAAAAAATTACAAAAAATTGTTGATGTTCACAAGTTATATTTATATAATCTCTAAAACTTTTCAGCTCTAAATTCGAAATGAACAATGAGAAACAAAAAAGATAAACCTGACTTGAATAGTGCCATTTTTTGTCTTTTTGTGAGACCATTGACACAATTCATGCCCAATTTGTCTTCTTTGTTTCTCAATGCTCATTTTGAATTTAGAGCTGAAATTTCAGGAGGTTTTACAAACATACATTTAGATTTTTTTTGAAACATTTAAATGAATTTTATTTTGTGGTATCATGGTACACTAGATATTTTCTAAAAAACATAAATGGTGTGGTAACAGGGTGTCTATACTGCATTTCATAACCCGTTCATCACACATTTCTGATTTGTGCCTGTAACCAGCTTTCTCAACTCCGACCTTATAAGTGACATCTCTCCGCTATCTTACAAAATATACTCCATTTTATCTCCTTATAACCACAATAATTTTGGTGAAAATTTACATGTACAATTTAGATCATCTCTAGTCGGGCGCCCCATTCGACGTTCGGACGCGCCCCATTGCCCCCCCCCCCCCCGACATCACCCATCCGGACGGCGAATGGGGCGCCCAAAGCACATTTTTTTACAATTTATAAATATTTGTGAAGTCCATACATATATAGAAATAAATAAATATGTTTTTAACAATACAAATATAGTTTCGCACGTAGCTAGCTAAAAATTCAAATTAAATTATCCATAACAACAAAAAACACAACTATGTCGCTGCCAATCCTTTGCAGACCCACAAATGCTCCACTGGATCGTTTTGGAGTTGGTCATGTATAGCTTCATCTTGGATCTCCATGTGCATGTCGATGAAAGTTGTCCAATCAGCTGGAACGGTCGTGATAAAAAACGGCGAGAGGACCCTGCTAATTAAACGGAATGGGGTCATGCACATGATCTCCACGTTCATCTTCAAGGATCATGTTATGCATGATCACACATGCATTCATCACCTCCCGCATCTGCTCGGTCAACCAAGTGAGAGCAGGGTAACGAACAATGTCAAACCTCGGCTGGAGCACCCTAGATGCACGGTCGACATTGGCGGAGCATGGCCTTCAACAAGTTTCACTGACCTAGAGAACGCATCAGCACATTGATGTCGTCGTGAGATCCTGCCATGCCAAATAAAATGTGACAAATCCAAATCTCGTGGTCAGCCACTGCCTCAAGGATCACGATGCAAACTCCATGATGCTCCCCTTTGTACAGTCCTTGCCAACCAAAGGGACGGTTCTTCCAGCTGAAATGCACGCAATCGGTAGTTCCTAGCATTTTCGGAAACCCTCTTGCTTCATTCGTTGCGAAGATCCGAGTTGTTTCCTCCTCATTTGGCCCTCTCAAATAGTTTGGACCAAACACAACCACTAGTATCTTGCGGAACCTGTACATGGATTTTACCTTGCAGAACCTGTACATGGATATAGCAGCAGTGCACTTCTGAGGTGATGGGAACCCAAACGTTCCCACGACATATTTCTTCATCTTGAACCATGGGTCATGCTCCCGCACATGTTTCACCAAGGTTTAATTAGGGTTTTCGGGACACGACATATTTCTTCATCTTGAACAATCTCCTACCCACCCGAAATCCCCGATGGAAGTCCCTTGCATCGAACCTTGGCACCTCGTGAAAGTAGTCCGCGAAGAGCATTGCATACCCCTCCATCGTCATCCTCGGTTTCGTCTTCCTCCTCTGGCTTTGGTTCGGCGTTAGCTTCCTCGTCAGCTTGAAGCTTTGCAAGGCAACAAGAATGGACACGGTCTCATCTTCCTCGGATCCTATCTCGGCTTCTTTTTTATTGCAAGGCAAGTAAGAATGGCCACGGTCTCATCTTCCTCGTCGGCTTGAAGCTTTGCAAGGCAAGCAAGAGTGGGCATCGAGCCGCGCCGTCACGTGGCGTTTTCCCTCGTTTTGATTTTCTTTATGCCTATTACGAGGCACGGCTCCACACACTCTGGCGATTCGTCCGGAGGTCCCGACGCGCCCAGGAGGCTGGGCTGGGCGAGCCATTGGGCGCCATTTTTCGGCGGGCTGGGCCCAAAGAGAGAAGGGGATGCTCTTAAAGGTTACCGTTTGTTTCTTCTTATATGCGCTTGTGGGGATGTACAAGTTGCGTTGCACGAGATGGTACGTTTAGTGGATGAGCTGAAACCAAGAAGAATAGGTTGAAGAAAGATGATGATGTAAGCTGTCTAATGATATGACTCTTCGGATGCTTGAATGTCATGTTTATTATCCTTGTAGTTGTAGGTACACGGTTACCAGCAATATCACTAGCTCCTCTCTGAAACATACTATAAGGCACAGTCTCTAAGTAAAAAAGCTCTGGTATATTTACAAATGCTAATAGTGTAGGTATGGGACATCCAGCTTGTAAATACAGGGAGGTAGAAGTCACGGGCTGTGTCAGATACGTACTCCTATTTTTCTCATCTACTGGTGGTTGTAGCTAGACAATTGACAAAGTTTTGAAGGGTGCACGCGACGTGCGCATTCAGGGGTTTTGTCGTACTTTCCAAAATTGGAAAGCTTGGGCAGGTCCGGGAAGACTCCACGGATTTCAAAACGCGGGCCGGCACGTCCATATTATGAGCCAAATATTAGTCTACGAGATGGAGGTGTACTACTCTCTCCAGCCAAAGGAGAATATGAATGTGTAGCAAACCGTGTCTCTAGTGTTAACTCCTCTTTGTATCCCTCTGTCTACATATACATATAAGGGGTATGGAGTAAGTACTCCAACCGATGTATACGTATATTGGTGGACCCCTCTGTACTATACCTGCGTTAGGGTTTCCTTCGCACTATATAACACGCAACGCGAGGCTCGGAGAGCCATCGCTTCCTCGCAGGTTTGATACGGTATCAAAGCCCCTTTGTTCCATGACCTAGCCGTCGAAGAACCGATCTACCAAAAACCCTAGAAAAAAACTACACCGCCCTCCTCCTCCCGTCCAGCCATGTCGAGCTCGTCCTCGGTGATGTCCCTGGCTGTGGCATTGGGAGATCCTCCCACACAACTTCTCACTAGGGACAACTACCTCGGGTGGAAGGCCCTTGTGATGCCGGCGCTACGTGGAGCACTTGTTCTCTCTCTCTCGTTGAAGGGAAGGAAAAGGCGCCATAAGAATTCGTGGAGGTGGTGGAAGCCGGGAAGAAGACGATGATCGAGAACCCCGCGTTCACCGTGTGGATCTCGAGAGATCAGCAAGTGCTGCGGTTCCTTTTGAACTCGCTCTCGCCGGACATGCTCGCGCACGTCACCGGCCTCGACACCGCTGCTGAAGTGTGGGCTGCAATCTCTGCCATGATCTCTACTCCGTCAAGGTCCAGGATCCAAAGCTTACGATCAGCCCTCAATGACACAAAAAAAAGCAAACCTCACCGCCGCCAAATACTTCGCCAAGATGAAATCTCTCGCCTCCGAGCTCGCGGCGGCCGGAAAACCCCTCGATGATGACGAGTTTATCGGGTATCTCCTCCATGGACTGGATCAGTCCTACAATGCCTTCGTTGCTGCTATAAATGCCAACCCTGGTACCACACTGGCGGATCTTTTTAGCCAGTTAAATGCATATGATGTTCGTCAAGAATCGGAAGAAGGACAAGACTTTGTCTCCTCGGCAAATCTCGCTCGACGGGGTGGTGCTCCCCAGCTGCGAGGACGTCCAGATGATCGCGATCGTGGACGCGGAGATGATCGTTGCCCGCGCCAGGACGATCGGCCTCGCCAAGAAGATCGCCCACGCCAGGATGGGCGTGACCGCGGTGACTACGGTCGTGGCGAGTACGGCTACCAGCGCCAGGACGTGCGTGGCGATTAAGGGCGCGGTGTAACACCCGGGGGATTTTTTTCCCCCAATTAGAAGTTGATTGTTTTTTTTCTTTTGGCATTGCATTGCATTGCATTGCATCATGACATTGCACTTGTTTCCCAAACCAATTCAAAAGTTTCAAACCCTTCACTTGTTCAAATTTGAATTAATTCAACTAATGTGATATTTTTCTCCCAAACTCTTTCAAATTTCAAAGTGCAACAAAACTTCTGAAAGTTTGAAAACAAACTTTGGTGCACTCGTGCATTTGCAATTACAAAACCACAACAATTTACTTTGGCATTTTCTGACACCAAAAACCCCTCTAATTACTATTTCTCTCTTCCTATTTCTTTTACAAAAAAAAATGTTTGAGTGAGAGAGAGAGAGAGAGCAGCCCACCAGGCCCACCAAACCAGCCCACCCCAGCCTTTCTCCTTCCTCCATCCGTACAGGCACGAGGAGAACGTGATCCCCTCCTGTCGTTTTCACCAAAGCAGACCACCGCACCCACCTGCTCCACCTGCCCTCCTCCTTATCTACCCCTCCCCTCCTCCACAACCCTAACCCTAGCCTCCCTCTCCCTCTCCTTCCCTTCTTCCAGCCGCCGCCCCCTTCCTCCTCTTCTCTGTTTCTCTTTTCTTCACCCACCACCCCACCTCCATGACCGGAGTTGGAAGCTCAAGGAGGCGAGGACATGGTCGCCGGCAAGGGCGTCCGAGGATGGGAATGGAATCGCCTCGCCGTCCTCATCCTCCACGCCGAAGATCGGCACCCGAGGACGTTCCGAACAGCCCCGCCATGGCCATCTTTCTCCTCCGTCCACAAGCACGTTATGGCCACGGTCGCCGTCGTCTTCCTCATCTACAGCGCCTCCGGCCGCCCCCAGCCTTCCCCACGGTGAGGAAACCTTCTGGGACCTCTCCCCTACCTCCCCTCGTGCTCTGGGTGCCCGCCATCGAGCGGTGGAGTCGCCGTGTCGCTGCAGGTCGCCACCGTCCGCCTATGTCTGTCACCGTCCCGTGCAGAACAGAGATCTGGTGTTCAGTTTCGTCAGATTCCGTCGCTGTTACCCTTTAACTTTCTTCAGTTCTGTATGTGTTCACAAACCGCAGCAGCAGCCAGTGGTTGCGCACCGATCCACACTCCCTGGAGCCCCGAGTTCGAATCCCACCCGTGGCAAAGCCACCCCTTTTTTCTCCATTTTCTTTTATTTCTCGAAATCCAGAAAAACAGAACTGAATCTTTATTTGTAAAATCAATAAAAAATTGAAAAATGCTCCAATTTCAATGATTCAAATTTCTATGGATTCAGAATCTTGTGATCTTTCTGTTAGTCACAAAGTTGCAACATGTTTCTGTAATTTTTTTTGCACTAAATAATTAAATACAGAAATGGCTATTAAAATTTGAAACTTTGGAAATTCATAACTTGAGTTCTGTTCACCCAAATTGAGCAAACTTGAGCTCTAAAAATTTGTATTAACAAACTCTACACAATGGTATGTTATTTGGTCACAATTGAATTAAATTTGAACATGTTTCCTTCTGTTTACAAAAAGGGGCAGAATAAAAATGCTTATGGAAAAATGCATAATAAATTCAATAATGATCCAAAAATTATGTTTAATAGCTCAAAATGTTTAGTGAAACATTTTATACATGTTTTCAACCTTTTCAATACAATTTGTGCCCCATTCCATTTAAATTTGGTTAGCTCACCTACTAATTGTTATCCATGCTAATCAACATTTAAATTGATGGTTAGATAAATAACTTAAACCTTCCTAATTAAATGTTGGGCTTTTGTCTCAACTTAAATTGGTTATCTTGCATCCCCGCATGTCATGCATCCATATCTTGATCATGCTGGATCTTTTGCCGTAGTAGTAATTGTTGCATCCGGTGTTTGTTCTAGTTCGTTGCTTCTTCGCGGATAGGACGTGAGATGATGTGAGCAACGACAAGTTCGGATGTACCTCTACTTGCTGGATTCCAGGCAAGTATACTCACTTGCTACCTATGGCTACCTTTCATCACTTGTTACCGATTCTTCCGTTGTCTTTATGCTAGCCTAGTATTTTTGATGCTTGTGTCTCGATCCTATCATATGTTTACCTTGCAGCCATGATATAGCCTTCCTTCCCCTTCCTATCAACTGTTGCTTGTTTACCTTGTTGGCCCTCGTGTCGTAGTTGCATGCTTAGTGTTGTTTGCGCTCGAGTCTTGTTGTCCTTTTTCATATCACCTGTTTAGTTGATAGTTGGGTTTCAATTTAATCAACACCATGTTGCTATTTGGGGTAATAATAATTTGATGATAAGGCACCGGCAGGAGGCCCGGCGTGGTTTTGGAGCCTGCTAGTGTCGAAACTAGGAAAAGGGTCTTGTCCACTGATGTAACATCCCAAGTATGAAAAACACCTTTAGAATGTTTGCTTTTTGTTAAATTATGTTTTGCATCATGTCATCATGAGTTTTGCATTTGTTTTCCAATTGTTTTCCTTTGTTTTCCTTTGTTTTCCCTTGTTTTTCAATATGAATTTCAAACCAATTTTCAAAATCCTTGTTCATACTTGTTCTGTTACAATTTTCAAATGAAAATTTCAAACCAAAACATCAAATTGTTTCCTATAAACTTGAAGGATCAAACTATTTAAATTGCTCCTTTTCAATAATTCATTTAACATCAGATTCACTCAAATTCAATTAATTTTCCAAACAACAACTAATTTCAAATTTTTTGAAAAACAAAAGTTGCACAATGTTGCTGTTACAATAAATAACCTATACAAATTTTTCCCTAAATTTTTCTAACACTAAAACTATCCTTTTCTTCGCTTTTTCTTTTCAACAAAAAAAAAACAAACAGAGAAAAAAAAACGCAGAGGGGAGAGGGCAGGCCAGTGGGCTGAGCCCAGCCCACCAACCCACGGCTTGCATACCCCCTCGTCCCTTACCTGTATGGCGTCCATCGCCGCTGCCCACGTCGACAGTACGGCGGAGGGAACGGCCACGAGCACCTCCTCCCCCTCCTTTTAAGCTCACCACGAGCTCCTCCTCTGCCCTAAACCCTCCTCCACCTCTCTCTCTCTCCACCGCCGCCATTTTCCCTTCTCCTTCCACCCCTGCTCCTCTCTCTCTGTACTGAACCGAGCACCACCGCCACCAAACCCCGACGATCATCGGCGCCATGGCTCTCCTCCCCTCTGGTTGAGCACGGGAACGAGTTCCCCGTGCCATCCTCGTCCTCCTCGTGTCCAGGGAGGGGCACGAGCATCCCTTGATCGTCGCCGCCGTCCTCTCTATCGCCGTCGCCGTCCACCTCCACCACCGAGCACGTCCACCTCCTCTTCTGCCCCACGGTTAGCACCACGATCTCCTCCTCTCTTCCCTCTGCACCCACGTCGCTTGCACGCACACGCACGGTGCCCTGCACCTGTCCACGAGCAGCAGCAGCGCGTAGATCAACGCCGGCGACCACCGCTTCCTCGCAGTTTCAGAAAGACTGAAACTTTCAGTTTCAGTTAAACCAACTGAAACTGAACCTTATCCTCCCGCGCGCATCTCCTCTATCAGCAATCGATCTCCACCGTAGTGGTTGCATCCAACGGCGCGCAACGCCCGCGTCGCGGGTTCGATCCCCCCCGCGCGCAGAATAAAACCCTTTTTGCGCGTTTGCCACGCGGGAGTGCAGGGCCCACCTGCCACCGGCCGCGGAGGCCACGCAGGCACACACACGCGCGCCACGCAGCGCCAGCTGGGCGCTGGCCCACAGGCCAGTGACCCAGGGGGTGGGTCTGCTGCGTGAAAAAGGGTTCCAGGGGCCTTTCTGCGAGATTTCTTTTGCATCCAAGCCCCTGAACCAAATCTGAATGTTTTTAATTCACAAAATAGTCCCTGATTTTCAAATGCAAATAACTTGGGCATTTCAAATCCAAAATAAATAAATAAAATATGTTTTCTGTACCAAATTTAATTCTCTACATGTTTAAACCATTTGTTTACTGTTTTGAACATTTCAAATGTTTTAAAAATTCAAATTCAAACAACTCATTTCAAATTTGGTCAATTTCATAACTAATTCAAATTTAATTCAAATGTCACATATAAAATATGTTTTCCATGCTAAATTAAACCACCTTTCCAAATATAAACTTTGTTTCCTGTTTTGAATAATTTAATTTGGTTAAATAATTTAAACCTTGTTTAAATCATTTAAAATTGCTAAATTCATAACTTGGTCAAATTAAATTCTTTTTGAACATATGAAATATGTTTTCAAACCAGTAAAATATAATCTTTCCAAATATGAATTTTATTTAATGTTTTGAACAAATAAAAATTCAAATAATTTCATAATTGAATTAAATTCATTTAAATCTTGTTCAAACTTGTTTAATTCATAATTAATTCATTTTAATTCCTTTTTCAACAAATGAAACATGTATTCCACCTAAAATTTTGTGTTCTTTCCAAATGTGAATTTTGTTATTTATTTTGAACAATTAAAATTGGTGAAAACAACAGGTGCTTGTGTAACTCCTTTAAGAAGCCAAAATTTCATAACTTAATAAATAAAATTCCAAACTTGGTAAACACCTTTTCAAATTGAATCTATTGTTGTTTTCTTATTGTTTTCCTCATCCATGCATAATTCTAATCAACTTTCACATGATGGTTATTTGTAGATCATTTAATCCAACCCTAACTCATGGGCCTTTCCATATGCCATCCAAATTGCATATGGGTCCATTTAAACATGTTATCATGTCAACTAGCTTATTTTGATGCATCAGTTAAATTGTCATGCATCATCCCATGATTGTGCATTATGCCATGTTATTGATTGTTTGTCTCTCTGTGTTTTTTGTTTGCTTCTTCTCGAATAGACGACGACGCTGAGACAGACGAGGTTTACGACACTACTTCTGAGGAGTTAGCCCAGTACCAGGCTACTGAGTTTGCAGGCAAGTATTCACTCACATGAACCATTGTGTCCTTTCCACACTGGATATCGATACTTTCCGTTGTCTATTCTGCTAGCCTTAAGATTCGATGCTTGTGTTCCGAACCTATCACATGTTATCCTGTAACCCTGATATAGCCTATTCCCCACACCTATACCCTGTTGTTTGTTGCCTGTGTCTTACTAGCATGCTTAGGGTTGTTTATGCTCGAGTCTGTTGTCCGTCATTTCTGTTACCATATTATTTATGTTCTGGGGGCTCGATGATAAACAACAACCTATTAATGTTTGAGGTAATGCTAATTTGATGATAAGGCACCGGCAGGAGGCCGGGTATGGTTTTGAGGCCTGCTAGTGTCGAACTCAGGAAAAGTCTTTGTCCTCTGGATCCATGTTGAGCGCGCTAACCGCATGTGGGAAGCGTGTATGGGCGCCCCCCGCAACTCTGATTCGATTCGCATCTCGTCCAAATCGCCACACTTAGTTCGGGCTTTCCATTTGATGCACGCATATGCAGGTACGAACCCGAGGCCAGGGTGGAACTTTTGTAGTCGGCATTTAGGGCGGCGTGGTCTTCCAGTGCTATGAGGGTCCCCCTTTTCTTCGTGGGGGCTCGATTAGCCGCGCACGCACAGCATGTGGTTCTTTGGGCTTGCTGCGAAGAAGAGTTGGGTTGTGTTGAGTGCCTCGCTTGGTGGAAGTGCATTTCCAATCTGGCGGGGTATTCTTACGTGTACGGCCAAATTGGTGCACCCCTGCAGGGTTAAATCTTCTCGAGAAGCCGTGTTGTCCGCGGTTATGGATGACTTGGTGATAGGGCTGGCTAACAAGGATTAGACAACTTACACCTAATTAATGATAACTTGACTAGTAATAGTCTTATTGACACAATAACTTGAACCATCATTAATCCAACTGTGTGAGTTATCCTCGGATTGCTTATTTGGATAAGGGGCGGGATCCAGGATGGGTTTGTTTGAGGATAGTGGTAGTTGGTTACGATACGCTATCTTATCCCTTTCTTTTAGCCGGAAGTTGTAGCGTGTTTCTGTAGTTGGTTAGAGCAGCCTGCTGCCGCACTTTTGTATCACCTATTCTTCCGTTGAACCCAAAGCATCTGTACTTGGTGTTGCCGGGTACACTTTGGTAGCTTGTGAGTCTTGCTTGCCAGTACTTGTCTGTACTGACCCCTTTGGGGCTGTGGTTTCCGCAGACTACGTTTCCGAGGATCCCCATGGTGGCTACTACGTGGAGTACGACGAGGCTGTTGACGAGTAGATAGCGGACCCGGGCAGGATCCGAGACATCGTGGATGGGCTCCGTCTTTTCGTTTCCGGCCTCTTAGGCCTATTTGGATCTTGTCTGTACTCAGACACTTTGGATGCTTCCGCTGTGATGTAATGATGACTTGTTGGGACATGTGTCCTCTGGATGATTGTATTTGCTATCTCTGCTCTAGTGAGAGCTATTTGCAACTTATTTCCATTTCTTTGTGTCTTAGAGATTTGTTGTGATATCACTTGTTCAAATGCCGTTGACGTACCATGTGTGTATGTTATGAAGTACGTCAATGGAAGTAGTCGGATTTCTATGGGATGGTTTACGTAGACGATGGATAGTAGAGAATGGTTGTCACACGTTTACGTGTTGGCCTGCTCACATTGAGATGCGGGTGCCGGTATGCCCCGTAAGCCATTTATCTACTGTTTAGCGGGCTGTGAGTATCCTCTAGAAGTCCGGGTGCGACAAATGGTATCAGAGCCTGTCTGCCTGTAGGATCCCTTTTACTGGTCGCAGTTGAGTCTAGAAACTATTTTGTAGCTATATAGGAAAAATGAAACGTGAGAGTAGGAATTCTGTTCTTTTATTTCTTTCCCCACCCACCCTCCCTTTTTCTGGTAAGGAAGTGCAACGTTGTTTTCTCTTCTCATCTAAACTTTCAAGTTAGGTTTCACGTATCCTGGTTTCTCTAGGATAGTTATATCTACTAGACCATAGGAATGGAGGTGGTTGTGACATGATTTATCATGTTGCCTACTCACGATTGAGAACGGAGGCGTGTAAGCCCCGGAAGCAGATCCTCTATTCCTTAAGCAGTAGATATTGATCCTTTAGAAGCCCGAATGGGTTTTTTCCGTAGTACCTCAGGAGTGTTTGGTCTCGTGTTTCCCCAATGTTGCTTCGATATCCTGTTCTTCTCAACATCCTTTTCGTCCGTTGAAACCTTGTTGTTGCTTGCCACTTCAGTTCTTCTACCGGCGTCTAATCAAAACTTCCCCGATCATCTGCAGATGGATCTCAGGTTCTACCCGCAGGTGGTTCGTATGACTCGTTGCGAGAGCACTGCCGGTTATCCGGAGATGCTGAGAGACATGGTCACTTTTCTGGGGTTCCGTTGGGCACCAGAGTACCAGGTCTACGAGCAGCAGCGAGAGTTTGACCAGACCTACTACCAGGCTATCGTCTACATTCTGTCAGATGATGGCATGAGCGTAGTCCACCGCTACGAGGCATTAGGTTCCACAGTGGATATGGCTGTGCAGCAGGCAGCTTATGTGAGTCTCACCGTCCTTCGTGCTGACTACTGGGGATTTGACGATTCTATCTATCGCCACATCCCCCGTGGTTACATCACTTCGGAGGGAGCTCATTTCACTCTCTACGACAAATTGGATGTCTACGACCATGATAACTCCAGGCTGCACACCACCGCTCAGTTTGTGAGGCACAGTGACGCAGTTGCCAGCACACTATCTCAGGAGTTGGTTTCAGTCAGAGAGCAGCTCTACCTTGCTTTGACTCGTCTGGCGACGTACACCACAGACTTTGTTGGAGACGAGCGCTTTGCACGTTTCGATCAGCCAGTTGGGCGTCGTCTGCCAGATGCTGGAGGTTACGAGCCGATCAGAGGTCCACTCCTTAACCTTGGTGCAGGTTACACTGGGATTCCGCGCTTTGGAGCACAGGGAGTCGACGCTATGTACTTCACCACACCTAGAGTCGCTCTCAGACCACGTCAGATCTACGTGGATCGTCGTTCTACCTATTTTCGTGGGCGTGCTCCTCACCGTACCTCTCGCCGTACTCCTAGCCGCCGTCCTGCGTGATGAGCATGGGAGTACCGATCTATCAATTCTTAGCTATGTTTAGTTATCCTTTGGCATTCGAACCATTTATGGTGTGTTGGATATTCTGATGTATTTGAACATGTGATGATGTACCTGTTGGTTATCTATTCATGCGTCGGAATAATCTCTCTTTCGGTTTCCAAGTCTATCCTTTTCTATTGTTGTGCTAAAATGCATTTCCATTCAGGATGCCGCCAACAAGGAACAACCCGCCTGAGCCACCGCCAATCACAGAGCTGTTGACTCAGATGACCCAAGTCATGGCGCAGATGGCCCAGTTTCAGACTAATCAGCACAACAACCAGACGGCTCCACGGGTCAGCATCAAGGAGTTCCTCAGTCTGGGCCCGAGAGATTTCGTGGCCACACGCGAGCCTCTGGACGCTGATGACTGGATCCGTGAGATAGCTAAGGCTCTGGAGATTGCTCACGTTGCTGAGGAAGACAAAGTCAAGTATGCCTCCTATCTGCTGAAGGGCCAGACAGCTACTTGGTGGGAGAACTTCCAGGCCATGAGAACTGGGATACCAGTCACGTGGAATTGTTTCAAGGAAGCCTTCCTGTAGCACCACATTCCAGATGGTCTCATGGAAAGGATGCGTGAAGAGTTTTGCTCACTCAAGCAGGGCAAGTTGGACATCATCGGCTATCAGAGTGAGTTCAATCGCCTCGCTCGTTACGCTGGTGATGAGGTGTCCACTGAGGCTAAGAAGATGGCAAGGTTCCGCAGAGGTTTTAACCCAGAACTCAAGTATGCACTCACCAACGTCAAGGCCAACAGCTTCGAGGATCTCGTTAACACCGCGCTCAATGAAGAAAATGGGCGCAAGGCGTTCGAGGAGTCTCGCAAGCACTCGCGTGAGGGTGGTTCCTCCTCCAACATGACCACCCCTCCGCAGAAGCGCCGCATCTGGGTACCAAATGGTGCTGTCACTCGGGCTCCATACGCCCAAGCTTCTCCAGGCCTCGCTCCCCGCCCACCCAACCCTGCTCAGATGCACAATCAGAGGGCTTCGATGGGGCAGCCAAGGCCAGGGCCTCCTCGTGTCGTCACATGCTACAAGTGCAAGCAGACGGGGCACTACGCTGACAAGTGCACGCAGAGGCAGCTACCTCCACCACCACCTCGCCCTAACACAAACCAGGCAATGGTGCGCGCTCCCCCGCCTAAGGCCTTCAACTCCAACAACAGGCCTGTCGGGAGGACCGCAAGGGTGAATCATGTCAAGATCGACAAAGCTGAGGAAGCTCCTGACGTCGTTCTCGGTACATTTCCCGTAAACTCTATTCCAGCTAAAGTGTTGTTTGATACCGGAGCATCACATTCTTTCGTGTCAAAGATCTTTGCGACAACAATTAAACTCCCTTTTGTTGGTTTGGGTTCCCCGCTAGTGGTAAACTCCCCTGGAGCAACTATGCAAACGTCCAAGATCAGTCACAGAAATCAAATTCTAATTGGAGGCAACATATTCCTTGCTTCTCTCATACTGCTTGGCAATTCTGACATTGATGTCATTCTTGGTATGGATTGGCTGAAGGCCAATAAAGCAAGAATTGACTGTGCTCAAAAGTCAATAACTCTGTCCCACCCTTCTGGCCAGATAGTCTATTCTCCAAATGAATCAAGTTCCATTCAGCTATGCACCCTCGATGCAAAACCTCTACCTTCACTTGAAAATGTTCCGGTGGTTTGCGAATTCCCTGACGTCTTTCCAGAAGAGTTGCCAGGGATGCCTCCGGACAGAGCTGTTGAGTTCGTGATCGAACTTGAGCCAGGTACTGCTCCAATCTCTAAGCATCCTTACAAGATAGGAACTCCCGAGCTGAAGTTGTTGAAGGAACAAATTGATATGTACATGGAAAAAGGTTACATTCAACCTAGTTCCTCGGCTTGGGGTTGCCCAACTCTGTTCGTTGCGAAGAAGGATCACACAGAGAGACTCGTTGTTGACTATCGTCCTCTTAACGAGAAAACCATCAAAAACAAGTATCCAATTCCTCGTATTGATGATCTTTTTGATCAACTTGCTGGAGCCCCAATATTCTCAAAGTTGGACCTGAGAATGGGTTACCATCAAATAAAGATCAGAAAAGAGGATATTCCAAAGACAGCTTTCACCACTCGCTACTGTTTATATGAATTCACCGTCATGTCCTTTGGTCTCACCAATGCACCGGCGACCTTCTCTCGACTCATGAATTCTGTCTTCCATGAATACCTCGACAAGTTCGTTGTGGTATATCTTGATGACATTCTTGTCTACTCAAAATCCGAGGAAGAGCATGAAGAACATCTTCGTCTCACTCTCATGAAGCTTCGCGAGCATCGTCTCTATGCCAAATTCTCCAAATGTGAGTTCTGGATTTCAGAAGTTGCTTACCTTGTTCATGTCATCTCTGCCAAGGGCATAGCCATTGATCCAGAAAAGGTTAAAGCAATTGTTGATTGGAAACCTCCAAAGACGGTGAAGCAAGTAAGAAGTTTTCTTGGCTTGGCTAGCTATTGCCGTCGTTTCGTCCAAAACTTTTCCAAGATTGCCAAACCTCTCACTGATCTCACAAAGAAGGACAAGAAGTTCGTTTGGTCTCCACAATGTGATGAAAGTTTCAATCTCCTGAAGACTAAACTCACTTCTACACCAGTTATGGTTGGCCCAGATCCTTCCAAACCTTTCCAGATATTCTGTGACGCTTCTCTCCAAGGTCTAGGTGCAGTTCTTATGCAAGAACGTCAAGTTGTGGCTTATGCTTCACGTCAGTTGAACGCACATGAGCTCAATTATCCCACTCATGACCTTGAACTTGCAGCAGTTGTGTTTGCCCTCAAGAAATGGAGACAATACTTGTTGGGTAATCGCACTGAAATCTTTTCCGATCATAAGAGTCTGAAGTATATCTTCACTCAACCAGATCTAAACCTCAGGCAAAGGAGATGGATTGAAAAGATCAAAGACTTTGATCTTACCATTTCTTACACTCCAGGCAAGGCTAATGTTATGGCCGATGCTCTCAGTCGCAAGTCGTATTGCAATAATCTCATGATCATGGAAAGCCAACCTCCTCTTCATGAAGAATTCCAGAAGCTCAACCTTGGTCTGGTTCCTCAAGGCTATCTTGCAAACTTGACAGCCAGTCCAACTCTCGAGGACAAGATTCGTTCTGAACAACTTCGTGATGCTGAAATCAAGAAGATGGTAGAACACATCAAAGAAGGCAAGGAGAAATTTAAGTCCTTCTCAATTGATGACAAGGGAACTGTGTTCTTCGAAGGACGCATTGCAGTTCCTCAAGTTCAAAGTCTCAAAGATGTCATTCTCAAGGAGGCTCATGAAACTCCTCTCTCCATACACCCTGGAAGTACAAAGATGTACCAGGATCTCAAGACACTGTATTGGTGGCCTGGCATGAAACGTGAAATTGCTCAATACGTTTCTGAATGCGACGTTTGTCAACGTGTTAAGGCAGTTCATCAGAAAACAGCCGGTCTTCTCCAACCTCTAAAAACCCCTGAGTGGAAGTGGGACATGATTGAAATGGATTTCGTCACTGGTTTTCCAAAGTCCAAGAGGGGAAACGATGCAATCTTCGTCGTCATTGATCGTCTCACTAAAGTAGCTCACTTCTTTCCTGTCAAAGAGACAATCTCAGCTAGCCAGTTAGCAGAGCTCTACACAGCAAAGATTGTTCCTCTTCATGGTGTTCCATTGGAAATAAGCTCAGACCGTGGAAGCATATTCACTTCTCATTTCTGGAAAAGCTTTCAAGAAGCATTGGGCACCAAACTTCTATTCAGCACAGCTTATCACCCTCAGTCTCAAGGGCAAGTCGAAAGAGTCAATCAGATTCTCGAGGATATGCTCAGAGCATGTGGTATCTCCTTTGGCATGAAATGGGAGGAATGTCTTCCATATGCTGAATTCTCCTACAACAACAGCTTCCAGGCAAGCCTAGGCATGGCACCATTTGAAGCTCTCTATGGCCGCAGATGCAGGAGTCCAATCAATTGGTCTGGAGCTGGTGAACGTTCACTCTTAGGCCCTGACATTGTTAAGGAAGCCGAAGATAAAGTTCGCATCATTCGTGACAATCTCAAGATTGCTCAGTCTCGTCAGAAAAGCTACTATGACAGCAAGCACAGGGACATGATCTATGCACCTGGTGACAAAGCATATCTCCGTGTAACTCCCCTCAGAGGCACTCATCGTTTTGGTGTCAAAGGAAAGATTGCACCAAGATACATTGGTCCTTTCAACATTCTCTCAAGGCGTGCAGAAAATGCCTATCGTCTTGAACTTCCAGAAAAACTATCCAAGGTGCACGATGTGTTTCACGTGTCACAACTCAAGAGGTGCTTCAAAGATCCAGATCGTGCAGTTGATCATGATTCCATTGAACTGCAAGAAGATCTCTCTTATGAGGAGCACCCTGTTCGAATTCTCGATGAGACCGAGCGTAAAACTCGCAACAAGAGCACCAAGTTCTTGAAAGTGCAGTGGTCTCATCATTCCGATAAAGAGGCAACGTGGGAGACCGAAGAGGATCTTCGCAAGAAGTATCCGGACCTTTTCTCTTCTCAGTAGGAATCTCGGGGCGCGATTCCTTCAAGGGGGGGCGTTTTGTAACATCCCAAGTATGAAAAACACCTTTAGAATGTTTGCTTTTTGTTAAATTATGTTTTGCATCATGTCATCATGAGTTTTGCATTTGTTTTCCAATTGTTTTCCTTTGTTTTTCTTTGTTTTCCCTTGTTTTTCAATATGAATTTCAAACCAATTTTCAAAATCCTTCTTCATACTTGTTCTGTTACAATTTTCAAATGAAAATTTCAAACCAAAACATCAAATTGTTTCCTATAAACTTGAAGGATCAAACTATTTAAATTGCTCCTTTTCAATAATTCATTTAACATCAAATTCACTCAAATTCAATTAATTTTCCAAACAGCAACTAATTTCAAATTTTTTGAAAAACAAAAGTTGCACAATGTTGCTGTTACAATAAATAACCTATACAAATTTTTCCCTAAATTTTTCTAACCCTAAAACTATCCTTTTCTTCCCTTTTTCTTTTCAGCAAAAAAAAAACAAACAGAGAAAAAAAACGCAGAGGGGAGAGGGCAGGCCAGTGGGCTGAGCCCAGCCCACCAACCCACGGTCTGCATACCCCCTCGTCCCTTACCTGTACGGCGTCCATCGCCGCTGCCCACGTCGACAGTACGGCGGAGGGAACGGCCACGAGCACCTCCTCCCCCTCCTTTTAAGCTCACCACGAGCTCCTCCTCTGCCCTAAACCCTCCTCCACCTCTCTCTCTCTCTCCACCGCCGCCATTTTCCCTTCTCCTTCCACCCCTGCTCCTCTCTCTCTGTACTGAACCGAGCACCACCGCCACCAAACCCCGACGATCATCGACGCCATGGCTCTCCTCCCCTCTGGTTGAGCACGGGAACGAGTTCCCCGTGCCATCCTCGTCCTCCTCGTGTCCAGGGAGGGGCACGAGCATCCCTTGATCGTCGCCGCCGTCCTCTCTGTCGCCGTCGCCGTCCACCTCCACCACCGAGCACGTCCACCTCCTCTTCTGCCCCACGGTGAGCACCACGATCTCCTCCTCTCTTCCCTCTGCACCCATGTCGCTTGCACGCACACTGATGGAGGGATAATAACCCGGTAGGCCGAACTCCAAGGAATAACCCGGCCCAGAGGACGCTGCGCAGGATCCGGCTAAGGATAAAGAAACTTTCGGAAGGCCCAAGTTTGTAGGCCCAGTAACCCGGATTGTGGGTTACGGCAAAGGGAAGTTAGGGTTTGTGCGCCGTGTCCGGGTAGGATCCAGGGTGCGCCTTGGAGGGTAAGCCAGGGGGTACGGGTGCTTTATAAACCGACCCCTAGGAGTAGTTGATCGAGATCTAAGAACCCTAGCAATATCGCTTAATATCGAGCATCTAGTGTAACCCCAGAGTTGAGTTATTATATCAAGATCGGAGACTCGCCGACTTTGATTGCCGGCTACCAGATCAAATTGCATCATGTTTTCCTCTGAGCTAAACCCTCTCCCAAACGCCTGTGTCGTCTTGCCCCAAGATCAGTTACCCCCGGTAACGTCTGCCGTGATTATCCCACGACAGTTGGCGCCCACCGTGGGGCATGCGTCCAAAGGTGTTTACATCACGGGAGAAGCTCGGAAGAACATGGAGAATCTTGTCGTGGGCGAGATCTACATCAACCACAAAGGAGAAAAGATGGTGGACGATTCCGGCTGGGGGCCAGAGTCGGATCACCTCGAGTCCGGATCTACGGTGACGATCGGCCGGATCAACATCTTCATCGGTATGGTACGTACGCCTGATTTAAAGGGACAATATCATGTGCATACTACAGGAACTTCTAGCAGGAACAAAGAGACATTAAAGCAAGCGGTAAACTCGGTTTCCTCGGCTGCACCGGGATACCTTAGATGGGCGGAACAAGAGGTAACGTGGAGTAGAAGAGATCACCCGAAAAGAGTAGAGCGTCCAGGAGTCTTGGCATTGGTGGTTGCTCCACAGGTTAATGGTTACGAACTGAAAAGGGTCCTGATGGACGGTGGAAGTAGCATCAACATCCTTTATTGGGAAACCTTTTTACGCATGAGTCTCAAAGAGTCCCAGTTATAGAAAAGTTCGACAGTCTTTCATGGGATCGTGCCGGGTCACTCGGCGAGCCCCGAGGGAAAGATCACCTTGGAGGTTGCTTTCGGAGAATCGACGGATAATTATCGAGTTGAGTGGCTCACGTTCGAGGTGGTCAAATTGCACAGTCCTTATCACGCGCTGTTTGGAAGACCGGCTTTTGCTAAATTCATGGCTAGGCCGTGTTATGTGTATTTGCAGCTAAAGATCCCGGGTCCTAAACGGACTATCACCATACATGGGAACCGGGATATAGCGGCTGAGTGTGATGAAGGAGATTCAGTAATGGCCGAGCAAGCGTGCAGAAAGGAAGAACTCGAATATTACCGATCTCAAGTAAATCCGGATGATAGAACAGCCTTGAAAAAGCCGAATACTGAGGACGAGAGAGCAAAATTCAAGGCAGCGCAAGACACCAAGAAGATAGATTTTGTCGAAGGTGATTCCACTAAGCAATTTACCATAGGGTCTAATTTGGAAAAGAGCAGGAGAAGGCACTTGTGGAGTTTATTCGTTCAAATGCAGACGTGTTCGCCTGGACACCTAGCGACATGCCGGGTATCCCTACAGAGCTGGCCGAGCATAGTTTGCACGTAGATCCTAAGTCCAGGCCCGTGAAGCAGGGTTTGAGGAAAATGAATGAGGAAAGAAGGAAGGCTATAGGCGAAGAGATCGCTCGGCTATTGGCAGCCGGCTTTATCATGGAAGTATTTCACCCGGATTGGTTGGCAAACCCAGTTCTAGTGATGAAAAAGACCAATGAGTGGAGGATGTGCATTGATTTTACGAGTCTCAACAAACATTGCCCAAAGGATCCGTTCGCACTACCAAGGATAGATCAGATTATAGACGCAGTAGCTGGAAGCGATCTATTATGTTTTCTGGACGCATATTCCGGGTATCATCAGATTAAGCTCAAGAGGGAGGATTGGGAGAAAACATCATTCATAACCCCTTTTGGGGCCTTCTGTTATAAAACTATGACGTTTGGATTGAAGAACGCCGGCGCAACTTACCAACGGTGTATTCAAAAGTGCTTCGAGGACCAAATTGGACGCAACGTCCATGCCTATGTGGATGATGTGGTTATCAAGACTAGGAAGGCGGAGACATTTATCGACGATCTAAAGGAGACGTTCAAAAACTTGAGGAGGTATCAGATGAAGCTTAACCCGACAAAGTGCGTGTTCAGAGTTCCAGCCGGGAAATTACTCGGCTTTATCGTTTCCGAGAGAGGAATCGAGGCAAACCCGGACAAAATCAAGGCCATCCAGAGTCTGAAAAAGCCGGAAAATTTGAAGCATGTTCAAAAGCTCACGGGCTGCGTAGCAGCCTTGAGCCGATTCATATCCAGGCTCGGAGAAAAAGCAATACCCTTGTACCGGCTCTTGAGGAAATCAGATAAATTCGTATGGGATCAAGAGGCGGATGAGGCGTTTGAGGCACTAAAGAAACAGTTATCTGAAGCACCAGTACTAGCGGCCCCGGGTCCTAAAGAACCTATGTTGCTATACGTGGCAGCCGGCCCCCGAGCCGTCAGTGCAGTAGTTGTTGTGGAGCGCAAAGAGGATGGGAAGGGTTACCCGGTCCAGAGACCGGTTTATTACGTCAGCGAGGTATTATCAGAAGCAAAGCAGCGCTATCCGCATTGGCAAAAGTTGGTGTTCGGGGTCTTTATGGCTAGCCGGAAATTGAAGCCGTATTTCCAAGAACACCCCATAACAGTGGTTAGTTCAATACCAATGTCGGATGTCATCAGAAACTCGGACGCGACAGGAAGAATAGACAAATGGGCGTTAGAGATGGGGGATTATCACATCAACTACGAACCCAGGTCAGCAATCAAATCTCAAGCTTTAATTGATTTCGTTAACGACTGGACACATACAGGCATGACTACAACGGTTCCAAACTCCGAGTCATGGACCATGCACTTCGATGGATCTAAGCAATACGAGGGATCAGGAGCTGGAGTGGTGCTGACGTCGCCCAAAGGAGATAAATTGAGTTACGTACTACAAATTCACTTTGACTGTTCCAACAACGTGGCCGAGTATGAGGCCCTATTGCACGGCTTAAAGGCAGCCAAGGAGATGAACGTCAAGAGGATACGATGCTTCGGAGATTCGGACCTTGTGGTACAGCAGGTGTCAGGAACTTGGGATAGAAAGGACGCAACTATGGCAGCATACCGCAGAGAAGTTGATAGGGTTGCAGGATGTTTTTCCGGGTATGAGGTGGAGCATATAGACAGAAGAAAGAATGAGGCAGCCGACGCAGTCGCTAGACTCGGCTCGCGCAGAGAGCCGGTTCCACCTAACGTTTTCCTGGACGAATTATGGCGACCATCAGTTAAAACCGAGTCAGAGGAGGAATTGGCAAATCAAGACCCGGATTCAGGACTTGTGGCCACTGTACGTACTATTCCCGAATAGACAGAACCGTTTTTGGCCTACCTATCGCGAGGCGAGTTACCACAGCAGGAGGTATTAGCAAGGCAAATTTTGAGGCGAGCGAAGGGATATTCTATCATCAATGGGGAATTATATAAGAGAAGCGCAGCAGGGGTCTTTTTACGCTGCGTAGCGCCAGAAGAAGGCCGACAGATTCTCAAGGAAATCCATGAAGGCGACTGTGGACATGATGCGTCCACAAGATCTCTTGTGGCTAAAGCTTATCGACACGGATTTTTCTGGCTCACGGCTCTAGCAGATGCGGAACGATTGGTAGCAAGGTGCGACGGATGTCAAATGTACGCTCGCCAAACCCATGTGCCGGCTATGGAGTTACGGACCATCCCGTTAACTTGGCCGTTCGCTGTCTGGGGTATGGACATGGTTGGCCCCTTTCATATGTCACCATGCAAGAAGACACATCTTTTGGTGGCTATTGATAAGTTTACCAAGTGGGTTGAGGTTATGCCAGTTACTAATTGCGAATCAGCCACAGCAGTCAAGTTCCTGAAAAGGATTATCTACCGGTTCGGGTATCCCCACAGCATAATTACCGATAATGGAACCAACATGTCCCTTGGTGAGATGGAGAAGTTCCGTGGCAACAATGGAATCCGGCTTGATGTTGCATCAGTGGCTCATCCGAAGGCCAACGGACAAGTGGAGAGGGCAAACCAAGAATTGCTTCGCGGATTAAAACCACGATTACGAGTCCCATGTATCAGGGCAGCTGGCGCATGGGTCGAAGAACTTCATTCTGTGGTTTGGGGTATCAATACTACGCCTAATAGATCTACTCAGATGACACCCTTCTTCATGGTCTATGGCGCGGAGGCAGTACTACCGAGTGATATTATTCATGATTCACCACGAGTATCAGCATACGTCGAAGTGGAGAATGAAAAACCCGGCAAGATGCCGTGGATATGTTAGAAGAGCAAAGGGAACAAGCCCTGGAAAGATCAGCCATATATCAGCAGGATTTACGAAGGTATCATAGCCGGCACGTGAAAACCCGGGTCTTCCAGGAAGGAGACCTGGTTCTGCGCCTGGTACAGTCGAACGAAGGAAAGCACAAGTTATCACCACCATGGGAAGGACCGTTTATCGTAAGCCAGAATTTGCATAATGGGTCATATTACTTGATAGATGCAAGGGAAGAGTCGACCACAGTTAACGACACCGCTCATACCACTTCATCTATGCAAGAAAGAGACAGACCGTGGAACGTGGCTCAGCTACGTCCATATTATACTTAGCAAAAATTGTGTTGGCATATGGAATTAAACGATGTAACAGGCAGCAGGTTTTTAGACGTACTCTTTTCCTATCCAGGGTACCCTTGGGGACTGGACGGGTTTTTAATGAGGCGGCTTGCTGACCTAGATTTTTCATATCAAGTAAAGAGATGATTATCAAGAAAAGAGATGATTATTATCAGGTTCTGTACTCTCAGTATGATGCGTATATGTAGGTCTCGGGGGCTGGTCGCTTGAATAGCACAGTTACGAACTCAAAGACCCGGCCATGATGCCTATGAGTTATAAGGGCCGATTACTCGCAAACGAGTACGGCTACAATCTTATAACCGGACAAAGAAGTCCAAATTTCTTGGCTATTCTTACTTAAGCTCGATGTGACTCGCACTAAAGTGGCATGATTTGTTCGCTTACGATTACAGCCAGCCATGAAACCCGACGGGGCTTGACTGGCCACGTTTTCGTATAGATGTAACAACATGGTATCCACGCGAAAGCCGGCTTACAGTACAAGATAGTCAAAAGGGTCATCTAAACCACAAGTTATGCAGAGTACAAGGCTAACAGCTGGAAACTCAACGATTATTAAGCATAACTTCAAATCCTATGTGAAACGACTCAGGGATCTTTGTGAATTTAGCAGCAGGCAACTCGTTCTCCTTTCAAGATCAAGTGTCCTAGACTTGGAGATCCGGGTCCGGGTGATTCGAAATCTTGAAAGAGAAAAAATTGCTTACTTGTTAGAATTCCAAAAACCCAAATATCTGAGTCTTGGGGACTTGGGGACTTAGAAGCAAATCCGCTTGTCAACACCCATGAGACCCGGAAACCGAGTTTCACAAAAGGAACAATAAAGAAAGCCGGATATCGAGAACAGATGAGTTCAAAAGTGGATAAATTTAAAAGGCCAGAAGAGGCACAAGAGTATATCAAGACCTTATCGTACATCACAAAATCTCGGTGAAAGTTATCAAAGGTGCACAGGCGCACCACCCAAAATATAATCGTTTAAACAACGCATCATAAGAAAAGGCATTAAATATCAGGTATCACTCGGCGTCCATCTTGGCCTTGCACTTGCCATCATTGGTGGTAGCAGCAGCACCCGGATCAGTAGTACCAGCCCGCGCAGGAGGTGGTATGACCGGTGTTGAGGTAGCGGGGGCAGAACCGGCTTCAGCTTGCTTCTTGGCAGCCTCCGCCCTCAACGCAGCAGCTTCCTCCTTCCACCGAGCCAGCATATCATACGGCTCGGGAAGATCCGACTTAACCGCTTCACCAGCAGCATCATATGCAGGAACGAGGATATCAACATCCAGGTCGTCAGCGATCACGCTGGCCGGGTAACGGACCTCCTTCTGGACAGCCTGAAAATCCTTCACGGAGAACTTGGACCCATCAAGCTTGAACTCCGGGAAGCCGCCCATAAGCTTCACTAGCTCGAGCTTAGGGAAATAAGCCTTGGCAAGTGCAAGCCCCCGGGTTACTCCAACCCGGCAAGACGAGCGTTTCCAGTGCCAAATCCACTCAGGAATAGTGGAGAAGGCATCCAGCATTCTCTTCAGATCGACATGTCCCTTACCCAGCCACCGTAATTCCTGAAGGATCCATTTGGTTCCGGCGCATAGCTGCCGGATAACGCTCTTCATAGTTTTCAGCCTTGCAATGTCATCCTCATCCGGCATGGCTTCGTCCGGGCCTGAAGAAATGGAAGCATAAGTCGGGAAAACTCTGGCTATTCATCAAAAGGATAAACCCGGAGGAAGAAACGTACCAAGTAAAGCACGATACGTGTCAGCAATTTGGACAGAAAGGCTTGTTAGATCATCTTCTGCTTTGTGAGCCCTTTTCCTATACTTCCTCGTTATCATCCTATTCCTCCTGGCCTCAGCCTCGGCTGCTTCACGCAAAACCACCTCCTTTTCAATGAGCTTGGTGGCGTCTGCTAGTTTCTCCTCAGATTGAGTCACGAAAGACTGCATGGATGCAAACAAGGATTAGCCGGGTAAAGGGGCAAGTTATCAGTCGCTTGTATCATAAAGTCCCAAGCAAATTATGAATCAATTCACTCGGAACTTGGGGACTGGATACGGACACAAGCAACGTCAGTCGGATTTACCTCGTGTTTGGCTATTAAAGCCCCCAGGATGTTTTCTTCATTAGCCCTCAAAGTGCGCAGGGTTTCCAGCATCTGGGCAAACGTCAGGTCCTCGGGTCGAGTACCGAAAGAGCCGGGAGCCTGGTCGCCTGGTGGGGGAGCTCTCCCCGCCCTTGGGGTCGAAACCCGGACAGTTTGAGCATCCGGGTTGGGAGAACCCATCCTTGTATCCAGAACCTCGATCTCCTCGTCCACTGGTTCCGATGAGGAGGGAGACCCGGTGGCTCGGTGAAGCGGATTGTTCAGAGGGCCTCGTTCCTGGTTATTCTCAGTATCACCGCCAGTCACGGCATCTACGTTCTCAGTCGGCTCCTCTGCCCGATGGTTATCCGTCTCTACATTTTCCGGATCATTGACGGTGACTTGAGTGCTAAAAGAAAGATGAGAGGAGGCAGTTAGCAGTGGTGGTTGAAACTTGTCAGGCGTCAAAGGAAATCATATAGCAAAAACTTACTCGGCATTCACGGTGTAGTCCGGCGGGAGCTCGCCGCTGGAAGGAGATGAAGTCGTCACAGGGACCACCAACGGAACCCGGAATTGCCCGGCGCGTGGATGGTTAGGAGAAGGGTGGCGTCGAGGAGAGTCGGAAGGACGAGACGGAGGAGCACTGGCACGATGGACGGAGGAGGTAGAGATGCCCGGGTTAAGGGGATCTTCACCCGGGGAGCTCCGAGTTACTCTGCGTTTGGCTGGGAGAGAGTCCTTCAAGCACGACGAGTTTGATAATTGATGGTTAAGTCGTCGCATGGCGTCAAAGGAGTAAGGTTCAGAGGATAACGAGGAGAAAGGAACCTTGGACACTGCCCCTCTGGTCTTCCTCTTGGCTCCAACTGTTGCCTCTTGATCAGATTCGGTAGCCTCCGGGTCATCCTCGTTGGTCTCACCTTCGTCCTCCAGCCCTGCGAACCGGGTGTGTGTTCGTGGGAAAAAGTTAAATGGGAGGAAAATGATGCAAGTAAAGATGATACAAGTTCTGTGCAAATACCTTCACTATCATCGGCCGGCTCGTCCTCTTCTTCCGGGTCTCTGGAAGGGGGGAGGGTTCAACTCTCCAGAAGGGGTCATCAGCCTAAGACAAAAGAATGAGACTAAGGGTTAGAAGCTGTATCAAGTCAAAATGTGGAAATAAGTTATGATTATCGGATATTACCGCTGGAGCCGGGTTTTCCCGAGTAAATGGGGGTAACCCGGCGATGCCCTTTATCACCTCTAGCTTCTCTGTCAAGAATCCCTTGATGGTCTTGTTGGTGTCGCCGGTCGCAAAGCTCTTGGTGGAGTATCGGAGTGCATCTGTGGTATGCCCCGAGTACTCGCACATTAGTTTGGTGCGGATGGAGTTGGGTTGGATCCGAAAATCAACCCATGTTTTCACTAAATTGAGCCCAAGGAGGCCTTGGGCTGAGAGGATGGCTATCTTAGCTAACGAGGGAAGGATCGCCTCCCTGTCTGAGTCAGGTGCAAAGGCATTGAAAGACTCGGAAGGTTCGAGGAGGCTCTCCGAGTAGCCCGGCAGTTTCTTTTCGCTGTCTGGGGAGGTATCGTGGCAATAAAAGAAAGACATCTGCCAATGTTTGACGTGGGAGTTTAAATTGAGGGTTGGCATTGGTGAATTCTTGCGGCGTTGGATGGATACCCCACCGCAGGTAAGAAGTTCTGTCGTGGGATAATCACGGCAGATGTTACCTGGGGTAACTGATCTTGGGGCAAGTCGACACAGGTATTTGGGAGAGGGTTTAGCTCGAAAGAGAACATGGCGAAAGCAATCTAAGAACCGGAAAACAACTCGCCGGCTCTCGATATGATTATACTGGATACTCGATAACAGGTGTTACAACTATGACTTGGATCTCCCTTAGGCGAAGCCCAGGGGTTGGTTTATATAGTACTCATATCCCCCTTGACTTGCCTTACAAAGCGCTTCTCGAGTCCTATTCGAACTCTTCATACGAACCCTAACTTTCTTTACCGTAACCCACAATCCGGGTTACGATCCTTACAAGTCCTGGGCCTTCTAGAAGCTTCTTTGTCCTTAGCCGGATTTGATCCATCCGTCGTTTGGGCCGGATCTCACCTGGGAGTCGGCATACCGGGTTACTATCCCCTCATCAGTAGTCCCCAGAATAGCCTGGGCTTCCAAGATTTACTCTTCGAAGCGCCGGCTATTCCCTACAGAAATATAAGACACAAACATATGAAAATCAGGACGCAGCGCGCTGATGAATAGCCGTGACTGGTACCAAGGAAGCCAAGCAAAAGCCCGGCTCTCCCTCAAGGGTTCTCCTTTAATCTTCCAGACTCGAGCTTTAGTAAGGAACTCCATGACTTCGCACCTTCTTCGATAATTATTGCTAATACCAGGAAAGAGATTCCCCCCTTCTCTTTTCTCGGGACCATATCTAAGTGCACATAAAGCACGTCTTCAAATTTCAAAATGTCCAACTATTACTCCGCAACCCCCGGGTTTCGCCCGTTAGGATAAGCTTTTCCACCTGGTTTATTATAAATAAGCCCCAGGAGGCAAACTCAACCCTTAACGGCTCACTTTCCCCATTTCTCTTCTCCCCAAGTTCAAGCTCGCAGAGCGCCACCACGGGAACCCCACGCATCTCGCCGGAGCCCATCCGCCTTCGTTTGCGCTCCGCCGCCGCGCGAGCCGCACCAGCTCCCGAATCCACCGTCAAGCCTCCGATTCGCCGGCCAACGACCACGAAAGGACACGAATCTTGCGCCATCTGTCTCCGCAAGGCCTTACTCCAATCTCCTTCAGTAAGTCCCTTACATCCTCCAACTTACCCCCGCAATTTCTTAGTTCTTCCTCTAATTAGATCTGAATCGAGCGGTCCGCAATTTCTCGGGCTGCGCCGGATTAACTCACTGATACTTACCATAAACATTCCTATGGATAGGATTCATAGCTTATATTACTCCCCTAACTCCAGTAATCGTTAATCTGGTCACAATTTTAGAAATAGGATTCCCAATCTAAGCTCGGGCCATCTGAAATTTCCGCCCTTGTTCTCCTTCCTCAGAAAATCTTACTTCTCCGACTCATTCGCAGATGGTAAGCATATAAGCATCCCCCTAACTCCTCCAAACATTTGCTTTTACGGAAAGCTCCATGTATTTTGTAAGGTCACTTGATACCCGGATAAATCATTCTTGACCCAGCAAGGCAATAGCCGGGTTATGTTCAAATTGCGGGTAATTGCTTGCCTGCTAACTTCCAAGTTTTTGTTCCTTACGTCTTTTCCTTCGATGTTTTACCAGGTCAATCCCATGGCACCCAAGAGGCAGGGGAAACAGCCGAATAAGGCTAAATCCACAAGCTCCATATCGGCCAATTGGGGGAAGTCCTCCGTCACCAAGGCCAAGCTGGAGGAGTTGGTCGAGCTTGGAACCCTACCTCCACAGGAGTCTATCCACTGGCGAGTGCCAGGCAATGAAACCCGGCCTTCTCCAGCGACGAATGAGGTAATATGCTTCGTTGAACATGTGACCCGGGGCTTTAGGCCTCCGGGTCACCCCTTCTTCCGTGACGTCCTAGACCATTACAACCTCCGTATCTTTGATATAGGTCCAAACTCCATTTTGAACATCTCCCATTTTATTGTTCTTTCCGAATCTTACTTGTGCACACCGCCAAGTCTAGCCCTCTTCGTCGAACTTTTTCAGTGCAAGCCGTGTCGCGAAAGCGGCGACGGCGCACTTCTCACTTGCGGCGGGGTCTCTATCCAGCGCCGCAAGAACTCCCTGATGCCTCCTATTTCTCTCAATTCCCACGTAAAGCACTGGCAGCTTTCGTACTTCTACTGCCAGGATACCTCTCCACCCGGCGAAAAGAAGTTGCCGGGTTACTCGGAGGGTCAACTTGACATCTCCGAGAAATTCAACGCCTTCGCGTCTGAACCGGACAGGGAGGCGATCTTGCCTTTATTAGCTAGGATCTCCATCTTGTCCGCCCGAGGCCTCATCGGGCTAAACCTGGTGAAGACCTGGGTTAGCTTCCGCATTCAGCCAAACTCCATTCGTGAGAAGCTGATGTGCGAATACTCGGGTCAAACCACGGACCCAATCCGATTCTCTACCCGCACCCTTGCTCCGGGTGACATTAACAAAACAATTAAGGGTTTCCTGACAGAGAAGCTCGAAGTAATCCGGAGCATAGCCGGATTAGAACCTTTTACCCTCGAGAATCCAACCCCTGGAGTAAGTTTTCTGCCTTTTGATTTTGACTTCTAACACTTACTTTTATTCGCTTCTCTTGACTCGATATTAATCACTATCCTGGCATCTTCTCCTCAGGCCGATGATGACTTTTGGACGGTCGACTCCACTCCTAATTCCGAAGACGGGGAGGAGGAAGACGATGTCGTTGACTCGAATGAAGGTACCTACTTGATTCCTTTGCACACGTTATATCCTGCCTTTTCTTCTCCTTTATGCTGTAACTCGGACATTTCTCAGAGCGAGAGGACCAAAGCGAAGAAGAAGAAACAGACAGCAGGGGCGGGTCCACCAGCGAGGAGGGAGAGCCGGAGCCAGCCACCAGAACCGGAACAAAGAGGAAATCCCAGAGGATAGCCCTCCAGGTTTTTACTTCATCCCCTTACACTTTGGTTTTTTGCTCCCATAACGTCACTCCGGGGCTAACCCCATCTTCACCCCTTTTGATCATAACTGAAGGAGCCACCCATGACTAGGCGCCGAGTAACCCGGAATCATCCGGGCAACGAGACCCCTAACCCGGTTGCTTCGCCGCCCCCGGTTCAACACCCTGGTATTTGTTGTAAACAAAACTTCTTTCCAGTCATTCCTTTGTAACGTAATCCCAGACCTCTCTTGCCATTTCTCAGTCTCTTCCGGGTCTAGTGACGGCTTCCCCTCGGACTTCCCAGTAAACACCGGGTAAACGCCTTTTCCGGATATTATACCGAACTTTCATCCCCTTTCTTTCCATAACCAAAGATTAATTACGCCTTTGCACCTTCTTCAGAGCCACGGTTATTAGTAGCGACCAGGAGGACACCGAAGCTAAAGTCCGGGTCGAGGGCGAGTCGGCTGATGATGCCTTCACTACGGCTGGCGACGAGCAAATGTCGCCACCGGAGCCAGCTAGGCATGACGCCGAGTATCCAATCGCTTCGCACACGAGCGAGAAGGAGAAGGGGGCAGCTTCAAGCGCGGGAGGGGGACCAGACTCCGACATTCGGATGACCCGGGTGCCACCTCCTGTTACAAGAAATGCTCCTTTTCCCACTTTCCAGGTACCCGAGCCGTCTAACTCGGATAACGCTGACTTTAACCAGCTGATGAGCGCTCTTCTTGCCATGAAAGCTTCAGAAGGGACTGTCTTAGAACGTATGGCTGCAGCACATCAGGTAATTTTTACTTGATACTCCTTATTATACATCCAGTCCCCAAGTCCCGAGTATAATTTTTTTTAATTATCCTCGGTACTTCGCATAGTACTTGCCGGCAATCATTTCCTCAGATAAAATACTCTCGCGATATCCGGCTTACAGCTTCACCCGGCCTTTGCAGGCAGAGATTACTCAGTCAGATGAAGCGTTACTTAAGGCTGAGCAGCTCTTGCTGGCTGAAGTTAAGCGTAGGGAGGCCCTTGAAGCGGAGATAAAGACTTTGAAAAAAGATGTCTCCTCATACAAGAAGAAGTACCATGCTGCCCAGTCCTCGCTGAATAACCTGTCGGCTCAGCTTACGGACACTTACCGTATCTTGCTAAGTAAGTTTGCTATTTGCGATTAATTTGCGTACCTCTATCTTGCCGCTGTAATAACCAACATGACTGATATGCTTTCACATGTTTGGATTGCAGGTGCTAACCTTGCTGCTCCGGAGGAGAATGCCATTACTCAAGTAAAAACTCTGAAAACTGTGCTCCGGACGTTTTTTGCCGGCACGAAACTTTTGCTGGATGCTATCAAGTGGCCTTCTGAGGTATACCCGGGCGAGGAGACCCTTGTACAGGCCTTTTCCACAGCACCTGGATGGATTGAAATACTGAAGCGTTCGTCCTGCCGAATTGGGGTGACCCGGGCTTTAACGCTGGCGAAGGCTTATTTTCCAAAGCTTGACCCGGCAAAGATAGTATCCGGGTTCCCAGAATTTAAAGCTGACGGGTCCAAATTCAAGCCCCAGGATTTCAAAGCTATACAATCTGCGGTACGTCCTTCAGCCACAGCTTTGGCCGACAAGATGGATCTAAACACAATTATGAGCTCGTATGATTCTGAGGGCAAGGTTATCCTGGTGGAGGCGCCTCCCCCTATTGATATGTTGGACAAATGGTCGACTGATCTGGCTAGGAGGAAGGAAGAGGCTGCAAAGAGGGAAGCAGAACTGGGCGTAAAGCCGTCTACCTCTACCCCAGCCGTGCCTCCGCCTGTTCGTCCAGAAGTGAAGAGCCCGGGTAAAGCTGCTGGTAAGGCCAAGGAGCAAGTCCAAGATTCAGACCCGGAGGACCACTCTCAGGACGCCGAGTAGGACGCTACCCAACGCTTTGTGTTTCTCGAGACTGATATGATTTTTGGTGGTGCGCTTGTGCACCATTGACGCTGATACTATGACTGTATGCTTGTTAATCTTATGATAACTCTTTGCCTCCCCTGGCTTTTCATAATCTCGATCCTTGTGTTACTTATAAGCTTATTCTCGATACTTCGAACTCTTGTTTTCAGTTTCCTTTTGAGACTCGGCTAACCGAGTATCGTAGGTTTTGATAGAGGAACCTTTCTTTAAGTCCCCAATACTCGGAAATGAAGGTTTTCAGGCTTGGGTAGTTAAAACAGTTTGTTTCTGTTTCGAAGTCCCCAGTCCCCATGACCCAAAGTACGAGCTATAGGGGCGTGGCCTTTCTCAGATGACATACTGCTGTTTACCAAGCTGAATACCAATATCTGTTTACATAAATACTGAAGTCATGCTTAATATTTGTTGAGTTTCCGGCTTTTTTAGCCTTATACTCTGCATGGACTTGTGGTTTAGATGACCCTTTTGATTATCTTGTACTGTAAGCCGGCTTTCGCGTGGATACCATGTCGTTGCGTCTATACGAAAAACAAGATCAAGCAAGCCACACTGGGCTGCATAATTTGATTGTGATCGTACGCGAACAGATCATGCCACTTTAGTGCGAGTCACATCGAGCTTAAGTAAGAATAACCAAGAAATTTGGCTCCTTTGTCCAGTTATAGGATTGCAGCTGTACCCGTTCTTTCGAGTAATCAGCCCCCATAACTCATAGGCATCATGGCCGGGTCTCCGGGTCTTGTGATTACTTATTGAAGCAGATCACCCCCCGGAGACCTATATTCATGTAATGTATTTCGATGATACTGATGTATTGATAGTAACAATGTTACTTACTTGTAACTGAAGCAAAGACCATGATAAGACTCGAAACCATCTTCTTTTATTGATAAAAATTTCTTTTTTGATTCAGCAGGCCGCCTCATTAAAAACCTTCCAGTCCCCTTAGGTACCCTGGATAGGAAAAGAGTGCGTATGAAACCTGCCGCCCATTACACTGCTTTAGTTATTCTCGAGAATCGGCCTCGCGTTGATACGGCCGATGCACATTCTCCACTTGCTATGCCCTTTCGTAATGAGTACCGGATTTGCTAGCCAGTCCGGGTATATCTTCCTTGGAACGTGATCAGCTGCGGACGGTGGTACGCCTTCTTCTTCCCTGCTGAGAGTTTTGAAAGTATTGCTCCTGATGAAGCCTACCATCTTAGGGTTTTGTTCTGCCCTAACTTTTGCTTCGTCCCCCTCAGGGGTTGGCTTTTTTGACGTTGTCCTCTCTTCTAGGTCTACCTGAGAACGGTAATGTTTGAGCTCTTCCTTCCTGCAGGCTTGCTCGGCCATTGCCGCGTCTCCCTCATCGCACTCAGCTGCTATATCCCGGTTTCCGTGTATTGTAATGGTCTTCTTGGGACCCGGGATTTTCAGTTGTAAGTACACATAACACGGTCTTGCCATGAACTTGGCATAAGCCGGCCTTCCAAACAATGCATGATAAGGACTGCGCAACTTTACTACCTCAAAGGTAAGCCACTCGACTCGATAATTATCCTTTGACTCTCCAAAAGCTACTTCCAGTGCCACCTTTCCTTCAGGGCATGCTGAGTGACCCGGCACTATCCCGTGAAAAACTGTTGTACTCTTTTGCAGCTGCGATTCCTTTAAGCCCATTCGCAGAAAAGTTTCCCAGTACAGGATATTGATACTACTTCCTCCATCCATCAGGACTTTTTTCAGCTCGTAGCCGTTGACCTGTGGTGCCACTACCAAAGCTAAGACTCCCGGGTGATCAACTCTATCCGGGTGATCCTTCCTGCTCCATGTTACCTCTTGTTCTGACCACCTCAAATACCTTGGAACAGCGGAAGAGACCGAATTAACTGCTTGTTTCAGTATCTTCTTATCCTTGTTAGAGCCTCCTGTAGTGTGCACATGATATTGACCCAGCTGTTTGGGGTTAGCTTGAAAACCTCCTGCTCCATTTTGATTGTTACCTTGATTTCCAGCTGGCGGATTGCCGGCTGGGGGCGGCCCATTACCCAAGTTTCCACCTAGACCCGGACCTCCTCCCCGGCCCGCACCTCGCATAGCTCTGTTCACTTCTTCGTTCTTCCACCTTTGTAAGTCGGCACATTGCTCTAGTGAATGATTGGCCGGCTTGCCATTCCTGCTATGCTTCGGGCATGCCATCCTAAATATGTCCCAACTGTTGCTTGGTCTTGGAGGTCCTTGGTAGTGTCCCCCATTGTGATTCCCAGTATTAAAATTCCCTTCGGATCTAGGTCTTGAAGACCCGGCCTCCGTGTTGGCTACAAACTCGGAATTCCCGTCGAACGGGCGCTTGTTTTGGCTACTTCCATTATTGTTTGGCGCCGACCCATTGCCGGTTTTCCCGCTGCTACTTGCGTTTGCTTTTGCTTTCTTGTCGTCAACTTCCTCCTCTGTGGTATCCGTTGCCGCGTGTTTGTTGCACGCATCCATTAACTCTCCCATTGTAACCTCCGCTGCGTTCCTACTAGATTTCATGCGAGTTAGCTTTTGTACTAAAGGAACGTACTTACATGTTTTTGCCATAGCTTGTAGCGCGTCCTTAGGCTGGATATCCGTAGACGAGTGGAGTATCTCCATAACCCGGCGTACCCAGCTGCGTGCCGATTCTCCTTTCTTCTGAACGCATCTTTCTAAATCATCAATAGTAAATAACTTTCTGCATGTCCCATGAAAGTGCTTGATGAATGCGGTCTTTAGCTCCTCCCACGATTTGATCGATTTTTCCGGTAGGTTGGTGAACCATAACTTTGCTGCTCCCTCTGACATCATTAAGTACATGAATTTGGCTTGGAGATTCTCGGATGCGTTGCGAATTGACATTGCCATCTCATAGCTGCTCAGCCACGTTTCTGGATCCATTGTTGGCTCATAATTTACTACTTTCCCCGGTTCTTTGAACTTCTCCGGGTAAGGTTCTGCTCTGATATCGTCCGAAAGGCACTTTGGTCCCGCAAGGGTGGTTGGGGCCGGTCTTGCCCGGGAAACGCGTGACCCGGCTGGGGGTACCGCGGGGTGCGGCACCACTGGTAACTCGTGCGCTGCAGACCCGGCCCCGGCTCTTCTGGCTCTGGAACTGTTCACCACCGCCTGCGCTGCTGATACTACTGGTGCTGTCTGGATACGCGGTGGAGGCGGCATTTGCTGCTGCTCTTCCCTTCGTTGCGCCGCATTCGTTTGAATATGGCCCTGTTGCTGGCTGGCGTATGGCGTCCCGTGCATCCCGCTCCTATGATCCGGATAATTAGCTTGCTGTGCTACCGCGGTGTGTAGTAGATCGATTGCTCGTCGGGTTCCTTCCGCATGAGGCGAGTCTCCCACAGGGATCTGGTTTAATGCGAGCGTTGCTGCGTACATGTTGTCCATGGGATTGTTGTAATGACCTGCTGGTGTGCGGAATCGCGATGGTGGTGGCGGCATGGTAGTGCCGGCTGTCGCCCCTGTCTGTGGCAAAGGTAACCCGGCTGGCGCGCTTACCGGATGTGCTCCCGTTGAAGGTCGCGGTATGGTCCCTTGGTTCGTCGGCGGAATCGGCTGATCTTGAGGCGTGAACACCAGGGCGGTCGGGTTAATAACCCCTCCTGCTGCCGGCAGCATAGTTCGGTGCCTTTGGTGCATCCTTGTTGTTTCCTCCCGGAGCCGGGTTTCTCGGTCATCCAATTCGCGCTGCCGCGCGGCCATCCCCTGCCTTTCTGCTTCCACTTGCCTTCTTTGCTGCTCCAATGCACGACGAGCTACGTCCAGGTCTCTTACACGTTCTGCCGCGTTTTCCGGGGTAATAACTGTGGCCAAGACTGTGGGGTCCAAAATCAAGTTATTATCAAACAGAGCCGGGTGACGCGGGTTTGAGGGTCCCGCCCCCGGTGTCCGGTTTGCTTGGAACCCGAACATATTTGCGTGTCGCTCCTCGTCCGCTGGGCGACTGGTGACAGACGCCGACTCTCCATCGACTTGGGCCAAGACCGGGTCAACTGGTCCTTGCTGCTGAGCCGCTGCCTGAACCGCCCCAGCTGGTGCCGCGGCCGCGTTTTCTTGATTGAGATTGGTCGCGGGAGCCGCATAAACTGCAACCCGGCGCATGATGCCCGGTGTAGATTCGTACTGTTCTTCCTCGCTGGTTTCCCTTTCATATCGATCCTCCGACAAATCCCGTATAGACTCGGTATCATCCTCCCTCTCTATCTGACCCGTTGTTCCAATCGATTCTTCTTTTCCCGATTGGACATACGCGTCTTCCCCTGACATAGAATCAGATCCAATATTATCACAATTCGAACTGGAAGTACATACCATACCGATGAAGACGTTGATGCTGCCGACTGTCACGATGGATCCGGTTTCGAGGTGGTCCGACTCTGGCCCCCAGCCAGAATCGTCTACCATCTTCTCTCCTTTGCCGTTGACGTAGATTTCTCCGACGATGAGGTTCTTCATGCTCTTCCGAGCTTCTCCCGTGATGTAAACACCTTTGGACGCAGGCCCCACGGTGGGCG
Source organism: Alopecurus myosuroides (assembly GCA_028641055.1). Taxonomy (NCBI): domain Eukaryota; kingdom Viridiplantae; phylum Streptophyta; class Magnoliopsida; order Poales; family Poaceae; genus Alopecurus; species Alopecurus myosuroides. The sequence goes on from CM054061.1 coordinate 315,418,698, forward strand.
CCAACTGTCGTGGGATAATCACGGCAGATGTTACCTGGGGTAACTGATCTTGGGGCAAGTCGACACAGGTATTTGGGAGAGGGTTTAGCTCGAAAGAGAACATGGCGAAAGCAATCTAAGAACCGGAAAACAACTCGCCGGCTCTCGATATGATTATACTGGATACTCGATAACAGGTGTTACAACTATGACTTGGATCTCCCTTAGGCGAAGCCCAGGGGTTGGTTTATATAGTACTCATATCCCCCTTGACTTGCCTTACAAAGCGCTTCTCGAGTCCTATTCGAACTCTTCATACGAACCCTAACTTTCTTTACCGTAACCCACAATCCGGGTTACGATCCTTACAAGTCCTGGGCCTTCTAGAAGCTTCTTTGTCCTTAGCCGGATTTGATCCATCCGTCGTTTGGGCCGGATCTCACCTGGGAGTCGGCATACCGGGTTACTATCCCCTCATCAAGTTCCCCGTCACCGCTTTCGCGGCACGGCTTACACTGGAATAGTTCGATGAAGAGAGTCAAACTTGGCGGTGCGCACAAGTATGACTCGAATAGAACGATGAAGTGGGTAATGTTCAACATAGAGTTAGGCCCTATGTCGAATACCCGGAGGCCATAATGTCTTAAGACCTCCCTAAAGAAAGGGTGACCCGGAGGACGGAATCCCCGGGTCACGTGCTCTACGAAGCAGATTACCTCGTTATCGGCGGGTGTGGGCCGGGTCTCGTTGCCCGGCGCTCTCCAGTGAATGTCCTTCTGAGAAGGGAGAATTCCTAATTCGGCTAGCTCGTCCAACTTGGCCTTTGTAGCTGTGGAACGCCCCCAGTTGGCGGATATGGTTTGGGTAGTCCTTGTCTGAGTCGGCTGTTTTCCTTGCCGTTTGGGAGCCATGGGATCAACCTGCAAAACACAAGAAAAAGAGGCATAGGAAATAAGACCCGGAAGTGTTGGATTATCCGAGTATGAGGTATCAAGAAAGTATGCAACTAAGAATTATCCGGGTATCACGCTATGAGGTGGAGGTTACAAGGTATCCGGGTGTTAAGTATAACTGTGGAGATTATTGGTCACTTACGTACGGAAAAGCATTTGGGGAAGATGGATGGTTGCCCATGTATCTACTGCAAGAAAAATAGCTGGAAAAGGAGGATTTTCCGGGTGTTAATGCAATGAGCAGAAAATCGAGGAGGAATGGATCTAGATGGGAAAACTTGCGAACGATTTTACGGGGGATTTGGTGATTAGTAATGGTAGGAGGATGAGTTGTAGTTATCAAGCAGGTGGTTAAAGGAGTTAGCGAGCATCAAATCGATCTAATTCGATGCAACCAGAAGAACGATTCACAGGTTGACCTAGATCCAATCCTGGATGAATTGAAAAATTGCGGGGCTAAATTAAACGAGTGCAAGGGACTTACTGGAGATATTGGAGTCTAGCGCGACGGCGGTGAACGGCGTGGCTCGAATGCCCCTTCGCGACTCTTGGCGAGTGGAACGAAGGCGTGGCGGTGAAGCTTAACGGCGGCGCGGGATGGCTCGAGGGCGAGCGCGGCCGGCGGCGGCTTTGCTTCGATGGCGAGCATGAACTTCTTGCGGTGGTGTTGTGAGGGTGTAAGGAGCAAGGAAGGAAAGGGGAAACTGAGGCGGAGCAATGGGTTTTAGGTTACCCTCTGAGCACTATTTATAAGGTGAGGGTGAGTTTATCTCAACGGCCAGAAGCCGGAAATTGTGGGGTAATGGATATCTACGTGGATTCTGCGAGATATGCGCCAAGTATTGAGCAAAGTATCTGGACAAAAAAGAGAAGGAGATCCACCCCGTGATATCAGGGTCAGTTATCGAGTATGGGGTCTTGACATTTTTATTAGGGTTTAGACCTGGAAAATTAAACCAAAGTGTTTGGGGGAAAACCCGGGTTACTATATGGCCACCATGGAGTAAGGCCTAGCTGTCTATCAAAGCATCCTAACCCGGCCTCCGTATGCTTGTGTGTTTGATATCTTTGCAGGGAATAGCGAGCGCTTCAAGGAAGGATCCGTGAAGCCCAAGCTATTCTGGGGACTACTGATGGAGGGATAATAACCCGGTAGGCCGAACTCCAAGGAGTAACCCGGCCCAGAGGACGCTGCGCAGGATCCGGCTAAGGATAAAGAAACTTTCGGAAGGCCCAAGTTTGTAGGCCCAGTAACCCGGATTGTGGGTTACGGCAAAGGGAAGTTAGGGTTTGTGCGCCGTGTCCGGGTAGGATCCAGGGTGCGCCTTGGAGGGTAAGCCAGGGGGTACGGGTGCTTTATAAACCGACCCCTAGGAGTAGTTGATCGAGATCTAAGAACCCTAGCAATATCGCTTAATATCGAGCATCTAGTGTAACCCCAGAGTTGAGTTATTATATCAAGATCGGAGACTCAGCGACTTTGATTGCCGGCTACCAGATCGAATTGCATCATGTTTTCCTCTGAGCTAAACCCTCTCCCAAACGCCTGTGTCGTCTTGCCCCAAGATCAGTTACCCCCGGTAACGTCTGCCGTGATTATCCCACGACACACACGCACGTTGCCCTGCACCTGTCCACGAGCAGCAGCAGCGCGTAGATCAACGCCGGTGACCACCGCTTCCTCGCAGTTTCAGAAAGACTGAAACTTTCAGTTTCAGTTAAACCAACTGAAACTGAACCTTATCCTCCCGCGCGCATCTCCTCTGTCAGCAATCGATCTCCACCGTAGTGGTTGCATCCAACGGCGCGCAACGCCCGCGTCGCGGGTTCGATCCCCCCCCCCCCCCGCGCGCAGAATAAAACCCTTTTTGCGCGTTTGCCACGCGGGAGTGCAGGGCCCACCTGCCAGCGACCGCGGAGGCCACGCAGGCACACACACGCGCGCCACGCAGCGCCAGCTGGGCGCTGGCCCACAGGCCAGTGACCCAGAGGGTGGGTCTGCTGCATGAAAAAGGGTTCCAGGGGCCTTTCTGCGAGATTTCTTTTGCATCCAAGCCCCTGAACCAAATCTGAATGTTTTTAATTCACAAAATAGTCCCTGATTTTCAAATGCAAATAACTTGGGCATTTCAAATCCAAATTAAATAAATAAAATATGTTTTCTGTACCAAATTTAATTCTCTACATGTTTAAACCATTTGTTTACTGTTTTAAACATTTCAAATGTTTTAAAAATTCAAATTCAAACAACTCATTTCAAATTTGGTTAATTTCATAACTAATTCAAATTTAATTCAAATGTCACATATAAAATATGTTTTCCATGCTAAATTAAACCACCTTTCCAAATATAAACTTTGTTTCCTGTTTTGAATAATTTAATTTGGTTAAATAATTTAAACCTTGTTTAAATCATTTAAAATTGCTAAATTCATAACTTGGTCAAATTAAATTCTTTTTGAACATATGAAATATGTTTTCAAACCAGTAAAATATAATCTTTTTAAATATGAATTTTATTTAATGTTTTGAACAAATAAAAAATTCAAATAATTTCATAATTGAACTAAATTCATTTAAATCTTGTTCAAACTTGTTTAATTCATTTTAATTGCTTTTTCAACAAATGAAACATGTATTCCACCTAAAATTTTGTGTTCTTTCCAAATGTGAATTTTGTTATTTATTTTGAACAATTAAAATTGGTGAAAACAACAGGTGCTTGTGTAACTCCTTTAAGAAGCCAAAATTTCATAACTTAATAAATAAAATTCCAAACTTGGTAAACACCTTTTCAAATTGTATCTATTGTTGTTTTCTTATTGTTTTCCTCATCCATGCATCATTCTAATCAACTTTCACATGATGGTTATTTGTAGATCATTTAATCCAACCCTAACTCATGGGCCTTTCCATATGCCATCCAAATTGCATATGCGTCCATTTAAACATGTTATCATGTCAACTAGCTTATTTTGATGCATCAGTTAAATTGTCATGCATCATCCCATGATTGTGCATTATGCCATGTTATTGATTGTTTGTCTCTCTGCGTTGTTTGTTTGCTTCTTCTCGAATAGACGACGACGCTGAGACAAACGAGGTTTACGACACTACTTCTGAGGAGTTAGCCCAGTACCAGGCTACTGAGTTTGCAGGCAAGTATTCACTCACATGAACCATTGTGTCCTTTCCACACTGGATATCGATACTTTCCGTTGTCTATTCTGCTAGCCTTAAGATTCGATGCTTGTGTTCGGAACCTATCACATGTTATCCTGTAACCCTGATATAGCCTATTCCCCACACCTATACCCTGTTGTTTGTTGCCTGTGTCTTACTAGCATGCTTAGGGTTGTTTATGCTCGAGTCTGTTGTCCGTCGTTTCTGTTACCATATTATTTATGTTCTGGGGGCTCGATGATAAACAACAACCTATTAATGTTTGAGGTAATGCTAATTTGATGATAAGGCACCGGCAGGAGGCCGGGTATGGTTTTGAGGCCTGCTAGTGTCGAACTCAGGAAAAGTCTTTGTCCTCTGGATCCATGTTGAGCGCGCTAACCGCATGTGGGAAGCGTGTATGGGCGCCCCCCGCAACTCTGATTCGATTCGCATCTCGTCCAAATCGCCACACTTAGTTCGGGCTTTCCATTTGATGCACGCATATGCAGGTACGAACCCGAGGCCAGGGTGGAACTTTTGTAGTCGGCATTTAGGGCGGCGTGGTCTTCCAGTGCTATGAGGGTCCCCCTTTTCTTCGTGGGGGCTCGATTAGCCGCGCACGCACAGCACGTGGTTCTTTGGGCTTGATGCGAAGAAGAGTTGGGTTGTGTTGAGTGCCTCGCTTGGTGGAAGTGCATTTCCAATCTGGCGGGGTATTCTTACGTGTACGGCCAAATTGGTGCACCCCTGCAGGGTTAAATCTTCTCGAGAAGCCGTGTTGTCCGCGGTTATGGATGACTTGGTGATAGGGCTGGCTAACAAGGATTAGACAACTTACACCTAATTAATGATAACTTGACTAGTAATAGTCTTATTGACACAATAACTTGAACCATCATTAATCCAACTGTGTGAGTTATCCTCGGATTGCTTCTTTGGATAAGGGGCGGGATCCAGGATGGGTTTGTTTGAGGATAGTGGTAGTTGGTTACGATACGCTATCTTATCCATTTCTTTTAGCCGGAAGTTGTAGCGTGTTTCTGTAGTTGGTTAGAGCAGCCTGCTGCCGCACTTTTGTATCACCTATTCTTCCGTTGAACCCAAAGCATCTGTACTTGGTGTTGCCGGGTACACTTTGGTAGCTTGTGAGTCTTGCTTGCCAGTACTTGTCTGTACTGACCCCTTTGGGGCTGTGGTTTCCGCAGACTACGTTTCCGAGGATCCTCATGGTGGCTACTACGTGGAGTACGACGAGGCTGTTGACGAGTAGATAGCGGACCCGGGCAGGATCCGAGACATCGTGGATGGGCTCCGTCTTTTCGTTTCCGGCCTCTTAGGCCTATTTGGATCTTGTCTGTACTCAGACACTTTGGATGCTTCCGCTGTGATGTAATGATGACTTGTTGGGACATGTGTCCTCTGGATGATTGTATTTGCTATCTCTGCTCTAGTGAGAGCTATTTGCAACTTATTTCCATTTCTTTGTGTCTTAGAGATTTGTTGTGATATCACTTGTTCAAATGCCGTTGACGTACCATGTGTGTATGTTATGAAGTACGTCAATGGAAGTAGTCGGATTTCTATGGGATGGTTTACGCAGACGATGGATAGTAGAGAATGGTTGTCACACGTTTACGTGTTGGCCTGCTCACATTGAGATGCGGGTGCCGGTATGCCCCGTAAGCCATTTATCTACTGTGTAGCGGGCTGTGAGTATCCTCTAGAAGTCCGGATGCGACAACTGATCCATGATGAGCGCGCTAACCGCATCCGGGAGGTAGTATGGGACCCCCTTGACTTAGACCTGATTTGCAGCTTGTCCGAAGAGCCACGCTTAGTTCGGGCTTTCCATTTGCGCATATGCATAATGGGAGGCGCCCCCATGGTTGATGATGATTATGATGGTTATGATGATGATGATGCATATAGGGCGAGGCCTGTGGTGCCGGGGGGGGTGTGGTTTTCACCCTTGCGCTTAGGTTAGGTCGGACCGGCCGGGACCTTATAGCTCCGTGGCTCCTAGGATGGGTTGTAGAGACGGTTTGGGTCGTGTCGAGCCAACCTGAGTTTTAGTTGGTGGCTTGAGTGTGTACGGGTACTGTAGCGTACCCTGCAGGGATGAATCTTCTCGAGAAGCCGTGTTGTCCGCGGTTATGTGACGACTTGGTGAAAGTGCTGGCTAACAAGTACTCAGACAACTTACAACTAATGATAATAACTTGACTAGTAATATAGTATTACCTTCACCATAAAAATGAATGTCACCTTAATCAACAGTGTGAGTTTTCCTTGGGTTGCTTCCTTAGTAGGGGGTAACACTGGATGGGTATTGTTTGGTGAGTAGTTATAGTTGGTTTTGTTGCGCTCTCTTATCCCTCTCTAATAGCCGGAAGTTGTAGCGCGTCTCTTTAGTTTGTTAGTGCTGCCCGCTGCCGCTTCTTTGCAATAACCCCTTCCTTCCGTTGTACCCAAAGTATTTGTATCTTGTGATGATCGGTTACGCTGGTATCTTGTGAGTATGGTTTATCCACTTGCCAGTACTTAATAGTACTGACCCACGAATCCTTTTCGTGGCTGCATATTCCACATTGCAGTCAACAGGTTTGAAGCATGACGACGTTATCTTGGGAATCCCTCCGGCTTGGCCTGGGCAGGGATTGGACGCCATCGGTTATCTTCATGACTCTTAGTCCAATTTGTATCTTGTCCGTAGTCGGACACTATGTTGTTTCTTCCGCTGTTATTTGGATCTTTGTATTTTATCAGTTGTATCCTTGACTCGTTTGAGTCGTCTTGTATATATCTCTTCTGTTGTTGTTGCGGAATATTCGTGAACTGTTGTAATGTTATCACAAGAGGCAACCTGGAATAGGTTATTATGTGGATTTTGGCGGAAATGCTGAAATCTGCATAGTGCCCGATCTCGGGGCGTCACAAATGGTATCAGAGCATGGTGTCCGATTCCCAATATTGTTTCGATACGAATGGTTATCGAAGCAACGGGTCCGCAAAGCCTGTAGGATAACCTCGCTAACTGTCGTGTTTCTAGAGTGTCAAAAACTATTTGTGCAAAAACTGTTTTGGAAACATCTCAATAGGATTCTTGTTTTCTCCTTATCTCTATTCTATTTCTCCTCTCATCTTATTTGTTTTGGAGTCTCTCTCCCTCTCAATCTTTCAAAGTTTTAGGATCCTACGTGGGTGGACGTTTTCTGAGCCGTTAACCTAATAGGTTCGATCATCGGAAGATTCCTGGCGGGAGAAGATTGTCATCACTCCGAGAAAGAATCTCTTGTTAGTGGTGTCGAGAAGCCCTTGTTAGTGGTGTCGAGGAGATCAACTGGAAGCATGAAGAATCGATAGTCGAACTTCTTTTCCCTCCCGGGTTAGTGGGTGGATTGCGAGGGCGCAATCCCTTGTTAGTGGTGTCGTCTGTAACACCCGGGGGATTTTTTTTCCCCAATTAGAAGTTGATTGTTTTTTTTCCTTTTGGCATTGCATTGCATTGCATTGCATCATGACATTGCACTTGTTTCCCAAACCAATTCAAAAGTTTCAAACCCTTCACTTGTTCAAATTTGAATTAATTCACCTAATGTGATATTTTTCTCCCAAACTCTTTCAAATTTCAAAGTGCAACAAAACTTTTGAAAGTTTGAAAACAAACTTTGGTGCACTCATGCATTTGCAATTACAAAACCACATAAATTTACTTTGGCATTTTCTGACACCAAAAACCCCTCTAATTACTATTTCTCTCTTCCTATTCTTTTACAAAAAAAAATGTTTGAGTGTGAGAGAGAGAGAGAGAGAGAGCAGCCCACCAGGCCCACCAAACCAGCCCACCCCAGCCTTTCTCCTTCCTCCATCCGTACAGGAACGAGGAGGACGTGATCCCCTCATGTCGTTTTCACCAAAGCAGACCACCGCACCCACCTGCTCCACCTGCCCTCCTCCTTATCTACCCCTCCCCTCCTCCACAACCCTAACCCTAGCCTCCCTCTCCCTCTCCTTCCCTTCTTCCAGCCGCCGCCCCCTTCCTCCTCTTCTCTGTTTCTCTTTTCTTCACCCACCACCCCACCTCCATGACCGGAGTTGGAAGCTCAAGGAGGCGAGGACATGGTCGCCGGCAAGGGCGTCCGAGGATGGGAATGGAATCGCCTCGCCGTCCTCATCCTCCACGCCGAAGATCGGCACCCGAGGACGTTCCGAACAGCCCCGCCATGGCCATCTTCCTCCTCCGTCCACAAGCACGTCATGGCCACGGTCGCCGTCGTCTTCCTCATCTACAGCGCCTCCGGCCGCCCCCAGCCTTCCCCACGGTGAGGAAACCTTCTGGGACCTCTCCCCTACCTCCCCTCGTGCTCTGGGTGCCCGCCATCAAGCGGTGGAGTCGCCGTGTCGCTGCAGGTCGCCACCGTCCGCCTATGTCTGTCACCGTCCCGTGCAGAACAGAGATCTGGTGTTCAGTTTCGTCAGATTCCGTCGCTGTTACCCTTTAACTTTCTTCAGTTCTGTATGTGTTCACAAACCGCAGCAGCAGCCCAGTGGCTGCGCACCGATCCGCACTCCCTGGAGCCCCGAGTTCGAATCCCACCCGTGGCAAAGCCACCCCTTTTTTCTCCATTTTCTTTTATTTCTCGAAATCCAGAAAAACAGAACTGAGTCTTTATTTGTAAAATCAATAACAAATTGAAAAATGCTCCAATTTCAATGATTCAAATTTCTATGGATTCAGAATCTTGTGCTCTTTCTTTTAGTCACAAAGTTGCAACATGTTTCTGTAATAAATTTTGCACTAAATAATTAAATACAGAAATGTCTATTAAAATTTGAAACTTTGGAAGTTCATAACTTGAGTTCTGTTCACCCAAATTGAGCAAACTTGAGCTCTAAAAATTTGTCTTAACAAACTCTACACAGTGGTATTTTATTTGGTCACAATTGAAGTAAATTTGAACATGTTTCCTTCTGTTTACAAAAAGGGGCAGAATAAAAATGCTTATGGAAAAATGCATAATAAATTCAATAATGATCCAAAAATTATGTTTAATAGCTCAAAATGTTCAGTGAAACATTTTATACATGTTTTCAACCTTTTCAATACAATTTGTGCCCCATTCCATTTAAATTTGGTTAGCTCACCTACTAATTGTTATCCATGCTAATCAACATTTAAATTGATGGTTAGACAAATAACTTAAACCTTCCTAATTAAATGTTGGGCTTTTGTCTCAACTTAAATTGGTTAAGTTGCATCCCCGCATGTAACGCATCCATATCTTGATCATGCTGGATCTTTTGCCGTAGTAGTAATTGTTGCATCCGGTGTTTGTTCTAGTTCGTTGCTTCTTCGCGGATAGGACGTGAGATGATGTGAGCAACGACAAGTTCGGATGTACCTCTACTTGCTGGATTCCAGGCAAGTATACTCACTTGCTACCTATGGCTGCCTTTCATCACTTGGTACCGATTCTTCCGTTGTCTTTATGCTAGCCTAGTATTTTCGATGCTTGTGTCTCGATCCTATCATATGTTTACCTTGCAGCCATGATATAGCCTTCCTTCCCCTTCCTATCAACTGTTGCTTGTTTACCTTGTTGGCCCTCGTGTCGTAGTTGCATGCTTAGTGTTGTTTGCGCTCGAGTCTTGTTGTCCTTTTTCATATCACCTGTTTAGTTGATAGTTGGGTTTCAATTTAATCAACAACATGTTACTGTTTGGGGTAATAATAATTTGATGATAAGGCACCGGCAGGAGGCCCGGCGTGGTTTTGGAGCCTGCTAGTGTCGAAACTAGGAAAAGGGTCTTTTCCACTGATCCATGATGAGCGCGCTAACCGCATCCGGGAGGTAGTATGGGACCCCCCTCGACTTAGACCTGATTTGCAGCTTGTACGAAGAGCCACACTTAGTTCGGGCTTTCCATTTGCGCATATGCATAATGTGAGGCGCCCCCATGGTTGATGATGATTATGATGGTTATGATGATGATGATGCATATAGGGCGAGGCCTGTGGTGCCGGGGGGTGTGGTTTTCACCCTTGCGCTTAGGTTAGGTCGGACTGGCCGGGACCTTATAGCTCCGTGGATCCTAGGATGGGTTGTAGAGACGGTTTGGGTCGTGTCGAGCCAACCTGAGTTTTAGTTGGTGGCTTGAGTGTGTACGGGTACTGTAGCGCACCCTGCAGGGATGAATCTTCTCGAGAAGCCATGTTGTCCGCGGTTATGTGACGACTTGGTGAAAGTGCTGGCTAACAAGTACTCAGACAACTTACACCTAATGATAATAACTTGACTAGTAATATAGTATTACCTTCACCATAAAAATGAATGTCACCTTAATCAACAGTGTGAGTTTTCCTTGGGTTGCTTCCTTAGTAGGGGGTAACACTGGATGGGTATTGTTTGGTGAGTAGTTATAGTTGGTTTTGTCGCGCTCTCTTATCCCTCTCTAATAGTCGGAAGTTGTAGCGCGTCTCTTTAGTTTGTTAGTGCTGCCCGCTGCCGCTTCTTTGCAATAACCCCTTCCTTCCGTTGTACCCAAAGTATTTGTATCTTGTGATGATCGGTTACGCTGGTATCTTGTGAGTATGGTTTATCCACTTGCCAGTACTTAATAGTACTGACCCACGAATCCTTTTCGTGGCTGCATATTCCACATTGCAGCCAACAGGTTTGAAGCCTGACGACGTTAGCTTGGGAATCCCTCCGGCTTGGCCTGGGCAGGGATTGGACGCCATCGGTTATCTTCAGGACTCTTAGTCCAATTTGTATCTTGTCCGTAGTCGGACACTATGTTGTTTCTTCCGCTGTTATTCGAATCTTTGTATTGTATCAATTGTATCCTTGACTCGTTTGAGTCGTCTTGTATATATCTCTTCTGTTGTTGTTGTGGAATATTCGTGAACTGTTGTAATGTTATCACAAGTGGCAACCTGTAATCGGTTATTATGTGGATTTTGGCGGAAATGCTAAAATCTGCATAGTGCCCGATCTCGGGGCGTCACACGCGGTGACTATGATCGCCCACGCCAGGATGGACGCGGTGACTATGGTTACCAGCGTCAGGAGGAGCAGCGCCAAGACACGCGTCACACAATTTATGGCCACGGTGATCGCGGTGACTATGGCATGCGAGCACGTGGTGATCACGCAAAGGATGGCTATCGTCAAGATGGTCGACGTCGTCGCGCTCCAACACCCTACGTCGACACCACTTGCCAGATTTGCAAGATTCACGGTCATCTGGCCCGTGATTGTTGGTGGAGGTACAAGGATGATCACCATGATGATGATGGTGGCAATAGGGGCAACAAGGGTGCTCACATTGCCTCCTATGGTGTCGATACCAACTGGTATTCCGACACTGGTGCGACAAACCACATCACTGGCGAACTAAGCAAGCTATCAACACATGACAAGTATGCGGGGCGTGATCGTGTCCACACCACGGATGGTAATGGTATGCAAATTAAACATATTGGCCATTCAATGCTTTACACTCCTCATAATTCTTTACATCTCAATGACATTCTTCATGTTCCTAGTGCCCTTCTCTATCGGGTCTTCTTCCAAGCAAGCTTTCAATACAATAAAGCTGTCTTCCTCGACATGGCATCGCCGCTTAGGACACCCCTCATCCTTTGTGGTGCAGCAAGTTCTTAGGAAAAACAATATTTCTCATACACCTGAAATAAACCCATACATTTGTGATTCTTGTCAACTAGCTAAGAGTCATCAATTACCCTACCCTGTCTCTACTAGTGTTTCCACTTTCCCATTGGAACAAGTTTTTTTTTGATGTATGGGGTCTAGCACCTCTTTCTGTTGGAAAACATGCTTATTATGTGAGCTTTATAGATGATTTCAGTAAATTTACATGGATTTATTTGCTCAAGAAGCGTTCTGATGTTTATAAAGTTTTTCTCAACTTTCAACAACTAGTTGAACGCAAGTTTGATAGAAAGATCATCACTATGCAAACTGACTGGGGAGGTGAATATGAAAAACTCAACAGTTTCTTTCAGAAAATTGGCATTACTAATCATGTTTCATGTCCACATGCACATCAACAAAATGGTTCTGCTGAACGCAAGCATCGTCATATTGTTGAAGTAGGACTTGCTTTGTTAGCTCATGCATCTATGCCTCTCAAATTTTGGGATGATGCTTTCCTCACTGTCACATTTCTTATCAATCTCCTTCCTAGCAAAGTTATCAATTCTGAAACTCCAGTTGAACGTCTTCTTCACAAAAATCCCAACTATGACTCTCTTAGAATTTTTGGGTGTGCATGCTGGCCAAACCTTAGACCCTACAATAAAAGAAATCTTGAATTCAGATCCACTCGATGTGTATTTATAGGATACAATCCTCGTCACAAAGGTGTTAAATGTCTAGACATTAAAACTGGACGTGTTTATATCTCTCGAGATGTGGTTTTTTATGAACACGTCTTTCCCTTTGCCTCCCTACACAAAAATGCTGGCACTCGTCTTAGCCAAGAAATTCTTTTATTGCCACATGATTCTACTCCACACATGCATACTAATGAGGATGTAAACATTGATGATCATATGTCCATACCTATTGTTCCCGTTGTTACTAATTCAGTTCAGCATGCTGCAGAAAACAATGTGACTGTAGGTACAACTAACTCTCAGCAAGTTACAGCTGAAAATTCTGGTCCAAACAGTGCAGAAACGAGTTCAGGAGCCACTTCCGAAAATTCGCTACAAGACAGAAACGGTGCTGATTTTGAGGAGGATTCTGGAGCTTCTGGAGATTCCTCGGATCCTGCATACAGCGATCCCGAGGAGGATTCGCCGCGTGCAGCGCACCAGCGCCAGTCGCCCACACGCCCACGGTCCCCCACGCGTCGGTCGCTGTCTCCGTCTCCGCTCCGCACGCCTCCCTCTGTGCGAACAGGGAGCAGTCACGTCGCCCCGTCCTCGTCCAGGGAGACCGCCCGGCCCTGCTCCAGGTCACTGTCCCCCGGCGGACGTGACAGCACTAAGCCTGCGCAGCCAGTGCATGCTACTCCCTCTGCCGCACCTGATTCCGCGCATGCTGCTTCCTCTGCAGCCAATGATTGCGCTAATCATTGCAATGATGACACCAATGATTCAGGTGACTCTCCAGGATCCTCTGCGGCAGACCACACTGCAGTATTGCCTACGGATTCTCCTGTGCGCACTCGGCTCCAAAAAGGTATCACAAAACACCGTGGGTATACAGATGACACTATTCGTTATGGACGTTCAACAAACATATATAGAGTAAATGCTGCTAGTTTTGGCTTGTTTACTTCCACAGGTGAGCCATGTTCTCTGTCTGAAACCATGCATGACTCACGGTGGAAAGGGGCGATGGATGAAGAATATGATGCACTCATGCAGAATAAGACTTGGCACCTTGTTCCACCATCACCAAATAAAAATTTAATTGATTGTAAGTGGGTATATCGCATAAAGAAGCATGCAGATGGAACAGTTGACAGGTATAAAGCTCGGTTAGTTGCAAAAGGATTTAACCAACGGTATGGCATTGACTATGAAGATACCTTCAGTCCTATTGTGAAGGCTGCTACTATCAGACTTGTTTTGGCAGTTGCTGTTTCTAGGGACTGGATTTTGCGGCAGCTAGACGTCAAAAACGCGTTTTTGCATGGTGTTCTGGAAGAAGAGGTATACATGAAACAACCACCAGGTTTTGAAAACTCTCACACCCCTCATTATGTTTGCAAACTTGACAAGGCTCTGTATGGTCTCAAACAAGCTCCTAGGGCATGGTATTCCAGACTCAGTACAAAGTTAGAATCACTTGGTTTCACTCCTTTCACTGCTGATACCTCTCTATTCTTATACAACCGAGCTGACATAATAATGTTTGTGTTAATCTATGTTGATGATATAACAGTGACTAGCTCCTCAGATCAGGCCATCCCAGCTTTGCTTCATGATCTCAAGGATGACTTTGCTCTCAAAGACTTGGGTGATCTTCACTTCTTTTTGGGTATTGAAGTTAAAAAGATTAATGATGGCTTGCTACTCACTCAAGAAAAATATGCCACAGATCTACTTGCTAAAAGTGGTATGACAAAATGTACTACATCTCCTACACCACTGTCCTCTACTGAAAAATTATCTCTTGTTGATGGTACACCCCTTGGCTCGGATGACAGTACACATTATAGGAGCATTGTAGGTGCACTTCAGTACCTTACATTGACTCGGCCAGATACATCTTTTTTAGTAAACAAAGTCTGTCAATATTTGCATGCTCCCACAACATCTCATTGGACAGCTGTTAAGAGAATTCTGAGATACGTCAATGGTACTTTGAAAGTGGGACTAACATTTCAGAGGTCTTCATCTAGTTTGCTTAGTGCATTTTCAGATGCCGATTGGGCAGGATGTCTTGATAATAGAAGATCAACATGAGGGTTTGCTATTTTCTTTGGACCAAACTTAATATCATGGAGTGCACGCAAGCAAGCCACGGTATCTAGGTCCAGCACAGAAGCAGAATACAAATCTCTAGCCAATGCTACAACATAATTAATATGGGTTGAGGCACTGTTGAAAGAACTTGGTGTGTTACTAAAGGTAAAACCATGTTTATGGTGTGATAATTTAGGAGCTACTTACTTGTCAGCAAATCCTATCTTTCATGCCAGAACCAAGCATATCGAGATTGATTATCACTTTTTTCGTGGGAGAGTTGCAAATAAACAGTTAGATATCAAGTTCATCTCAAGCAAGGATCAAGTTGCAGATGGTTTCACTAAACCTTTACCTGTTAAGGAACTTATAGAATTTAGGCGTAATCTCAACCTTTCTCAAGGTTGTGATTAAGGGGGGCTGTTAACTCCTCTTTGCATCCCTCTGTCTACATATACGTATAAGGGGTATGGAGTAAGTACTCCAACCTTGTATACGTATATTGGTGGACCCCTCTGTACTATACCTGCGTTGGGTTTTCCTTCGCACTATATAACATGCAACGCGAGGCTCGGAGAACCATCGCTTCCTCGCAAGTTTGATATCTAGTACTACCACGTATTAGCAGTGTAGGAGTACAAAACAGCTAGCACATCACGCTTGCCACAAGTCACGCCCTCTACTCTACTTTTACAAGCCCCATTCACATATTTGTGTATATGCCACACAACTAAAAATTGAAGATCGCAACTGACACCGTCCGGGACAAAAAAAGAAAGACCCGGCAGTTCAACTGTGTCAATCACATGCAAGATTTATACAATGGTGTCGGTGTATTAGAAAGTTCTTCTATCGTGAGCAAACAAGAGAGGGAAGGAACAAATTAAAATCTAACAAAACGATCGAGGACAAAGGTGGAATGCGTATTTTGAGAGGATGCATGATGCATGGAACGGTGAACCTTGGACAAAGCTGGGAGTGCGGAGATACCACACCTACATGGATCTCCCCTAGCTATCTTAACCGTTGGTCTTTTTAGGTATACGAGCCAGCTTTCCCACCGCGGAGAATGGTTTGACCGGCGTCTTCTGACAGAACATCCCTAATAATCAATCTGCACTAACCAAACCTGCTAGAGCCTGGATTCCTATCCCGAAAATGCCCTCACATTATTCTACTCGGTCGGCATAGCTTGCACTGGGAATCTTTAGCGCACAAATCCCCCTTCTCCCGGATCTCGATGTTGCTCTCTTCTTCAATCTCCAGCCCCCACTGGCAAAGCAATCTCCATTCTAGTGTTGTCTTCTTCCACCTCCAGCCCCAACTCCATAAGAAATATCCATGCCCGCCAACGCACTTGAAGCATAGCCGGATCCAATGGACATCGCCCTTTCTTACATGGAGTTGCTCGCCGCCGTCAGAGATACGACACAGATTCATGATGGAAGTTCATATCCCGCCCCATCTTGCATTTTTCGCACTTTTTATTAGGCCATGTTTGATTTAAGGTCACATTGCCCCATATTATACTCGCAAAATGCAGACTTGGATCGGCACTCTCACCCGACGAAAATTCTATCCCTCAATTTCAGCAGACCATGGAGTTCGGTTCCTCATCCCAACATTCCCAAAGGCAATGTAGTAAAAGAATATCCTTGTTGTTAATGATTTATTGAATCACAAAATGCCTGCTCTTAGTACCTTTTACTGGATTCAATGTCGAATGAGAATCTTCTGGATTTTTTTTGTTCCTACACAGGGTCTCCCCATCGTGTACCGAAACATCAGATAACGATGTGTCAGAAGATAGTGATGGAAAAGAATGGTGAGCAAACCCCTGTGTACCGAAACTCGAGTGGCAGAAGAGGGGGGAGGGGAAAACTTAGAGGGAGAGGGTTGGCTCCAGACAGGATCGTGCGGTGTGGCGATTAGTTGCTGTCCGCCGGTGGTGGTCCTCACAGTAGATGAGGAAGTTACAGAAACACCCTTTTGTTTTGTTCTGTGCGGGTTTGGTGTTATGGTTCAGTGCGATGGATTCCATACAGTGGGCCGTGGTGAGGTGATTCGCCTGCCTGTCCTAATCTGGTCAACTACTAGCACGCATCTCCAACAAAGGATGGACGACACAGATAGGTCGTGGACATCCATGTAAGTGTGGGGATGAATATTTGCAAAGCTGGAATGAGTATTTGGAGAGAATGGATCATGCCACCTGCACGTATTGTCTATCACACTTGCGTAAAATTTCTATCTCTCTCATGCCAATAAAATATTGGAGATAGCTGCCGTGCAATTTTAGCGGGGGTGCGGCAGCTCATCGCATGCATATGAGGAAGTTCTTCTCTCCTAAGCAAACAAGAGAGGGAAGGAAGGACCTGCAATATAAATTATAAGCAACAAATGTGGAATTAATGCGTATTTTGAGAGGATGAATGATCATGGGACGGTGAACTTGCACAGAGCTTGAATGGGTATTTGGAGAGGATGGATCATTCCACCACGCGCACAGGCGGAGCTTAGTGTACTTCAGAGGGGGCCACCGCCCCCTCCCCCCCAATATTAACAAAAGTCCCGTAGTGACATGGGAGGTAGAAGTCACGGGGTGTGTCAGATACGTACTCCTATTTTTCTCATCTACTGGTGGTTGTAACTAGATGATTGACAACGTTTTAAAGGGTGCACGCGACGTGCACATTCAAGGGTTTTGTCGTACTTTCCAAAATTGGAAAGCTTGGGCAGGTCCGGGAAGGCTCCACGGAATTCAAAACGCGGGCCGACACGTCCATATTATGAGCCAAATATTAGTCTACGAGATGGAGGTGTACTACTCTCTCCAGCCAAAGGAGAATATGAATGTGTGGCAAACCGTGTCTCTAGTACTACAACTTATTAGCAGTGTAGGAGTACAAAACAGCTAGCACATCACGCTCGCCACAAGTCACGCCCTCTACTCTACTTTTACAAGCCCCATTCACATATTTGTGTATATGCCACACCACTAAAAATTGAAGATCGCAGCTGACACCGTCCGGGACAAAAAAAGAAAGACCCGGCAGTTCAACTGTGTCAGTCACATACAAGATTTATACAATGGTGTCGGTGTATTAGGAAGTTCTTCTATCGTGAGCAAACAAGAGAGGGAAGGAATAAATTAAAAGCAAACAAAACAATCGAGGACAAAGGTGGAATGCGTATTTTGAGAGGATGAATGATGCATGGAATGGAACGGTGAACTTAATTGTAGACTTACTTTTTATCGAAACACAGCCAAATGTCTTCTCTTTTTCTTTGTTGCCGGGGGTGAGAGCTAAGCTCTCGTTCTACCAAACTAACCTACAAAAATACTGCGAGAGGAGGCGAATGGAAGGGTAAAATGCCGGGCGGGGGTAGGAGATGACAGGCGCGGCGTGTGCGCGGGGGCGAACGAAGCAGCAGCCACTCACCAACTCACCATGGCCGTGACCCCCAAGCTGCTGCTAACCTTGACGCTCCTGGGTGCGGCGCTCGGCGGAGCCGCATCCCAGGCTGGGTCTTGGAACTCGCCACCGCCGCCCACCTTCCTGCAGACCCCGGCGAGTCCGAGCCCGCCTCCAGCGACGACCGGTGCGACGCCGTGGATAGTGGCGGTCGTCATCCTCGGCGCCGTGTCGACCGGTCTCCTGACCTGGGTGCTCCGGGGCTGCTGGGAGCGGCGCAGGCGCGGGCGTGGTGAGGAGGAGAAGCTTCGCCACACTGTCTGTCTCTGTAGTCAATTGGTGGAGTTGGTCCACGGGCTAAATTTGTAGACCAGGTCTCATATAATTATTTTTCCCCACTCCCCTGGCCCTCACGCATACAGAATCGCCGCCGTTCTTGTCACCTTCCTTCACTTCGTCATCTCCATCGCCGGTGTCAAGAAGGAGCGAAGGCGCCCACTGCCCGGCTTTTTACACGCAATAGCAAAACAACAATGAAATTAAGCAAGATCGAACCAACGGGGACACGAGAGTGGAAAACCCTTCCAACAAGGAAGAGAAAAAACCACGGGCGCCAGCCAGCAATACTTCACTATTTCGGGGTGAGGTTACAATTGCGCCGGGATTTACAATCTGTGGCATATCCCGTGCGACGGCTTACAAGAGGTATATAAAGGCGGTCCTGACCTAACTAGGTCGGTAACTGTGAATCCAACTCCAACTCGGTATCGACTCGTACCGTACCGCGGGGGGCTGCCGCCCCCTGCACCCCCCTTCGTTGCGCCTCCGGCTCCACTTCGTCTGAAGTCCGGCCTTTATCAGTATATACGAATACGAATTTGGAACACCATAAAATAACACGGCAGACCCGAAGAACATATCGGGGTCATGGCGAATGCGAGCGAGCTAGGCGTTCGTGCCGCTGTTTGCTGCGTCGCCAGCTCTGGTGGAGCTCGTCGCGTGGGCAGAGTCAGAGGGGGTTCAGGGCGGCGGCTAGGTCTACATCTACAGAAACAACTACAACCTCGTTCCGCGCTCTATCGGGTAGTGCGGCCGCGGGGGCTCAGGGTGCTCAAGTTCTTACATGGATGTTCTGCCCCAGGAGGGAGGGGAGCTGTACATTCTGGAGAGCCTGCAGGTCAAGGTCTCCGCGCCAAAGGTCGAGGTCGCCGCCCTCACCGGGAGTATCACGGCGTCACAGCTAGATGACGTCACGCAGGCGCATGCGCATCACAAGTCGCGCAACGCACTCCGGGTGCACTGCTTGGTTGGGGAGCATGATTTGGGCACCATCACAGGAGCCGTCAACAACACATGTCGCACTGTCAAGGTACTGTTAGCTGTGCTCAACCAAAATCTTATCAACTTGCGCCGTAACACAATTACTACCGGAACTTTAGACTTAAGCCATGATTTTCCAATAGTTACAGAGAATTGATAGCACCCACTTTGCATAGAAAGTACTCTGGTTAGTTATTTGGGTTTCCGGCAGGCGTTTCTATTATGATCTGAATGCTTCTGATTAATAAGTAGAATTGAAAAGAAGATAGCATTGCAGTGTGAATGTTATCGTGTCGATAAAGAATTATACATTGAATGCACTTGATGGAGATTCAGAGCAGTATAATGTTATTGTTTGAATACAGAAACTATTTTGCTGACAAATCTTAATGTCGTTGGCATACTTTCCATGAAATGTACGATATGAACTAAATTATAGACCATCATAGATGAGTTTTGCAGAAATGTCAGCATTAAATGTTTTATTCATAGTTCTTTTGCTCGAATTGCACAAAGTTAGTTGAGACTCTTTTTGTTCATGGCTTTCCGGGTGGATATGTAAAAGACTACTTGGAAGCAAGTGACCCTTACTTTGCAGTAGGAAAGTACTGGGACCTCTCTCAATTATACTTATGGTGAATTGTATTAATCAATATGCTCACAAGCAGAGAATTGTTGACTGGATAAGTGCTACAAATGGAACTGTTGGTGCATTTGAGGTGACCAAGGAATAGTTGATTTAGTTGTAATATGCATCATGAAGCATGGCTGCCTGCTTGGTTGAATTACGTCTTGTATTTTATCTTTTACAAAAGATCTTGTAATGTTATGAAAGATTTAATCATTGTCTTACAAATTGCTTCTTTGTTCGCCGGACGAACTTGTGTACTCCTTTCCTAGTTTTTCTTCTTACTATTGTTTATGCACCTGTAATATGGAATTTCCTTTTGTGGCACAGGCGTTGGAAATATCTGAGTAATGAGCTTGTCTGATGAAAGGGACCGCCTAGGTGGCCTTCACGTGCTGTCACATTTTTCGAAAATCGTGATACCATTTCAACTCAGGTTCCAGTAATTTCAATGTGTCATGGGCTTCTCCTGAACTCTATGCTATTATTAGACTGCATAAGAGCACGTTCTTTACTGAACTAGCTAATTAAAGTTGATGCAAAAGTACCAAGAATGCGTATATTTTTATGCTCTAAAACCTGCAAAGAAAAATAAATCTATGTACACCTAACTCCAAATTGCATCACGTGAAGAACCAAAATACTGGAACAAATCATGCCACACATGGTCTTATTTTCAAATTTTTATTTCGTCTTCTCTTATGCAGGGTTGCACTTTGTCCATCCGAGAGGATCTTCTCAATAATTATGCTGAAAAGACGGTCAACTACTCCACAACCGCATCTACAAGATTCATTGGCGTCGTCTGTATCTTCTCAATGAGAAGGAACAACAAATTTTATAATTGGAGCACAAAGTTGAAGCTTTATCATCAGAATGGTTTGCATACAGGGAGAAGCACTATCATGGCACATCACTAAGCAAGAGGCATGTAGAGGAGAAATGCGAAATACTATACACTTTTCTGGGTCATGCTACTCTTGTATGTATATTACAAGTTGCCATTCCTCCGTTTGTAGAGCTACCTTTCAAACTGAAGCTACATGCTAGATGCGGCGAATTATTTACATGAGAAAATGCACTTGTTACTGACTTGAAAGGATCACATAGAAGCTTTAATAGAAAATACACTCAGATATGCTATAAGCAGGAAAACGTGATCACAAAAATAAACATTAAATATCGAATTTGAACCAGCTTCATCGCAGACAAAGAGAACATTATTCCGCAAATTGGCGAATCATCTGGCACAAACAGACCAACGGGGTACATGCACGCTCCCGCTCCCAGGCACGGGCAAAACACACACAGCCAGCAACTAGAACTGGGCAACACCCAGGTGCAGCAACGGGACAAGGAGGCAGGCACGAATATAGCAAGTACATTATTCCGCAAATTGGCGAATCATCTGGCACTATCAGAGAGAATGAATTACTCACAGCCACTCTGCTCTACATGCTACAGTACTGGTGGGTTTCAGTATGTTGATTACCACAGATGTGGCATGATCTTTGTCGAGTTTAAGAGTAGGCTGAACAAATGTTGATTCATCAATCCCCGCTTTGATGTTGCTATCAACAGAGAGCGGCGGTCACCTATATAGGTCCTAGGAATTGTTAAATGGATGGCAGACTCGAAGACAATGACACAATTTGAAGATTCGGTTTTGAGGTTGTTAGCTGTATTTAGTTTTATTTTGAATTTAATCAATATCGGTGTAATCTGACTTTAGATGTCAGTATCCAAACTATATATGCTTCATTTTTTTTTAACCCAATCTGTCTTGTATTTCCACTGTATAAACATGTTTGATTTAGAGTCGCTCCTTCATATTATGTATCCATGTAGATTGCTCAATCCGCTCATTATTTGTGGATGTGGCTGATGAACCTGCTGATCCTTCCACTAAATAGAGGCTCTTGTTAATTGACGAACTAAAAAAGCAGAAGAGACATAGGCGAGGAGGCGCCCCAGCCCGTAGTGAACACTCAATGGACACCAATGAACACACGTGCACATGAAAATTTCCAGCACAATTCAAGATCTGCCAAACTGGAGTTTGAAAGGAAAAGTATATCTTCGAAATTTGATGCAAATTAAGCATATTTCATCAAAAATTGGGAGGCACAACTCTTGATCCAAGTACATGCGATATACAGCTGAAGCAACTAGGCAGAAGGAAAGGATCGATGAGGCGTTTGAGCTATACTACTAGAAATGAAATATTTGGATCTCGCAAAGTCTGATTGTATCATCGGCAAAGAGGAGGATCATATCGGTCATATACTTTATTTCTTGGCATGGACTTGTAACCCAACAATTGAATTGTAACTTCAATAACGAATCATACAGTTTATGTCTGACACATTTATACCCTCTTCAACCACAGCTTTTCATCTCATTTAATAGTCAACTTTTGCCACAGTTGTAGAAGAGTATCCTAGAGTTGATTGCTTGTTTCCTCAAATCACTATCCACCTGGTATATAAAGAAAATGAGACATTGAATAATATGCAAAGTATACCAGAAATAAATTTGGTACAAAAATACAGATCCAGCAAAGAGAAACTTGCTGTTCATCCCATGGAGCACTTGTACATAGAGGCAGGAAGATACCAATATATCATCATAAGGTTATTCAAAAATAGCAATCAAATGGTTAAGCAAGCCATCTAGCTATACCCAGCAAAGGGTGTAACACTCATGTATATAAACTAGGTATGAGTCCAAGCATGAAAAAATTCTCAGTCTAAACCACAGCATACAGCAAAATACATTATACTCAGATAGAAGAGCTAGTTTTAGCATTCGGGTCATGACTAATAACATTATTGCATTTCACAGTGTTCATGCTAAGTGCTGTTAGACATATACTCAGATCTTTAATCACCACATACACAAGTACTGTAGAATGATTGCATTACAAATGGCTTCGCTCTTGGGAGAGTGGACATTTCGAGGCTGAATTTTGGGGCGCTCACGCTTATCCCCAAAGTCCTAGGGGCGGAAGATATTCGACAGTTTAGACCGATCGCGCTCATTAACGTTATTTTTAAGTTTGTCGCCAAAGCTTACGCGCTTAGATTATCTCCTGTCGCTCACCGCACGATTAGTACGACTCAATCGGCGTTTATTAAAGGCCGTCACATCCATGAGGGTGTTCTTTCCCTTCAGGAGATTGTGCACGAGATTAAAGCCAAGAAACTTGGGGGAGTCTTCTTGAAGCTAGATTTCAAAAAGGCCTACGACCGGGTGAAGTGGCCTTTCTTGCGGGAGGTTCTCCTCCGCAAAGGTTTTGACCCCGGGTGGGTACATCGAGTTATGGGGTTGGTCTCGGGGGGCCAAACTGCCATCACCATTAACGGAGAAGTAGGCAACTTCTTCCGTAATGGTAGGGGGTACGCCAGGGCGACCCCCTCTCACCACTACTCTTTGATTATGTGGTGGAGGCGCTTGCGGCCATCTTGGACGAGGCGAACGGGGCAGGCCACATCTCTGGTCTCATACCCCATTTGATACCTGGGGGGTATCACACCTATAGTATGCAGACGATACGATCATTATGATCCAACCGGACGACTCGGCGATCGCCAACTTAAAATCTCTACTCCTCTGCTTCGAGAGTATGTCTGGGCTGCGAATTAATTTTCACAAGAGTGAGGTCATGGTTTTGGGGAACCCGGACCTAGATCAACAGCGGATAGCAAACATGTTAAATTGCAAGCTAGGGAACTTTCCCTTCACATACTTAGGTTTGCCTGTCAGTGACAGAGCGCTGACGGCAGGAGATTGGGGTCCCCTGCCGATGAAGGTGGCAAAACGGGCCGACCCGTGGATGGGGAATATGATGTCAGCGGCGGCTAGACTCACCCTCATCGATGCGTGCCTTTCTAGCCTACCACTCCATGCCATGGGCGTCTGCCTACTTGGCGACGGGGTGCACGGTGCGATGAACAAACACCGGGCGCGTTTCTACTAGGGGGATACACGCACACGTCGGTATCACTGGGTCAGATGGGCCGACATGTGTCTTCCCAAAGACTTGGGAGGCTTGGGGATCATGGACACGAAACACATGAACATGTGCCTTATGGCCAAATGGATTTGGAGACTCTATGCGGGAGAACAAGGCTTGTGGGCCGACATTCTTCGAAACAAATATCTCCGGGATAAGGATCTATTATTGGACACCCACTCCTATGGCTAACAATTTTGGAAATCTATCCAAAAAGTGAAGGACGTGTTTCGCTTGGGGGCAAAGCACAATATCGGTAATGGACAATCTACCAGACTATGGTTAGACTGGTGGATTGGCCCGGGACCTCTCTCGGAGAGCTTTCCGGAGATTTTTTCCATTGCTGCGGAGCCGGAAATATCTATTGCCGACGCCCGGCAGCCAGAGGGGTGGGTCATCCCTTGTAGGAGCGCGTTTGGCCACGTCGAACAAAACCAATGGGTTAACCTGATTAGAACGCTGGAACCTACCAGGCTGACGCCGCCCCCCGACCGTATTACTTGGGCGCTTGAACCTTCGGGGAGGTTCACGGCTAGATCGCTTTATCGCAAGCTTTGCGAGGGAACACACCGTAGACACTTCCGCGAGATCTGGAGGATTGCGGTCCCCCGGAAAATCAAAGTGTTCCTCTTGCAACTAATTCGGAAGAGACTGCTGTCAAACGATAACATCCACCACCGGCGAGGTCCTTCCTCTGGCAGATGTGCCTTGTGTGGGGAGTTTGAGGACACCAACCACATCTTCTTCACATGCTCTCTTGCCAAGTTCATGTGGAGTGCAGTGCGGGAGCTATTTCAGTGCGACTAGAACCCACCTGTGTCACGACCCCGGACCCAGAGATATACATACTGTTATGTGCTCCTAGCCATGGACTTACAAGGGCTTCAGGGTTACCAGCCCCGGCCGCAACAAACAACGGCAGGCAGACTGGATTCATCGGCACGTAGTCCGGATCCCCAGTCTACTACTCCTTGTATCCATGCTAGTCATAACCAACTATGCATATCAAAGCGTCCACGAACCGAATGAAACTGAAGGAAACGGGACCGAAGCTATACAGAGATGCTATGTGTCCAGAAAGTGCAACAACAATCGAGGGTTACTGGGGTTACCTCGCCCCAGGCCGATCACATCGACAGGCGGGCTCAGACATGGATCATCGGCTCCACAACCCCTCGACTGCGAAAACTATGCAGGCATAGCCAAGACTGTATAACAATGAGCTCGAAACCAACAACCGATCAAAGCAGTACTCTAAACATGAAGTTGTATTAAACAGGTGTTACTAGAGTATAGCTTACAAACAGAGGTCACACGACCCAACATTACATCAGACAACGGAAGGCAAACTATGTTGCTAATCAACAAGAACCAAAAAGGCCTAAGAGGCCGCAACATAAGGCGACGTCCCAGCCCATAGATTCCAGGCTGCTACCTGGGAACCCCAAACTACTCGTCGATGTCCACATCGAACCATCACTGAAGTGACGAACTCCACCTGAACCAAAATTAAGCAAACCTAAGTACGGGAGGTACTCAACAAGACTTAGTTAACCTATTATATATCTGCTATCTTCAGAAAGGGTTTTATGAAGGCTGATTTGCGTAAAGCAATCTTTGTTTTGCAAGCTGAGGAAGGAAAAGCACGTCTCATAGAAGGTTTTCAAAGCAGATAAGAAACTCACTACTGTGATCATCATCATTTGAAACCACCAACATTATTCCCAAAATCTCACATGCTATAAGGATCACCCCTCCCGGCATCTCCGGGGAGGCACCCTTCATCTACTGCCTCCATGCCTTGTTAAAATCTTTTACGCCACTTTCAAGTTATCTATGACCCCGTGACTTTCACCAAGTCGTCCATAACCGTGGACACGGCTTTCCGAAAGATTTATCCCTGCAGGGTGGTACACTTTACCCACACGTATCATCCGACTCTTAATGCCAAGCTATTGGCACAATTCTGACGATGTGCCGGCAGAGTGTGGTTGGCCACGACCTTTACCTTGTCGAGACCTATCCATGAGTCAACCCAAACAGGGCCCCCCCGTCAACAGGGAGTTGGCCACCTCCTGACGGCACCTGTTCTGTGAGTCGGGATCAAGATCCGTGTACGTCCATCACTTGTCCCGGTCACGCCCTATACACCTCCAAAGGTTTTTGACTCACACGCAGATGGAAATCCCAAACTACGTGACTCACGGATAGAACCAAACAAGTTAGTTAGTCGAGCACGGTCTGTTAGGCCCCGCGTGTGGTTGCACGCTCAGTCTTGGTTTCCGCGGCGAGACCTTACTCCTAGGGTTGGCAAGTACAGGACAAACAACCACTTCCCAAGTGGCCTCCCTTCCAAGCCTTAGTCAAGTTAACCACACAGTCCTCATCTCACCACGTCATCATATCATACTAGGTTATCGCAGCTCTGATTCATCAACCGGATGGAGCAGAGGTAACAAACATGTAAAGCTAAGCGAAGCATATATGAGGCTCTGGCGATGCGCACAAGCAATTCTATGGCGGCTAGGAGCAGTGGATCAGGATATTGAGGCAATGCAGTATATAGGTGAACTATATCTATTAGCATCAAATACTTTGGAATCGAATGCAAAATACGAGATTCAAATGTTGTTCGAAAGCATATATGAGCAGATAAGAGGTTATGCTTGCCTTGGTTATAAGAAAACCAGATAACGATCTTCTGGAATAAGTGCTTGACTTGTCGGTTAGGATCAAGTATTCTCCATGGATTCGTTGGCCTTCACTTCGGGGTCACGTTCTACCGAGAGGGAAACAACACCGAAAGAGAAGAACAATCAACCATGGCATCGATGCAATGCACAATATGTATGCATGAGAAGATTAATGCACTGAAATAAAGCCCTAGACATGATCGTTGGGTTGCTAGGGTTCGTATGTCAGTTAAACATTTTTAGTGGAATTAGTCCGAAATAGACCCCGGAGGGGGTTTCAGACGATTATGAAAGTGAGTGCAATTTTAAAAGCTCAAATGGGTTAGAAAACATCATAGCTAGATTGAATTTATCATTTTGAGCAATTTGGCATATAACTTTTAATTTTCTAATTTTAGTGAATAAAAACTTATTTTTCTATTTTTAAATGAATTAACAACATTAAATAAAGGTCATTTTTTCAACTTTCTCAAACATGTGTGAAAATGATATATTTGGAAAGAGTACATTTTTTTTGATCATTTTGATACCTCACTTTTATTTTTCTGAGATATAAAACAAAAGTTATTAATTAAACAATTTTATTCATTTTTCTGGAATTACTCGATTTATCAAAAAGGGAAATATGACATCATCACGACGTCACTGTGACGTCACCCTGTACTGGTTCTTCACAGAAGAGATCAAATTCGATCGAAATCGCGCGAGATTTCAAAATCAAACTATACCACGGGACGGAGGAAGCTGTGCTGGTTCTAGGGGTGGTCACGGCTGACCAAAAGGTCGCCGGAGTGCTCGCCGCCGACGAGGAATCACGGCGGCGCTCTCGGGTGTGCGTCGACGACGACTTACAGAAGGAGAGAGGAAGTATGGAGGGCACCGGGAGGATCACCAGCTCACCGTGAGCGTATTGGTGTGGACGGGGAGGCTCGAAGAAGCCGGAGACGGCGGCGCCGTGCAGGTTTCTACGGCGGCCGGAGAGATGGCGGGGGCAAAATTCCGGCGGTTCCGTCCAACCTAGCTCACCGGAGTTCTCGAGGCGAAAGAGGAGGCGACGGCGCTTCGGTTGAGACCCTCGGCTAGGCTGCGTTTGGCCGGCAGCAGCGGGGCGGAGGGATGGCCGGCGGCCTAGGGTTTCGGCCGGGAGTTACAGAGAAGGAGAGGCGGGCGACCTGGGGGGTTCTGCGAGCTCGGCTCGTTCGAGACGTCTCCTGGGGTCCTCATCCCCTCGCAACAGGGAGCAGGAGGTGGCATCAACGGCCTCGGCGGATCGGCCACGCAGGTGGTCCTTCTGGCCAAAGGAAGAAGAAGGAAAAGAAAAGGGGACTTTTCGGTAACCCCCTGTAATTTTTGGAAATTGCAAAAGAGTCCTTTTTTCTTTAAAAACAGAACAAGAACAAAGTTTTGAGGGCCTTTTTGGAAGAATAAAATTTGGCAAAAATAGTTTTTAAAAAGATCATGAAATTTCCAACAAAACCATAACTTGGGTTGGTGCATTTGAATTATTTTTCAACACAAAATTTTGGGACCCATTTTAAGTACTTTTTGTGAGATTTTCTGAAACCATTTAAATTCACAATTTAAATTGGTTAAAACATGGTTTAAATTTTTGTTTCATGCATGTATGAGATGAACACACACCACACACCCTAATGTATCAAAAGTTGGGGTGTTACAAATCTACCCCCCTTACAAGAATCTCGTCCCGAGATTCCCGAAGGAGAAGAAAGAAGGAACACTGGTTTTGAACGATCTTCTTGAACCTTACGGTTCTCTTCTTGAAGAGGTTGACCCGTAGCACTTGCGAAGATCTCCAGCGGCTACACCTTAGGTGAGAGGGAAACTCTTAGGAAATGATCTTTACGAAGATCGAGTATCCCATGGGTAACTCATGACAGGATGTTCATAAAGAACTTTTGAGTTATCAGGCATGAAACACATCAAGGTAACAGAGTGAAAATAAGATGGTTTCAAGTTTGCGGACGAGTGGTCTTGAAAGGATGTTATAATATGAGCTTTGCACAAGACTTTAAATCCTTTTGGAAAAGAAAGGTTGTTCAACTTGTGACATAGAGGTTTCTTCAAACAGAAAACCAAAATTAGGAAGGAGGGTCTTGGATACCACAACGTAATATCCGTAGACGAGGGAAAAAAGAAAACACTGTAATCGTGCGTCGGAGACAATTCTGATACAAGATCATGTTCACTCTTCGGAGTGGATACGGAAGATAACGGAACTTTCGTCCATCAAAGTTTGTTGAAATCCTTTTCAGATATTAGGATGTTACTTCACAACGGAGGAGGAGTAACCAAAGGATGTTGTAACACCGTAATTAAGAAGGGATTCTTGGTCACACCATAAGGATGGTTAACCAACGAGGGATTGAAGCACCGGAGGAAAACATGGAATCTCTTTCCTATTGTGGTTTATCCGTAGCAATACGTCTACCACATGGTTAAGATCCCATGGCTGAAGTAACTGATAAATTCACACAATGTGTGAGATGAACAGAACTCCAAGTACAAACAACTTGAGAAAGGGAACTGATCAATGGCGGTTACAAAACACCAAGATATGTTCTCCTGATGAACTTGTTTCCACTGAAACAGAAATTTTGGAGGTTCAACGGAGAGATGTTGAGGAGATCAACTTCCAAGTTACCCTGGATGTTATAGATACCGACAACAGGCCCATAACAAGCCTTCTATAGGTCATCAAGTGAAAGATGAACTCCGGTTTGGAGGAACGGTGAGGAAAACTTGTTGAAAACGAGCCACACAAGAATTCTCACGGGGAGTGGTTGTTCTTACGGACTCAAAGGGATATGACATTAGGCCTTCCAGCTAATTGTGTCAACCACCACATCAACCATGCCGGATTCTGAAAATACCTAAGTTGATACCCTTGAGGAAACACCAACGATCATTGCTGCTTGAGATTCAGCTCTGGTTAGTGAGTTGATAACTCAGACTCGAAATATATGCTCGAAGAGGTTGCACCAATTACCAACGAGATACATTTACTGGATTCTCAAGATATGGACTACGATGTCAAGCTCAAGAAGATGAGCGGGATTACGGAACTCATGTATTAGCAACTTGCGAAAGACGGTTGCACCTACATGAATTACTTGCGACAAAACACATCGGAGTCCCTGTGGGAAAGATGATTACCGAGATAACGAAGTTCTTAAACTTATTCCCTTTCAACGAACGATCAGTCCGTGGCCTAGTGTGGATGAAAGCTTCTTCAAGAAATGGAGGTAACGACCTACCATCTCAGGAATAGTCCACACATGCATGACCGACATGGGGTTATTCCCGAAGGAACAAGAAAACTATACTCGGTTCCACGGCGACAACTTTCAGCATAAGCACATGAACCTGAGAAAGTCACTTCGAACATCCAGAACACAACTTCGTGATGACACAAAGATGGTTCTCAAAAGTTTCCAATATTAGTGCCAAGTGTTCAACTTGAACCTCTTTCAACTTGGATAAATAGGTATGTCATCGTTGGGCTCGACAACACGCTTATCCAGATACTCCAGGCAGGGGGATTCATATGATATATAAACAAGGCAAGGTATTGGTGAGACCATAGGACATGAAGGTGTACTCGGTAAAACACCATGAGTGAAACCACCATCAAGATAGTCCTTGGATCTGGCCTTGGTTTGACGATATCCCAAATCATATCAAAGGTTAGGATGATAGCATGTCCACTAGGGAGTTACTATCCTGCTTCAACACAAGGGAACTAGACACTCCTTAACAGAGGATCAAGTTAGGCGGAGCTTTTGCCTTTCAACTCTCCAAGTTGTTGTTTAAGCTCAACCACTAGTCCAAGATGTCTAGCGTAGTTTCTTGGAGAGAGGAGTGGTTCAAATTACTCCTGGTTTAGACATCACGGTCAGGTAAAACCTGGTGATACTTCTAGATAGACAACCAGAATATCACAACCTACCGTTAGGTCTAGGAATTTGAAAGGAGGCTTGCTTTTCAAAGCAACTGATATG
Organism: Alopecurus myosuroides; assembly: GCA_028641055.1. NCBI lineage: Eukaryota > Viridiplantae > Streptophyta > Magnoliopsida > Poales > Poaceae > Alopecurus > Alopecurus myosuroides. Next base: position 315,449,330 of record CM054061.1, read on the forward strand.
AACATGAGAGCTTGGCATGAACCTAACTCTCTGACTGAGGATATGCACCGGAATGGACGGGTTTGGTAACACAGTCAACTTCAAAAAGAGGCTGGGTGACCATTAGTGCTAAGAAGGATACAGATGTTTCTTTGACTTTTCAAAGCAATAAGAATTGCTAGGAACATCTGATACACACATCAATGCACTGACCCATCATACTCAAGCATTCAAGCTTGGAGGAAGGGGGAGTGAATACGGTAAGAGCATCACTTCATCAATAAGGCCATGAAACTTAACACAACCTCTTGATATATAAGAGTGTGATACTCGAAGGTGGAACAGAACAGAAACTAATGAAACTTCTTTAATCTGCGGATTACAAAACTTTGACCTGGTCCTGGAGATGAACGAGGTACTGGAGTTTGTTTCTCCTGATATCCCGAGGTGGAATGTTCTCACGGAAAACAAGAGCAAATGTATTGGAGGAATCCAACACCCATATGCAACTTGGGGTCCATAACAACGGTTAGAGATTTGAAAGCAACTGAAGGGTAGAATCATGCTCAGGGAAGATCCTAAGATCAAGTTGAAGCACAGGGTAATACTCATGTGTAAAACCCATGCAAAAGAGTTGGTATAACTGAAATAAGAACGAAGATGTGGAATTCAGGATGATCACTCTTGCTGTGATCCTTTTTGGTTCCAGTAGAGAACCTACGGCTATGAGAGTTGGAATTTTCTAGCTATCCTGAGGTAGAAGATGTTCCTCAGGATTCAACGAAACAGAACTTGGGTTAAAGGTCAGCATCCTGTACTGATAGCGTGAGAATTACATGGTTAAGAAACCACATGACTCAACCCACTGCAACTCAGCACATTCCGGGACCTTCGGTTCAAGTCCAAGGTTAAAAACCAAGAGAAAGGGGGTAACTACTCTCCTAGTGTCTTAAAGAACACTATGAATAGCAAACACGAGATATCTTTCCAAAAAAACAACGATAGCTCTGGAAGAACTTGAGCGGAGGATAACGGATATATTCGAGATGGCAAGCAGATCTCGAGGTTCAGGATTTAGAACTTGAAAACATGTAGGAATGTGGAATCCACACAACTCTGAGAGATTATGATGGAAAGGAAATCTTCCATTTGAAACGAGATATAACAGAACATGGAACACACACGACTCTAGAACTTAACACTAGGTCAACTTGGGTAAAAGACGTCCTTGCCGAAGAAGGCACCTAGGTTTTGAATGACTAGAAGAGGTAGCAAAACCTTTTCAAATCAAAACAGGTAAGATGACCCAGACTTAGAGCGATACCAGATACGGAGTAAAAAGAATCCTAAGAAGGGTTTTCACAATCCATTTGAGTTTCAAAATAGTTTTCATAAACTCTAGACTCGACATCGACCAAGCAGTAAGGTTTTCCTACAGGCAGTCCTGCTCTGATACCATGACTTGTCACGACCCCGGACCCAGAGATATACATACTGTTATGTGCTCCTAGCCATGGACTCACAAGGGCTTCAGGGTTACCAGCCCCGGCCGCAACAAACAACGGCAGGCAGACTGGATTCATCGGCACGTAGTCCGGATCCCCAGTCTACTACTCCTTGTATCCATGCTAGTCATAACCAACTATGCATATCAAAGCGTCCACGAACCGAATGAAACTGAAGGAAACGGGACCAAAGCTATACAGAGATGCTATGTGTCCAGAAAGTGCAACAACAATCGAGGGTTACTGGGGTTACCTCGCCCCAGGCCGATCACATCGACAGGAGGGCTCGGACATGGATCATCGGCTCCACAACCCCTCGACTGCGACAACTATGCATGCATAGCACAGACTGTATAACAATGAGCTCGAAACCAACAACCGATCAAAGCAGTACTCTAAACATGAAGTTGTATTAAACAGGTGTTACTAGAGTATAGCTTACAAACAGAGGTCACACGACCCAACATTACATCAGACAACGGAAGGCAAACTATGTTGCTAATCAACAAGAACCAAAAAGGCCTAAGAGGCCGCAACATAAGGCGACGTCCCAGCCCATAGATTCCAGGCTGCTCTGGGAACCCCAAACTACTCGTCGATGTCCACATCAAACCATCACTGAAGTGACGAACTCCACCTGAACCAAAATTAAGCAAACCTGAGTACGGAGGGTACTCAACAAGACTTAGTTAACCTATTATATATCTGCTATCTTCAGAAAGGGTTTTATGAAGGCTGATTTGCGTAAAGCAATCTTTGTTTTGCAAGTTGAGGAAGGAAAAGCACGTCTCATAGAAGGTTTTCAAAGCAGATAAGAAACTCACTACTGTGATCATCATCATTTGAAACCACCAACATCATTCCCAAAACCTCACATGCTATAAGGATCACCCCTCCCGGCATCTCCGGGGAGGCACCCTTCATCTACTGCCTCCATGCCTTGTCAACATCTTTTACGCCACTTTCAAGTTATCTATGACCCCATGACTTTCACCAAGTCGTCCATAACCGTGGACACGGCTTTCCGAAAGATTTATCTCTGCAGGGTGGTACACTTTACCCACACGTACCATCCGACTCTTAATGCCAAGCTATTGGCACAATTCCGACGATGTGCCGGCAGAGTGTGGTTGGCCACGACCTTTACCTTGTCGAGACCTATCCATGAGTCAACCCAAACAGGGCCACCCCGTCAACAGTGAGTTGGCCACCTCCTGACGGCACCTGTTCTGTGAGTCGGGATCAAGATCCGTGTACGTCCATCACTTGTCCCGGTCACGCCCTAAACACCTCCAAAGGTTTTTGACTCACACGCAGATGGAAATCCCAAACTACGTGACTCACGGATAGAACCAAACAAGTTAGTTAGTCGAGCGCGGTCTGTTAGGCCCCGCGTGTGGTTGCACGCTCAGTCTTGGTTTCCGCGGCGAGACCTTACTCCTAGGGTTGGCAAGTACAGGACAAACAACCACTTCCCAAGTGGCCTCCCTTCCAAGCCTTAGTCAAGTTAACCACACAGTCCTCATCTCACCACGTCATCATATCATACTAGGTTATCGCAGCTCTGATTCATCAACCGGATGGAGCAGAGGTAACAAACATGTAAAGCTAAGCGAAGCAGATATGAGGCTCTGGCGATGCGCACAAGCAATTCTATGGTGGCTAGGAGCAGTGGATCAGGATATTGAGGCAATGCAGTATATAGGTGAACTATATCTATTAGCATCAAATACTTTGGAATCGAATGCAAAATACGAGATTCAAATGTTGTTCGAAAGCATATATGAGCAGATAAGAGGTTATGCTTGCCTTGGTTATAAGAAAACCAGATAACGATCTTCTGGAATAAGTGCTTGACTTGTCGGTTAGGATCAAGTATTCGCCATGGATTCGTTCGCCTTCACTTCGGGGTCACGTTCTACCGAGAGGGAAACAACACCGAAAGAGAAGAACAATCAACCATGGCATCGATGCAATGCACAATATGTATGCATGAGCAGATTAATGCACTGAAATAAAGCCCTAGACATGATCGTTGGGTTGCTAGGGTTCGTATGTCAGTTAAACATTTTTAGTGGAATTAGTCCGAAATAGACCCTGGAGGGGGTTTCGGACGATTATGAAAGTGAGTGCAATTTTAAAAGGTCAAATGGGTTAGAAAACATCATAACTAGTTTGCATTTATCATTTTGAGCAATTTGGCATATAACTTTTAATTTTCTAATTTTAGTGAATAAAAACTTATTTTTCTATTTTTAAATGAATTAACAACATTAAATAAAGGTCATTTATTCAACTTTCTCAAACATGTGTGAAAATGATATATTTGGAAAGAGTACATTTTTCTGATCATTTTGATACCTCACTTTTATTTTTCTGAGATATAAAACAAAACTTATTAATTAAACAATTTTATTCATTTTTTGGAATTACTCGATTTATCAAAAAGGGAAATATGACATCATCACGACGTCACTGTGACGTCACCCTGTACTGGTTCTTCACAGAAGAGATCAAATTCGATCGAAATCGCGCGGTATTTCAAAATCAAACTATACGACGGGACGGAGGAAGCTGTGCTGGTTCTAGGGGTGGTCACGACTGACCAAAAGGTCGCCGGAGTGCTGCCGCCGACGAGGAATCACGGCGGCGCTCTCGGGTGTGCGTCGACGACGACTTACAGAAGGAGAGAGGAAGTATGGAGGGCACCGGGAGGATCACCAGCTCACCGTGAGCGTATTGGTGTGGACGGGGAGGTTCGAAGAAGCCGGAGACGGCGGCGCCGTGCAGGTTTCCGCGGCGTCCGGAGAGATGGCGGGGGCAAAATTCCGGCGGTTTCCTTCCAACCTAGCTCGCCGGAGTTCTCGAGACGAAAGAGGAGGCGACGGCGCTTCGGTTGAGACCCTCGGCTAGGCTGCGTTTGGCCGGCAGCAGCGGGGCGGAGGGATGGCCGGCGGCCTAGGGTTTCGTCCGGGAGTTACAGAGAAGGAGAGGAGGGCGACCTGGGGGGGGGGGTTCTACGAGCTCGGCTCGTTCGAGACGTCTCCTGGGGCCTCATCCCCTCGCAACAGGGAGCAGGAGGTGGCATCAACGGCCTCGGCGGATCGGCCACGCAGGTGGTCCTTCTGGCCAAAGGAAGAAGAAGGAAAAGAAAAGGGGACTTTTCGGTAACCCCCTGTAATTTTTGGAAATTGCAAAAGAGTCCTTTTTTCTTTAAAAACAGAACAAGAACAAAGTTTTGAGGGCCTTTTTGGAAGAATAAAATTTGGCAAAAATAGTTTTTGAAAAGCTCATGAAATTTCCAACAAAACCATAACTTGGGTTGGTGCATTTGAATTATTTTTCAACACAAAATTTTGGGACCCATTTTAAGTACTTTTTGTGAGATTTTCTGAAACCATTTAAATTCACAATTTAAATTGCTTAAAACATGGTTTAAATTTTTGTTTCATGCATGTATGAGATGAACACACACCACACACACCCTAATGTATCAAAAGTTGGGGTGTTACAACCTGCTTCCCGGATGTATACCGAGAGCTGTGCAACCACACGGGCCTAGTGAAACGAGTTTTGTGGACATGTTGCGCATCGCTAGTCTGGTCTCTCTGGACGACTAGGAACAAATTTACCATTGAGGGGGTATATCCCGCCCAACCCGCTGACATTCTCTATAAACTTGCTATGTATCTACAGGTGTGGAAGCCAGTGGCTAAGAGACAGGATCGCGAGATGGTGGAGCTGACGATTAGCAGGATCCGTCAGCTCTACACGCAGGTGCGGGAGGCCCCGACACCTTGAGTTCCGCCATACCTGCTTGTACCCCTTTTTTGGTACCTTAGTGGTCTCCTTCAGTCTTGTGGGGCTGATGTCTCCCCTAGGAGATGTAGCTGTGAGTTGTCCCCATTTGCTACACTTGCGCCGTGGGCGCTCCTTTATTTCCCGAGCCTGTGTGCTCGTGTGTTGGTGCCGATTCACGGCGTGTACGAACTCTGTTGGTTACTTTGGCTTCATTAATTTAAAGCCGGGCTCATATTGAGCCTAGGGTCTTTAGAATGATTGCTTTTTATTAAAGCATACCGTTTTCCTGAACTAGTTCTTCCGTGCCTACAAAATTTTAGTACCTTGCCAGGCTGCAAAATAATATCAGTTGGTGGCTTTACCATGGAGTTTGCATCAAGTTGTACCGGTGTATTCTGAACTACAGTCAGTCACATGATTATGCGAAAACTAGAAATTGGGAAAAGGCATTTGTATGAACCAAACGATCCAGACTAGGCAAGTTGATGATTGATTGTTAAGAGACTTAAGTATGTCTAGGCTTCTCACTGACGATATGAACAAGGTCCTGGTTGGTCGTGAGCCTAATGGGAGGAGGGAGGCAAAACACGTACCTCAGAGAGAAGAGCCTAATGGCAGGACGGACCCGGTGTCCGCGTACGAGGTAGATGCGGCTCGTTGTGGAAGTGGCGGCGGAGTCCTAGCTCGTGTGCGAGGAGGAGGACGAGAGGCCACCGGCAAGACCGGGCGTGAGGTGTGGCGACCAACGCGTTGTCCAGGTTCGAAATAGATGCGACGCAGCGGCGAGCGTCTGATCTCACAGCGTGGAGGGGTTGGCGGATTCGGCGGAGGACGCGTTCCGGCTGGAGTCAGAGGCGGTGGCGGATTCGGTAGAGGAGGCGACAGATTGTGCGGAGACGGCACAACATCGATTGAAAAAAAATGTTGTTTTATCATATTTACGCCTTACTGGGCTTGCTGGCCCAAATGTACTCCAATTAATCACAGACGTCGATATGAAATCATACTGGTAATTTTTTTAGGTGGGCCGGCCCACTTAAAGGATTTTTTTCGCGAAAATAAGAGGATGAGAGGTGCGTGCGGGGGTGCTCGAACCCAGAACCTACGTACTACGACCGCATGTCCGCGTCGCTGAAGCCACTGGGACACAGCCAGTTTCTGTAAGTTTCCCCTTTCATACCTTTTTATCCTCTTATTTTTCTTATTTTTTTTGTTTCTTTTTCTTTTTTTCTTTTTTTGGTTCAAACTTTAGTGTTCAAACTTATATGTTTTAAAATTCGAATATTTTGTTCGAATAAAAAACTGTTCAAATTTAAAACTGTTCAAATTTGAAATCTGTTCAAATGAAAAATTTGTTCAAATTTAAAAAATGTTCAAATTTGAAATCTGTTCAAATTAATTTTTTGTTCAAATTAAAAATTGTTCATATGTATTTTTTTCATATTTGAAATCGTTGTTCAAACTTAAAATTTGTTCAAAAAAAAAAGTTGATATCTGGAAAAAAAACCAACGTGCTCAGCTCGCTGGGATTGCTCGCTCGCTCGCTGGTTGCTGTCGCTCGCTCGCTCGCTGGATGCTAATGGGCCTGCTCATCTTCGGTGCGCGCAGGCGAGTCCTATAAGGACTCGCTAGAAGCGATGTATAGGAGGTCCCAATCCACGGGTGACCAGTAAAAGGTACTGTAGAAAATCCCGATCGAATTCATGTCAAGTTCCATACAAAGGAAGTTGAATGTTCCAACAAAATACTAATGCTGCAATCACCAACCATTATCCGCTATCATACTATCTCTCAAATAATATGGAGAATAGAAGCGACAATTATCCATACCGTTTCAAAATCAGACATCAAATCTCTTGTTTAGGTTGCTAAAAAAACATATGAACGCTCTAATACAAGCTGGAAAAACGCGAGGATGCCTCACTTCTATTTTTTTTTGGCAAGGTTGCTTCACTTATATTTGGCAAGTGTTGTATTTGCAGAATAAGAGTACGGACTCTTGTATGTACTGTAGTACTCCCTCCGTTCAACAATAGTTGACTTCACTTTGTTCAAATATGGATGTATCTAGACATGTTTTGGCGTATAAATACATTCATATTTGGACAAAGTGAAGTCAAGTATTGTTGAACGGAGGGAGTAATTGTTTTTGCTGATTACCAGGCAAATGAAATATTTTGCAATCTCTATCTTATTTTTTCAACCTAAATTTGATGCTTTTGCACATGAACCTGAAAAGCAAGCTAAAACTGCAAAGTATACTAAGGAACATTTTATTGCTAATAAACATGGTAATGAAACAGAACCTTGGATACACAAACCAATGCCTTTTCCTAATAAGAAACACAAACCTAAGGAAGAAGAACACTATAACAAGTTTTGTGAATGGATGAAACCTTTTTTCTTGCAAATTCCTTTAACTTATGCTATTTAATTGCCTCCTTATGCAAAATATCTGAAAGATATTGTCTCTAACAAAAGGAAGATTCCTAATGAGAAAATTTCCACTATGCTTGCTAATTATTCTTTTAATGGCAAGGTTCCTAAGAAACTTGGAGATCCTGGTATACCAACTATTCCCTGTTCTACTAAAAATAATTATGTTAGAATTTCTTTGTGTGATCTGGGAGCTGGAGTTAGTGTCATGCCTTTTACTCTCTATAAAAGACTCCTCCTAGAAAAATTGATACCAACCGATATATCTTCGCAAATGGCTGATAAGTCTACTGCTATTCCTGTGGGCATATGTGAGGATGTTCCTGTTCAAGTTGCTAATAATTGTCTGATATTAACTGACTTTATTGTGTTGGAAATGCCTGAAGATGATAATATGTCTATTATTCTTGGAAGACCTTTTCTTAATACAGCAGGGGCTGTTATTGATTTCAATTAAGGGAAAGTTACTTTTAATGTTAATGATAAAGAGCACACTGTTTATTTTCCCAAGAAGATTGATAAGAAATATGGTCTAAATTCAATTGAAAATATTGAGACCATCAAGATTGGGGAATTTTATTGTCCTATTCCAGTACCACCAAAGAAATATGAAATTATTATGATTGGGACTTTGCCTTTCAAGGTTGAGGTAACATAATTATTTAGTGTTTGGCAAAAAAATTATTTATATGAAAATTATTCTGGTAGCAAGACTTGATCACCCTTGTTAACAAAATGATTTTTAATGAAGAGGACATTGTTTTCACTATGTTTTCACCTTCCCCACTACGTTTTCACCATGTTTACATCTGTTATTACATTGCTACTCAAGTACAATCCTGTTTTCCACCATCCTTATGCATGTTTTCCTGATGTTTTCACGCTGTTTACTGAAGTTATGTATGTTTTCACCACCCATACTTTTTTTTCACCACTACCACCTTTGTTTTCTTTGGTTGTTCTTTCGTTAAAGTGTCATAGAACCTCTGTAGTTCTGGTTTTGGTTTTGTTTTCCACGTTTTCACTTTCGTTTTCCCGGTTTTTATTAATTATTAAAATTCTAGAAATAGCTTAAAAATATAGTTTCTCAAAAAATTCCAGAAAAATTATAATAAATTTTTACGTCAAAAATGAGGCAAAAAAGCCACCTGGGAGACCCCGGGGGGACCCAACAGTCAGGCACCCCACTGGGTGGCGCGGCCAGCCCCTAGTGGCGCCAGCACATGGTGTGGGCCCCCTGGCCCTCCACTTACTCTCTCTTCTGCCAAAGTCTTCTCTCTCACCCCCAAAGCTGAAAACATTTCCTGGAACCCGTGTTCTTGCTGTTCTTCCTCTGGATTTTTGATCTCCTTCTTCAGTCCATCATTTGTGCTGATATTTGGCGTGTTTGATCTCCGAGATGGATAGTTATAATTTTGGAGAGATATTTAGGAGTGATCTCCTAGAACGACAAGGCCCTCACGCTCATCCACTTCAGCGGGGCCATCATATAATGAGGATGTTATGGCGTCAACTATTGACGGTGCGAAAGATGATGGTATCGTTTACCCATCTAGATTTCCTTGCCATACATTTTTAAGAAATGCAGGTCTTTTAGATGATTTTCTTATGCTTATTGAAAGAATTGGGCTCCAACTTTATGGGGGATGAAAGCCCTCAATGTACCACGCTCACAAAAGCTTTTGTTAAGAGCTTTAAATTTCAGACCACTCAATATGGTCCAACTGTTGCATTCAAGTTATATGGTAGTCCTACTTCTTTGTCCTTGGAAGAATTTTGTGCTATTATAGGTATAAACGCCACCGGGACAAAAGAAGGATTCAAGATAGACCAGCAGACCTCCAGGAGATTTATCGAGAAGTCACCAACGATGATGGTCGCTCATCCCAACGTGGGAAGATAAGGAACATTCAACTTCCTGCTCTTAGATACTTTGCTTACTATATTGGTACTAGTATCCTTGGTAGGGAGAACACTAGCAATGTTTCTAGTTACCACCTTGCTTTCATTGATGTTGCGCTGAACCGTAGCACAAAGTATAACCTTGGTGCACTTGTTGCACGCCGCCTTGCTGCTGCTGGGCCTATTTTTGGTGGCATTATTGCTACACGTGTCGCAGCTTCTTTGCACGTTCTCGTTGATCCTAATGATGAAATAATTGCTCCACATAAGATTAACCTTGCTGCTATGAAATCCCATCAGTTTGTCACTTCTAACTCTACTATTGAACATTTAGTCTATAGAGTTTTATATATGGATGGAGAAGAGCGGAAAGTTAGTTTGTCGCAGCCTGTTTTGTTTAAGATTGACAGGTCACCATGGTCGCTCTCAAAGGAGCAGGTAGACGAGCATCTGAGCACCATGGAGTTTTACCGGTAGCAGGAGAGGCGAGATGCGCCTCCTGAGGACCGTAACACGCAGTATGCCGGCGCATCCTCGAGCACATATTAGGGAGAGGATTCCTCCTCGACATACTACGGGGGCAGCACCTCATGGGCCCCTTGGTGATTGATATCCACTTAGGCCAAAAGCCTAAGCTTGGGGGGAGGTATACCGACATCACACTCATTTATATATCATGTTCCGTCGGTTCTTTGTATATCCATTCTTTTGTTGCTTTCGCTTCTTTTTGTTTCTTTCGTTTGTTTTCGTTTCTTTCATCTCTTTTGCTTTTATTGTCTTGTTTTTTCTTTCCAAAACACAAAAAGACCAAAAATATTTCTGTTGTTTCTCTATTTTTGTATCTCTAGTTGGTTTTCTTTATTCTTTAGTTGCATTTTAATATTCAAAAACCCAAAAATATTTTTATTTTCTTTGTTTGCTTTGCTTTCTTTTGTTCTTGTTTAATTTCGAAAAACCAAAAAGTTTTTGCTTTGTTTGCTTGTTCTCATTTGCTTGTGCTTTAATTGAAAATCCCAAAAATATTTGTTGTTCTTTTTTGGTTTTGTAAAGTTTGTTGCCGAGTTCAATAGCCGTGCGTGATTCTAGTGGAGCTTGGTTTTCATTATATATTATTTGAGCCAAAGTGAAGAGCAATAATGACGATATACGACAATTCAAGTGTGGTGAGAGGCTGGTATGAATTCTATTTGCTTTCATTTTTGTACATATATCCATCTATGTGAGCATGCTTAGTTTGTTCGTATAAGATATATGTGACTTAATGGGTGCTTAATAGTTTGTCCTCTCTCATGTTTTGTTCCAATTTATTAATAGTAAATGACATGTCGCATAAATATTTGTTCACATTGTTCTATTCATAAGAAGAGTATGACATTGTGGTAGACTCCTCTGACTGTTTCATTTGAATCGACTTGGCGCATGCTCACGCATGCTAAGACTGAGAACAAAAAGTCAATAAGCCTCGATGATTTATTTTGCCTCAGAGTTCTAGTATCAATTTTATGCCTCAGTTAATTTTGCTTTGTCGCAAACATGATTATGATAGTTGTTGCTCTCTTGATTGTCGCTCCATGTCTATTGCTAGCCTTCACCTATACTGAGTATGAGCTCTACTCGTGCATCCAAATCCCTGAAAACCAAAGTTGCCAAATGTGTCCACCATACCTACCTATATGTGGTATTTAACCGCCACTCCAAGTAAATTTCTCATGTGCTACCTTTAAAACCTTCTAAAAATTATTCATGTTTTGTGCCCCTGTTTTAGCTCATGAGGACGTAAATAGAGAATCTTTATCTCACTTGTTGATTGGATTTCACACCCTGGACTAGTGGCTTCATCCGCTTATCCAAATGATAGAAGAGCTGGCAGCGGGGTGTCCAGCCCCAAATTAATACGAACAAATTCTCTTCACTATTTTTGCCCCTGATTTATCAGTCAAAGCATAATTGTGTAAACAAAAAAGAAAGAGGGATGACCTTCTACACCAGTTGCGTCCTTCACCATGGGAGCCGCTCTTGTGAATCCAGTTGCCTTGTGACGTACTGTATTGTCTGTTTACCATTCGTTGACATAAGCATACACCACTCTTAAAAACGTTTTCAATATATCTGTTTAACAAAATAAAAAGCTCTAGCACATGAGTGATCCATGCTTCCCTCTGCGAAGGGCCTTTATTTTTTACTTTTATGTTGACTCTCCGCCATATTCTCTGAGCACTTTCTTGAGAGCATATTTATCATTATTAGTGTAATATGTTTGTCCCAGAGCACTGTTGATTGTGGTATAATTTTGATTCTTGCATCTTTGATATCTTTACTTCTAGTCTTCCCTTGAACTTCAGAGGTGCCCTGGCATTTATGTTTTGCCCCACACTTAAGAGAAAGCGAGATACCACTTTATCATATCCTATTATGAATACTTCAATCTTGCAAATATTTATGCTTCGGGTTGTTTATTATTAATATGTTGTTATCTCTCCATGGTTTTCATAGCTATTAAGTGACAGTATCTTGCATGTATCTTATCATGAGCATAACTAAATATCTGATCATATAGTGAGTATATTTACATCATATGAAACAAATGTGTCCGTAAAAGTCTTTTATCGCACTCAGTTGTCACTGGATTGCTTGAGGACAAGCAATAAGCTAAGCTTGGGGGAGTTGATACGTCGAAAATGTATGTCCTTCTCCGAACACTTTTCTTATTGTTTTCCTCTAAACTTATGTGTTTTGAATACAACTAACACAGACTAATGTTGTTTTAAGCAGAATTACCTTGGTGTCTTGTTTTTTGTGCAGAAAAACCAACTTTCGGGAAATTGCCCAGAAAAGACCCCATTGGTGTTTTCACCCCGGAAGATCTCGGGAGCCAGAAGGGGGCTAGGAGAAGAGCCACAGGGTGGCCACACCACCCCCTGGCGCGGGTCCCCCCTAGGTCGCGCCAGCCTATGGTGTGGGCCACCCACAGCCCCCCGTACTCCCCTTTCGACTACAAATAGCCTTCAACCCTAAAACGCGAGGGGGTTCGTCATATTCCACAGAAACATAACAGAGCGCCGCCGACGTCCCAAACCTCGATTCGGGGATCAGAGGTTCCTGTTCTGGCACCCTGCCGGGACGGGGAATTGGAGGAGATCATCGCCATCTTCATCACCAACGCCTCTCAATCGACCATCCATGTTTCCCCCATCCATGTGTGAGTAATTCCCCGATGTAGGCTGAAGGGGATGGTAGGGATTGGATGAGATCGTTCATGTAATAATGTCGTGATTGTTAGACATTGTTGCAACTTGTTATGATTAATGCTTGCCACTTTGGGCCCGAGTGCCATGATCTCAGATCTGAACATGTTATTGAATCATGATGATAATTATTGTTTCTTGATCATACCTGCAAGTTGTTTACACATATCGTTGTCCGGAACCCGAGGCCCCAAAGTGACAGAAATTGGGACAACCGGAGGGGGTGGCTGTGATGTGAGGATCACATGTGTTCATGGAGTGTTAATGCTTTGCTAAGGTGTAATATTAAAAGGACCACCTTAATTAACAATAGTTCCCTTGAGGCCCCGCTGAAACGGGCTGGTAGGACAAAAGATGTTGTTGTCGGGGGGCTACCCCCGAGTGACTGGTGATAAAACAGAGGTAAAAGTAATGTTGGCCGAGTAGGTGGTTACTCGGGTACCTTCTATCCGGTAGTCGCTATTCGGTCATAGGTATTGAAGGCCAAGAGAAGATAAGGAGAAAGATTGTAATCGTCCGAGGAGCGATCAAGTGGTCCGAGTAGATGGGTTGCAATCCTACTCGGGCAAGAAGTCAATGGAGCCGTTCTGACGAGATCCCGCGTATCCCGCATCCGTACAGGCGTGCGGTTCAACTTACGGAACGTGTGAGTATCCGCGCTACGGCGTGGCTACAGTGAGGTAGGCGCCTGTCATGTCCTGTCACTGGCAGAGGGGACATGACGTGTCGGGGGGGCTACTCTATGAGACTGACAGGGTGGACAGGTCCTGTCAGCCGCACGGCGCGGCGACTTCTCGCACCCGCGTCAGCGGGAACCCGGAGGCGTGCTCTGCATCACAGTAGATACATCCCATCGTTGTACCTTTTAATCTTTGTTTACTCGGCTGGGCACCAGTATATAAGGTGCCCAGCTCCCTCCTGCGCGAGGGACGCTAGGCGAGAGAGCATTTATTGCAAGAGCCAGCACTAGAGCTAGAGAGAGCAGGTGAGTGGCTACTCGTCTGAGAGGCAAAACTGTACTGTGGCTACTCGGATATCATACATATAGAGAGGTAGGCAGGAGTAAGGGTGTTACCTCCACACGAGGGCCCCGAACCTGGGTAGATTGTTGTGTTTGCATTGTTCTTCGTGCGCGTCTACCCGACGTGCGATCCCTCCCCGAATACCTACAGCGTCCATCGGTCCCAAACCTTAAGCCATCCCTTGGCATCTGTCTTTCCCATCCTACGACAGTTGGCGCCCACCGTGGGGCCAGCAGCGGCGCTAGCTGGGGTGCATATTCGGACGGGAACCGTTTCTGCATCGGGGGAGCGTGTAGTCTGTGGCCTTGTCCACAGATTCGACTCCTTCGACTTCGTCATCGACAACGCTGGAGATTTCGGCGGCAGGCCAGTGCCTGCAGGCGGCTCGGTCCTCTCCTTCGGCGCGCACTTGGTCTACATAGCCACCACCGTCATCCACGAGTTCCCGGAGGAGGTGCTCGTTGCGGATGATCCTCCTGATGTACTCGCTGCCCGCGGGAAGCCAACCGGCTGCTCTGCGGACAGCGTGGAGGTGATGATGACGGGCCCGGCTATCGATGCCGGGAAGGGCACGGCCACTGCAGTTGAGGTCGTCGAGCCAGCTGCGAGGGTCCATAAGCCCTACGACATGCACCAGAACATTCCGGGTTACGTGGCTCCTTCCACATCTGCGGCTATACCGGCTGCTCGCGGAGGCGCCACCGAGCAGCTGGGCATGCCACAACCCACTGATGCGGAACTCATGGCGTTGAAGGCGCAACTCGAGCAGCAGCGTCAAGCGCTACTCGTGGAGTCCCAGGAGCTGGAGAAGGTTAGGCTTGAGCTTAACCTAGATCAGAATGAGTACAATAGGGCACATGGCTTTACTCAAGTTTCTAGGTTGCCTAGCAAGCTAGGTGCTATTCGCCACAACTTAGGCGCTTAGCTAGACAGGAATGGTAGAGCTGTTAGTCTGTCTGCTAGTTTGAACACTGCTGATAGGCCCAAGTATAGCTCTCCTGCCAAAACGCTTAGGGCTACATAGGCAGTTGCTGCTGAGTTGCCGCATCTCACTGGTGATGCTCGCGCTAGGCAGCAGGATAGACTCAATGAGCTAGTACTAGAAGCCGGAAGGCAGAATGAGGAGTTCCGGAAAGCTAATCCGGGTGCTGGCGCTTGCCATGTTGTTCACTCGCATGGCTTGAGATCTATGGATCAGGCATCATCGCCGCTTCCCGGCGGTGATAGGGCCCAGAGCGTGACCTCTGGGAGACACAAATAGATGCAGGTGTATGACCCGGCTGTCGCTGCAAAACAGCACGATGTAGAGCGGTAGCCCGGCCAGAAACACAACTCTGCATGAGCAGGCTATCAAGACACTAAAGCTCATAGCAGGGGCAAGGAGGAAACCGGGAAGGAGCATCTCGGCGTCATGCTGCAGAGTCAGTTCAGCAGAGGGTGCAGCCGCTAGCAGCAGTGTAGCCGCAAGCAGCTGTGGTGGCAGCCAACCCGGTGGTTCAACCTGCGCCCATCAGCAAGACCGCTACGATGACGGGTACTCGGCAATGGAGCTAGCCGGGTACGGTGATCCAAGAGACGTCACTGATCGCCTTGGTGACCGGATGCTGGAGCCCACAGATGCAAGATACAAGCTGGACCGGATTAATCGGTCAGCACAGATAGAGACGAAGGGGCCACCTGGCCAAGCTTGTTTTGGTCGCCGCATCATGGAGGAGCCTTCCATGAACAAGTTCCAGTTGGCTAGAGGAACCAAGTGCTATGATGGTAGCACCAAGCCGGATGACTAGTTGAGTGATTACGTTACCGCTGTGCACATCGCAGGCGGCAATAGGAGATGGGCGGTGAGGTATGTCCCGCAGATGTTGGAGGGTCCTGCTCGGATCTGGCTCAATAACTTGCCCAGGGACAGTATCAACTGTTGGCTGGACTTCTCGGAGGCCTTCATCAGCAACTTCACCAGCACGTACAAGATGCCGAATAGGCCGCAGCAGCTCTCGGCTTGCAAGCAGCGAAAAGAGGAGACGGACCGAGAGTACCTTACTCGGTGGAGCACTTTGAGGAACACTTGTGAGGGTGTGAATGAGTCACAGGCAATCGCCTGGTTTGCTCAAGGCTGCAGGCATGGCAGCATGCTGTGGCAGAAGCTGCAGAGAGAGATGCTGAGTACGCTCGCCGAGACAATCAAGATAGCTGACATGTATACTCTCGGCGACCCTACTCAGCCTCTGCTCGATGCCTTTGAGCCGAGAAGGAGAAACTAAGATGGCGGCAGGCGCCAGGATCGACAAGACTTTGGTAACAAGCGCAGAGATGACCGACCGGATACTCGGTATGGTCCTGAACAAGTGAACACTGTGAACCATGATACCACGGCTGCTGGGAGTAGCCAAAGGCAGAAAACTGCTGGAGCCCAATACGGGCAGAACCAGAACTAGGTCCAAGGCTTCAAGAAGCAATACAATGCCCCCCAGCAAGGCAACAGCAACCCGGATTCCGGAGATGCTCAGAGATTTATCTTTGAGACCATGAAGGATGGACCGTGTAGCTTCCATACTCGGCATCCGAGTAGGCCAGCCAACCACACTACCCGGCAATGCACCTGGTGGGACCGCATCAAGAGTGAAGGTTTTGGTCAGCTGCCCCCTCCTCCTCCTCTGCCGCTCTCAGGATCCAATGTACAGCCTATTCGGGCAGCTGCTGTCAGGCCTGCCGAGCATCCGAGAAGGGAGAATGTGAACCAAGTGGCTCAGGGAGCCAACCGCAACTACAACAACCGCAACAACAACCGCAACTACAACAGGAACAACAACAACAACAACAATACCGGCAATGATGGTGGTGGATACCGCAACCAGTACCAGGAGCACCATGAAAGCTACATGGTATTCACCACCGAGCCAGACGACAAGCAGTCGCAGCGCAGGCGCGCAATGGAGGTGAATGCCGTGATCCCGGCAGTGCCTCACTATCTGCATTGGTGTGGCCAAGAGGTTACCTGGTCCAAGGATGATCATCCTAGGGTGATGCCCAATCCGGGTACATATGCATTGGTGGTGGACCCTACCTTCCTGGGGACAAAGAAGAATGTCAAGTTCACCAAGGTGATGATCGACAACGGCAACAGCATCAACATCATGTACCGAGATACACTGGAGAATCTCGTCCTCGCCGAGAACATGCTGCTACCCAGCAGGACTACTTTCCACGGCATTGTGCCGGGAGTATCTTGTGCTCCTATCGGCCACATCTGGATAGATGTGCTATT
The DNA here is from genome assembly GCA_028641055.1 of Alopecurus myosuroides. Classification (NCBI taxonomy): domain Eukaryota; kingdom Viridiplantae; phylum Streptophyta; class Magnoliopsida; order Poales; family Poaceae; genus Alopecurus; species Alopecurus myosuroides. The sequence goes on from CM054061.1 coordinate 315,466,485, forward strand.
CGGCACCAGGGAGAACTGCCGCACCGAGTTCCTGTAGTTCGAAGTGGTTGATCTTCAGAGCCCCTACCACGCTCTACTCGGTAGGCATGCCCTCACCAAGTTCATGGCCTCAACCCATGCAGCCTACCTGAAGATGAAGCTACCTGGTCCCAATGGTGTCATCACCATCTCGGGTGATTACAAGCGTTCCTTGGAGTGTGCCTCTGCTGGATCTCTGCTAGCAGAGTCCTTGGTCATTGCTGCTGAGAAGAAGAAGATACATGAGGTGGTGGCCATGGCCCAAGCAGCGCAAGTCGGTGCGCCTGGAATGCCAAGTTCTCAGTACGGAACTGCTTTCCAGGCGTCCCAGGAGACAAAGAAGGTCCAGGTTGACCCTGAGTTCCCAGAACGTGTTGCCATCATTGACGCCGGGTTGGGCGAGAAATAGGAAAGCGAGCTCATCCACTTCCTCCATGAGAATCAGGATGTCTTTGCATGGTCCAATGAGGACTTGCCGGGTGTCCCGAGGGAGTTGGTTGAGCACTCGCTACATGTACGCCCAGACGCCAAGCCGATTAAGCAGGCGATGCGCCGCTTTGCGGCAGAACGAAGGACTGCTATCGGTGATCAGATCACCAAGTTGCTGATAAGTGGATTTATCATGGAGGTACTGCATCCGGATTGGCTGGCCAATCCGGTCATGGTCGAGAAGAAGAAGGAGGACCCCAAGGCCGAGATTGCATGGCGCATGTGTGTGGACTACACCGACCTGAACAAGGCCTGCCCCAAGGACCCATTTCCGCTACCCCGCATAGATCAGGTGATCGATTCTACTGCTGGGTGCGAAATTTTGTCTTTCATTGATGCCTACTCTGGTTTCCATCAGATAGCTCTTAACCCGGATGATCAAATAAAAACTACCTTTATTACCCCGTACGGGGCTTATTGCTATCGTGTTATGTGTTTTGGGTTGCGGAATGCGGGAGCTACCTACCAGAGATGCATGCAAAAATGCTTGCATGATCAAATCGGCAAGAATGTGCAGGTGTACGTAGATGACATTGTCATCAAAACGAATAAAACACATACTCTGCTTAGTGACATTGAGGAAACCTTTGCCAACTTGCGCATGTACAGGTTGAATTTAAATCCGACTAAATGCACCTTTGGCGTCCGGCTGGTAAGTTACTCGATTTCTTGGTATCCAGTCGGGACATTGAGGTCAATCCTTCAAAGATAAAAGCTATAGAGAGCATGTCTTTGCCGAGATCACTGAAGGATGTGCAGAAATTTACCGGGTGCTTGGCTTCTCTGAGCCGCTTCCTGGGAAGAATGGGTGAGAAGGCTTTGCCTCTCTATCAGCCGATGAAGAAGAGCGACAAGTTTGTCTGGACACCACAAGCTGATGTGGCGTTCAAGGAACTCAAGACCATGCTGGGTAGCGCTCCCATCTTGGCTAGCCCGCTACCCAAAGAGCCAATGCTGCTCTATATTGCGGCTACAAACCGGGTAGTAAGTGTGGTGATAGTAGTGGAAAGAGAAGAGGAAGGCAAGACTATGCAGCGGCCAGTATATTATCTCAGCGAGGTGCTATCCAGCTCCAAGCAAAACTACCCGCACTACCAGAAGATGACATATGGCGTGTACCTGGGCGCCAAGAAGCTGAAACACTATTTCCAAGAGCATCCCATCACGGTGGTGAGCACTGCTCCCATCTCGGAGATCATGGGCAACAAGGATGCAAGTGGAAGAGTAGCCAAGTGGGCAATCGAGCTAGCCGTGTACACTCCCCTGTACGCAAGAAGAGAAGCAATCAAGTCACAAATTCTGGCAGATTTTCTAGTGGATTGGGCTGAGGTGCAGTATGAGCCTCCCTTGCCGGAAACCAACTTCTGGAAGATGCATTTTGATGGCTCCAAAGTGAAGGAAGGGCTTGGTGTTGGCGTGGTGCTGATGCACCCAAAATGCATCTACTTTTCCAAGCACTTTGCATCGTATTTCTCTCCGGGGTCCCCCCCATAATTGAATAAATCTGCAGAATCTGACGCTGTTTTTAGCAAAAGTCTTCTTTCCGTCTATTTTCGCAGGACTTTTCACAGGGGACGAAAACCACGTAACTTTTTATGGAAAAGAAGGGGAATGAGCACCAGATGGGGCCGGGGGGCCACCTGAGGGCCAAAAGGGGGCCCCACACGCGACCAGATTCCTTGGCCGCGTGGGGTCACCCCTTTTGGGCCCAGATGGCCCACTCCGGCTAGGTCTTCGACGTACCCCTCCATATATACGAGAAACTGACGGGTTTCGAAGGAGAGGGCTGTTCGCGAAACAGAGCGCCGCCGCCACCACGATCTTCGATTTCGGAGTCACTTCCGGATTCAGAAGCAGTTCCTATGGAAATTGACTGGGAGGCCGCAAAAGAAAACCCGGGGACTGCCGTCTCCAACCCGGGGACTGGCACCTGCAACCCGGAGACTGCCCCTCTTAACTCAGGAGCTATCGCATTCATCGAGGGGGTCATTTCCGAGTACTCGGGGACTCGGGGCCTCGCCCTCAACTCAGAGCAAGTAATGGTGGCGTTTCCGATGGAGGTAGATGAACATGTATTCCCTGTTCGGCCCACGCCGGGAGGGGCTGTGCCCATCTTATCTTTCCTGATGGATGGTACTCTGCCAAGTGACGAGGTCACAGCTCGACAAATACAGAGAAGATCCAAGGTCTACACAATCATCAACAAGGAGCTACACAGAAGGAGCCCTACTGGCGTGCTGCAACGCTGCGTTGAGCCAGAGGAAGGAGAAGAAATTCTCAGAGAAATACATCAAGGAGAATGTGGGCATCACGCCTCTTCTCAGGCCCTGGTCAACAAGGCCTTTCGGCATGGGTTCTTTTGGCTCACTGCCTTGAGGCAAGCTGAAGATATAGTGAGAAAGTGTAATGGGTGCCAAAGGTTTGCAAGTAAGATTCACATGCCAGCTACCGAGTTGAAGACCATTCCCATTACTTGGCCGTTTGCCGTTTGGTGCTTGGACATGGTAGGCCCTTTCAAACCGGCTAGAGGCAACATGACTCATATCCTGGTTATGGTTGATAAATTTACCAAGTGGATTGAGGTCAAGCCTATTCGGAAGTGTGATGGAGTCACCTCCGTGAGTTTCCTGAAGGAAATCATTCTGAGATACGGCTATCCGCACAGTATCATCACTGATAATGGCACAAACTTTGCTGAAGGAGCTTTTCACAAGATTTTGCAAGGAAAAGCGCATCCGACTAGATGTTGCATCAGTTGCGCATCCGGCTTCCAACGGGCAAGTTTAAAGAGCAAATGGCATGGTCCTATCCGGGATAAAGCCAAGGCTAATTGAGCCATTACAGCGAACCCCTGGTTGTTGGTTGGACGAGTTGCCGACGGTGTTGTGGAGTCTAAGGACTACCCCTAACCGATCAACCGGATACACACCATTCTTCCTGGTATATGGAGCTGAGGCCGTGTTGCCCACTGACCTAGAGCATGACTCACCAAGGGTAACACTCTATACTGAAAAAGAGGCCCGAGATGCTCGAGAAAATGACGTTGACCTGCTAGAAGTAGCAAGAGAGTTAACTCTGTCACGTTCTGCCATATATCAGCAAAGCCTGAGGCGCTATCATAGCCGAAAAGTAAACCCAAGGGTTTTCCGAGAAGGAGATATGGTCCTTAGGCTCGTGCAGCGCACAGCCGGGATGCATAAGCTATCCCCTCCGTGGGAAGGGCCCTTTATTGTGAGTAGGGCTCTGCATAATGATGCCTACTATCTAGTTGACGCACAGGCACCCCAGAAGAACAGACCGGATAGAGCAGGGGAGGAATCCAAGCGTCCCTGGAATGTAGCTCTACTCCGCCATTTTCATTCGTGAGCAAACTTTGTATGTATCTCTTCAACCGAGTTAAAATTCTAGTCGGCACTCCGAATTCAAACTCGGGGACTGCCCTTGTCCAAATTTGCTCTGTGTTGTTCTACTCTGTTTTACTTTGTCTACTCGGTTGCATTACTTAGAATTTCATATGCATATCTAGTAATGTGTTTAAACCCAAGGGCCAACTCTTCGACTCTGCTGCTGTCCGCAACCCGACTTCATGGCAAGCAAGAGAACTAGCCAAAGGTCGATGAACACACGAAAAATTGCTAAGGAAAAGAAAGGTGTAGCAACCGAGTAGGGTGTTCTTTACTTTCCTATCTCTTTTCGGCTAAGTGGTGGGCAGTGTTACTATGCAATTTTTCTAAGGGGCTAAGTATCTGAAACTTGAACTTTGAAATCTTGTGACTCGACTACCAAAAAGCCACAAATGGCAGGTAAGAGCAAAGACGAAAAGAAGGAGTGAATGAAAAATGCAACTCGGGGACTTGCATAGAAACGCAACCTGGCATTAAACCAGTGTTGCTAAGTGTTAAGCAAATAAAAATGAGTAGCTGGAAAAACATAAACTTGTTCGATACATATGCACCCAGCATCCCTGGGATCTGATGAAATTGTTTAGAGATGAAGTGTGCAGAAGTTAAACAGCAGTGGAGGCAGTATTCGTGCTGGTGTTGGTAGGCGCTTCCGGCTCGGAGGCAGCAGTTGTGGAAGTTGGCTCAGCTGAAGAAGGAGTTGGAGTAGTGGAGAGTAGCTCTGATGCAGTGTTGGAGGCCTGAGTGGCTGCGGTATTGGGAAGAGGGTACAACTCGGCAGTCGCAGTCCTAGTCGCGCCCAGCTCAGGAGCGGGATCGTCAATCACCATCTCGGTGGTGACGGTCGCCTCCTGCTCGGCCTCTTCATGCTCGGATCCTTCCAGTTCCGCTTCCTCATCGTCCTGGCCTTGGTCTTCACCATCATCATCTTCAAACTCGGCCTCTCCTTCATCATCATCATCCTCAACATCTGTATCCGGCTCAGTGGGGCCGTCGATGTAGAGGCTGGTGTCGGCATAGGAGGCAAGCTCATAGGCCACTTCCTTCCGGCGGGAGACGCACTCGGGACGCTTAGTCCACTTGGATCCATTGCGGTGAGTGCCAATCCTGTCGAGATCTAAGTTCTCGTACCAGGACAAGATGAAATGCAGGAGCTCGTCAGCTCCTGCCCGAGCTGCGGAAGCACGCCACTTCTTCAACTCCACCTTGACGTGGTCCAAGTTCTCGGCAATGTCACGGAAGGTCTCCGGAACGTCCTTCTCAGGCCAAAACAGCTTGTGCAGCTTGATAGCAGTGGACACCATGGAGGTGCCCAAGCCTTTGAGGGAGCGTACTTGGGTCTTGAGGTTGAGGAGATTATCGTCGATGCTGGAGCCATCATCAACACTCAGACCAGCTGCGGCCCTGGCCTTCCTTGCCTTGTCCACGGCAGTTTCACCAGCGGAACGAAGTTCCAGGAAGATATCTGAATCAGGAGGTGCAGAGTGGGATCAAAAAGAGTGACCGAGAAGAAAAGAAACTGAGTAAAGGAAGGCAGAAAGGAAAAAGTCAAACAAGATGCAGAGTAGCGGCAACTTACATTCCATCTCCACCACCAGGGCCCCTAGCTTGGTCCTCCAGTCATCTGCTTCTCGGATATGCTTATCCTGGAGGCGGCGCGAGTCGCTGACTTGAGCCTCGAGAGCCTGGTTCCTTTCCTTCAGGATATTAATTTCCAGCTCGAGTGCCCGCCTCTCGGCAGCAGCTGTTTTCTCGAGATCTTTCTTCTCGCGGACATGGTTGATTGCAGTCTGGAGTGCGCTTGCGAGATCAACTTGGAGCTTCTCGAACTCCATCCTCTCGACTGCACGCTCCTTCTCCAGCTCCGCCTCTCGGGCCTGCACTTGCTGATGTGCCTCAGCAGGAGTGAGGCATTGCAAGTGCTGCTCCCGGAAATTCTTATATTCTTCTGCGAGAAGAACAACACCATTGAGCAAAGTAGCCAAAAGAAAGAAGGCAAATGCAGAGAAGGAAGAAAAGTGCTCACCTTCCAGAGAAGAGATTTTACTCTGCGCTGAGGCAGCGAAAACCTCGCAATCCTGGTGTCTATCCACCAGAGCCTTGAGCTCGCCTACAGAGAAGACAACATTTGAGCAAAAAGCAAAAACGGGCGTAAGTACAAAACGCACAAACCGAGATGCTAAAATCTTACTCTCAATTTCAGAAAGCTTGAGGGTCGGTCCAGGGCGTTCTTCTCCAAAGCATCCCTGTCACTCTTATCAGCCTCCAAAGCTCGGTTACGGTCTCTGTTTTGGCGGTGGTTCCAGAGAAGCTAGCGGAACACTTTTGTCCTTTGCTGGACGCTATCCTGCAGCGGAGAAGGAAAGAATATAAGTTTTGGAAGATTTGGCCCGAGTAGGTATCAACTCGGTTGGGTTTTCACCTACTCGACCCGAATCTCGGGGACTGGGGGAATGGCTAAGAGAAGAAAAGGAGAGAAAAGGAAACTGGCAACTCAGAAAATTCAAAGAAAAAGAGAAAACACTTACCACATATCTTTGCTCCATATCTTCGATGTTCTTGCCCAAGACGAACAGCTTGCTGGCCAATGTGCTGCAGGGACTGGCTACTTCCATGCCAACAGGGCCGATGTCGGCCGTGTTCCAATCTGTCCGATACTGATCGAGTTTGCCCAACTCGGTACCATCCCAGGCAGTATTGCCGAATACCTTGCTATCCTAGACCTTCTCAATGTAGCCTACCCGGTCCAGGATAGATGCAACACCCTCTTCGGGGAGCTCCTCATCATCTTCTTGACGAGAAGATATTTCCTTGATAAGAAGGGAATCTTTCTTCCCCTTTGACTTAGAGCGGGTCATAGCCCTTTGCTCTTTCAGGGTCATTATCCGCTCCTCTTCCTGTGTCATGTGAATCTTGTGGCGCTCTTGCAGCTGCTTCCAGTATACCGGGAAGTCGGGCTCAGCCTCCTTCTCGCTGGCGCTCGCGCCAGCATCTTGCTCCTCTGCAGGGCCAAAGGTAGCACTGACTGGAACCAAGCTGACGTTTGGATTGGGTGGCTTCCTCTTATGGCCAAGCGTCAGCTTGGGGTTCTTGGTCAGCTGCGTGGCATGTCCGCTTTGCAGCTTGAAGGGCAGCAACGTCTGCCCAGCCTGTGCGGCGCCACGCTTTGGCTGCTGCCGGGTTGGTTCAGCACCCGCCTTGACAGTTCTCTTGGTGCTTGGCGTGGGGGTTGGCCGAGAAGGTGGAGGTGCTTGGAGAGCTGGCTGAGAAGGCGGTGGCACTTGGCGAACTGGCGGAGATACTTGTTGAGAAGGAGATGGAACTCGTTCGGGAGGTGGAGTCGCCTGCTGAGTTGGCGGAGCAAGTGGCCGGCTAGTCGGCGCTGCGTCCGGATGCACTTGGTCTTGGCGGGGTGGCTCCGCCACATGGTCTTCTACCCGCTGCTCGGAAGCGGGGTCTGGTCTCTCTGCAGCGTTATCTTCCACCCGCTGCTCGGCAGCAGGGTCGGGCTGCTCGACAGCATTGTCTTCAGGCTGCTGATCAACAACAGGATCTGGCCGCTCCAGGGCGGTGTCCTCCTGCTGTTGCTCGGCAGCGTACTCGGTGGTCTCCCCAGCTGATGCAACTGGGGGAGTTGGAGGGCTCTCGGTGTTGGCGGTGTCTTGAGCAGACGGCTTCGCTTCAGGGTGCAGCTGCTCGGAGGCGCATTCAGTATAATTCCCGGCGCCATCATTCTCGGCGCCGAGGTCGTGCTCTTCTTTAAACGGGAAGGACGCGCGCGTCCTACCCTCCGTGTCCTGGCCCTCATCCGTATCCGAGAGATTTACGAGCTGCTCTAGCGGCGGGACTGTTTTCTTCTGGGGGGGGTGGTGCAGCAGTGGCATCAGCATCAAGTGCATCGCTGAGAAGAAACGAGCAAAGGAAAAACAGAGTCAAAAGGAAAGCATAAAAGGGAATAAGGAAGAAGCACGACGGGAAACCAGAGTGTACTCGGAAGCACTTACCCTTCTGAGGTGGGGGCGCTTCTTTTGCGGGAAGTGGGTTTGCTTGCGGCCGGAGGTTTGTTTCCCGGCTTCTTCTTCAGCTTCTTGGGAGGGGGTGCTTGTGCACCTCTACCCGCCCTCTTCCGAGTAGTGGGAGCAGCCACAGAGACAGGAACCGCGTCCACTGGTTCCTCTCCGTCATCCAGCACAGGTTCCTCTGCAGAGAAGAAGAGAGAACTTAGAATAAACAAGAGAGTGGAAGCAAAGCAGACTGCAATTAAGCAGAGAGGTGAACCCAGTCACCTTCGTCATCTTCGACCAATCCCGAATAGAGGCATCGACACGGAATTTACCTTCCTGGCCGGCACGAGGGATGCATAGGGTGTCTTGGATGTCGTACGCTGTGGCGTCATCCTCTTTCCGGTCCTCCTCCCAGTGCTCATCCTCGTCTCTCTGGCGGTTGATATGCTGGTAATGCAAGCACAAAGCATAAGTCAGGTGGTTCCCTGCAGAGTAGATTTCCTACTCGGTCTAGCGTGCACGCAAAAAGCATAAAAGGCTAAGTAAAAGCATATACAGAGGAAGTCTATTCGGCACGGCGTGCAAATACAAAGCATACAAAGCCAAGTGCTAACTAGAAGGTTCTACTCAGTAAGGCATGCAAACATGAAGCATATAAAGCCTATGGGACAACCTATTCGGCATAGAGCACAAGCATGAAGCATACAAGGACACAAGAGGGATTCTACTCGGTGCCTAGTGCGAACAGTAAACATACAGAGAGCAGGACTCACCTGGGGGATGCGCTTCGTGCGGCTATACGGTGCAAAGCCGTATGCCCAATTGTCGGTCAGCGTAGTCCTCATGATGGACTTGGCCCAGATGGCCACCTCTGCCTTGCTGAGTTCGAAGGTTGTGGTCCGTGTGCAGTCCCGCAGGCCTCCCATGTAGCACATCTTATGTGCTCAGTTCTGGAGCGGGAGCACTCGGCGTGATATCCAGCAGGCAATCGGGTCATCCTGCAGGAGCCCTTCCTTCGCAAGCTTCTCCAGGCGCTTCTCTACCTGGACGACATCAGGCACCGTGTTCTTCGGATTGTACCCCCAGTTCTGCCTAGTGGGCAGCACGTTCTGGAACCGGGGGAGTCCAATTCGGTCTTCAGCGGGCTTCCCGGCTTCAGGAGGAACGTTCTTCACATATAGGAAACCGCGCTGCCACTTGCGCACGGTCTCCAATCCGAGAACCTGCGGGTGGTGCCCGGTGTTGCGTTGCAGCATCATTGCGCTACCCGTCTGGGTCATCACGCGTGGAACCAGAGGGTTGTCGGGATTGGGCACGCTCTGTTGGCGAAGGAAGAAGTAGCGAGCCCACGTCTGCACCGTTGGGTAGACACCCAAGAAGGCTTCGCAGACGGTGGCGTGAGTGGAAAGCATGACTATGGCGTTGGGAGGAAGGTGGTGCGGATGGAGGCCAAAATGGCGAAGGAAATCGGAAAAGAATTTGGAGATGGGAAGGCTGAAGCCGCGTTTGAAGTGCGACAAGAAGACGACGTACTCACCGTCTTCTGACGCTGGAACGATCTCGTCGCCGGGAGGGCGACAGATTACGCCGGGAGGGACTCAGCGGGTGTTTACCACCACTGGCAATCAGCGACAGTGACGTCCGAGCCCTCCCAGCCAGCTTGGGCCGGCGCCATCTCCTCCTCGTGCTCGTCCATGGCGACGTGCTCGAGGTCCATGACGGCGGGGTTATCGGTGAAGTCACGGGTGCTCGTCGAAGTCGAAGGCGACGACGAGGACGGAGGCGCTCGAGATGTGATTCTCTCTCTCTGTCTGGATCTCGGTGCGTGGAGCGGCGGCGCGTTGTGGTTTGCGGCGGCGCTGTGCTCGACGGCAGGGGCGAAGGCAGAGAGGGAGCGGAAAGGGGGGGGCCAAAGGGAGAGAGCAATTTGGGTGGCGCGGGGGTATTTATCCCTCCGCGAGCTGCGGTTACTACTGGGATCGATCGTGGCCAGAGATCGTGCGGCGTGGGTTAACTGACCGTTAGAAACGCACACACTCAATCCGCGCGCGTAACGGGCGCAGTTAATCCCACGACGTGGGTCGTGGGCTTTCGAGTACCCGCTCGAGGTGACCTAACGGGTTGTGGGCCCCGAGTGCAGTGACAGGCGTGTGGCCTGCTGCTGCACTAGAACCGAGGCGTCGGGGACATGCGCGCGTGACACGTGCCCCACAGGGACACGAGAAGATGGATTTGATCTGGGCTGAGCGGGATCGTGTCAAAAATTTCACCAAGGTAATCTACTCGGCCGTACTGTGCTGAGTATGCTCTACTCGGCTCTGAAGGGATTTCTCCAATGACCATAGTGGGAGAAGTTCGAGTAGGAATTATGGGTCCGGGTTGAGGTGCAACTCGGCCTCATTCTTTCACGAAGACAAAATTGGTTTAAGCTGGCAGGGCCCTACAAACAAGTTCGCCGGACTCTACCAGCTTCGGGGACTAATGTCGGGGGGCTACCCCCGAGTAGGGGTAAGACCGTGATAAAACAGAGGTAAAAGTATTGTTGGCCGAGTAGGTGGTTACTCGGGTACCTTCTATCCGGTAGTCGCTATTCGGTCATAGGTATTGAAGGCCAAGAGAAGATAAGGAGAAAGATTGTAATCGTCCGAGTAGCGATCAAGTGGTCCGAGTAGATGGGCTGCAATCCTACTCGGGCAAGAAGTCAATGGAGCCGTTCTAACGAGATCTCGCGTATCCCGCATCCGTACAGGCGTGCGATTCAACTTACGGAGCGCGTGAGTATCCGCGCTACGGCGTGGCTACAGTGAGGTAGGCGCCTGTCATGTCCTGTCACTGACAGAGGGGACATGACGTGTCGGGGGGCCTACTCTATGAGACTGACAGGGTGGACAGGTCCTGTCAGCCGGATGGCGCGGCGACTTCTCACACCCGCGTCAGCGGGAACCCGGAGGCGTGCTCTGCATCACACTAGAGACATCCCATCGTTGTACCTTTTAATCTTTGTTTACTCGGCTGGGCACCAGTATATAAGGTGCCCAGCTCCCTCCTGCGCGAGGGACGTTAGGCGAGAGAGCATTTATTGCAAGAGCCAGCACTAGAGCTAGAGAGAGAGCAGGCGAGAGAGAATTTATTTCAAGAGCCAACACTAGAGCTAGAGAGAGCAAAACTGTACTGTGGCTACTCGGATATCATACATACAGAGAAGTAGGCAGGAGTAGGGGTGTTACCTCCACACGAGGGCCCCGAACCTGGGTAGATTGTTGTGTTTGTAGTGTTATCTGTGCGCGTCTACCTGACGTGCGATCCCTCCCCGAATACCTACAACGTCCATCGGCCCCAAACCTTAAGCCATCCCATGGCATCTGTCTTTCCCATCCTACGACAGTTGTGCAAGTTCTCATTGCGAGCACGTACGACTATTTACGGAACACATGCCTATGGTTACTTAGTACTTGGATGATTTATCTTATTTATCTGCAATGCCCATAACATGATCGTTATTTGAACTTTCTTATCCATGCAACACCCGTTCATCCATCCCTATGCCTACAATATTTAATCCCGCTGTTTACTTCAATCACCACTGCTGCTGTTTTCATACTACTGCTATTATTATTTCACTGTTGTTGCTACTATGAAATTGTTACTACTGATAAACCACTTCGAACAAGTCCACTTTCAGGTGCAAGTGAATTGACAACTCACTTGTTAAGGCTCACAAATATTCTTTGGCTCCCCTTGTGTCGAATCAATAAATTTGGGTTTTACTTCCCTCGAAGACTGTTGTGATCCCCTATACTTGTGGTTCATCAGATACTACTATGAATGAAACTTGTGAGAATGATATTGCTACTGTTATTTATGATAATCCATGCTACTTTGATAAATCGTATGATAATCCTCTATTTATTCCAACTATTGATATGCATGATAATGAGGAAGTTTGTTTAGAAAATTTATATGATACTGCTCTTGATGATGGTCCTATGTTACTTGATGTTATAAATCATAATGCTACTGAAAATAGGATTGCTATAATGTGTCCTATAACTTTTATGAGTGATCAATAATATTGCTAAAAGTGGGGGAAAAGAGGAGCTGATTTTAAATTTTTGATCCCACTGTTTTGGAGCTTGATATGAATTTTGTGCTTTTAGACCATGAAAAAACATGCTTTATGTGATAATTATGTTGTTGAGTTTGTTCATGATGCTACTAGAAATTATTATGAGAGAGGAATATATGGTTGTAGGAATTTTCATGTTACTAAAACACCTCTTTTTTTTGAAAGTTTTGAAGTTGCTCTTGTTCTACCTTCCCATGATTTCTATTTTGAGCTTCTTTAATTTATTTCTTTACAAAATTCTTATGCATAGGAAGTGGGTTAGACTTAAATTTGTTTTATACTTGCTTTTTGATGCTCTCTTTTGCTTAAATTCATATTTCTCATGTGAGCATCTTCTCAAATTATCATGCCTAGCTGAAAGGCGTTAAAGAAAAGCGCTACCGGGAGATAACTCGTTTTATTTCTCCGTTTTCAACCCGTTTTCCATCGTTTCTTTCTGTGTACTTTGCACCTGGGTGTTGTCTATTTACTTAACAACCCTGGTGTGTCTTTTCTTTTGTGTTTTTGTTGAGCCAAGTAAAGCCTCTAGTGGAAAGTTGAGACTATATTTCGGATTTCTACGCAGGAAACAGATTTCTGTTGTCCACTGTTAAATTCGTATAAAATCACAGAAAAATCAAAATTACCTGAGTTTTTTTGTGCGTAATCCTGGGCTATACGCAAATTTTCTTAGTTGAACAATTTTTTGATTTGAGAAACATAAGATTTTCGAAAAAAAAATCATCTTTACCTGCTGTCCTGTTTTGACAGATTTCTGCCAATAATGTGTAATCATGGGCTATATATGCATCTTTATCTTTTCCGGAGGGGAAAATCATCACCGGAGGGGTCTACACCACCATGCCCTCCTCCGAAGTGATGCGTGAGTAGCTCATCCCTTGACTACGGGTCCATAGCAGTAGGTAGATGGTTGTTCTCTCCACTTTGTGCCCCATGTTTAGATCTTGTGAGCTGCCTAACATGATCAAGATCATCTTTATGTAATGTTACATGTTGTGTTTGCTGGGATCTGATGAATGTTTAATGCTATGTCTTTTGATTATCAATCTATCATGTTATCTTCATGCTTATGTTATTTATGATCTTGCATGCTCTATGTTATTTAGTAGATGCTCTGGCCAAGTAGACTCTAGTAACTCCAAGAGGGAGTATTTATGCTCGATAGTGGGTTCATGCCTCCTTTGCATCTGTGCTCGAGTGACAGAAACGTGAAGGATGGAGGATGTGCTGTTTCCATTAGGGAGAAAACAACAATGCTTTGTCTAAGGATGATGGTATTGTTTACAAGTGCAAGACCTTCACCATCAACATATTTTCTGGCGCCGTTGCCGGGGAGGAAGAGAATTTCTGCAAGGGGAGTTTCTCACTTCCAATATCTTTACTTCGTTTTAGTTTTTCTTGTTTTATTTTATTTTGTCTTGTTTGCTTCTCTTTATCAACACACAAAAAAAATAGTTGTTATTCTAGCTGTAGTTTTATTCCTGTTTTAATCTTGCTAAAATGAGTATTCCTGAAGTTGAAGTTTGTTCCTTTAAGCAACAAGGTGTAGTAAGTTTGAAAGATGCTTGTTATAGGATAAGTGATGCTCATCATAGATGTACTAAAAAAATATTCCACTTTAATCCTTCTTAGGAAATTTTATGTTGGTATTACTAGCTGGTATAGGTATGTTCTGGACACTCTTACAGGCGGTGATTTTCTAGGAACACCTGCTTTGGAAGCCTATAATTTGATTGAAAGTTTAGTTGGAACACCACCTACTAATGATGTTAAAACTAAGATCACTTTAGATGATGTTATTAAAAAAGTTAAACTCCATAGAGAAAAATTTGCCAAAATTCCTTGATAATGCTAGCAAAGTTAATGAATCAATAGTAAGTATCAACAAGAAAATCACTGTTTTAGAAGCTGGCAGTACCCATGACAATAAAAATATTAGGTTTGGTAAATTAGAGGAGGATATGGAAACTTTAAGCTCAACCTCTTCTTCTCTTAAGTTTAAAAGGGAGAAACCTTTTGTGGGGAAAGAGAAAATAATTATGTATGTCCCCAAGGCACCTAAACCAAAATCCCCTAATGTGCTTAAATTTAATAAAACTTTTTGTGAAACTAAAAGTGATTTGCATGTTGAATCGTATTCAGGGGTGTCTAATTTACCCATTGCTACAATTGGGATATTGGAAGAAATTATTGATTTGGATGCTTCTTCACTCGAAAATACTTCATTCTATTTTTCTGGGCCTAGCTAAAAGGCGCTAAAGAAAAGCACTTATTGGGAGATAACCCATGGTTTTATTTTTTGCTTTGTTTTTCTCTGTTTTCTTTGAGTCAAGCGGTTGTATACTTCTGTAGTAACTCCTGTGTATCTTTATTTTCATGTTTTAGTAGTTCCAAGTGAAGTTTTGGACGAGAGTTGGAGGTTGTTTTCGGATTTCTGCGCAGAAAATAGAATTCAGCTGTCCACCGTAAAAAATCCTATAATTCACAGAAAAATCGGAATGACCTACAATTCTTTGTGCTTATTCTTCAGAAAATTCCACAACGTTTTCGTTCTTTGGGTTTTTCGATTTGAGTAACTTAAGTGCCTCGAAAAAATTCGTCTTTGCAAATTGTTCTGGTTTTGACAGATTCTGCCATTTTTCTTGCATTTGCTCTTTTACGATGTCAAGTGGATTTCTTTGCTTCACGAAACATCATTGGCTGTAGCTAATGTTGAAAATTATCAATATCACTTGTGCCATGGAGAACCGATGGATTTTTATTTGTTGCACTAACCCCTCTAATGTGAATTACCGTCTGAGTATGGTGTGAAGGAAGTTTTCAAGGTTCAAGAGAAGAGGTGATATATGTGATCAAGAAGAGTGCAAGGTCAAAGCTTGGGGATGCCCCCGTGGTTCATCCCAGCATATTTTTAGAAGACTCAAGCATCTAAGCCTTGGGATTCCCAAGGCATCCCCTTCTTCATCAACTATCTATCAGGTCACTTCTCGTGAGGCTATATTTTATTCGGTCACATCAAATGAAATTTTCTTGGAGCGTATGTTTGTTTTATTTTGTTTTCCTTGCTGATATAATATCATTGGACCTAGCATCCTTGTTTGGGAGAGAGACACGCTCTGCTTTTTCATTTGAATACTTGATATGCTAGTATTCTTAGTTTTTCTTCTAGTTACTACGTAAATTCCTGTTTAGCTCTTGTTTTAATTGCATCTCTTATTCAGAGCTGTTAGTTTTAGTAGTGTTATGTGAGTACTCTCGTGTTTTCTTGTTGTATCATGTAGTCCATTTTTTTGTTAAATCATAATTTGTATGGTGCTTGTTGGGAAAAGAAATTGCTGCTTGAAGTAGAATTTTAACGGTGCAAGTAGAAGCTTGTATAGACTGTGGCTACAAACTTTTCATGTCATGCTAGATGTTATTTTACTTCTAAAGCCTTGTGATTATTGAGTAGCATGATTAGCCTCAAATAGCTAAGAGTGTTTAATGTTCCATTGAAAGAATCATGGGTTGTTCTTGTCATATTGAAGCATAAATTTGTGGTATTCTCCTTTGAATGTTTTATTTGGTTGATTTGGCGCATGATCACACCATGTTTATGACTATGTACCAGTCACTAATAGCCTGTATGTTCATTTAGTTTTAGAACTTGTGGTACCACTTATGCTTTGATTAATGATATTTATGTCGATATGCATGATTATGGCTCTTATGCTCTCTTGATTTTTCGCTCCCAGTCTTTTGCTAGCCTCCGCCTGTATTGAGTATGATCTCTACTCGTGCATCCAACTCCCTAAAACCAAATTTTTCCCATTGTGTCCACCATACCTACCTACATGTGGTATTTAACTGCCACTCCAAGTAAATTGCTCATGTCTTACCTTTAAAACCTTCATAATTACTCATGCTTTGTGTTCCTGTTTTTGCTCATAAGGACGTAAATAGAGAATCTTTATCTCACTTGTTGATTGGACTTTCACACCCTGGACTAGTGGCTTCATCCGCCTATGCAATTTATAGAAGAGCTGGCAGCAGGGTGCCCAACCCCAAATTAATACAAACAAATTCTCTTCACTATTTTTGCCCCTGATTTATCAGTCAAAGCATAATTGTGTAAACAAAAGGGAAAGAGGGATGACCTTCTACCCATATGTGTCCCTCACATGGGAGCCGCTCTTGTGAAGTCTAGTTGGCTTGTGACGTATTGTATTTTCTGTTTACCATTCGTTGACACTGTCATACACCTCTCTTAAAATAAAGACACTCCTCCGTGGTATGTGATTGTTGGCAGGAACCCGAGGATTCGGTTAGCCATGGTTTCTGAAAGATGGATGGGAGGAGTGCCAAACCTTTAGTACATCTGTTTAATAAAATAAAAGCTCTAGCACATGAGTGATCCATTCTTCCCTCTGCGAAGGGCCTTTCTTTTACTTCTATGTTGAGTCTCCATCTTTTAACTTTATCCATAGTTGAGAGAGCATTTTTTCCATTATGAGTTTTATGTGCATTTGTCCTAGAAACATTATTAATTTATTCATGATGTGTTATTGGTAGTTCTCTAGTTATTTCTTCAAGTATTTGTCATGAACTTTGAAGGTATCCTGGCATTTATGTCTTGTCCCACTGTTAAGGACTAGTGAAATATCACTTTGCCATGCTTTCTCTATACCTGAAGCAAACGTATATCTTCCTTTCATTGTTATCCATGATCTTTTATTTGTGATACTTCTCATGGTGCAAGATAATTTCTATGCTTTATTATTAAAGTTCTATTCATCATGCTTATGTTTTAATTTCTATGATCTCATCTTACATATGCTTTTACATTACATTTTGATGATCAAGTTTATGTTAGTAGCATGTCACCTCAGAAATTATTTGTTTTTATCGTTTAGCTACTCGAGGACGAGTAGGAACTAAGCTTGGGGGATGTTGATACGTCATAACCGTATCCCTAATTTTTTAATATTCCATGTTGTTTTCATGTAATTTCCCACATGTTTGCTATACACTTTATGTCATTTTAATCGATTTTCCGGACTAACCTATTGACAAGATTCCACAGAGCCAGTTCCCTGTTTTCTGCTGTTTTAAGTTTCAAAAAAGTTGTTTTAGAAATATTCTCGGAATTGGAAAATTCGAAGCCCGTAAGTCTTAGAAATCTCGAAGGTTCCACGGGGGGCACACCATAGGGTGGCGCGGTCCCCCTTGGCTGCACTAAGGGGTGGTGTGGAGCCGCCATACCTCCACCGCCTCTGCCCTTTCGCCTATTTATTCCCCCAAAGCGTAAACCCTAAAAATATATCACTTTTAGCCGAGAAACACACGAGGCCGCCGTCACCATCATCCCGAGATCGGGAGGGTTCTGGATCTCTCCCCGGCACCCTGCCGGAGGGGGAAATCATCACCGGAGGGGTCTACACCACTATGCCCTCCTCCTAAGTGATGCGTGAGTAGTTCATCCCTGGACTACGGGTCCATAGCAGTAGCTAGATGATTGTTCTCTCCACTTTGTGCCTCATGTTTAGATCTTGTGAGCTGCCTAACATGATCAAGATCATCTTTATGTAATGCTACATGTTGTGTTTGCTGGGATCTGATGAATGTTGAATGCTATGTCTTTTGATTATCAATCTATCATGTTATCTTCATGCTTACGTTATTTATGATCTTGCATGCTCTCCGTTATTAGTAGATGCTCTCGCCATGTAGATGCTAGTAACTCCAAGAGGGAGTATTTATGCTCGATAGTGGGTTCATGCCTCCTTTGCATCTGTGCTTGAGTGACAGAAATGTGACGGATGGAGGATGTGATGTTGCCATTAGGGAGAAAACAGCAATGCTTTGTCTTAGGATGAAGTTATTGTTTACATTACACACTTTGCTTACTGTGATTATCTATTGCTTGCAACTTAATACCCAACGTTTGTTCGGATGATATTCGGACGGTTGATTTTTAGTCATAGATGCAGTTGGATAGTCTATGTATCTTGTTGTAATGCCCGCATGAATCACATAGTAATCTTTATGTCTTGCATATGCACTACGGTGTAGCCTTCATTTCTGTCAATTGCCCAGCTGTAATTTGTTCACCACACATGTTATTTATCTTTCACGAAGAGACACCACTAGTGAACTGTGAACCCCGCTCCTTTTTCCTCATACTGATAAATCACCTACTGCTTTCATACTACTCGCATACCACTTCTACTACTATCCTATTGTTTTCCACACCATACGTTTAACCTCTTTGTGTTCAGCAAAACCGGTGAGATTGACAACCTCACTGCTTCATTGGGGCAAAGTGATTTGATTGTGTTGTGTACGTTCCACGTTGCTACTGAAACGGTAGTGCGCCCTAACGTCTCAGCTACTTCAACCTTATGAAGTTACTCCTTCCTCCTACTGTTCGATTAAACCTTGGTTTCTTTCTGAGGGAAAACTGCTGTTGTGCTCATCATACCTTCCTCTTGGGGTTTCCCAATGAGTGCAAGACCTGCACCATCAACAAGCTATGACTCGGCAATCTGGGAAGAGTCAATCCGCTTCGGGACGATCGACTTCACCAAGCACTCGCCTGCATCACGTCCAGTATTTGACTGCCTCGACACAAGTATCGATCTAAAGATCGGTGACCTAAACTTTCGCGCAGGTCGCCTAAGAGTGAAACGCCTGGAAGACTCCGTTTGAGTCCAATTGGAGGAGGCGGACATGCCAGAACTCTCATGCTCTCACTAGAGGAAGAAAGCCCCAAGTACTCTTACCCGGCTTATCCCTGCGTACACTTCGTCGCAATGGCAAGACGCGTCAAGCCATCGTCCTCGGATAGCGACGATGGAGACGAGGTGACCGATCCGCCGACGAAGGTGACGAGGACCCGTCAAAATCCCCTCCACCCGAAGACAAGGACCCAAAGGGCGACGATGGCGAACTCGGGGAAGTCCCTCCACCCGCCAGCTCTCATGACAGGGAAAACATGACACTCTCAACTACTCATGTCAAAGTATATGATGGGATTAGTCACCTCGCTAGTCGAGCAGGGCCTCCATCTCCCAACGGATGCTAGCACAGAGGAGAGAATGACGTATAAGTGGAAACTAGCCCAGCACCAAAAAAAGCTAAGCAGGATGTACAAAGAGCTAGACGACACAGGTCTCCCAGATATGCACTCGCCCGAAGCTTCGGGTAGTGGGCTGCAGAAACCACCCGCTCCCAAGCGACAGTCGCGGACATCTAATATGCCGACTGACTATATGAAGGGTACACGAAAGGTACTAGATCTTTATTAGGACCCAAAAGAATCCAATCCAACGGAGAAACTAACACCCAGGATGCCTCACCTGATGTCCATCAAACCAACGCTGGGTGATCCCCTCGGAGAAGTACACAAGGAGATGCTACGGGGCCTCGGCATGGAAAGTGTGGAGTTAGAGAAGAAACCCGCCCCACAAGAGGCAGCACCTGCAAAGCCGCTGACGGAAAAAGACAAACCAACTTAGGTGACACGTCATGAGGAGGACCCTGAAGATCTGCGAAATCGGCTCACGCAGAACAAGGTGGAAAGGTCACGAAGGGAAAGAGCGGCAGAAATACGACCGCCAGGGACAACTAGAACTCGAGTAGAGAACCCGAGACATGACTCGACCGACTCAGATGATGAGGAACTATGTGGGCCTCCTTGTTTCACTCAAGAAATTTGCTAGGATAGGAAGCCGAAACGATTCAAGCTGACAGCCTGTCGTGGTGGTGTCACGGCAGATGCCATGGGATGGCTAAAGATGTTGGGACGAAGGACGCTGGAGGTGTCCGGGGAGGGATCACGCGACGAGTAGCCGCGTGAGGTTAGAACAACACACTGCAAACAACACGATCTACCCAGGTTCAGGGCCCTCGTGAGGAGGTAAAACCCCTACTCCTGCCTCTCTGTATGTATTACGATGTTTCTCCGAGTAGCCACAGTACAAAGGGTATCGCTACCGAGTAGCCACTCTCCTCTCTCCGAGTAGAGCTAGGTTAAGAACTTAGGGTTTCTAGGGTTCAATGTGTGACCCAGTATGCGATTGATGTGAGCATGCCTCGCGCAGGAGGCGGCGGGGCACCTTATATACCTGGTGCCCAGCCGGATACGTCCAAACATGGACAAGTGTCGACATAGTGTGCACACCGTCCTTCTTCCGGGTTCCCGCTGACAGCTTTGGCTCCTAACCTTGGCTTCATCTGGAAAGTCGTTGGGCAAAACTAGGGGACAGACTGGTATCTCTGTACCTAGGCACAGAGTAGCCCCCCTTATCCTGCCACGGCCTGCTTCCATGCTGTCACTGTCAGGCAGGCCGGTCCCAGATGAACAGTAGTTCGAATGCTGCCAAGTACGGACCCAGGATACGCGGGATCCTGTGTCAGAACGGCTCCTTTGACTTTCTGGCCCGAGTAGGTTCCCGCCAATTGTTCCCGCCAATTGTACTCGGGCCAACTCTTCTACTCGAAAGGATAGAACTCGATTGATATCTCCTTCTGGTCATCTTGAGGTGAGACCGAGTAGCAGTCGACCGGGTAGCGAGTACCAGGTAGTCGGCTACTCGACCAAACCTCTCTTCTGTAAGCCGCCTTTACCACTTGCCTTTACCCTACTCGGGGGTAACCCCCCGACAGCAGTCCCCGAAGCTGGTTGAGTCTTGCGAACTCGTTCACTAGGCTCTGCCAGCTTAAAACCAATTTTTGCCTCATAGCCCTTGAACCTCAAGATGTCGAGTAAACGGCCTCCGAGTAGCATTCTGACAAGTATCTTCTGTCTCTTGTCTTCCGAGTAGCACTTGCTTTCTACTCTGTAACCGAGTAAAAAGACTTAGAGAATTTTCTTGAATTGAGCCGTTGCGGCGCAGAGCACCATCCAGCCGTCCGTGCCGCAGCCGGACGCGTGTCAAGCATCCACGACCCTGTCGTTTCGCTGCCCACGACACATCGTGCCACGCGCCCAGTTTTCACGGTGCGGGCCCACCGGCTCGTTATGTCCCATCAATCGTAATAATAGGCCACGATCTGATCGTGGGATCTACTGTGGCCGTTACGCGCGCGTTCCGCGCTTACGTGCGTTTCTATTCGGCCACAGGCCCCACCACACAGCAATCATGGCCACGATTGATCCCACTACGCCGATGGTAACGGTAAAATCGCGGAGAGGGTATAAATACCCCCGCCGGTAACTTCCTTTTCCCCTTCCCTTGCACTATTCCTCTTTCGTCCTCTGCTTTCCTCCGCCACCGAGCTCTCCGCCACCGCGCAAGCTTTCGCACCGCCGCGGACTCAATTCGCCCAACCAACTCCGTCCAATTTCTTCCACTCCTCCTACTCGCAACAATGGCCAAAGCCGGCTGGGCGGGCTCAATCGTTACCAGTGAGGATTTCGCCTGGCTCGTTAATACCAGGCGAGTTCCTCCCGGCGTGGAGTGCCGGGCGCCTGACGATGAAGTCGTGCCAACTCCACGGGAGGGTGAGCGCGTCGTCTTCATGTCGCACTTCGAGCGCGGCTTCGGACTGCCAGCCTCCGAGTTCCTCCGTAAGTTTCTTGACCACTTCGGCCTTCAGATGCATCATCTGCCGCCGAATGCCGTCGTCTTCCTCGCCTACCACGCGTGGTGTGCGAGGCCTTCCTCGGCATCCACCCGACGTCGGAGACCTGGCTGAGGTACTTCCACCTCCGCCAGCAGACTGTCGGGAAGAAGGACAGCGCGGGCGTGGCCGGCCGCGCAACCGACACCGGCTGCGCCATGATGGTGCAGCGGACCGGGACGAACCACCCCCGTATCAAGGGGCTGGACTCCGTTCGACTGTGGCAGAAGACATTCTTCTATGTCAAGAACATCCCCGCCGCCGAAGGAGCCCAGGTAAACGACAGGATCAACCTTCCCGCCTGGAGCCTCCGTGCTCCCACTCAGAAGAACTGGAAGGAGAAGCCCGCCAACGACGACAACGCCATCGAGATAGAGAACAGGCTTGGCTGGCTGATAGAGCAAGGCCTCAAGAATGATGATCCGGTGGCTTGCTGGATCCAGCGCCGAGTGCTGCCTCTGCAGGAGCGCTGCCATCTCATGTGCTACATGGGAGGCCCCCGCGACTGCACCAGGACGACAACCATCGAGATCGACAACATTGATGTTCCTGGGCACGCAAGGGCCATCTTGATGACGAACCTCAGTGACCATTGGCAGTACGGGTTCGTCCCATACAGCCGCACGAAGCCGATTGAGCGGGTACGTTCTCCTTACTCTGTTTTTGCATGTGCTTTCCGAGTAGATAACTCTTCTTCTTGCCGCGAGTAGCAATTGCCTTCTGCACCGAGTAGGATACTTAGCCGAATCTCCTCGGCTTAATGTGCTTTGTACTTGCACGCCTTGTCGGGTAGCCTACTCGGGAACGATTCTTAGGCTTAGCGTGCTTTGCGCCTGCACGCCTTTCCGTGTAGGATACTCTACAATCATGCTTAGGCCTCATATGCTTTGTATTTGCACGCCTACCCGAGTAGAAACAATCAGCGAGCTGCCTAGGCTTAGTGTGCTTTGTGTTTGCACGCCTATCCGAGTAGAATTCCTTCTCGATACTCGGCTAATCTGTGACCCTTCTCTGTCTTTCAGATCCTTACTCGCCAGAAAATTGAAAGCTGGGAGCGCTTCGATGGCAACTTCTCTGCCGATCGCGAGGAGGACGATGTGCCCTCCTTCGATGCCGCGGATCAGATCAACCTCCCACGCTCCCCAACGACGGAGAAACGCGAGGCCGAATCGTCTCATCGCGATTGGTCTGAAGATGACTTCGAAGGTAACAACGTACTCACTTTGCTTGCTTGCGAGAAGCGTCAATCCCTTGCTTGCTGTTCCTAATTTTCTTCTTTTCTTTTCTCGGACTTGTAGATGAAGCTGCTGACGAGAGCGAGGACGAGGACGATGACGAGGACAAGGACGATGCGGTCCTAGTCGTCAAACCTCTGTCCGTCGCAGCCCCCAACACCCGCAAGCGGACTGGCAGTGACGCCCAAGGACCTCCAGCCAAGAAGAAGAAGCCAGTCGAGAAGCCGAAACCGACCAAGACAGTCGTGAAGAGATTAAGGCGAAAGCTCCCTTCCACCACTGCGTAAGTTTTCTTCTCGACCGTCTCTCCTCCCGCGCTGTGGTGTTTTCCCCAATCTCCTTCTAACTTCTGATACTTTTTTTCTCGGCAGCCCTGCCATGGACGCGAATGCCATTCTCGCGCCCGACGAAGCCAACAAAGCACCAGTACCTCTGATCAATCTCGACGATGAGGAGGATGACGCCACCAACATCCAAGGAGCAGAAACAGAACAGCAGAACCGTGCGTCGTCAGCAGCACAGGACACTGCTGCTCATCAGGACAGAGCGCCTTCTCCTCCGGCCAGCAATGCCGAGGAGGATCAGGACCAGGGAATGCATGACACCGCCACCCACGAGCAGCCAGACGCAGAGCAAGAGCAGCCCACCACCGGGGCTGCCGCACAAGAGAATCCTGCTTGCGAGCAGCGGGTAGAGGACGCCACCACCACGGATGCCACCATGGCGGACGCCTATCCACTGAGCGACGCGCACACAGGCGCCGCACCGACTAGCGCCCAGCCCGATGCCGCGCAAGGTGATGGTTCCGTGGTACCTCCAATCGTTCAAGGCACCGCACCGCCAGTTTCCTCCTCAGTGCCACAGAACCGGGACCCAGCCAGGCAACAGGCCCTAGATGCCCTGAGGGATGAAGTTGACAGAAGAGCAGCCGAAAAAGAAGCTGCCGAGAAGGCCGAGGCTGAAAAAGAGACAGCCGAGAAGGAAACCGCCGAGAAGGCCGAGGCCGAGAAAGAGGCAGCCGAGAAGGAAGCCGCCGAGAAGGCGAAGGCGAGAGCTGAGGGAAAGAAACTCGAAGATCCCGAGAAGCAGAGAGCCGAAAAAGAGAAGACGAAGAAACGGGCCAGAGATCAGAATCAAATGCCGCCGCCAGCCTCGGGTGGAGCACTGGTGATTCGAGAATCCGGCCCGGTTGCCACTGCGACCGCTGCCGCCGCCATCGCCGCTGGCCAACCTTGCTTCCCGGATTACATGGTTAAGGTTAGCCAGCAAAACATAATTGGCTTCTCTCCCCAGGACAAGCAGCTTGCCCTTCTGAGGGGACGAAAGGCCGTAGCCAGGAACTCCCCTCCCCCAGATCCAAACCAGAACCAGTCCGTCACTATTGCTTCTCGAGGAATCCAAGATCCAACGATAAAATCCCAGAGCCTTGAGCAGGTGCTGGATACCATTGGCTATATCGACGCCAAATGGGACAGCAAGGTTCTCGGCACGGACAACTGGCACGGTCTTGGTCTCGGCACAATTGACCACATGCGCGTCGAGTGGAACAAAGTGGATCTGGGATACAAGCCCATGACCGTCTCCACCGAGACTGCCACTCTCGCCGCCAAGATGTTCCTGCACCGCAAGAACGCCGAGGACATCGAGCAAGCTTATGCAGTAAGTTTCACTTGTCCTTCTCTGAGTTGAATTTTTCTTCTCTTCTATTCGCCTTCATTCTTCTTTACCATCACCCAGTCCCCGAGATTCTGGCCGAGTAGGCGGATACTCTCCGAGTAGCCTCCTACTCGGGTTGAATCTTTTCTGCTCTGTCTAACTTGTTTTCTTCTCGCTTCTCAGGATAGCGTCCTGAAGCGGACCAACTTATACCGCGTGCTTCTCTGGAATCACTCTATCGCTAGGAGGCGAATCGCTGCATTGGAGAAGGAGAAGGCAGCTGCGGAGGCTGCGAGCAAGAATGCCAACGACAGCACTCAGCAACTGGCTGAAGTGAAAGGTACGCTTTTAGCCATGCGGTTACTGCGTTTCTTGTTTACGCCCGCGTCTGCTTTCTTTTGCGCTAACCTTTCCTACTCTGCAGAGAACCTGAAGAACTTGGCTGAGGAGCACGAGAAGTGCCGTGCGTTTGTGGAGAACGCCGAGGCCACCATCAAGAAGTTAGAAGGTGAGTAGCCGTCTACCCGGCATCATTCTTGTGCCTATCTCCTTTGCTTCTCTGTTAACCGTGCCTTGCTCTTTTCAGAAGATCACAGACTGTTTGTTGAGGAACACCAGGACTGCGTCAAACCGGAAGAGGTGCAGAAGCAGCTGTCCGACCAGGCTGTTGAGTTGGTGAAGGACCACACTACGGAAACGGAGCAGCTGCAACTCCAGCTGCAGAAAGCACTCCGGGATGCTGTTACAGTTAGTGAAGAGAAGGACAGAGTGATTGCCGAGAAGACCAAAGCGGAGACAACCCTCAAAGCCAAGGTCAAGGCCCTAGAGCTGGAGTGCGAAACATTGAAGAAATCCAATGCTGGGTACTTCGCTCAGTTGGATACTCTGCGCCAGATCCAGGATAAGCACATATCCAATGAAGAATCCTGGAAGACCCAGCTGCAGGCGCTGCGCATCGAGCTTAAGAGTAAGCTTTCTCTTCTCTGCACCCTTCTCTTCTCGGTCAAATTTCTTCTCGGTTCTTCCTCTACCCGGTTCTTTTCTCCTCTGATTCTGAATTTCCTACTTGCTTTCCCAGAAATCTTTCCTGCCATTATTTCTTCCTGCGTGCCCGCTCTGGCCAAGGCCCAAGCAGCACGTGCTGCGAATGGCGAGCCAGAGGACACCAGGGCCGAAATTGAAGACAGTATGCTGGTGATGCGAGGCCAGTTCGAACGCCTAGCCGGCGTTGGTAGAGACCTCGTGCGCGTGGGCTTTGAGCTTCACAAGCTCTTCTGGCCTGAGGATCCTGAGCCAACAACCATCCGGGGCCTCGCACTCAAGCTACAGAATGTGAAGGCCGAGTTGAAGAAATGGCGTGCTTCTGGAGCTAGGGCAGGCGCGGACTTGATGCTTCTTTGCATCGCCTCCTGGTATGAAAATCTTGACATGCAACGCATCCGCGGGAAGCGCGACAACTCCAAGTGGGAGACGGACTCCGACTGCGTGGCCACGCGCAAATCGATCGCGTATGGAGTGGCGGAGTGCGCTGAGACGGAGATCTACATCGACGGCCTCCCCGAACCCGACACCGAAGTGGAGGAGGACGAGGAGGAAGATGACGACACGGAGTCCGACTTGGAGGGCCTCTTCGATTCCCCCAGGAGCAAGGCCGGGAAAGGGAAAGGCACGGCCATCTCGAGTAGCGATGAGGAGGCCGAGCACATCGACACCGCCCCACTCGACTTCGGCACCTCTTCAGGAGCCGCTCTTGACGACACGATGCCCGCCCCCAGCCGAGCCTCCGGTTCCTCTACAGCTCCAGGGCCCATCTCGGTGGCCACGGCCACTTCTGACCTGGCAGCCACCGAGCAGGACGTCGTGATGGAGGAGTCCGCCACCGTCCAGTCGGAGGTGGATGCCATCCATGTCAGCGCCGAGGAAGATGCGGCAGCCAGGGCCACCACAGAAGATGCAGCAGCCAATGCCAGCACTGACCACGCTGCCACCTCCACATAACTTTACCTGCAAACTTCTTTACTCGAAAACTTATCAGATCCCCGGGATGCCGGGAGCAGATGTAATAGACTATCTTTGTTTTGCTTGCTACACAGTTTTTATCCCCTCTCTGTTTATTTCGAAATTAATCAATTTGAACGACGCTGGCTCAATGCCGAGTTGCGTTTCCATGCGAGTCCCCGAGTTGCATTTCTTATTCACCCTATCTTTTCATCTCTGCTCTACCCGCGACTTGTCGCTTGTTTGGTATTCGAGTCACAAGAATCAAGTAGTAGGGCTGCAAATACTTAGCCGCTAGAAACAATCATGGTAACGCAGCCCACCACTTAGCCGAGAAGACGAAAACAGGGAACAAAAGTAACAAACAATCTACTCGGTTCCTGCACTCTTTCTTCCTTAGCGATTTTCGTGTGCTCATTGACCTTTTGCTTGTTCTCTTGCTTGCCATGAAGCCGGGTTTCGGACAGCAGCAGAGTCGAAGAGTTGGCATATAGGTTTAAACACAGTACTCAATGCACTTATGAGTTCTGGAGTGGAGCAACCGAATAGACAAAGGGTCAACCCGAGTAAAAACACTTAGAGCAATTTTGGACGAGGGCAGTCCCCGAGAACAATTTCAGATTGCAGAGTAGAATTTCAACTCGGATAAGAGGGTACATACACATCTTTGCTTACGAATGAAAACGACGAAGTAGAGCTACATTCCAAGGGCGCTTGGTTTCCTCTCCAGCTTTATCTGCCCTGTTCGCCTGCGATGGGCGCACATCTACAAGGTAGTATGCATCATTGTGCAGCGCTTTGCTCACGATAAAAGGCCCTTCCCAAGGAGGAGACAACTTGTGCATCCCGGCTGTGCGCTGCACCAGCCTAAGGACCATGTCTCCTTCTCGGAAAACCCTTGGGTTCACCTTTCGGCTATGATAACGCCGCAGGTTTTGCTGGTAGATAGCCGAACGTGACAGAGTCAGCTCTCTTGCTTCTTCAAGCAGGTCAACGTCGTCTTCTCGAGCTTCTCTCGCCTCCACCTCAGTGTAGAGGGCTACTCGGGGGGAGTCATTCTCTAAGTCTATTGGCAACACGGCCTCAGCCCCGTATACCAAGAAGAATGGCGTGTAGCCGGTTGACCGGTTAGGGGTAGTCCTTAGACTCCACAACACCGCTGGCAACTCTTCTAGCCAACACCCAGGTGTTTTCAGCAATGGCTCAATCAGCCTTGGCTTTATGCCTGCCAGTACCATTCCATTTGCTCTCTCAACTTGCCCGTTGGAGGCAGGGTGCGCGACTGACGCAACGTCTAGTCGGATATGCTTATCTCTGCAGAATCGCACCATTGCCCCCTCTGCAAAGTTGGTGCCGTTGTCGGTGATGATACTGTGCGGGTAGCCATATCTCATGATCACATCCTTCACGAACTTCACAGTTGTGACCCCATCGCACTTCCGAATAGGTTTCACCTCAATCCACTTGGTGAACTTGTCCACCATGACCAAAATATGTGTCATATTGCCTTTAGCCGGCTTGAAAGGACCAACCATATCCAAGCACCAAACAGCAAATGGCCATGTGATAGGAATTGTTTTCAACTCGGAAGCAGGCATGTGAATCTTACTTGCGAACATCTGGCAGCCGTTGCACTTCCTCACAATATCTTCAGCTTGCTGCAGCGCAGTGAGCCAGTAGAAGCCATGCCGAAAAGCTTTCTTGACCAAAGCCCGAGATGAGGCGTGATGCCCACATTCCCCTTGATGTATCTCCACCAGAATTTCTTCTCCCTCTTCCGGGCTCACACAACGTTGCAGCACACCAGTGGCACTTCTCTTGTGCAGCACATCTCGGACTATAGTGTAGCCCTTGGACCTTCTCTGAATCTGCCTCGCAGTAATCTCATCTTCAGGTAAAGTGCCGTCCCTTAGAAAGGATAATATGGGCATAGCCCAACTCGGTGTCTCCCGTATGGGAAACACTGGTTCGTCCAGTTCCATTGGGACAGGCTCTTGCGGTTGCACAGGAGGAGCAGGAGCGCTTCTTTGCAACCCAGACCGATTGGCGAGAACTTCTTCAATGAATGCGACAGCCTCTGGGTTGAGGGCGGCAGTCCCCGAGTACGGAGTGGCAGTCCCCGAGTGAGGAGTGGCAGTCCCTGAGTACGGAGTGGCAGTCCCCGAGTAAGGAGTGGCAGTCCCCGAGTAAGGAGTGGCAGTCCCCGAGTAGGGAATGGCAGTCCCCGAGTACGGAGTGGCAGTCCCCGAGTAAGGAGTGGCAGTCCCCGAGTAGGGAATGGCAGTCCCCGAGTAGAGGACGGCAGTCCCCGGGTTCCCTGCAGCACTCTCCCAGTCAATCTCCATTGGGTCAGATTCTTCACTTGGCAGAGAAGGAACAAAGATGGATTCCGAGTTGGGGGAAGGCTTGATGGATGGCTTCCTCAAATGCTACAAGGCAATCCCTGTCGGGATGGACTGCCGAGAAGATCCCAACTTGGATAGCTCGTCTGCTGCTTCATTCTCTGCTCGGTGAATGTGCTGAAACTCACAGCCTTCGAAGAACCCAGTCATTGACTGCACCAGGAAGCGATACGATGCCATGTTGGCATCCAAAGCGTCCCAGGTCCCTGAGACTTGCTGCACCACCAGATCTGAATCGCCATAGCATATAATGCGCTGCACGCCAACCTCCTTTGCTACTCGCAAACCATGTACCACTGCCTCGTACTCGGCTACATTGTTGGATGCCTTGAAATGAATCTGCAGCACATACTTGAGCTGATCTCGCTTGGGTGACGTGAGCACGACACCAGCACCAAGGCCTTCCTTCACTTTCGAGCCATCGAAATGCATCCTCCAATAGTTGGAAACTGGAGCAGGAGGTTCATACTGCATCTCGGCCCAGTCCACAAGAAACTCTGCCAGGACCTGAGACTTGATTGCTTCTGTTCTCGCATACGCGGGAGCGTACGCGGCTAGCTCAATCGCCCACTTGGCTACTCTGCCACTCGCCTCCTTGTTACCCATGATATCCGAGATGGGAGCAGAACTCACAACAGTGATGGGGTGCTCCTGGAAATAATGTTTCAGCTTCCTGGCGCCTAGGTACACACCATATGTCATCTTCTGGTAGTGCGGATAGTTTTGCTTGGAACTGGACAGCACTTCACTGAGATAGTAGACTGGGCGCTGCACACTCTTGCCTTCTTCTTCTCGCTCCACCACTATCACCACGCTGACTACTCGGTTAGTCGCAGCAATGTACAACAGCATAGGCTCCTTGGGTAGCGGACTAGCCAAGACGGGAGCGCTAGCCAGCATTTCTTTCAGCTCATTGAATGCCACATCCGCTTGCGGAGTCCAGACAAACTTGTCACTTTTCTTCATCAGCTGATATAGAGGCAGAGCCTTCTCGCCCATTCGGCCCAGAAAACGGCTCAGAGATGCCAGACAACCCGTGAACTTCTGCACATCTTTCAGTGATCTCGGTAAAGACATGCTCTCAATAGCTTTTATCTTAGAAGGATTGGCTTCAATGCCCCGACTAGAAACCAGAAAACCGAGTAGCTTTCCAGCCGGTACACCAAAGGTGCACTTACTCGGATTCAGTTTCATTTTGTACTTGCGTAGGTTAGCAAAGGTTTCCTCCAGGTCGGCAAGCAGAGTATGTGTTTTATTCGTTTTGATGACAATGTCATCTACGTACACCTGCACATTCTTGCCGAGCTGATCGTGCAAGCATTTCTGCATGCATCTCTGATAGGTTGCACCCGCATTCCTCAAGCCAAAACACATGACACGATAGCAATAAGCCCCGTACGGGGTAATGAAAGCAGTCTTTATTTGATCAGCAGGGTTGAGTGCAATCTGGTGGAAACCAGAGTAGGCATCTATGAAAGACAACAGTTCACAACCAGCAGTGGAATCGATCACCTGATCGATGCGGGGTAGCGGGAAAGGATCCTTGGGGCATGCCTTGTTTAAGTCGGTGTAGTCGACGCACATGCGCCATGCAGTGGCAGCCTTAGGATCTTCCTTTTTCTTCTCGACCATGACCGGGTTGGCTAACCAATCCGGATGCAGCACTTCCATGATGACGTTGCTTATCAGCAGCTTGGTGATCTGATCACCGATGGCCTTCCTTCTCTCATCTCCGAAACGGCGCATAGCCTGCTTCACGGGCTTGGCGTCAGGACGCACATGCAAAGAGTGCTCAACCAACTCCCTCGGGACTCCTGGTAGATCTTCATTGGTCCAGGCGAACACATCCCGATTCTCACGGAGGAAGTGGATGAGCGCGCTTTCCTATTTCTCCGCCAACCCGGAGCCAATGATGGCTACGCGGTCGGGGAACTCGGGGTCGACCTGGACTGTCTTGGTCTCCTTGGCAGCTTGGAAAGCAGTACCATGCTGGGTACTCGGCACACCTTGTGCGCCAGCTTGTGCGGACTGAGCCATGGCCACCACCTCGTACATCTTCTTCTTCTCGGCCTCGATCACCATCGACTCTGCCAGCTTGGAGCTAGCTGAGGCACACTCCATGGACTTCTTGTAGTCGCCAGCGATAGTGATGATGCCATTGGGACCAGGGATCTTCATCTTCAAGTATGCAACATGGGTAGAGGCCATGAACTTGCTCAGAGCAGGCCTGCCGAGTAGAGCATGATAGGGGCTCTGATGATCCACCACTTCGAACTGCAAGCGCTCTGTGCGGCAGTTCTCCCGGGTACCGAATAGCACATCAATCCACACTCGGCCAATCGGGTTGCACGAGATCCCGGGCACAATGCCATGGAAGGTGGTCTTGCTAGGCAGCATCATGTTCTCGGCCAGGCCAAGCTTCTCGAGTGTGTCCTTGTACACAATGTTGATGCTGCTGCCGTTGTCGATTAGCACCTTGCTGAACCTCACATTCTTCTCGGGACCCAGGAAAGTAGGATCCAGCACCAAGGCATAGGTACCCGGATTGGGCATCACCTTGGGATGATCTGCCCGGGTCCACCTGATCTCCTGATCACACCAATACATGTAGTGGGGAACAGCAGGGATCACTGCATTGACCTCCATGGCCCGCCTGTGCTGTGATTGCTTGTCGACTGCCTCAGAAGTGAAGATCATATAGCTC
Organism: Alopecurus myosuroides; assembly: GCA_028641055.1. Taxonomy (NCBI): domain Eukaryota; kingdom Viridiplantae; phylum Streptophyta; class Magnoliopsida; order Poales; family Poaceae; genus Alopecurus; species Alopecurus myosuroides. The sequence continues at coordinate 315,498,121 of CM054061.1, forward strand.
TCATGGTGCTCTTGGTACTGGTTGGAGCCATTGCCCCCATTGTTGCCATTGTTGTTGTTGCCCTGATAGTTGTTGTTGTTGCCTCTGTTGTTGTTGTTGCGGTTATAGTTGTTGTTGTTGTTGTTGCGGTATCTCTCGTTGTTGAAGTTCTGGTTGGCTCCTAAAGCCACTTGGTTCACATTCTCTCTTCTCGGGTACACTGGTGGCCGAGTTGCGGGTGCGCGAGTAGGCTGAACGGTAGCATTGGCGGCTGGCAGGGGAGGAGGAGGAGGCAAGCCATCACTCTTGATCACATCCCACCACTCGCACTGCCGAGTAGTGTGGTTTGCAGGCCTCGAGGGATGGTGAGTGTGAAAGCTGCATGGGCCATCCTTCATGTCATCGAAGACAAACTTCTTCGGCTGCTCGGAGTTCCCGCTACCCGACTGCGCAGTGCGGAACGGTTTCTTGTTGCCCTGGCCCTGGTTCTGGTTCTGCCCGTAGGCTCCAGCAGGTTTCTGCCTTTGGCCACCACCGCCTCCGACATTCACTGCATTCACCTCCTCAGGATCATACCGAGTATCTACTCGGCGCTTGTTGCGAAACTCGTTGCGCTTGCTGTTGTTGAAGTTTCTTCTCGGCTCAGAGGAGTCCATCAGTGGCTGAGTGGGATCACCGAGTGCGTACTGATCCGCAATCTTGATGGTCTCCGCCAGAGTGTTCGGCATCTCCCTCTGCAATCTCTGCCAAAGCATGCTGCCATGTCGGCAACCCTGCGCAAACCAAGTGATGGCCTGTGCTTCATTCACACCCTCACAGGTGTTCCTCAAGGTGCTCCACCGAGTAAGGTACTCGCGGTCCGTCTCGTCTTCTCGCTGCCTGCAAGCCGACAGCTGCTGTGGCCTATTCGGCCTCTTGTATGTACTTGTGAAGTTGCTGATGAAGGCATCCGAGAAGTCCAGCCAGCAGTTAATGCTGTTCTTGGGCAAGTTGTTGAGCCAAGTGCGAGCTGGACCCTCTAGCATCTGCGGCACATAGCGCACCGCCCATCTCCTGTTGCCATTCGCGATATGGACCGCGGTGACGTAGTCATTGAGCCAATCTTCAGGCTTGGTGCTGCCATTGTAACTCTTGGTGCCCCTTGCAAGCTGGAAGCCCTTCACGGAAGGCTCGTTCATGATGCGAGGGCCAAAGCACTCGGGGCCAGGAGGACCCGTGCTCTCAAGCCGCGCCGACAAGCTAATACGGTCCAGCTGGTGCCTTGCATCTCCAGGCGCCAACACGCGCTCGCCGACACGGTCATGGATGTCATAACCAGCCATCTCCATAGCCGAGTAGCCATCATCATATCTATCCACCTGCATAGCTGCGGGCTGCTCCACCGGGTTGGCGACTGGTACCGCTGGGCGCGGCTGCTGCCTCTGCCGAGTAGGCTGAGCTGCGGGTTGCCGAGAAGAACCTGGGCGCACGGCATCTCGGGCACGGCTTTGAGCTTGATGGGCTTGAGAGCCTGCTCTTGCAGCGTTGTGTTCCCGCCCGGGCTGCTGCGGCACAGCAACCTGTTTCGCGGCAGCAGCCGGGTCATACACCTGCATTTGCCTGTCTCTACCCGAGCGCCCGCTGCGGCTCTTCTCGCGGCTGGGATGCGGAGACGAGGCCTGATCGTTAGATCTAGCCGCGTGCGAGTGAACCACTTGCGAAGCTCCAGCCCCCGGGTTGGCCTTCCGGAACTCCTCGTTCTGCCTAGCAGCCTCCAGCACCAACTTGTTGAGCCTCTCCTGCTGCCTGAGACGCGCCTCTCCATCCAGGCGCGGCAACTCGGCAGCCACGGCCTCTGCAGCTCTGAGCGTCTTGGCGGGTGTGCTATACCTTGGCCTGGTGAAGGTGTTCGCGGTGGCGGACTGAGCGGGCACCTCCGCAACCGTCGCCATCTCGACACCCAAGTTACGCCGCGTAGCGCCTACTCTGCTAGGCCTCCTGGCGACCGGCGTGAAGCCGTGAGCCTTGTTGTACTCGAGCTGGTCTAAACTCAGCTCAAGCCTGATCTTCTCCAACTCCGCCTGCTCGGTTAGCAGCTCCTGGCGCTGCCGCTCGAGCTGCTCCCTCGCGGCTAGGAGCTCGATGTCGGTGGGAGTGGGCATACCGGTTCGTGCAGCCGACGCGGGAATGACCGTAGACGTGGAAGGCGGCAAGTTGTTCTCCCTCTCGTAGGGCCGGTGAGTCCTGCCACCAGCAGGCGGTTCGTCAACCTCCTCGACGACGGCCGCAGCGCCAGTAGCAGCTGCGCCTGTGTTTGCCGCCAAACCCGTCACCATCACCTCAGCGCAGCTCGCAGAGCTGCATGCGGGCCTTCCGCGAGCAGCAATCACCGCGGGAGGATCCTCCGCGTCCTGCACCAGCTCGGGGTACGCGCGGTTGGCGACGGTGGCGACGTAGACGAGGTGAGAGCCGAAGGAGATCACCGAGCCGCCCTCAGGCATGGCCATGCCGCCGAAACAGCCAGCGTTGTCGGTGACGAAGTCGAAGGAGCCGAATCTGTGGACGAGGCCACAGACCACGCGCTCCGCTGAAGAAGATCCCGTCCGAACAGAAACCCCAGCCAGCGCCGCTGGTTGCCCCACGGTGGGCGCCAACTGTCGTGGTGGTGTCACGGCAGATGCCATGGGATGGCTAAAGATGTGGGGACGAAGGACGCTGGAGGTGTCCGGGGAGGGATCACGCGACGAGTAGCCGCGTGAGGTTAGAACAACACACTGCAAACAACACGATCTACCCAGGTTCAGGGCCCTCGTGAGGAGGTAAAACCCCTACTCCTGCCTCTCTGTATGTATTACGATGTTTCTCCGAGTAGCCACAGTACAAAGGGTATCGCTACCGAGTAGCCACTCTCCTCTCTCCGAGTAGAGCTAGGTTAAGAACTTAGGGTTTCTAGGGTTCAATGTGTGACCCAGTATGCGATTGATGTGAGCATGCCTCGCGCAGGAGGCGGCGGGGCACCTTATATACCTGGTGCCCAGCCGGATACGTCCAAACATGGACAAGTGTCGACATAGTGTGCACACCGTCCTTCTTCCGGGTTCCCGCTGACAGCTTTGGCTCCTAACCTTGGCTTCATCTGGAAAGTCGTTGGGCAAAACTAGGGGACAGACTGGTATCTCTATACCTAGGCACAGAGTAGGCCCCCCTTATCCTGCCACGGCCTGCTTCCATGCTGTCACTGTCAGGCAGGCCGGTCCCAGATGAACAGTAGTTCGAATGCTGCCAAGTACGAACCCAGGATACGCGGGATCCTGTGTCAGAACGGCTCCTTTGACTTTCTGGCCCGAGTAGGTTCCCGCCAATTGTTCCCGCCAATTGTACTCGGGCCAACTCTTCTACTCGAAAGGATAGAACTCGATTGATATCTCCTTCTGGTCATCTTGAGGTGAGACCGAGTAGCAGTCGACCGGGTAGCGAGTACCAGGTAGTCGGCTACTCGACCAAACCTCTCTTCTGTAAGCCGCATTTACCACTTGCCTTTACCCTACTCGGGGGTAACCCCCCGACACAGCCCAAACCCCCAAGTATGATGGCTGAGAGGACAGGGATGTTGCCTAGAGGGGGTTGAATAGGCGTTTCAAAATAATTACGGTTGAGGCTTTAAATGCGGAATAAAATTAGCATTTAATTTATCAAGCCAAAACCTAAACAAACTAGGTTGACCTATGTGCACCAACAACTTATGCTAAACAATTCAAGCAACTATGTGATAGCAATATATGTTACTTCAAGCTTGATGGCCATCACAAAGTAAATTGCATAAGTAAAGAGATTGGATATAGAAATAACCGAGACACGTGGAGACCATGATTTATCCCGAAGTTCACTTCCCAATGGAAGCTAATCTTCGTGGGAGAAGTGTGGAGTCACAATGACTCCAAGCGCCCAATGGCTCACCTTATTCTCCTCGTGCCTCCACTAATGCGGAGTGCCACGATCCACTAGGGGACCTTTGAGGGCGGTCACCGATCCCGTACAAGGTTGGGGAAATCTCCACAACTCAATTATAGGCACCCAACAATATACCACGAGCTACCTAAACTCCGAGAAGTGTGTAATGTAAAAAATAATATCATCCTTAGAAAAAGCATTATTATTTTCTCCCTAATTGCAACATCACATCCTCCATCCGTCACGTTTCTGTCACTAGAGCACAGATGCAAAGGAGGCATGAACCCACTATCGAGCATAAATACTCCCTCTTGGAGTTACTAGCATCTACTTGGCCAGAGCATCTAATAATAACGGAGATCATGCAAGATCATAAATAACATATGCATGAACATAACATGATAGATTGATAATCAAAATACATAGCATTCAACATTCATCAGATCCCAGCAAACACAACATGTGGCATTACATAAAGATGATCTCGATCATGTGAGGCAGCTCACGAGATCTAAACATGAGGTACAAAGTGGAGAGAACAACCATCTAGCTACTGATATGGACCCATAGTCTAGGGATGAACTACTCACACAACACTTTGGAGGAGGGCATGGTGGTGTAGACCCCTCCGGTGATGAATTCCCCTCACGGCAGGGTCCCGGGGAGAGCTCCAGAACCCTCCCGATCTCGGGATGACAATGGCGACGGCCTCGAGTGTTTTTGGGACGAAGTGGTATATATTTAGGGTTTACGTCTCGGGAGGTATAATAAGGCGAAAGAGCAAAGGCGGTGGAGGCCGGGGAGCCCACACCACCCCATGGTGCGGCTAGGGGGCGTGCCGCCCTATATTGTGGGCCCCCTAAGGGGCCCCTCTGGGTCTCTTTGGGACTCCGTGGGACCTTCGGGAATTCTAAGACTTCCGAGCTTCGAATTTTCCAATTCCGAGAATATTTCCAGAACAACTTTTTTGAAACTAAAAACAGCAGAAAACAGGGAACTGGCTCTGTGGCATCTTGTCAATAGGTTAGTCCGGTAAATCGATAAAAATGACATAAAGTGTACAACAAATATGTGGGAAACAATAAGAAAACAACATGGATCATCAGAAATTAAGGATACGTTTATGACGTATAAGCCCTCACTGTGTCTCACCTCCTCACACCCTCTCCCATCGCACCATTGCCCGCCCGTCAACGACGATGACATGATGCATATTTCCCGCTTTAGCCAAACGACGAGTTGGCGATGACGAGCTCCATTTTCCTTCTTTCCCGACGCGGAACCTCAATTTTCTTATTTTACCTTCTGTCTAAACTTTGCTTCAAGAATTATGCTACATTGCTACCTATTTCTTGATACTTTTATACTTTTTGTGCTCATGGGATTGTGATGTCAAATATTATGATTGTATTGCCATGTTCTGTTCATAATTTGTATATGTTCAGAGTATACAACTGTGTATTGGGTGTGCACATTTCTGCTATATTGATGACACGTTTTTGCTGTAACCTGATGCACAAAAAAGTACATGAATGTTGCCTAAAAAAGTTGCTAAAGCCTGAGAATTTTGCTGTCAATTTTTTTTTGCATGTTTCTGAAATTCGGGATGAACGGGATTACCCGAACCCGAACTTTCGGGAACCCGGATTTTCGGGAATCATTTTTTATCAGGAAAATTCGTGAGTCACTTTTTCCATCCTGAAATATTTTTTTCCCGAAGTTCCCGACCCGAAATTTTGGGAAAACCCGAAAGCCCGACGTGAATCATACCTTCCTTTTAGGTTTTTCCAACAAGCGTGTGATTGCATCAACAAGCAATCATCAGATGAACATTTAGTCTTATCTTGTGCATTAACACTCAGGCCTAACATGTTCCCTTCATACTCAAACTTTTCATCTTGGGAAACAATCAGAGTTTGATTGTTATCCTTCTTCACAATAGTTTTAGCAATCCTAAACATAGCGATGAGTTCATCTTGTGTTTTTTCCATCCCTTTCATGATTTAATTTATGAAAAAACTGTTGTAACATGGGGGAGTGAATTCAACACTAGAATTGTACATAGCTCTTCCGGAATGGGACAACCCAGAGCCCAAAGACTTGTATTGTAACCAAACATTTGGATTACATTCTCACTCACTGAGCTTCATTCAGCCATGTGACATGACCATAAAGCATTCGTTGTTAACGTTTGGTTCTAGCCTAAGTCTGGTACATGGTTCTTAGTGCAACGATCATATTTCATACGCAGACATACGATCAAATTGTTTCTAAACTCAAGATCCATACATGTCAACATGAGACATTGAACAACTATTGCATCATCACTCATCAAGGTGTGTGCATATTTTTCAACATGACAAGCATCGTCATCGAGATCCTATAGAAGAGGAGCATATAGTACATACTCTTTCTTGATACCCCTTAGAACAATTCTGAGGGCACGGACCCAATCACATAGTTACTTCCATTGGCAGCAAGTGGTTTCTTCTCAAGTAGTGGAACAAGGTTAATAGTGGGTGCGTTACGAGCCATGGATCTACAACAATTTAATAGTTCAGGTAGACATGTTAATAATTATTTTCCAAGCACTTGTTAAAATAATTAACTATGTACTCCCACTAAATCTATTATTCCTCGTGATCATAATTTAATGTATTACCGAATTCACTCTCAAGTTATAACCAAGGATGGATACATCTCAAGATTATAAGCTCAACGGGTAGGCCAACTTGCCAATCACTACCACCGTGATTTCTGCTTCACCTTTTGGTGTGTGTGATCCAAGTTCATGACTATCGTTCGTGAACGTCAAGTCAACCAATTGAACTTGTTGCATCAAGTGATGTCATGCTGACCCTTGGATACAAGTAATCAACATGGATCAGCTTGATGCCCGCCTCCCAATCATAAAAACATTTTGAACCTTGAATATAAGTGATGAACGCGAACCCTAGTTGGTTTGACGGTGCCACACTTGTAAGGGCACGATCTACCTTGATATTTTCTGAGGATCACCTGAATAATCACGTCTGCTGTGCAATCAAAGGGACATGAAGAAAACAAGTAAAACATGCACGAGTAAAAACTAGTGATATAGTATAGTCCTCCTTCATCTCCAATAGATCCTGCATTGGTCGTGCCATGTCGAGGTTCATGAAAAGTGCAATACTTCTCCGTTTCCATCATCACCATGATCGGGTTTAGGATGGTTTGCTAGCTACAAAACAATGTTAGGTAAATCATCTCAAAATTATAAAATTTGAGACTATACCACATCACGTTTCCTGCAAAACAAAGTTAGACGTCCCTAACATTTTTCCCATCTTTTAGCATGACTGTGGGATCTACAAATCGAATCGTTAAGTAACCTACCCTTCCAAAAGGCATGATTATTCACGTTGCTCGATTGACATTGCGGCGTGATTGAAATATAAACATGAAGAAAACGTCTAGAGCCTCGACCTAAACTTATTCATAACCATGACCACACATGTGGATCCAGTTCACATGCCTCTTCGACAATGTTGTTTACAAGACCGACTATAAAGAGACACAAAGCTACTGAAGCACTTCTTCGGACTAGACGAGATATGTCAGAGGCAACTCGAACATCCTAGAATTTCCAATAGTTTGTAAAAATCTCGATATTCCGCTGAAAACAGAAAAAAAAAACAAAGCTTGTTGGGAAGCAATAATCATAAATAATCTGAACGCTAGAGAACTTTCCAACGTACTTGCACAAACTTATGCAATGCCTGCACTCTCCGGTGCTTTAGATCTGATTTTGTACCTATGCATAGACCACTCTGATACCACTGTTGGGTTGCGCAACAGGAGTTAAAACTTTTGCCAAACTTGCTACGAAACAACCAAGTCCTTGCTATGAAGATACAAGTGTATATAAATTCCAAGATCTAGTTCCTGAGATCTTTTACCAGACACCATAGTAGCGGAAGAGGTGTTGGTGACGATGTCGATGAAGCCCGTAGAAAATCCTCACGCACAAGCCTGTGGGTGAGGATGTTGCCAACTCTCCGTATCCAACACCTTGATCCAGAAGAGTGAGGGTCTCATGTGTTACCCCTCTGAGAATATGCACACATACGTTGGGAAAATTCTGCACTGCTTCTCCGTCCAGGACTAGACGCCGCAGGTGTATATGAAGGTGGATTTCTCAACACATGAGAGAAAGAGTAATTAGAAGCTATGTCTAATCGGGAGAGGAAACCTCAAAACCCAATTAGAAGAAGCTCTAATTAAATTATATGTTCTCTAATTAGAAGCTATAATTAGACCCTCTAATTCTTCTAGAGAAAGAGAGAGAGGCCTGAGAGCCCATAATGTGTTTTTTTAGACTTGGGGTGCTTTATATAGTGGAGGGATTGGGAGACTTGCCAAAGTGAGAGTAGTCCTAGTTGAGGTAGGAGGGGGTGGCCGCACCATTAAGGAGGTGGCCGCACCACTCTCCTAGCCCAACCCGGATTGGTAAGGTGGAGTCCAACTCCACCTCCCACTCCTTTCCTTTTTATTTTTATCTTCTTTGTAGAGGCCCCAAACCGGAAGGTTCAGAACCCCTCATATGCATACATTCACGATCCCAGGAAGATCAGTCGTGAACAACATACGAAAGTGGTACACAGATACAATATCCATTACACGAATAAAAGCAGTCTTACAAGCCAATGGTCACATGACCAAGTCTTTATTTACTGCCACGCAGGACAGGAAAAGTCTTACAACATCTAAACAACGGAAAGTAAACGTAGATGTCCCATGTCAAGCTTTCACCAACAGGCTGCTAACCGGGAGCCGGGCCTAGTTCGCGTAGTCGTCGGAATAGTACTCCTCCTCGTACTCCTCCTCAGGTGGTACCTCCTCAAAGTCTGGCAAGTATATACCAGGGGCGAAGCCAAATGAGTACGTTTGAATGTACTCAACAAGATATCCTTTATACACTTACAGATGCATCATGCTTATATGGTGAATAGGTAGGCCATACATAGGGCTCGCTACCAATGATGTTCATGTAAGATGACATCATAGTTGCGGTCATATTAATCTGTATCTTTGTTGAAGAAGATACTTCAGAAGAAAATAATATAGTTTTTTTTTCTTTCTCTTGTCGATGTCGCATGTACAAGAGGTTTTGTAAACTTGTTTTACAAAAGGAAGTTTTTCTTTGCAAAACTTCTTGGAACAACATGTCCAAACTCCATCGTTACCTTCCAGGTACAACACTTCTGTTTTGGAAACATCTTTTGAAAACTCAACACAATACTAGCTACATGGCCCTTCAACTGCCCATATCCGAGGGCTCGGGTATTCTGAATAGTTTTACTCTGCAGAGGTGGTACACATTCCACTAGATCCAAAGCTCTGCCATGGACCACCCATGGATCGACACAGCGATATGCAAGTACCAGAGAGTTGATCCTAACTGTCCACTCTGACACAAGCTAGTATATGTCCATTCCTTCAGGTGGGTTGTCTCCCCGGCATCAGGTCCCGCCTTGCCTAGTCAGGAGGCCCAGCTGTCGCTTCCGGGGGGTAACTTAATCCCTCACTTTGTATGTCCCGTTACACCCTCCTGGCGACACTTCGGTTCAGAGAATCAGCTTCTCTATAGCACTTTGGAATGAAACATACACTAACAAGTTCAAGCATCTAGATAGGACCCATACCCATATAGGGGTAGAGTGGCAGTACATCTTTGTTGTCCAGCGAAGACTAGGTTATGTGCCTTTTGTAAACATTTGAAAACACCTTCACAATTTTTCCTTTGGTGAACAAGGTCCCGCCTTTCCACCATAATCTCCTCGTAGAACCATCTTTGTTTTGCAAAAGCACATTTTAAAGTGGTCCACTTAGGGACTCAAGATTATTGTTTAAGACGGTATTTATATACCTTATGGTGGCTAAGGGCTTGGTAACACCAAGTTGACTAATGGCAAGTGATATATAATACATATATAATATTAGTAATAGTATTCACTCAATAAAATAGTTTTAGCAAACAAGTTTTGAAAAATTCAGAAGTAGTTTAATGCATAAAGGTATTGGGAATATAACAGCAAGCTTTAAGGATGGCTTGCCTTGGAGGTACTGAGGATCCTAGTCTTGTTCGCAACAAGAATGGTAGTAGTACCCTCCTGTCCCGACTATTTCCTCGTCGTTTTCTATCGGCGTAAAAGAAAAGCAAAGCATCCTATAAGAACCTTACCAACCAACACCTTGACTCAAACACAACATACAGCAAGAAAAAACACTCATAAAAATAATATACATGCTCCTAAAAATAATTCCACACAAACATGCATCAATAATAATAATATTCACTACTACTACCACAACTACCATAGTTGAACTAGTTTGTTTTTAAACCAAATGGTATGGAACCAGTGGGTGTTCCACTAGGTTTTCCATGCCATTTGAGAGGTATTATGCCTCTGTTCCATCTTGTGTAAACAAAATAATTCATAGTGCAAAATGCTACTAGTTATCCTAGTGCAAAACATTAACACTAGCAATAATAATCAAACCTATGCATGCATTTCTAAAAGGCTCAAAGTAGCTTACAGAGAAGGAAACAAGTAAATAACAGTACCAAAATGGTACTGGATCCAAGTAAAAACACTTCTATAACTAGGATAAAAATCTAGCAAAACATTCCAACACAAGTATTACATGAAATAAATCTAGGGATTTCTACTATGCTCATTTTTAATGCCCAAACAAATACTAAACATGCATGGATTTTTATCATGGACTCTCTGTGAGTAAAACTACCTAAGAACACTCAATATATCACTTGAAAATGCTAGAAAACAGATTGGCACAATCAAACAATGATTTACAAAACAAAACTATTCACTTTATTTCTAACAGAAATATGCATTTTCTTAGATCTGTCACCAAATTAATTCTAGAGCTCAACAACTTACACAAATCTAGGAATATATAGAACTATCTAATATCTAACAGATCCAATTGGATTTGCATCAAAAAGTGCTATAAAATAATTCCTAAAATTCATAGAACATGCTACTGGTGTTTTACCAAAATGGATACCATTTCAAAATGGTAGCTCAACTTGGGGTGAGGTCAAGCCCTACTGGTAGATCTAGTCAAGATCTACTCTAGGAATTTTAGTTTGCTCATTTTAGACATTCCATTAAAAAGTTATGCCATAAACATTCTCACAGACAGTGCTCAGTTCATGATTTTTCATTTGTTCCTCGTTCATCCAAAACCAGATCTGCTTGTGGTCAACGTTCAAGATTTTGTTCATGCACCTCTGGGAATTTTTGCACATTTTATTGTTGAGCTTAACATTTTCATTTTCGAATAAAGTAAACAGCCATATACTGGATATTTTGAAAAAGAAATAAAACGTAGCGCAGTGGGTTGGTCAACGCCTGGGGCGCGGCCCAACTGCGCCTGGCGGCCCGCCTCGCTTCCGCGACGCGCGGGAACGGGCGTACCGTTTCGCCATTCAAGCATGGCCGCAGATCTGGAGATCTACGGCGCACGGCCATTCTCCTTTCTCTCTCCCTCGTTCTAATTTTTTCTCCGGCGAGGTTCACAGAGACCGGCGGCGAGAGATGGACGGAGCTCACCTAGGGGGGTTGCAGGGCCAAGGGAAGAGGTCGGGGAAGTCTCGTGTGGTCGATGCAGTGTAGGGGTACAGCAGCAACGGCGCGGGTTCGCTCCAATCGACGACGACGTGCTCGGGTGCCGCGGCGGCTCCGACGAGGGCTTCGGCTCTACTGCAAACGAGGGGAGGTGGCGCGGCTCAGGGTGGGGCTACGGAGGTAGGGGAGTGCGTCTATGGTGGTGATAGAGGCTGTGGTGGACGGTGGAGGGCGTATTTTGCCCCGTGCTATCGCAGTGGCCGCGGGGAAATCCCGGCGATTAGCGCTACCGCGGGCAGCTCAGAGACATTGGGCGGGTTGGGGAGTGACAGTGAGTCGAGGGGGAGGTGGTGCACTGGGATAGAGACTCGGGGGTGGTTTATATAGAGCTGGCGACGGTGGCGCACGCTCGGGCGTGGCCGTGTGCCCGCGGCGAGCCCGTGCACGCTCTGGCACGTCCCGGGTCGCTCTCTTCGGCCCCGTGGGAGGTTCCCACGCGACGAGGGAGGTTCACCGTCCACTTGCACCGTGCCAGGGCGCGGAATACACGGGAGAACGCCACTGTGGCTCGGGATAGGGAGCAGCCTGTCAGGCGCCCATCCCTCCCTCCCGTTTCTCTCCTCTCTGAAGTCACCTCCCTTTCTCTCATTTTAGTCAAACATCTTGCAAGTTGAGGTGCAGAGCAGGGAGTGGTTGGGTCCAGCTTCTAGAAGCCCCAATCCGTGCTCAAAAATATTTACTGAGCCAAAAGTTATAAGCATTTGAAAAATGCTCCAAATCACTGTTTCTGAAAACGAAAATTCAGTTAACTTTTCAGTTACTGAAATTTTTGCTAAGTGTTGAAAAACAGTGAGGTTAGCTGAATGTTGGGTTTGTTTTCAGGCCTTTAAAATTCTATAAATATTATTTTCCAAGCATGGTTCTGTTAAGCATCTTTAGTACTTTTCAAAACAGCAAAAGGATTTAAATTTTAATAACAATTGCTTGGTGAAAACAAGGTGGAAAAAGTGCTGGTTGGTGTTTTTCACTGTTTTCCAAAATTCCACTTTTCTGCCTTATTTCTTAGCATAAAACCTTCAAGCAAAACATTGTTTTTGTGATTCCATTTTCTCAACTAGGTTATCCAAAATGTAGTATATATATTCAAGATCACATTGATGACTTGAAAACCCAAAATGTGAATTTTTATATTATGAAAAACAAGGGTGCAAAACCCTTACTAGGCTTGTTTTTCAAGTTTGTTTTTGTTTGAAAAACTTGTGATTTCACTTTGGTTAATTTGTTTTATTAATTCCACTTGATTCAATATTAAATTATAAGCTGTTTTCAACATTGTCACATAGGTTTTGAGTTGGGGTAACAAGGATTATAAAAATAGAAAAGAATTCAAAAGTGATCAAAACATTAGAAACAAGTGGTTGGTTTTAAATGAAAAAGCTTGCTTGCATAGATAGTCATAGCTCAAATACAACATGAGGGATTACACAAGGGCCATGAAGGTTTTTGTTGGCTCTAAAAATTGGATTCCTTGTGTGATACAAGTGTGCTAAAATTGGGGTGTGACAGACCTCCCCCCTTAAAAGAATCTCGTCCCGAGATTCGCGGGTTTAGTTTTTGAGGAAACCAGGGAACTCTTTCCTGATAAAATCTTCACGCTCCCAGGTTGCTTCCTCCTCGGAATGATTTGTCCACTGAATCTTAAGGAACTTGAAAGCATTCCTCCTGGTAGCACGAACATTCTCCTCAAGTACCCGCAGGGGTCGATCACGGTAGGTCAAATCATCATTGAGGTCAATGGTCTTGAAGTCAATGTCTTCGTAAGTGAGATTCTGATCAGGTACTTGAAGACACTTCCGGAGCAATGACACGTGAAAAACATCGTGAAAAGCTGACAGCTCTTCAGGTAGCTCCAGTTGATAAGATACCTCTCCCCGACGGGCTAGGATCTTAAACGGGCCAATATATCGGGGTGCGAGCTTTCCCTTGACGTGAAAACGCTGCATCCCTTTGAGCGGCGTGACACGAAGGTACACGAAGTCTCCAATAGTGAAAGAGACATCGCGACGCTTAGTGTCCGCATAACTCTTCTGGCGTGATTGTGCGGCTTTAAGACGGTCACGGATTAAATGCACTTGCTCTTCTGCAGCCTTCAGAGTGTCAACTCCAAAAATCTGACTGTCACCTGTTTCAGTCCAGTTCAGAGGGGTACGACATATACGTCCATAAATTGCTTCAAACGGTGCCATCTGTAGGCTTGACTGATAACTGTTGTTGTAGGAGAATTCTGCAAACGGCAGACAATCCTCCCATTTAACTCCATAGGACAAAACATAAGCACGAAGCATGTCCTCCAAGATTTGGTTCACACGCTCTGTCTGTCCATCAGTCTGTGGGTGGTAGGCTGTGCTAAAGGCTAGCTTGGTTCCCAAGGCTTCGTGTAACTTTTTCCAGAATCGAGAAGTGAACTGTGACCCTCGATCTGACACAATCCTGCTGGGAACTCCATGTGGGCTGACTATCCGAGAAATATAGAGATCAGCAAGCTGGTCTCCACGATATGTGGTCTTGACAGGAATAAAGTGTGCAACCTTGGTGAGCCTGTCAACGACTACCCATATCGAATCATTTCCTCGACTGGATCGTGGCAATCCAGTAATAAAGTCCATCCCAACTTCATCCCATTTCCAAACAGGCACTTGCAATGGCTGTAACAAACCAGCGGGACGCTGATGTCCAGCCTTCACTTGCTGACAAATATGGCACTTGGCTATAAACGAGGCAATATCCCATTTCATTCCGTGCCACCAAAACCTTTCCTTCAAATCTTGATACATTTTGGTTCCTCCAGGGTGAATAGAGTATAAAATGTCATGAGCCTCAGTCATGATGGTTTGCTTCAACTCAGATTCAGCCGGAACACAAATGCGTTCTTTATACCATAAGACTCCATCAGAATCAATGGTAAAACCGGCAACTTCTTCTTTCTCCATGCGGGTTTTTATTCCCTCAATGCTTTTCTGGCCCTTCTGAGCTTCCTTGATTTGATCAACTGGAGTCGGTTGAACTTCCATGGCTTCCAACATGCCATATCTGACCACCTCGATACCAAGCTGGTCAAGTTCTTTCCACAACTCCGGTTGTCTGATCTGGATCATGGAATTCAGGGAGACCGGCTCTCGACTAAGAGCGTCCGCAACAACATTTGCCTTTCCAGGGTGATAGTGGATACTGAGATCATAATCCTTGATGAGCTCTATCCAACGGCGTTGCCTCATATTGAGTTCACGCTGTGTGAAGATATACTTCAAACTCTTATGATCCGTATAGATTTCACACATTTTTCCGATAAGGAAATGTCGCCATGATTTGAGAGCATGCACAACAGCAGCAAGCTCTAAGTCATGGGTAGGATAATTCATCTCATGAGGTCTCAACTGGCGTGAGATGAATGAGATGACCTTTCCTTCTTGCATGAGAACACTCCCAAGTCCAAGCTTAGAAGCATCACAATACACATCGAAACTCTTGGAGACATCCGGCATAATGAGTACCGGGGCGGTCACCAATCGATTCTTCAGCTCTTGAAAACTCTCAGCACATTTGTCCGTCCAAACGAACTTGCTATCCTTCTTGAGCAACTGTGTGAGTGGTCTGGCTATACTGGAAAATCCTTGAACAAACTTGCGATAATATCCGGCTAATCCCAGAAAAGATCTGACTTCAGTCTGATTAGTCGGGGCAGCCCGATTTGCGACAGACTGAACCAGAGCAGGGTCAACAGAGATTCCACCTCCGGATACTACGTGTCCAAGAAATCCAACTTCCTTCAACCAGAATTGGCATTTACTGAACTTAGCATACAGTTGATGCTGTCGAAGTGTTCCGAGGACAATTCTCAGATGTTCTTCGTGTTCGTCTTCACTCTTGGAGTAAATAAGAATGTCGTCAATGAAAACCACGACAAACTTGTCCAAGCATTCCATGAAAATCTTATTCATAAGATTCATGAAGTAGGCGGGGGCATTGGTTAGACCAAACGACATTACGGTGTACTCATACAACCCGTTACGTGTGGTGAAGGCGGTCTTTGGAATATCAGTTTCTCGAACCTTCAACTGATGATAACCAGTACGAAGATCGATCTTTGAGAAGATTCTTTGTAACATCCCAAGTATGAAAAATAGCCATTAGAATGTTTGCTATCTGTTATTTTATGTTTTGCATCATGGTATCATGTTGATTGCATTTGTTTTGCTTGTTTTCCTTTTTGTTTTCCTCTGTTTTCATTTGTTTTCCAACTGTTTTCATTTGTTTTCCTTTGTTTTCTATTTGAATTTCAAACCAAAATTCAAACCTTTTGTTTCATCCTTGTGATGTTACAATTTCCAAATGAACATTTCAAAATAAAACAATAAATTGTTTCCATTAAATCCCTAAGGTTCAACTATTTAAAATTGGGGTTTTTAATAGTTCACTTAATCCAAATTTATTCAAATTCAATTGCCTTTTCCATATAGCAACCATTTGAAAGTAATGAAACAAAACAACTCCAACCAGTTTGTTTCAAAATAACTTGAGGTTCCAAAAACTAATTAAATGTTATTTTTACTAAATCACTTAATCAACAATTCATTCAAATTCCTTTCCAAATTCAAATAAAAACCCAAACAGCAAACCATTTTTGAAATTATGAAACTTACAAAACCAACATTCATTTGGTAGCAAATAAACATGAATTTTTAAAACAATGCTTTTGAATTGCTTCAATTCAATTAATCCCTTAATTCAAATATAAAAGTGACTTCATTTTCTTTTTCCAAACATGAACATGAATCAAATATTTTGAAAACAAAAGTTGATGCAAAGTTGTTGTTGACCTAACTAATTCACATAAGTTTCACTCAATTTTTCTACCCCACAAACCATCTTCCTTTCTTCCTATTCCTAATCAGCAAAAAAAAAAGAGAAGCAAGGAAAAATAAATAAAAGGCTAACAGCTAAGAGAGAGGAGAGAGGCCCAACTCTCCCCCCAAGCCCAACTTCCCCCTCAGCCCAATACCCCCCTCGTGCCTTCTCCTACCTCTGTACGGTCGCATCTGAAGATGTCCACGTAGCAGGGAACAGGGAGGCAACGGTGGAGCTCACTTCCCCTCTCCCTTTAAGACCTCCTCCTCGAACCCTAGCCTTGCCCTAACCTCTCCTTCTCCCTTCTCCCTCTTCTCCCCCGCCGTTCTCTCCCTTCCCCTCTCTTTTTCCTTCCCTGCAACCTCTCTATATCTGCACCATCACCTCCAACCGAAAAGTACCCCTTCCCTCCGGTGATCGCAGTGGCTAGGGGCTCCCTCCGCCGTGGCTAGGGGCGGGAATGGAAAGCCCCCGCCACGGGCTTCCTCTCCATCCCCTCGGTTTGGGCGGGGACGCACCACTGCGCCGGCGCCATCCCCTCCGAGTCGCCATCGCCCTCTGCTCGTCTCCCTGATGCCCGACCCCCTGCGCCATCTGCTCCATCGAGGTGAGCATCTCCGATCGCCTCCTGCCCTCTCGCTCTCATTCCCTCCCCTCATCTCTCCCATGGCCACGGCGCACACCACCACGCAACCACGGCGCCCCTCCGGCCACCGCGAGCGAGCTGCCGGCGACCTTCTTTGTTGTTCTGTCCGCCCGTGGTTTCAGTTAACGATTCAGTGCAGTTGCAGAAAATACCGAGACCTGAACCATAAGCCCCCCCGCAGCCCTTTACTGTCAACACAGCAGCACACCATCCCACTGGTTCTGTCCCCCTTGGCGCAGCAGGAGGTGGTGGGTTCGATCCCCACCCCTCGCAAGCCAACATTTTCTTTTCCAAATTCTTTTCCAGGCCCAATAACTTGTCAGAAACCACACATAGGTCCCTGCTGTAATTTCTAGATCCTTGTTTAATTTTTTCTAAGTCCCCAACAGGTAATAAAAATGGCAGATTGCACCCTAAAATTTTAAATTGCATAACTAAATCATCCTAACTCCAATTTTTACTTTTTAAATATGTTTTCTATCCCAAATTGAATGTTCTATCCAAATATAAAATTTGTTTACTGTTTTGAATATTTTAAATTGGTGCAATATTTGAAAACTTGTTAAATTCACTTAAACTTGCAAAAATCATAACTTGTTCATAAAAATTCCAAATTCCACAAACTAAATATGTTTTCCAATCAACTTTTCATGTACTTTCCAAATATAAATTTTGTTTGCTGTTTTGAATAATTTAAATTGCTGAAAACAACTGTTTCCTAATTATTGCATTTAAATTTGCCAAAATAATAACTTGCTCATTTTAAATCCAATTTCAACAAATGAAATATGTTTTCCATGCAAAATTAAACCACCTTTCCAAATATAAAATTTGTTCCATGTTTTGAATAATTAAAATTGGTTAAATAATTTAAACCTTGTTAAATTCATTTAATATTGCTAAATTTATAACTTGATCAAAACAAATTCTTTTGGGACATATAAAATATGTTTTCAAACCATCAAAGCATAACCTTTTCAAATATGAACTTCACTCAATGTTTTGCACAAATAAAAACTCAAATAAGTTCATGTTTGAATTAAATTCATTTAATTCTTGCTTAAACTTGTTTAATTCCTGAATAATTTATTTGTAATCCTTTTTCAACAAGTGAAACATGTAATCCACCTAAAATCTGGTGTTCTTTTCAAATATAAACTTTGTTATCTATTTTGAACAATTTAACATGATGAAAACAACAAATGCTTGTGTGACACCTTTAAGTAACCAAAATTTCCTAACTTAATAACTGAAATTCCAAACTTGGTAAACCTTATTTCTATTTGCTCTATTGTTGTTATTTTTCTGTTTTCCTCATCCATGCATCATGCTAATCAACTTTCACATGATGATTAGTTGTAGAACAATTAATTCAACCATAATTCATGGGTTTTCATATGCAACTCCAGTTGCATGTGGGTCAATTTAATCATGTTGTTATCTTGTCAACTAGTTTATTTTGTTGCATCAATTAAATGGTCATGCATCATCCCATGTTTGTGCACTATGCCCTGTTATTGATTGTTTGTTATCTGCGTTGTTTGTTTGCTTCTTCTCGGATACACGACGACGTTGAGACCGACGATACTTACGACACCCCTTCTAAGGAGTTAGCTCAGTACCAGGCTACTGGGTTTGCAGGCAAGTATATACTCACATGAACCATCGTGTTCCTTTCAACATTGGTTACCGATACTTTCCGTTGTCTATTCTGCTAGCCCTATGAATAGTTGCTTCTGTTCGATCCTATCACATGATACCCTGAACCCTGGTATTGCCTCACCTCCACACCTATAACCATTGCTTGTTGCCCGTGTCTTACTAGCATGCTTAGGGTTGTTTTGCTCGAGTCTGTTCCCCGTTACTTTCTGATACTATTTCTATTATGTTCTGGGGGCTCGATGTTTAATCAATCAATCATGCTAATGTTATTGTTAAATAATAATTTGATGATAAGGCACCGGCAGGAGGCCCTTTGTGGTTTTGAGGCCTGCTAGTGTCGACCCTAATAGGAAAAGGGTCTTGTCTACTGATCCATGATGAGCGCACTACCCGCATGTGGGAAGCGAGTATGGGCGCCCCCCTCAATTTGACTCGATTCGCATCTCGTCCAAATCGCCTCATTTAGTTCGGGTTTTCCATTTGCTGCATGCATGATCTTGCGAGGCCTTGGTACCCGGGTGGAACTTTTGTAGTCGGCATATAGGGGGACACGGTCTTAGAGTGCTATGAGGGTCCATTTTCTTCTGGGCTCGATTAGCCGTGCGCCCAAGGTGCTTTGGGCTTGATGCGAAGAAGAGTTGAGTTGTGTTGAGTACCCCGCTTGGTGGGAGGCATCCCATCTGGCGGGTTATTCATACGTGTACGGCCAAATTGGTGCAACCCTGCAGGGATAATCTTCTCGAGAAGCCGTGTTTTCCGCGGTTATGGATTACTTGGTGAAAGTACTGGCTAACAAGTACTCAGGACAACTTAAACCTAATGATTAACAACCTTACACCCAATGATTAACAACTTGACTAGTAATAGGCTTATTGACACAATAATATGAACCATCATTAATTCAACTGTGTGAGTTATCCTCGGATTGCTTCTTTGGATAAGGGGCGAGATCCAGGATGGGTTTGTTTGAGGTTAGTTGATAGGTTGGTTACGATACTCGATCTTATCTCCTTTCTGTTAGCTGGAAGTGGTAGTAACTCTGTAAGTTGGTTAGAGCAGCCAGTTGCAGCATCTTTTATATCCCCTTCCTTCCGTTGAACCCAAAGCATCTCTGCTTACTGTTGACGGGTTACACTTTGGTGAACTGTGAGTCTTGCTTGCCAGTACGTTTATGTACTGACCCCTTTGGGGTTGTGGTTTCCGCAGACCTACGTTTCCGAAGATCTACATGGTGGCTACTACGTGGAGTATGACGAGACTGCTGACGAGTAGATAGCGGACCCGGGAAGGATCCGAGACTTCGTGGATGGGCTCCGTCTGTTCGTTTCCGGCCTCTTAGGCCTATTTGGATCTTGTCTGTACTCAGACATGTTGAATGCTTCCGCTGTGATGTAATGATGAATTGTCGGGACATGTGTCCTCTGGATGATTGTATTTGCTATCTCTCCTCTAGTGAGAGCTATTTGCAACTTATTTCAATCTTTTGTGTCGTAGAGATCTGTTGTGATATCACTTGTTCCAATGCCGTTGACGTACCAGGTGTGTATGTTTTGAAGTACGTCAATGGAAGTATCCTGATTTCTATGGGATAGTTTACGTCGACGCTGAACAGATAGGGGTTGGTTGTCACACATACGTGTGTTGGCCTACTCGTAAGAGGACGCGGGTGCCGGTAAGCCCCGTAATCCAATCTACTACTGTTCAACGGAACGGCGAGTATCCTTTAGAAGTCCGGGTGCGACATTCTTGCCCCCATTTAGCTGGTCAAACAGGTCTTCAATTTTGGGCAGCGGGTACTTGTTCTTGATGGTAACATCATTCAACTTACGGTAATCCACACATAGACGTGAGGAACCGTCCCGCTTGTCCACAAAAATGACAGGTGATCCCCAGAGTGATGCACTAGGGCGAATCAGACCTTTCCTTAACATGTCCTCCAGCTGCTTCTTCAACTCATCAAGCTCCTTCGGGTTCATCCGGTACGGTTTCTGTGCTATGGGTCCCGTACCGGGTACCAACTCAATCACAAACTCGATATCTCGATCAGGCGGCATACCGGGTAACTCATCAGGAAACACATCCGGGTATTCACATACTACCGGAACTTCCTCAAGTGCAGGTGTGGCTATACTAGTGTGGCAGTGGGTCTCGGACCTTGACTTGGTTGCGGCGAAGGCAACTCTTTCCCCATCACTGGCAGTCAATGATATGGACCTCCCGGTACAATCAATCACACCTTTGTACTTGGTCATCCAATTCATGCCTAGTACTACCTCTATCCCTTGGGATCCCAGTACTATGAGGTTGGCATGAAAATTTTTCCCTTGTATGTCCAGGGGTACCTCATTGCAAATGAAGTGGGCTTGGGTTTTGTTTCTAGGTATATGCACTGACATAGGGTCACGCATACGGGTACGGTTCATACCACTCTTCTCAGCAAAAGGCACAGTAACAAAGGAATGCGATGCACCCGAATCAAACAATACTGCGGCAGGTACAGAGTTGACAGGAAACGTACCCATCACCATGTCTGGCGCATCCTGAACTTCCTCCCCAGTGACGTGATTCAGGTATCCGTTGGTCATAATCCTCTTCTTGGGTGCTGATGCATGAGTCATCTTGGTAGCACTGTTCTGAGCCGGTGCAGCAGTCTTGGTTGGGCACTCTCGTGCATAGTGTCCTTCCTTGCCACAAGCGAAGCAGGTTAAGCTGGGTTTGGTGCCTTGGGTTGGCTTGGCAGCATGGTTGGGTTTGTGTCCATTCCCATTCCCACTTCCACTGCCTCCAGGCTTGGGTGCGTATGTCACACGGTTGTTGTTGTTGTTGTTGTGGCGATGGTGCGAAGCCAGTCGTCAGCGTCCAGGGGTTCCACAATCTTTGTGAACACCGGAGGGTTTGTCTGCTGAAACACCTTCAGCTTCGATCGCCCGCCATTACCGTTGTCATCACCATGGTTGTTATTGTGGTTGACGCTGGCAGCGGCCAACTGCTGCAGGGCAGCAACTGTGGCGGCACTCTCGGCTCTAGTGGCCTGACGGTCCTCCATCAAAAGTGCCAGCAGTGCCTCCACTGTCGGTGGGGGTGGTGGCGATGGTTCCCGACGTGGCGCCATGCTGTTTATTGAGACATGCGTAAGTCTATGCAGCAAGACTTAAGGTTTTGGATTTTAACCAGGTTAAAAACTTTTTAGCAACAAAAGGGGTGTTTGTTATGATGGGTGATTTTATTTTGGTTTGGTGATTTGTTCTTTGGGGGTTGTAACGATTCATCAAGTTCATAGCACATAAGGACTACATCATACTAAAAGCATAGAGTTCATACATTGCACAACACACAAACAGACATCTACCACAACTACGCTCCTTAGAGCTACATCGGGGGATTCGCCTTATGGGGTCGGCGTACATCTAACTAGCACTACTCTATAGCTAAGAGGTGCTACGACTAGCTAAGCGCTGTCGACGTCGAAGAGGAGCTCCTCTGGGTCCTCCTCCTCAACGGAGTCGTCGTCCTCCTGCAAGCTCTGCGCGCTCATGTCGATGCCCTCTGCGTCGGACAGGACGTCGTCGTCAACGAGGAGGTCCTCGTTCTCCCTGCGGAGCTCGGAGTTCTCCTCCTCTAATCCCTCGAGAGTGGAGTCTCGAGTGGCCAGCTCCTCTCTGGTGGTCCTCAGGCGGTCACGCAAGGTTGCGTTGGCCTCCTGAAGGGATCCCCCTTGGCGTGGAGACGGTCACGGGCCCGGCGGGTGGTCCGTAGCTGCCTCTCCAAGGCACGGGATCGCACAGTCGCGGCCTCTAAGTCGAGCATCATCTGCCCTAGATGGGTACAGAGGAGATTGCACTCGGAGGCGGTGGTGCGCTGCAAGATACCCATGTCGTCAAGACGACGCTGGGTGCGGTGGAGTAGGATCTCCATATCGTCCTGGTGTGCGCCAAGACCCGTCACGACCTGAGACACGGCCATAGGTGTGCCGGTCTCGTCCCTCCTCCCGAGGAACTCATAGGCAATCCCTATGAAACGGTAGTCTCGAAGGTGAGCCAGGCGCGCTATGGCCTCCTGGATCACGCGTACTGCTCCCTCCTGCCAGGAGTGCTCTACGGTGGCGATGAAGAACGCCTCTGCCGTAGGAGTAGTCAGTGGAGGGCGTATCACACACTCCACCAACCATTCCCCCTCTATGGGGGACCCAGTGATCACCCCTCCCCGAAGCTCGGGAACGGGGCGGTCAAGCAGCTCAGTCATCGCTACGAGTCGCCGCTCGAAGCGGAAAGGGAGGTCCCTGGCCAGTCCTAACTGGCAAGCCTCCGTGTACACGACATCCATCTACACAAAAATTTAAGTAAGGTTGAGTTAAATGTCCAAGCGTGCAAAATTTTAAGGGCGAAGATGATGTAATCTTAATGTATGTATAGTTTGAGAAAATAGGGAAGATGGGTGTAAGAATCTTTTAAAACTTAATCACTTAAGTATATTATTATATATATATATAGTACTAGTTGACGTCCATGCTAACTAAGGGCTCCTAGGGTCAGGATAGCTCTGATACCAACTTTGTAGAGGCCCCAAACCGGAAGGTTCAGAACCCCTCATATGCATACATTCACGATCCCAGGAAGATCAGTCGTGAACAACATATGAAAGTGGTACACAGATACAATATCCATTACACGAATAAAAGCATTCTTACAAGCCAATGGTCACATGACCAAGTCTTTATTTACTGCCACGCAGGACAGGCAAAGTCTTACAACATCTAAACAGCGGAAAGTAAACGTAGATCCCCCATGTCGAGCTTTCACCAACAGGCTGCTGACCGGGAGCCGGGCCTAGTTCGCGTAGTCGTCGGAATAGTACTCCTCCTCGTACTCCTCCTCAGGTGGTACCTCCTCAAAGTCTGGCAAGTATATACCAGGGGCGAAACCAAATGAGTACGTTTGAATGTACTCAACAAGACATCCTTTATACACTTACAGATGCATCATGCTTATATGGTGAATAGGTAGGCCATACATAGGGCTCGCTACCAATGATGTTCATGTAAGATGACATCATAGTTGCAGTCATATTAATCTGTATCTTTGTTGAAGAAGATACTTCAGAAGAAAATAATATAGTTTTTTTTTCTTTCTCTTGTCGATGTCGCATGTACAAGAGGTTTTGTAAACTTGTTTTACAAAAGGAAGTTTTTCTTTGCAAAACTTCTTGGAACAACATGTCCAAACTCCATCGGTACCTTCCAGGTACAACACTTCTGTTTTGGAAACATCTTTTGAAAACTCAGTACAATACTAGCTACATGGCCCTTCAACTGCCCATATCCGAGGGCTCGGCTATTCTGAATAGTTTTACTCTACAGAGGTGGTACACATTCCACTAGATCCAAAGCTCTGCCATGGACCACCCATGGATCGACACATCGATATGCAAGCACCAGAGAGTTGATCCTAACTGTCCACTCTGACACAAGCTAGTATATGTCCATTCCTTCAGGTGGGTTGTCTCCCCGGCATCAGGTCCCGCCTTGCCTAGTCAGGGGGCCCAGCTGTCGCTTCCGGGGGGTAACTTAATCCCTCACTTTGTATGTCCCGTTTACACCCTCCTGGCGACACTTCGGTTCAGAGAATCAACTTCTCTATAGCACTTTGGAATGAAACATACACTAACAAGTTCAAGCATCTAGATAGGCCCCGTACCATATAGGGGTAGAGTGGCAGTACATCTTGGTTGTCCAGCGAAGACTAGGTTATGTGCCTTTTGTAAACATTTGAAAACACCTTCACAATTTTTCCTTTGGTGAACAAGGTCCCGCCTTTCCACCATAATCTCCTCGTAGAACCATCTTTGTTTTGCAAAAGAACATTTTAAAGTGGTCCACTTAGGGACTCAAGATTATTGTTTAAGACGGTATTTATATACCTTATGGTGGCTAAGGGCTTGGTAACACCAAGTTGACTAATGGCAAGTGATATATAATACCAATATAATATTAGTAATAGTATTCACTCAATAAAATAGTTTTAGCAAACAAGTTTTGAAACTTCAGAAGTAGTTTAATGCATAAAGGTATTGGGAATATAACAGCAAGCTTTAAGGATGGATTGCCTTGGAGGTACTGAGGATCCTGGTCTTGTTCGCAACAAGAATGGTAGTAGTACCCTCCTGTCCCGACTATTTCCTCGTCGTTTTCTATCGTCGTAAAAGAAAAGCAAAGCATCCTATAAGAACCTTACCAACCAACACCTTGACTCAAACACAACATACAGCAAGCAAAAACACTCATAAAAATAATATACATGCTCCTAAAAATAATTGCACACAAACATGCATCAATAATAATAATATTCACTACTACTACCACAACTACCATAGTTGAACTAGTTTGTTTTTCAACCAAATGGTATGGAACCAGTGGGTGTTCCACTAGGTTTTCCATGCCATTTGAGAGGTATTATGCCTCTGGTCCATCTTGTGTAAACAAAATAATTCATAGTGCAAAATGCTACTAGTTATCCTAGTGCAAAACATTAACACTAG
Source organism: Alopecurus myosuroides (assembly GCA_028641055.1). Lineage (NCBI taxonomy): Eukaryota > Viridiplantae > Streptophyta > Magnoliopsida > Poales > Poaceae > Alopecurus > Alopecurus myosuroides. The sequence continues at coordinate 315,523,411 of CM054061.1, forward strand.
CAATAATAATCAAACCTATGCATGCATTTCTAAAAGGCTCAAAGTAGCTTACAGAGAAGGAAACAAGTAAATAACAGTACCAAAATGGTACTGGATCCAAGTAAAAACACTTCTATAACTAGGATAAAAATCTAGCAAAACATTCCAACACAAGTATTACATGAAATAAATCTAGGGATTTCTACTATGCTCATTTTTAATGCCCAAACAAATACTAAACATGCATGGATTTTTATCATGGACTCTCTGTGAGTAAAACTACCTAAGAACACTCAATATATCACTTGAACATGCTAGAAAACAGATTGGCACAATCAAATAATGATTTACAAAACAAAACTATTCACTTTATTTCTAACAGAAATATGCATTTTCTTAGATCTGTCACCAAATTAATTCTAAAGCTCAAAAACTTACACAAATCTAGGAATACATATATCTATCTAATATCTAACAGATCCAATTGGATTTGCATCAAAAAGTGCTATAAAATAATTCCTAAAATTCATAGAACATGCTACTGGTGTTTTACCAAAATGGATACCATTTCAAAATGGTAGCTCAACTTGGGGTGAGGTCAAGCCCTACTGGTAGATCTAGTCAAGATCTACTCTAGGAATTTTAGTTTGCTCATTTTAGACATTCCATTAAAAAGTTATGCCATAAACATTCTCACAGACAGTCCTCAGTTCATGATTTTTCATTTGTTCCTCGTTCATCCAAAACCAGATCTGCTTGTGGTCAACGTTCAAGATTTTGTTCATGCACCTCTGGGAATTTTTGCACATTTTATTGTTGAGCTTAACATTTTCATTTTTGAATAAAGTAAACAGAAATATACTGGATATTTTGAAAAAGAAATAAAACGTAGCGCAGTGGGCTGGTCAACGCCTGGGGCGCGGCCCGCCTCGCTTCCGCGACGCGCGGGAACGGGCATACCGTTTCGCCATTCAAGCGTGGCCGCAGATCTAGAGATCTACGGCGCACGGCCATTCTCCTTTCTCTCTCCCTCGTTCTAATTTTTTCTCCGGCGAGGTTCACAGAGACCGGCGGCGAGAGATGGACGGAGCTCACCTAGGGGGGTTGCAGGGCCAAGGGAAGAGGTCGGGGAAGTCTCGTGTGGTCGATGCAGTGTAGGGGTACAGCATCAACAGCGCGGGTTCGCTCCAATCGACGGCGACGTGCTCGGGTGCCGCGGCGGCTCCGACGAGGGCTTCGGCTCTACTGCAAACGAGGGGAGGTGGCGCGGCTCAGAGTGGGGCTACGGAGGCAGGGGAGTGCGTCTATGGTGGTGATAGAGGCTGTGGTGGACGGTGGAGGGCGTATTTTGCCTCGTGCTGTCGCAGTGGCCGCGGGGAAATCCCGGCGATTAGCGCTACCGCGGGCAGCTCGGAGACATTGGGCGGGTTGGGGAGTGACAGTGAGTCGAGGGGGAGGTGGTGCACTGGGATAGAGACTCGGGTGGTTTATATAGAGCTGGCGACGGTGGCACACGCTCGGGCGCGGCCGTGTGCCCGCGGCGAGCCCGTGCACGCTTTGGCACGTCTCGGGTCGCTCTCTCCGGCCCCGTGGGAGGTTCCCACGCGACGAGGGAGGTTCGCCGTCCACTTGCACCGTGCCAGGGCGCGGAATACACGGGAGAACGCCACTGTGGCTCGGGATAGGGAGCAGCCTGTCAGGCGCCCATCCCTCCCTCCCGTTTCTCTCCTCTCTGAAGTCACCTCCCTCTCTCTCATTTTAGTCAAACATCTTGCAAGTTGAGGTGCAGAGCAGGGAGTGGTTGGGTCCAGCTTCTAGAAGCCCCAATCCGTGCTCAAAAATATTTACTGAGCCAAAAGTTATAAGCATTTGAAAAATGCTCCAAATCACTGTTTCTGAAAATGAAAATTCAGTTAAGTTTTCAGTTACTGAAATTTTTGCTAAGTGTTGAGAAAACAGTGAGGTTAGCTGAATGTTGGGTTTGTTTTCAGGCCTTTAAAATTCTTTAAATATTATTTTCCAAGCATGGTTCTGTTAAGCATCTTTAGTACTTTTCAAAACAGCAAAAGGATTTAAATTTTAATAACAATTGCTTGGTGAAAACAAGGTGGAAAAAGTGATGGTTGGTGTTTTTCACTGTTTTCCAAAATTCCACTTTTCTGCCTTATTTCTTAGCATAAAACCTTCAAGCAAAACATTGTTTTTGTGATTCCATTTTCTCAACTAGGTTATCCAAAATGTAGTATATATATTCAAGATCACATTGATGACTTGAAAACCCAAAATGTGAATTTTCATATTATGAAAAACAAGGGTGCAAAACCCTTACTAGGCTTGTTTTTCAAGTTTGTTTTTGTTTGAAAAACTTGTGATTTCACTTTGGTTAATTTGTTTTATTAATTCCACTTGATTCAATATTCAATTATAAGCTGTTTTCAACATTGCCACATAGGTTTTGAGTTGGGGTAACAAGGATTATAAAAATAGAAAAGAATTCAAAAGTGATCAAAACATCAGAAACAAGTGGTTGGTTTTAAATGAAAAAGCTTGCTTGCATAGATAGCCATAGCTCAAATACAACATGAGGGATTACACAAGGGCCATGAAAGTTTTTGTTGGCTCTAAAAATTGGATTCCTTGTGTGATACAAGTGTGCTAAAATTGGGGTGTGACATTCTTCTCTCCAAATAATTTAGGACAAATATCGGGATGACCAGTACCATTTTTCAAGCCACTAGGGCCCACTTGACAGCCCCCAAAATTAGGGTTCGGTCATGAGGGGAAAATCTTCCCCCTCTTGGTACTCCTCCCCCCTTATATGGAAAGTCCCCGAAACTTCTCCGGAACCACTTAACCCCTATAGATAAAATCATAGATATTATCTAACAATGTCAGAAATATATTTCCGACATCCCGGGACATCTCATGCCCCCTACATTTTCACCTTATAGCGTGCAGCCTCAATTTTTCTTTCATAACAACTCCAGGATAAATTCCGGTAGTAATAGAAATTGTTTCTATCACTACGGGACATCCAATGCCCTCGTTATAAATTCTCTTCGATATATAAAATGTATCTATCATGCGGAAATACCGTTCTGATGATACTCCTAGTTGATCTGCACCTACCGATATACACAAAAATTGTGTTTCCCCTACAGGTTCGATAGCGTGTGGACATGAAACTAGAAACTATTTTCTTTTGAATAATCAATAGCAGGATCGTGGACACCCATATTGACTCCCACATACTAAACTAATAAACTGCTAAACATGTTGGTTATTACATAATTCTCCCATTACTCACGATACCGAACTTACCCGAGACAATCGATTCCGGTATTGCCGTGAAACAATCTCCAGTTCACTTATACCTTTGTCTTGTCTCGTTATCCGGTACGTTTACTCTTTCTTGTTAATGTATTATGATATCCCACATAATGTATCATCATCATCATGCATTGATACAGAACTTATGGATATCAAGACTACCGAGTGGGCCCAAGTATGTAATATAATCCCATCTTAGAACATCGAGGTAATATAATCCTTTAGAATTATGTAGTGGCTACGTTTATGTTCACCCAGTCTACTGTGTGACTCTTGATAGTACCAAAGTAAAACCTCCAGAATATACTATCCCGATAACCTCATGGTCAAATGATGCATTGTAATATAACCGTGTTGTGATATGAGTCTAAGCACAAAGATGGCTTAGTGGAATCTCTTAGCATATAATTCTACTTGGGGAATATCCAGCCATATTGTTCCCTTCCAACAACATGATATTCATTGATGTTGACATAAACAATGACCATGACCAGGAAAACATAGTCATAAAACATCCAATGGATTAGTCATAAAAGTCAAGACTAGGGTTTATTTCTGTGTTCATGTTACTACACGTTAGCGTGAGTTTTCCTCTGAATCTCATATTCAGGAACCACTCAGTTATAGCGTAGTAATGTGAATCATAATTATATCATATGTATAAATATTATTACCTTTTGGGCATACATCCAACAAAAAGTCATGGAAATAACTGTTTCGATGGTCTCACATTTGAAACAAGTTTATATTCCATCAAGGTTAGACTCGAGGTGAAAAAGGGCTTTGTCCCATGTCCATATTATCGATTTATACTACTGAGTAATATTTTTAAAAACCCAAGGCCAATTTTTTATTTGATATACAAACTTAAACCTAAAATTAGCTACCTATGGGCATCGTCTGGTGCGTTTATAAAAACCAGATAGCTATTTTGTCTTTATTTATTATTTCTAAATTCATTTATATTTTTTTATTCTTAAATACATTTTGTATTTTCATGATCATACTTCTCAATATCAACTCTTTTCAGGAGTACATAAAAAATCGAACTTCTAGTATTCCTTACTTTCCATTCCAATCTTTGTATGTAAAGTAGAGTTTTGTTCTTGATTCCGAAGTCTAATTCCCAGATTAAATAAGTCGCAAAATATATTTCATGGAGTTCATATACTACTAAAGTATTAGTTTAGTTTATATGCTTTTAGTCATATATGAAATACATTTGAATTATTTGTATATTTAAAAGAGTTGAATCTATGAAAACAAATGTTTGTACGTGGTAAATCCCGACTATTGAAATATGGACCACCATATGATTGATGGGGCATAAGTTCTAGCCAATGTAGAAGAATGTGGTGGATTATTTTCGTTTTCTTATTTTGCCTATATAATAATATTAATACATAGATTCAGCCTAAGAATTCTAAAGATTTCCATACGACTCTTTGCTCTATAGTGTCAACTCTAAAATTGCGGATTTTGTATCGCTAGCATGTGAAAATCAAGGGACGTACGGCTTACTTAAAAAAGGGGAAAAAACTCGACCTCTGATCTATACTTCTTATAAAGCAAAACCCCACTAACATGCATTAACGATTTTTCTATCTCACCATGCAAGCTATCCTTATCATCCATTCTCCTAGGAAATCAATTGTCCATGTCATCTTCACTAATATTTATTAATCACTATATGTAAGCTTAACACTATCCATTTATTAAATCATCCAACTATTCATATTAATAATTTAAAATATATACTATGATCAATTGAATTTTGCGTATTCATTTAGAAACATAGCGTATCACATCTCTTGTAAACTTATGTTTAGAATATACTGTATTTTCTAAATCGATCCCCGCAACAACGCGCGGGGTATACTTCTAGTTATGTTAATAAACGCATACATTTTCTCGTCGAGTTTAGTTTTCACAAGAATAAATTAAAAGTTGCAAAACGGGCATGCATAAAACATAGTATAGATGCTGATGGGACTAAACGCATTGAATAAACATAGGGCATGACTTTTGGTAAAGGTGCGACTCCCGTGCTCACGTGCTCAACGCCGCCGGCGGCGGCCCCTCCGAGTGGGGGAACGCCGAAGATGCCCGAGGTAGGGCTGGAATTAAAACTCGGAACTCGCGAGTTAAACGAGTAGCTCGCAACTCGACTCGGCTCGGCTCGAACTCGTTGTCCAACGAGCCGAGTCGAGTTTTCGTTTTCGACAGTAAACGAGTTCAAGCTAAACGAGCCGAGTTGACCAAGTACTCGTTTAGCTCGTTTAACTCGGTCAAAATAGTTTTTAGTGATATTCTTGTTTATTTGAATACTTTTTTTTACTGATTATTGTAGTTTGTTTACTACAAATTGTTTGATGGTGACATATTTTCACTAATTATTGTGATGATTTTATTATACATGACCCAAATAATCAAAAATAAATATATATACATTATATAATGTTGACTTTTTATAGTTTTATAAAATTAGATAAGTTAAACGAGTAGCTCGCGAGCTACTCGTGAGTTCACCGAGCCGAGCCGAGTTTTGATTTTGAACTCGTTTGTTGAACGAGTCGAGTCGAGCTCGACTCGTCAGTTGACCGAGCTTGAGCGAGTCGAGCCGAGCCGACTCGGCTCGGCTCGAATTCCAGCCCTAGCCCGAGGTCGTGGCTGAGCCATGGGTTCCTCGCCCACATGTGCCCGGTGACTGGCTGCGGAGATCCCACGAGTGTGAGTTCCCGGAGCTAATTTCGCGTTGGGAGGCGGAGTACACATCTCTCCTCGCTCCGGCCACTTCGTCGGAGAAACTCCTGATGGGCACCCTCATCCTGCGCCACGGGGCTGAGAGGTTGGTCCTCATCGACAGTGCCGAGAGGGTGGTGGACGCATGCTATCTCCGGGAAGCGGAGCGAGTCGATATCTGCGACGTGATCGACTTGCCGACTCACAAGGTGACGCCGCGGGCGCTGCTTCCCCTGTCGGAGGCAATCATTCCGATCAGGACTGCGCCAGAGATTTCGAGCGGGGCGTGTCTCGGGCCTACGGGTTCAACAGTGATGGTTCATGGACTTTCCGTGGCGAATGGCGACAGCCCAAGCCCAAGTGCGACAGTAACAGTCCATGTGATTTAGAGTGGTGATAGTGATAAGGCTCGAGAAGCTTCCTGTACACCATTCCATCTCCCAAACCTCCTCTCCCACTTCTGGTGTGCGCCTACGGTTTTGCAGGAGGCGATTCCCGGAGATTCGTTCGGGTGGTGGCAAGGGAAGGCGGGGGGAGATCTAAGATCATTCGCTCAGGTCGCGACGTCACCTCCACGCCAAGAGAAGTCACGGGCTCCACCTCCTTCGAGGCCGATGGGAGACCGCGGAGGTCGCTTCACGGGGCGACGAGGAGGGAGTGGTGGCGGTGGCGGAGGAGGGCGCAACGGCAACGCACAGGACTCCTCTCAGGGGCACAACCTGGTGTGGCACCGGGATCCCCCTCCTGGATCCAGCGGTGGCCAGGATGGGTCCGGATCCGAGTGGTGGGAGGCGGCGGCGGCGAGGGAGATGCAGGGCAAGGCCAAGGCCAAGTCAGCGACGAAGGTCCCTCCTCCACCTACAAGAGCTACGGATTCTCCGTCTCCAACTAGCACTCCATGCTACAACTGTAATGTAAGTGGTCATCTCGCTGCTCAATGCCCCACGATGCGCTGTGAGAGATGCAGGAAACTAGGTCATATGGTGCAGTTATGTCAAGTAGGGCTCCCATGGGATTGTGTTGCAGCGATGTGCGGGTTCCAGTCTTGTGGGAAGCGTTTTTTTTTCCTGATTCATCCTCTGCGAAACAAGAGAAGGAAAGAACATCTAGCTTGGTCATTACAGTGGTGGAAGGAAATCCAACTACTAGAGAACTTGAATAGGAATTCATTGAATATTTGCGCTCTAGTTGGAGGTGTACAGCGAGGAGAATCAATAACACTCAATTTACTATGAGGTTTCCTAGTCCGAGAGAGGTGGAGAGAACATGCTACTTTCGTGCAAAAGGGGTTCTGAATAAGGCTTGGGTCAGAATTCGTAACATACCAGTCGATAAGCGTTGTGACGCAAATGCTGCAAATGATGGGTCTCTAGTTGTTGTAACTTTGGAGATCGATCAAGCAACGTTGCACAAACCTGAGTACTGTCGTATTCTCTTGGGTTGTAGAGATATTTCTAAGATTCCTAAATCGGCTAAAGGTGTTCTTGGGGACTATTTTGTATGACTTTTTGTATGAATTAGATAACATAGTGGAGCAAGGGCCCCCTGCTAGCCAAAAAATTATTCCTGTGGGGGACTTTTCTTTGCATCCTTCTCCCAAAAGGCATAGGAATGCACAATATAGAGGTGAATCCGCTACATCTCCTGAAGGACAAAACACTTATGTGAGCTATACTGGTACATGCTTTGGCAAATCCTATTGCAATATTCTTCATGTGGTTTCTGAACATGAATCAGGAGATGAAAGTTCGGAGGACGAAGGTCTCCTAATTGATGTGATTGCCAGGGAAAACAGAGACAAAGGAGCTGATAAATCTGGTCAGTAGCAGCCCATTGAACAACCCCCTGGAATGGAGATGATATCTCCTTGTAACAACATGGTGCAACAAAATGTAAATGTGTCCCCTGGTAACAATTCAGTTCAAGTCAAAAAAAAATGGTGGGTGGCCTAGAAGAGAAATTGGTGCAAGCTCCTATTACTCCTGTGATTGAAAAAGAGACAAATCTGAGTGAAACTAATGGGCAAGATAAAGAGATGGTCATGTCTTATGTAGCAGCAGTTGTTGGGAGGGGGTTGGCCAATGGAACCTGTTGTCACGGAGGTCGAAAGTGACATTCCAGCTGGTACTCAGGCAACAGATGCCTACTCTGTACAGTCCCCTTCGTCCTCTAGATCTGGGGCTGGAGAAACCATGGACATTCTTAGAGATGATGTAGGTGTTGGTGAGAGGCGCAACCAAGAGGAGAAAATGGAGAATGTGATGGAGAAAGCTGCTGCTGCGTCAAAGAAGAGAAATCTAGAATGTGAGTTTTCTGTTTCATATGCCTAGTCATCTAATTCGTTTTCTGTTTTATCGAACTTAGATATCATGTCTTGTGCGGCTTTGATGGGGGTGGACATTCCTTCTGATAATTTTGATAATATTGATTTACTCAGAGAACTAGAAAAAGCTAGGGATAACATGGTGGAAAAAACATTGATATTTCACAAGTACCTTTAGTCACTGTCCATGATCATGGTGTGAGGACTCCTCTATGTCTAACTTGGTTGAGTGATGGGGAACTGGATGAATCATGTACTATAGTTAAGTCAAGAAAGGAAAAAAAAACAGGGAGAAAAACAAATGTTACTGTGTCCATGCCTGTCACTAGAGGGCAAAATAAAAAGAATGTGGCTACCATGGCTCCTGGTAGACCCATTAGGCAGAAAAAAAATACCTGAGAAATTAAAATGATTGGAGGTATTTGGAATATTAGGGGTGTTGGTAAGAAAGGTGTGTCTACTTTTCTTCTTGATACTATTGGAGAAAATAATTTGGACTTTATTGGTATCCTGGAAACAACGGAAAAAATAATCCTGGTTTTTAGGAAGATTGATCCCGTCAACAAATATTTTTGGAAGCGGATTCCTTCGATTGGTAAGTCTGGAGGCATCCTATGTGGTTTCAAATATGATACTCTGGAAGTGAAGAATGTGAAATTGGGAGAGCATATGATCCTGGTCTATTTGTGGGACAAAATTAAAAAAAAATGTAGATGGGCTTGTGGAGTTGTTTATGGGACATCCCATGAAGATCTCAAAGCTAACTTCCTTACTGAGCTTGCTTCTTTCTGTAACATAATTGACTTCCCTTTTATTGTCGGGGGAGACTTCAATATCCTTAGAGATGTTTCAGAAAAAAATAAACCTATTGTGCTCCCTCACTCGTCTCATGTGTTTAATGTTGTTATTAATTCCTATGGCCTGAGGGAAATTGATATGATTAGAGGAAAGTACACCTGGTCAATTAAGCAAAAAAAAAAACCTACGTTGGAAAAACTTGATCGTGTGCTTATGTCTCCTTCTTGGGAATGCTTGTACCCTTTGGTGTTTGTGATAAAACTAGTTAAAGACTTATCTAACCATAACCTGTTGTTGTTGGATTCTGTAGATATTCCTCATGCAAGTGGTAGGAGAGAGTTCAAGTTTGATACTGCCTGGCTATGTAATGAGGATTTTTTACCCAAAGTGGCAGATATTTGGGCCAAACCTGTTAATAGCACTGATCCTATTGATTTTATCAATATAAAGTTAAAAATATTCAAAAAAAATACTTTAAAGGGTGGGGTTCTAATGTTTTTGGAAATATTAAGAAAAAGAAAAAAAGAGTTGAAACAAGAACTGGAAGATATTGAAAAGCTTGACGAAGACGGGGATTTTCCCCCTGATGCATTATGTAGGAGATCTCATATTTAGGTGGAGATCCTTAATATGAATGTTGAGGAGGAATCTTACTGGTACCAAAGAGCCCATTTCAGATGGTTGTTACAGAGAGATCTTAATACATCTTATTTTCATAAAATATCCAATGGTAGGAAGAGAAAAAACCTAGTCCACTCCCTCGATGATAATTGTGTGATTGTTGAAGGAACTGATGACCTCTTAGAGACTGCCACTTCTTACTTAAAAATTTGTTTGGACCTGCACCTGGGAACATGTTTTCCATCTCTTCCTCTTTATGGTCGTATGACGAAATTTTATCACAGGGTGATAATGAGGAACTTGAAGGGAATATGCCCGAGAGGCAATAATAAAGTGGTTATTATCTTATTTCTTGTTTATGATAAATGTTTATTTCTCATGGTAGAATTGTATTAACCGGAAATGTTGATACATGTGTGTTTAATAAACAAACAATGGTTCCTAGTAAAGCCTCTCTTTTAACTAGCTCGTTGATTAATAGATGATCAAGGTTTCCTGATCATGAACATTGGATGTTGTTAATAACAAGGTCATATCATTAGAAGAATGATGTGATGAACACATACCCAATATCAAGATAACAATACGATCAAGTCATTTAGTTTATATTGTTATATCTTGCGTACGAAGTAACTTATTCCTTAGACCATGAGATCATGTCAATCACTGCTACCGGAAGGGTGCTTTGATGTCATCAAACGTCACACCGTAACAGGGTGACTATAAAGGTTCCGTTAGGTATTCGGAAAGTATTAGTTGAGGATCATGAATCAAGAGTGGGATTTGTCCATCCAAAATGATGGAGAGATATACTCTGGGCCCTCTTGGTGATATCACATCGAAACCGCTTGCAAGCACGTGATATGATCACAAGGATGTTATATCACGGGAACGAGAAAAGAGTACTTGTCGGTAACGAGATTGAAACAAGGTATGGTTGATACCAATGATCGAATCTCGGACAAGTAAAATATCGCGAGACAAAGGGAATAGTTCACGACGTTGTTGGTTCACACGATCACGAGAGTCATCGTTGAATAAATAGGAGTCATCACGGATTTCCAGATCCCGTTGTTCATTATTGATCGGAGAGGAGTTTCGATCATGTCTATCTTATTCGCGAACCGTAGGGTGACACACTTAAGGTTCGATGACGGGTTTGGGAGGATACGGAATATTGAAGAATATTTTGGGCAGCACCGAAATTGTTTCGGGGAAAATTGAATTAGTTCAAGTGGTTTTTCGTCGAATGGTTGTAAATAGAATTGACAAATGATTCAAGGTGCTATATGCAAATGTTTTTTAATGTAATTAACAAATATAAATAAAGAAATAAAAATGTTTTATTTATTTATTAAAAGAAAACTTTTGGATTTTCCAAGTGGAAAATTAAGGGAGCATGAGTGAGTGTGAGTGGAGCTTCCACTCACATGAAGAGGGAAGAGGTGGGGGCACACCATGGCTGGCCGCAGCCCCCTCTTGGGCTGCCTCCCCCTCCCCTATAAAAGGAGGGTGAGAGCTCCTCTTCTCGACACACTTGTCCCACTTCATTTCCTCTCCACCCGCTGCTCCATTCCATGGTCTCCGATTTGGCGAAGCCCTGACCGTGTGATTCTTCACCACCACCACGCCGTCGTGTTTCTGGAGTTCCGAGGGATCCTCTACTTCCGTGCCCCGCTGGATCGGGGGAACGGAGGTCGTCATCAACCGTACGTGTGACTGATCACGGAGGCACCGCCGGATGTGGTGCACATCTTCTCGCTATCGGGATCGGTGTGAGTACGACTACGCCAACAACAAGATTTGATCTTGTAATGCTTTGTGTCTTGGAGGGTATGTGTTCTCCTTAACCTTCTCGTTGCCCGTTGCACTTCGTCTCCTAGATTAGATCTTGGCCTTCCGGCTGTCTCTCATGTAGATGTTTTGTACGGGTAGAACACATATGAGTATGTGGGCGTTGATGATCATGTTATTGCCTCCTTGAGTATTTTATGATCTTAGTGGCATAGTAGGATGAAGCTGCCCCAGACTAAGTTTACGTGTACTATGTACGCGAGAGTTGTCTCACTTGTGGATAAGGGGGTGTCCGTTTCTCCTACTATAGTTAAGATCTAATCTACGAATGGTTGTTAAAAATGTGTTTATCAATGTTGTGGTTGATGTTCGTAGGTATGAACGGTTCTATCCTCGAAAGCCCTAAGCCACGTAAAATATGCAAAATTAAATTAGAAGCGTCTAACTAGTTTTTGCTGGGCATGTGATGTGATATGGTCAATGTTACAAATTTGATTATGAGATGATCTATTTTGTAAATTATTGATATATTTGAAGGTATCCATATGATTGTCTTCTTATTGATGGACAATCAAGATTGGGGTGCCAAGGTACTTGGTACCACGCCGGTGGAATGATGGAGATCATACCATGATGCACATGATGGAGATCAAGTGTAAGAAGGACCATATCATATCACGTTATCCTTACATGTGATGTCTGTGATGTTAATCCTTTTTATGCATCTTGTTTTGCTTAAATAGCGACGGTAGCATTATAAGATGATCCCTCTCACTTAATATCAAGATAATAATGTGTTCTTCCTTAAGTATGCACCATTAAGAAAGTTCGTCGTTTCGAGACACCACGTGATGATCGGGTGTGACAGACTCAACGTTCGCATACAACGAGTGTTTTCAAGCCTAGCATGTACAGACATGGCCTTGAAACACAGGCAATACTACGGTTCTACTTGGCGAGCCTAGCATGTACAGACATGGCCTCGGAACACGTAACCGAAAGGTAAAGCATGAGTCATATGGATGATATGATGAACATGTCGATGTTCGCCTTTGAAGCTACATCATCTCACGTGATGATCGGTTTTGGTGTAGTGAATTTGGTTCGTGTAATCGCTAAAGACGACTAAGAGGGACGTTGTTTTTGAGTGGGAGTTCATGGCATAATTTTGAATTAACTTGAACTTATTTATCATGAACAACCAATCAAAGTGTATTTGCACAAATTGTAGTATTCATTGGCATCCACATAACTACCTTACACTTAGATTGTTGATTGAGATATAACTGTTATGATGTGGTAAAAATCATTTAAGATTGGTACCGTATTAGTGAAATTTAAAATTGAGTCCTATTGTATATTTTTGGTATTTCCTACCTAGCTCCATATGGTTAATGATTGATTGATCTAGAGAGCAAATAATTCCTACTTAGAATCCAGAGTCATGGTTCCTTTCGTATTACTTTATCTTCAAAAGAATGTTTTGTTGATCAAGGTGATTTTGGAACTGAAAAGAGTTGTTTTCAGAAACAATCAAGTGAAAGATATATTGATATCTAGAAACTTATTTGTAGCAACATGACTGAGTATAATTTAGCGTGACAATGTTTTCTTATATTATCTGAATATATGCAATGATTGAAGACGCTAGACGTTTGAATATTCCAAGAAGTTGGGTGCAAAAAATTATCCTCTAAATTTCTTCCTTCGAGCTATAGTATCTTAATCATAAAATTGTTATGATGGGATGGATTATAAGTATGGGTAAATTCGTTTACCTTACTTGGAGATTGCTAAGAGTGGAATCTAGAAGAATACTATTAATATGGTGATATTAGTAGAACAATCAAACTCAAAGTATGACTCAATGGGTGATAGTATATGACTAACACACCAAAGAAAATGAGCTAGTACGACTAGCATTATTTGATGTTGAATGATTCTTCTATAAAGGAAAGGGAATATTGAAAAATAGAATTACAAAAAGATATATGGCAGAAAAAGATCATAACTGGAAAAGTCCAGCTCAGGAGTATATGCTTGATATACAAGTTATAGATGTATTACTAGTTAACAAAGTATTTATGGGTATTTTGATACCACATTGGTTGGTATGAGTTGTCATACAAAGCAACGCAATGCAAGAAATACAAGTGCCTGAAAGAAACTAGTAATAGATGTGGAATCGATTATGACAAGAACAGTAATAAAGTATTATTGTGTTCATAGTCGTATCAAACCTAACATTCAAGATTTATTTTATGAACTTAATAAGTTGTTATTTTGTTCTGGTCTTTTGTGAGAACAAATGAGATTGTTCAAACTATGACCATATTCTATAATTGATGGATATGTTAATATAAATCATGTTGGTAAAGTAAACATCTATAAAACTAAATGCTAAACGTTGCAAGACGTAAAAGAGTTTCACTTAAATTATAACACCACCATTTTAGTTCATATCGGAAAGGAAAACATGAAGGAACTCCATATTGATGGACTTCCGGAGTCATTTTGTTTTGAATAAATTGACGCTTGTGAGACCTCTTCCAAAAGATGACTAGAATTCCGTTCTTAGGCCAAAGTAGAATGGACGACTAATTTAGTGGAGATTATACATATTGATGTATATAGTACATTATGTGTAGTCATATATAGTGGATTACTTTTTCCTTCATAAAATTATGTCGATGATTTGAGTAGATATGTGAGTATATCTATTTAAAGAGAACGGAGTTTGACTTTTGAATTGGTTCAAATAGTTGTTAATATGAAGTAAAAATCATTGTAACAAGATAATCAAGTATTTATGATTGGATCATAAAGGATAAAGTTTGAGTTACAAGTTTAGCAAAACATCTGAGAAGTTGCAGAACTGGTCTACAACTTATATTACTCGAATTACCCCACATTAGTTTGGAGTGTTCGAGAGACAAAATCAAACCTTGTTTGACATGGTAAGATTAATAAAAAATGCCATTATAATTTTGTAGTCTATACATTAGTGACAACTGTTTTTCCACTAAAAAGAGCACCATCATGATCCGTTGAAATTGACAACATATAAGATATGGTTTGGGTAGTGACCCGAATTGTCATTTTCTTAAGTTTTGGTATGCATAGCATGTGTAAAAATTTTACAACCAAAATAGGATAAATATATGTTTATAAGGTTATCCCAAATAATCCATTGGGTATTTCTCCAATCACCGACCAAAGACAAATGGTGTTTGTCAGAAAGGGTTGATTTCTCGAGAAAGTAGTTCTTGCGAAATAAGTGAGTGGGAGGAAAGTACAAACTCAACGAGATTAGAGAATCTTCGTTACCATGTCAAGAGTAGCGCAGCCCTGGAAGTTGTTCTAGGGTTTCCTATTTTGACTAAGTAGAAGACACTACATGTGATTGTAGATACTTTGAATGAGTTTGCGAACTGAACCTCAAAAGTCCTAAAACTTTGTACTTAGACCAACTTGTGGTTTAAGAGTAAAGTGTTTTTTTACAACAAAAGGACTTGGACCATATAAAGGAAGCAAATGATGGGCCCTGACTTCGTAAAATTGGCTATGAGTCATTATATCCGCCGTAGTATCCTCGTATGAATATCAAGTATGTGACTTGGTAGTCTTTTCGATAGGATTGATGCCTAACGATAGCAAAAGGGTCTATATAGAGACAAAGACATGGATTTTTACATCCTTTGAAAGTTGTAATTATCGAAAAGGTGTTTTCTACGAAGTTCAAAGAGTTGACTACTACAAGATTTTGATCTTCCGTAGTGATGCTTTAGTCTTTGCGAATAGTTCTAGCAAAAAGTTACATATTATGATATAGCAGTTGAATAACAAAACCAACTCTCCTCTGGAGGAAGTTTGATCAAAGATGTGTACTTGACACGGTCTGAAAGTTTTGTAAAAATTCAAAAGGTTGCTAGAAAGGTATGCACACTTCAATGGTTGAAGTGAGCATAACGAAGTTGAAATCTTTACCTTAATGAAGTTATCAAAAGAGTTTGATTCCATCATGAACGATAAAGATGCTTGTAAAGTTACAAGAAATTAAGTGGGAGCGCTATGACATATTTCCAATACTTTATGTAGCTGACATATGGTTGATTGGAAAATATGTAATTTTAAATTGACACGGTTAAGATTTTCTTATTGATGAAAGGCTTAGACGATATTGGGCATCGATATCTATGAGAGATGGATTAGATCGCCTGATATGATTGAAGCCAAATTACATAGATGAAATATTGAAGTAAGTCAATATCAAAATGACAAGAAGGAGTTCTTGTCACATGGAAAATAATTGAGCAAGATTCAAGTGTTTTGACACATGATGAGCATCATTGAAATTGAGATTTCTAAGTCATGTTTCCATGCTATGTACACAACCAGATGAGTCCTATGCTATAAAATGTTATAGCAGGATAATTCATATGATGATTAGACAACAGTGGGAGAGATCCTTATGTCATTTTAGAAATGCTAAGGATATGTTTTCCTATGTAGTAATGGCAGAATATTAGTTTTAATATGTTACACTAATAGTCTTTTCATTTATTCAAGTAATTTTATCTCAATTAAAATACGTGATGAATGGTAGCACAGTAGGCTGGAAGTAAGTTCCATGCTGGATTTGAAAGAGTTTCAAAATTAAAATATTGTGACAGATACTACAACAAAGGCTAAAGTATATCGTTGTGTTGACAGCTGGTAATAAGCGTATTTTGTGTCAAGGAGTTCTTTATTGAACTTGGTGAAATTCCAAGAATGCTGACACTATGAAGCTACATTTTCACAAATGTTAGTAACATCAGTTTAAGCTGAGGAATTAAGGTATCACCGGAACTTGGTGAATTTCCAAGAATGCTAACACTATGAGAGGATACGAAATATCGAAGAATATTATGGGCAGCACCGAAATTGTTTCGGGGAAAATTGAATTAGTTCAAGGGATTTTTCGTCAAATGGTTGTTAATAGAATTAACAAATGATTTGAGGTGCTATATGCAAATGTTTGTTAATGGAATTAACAAATATAAATAAAGAAATAAAAATATTTTATTTATTTATTAAAAGAAAACCTTTGGATTTACCAAGTGGAAAATTAAGGGAGCATGAGTGAGTGTGAGTGGAGCTTCCACTCACATGAAGAGGGAAGAGGTGGGGGCACACCATGGCTGGCCGCACCCCCCCTCTTGGACTGCCTCCCCCTCCCCTATAAAAGGCGGGTGAGAACTCCTCTTCTCCACACACTTGTCCCATTCCATTTCCTCTCCACCCGCTGCTCCATTCCATGGTCTCCGGCTTGGCGAAGCCCTGACCGTGGGATTCTTCACCACCACCACGCCGTCGTGTTGCTGGAGTTCCGAGGGATCCTCTACTTCCGCGCCCCGCTGGATCGAGGGAACGGAGGTCTTCATCAACCGTACGTGTGACCAATCACGGAGGCACCGCCGGATGCGGTGCACATCTTCTCGCTCGGGATCGGTGTGAGTACGACTACGCCAACAACGAGATTTGATCTCGTAACACTTTGTGTCTTCGAGGGTATGTGTTCTCCTTAACCCTCTCGTTGCCCGTTGCACTTCGTCTCCTAGATTAGATCTTGGCCTTTCGGGTGTCTCTCGCGTAGGAATTTTTTTGTTTTCTATGCAACGACCTCTTTAGAACTTATCAAACCTTTCTCTATGGAAGAATTAAAAACTGCCTTATTCTCGATGGAAGCTAACAGGGCACCTGGTCCTGATAGCATACCCTTGGAATTTTATCAACGTTGCTGGGATGTGGTCAAAGAGGATATTATGTGACTGTTTGAGTATTTTCATCCTGGGTAATTGGATGTACAAAGATTGAATTATGGGGTTATTACCCTGCTTCCTAAAGTTGTTGAGGCTAACAAAGTTCAACATTTTCGTCCCATCTGTCTCCTTAGGTGTATTTACAAGTTGATTACTTAGACTCTCACTATTAGACTAGAACCCTTGGCTCCTAAACTTTTTAGTATTCATCAGAGTGCCTTTATAAAAAAATAGAAATATCATGGATGGTATTTGCTCCCTGCATGAAATTATGCATCTTGACCATATAAAAAAAACACTGGTATTGTTTTTAAACTAGATTTCGAGAAGGCGTACGACAATGTTAATTGGGATTTCCTGTTGTGTTGTCTTAAGGCCAAAGGTTTTACTGAGGCTTGGTGTGATTGGATTCATCAGATTCTTCACAATGGCACAGTGAGTGTGAAGATTAATAATCAAGTGGGGCCTTATTTTCAAAGTGCCAAAGGGGTTAGGCAAGGAGACCCTCTGTCTCCTACTTTGTTTAACATGGTGGGAGAGGTTTTGACCAAAATGGTCTTACAAGCTCAAAGTAATGAGTTGTTTTGTGGGATGGCTCCTGACTTGATTCCTAATGGTATTGCGATTTTACAATACGCTGATGATACGGTAGTATGCCTGTCTCATGATGAGGAGAAGGCAGTGAATTTGAAACTCCTTTTGCATATGTTTGAGATGATGTCAGGACTGAAAATTAACTTTGACAAAAGCGAGGTCTATCTCATTGGAGGGGATAATGAGGTTGCTTCCTTTTATTCTAACATGTTTGGGTGTAGAGTGGGTCAACTACCCCTAAAGTATCTTGGTATACCTATCTCTTTCTCTAACCTCAAAATGATTGATTGGGAGTTCCTTGATGGTAAAATGTTGAAAAAACTAGGTACCTGTATCAGTGACTCAGCATCCACGGGTGGGAGGCTAACTCTACTTGATTCTAGTTTGACTGGGATTCCCATGTACTATATGTCGATGTTTTTTTACTTAGCAAAACGCTCATTAAGAAAATTGATAAACATAGGAGAAGATTTTTTTGGTCAGGTAAGAACAAGAAAAAAAAAGTACTATATGCTTAAATGGACTAGGGTTTGTCGTTCTAAATCCAAAGGTGGCCTGGGTGTTAATAATTTGCATAGGCAGAATGTTAGCCTTCTGTGCAAGTGGTGTTGGAAGTTAGATACGCAATTCGGTTTGTGGAAACAAATTGTTAAGGCTAAATATCTGAGAAACAAAACTGTTGCTTCTGTTAAGGGGAGAGTTTCTGACTCCCCTTGCTGGAAGGCGTTGTTGAAAGTTAAAGACACCTATATGGCTGGGAGAAAAGTGTTGTTGAATAAAGGTAATCTTGTTCGTTTTATGAAACACCCCTAGCTTGATGGTCACTCCTTATGTGTATCGTATCCTAGTCATTTTAACATTTGTCAGACTCAAGATTGGACCGTGGAGAAAGTCTTATGTGCTGATTGCAATATTCGCCTTCGGAGACGTTTAACTCCTGATCTAACTGATCAATGGAATCATATTGTTGCCTGTGTTAGAGCAAGACCAGAGGTAGGCATTGATGATCAAGTGATTTGGTCATTGAATGCCAATGGGAACTTTTCGACGAAGTCAGTGTACTATTTTCTTGAATCTTCCCTCTCAGGTTCTAATAACAAATGGATCTGGAAAGCTAAACTTCCGTTAAAAATAAAGATATTCCTTTGGCAACTGTTTCGGGATGCTTTGCTCACAAGAGATAACCTGAAGAAAAGAAACTGGTTGGGGAATCCCACTTGTTCTTTTTGTGCTAACTTGGAATCTGCTACTCACTTGTTCTTTGTTTGTACCCATGCTAAAGTGATTTGGGGGACACTGGGGTCTGTTGTGGGATCTAATTCTTGTCCTAAGACGCTTTGGCAAAGTGTAGCCTAGCTTCATATGTTTTTTCCTGTGGACAGAAAGTTTCATATGTTGTTGCTTGCTTCATTTGGACTATTAAGAATTCTATCACTTTTAAGAACAAGATAGTGAGATCTCCTGTGGTAACTATATACAATGTGTGCTCTTTGCTGTGTTATTGGGAAGGTTTATATGACGCTGGAGATTGTGAGAGGATCAAGGAGGGAGCGGCTCAGTTGGTGCGCAAGGCAACTACCTTGGCGGCTCATTGCACTGCCAGGAGGTCCGGACTGGTTGGCAATCAAGCCTGAGAAGTCTGCTTCTGTTTGAACCAGTTACAGAGATGAAGAAGTTTGTGTTTGGCATCATTTTGTATGGAACCTCTATCTACGTTTGTTTCCTTCTGTTGTTTTGCGGCGGTGTACTGGACTCCTTTGTTTGTTTTGGTAGTGTAGGGGGTAGGTTTTTTGCCCCGTAGTTTGTTTCTCGAGTTGAGAGCTTACATCGGGTTTTCCTACCAGTGAACTACCCCCTTTCTTTTCCTGTTTGGTTGGTGAGACTATTCCTTGTATTTCCGTTAAAGTGATTTAATGGAAATGGGGTGACACCCAGTTGGAGAAAAAAAATTAAAACATAGTATAACACTAGAAGTTACTCCACATGGCCATTTGTGTAAATGTAAATGTATGTAGACATCTTTTAGTGTATGCAACCATACATGCATATTTGGAGAAATGTAAGTCTTGTATTAACCATATGATACGGTACGGATCTTCGGTTGCCAGAATATGGAGTATATTCCATCACTAAACAAGAAAAGAAAAAGTACACAGTCTATGTAGTACAGTGACACTTTTTTTTGGCGGGTATAGTGACACTAAAATTTAATCACTCAAGATTAGGAGTAGTTGTTTTGGTATCACGGGCAAATGTTCAGTGCGATTATATTAGTACAATTTAAAGATATGCATTACGAGGTTTATTTTATGCGGATGTTCTTTTTGTTCTTATACAGAGCGAATTTGACATTTGATCCGTGCATGCATCTACATACAGTACAAAGGGAACATACTATATATATATATGCTCACGCCGCCACGTATGTTCACGTCGACTCGCAGTGCGAGTCTGCGAGTCGGTCGGTAGCGAGCGAGACTCCGACCCGTGATCCAGTCCAACGAGTCCCAACCAACCTCGTCGCGCCTCGGAATCCGCGACGGTCACGCCGCCATGAATAAAAGCCCCCGCCGCCTCACCCAAACCCTCCGCAGAATCTCCAACAAACCCGATCGACGTCGCTCGCCGCCGTAATTAACCGGCACCGGCGCGCGCGCAAGCCAGGAGGTGAACGTGGCGTAGAGGCCGATCGATCCACCGGCGGCCATGGCGGAGCTCATGCCGTACGTGGTGGCCGTGCTGGCCGACGAGGCCGCCGGCGCGGACGCGCACAGGTCGGCGCTAGAGACGCTATGCGAGATACTCGGGCAAACAGACTCGGACGCTCTGCTCGCCGTGGTCAACATCGACTACTTGGCGACGCGCCTCCCCGCGCTCGTCTCCGCCGACCAACAGGGCGACGTGCCGGTCCTGGCCGCGCGAGCCATCGTCGAGGCCGTCGAGATCCTGCCGCAGTGGGCCAAGAACTTCGAGAAGCACGGCGCCGTCCAGGCGCTCCGGGACCGCCTGCTCGCCGTCGACAACATCGAGCTCGCCGAAGAGGTACGTGCGATGTCCTTCTCAAGTAGTACCACGCTTAATTAATTAATTAATTAATTAATTCAACCTAGCTAGATCATGCATGCATGATCTCAAACCCCACGAGGCCACGCTTAAACCCTACTACCTACTACTACGCCATTGTAGATTTTCCTTGATTTACCCAACTATTGTAACAGTGTTAATTTCAAATTTTATCGGATAGTATACTCTTATAGCAGTAAAATAAAATACTCGTGAGAAATTAATATCTTGGTATTCTATAAGTAGATAGGGCACAAATTGTGTACAAGAGTTTCATACATATATAAATAGTTGTGTCTTCTGCGCTCGGCAGTGCCTGCGAGCTCTCAAGTTGATATGTGACGAACTGCCGGACCAGTGCCTCCGCCTGGGCGTCGCCGCCGCCGTGCTCCACTTCTTCGACTTCTTCGACGCGAACAAGCAGGTCAGCCTCCTCCTCCCTTACCGCGCCCAACATACCGATAGCCCTGCGCAAATCCGCCATGCTCACCACCTATTTGTTGAAATGCCGGACAGAAAGTGGCGCTCAAGATCGTGGCCCAACTCGTCGAGGACTGCGAAGAGGAGGACGTACCCAAGGCCATGGAGGCGGCTCCGGCGCTCTGCAACCTCCTGCAGTCCGCTGACAAGACGGTACACACGCGTGTCTCTGGTTATTGCTGTTCTTTGATGACCAACTTGGTTCTGACGGATCCGTGTATGTGTGTGACTAATGCCAGATACTCGAGTCGGCTCTTTCTTGCCTGTCCATGCTCGCCTCCGGTGCTCATGGCAAGCCCGAACATATGGACATGCTCTGCGAGTCGAAGCTGGTCGAGGCAGCCATGAGATTGCTGGAGCAGGACGGGTGGAAGACCATCGGTGACGACACTTTACCCGTACGTGTCTGCCCTTCACAATTTACATTTATTTTACCACTGCTATTGTCTCTTCTTGAGCTAACATGGACGAATTTGGCTGCAGAACATCCTCGAGCTGCTAAATAATCTTGCTTCAGCATCAGCTAAGGCTGTCAAGTCCCTTTTCGACTTGGGCGTTTGCGATTTGCTCATGCAGATGATAACTCACTACTCCTCCTCACACAGTAACGCTGATAAGGTACTATACTTGTTCTCCACTGTTTTTTCTTATTGCCCTGTCCCAACCTCTCCTTCTAATACCTCCTCGGCCCTCGCACATGTTTATCACAAAACAGAGCAATCCATCTACTTTACAACAGTACAATGGTAGCCTTTAGATTTGGATGTGGGTCTGTTATGTTCCAAAAGGCCAGTACAATATTATGGTGCTCGTGAACATTTTGGTGAGGTGTCCTGACACTATTCGTTTCTAAACTTCAGTTGCAGACGCTTGTGGAGCTCATCTATCAGCTTATGCGGCCTCTTGAGACACCTGACACTATAAAGAATGCCATCGTAGAACAAAATGCGTACATGGACCAGATTGCTAGCATTGTGACACTCATAATACAGGTATGAGCCCCCTGACATACATTTCAGTCGGCTAAGCAAAGAAAGTGACGCTATAACTCTCCCTTTTGACATACTTATTTCTGATCTTAACATAGGTTGGAAAAAGTGGTGCGCTATCATCAGTTTGCTATGGATGCATTGTCGTCATCGGCAACATTGTTGAATCAAGCACACCTACTTTCCTGATGGAGTTACAGAAGACTGCAAATCTCTCAAGGTGAATTTCCGCCACAATTTATTGTCTTCTAAAGAATATTGGATAGTTTGAAACATGATGTTTATATAGTGACTAAACGTTTCATCTTATCTATATTTTTGTTCTTGTATCAGCTTTCTGACGTGTTTGTTGGCTCGGAAGAACCGCCATATCGTGTTCCAAACTCTCAAAGTTTCAAAGAGCCTCCTGAAAAAACACCATCAATTTTTCTTTGAGAGCTTCACCAAGGAGGGTGTAAAGCATGCAATTGATGCCATACAAGAACAGGAAAAAGATAGAAACTCCAATCACAAGTTGAAAAGGAAAAACAATATGCAAGAACCTTGTGTCTGCTTTGAATTTCAGTCAGATACTTCCTCTGGAGATAGGTGCAAGATTGAGAACAGTTCTATCCTGAATCTAGCAGAAAACATAAAGAAAATCTTCTTTGCGGTGAAGGCAACTAACAAATCTCCACATAGGTTAGGATGTTTTATTACAATGGCCCAAGGATTTTTTGCTAGGTTGAAGGGTCATACCATGACAGCCCCCACGCAGAATTTGGATCAATGCAGAGAGTTGTCTGAAGTTTCGAGGAGATTATTATCGGATAAACTTCCAAGTACCTCTACTTTTGTGCTTGCGAAGAGTGGATCAGTTAAAGATTTATCAGATTATCTATCCAATGGAGCATACTTGAATCCAAATCAAAGTAACTGCCAGAACTTACTAGAGAGGGTTAAGGAGGTGCAATGTCGACTGCAGATATTCGCTCATTTGGCTCTCACGATG
Source organism: Alopecurus myosuroides (assembly GCA_028641055.1). Classification (NCBI taxonomy): domain Eukaryota; kingdom Viridiplantae; phylum Streptophyta; class Magnoliopsida; order Poales; family Poaceae; genus Alopecurus; species Alopecurus myosuroides. The sequence goes on from CM054061.1 coordinate 315,546,919, forward strand.
TCCAATGAAAGCTCTGTGAAGCCCCTTGAGATTTTGGTTGAGAAGCTCCTAGACGCTCTGCACATGTCTTATGACAGTTTTCCCGTGATACTGTCTCACCATAAACAGCGTACTCGTGAGAACACTATGATTCCTCTAAGGCGAACTAAGAATTCAAAATCACTGCATATAAAATTTGTGAAGGCACGCAGGGCGAAAGATGTGCAAGGATATGGTGGTGTTCTCCTTGTCCCTATTTCTTCAAAGCCAGAAGCAGTTGGAGCAGACCTCTGGCCTGAGATTTGCTCTCCACGGAATGTCCAGGGATCTTCAAGATTGATATTCTGTTACAAAGGCACAGAACTCAAGTCATCCGCAACAATCTTTGAGTCACTTGTCCGTTTAATGAATGACGGACAATCCGATATCACGATTGACCAGTCTTTCTGGAATGAGCAATACAGAATATCGTACAAGAGGAACAAAAGCAAGAAGACCTCTAATACTCAGTTATCCACTGTGCATGAAAAGCTTGACCAGTCGCTACTGAAGGACCCATTTTTTGGTGCCATATTCCTTGGGAAGCTTCCGGGTGATGTGGATGAATCTGATCCATCTTACAACTTGTTATTCACGCTGAAAGTTCTTGAAGGGCTTAACCGTTTCTCGTACCAACTCTCAATGGATGAGAAAATACGCCTATTTGCAGAAAGCTGCCAGCGAAACTTGGATGATCTTAAGGTGACAATCTCTCCAATCCCACAACGTCAGTTCATGAGTAGCCTTCTGACCAATAAACTGGAGCTGCAAATGCAAGATAAGCTGTTTGAGGATGGGCTGATACCCTCGTGGTGTGTCTATTTGGTGGAAACTTGCCCCTTCTTATTCTCCTTCAATGCACGGTGGAAATATTTCTGCCTTACTGTGCATCGCTCATTTATGGTAGATGAGGCAAGCGCTCAAGATGAGACAAGTTCTTCGGGTGAGGAAAGTGAGGCTGCTAAAATAACAGAGAGGCACGAAGTTAGACGAGGTAACCTACTTGAAAGCGCTGCATCAATCATGAACAAACATGCAGCAAGCACAAGAACCATTGAGGTGGTATTTGAAGGAGAGGTTGGGACTGGGCGAGGCCTAACCTTCGAATTTTACAGTACAGTTAGCCGTGAACTTCAGAGGTTCGGGATTGGGATGTGGAGAGGTGATAATGGTAGAAAAGGAGAAGGAGAAACTGGATTCGTTCATTCTAGTTTTGGGCTATTTCCACAGCCATGGTCCCCAGTAGTCACTTCATCGCGAGGGATCGAATTCTCTGACGTGATACAAAAATTCAAGCTTCTTGGATATGTTGTTGCGCGAGCAATTCTTGAGGGAAGGATCCTGGACATCCCGCTCTCAAAAGCATTCTACAAGATCATGCTTGGACAGGTAACCTTTTCAGAAACTATCCAGATAACTATTGATCTCTTCCCTTTTCTTGTCTCAGTTGCATCTCCTATGTTCTGATCATGGATCGTTGTTTGTTTTCAGGAGCTTGATATCTACGACATTCCATCGTTTGATCCTGAGCTGGGCAGGACTATACTAGAGTTTCAAGCACTTGTTAAAAGGAAGAAGTTCGTGGAGACATCTTCAGAAGATACATCCAGTCCCTCTGCAGATTTGTCATATAAAAATATGAGATTGGAAGATCTGTACCTTGATTTTACTCTTCCTGGAAATCCTGAATATGTGCTTGTTGCTGGAGGCTCAGAGAAGATGGTTACACTCGACAATTTGGAGGAGTATGTACGTTTGATAGTCGATGCAACCTTGAAGAGTGGGATTGCCAAACAGATAGACTCTTTCAAGTCTGCAATTAACGAGGTCAGTTTGGATTGAATATTCACTAGTATATCAAAATGTACTTCATTCTCTTTTCTGAAGAGGACCAGTACTGATTTGTTTTGACAATCGCAGGTTTTTGCTCTTAAGGCACTTAAAATGTTCAACGAAGAAGAGATGGAGCGCATACTTTGCGGTGAACAGGATGCTTGGGCTGTAAGCATATTCGCAATGTTTTCCATTTCTAAAAGAAGAGTTTCTGTTTCATGGTTCTCACTTGGTATGCTTCTTGCAGTCTAGCAAACTTGAAGATCACATCGAGTTTAAGCATGGCTATGATGCCAACAGCCCACCTATAGTTAGTGTAAGTAAATGGAGACGCAATGATATTTGCCTTTTGATGAAAAGCTAATGATAAATTGAAATTAAAATAATCAATAATGCTTTGCTGCAGTTCCTGGAAATCCTTCGGGAGTTTGGAAGAGAGGAGCAGCGTGCGTTCATCCAATTCTCGACAGGAGCTCCTCAACTCCCACTTGGTGGCCTAGCTTCGCTGGATCCAAAGCTCACCGTTGTGTGCAAGGTTTGCAATTCTTTTCACATACGGAGCTACTCCAGGTGCTCTAATAGGGAAAAAAAAAAACCTAATATTCTGTGAAACTTACCTGAACATGCATTGTGTTCAACAGCAATTTGATTGCAATGTCGACTGTGAGTTGCCAAGCGTCAACACTTGCCGGCACTTCATCAAGCTTCCTCCTTACTCCTCGAAGGTACCATGAAAACAGACCCATTTCGTTTGTATATATAGTTATTATTTCTGCAGTGTTGCAAATTCGGCACAATTTCTCATCTGTCTGCATTTCTGGATCGCAGGAGATAATGAGAGAGAAGCTCAAGTATGCTCTCGCCGAGGGCTTAGGCTCCTTCCACTTGTCATGACAAAAGGCAGAAGGGTAGAAGTGCAGTGTACATACTAGATAGGGTAGACGACCAGTTATGCTTCCGGAGGAATAGCATCTCTGTTTTGATTTTCTTCCTGATATGTTGATGTTTCTGGCTGGGGTGCGGTTGCTAATGATGCAACTCCAATTTTCTCCCCTCTCAAGTTTAGATCAACTTCTGCATTACTGTATATATGTACGTGACAAATTGACACCCCCAAGCTGGGACTGTATTGATGCTGATTGATAATAAAAAAAAGCCCGCTGGGCTGCCCAGGGAAAATTCGGCCCGTGGTTTTTTCGGCCGGGGAAAACTCGCGGATCCCCTAGGGATACCGGGCTACCAAATGAGCCCTTAGACATTTCCAGGAACACGAGTCCGAGTCCATTCCTCATCACGATTACAAAAACAGTCCGTAGTTGGAAAGAAAACGTGGGATGTTTACTATAAATACTTCTCCCGACTCGGGGGAAAAGAAATAGTTGTAGGTAGTAACCCTAGATCGATCTTGATCTTCGGCAAGATCACCATGTCCGCCACCCTCAGGCCATGCTCCAGTGGCGGCAGCACTTTGTCCTCCAGCCTACTCCTAACCAGCGGCCGGCCTCGCAGCAGCACCCTGTTGCTGCCACTTGCGCGGGGGTTGGGTGGGCGTAACAATCTGAAGCTCGCCAACAGCAAGACGTTCCAAGGCCACGGCATCATCAATGGAGTCGCCGGCGGCCGTCAGGTTGTAATCGATCGGGAGGATCCAGCGGAGATCAGGGCGGCTGAGATGGAATATGTGAGACACTTGAACTCTGCTTTAAGACTCTAGATAGTATCTTATTTCTCCTCTGCTTTCGATCTAATTTTTTTTTAGATTGATACACGACGCCGCCTTAAGGCCTTACTGATCTAGTGTATTATAGGGAAATGTAGTGGATTTTACCGAATCCTGAAAAATCCTCACTAATCCGTTTACTACTCCGATTTTGGAGGGGATAATCCCCATAAATACCCCATCAACCAGCTCACTTTTGTCTAGATTGAAAACTCTACCGTATGGTACTGTATTTTGGGGGAAAGTATTTGAGGTATCACCAAATCTCTTCCCAACGTCAAACTTCCCATCTCAACAAATACAAGAGAGGTAAACAAGATGTTGCCCAAACTAGATGGAAATTGGAATTTGTTTGCACGTAAAATCAAGCGATTATGTCCCAAGGTTGATGTCATGCTCGACTGAAATTTTCTGTTCACATGTGTCCCAAAATCAAAACTAAACTTTTCCGGGCCGGCCAAGGTTGATCTAAGTTGTTTTGCAATGTACTTGCTGGTCGTGTCATTCCATTGGCATGCTCAAAGCCAATTAATTTTTCCCAAGCCAATGAATTCCAAAGAAGTATGCATGATCCTTCGGTGCTGCAAATCCAATATCAACACGACACAAAACATAGGCGTGCAAAGATCACTAAGGTCACCAGTCGGCAAGGGTATAGAGGTCCAAATACAGCGTTTATTTTTCCACGACAGTTGCTAATTCTGGGCACTAAACCATGCTATTTCACTTCATTTAAATACAATGTTTTCTGATGTTTAACTTTAAGTCAATTTTCACAAATGTACTATAGACCGAGGAGAAGACCCAGAAATTGTGTAGGGTTTAGATGAATTTCCCGTATTGAACTTTGCATATGATATTTGTCCAGGTCTTTTTCTATTTGTTTTATTTTCTTGAAGCCTTATTTTTCTTTTCTATCTACAGGAGTTACGTGAAGAGCAGGACAGAATTGAGGAGTTTTTTACGCAGATTTCTCATACTGGCATTCTGGTAAGCCTCGTTCCTACATTATTTTTATTTACAGCATAAAGTAATTTAACACCGGAAGCAAAGCAGCAGTGCCAAAATCGTGAAAACAACAGGCGCTTTGTACTATAAGCTGTCCAGTACTCATTATACTGTCATCTAATGTCACATACTTATAGAGGATGCTCAGTTGTTTGCATTATCAAATGACTGGATAAATTCCAAAGAAAAGAAAATGCAGTGTAAAGAAGAACTCATTGTTTTTTCCTTTATTTATTTTGTGAGAGTTGCAGTATCGGGAAACAACAGGATGTCGACGTTATCTGTGCACTGTAGCCTCAGATTCAGTGAGGCTGGTTTCCACTATCATGGTAACTGCATTTTATTTTTGATATCCACACCTGCCACGTACTCATGTTAATTTCTAACTATTTTCTGGTATCTTTTATTTTCATCTCTGAAATTATTCTAGGGCAAGCCAGGTGTAATTCCTCAAGACGCACTTCTCACCACACTTATGACTCCAACAAAGAGAGAAAAGCTGGTAACTCGGGACTATTTTTATGGATTACTACATAGAAAACATTATTGTTGTATATGTATTAACTAATTAATCCCCCTCATGAAATAGGTTCTTCAGGTGTATTTGCGCACCTTTGTCAGTACAGCTGAGGCCTCGTGCCATGACAAGGTCACTAAGGAAACTATTGTTTCCTTTCTTGGTGCTCTTGAAGGTGTGGCGTCAATGAGCTACTTCATGGCCCAAGACACTCTGACAAAATATAGTGATGCTAAGTCCATTTCACCGAATTACGGTCTACATACTGATATAAATAGAACTCGGCGCGAGTATATGCTGAAACTGGACAACTTGAAACATGAATTCGATACAGCTTCTGCATATAACACCATGAAGGTAAGGTCTTCATTTGGCCAGAAGCATTCCAGTATATTATTTTCACCGTCGCACTAAGTTCATTTGGTGTCATCGTGCAGACTCTGCACTACACGGTGACTCACGCAATAGTAGAGACAGGGTCCTTTGTCACCTCGATGACTGTTTGTCGCAGGAAAGTGTTTAGAGGCCTTACCCAAGGTAAATATGCTTCCTCTTGTGATTGGTGTCTCACCATTGTCTATGTTGGTGTTAATTTTATTTTTACCTGGTCCCGCATGCTGCAGTTACACAAGGCCGGCAGCAGTTTGATGTCAAACCATGCTTCAGAGAGTCCGCTCTCGGGAAGTAAAGCATGGTCACCAGACAAGTTCCTTGGGAGACTGCAAGTCCGAGTCAATTCAAGTTCACTCGCTAGCTAGTTTGCCAATCTGCAGTGCATATATCTCTATAAGATTTACTACAATTTCATCCAGTTATGTACGCAGACAATGGAACATCAATCCGAGAACTTAATAGTTAATCAGTATTTCCAAATACGTAGGCATAAATGTATCATCAACTCTGATGCTTTTGAACCACAGGTAACGCATCCGCAGCTGAAGCTAGTATACTTTTGATGAAGAAAACATTTGTAATGAATCTCCCTGTAAACAGTCCATCAGCGCAACCTACATTGTGCAAAATTCAGAGTAAAAATTAGACGACAGTTTATTTCACGAACACATACGATCACCCTTGATGGATTGTGTATCTCTCCTTTGCTTCCTTTGCCATTCTTTCCGTTTCTTCCCCCTGTTTCATGTGTGTCCTTACAAAGCATCAGTATCTCCCCTTGCACCCACTTGATTTGTGTCCGGTACCCACCAATGGTGCCCTCTTTGGGAGGCGCCGGACCTGTGTCCGATTATTTGATGGGGCCCACAGTGACACTCTTCAAAAACTTTGATGAAAACAACAAACGCTTGAGTGCATATTGAAATAACTTATCATCCATTCTTTCATTGATAGATAGAGCTTATGTTGAAACTAAAACTACCGTTGATAAGGCATTATATTCAAATTTAAACTAGTGAGGGAAATTAAAAACTAGCTACCCTAGACTGTTACTCGGGCGGTCCTCGTCGTCGCTAGACGCGTGTTGGAGGGGCCAGCCTCGTCGTCGTAATATGACGGGAAGGCACATGAGCTGCCTCTCACCCGCACGAGCCATCGCCGCTCCCCCCTCACTTGCAGCGGCATCTGGTGCAACTCCGCCGCCTGCGAGCGAGCGCACACACACCTAGTGTCGCGTGCGCGCGAGACCAACAGCCGCCGCTCTGCCTGCTCGTCTATCTTCTTTGCTTCGACAGCCCGGTGGAAGGCGTCCTCTACCCTGGCGCAGTGGGGTACGGGAAAGTGGCGTACAAGAAGGATTACTTCTCGCCGCCCGTCGAGGAGAAGCACTCCGCAAATCATGCCTGGATTAGCTGCTTGCTGCGTGCGATGTCTGCTTCTATTTGTTTGTAGCTTTATTTGATAATAAAAAAAATTCGATTGCGTAAAAAATTCGCTAACCATCGAAAGTAACGAAATTGTCGAAATTTCGTAATTTTTAAAAATTATTTCGGACAAATTTGTAAAATTACTTTTGAATTTGATTAAATTTAGGTCCCACTATTAGGTTAGATCATATATAGTATTCCATTAGCATGTAGTGTCTTCTAGCTCACTGGTACATCTACTGAATCGTGTTTGACTGACCCAAGTTCGAATCTCACCAGGTAAACTTCTTTTCTTGCATAATCTGTTTCAAATGGCAATAAAACAAAAAAAATTGCCAATTTCAAGACTCGATCCCTGGACCTGAAGATGGAAACAACATAGGCCTGCCTCTAAGTAGTATTAGAGAAGCTGTTTAACTCGAGATTGTGGTGGTATTTAGAAGTTTAATTTAAACGCACCGAATTTTTTTAAACGAAAGACAAATAGTTCGCTGACCCTCGAATTAAACGAAATTTCGCGAAATTCCGTGAAATTTCGACGAAATTTTTTTCCCTCTGAAATTACTTTTGACTCTGAAACTGATGATGTGCGATCAAATTGGTGGAGCATTATTAGAGATAAATGGGATATACTGTATTAGTTAAGCTGTGTAATCTGAGATCATGGACTGATAAATCAAGTGATTCACCAATGATCAGATTTCCACATGCATAACATGTCTTACATTATCATTTCAGATAAACAAATGGAATACAGCATGTTCTCTACACAGTGAAAAGCACACCATAAAAAAATTCTGCTATTAATTGCCCAGGTTATCGGCAGATAGTAGAACACCAATCAAGATGACATATCAGAATGTATCAAAAAATTCAAATATATAGATAGAATGATAGATAGCTAGAAAGCATCATCAAATTAGATGTCTTTGCAGCACAGTAACTCATCCTCAGCATACAATAATTCAAACAACACTTTGTCCAAGACAGCCAAAAAAAAGGTTTAAATGGAGCTACTGCTTCACGACGCTGTCTTCCAAAAAAAGTAGAGTAGCTCAACTGACTGAAAAATCCTAAGAAACTCTGAATATTCCCCGCTAGTACAAGTTATTATAAAACATTAAAATTCAGAACTTTCTTGCTTGATTTGATAAAGTAACCTTCTTCTATCGCAGTCCTCATTTTCACAAAAACCTGCAAGGAAAACCATGATACCACTGAGTAACAACACAAGAAGAGGAAGGCAGCAATTGTCATGGAGCAGACAAGAGAAAATACAGTGTCAAAGATGAGCAGAACAGACCTGAGTGGTTCCCAAAACCCATAGGTAGCTACAGAAGAGACATGAGTGATTCAGCAAGCAGGCGGGCCTTTCGATCAGTGTTGGGTGTGCACTCCAGTGGATCGACCGGCACGGAAGCCGACAGCGAGTAGGAGAGGCGAAAGCTGACGAGGTTCTCACTGAGAGCGCCGATCTTGGTCGTACCCGAAAACGCCGTCTCGGCGTCCACGCGGCTCTTGAAGATCACCACAGCGACTGAGAAACTCTCTGTCCTGGCTTCCATGACAGGCCCAAACTGGCTGAAGATGGCGACGAGGTCAGTCGTGGAAGGGACGCCATTGGTACCGGTGAAGTTGAGCACTAGCCCAGCCAGCAAAGGTTCATCCTTGAGGCCACCACTCTGCAGTTTGGCTGGAGGATGATGATCAGCAGCCCCTGTGCAGCTTGCCAAGAAACTTGATTCGCCTTAGGCGTGCTGCGCCCAACTCTGCTGTTCACCGGTGACACTGACATCTGTCGCGCCGCCTGGCTCATGAGCTTCCCAATCTTGGTGGTCATCTGCTGGGACAGGGGCTGTGGACTAGGCCCATAATCCTCCAGCTCCATGGCATCATCTCGGCCGCACCTTGACATCCCCCATTTGTCGCCGACGTTTCCTCCCCTTGGCCTTCTCCTCTTGGCACGGCGTGCCGCTGGCGTGGGCGTGGCTTCTTCCATGGCGACGTCGTCGATGCCGTAGCAAGCCGTGTAGACGGTGAGGCCCCTGGCGCCCCTCCAGCGGGTAAAGGCCGTGAGCTGCGCCGTGGCGATGGTGAGGTCGACCCTGTCGGTTCCGGCCAGCGGCGCCACCGCCAGCGCGGAGAGGTACCCGAGGAAGACCTCGCCGCGGAGCTCGTCCCTCGTGAAGGCGGCGTCCACCACAGCCCCGTGCGCGCCTGTCCGGATGCCGGCGTTGTCGACCGCCTGCTTCTTGTCGACGCCGTCGCTGATGGCGCACTCGCATGCCAGGCCGGCTTCCACGCGACGCGCGACCTCGCCCAGCGCGTCGGCCACGGCGGAGGCGAACGGGGTCAGGGTGGTTCCGCCGTCCTGGACCTGTCTCTGTCTTGCGGCGAGGTGCGGGAAGCCGTCGCGGAAGGGGAGGAGCGCGTCCTCGTCGGCCACCCACGCGAAGCACTTGGCCCAGAAGCAGGCGACGAGGGCGGAGCCGCGCCTCCGGCGCTCCCCGAGCGCGAGCTCCGACGCGTCCGCCGGGTCGAACACCTGCGCCGGCCACCACGGGTGCCTCCTCACCTTGACCCAGACCAGCCGAGGCGGCGCCTGCGAGCCCGCCGCGCTCACCCTCCTCGTCCTCCTCGAACGCGCAGTCGTACCGAACGCGCTCGTCCTTCTCGACGCACTTGGGCACACGCGCCAGCGCCGCCTTCTTCTTCATCCGCCGGTCGTAGGCGCCCTGGAGCACCGCCGCCACGTCCGGGTGCATGACGCGGAGCCTCGCTGGGCGGCCCACGGCTGTCCCGAAGCATTCGTCGTCGTTCTTGGCAACCGCAGCGCCTTCCTCCGGCGCCATGTGACGACCCGCGAGCCTGTGAGCAAGCAGTGAGAAACGATCAGGGCGCGTGAACGTACGGCTCCGCTTCTTATCGGACTGGAGAGGTCCTTACCGGAGAGCGAGGGAGGCGGCAGTAGACGACGGAGACGGAGGGGTTTGGTTGGGGTTTAGGAAGAGGAGATGATAATTGAGTTATTTGCAGCGCAATTGTGTGGGCGATAGTAAGAAGTGAGTAGTATACAAGTTTTTGTTTCTTTTTCGATCAGAAAAAGCTGCTTGTCAGTAAAAAAAAATAAACGATTTCTCTTTTCTGGTACTATCCAAATCTTTTTACTGTCCAGAGCTTATCAGTTGGCAGATGCCATTCATTTGAGTTCAGAGAAAAAAAGTTGGAAAGCAAAATAGTACGTCCTCATGAATCATCATCATATTTTAATTCCGAAAGTAGGTGGAGTAAATTGTTGATACTGAATAATTTCTGTCCAGTAATATATATGCAGTAAGTTGATACTGAATTTTCCCTGATGAAACTGATACGGTAAACACTGCAGAAATAGAAGATATATGCAGTCGTTGCCGTTGAGAAGGTAAATGACAGGGAGGCAGCATTGGGATGCCCAGAAAAAGGTGGGGAAGACGCGCGGCAGAAAGATGGAAATCTGTTGCGAAAGAAGAGGAGGCCAGAAAGCAAAAACTGCCTCTGAACCCTTGTCTGCACCTGCCGCGGCAGCAGCAGCTGCTCTGCTGGTTCGCACGTTGCGTTGGTTCGATTGAATGAACTGGTGTTTCAACCCATGGTGGTACACCCTAGAACTAGAAGACAAGAGTCTATGGGATGCAATTTTGTAGGCGATGAGTAGAGTAGTAGCCAAATGAGTAAAAACCTTGTGTTCCTTTTTCTAGCAGAAAAGTTGCTCATCTTTTTCTCAAAACAAAAGAAGTTTTTCCGGATATTTTTATTATCGTGTCTGAGTTTATCAGTTGGCAGCCAGAGATACCATTTATTTGAGTTTGCCTGCAATGCAATGTTGAAATATTTTGGCCATAGTGAATTGGTACGTCTCCGCTTCTTGTCGAAAGAGAGAAGCCCCTAGAAATCCTGTAAAATCCTGGTGAGCTTACGGCCGGAGCCCATATTTCTGGCCATATTAGAATCCTTATTGAAGAGTGGCCATGTAAACGAGATGAAGGGCCCCTCAAATCCCGCGCCCAAGCCAGTATTTTAACCGACTTAGACCCCTCCCCCTCCCCGATACAAGTTGCAAACCGTGACCTACGCCGCCGCCCCTAGAAACCCCTCACCAATTTTTTCCGGCGGCCGCCAAATCCAACCACCTCTTGCAACGAATTCAACCTTCACGTTTAATTTTAAATTTACAGTTCATTCTCATGTTTTTGCTCCGCGCGAGTCTTTTTTATCTTTAAAAGTTGGAATATGCTAACTGCAAACGCGTTTTAAAGGCTGCCCATATAAAAGAGTATCTTAGAGATGCTCTTACCGGAAAGCGTGGGACGGGGAAACTGGTTTTACCTCAAAACAATTTAACACAAAACAAAGATTGTTTACCATAAATTCTAGCCCGTTGGCATCCACCAAAGTCCCAAAACGTGCCACAAATTTGTGTGAGTTCACCTTCAAAGCAACATCAAACTTGTCTTGAGGTTAAGACAGTGGCGAACCTAGAATTTTGTGTCACGGTGGGGCAATTAAAAATATTTTTTCTATAGCACTAATATATTTTCTCACTATGCATCTATAAAATTCTCCAATTACATTAAAGAAAAGCATTTAGAATTGAGAAAGTGAAGGAAAAGTCGAAAATTAGCCAGTAAGTATGCTTTTTCTTTGCTAAATAGATCTAATTGGCTGAATTATCATGGTGTAAAACTTATTTTCTAACTATTATATATGCTACGACTCAATTCTTAGGGTGGGGCCCTTGCACCCTGCTGGATACGCCCCTGGGTTAGGAGGCGGAGGCGTGACGAAAAACATGGACTCTCAGACCTTCTGGGGCCAATGAGCGTGGAGAGAACCGGCTCATAGCCAGTTGAGGAATGTTGCCGGGGAGATAACCATACATTGATGGGGACGATGAGAGGACGGACGCCGGCAACAAGCTCCAAGGTGGGTATTTCCGGGAGCATCCCGAGCCTTGTCTCACTACATAGGATTAGGCACGAGCGATGACTTTGGCCCTCAGGGTTGCGACCATGGCTTTGACCTTGGCGGCGACCTTCACCATGTTTGCCTCCTTTTCCCTTGCATGATGCCCCGCCCGCTGGCTCTCCTTGTTGATGGGTGCTTCTGTGGGAAATGAAGATGGTGAACCGGCAACGGCGGATGAGAATGGAGGCATCGTGCAGGCCATGCGTATACCGGTGCTTTGGCAACAAAGTTGTGCCAACCATCAATGTTCCTCGCAGCAACCGCACCTTCCTCTCGAGCCATGTACGTCTCTCTTTATTGTCGGAAGGGAGAGGTTCTTATGGGAAATCGAGAGAGGCCACATTGGACGAGGAGAAGTCTCTCTTTAGAGACGGTGATGGAGGGGTTTTAGTTGGGGTTTCGAACGAGGTGTCGGGAAAGTAGTAGTCTCTATCCAATGAAGTTTCGTGATTTTTTTCGAAAAGCGGGAACGCCCCAGGCTCTGCATCAAACTGATGCTCACGGCCTTATTTTTATAATAAAAGTTTAACAGTATGACAGAGGTATCATCTCATACAAATCACGGACCACAAAGTGAAGGTCAAAATCAGCTAGACAAATAATAAAGACGTGTCCATCTAGTCTTTTAAGATGCCCCTAACCACACTGCCTTAAGATAGGTCAAACCTCTGCCGTCAATCGAGAACATTCAGAATCTATACGATCCCGTTGCTCGACTGATAGAAGAATCGAACACATTTGGATCTGGTAGGTAGCTCTATTGACAACCTACAAAAAATGAGGGTTTTGAACTTTGTTAAATACAATATCGTTCTGGCAATTCCAAATTTCCATAAGAACGCATAATCTCCTATATATATCCGTGTCTTCGTATGCTTTTCCACCCCCATTTAACCAATTCCCAAAGAGGTTTGCAATATTTGACGGGGGTGAAATGTTAAAAGTAAAATGAATCAAGCGCTAAATATTTTTAGTGAACTGACAAGATATAAACAAATGCTTGATAACCCACAAGTGTAGGGGATCACAACAGTTTTCGAGGATAAATGTAACCCAATTTATTAATTCGACACAAGGGGAGTCAAAAAAAAATACCTACAAGTCTTAGCAGCTGAGTTGTGAATTCATCCACACCTGATAAGCCCTTAAAAAATATATTAGTAATAAACGGTGCCAGAAAAGGGTTTCTGGTGTGTTGATGGAAATATTACTCTACACACCTAATACAATGGTGATTGTATAGATGCACTGGTTCGTCGAAGAGACAATAGATGTGGTGTAATCTGATGTGAAAGAGGTGATATGTGTGATATGAAATAATAATGACAACAATGTAACATGTAGCAAAACTAAGAGAAAATGGTATATGAATGGTTGGAAAGAAGGCCCATACATCATACTTTCACTAGTGGTAACACTCAATAATATTAACATAATTAAACACATGATATTTTCTCTAACACTAGTTACTCGGAAATCGTTCCTAATGTATCGAATAGGATGAGAATCGTGTAGGGCTACACAAGCACACCTTAAAGTTCACGTTCCCGTCAATGGACACCCTAACCTTGTCACTTTGAGCATCCAAATATAGTACTAGCAAACACCACAACATATCTCTTGAATAGTCTCTTTCTAATATACCCACAACACCCTCACTGTCACCTTGGCACTATAGAAATAAACTAAACACAAGCATCAAGAAACGTCATGATTCCATGATTCAATCCAACTAAATAAGAACAGGTTTATGGTAACTATCCCTCTAATCCATGATCCATAGAGTCACACACGACACCCGCACTGTCACCGTGGCACTGTGGGACAAAGGTGACTCTGGAATACTATACTATATAAAATCACTTGAGCAATATCATATACATTAGATAAAAAAGGGGAAACATCATAGAATTCAACTATAATAACATAGCTCACGATCACAAGAAGATCACACCATGGGAGAGAGAGATAACGACATAGTTACTAGCACGAGCCCTCAGCCCCGCGGAGGGACTACTCCCGCATCATCGTGGGAGGCAGCAAAATCGATGAAGATGGCTCCACGGGCACTTCCCCGTCCTGGCAGAGTGCTAGAACAGAGACTTCTGTCCCTTGAATTAGGGGTTTGGCTGGCGGTGGAGCTCAGGCACGTTTCTGGAAATATCCTCTATCCGGTGATTTTAGGTCAAGAGTGATTTTATAGGCGACGCGAGGCAGTGCCTAGGGCCACCACGTGCCCCATGGAGCGGGTGGGGGTAGGCCGCAGCATCAGGTCACGTGGTATCCCTGGGTCCACCTCTAGGTGCCCTTATGGCTCCCAGAGTCTTCCAGTGAGAAACAATTCCTCCAAAATTTCCTAGAACTTTCATTTTTTGCGCTTTTTTGCAATACATAGACAAATAAGCATGAACTCGCACTGGGCACTACGCACTGAGTTAATAGGTTAGTCCCGAAAAACGTAGGAAAACATGGAACAACATATATAAAACAAGTATGGAGCATCAAAAATTATAAATACGTTTGAGACGTATCAACATCCCCAAGTTTAAGTCCTACTCGTCCTCGAGTAGGTAAGTGATAATAAAATAATTTTTAAAGTGACATGCTACCAACACAATCTTGATCAAGTAATAATGTAAAGTATGTAAATTAAGATCAAATGAACAAGAGCTGAAATTTATAGTTGACACCAAATGAATAATATCTAAACTATTTGGCATAAAGTAAGAACTTTTAATTGAATCAACACTAAAAGACCATCAACCGTGCAAGATATATTAAATATGATTTAAGCATAAAGCACGATAATATAATCATTCAAAGCATCAAACACTCACAATAATATTTGTCAGGATCAAGTCAAGTGAGACCAAAACGTTAGAAGATCATCGTGTTATTTGTGCACTAAAAACAAGCAAGCGCTAGCATTGGTTCCTGGCACCAGAATGTTATGGCTAAGAGAATATTATGGGAGATTTGGATGGTCAATGGAATAAAATCTCACACAGCTGAAAGTGATTATTAGACAAGAGGAAATCTTATAATCGAAGTTATGCACATAGTAGTGATTTCCACACAACGGGTGCACATAGATCTATAAGGGCCTCTTGGATTTATAGGATAGGAAAAGTATAGGAATAGGAAAAGCATAGGATTGCAATGTCATGACCACTTCAATCCTATAGGATTTGGTATGCACCAAAGTTTGTTTGATTCCATCAAAGGAATTGTAAAAAGAGGTAGGAGTGGATGCTAGATTTCCTATAGGAAGTAGCTAGTACAAAATTCCTATGGGAATAAATCCTATAGGATTCGATCCTACAAATCAAATGGTCAAGGTAGGAAAATTTCATGTAGGATCAAATCCTCCAAAAATCCTACACAAATCCTTTGAATCAAATGAGCCCTAAGTGTATGAGAACTCTCCAAAGGAACTAGCAGGGGTGTATCCAACTTGCTTGCTCGTGAAGACCTAGAGCACTTTTGAGGAGACTCTTCATTGGAATATACAAGTCAATTTCTATAATGTAAGGATCCCCACCTAGTTATGCAGGTAATATAATGAGAACTCTCTCCAAACTGAATTATAGGTGCTAAACATAAGCACACGTGTGGAATAAAGGGCAGTAATGCTTCCCCTCTCGCTTTTATATGTTTTTTATTTTTGGTGGCCTCTGTGGATCTTTTATATTTTTCTCTCTTTTGTCCTCTATGGGATTTTTTGGTGGCCACTTTGGACTCTTTTTGGTGGTCTCTTTGAACTCTTTAAATCCTCACCGGTAGGCGCAACATTCTACATTACAATAAATCATCATACTTTTAGTACTCATAACTCATAATGAAATCTTTTACGATGTATGAAACTAAATATATCAATGAAGCACATCATCAAGTAGCATAATGTAGATGGATGTTGCATGGCAATATATCTCGGAACGGCTATGAAAATGTCGTGGCAGGTAGGTATGGTGGCTGTTTTGAGGAGGATATATGGGCTTATGTGTAGGAGAACATGATGAAGTCCTCCCACGGGGTTTGTATGTACTCGTGAAGTATGAACATACTCTTGATCTAAGAAAGGGAAATACACACCGAAGAGGCTAGCAAATATGGTTAGTGGAAGTGCCAGAAAACGGCAACTTAAATTAAATAAAAAAGAACTCACAATTTTAAAGAATACAACTAACGTATGATTGAAAGTGCATTTTGTACTTTATCCATTTTGGAGTTTGACTACAACACAGTTGGGGTATCTATCTGTGTATTTGTGCCTCTTAAGTCTACATGTTTACATTATGTCTTTCTTCCCCAAAAAGATGAGTGTGCGGAATCCCTAAGAAGATGTTTTTACTCTCTAGCGCGGTAGTGCCGCTACTAGGCCCGGTAGTACCGGGCTGTAGGTAGTGCTACAGTCACTACCTGGATTGAGTGGCCACAACACAAATGGGTACTGGACTAGACCCAGTAGTGGGTCCGGTAGTGCTTCCTTTGCGGTACGACCGGTGACGACTCCGGAACTACCGCTGACTGTGGTACTTCTAGCTGCAGTAACGGGAACGGGTGTCCACGACACAGTGAGGTATTGGCATCGACCCGGTAGTTGGTCCGGTAGTAGCCCGGTATTGTTGTCTTCGCGGTACTACCGGTGCAACCTCCGGTACCGGGGAAGCGGAAGAAGGAGCACCGAGTTGTTTTGACCGTTGCGAAGCAGAGAGCCCGGTACTACCGGAGTTTGGTCCAGTAGTATCGGATGTGCGTGTTGTGCACAGCTGACTGTTTGGAGAGATAGAGAGTATTTAAGGCACCCATCTTCTTCCTAGTTGGATAAGCTTCACTCCTATTATATCTCTCCTCCATTAATGCAAGCTTCAACATACTATATTTCCCACTCCAACCACCCAAACGTATCGATACTTAGCGGAGTGCTTGAGGAGACCTAGATCCGTGATTCCACCAAAGGGATTGCAAATCCATCGACCAAATCCTAGTGGATCTTGAGATCTCTTGGGTACATAGTAACCGTAGAGTAAACCCTAGTGCTTGTTGCTTCCACCTTTATTCAAGAAGCTTTGGGTCCTTGAGATCCTGCAATCATCTTGTGGAGTAGCCTCAACTTTGTGTAAAGGTTTGGTCAACGCCTTCAAGTCGACCTCAGAGTGGATACGAGAATCTCCCTCACCAAAGAAGCTCAAGAAGAATAAGGTGTGCACATCCGTGCTATTGGAGTGCCTAGGTGTCTCCACACCTCTCCAACATATACATACTTCCCTTGAGAAAGAACTACGACAAACATATCCTTATCTCCTTGTTTACACCTGTGGTATATCTTGTGCTTTACTTATTGCTTCTGTTGCGTATTTTGTTTCGTACCACATAGTCTGTTCACCTAGTTGCACATCTAGGTAACCTTGTGTTTACTTGTTTAGCCCAACCTAAAATGAAAAAGAAGAAAAATTGTTAGTCGCCTATTCACCCCATCCGCCTCTAGTTCACCAAACCGTACATTTAATTGGTATCAGAGCCTCAGCTCTTATATCGGGCTTAACCGCCTAAGAGTAATATGGTCAACAGAGATGACTCCGAGTCTTCTAAGGAGGAGATGTCCAAAATGGCCGACACTATAGCTAACCTAAAAGTGATGGTTGGAACCATCCAAACCGAGTTTCCCAAGGTTATCTCTAGTATTCGTTCGGAGGTCTCTAGCATAGATAAGATGTTGGAGGACATGATGGGTAAACCTAAGGGTCCCGATGAACCTCCCTATGTTTCCGATGAGGTGAGTAGGAAGATGAATCTATTTTGTACATTGCCAAAATGGAAGCTAACATTTCAAAAGACAAGGCGAAAGATGCGAAAAAGGCTTGGCAGATGGTTGAGGGCTCCAAACCTCACTCGACTAATGGTTCGGGGATTAACTCAAGAGTTCCACCACCTCCCAACTACGACACTATCCATCCCATTGTTTCAATGCCACACATTTTAAATGTTGGACTTCCTCCCATGCTTAACACTAATGAATTTTCTTCTTGGAAGTTTGAAATGAAGTCTCATATTTTTGGTCCATGCACCTTCTTGTGGAGAAACGTGGTTCATGTATTCATTCATCATGATACAAGAAATTTGACTCCAAGAGAGGACATTGAGTCTCAACTCAACAAGACCGCTCTCAACATCATTCAAAAGGCTCTCTAAAAAAGCATTTCCCCGCTTTGTTTTGATGTTTGTTGACAACACAATTAGAGCACTAATGTGAGCTAAGCGTTTTGAGGGTATTGAGAATATATTTCATATCATGGTAATTCCCTTTGTGCTCATTGTTGAAATCAACCTCCATGGTGGGTTTTCTGTCTGGGCCGGTACTACAGGGCGTCGTCCAGTACTACCGGACTTCCAAGGAACGTGTACTGGATTCGAAGCTCTACCTTCTGTTTAATCCGGAACTACCGGGAGCGTGGGGTAATTCAGTATGGTACTACCGCACCTGCGCGGTACTACCGGATTTCCATGGAAGAAACAGGTTTTGCGTACTGGACAAGAAGCCCCACCTTCTGGTTAGTTCGGAACTACCGAGGGCATCCGGTAGTTCAGAGCGGTACTACCGCACCCGCGCGGTACTACCGGATTTTCCTGGAAGAATCAAGTTTTGCGTACTGGACTCCATCGCTAACCTTATGGTTAATCCGGAACTACCAGGGGCGTCCGTTAGTTCATCGCGGCACTACCGGGCCTTCCTGGTAGTACCGACTGTGGTCTCTGTCTGCGAAGCTGCGTTGACCAAAGGTGGAGATATGCACGGGCGGTACTACCAGACGTCGTCCGGTAGAACCGGGTGAGGCAATAAATGCCCCAAACGGTCAGATTCGTGGGATGGGTATAAATAGCCCATCCTCTTCTTCCCCAAGATCTAGTTCGTCCAAGCATTGAAGGCCATTTATTAGATCTCACCAAATCTTCAATTTCTCTCAATCCCTCCACCCAAACTCGGTTATTCTTGGAGGATTGAAGAAGAAGCCCCCGATCTACATCTCCACCAAGCCGTTCTTCATTTCCCCCTCATTCACTTGAGGGGTCTAGTCTAGGGTTTCCTTGTGGAGAACCTAGACTCCATTGCTACATTTGTTGGTGATTGGTGATTGTTGAGAGCCCCCAATTTGGTTGTCGGTGTGTGCCCCAAGCATGTTTGTATAGGATTCAATTACCGCCTCAATGAGGATCAGTAGTGGAATGTAACATCCCTGATTTTTGGAAAGTTCAAAAATCACAAAAATTTAAAACTTTTTGTTTTCTATTAAAGCAAGCCACCAAAACAAATAAAACTCAAAACACAAAGGTCATATTGATTATTTTATAATATATAATCCAAATATGCCTTTGTTTTCAAAGCCCTAAGAATTGTTTTCACCATCATTAATTATTATGAACTTGAGTTTTGTTATGTGACCACATAATGTCTTATCAAAACCTAATAGTATAAGATTGTTTCACTAGACATATGTTTTCCAAATGGTTGTTTTTAACTTCTATCTAATAATAATTTTTCATCTTCCAACTATTTGGTTACTGGAAATATTTGCAAACCAAAATTAACTATACAACCATTCAACTACAATATAAAGTATGAAATAACAAGATGTTTTCCACCAATTTAATTGTGAGAAAAGGACCTAGGGAAAACATGTTTTCAAATGTGATATGTCTTTAAAAATATACTTGAACTTATTACAATTAATTATTTTCTTTTTTAGAAAGTGGCATAAGTTGCTATTAGGGTTTACCCCCTAATTTAAATTATGAAAATAGGTGTAATGACTTTAAAAATTAAATTTACAAAATGTAGTATGTCACTGAAATTTTATTTGACCAACATTCATATTTTATAATTTTCTAAATTAAAAATCACATTAAGCAACTATTAAGGAATTATTTAAATTTCCAAATTCAAAAATGAAAATATGGTGAAAAGTTTACAAAAATGATATTGTTTGAAAGGGTTTGACATTTCAATATTTTAGAAATTTATTTGAGATTAATTGAGATTTCAAAACAGAAGTTATTAACATTTTGATTAAACAAGAAAAAAAAATGATTCGCACGTTTAAACCTCCAATTGATGAATCCCTCTGTGCCCCCTTATACCCCTGGACTCCCTCTACTTTCCCCCTCTCACTCCCCTATGGATTGAGCCCCCAGGCCCTCGAAATTCCTCGTCGGAGACCATCTGCCTGCCGCTGTTAATCGTCGATCCCAGACACCGTAGCCCGTCTCCACCACCCCTCCCTGTCTCTTTTTCTTCCCCTAGGCCCCGCGCACGCGCCTGACTCATTCCTTGAATTTTTCTCGCAGCGGGAGAGTCGTACCAAGATCGCCGGAGTCGCTCCTCCTCGGGTTTGCACCGCGCCACCACGGGAGGCCACTCCAGCCAACGCCAGGGACGCCATCGAGTCCGCCGCGTCGACCTGACCGTCCTAGACCAGTCCCCGAGTCCGGAAGTGCATCAGAACGCGTCGCCATCGAAATCCGTGAGCTCCGACCGCCGTAACTCCATTTCCAGCGAGGCCCCGCCGGCGAGGTGAGTCCTGTTTGTCCCTCTCTGTTGGATCTAATTGAACGCCCTAGATTAGATCTCATACCGAAGGGGTATCGGCCAGTAGGAACGCGCCCCGTCATCCAGCGCGTTAAGTTTTTATCAGTCGCTCGGCGCAACGCGTAGATGGCCCAAGCCCACTCCCTAATCGTCGCCTTGCGCTATAGATAAGCACTTTTTAGCCCAGCCCGTATGTGGTTTTATTTCCGAATAAAAATAGAATAACAATTTTGTAGAAAATCCCCTGAAACTTTGAAACCTCATAACTTTTTAACCACTCGGCCAAATTTGCTAAATTTAGACTTTTTGAAATCCCCAGAATGTGTAGAATCTTTTAGCACTGTTAAAATTCAAAATTGGCAAACTTAAATTGGTTCAAATTCAAATATGCTTGTTTGATGAATTTTGGCATAATTCAAATTCTACAAATCCAAAAATTTCAAATAAAATATATTTGGAAACCTTAGAATGTGTAATTTCATATCTCTGTCCCAAAATAACTTTTGAACAAGTTAAATTTGAATTTTCAATTAAGTGGTATAATTGAGAATTTTGGATATAGATTTAATTCTATAAATAATTTTAATATAGTTCCTTTTGTAAAAATGTTCCATTTGGTAACCTTGAACCAGATACGTCCTTAACTAAACATTTTTGACACCCTTGGAACATGAACATGTGTTTTTTGACCAAAAACCCAACATAGTGATGCATCCATTTTACCATGTCTTAGAATTTGTTTCTATCCTTGTTACCTTTGTTATATGGCTATTTTGGATCCAAAACCAAGTCTAAGTCCATAGTGAGGTTCAATCATATTCTTATCCAACTAGTGAACCTATAAACACTAGTACCATAGTTTTGTATCTACTTCTCCACTCTTCTATTCTTACTTCAAGAATTCATCAAGTTAGCAAAATGGAAATCAAGACTCAAGCACAAGGAGGTACTTCATTTTCAACTTGATGGCAACATGAAGAGATACAAGGAATATCATTGAGAAGAAAAGACTTAGACTCCACAGCAACTATAAGCAACTCAAGGAAACACAAGTGTGTGAAGAAATCAAGAAGAAAACGTATTCCTCTCTATTTCTATTAATTCTTATTTCCTTTCTTTTCAAATTGACTTAGTGATATTTTGTGCCCATCCCACCTTGGAACAACCAGTGATAAGGCCATGAAGAATTTATCAAGACCAAGAGAAGAATCCATCCAAGGAACAAGTCTACAATAGAAGCATGAAGATGATCTTCAAGAAGACAAGCATATGAAGACTTGGAGCAATCCACACAAGTTGAAGAATAAAAAGTTTTTTTTGTCCAACCATTGAACCAAATGGAAAATTCCAAGACTTTATCTTGTTATCTCTATTGCTATGAAGTTAGTTGAACCTAGACCTACCTTAACCCAAAATGGAAAGACTAAACTAGATCACTCAAATGTCTTGATGAAAATGACTAAGTGTTACACATTGTTATGTGTTACTTTAGTTGAGATAGTTAGATCACCTTGGTGAACTCTTGGAACTTCCTCGACAAGTACGTTTATAATAAATTTAGATCATGATGTCTACGCACGCTTCTATTCTTGTAGACAGTGTTGAGCCTGCAAGTGCAGAGGTTTGTAGAACAACAGCAAGTTTCCCTTAAAGTGGATTACCCAAGGTTTATCGAACTCAGGGAGGTAGAGGTCAAAGATATCCCTCTTAAGCAACCCTGCAATTACGATACAAGAAGTCTCTTGTGTCGCCAACACACCTAATACAATTGTCAGTTGTATAGGTGCACTAGTTTGGCGAAGAGAGAGTAAAATGCAAGTGATATGGATGATAATAAGTGATAATAGCAATCTGAAATAAAAATGGCAGCAAGCAAACATGTAGCAGAACAGGCGGAAAACAGTGTTTCAATGCTTGTAAATAAGGCCTAGGGATCCTACTTTCACTAGAGGACACTCTCAACAATGATCACATAATTGAATAACTAGATATCTTCTCTTCACTATGCTACTCTTAACCACTCTACGGTCGAATAACAACACCAATCCTTGCGTAGAGCTTCAACAACACTCCTGAGAGTAAGCACTTTCCCAACCAAGTAACCCCCATGCTATCACCATGGGACCCAGATGGTTCCACGCAAACACCACAATTTCATAGGGTTATCGAACACAAAATATAAATATAATGCTAAACCACACGGTGCACACACTGTCACCTTTACACCGTGATCAAAGCATTTATGGAGATCTCATAACAAATAACGAACACTAATCATTGCGTAGGGCTGCAAAAAGCATTCCTTAAAGTAAGCATTCCCTTGTCTAGTTAAGCCCACACTATCACTATGAGCGCCCTAGAAGGTACTTGACAAACACCACAATTCATAGAGGAGACACACACGATGTGCACACACCGCGGGACAAGGTGACTCCAAAGTTCATATTAATAAAGCATTTGAGTAGCAAAAGATGAAAAGTAACATCTACGAATTCAAATAGATTACAAAGCTCATGATCATATATAGATCACACCATGGGAGAGACAGATGAACCACATAGCTACCGGTAGAGTCCTCAGCCTCGAGGGAGAACTACTCCCTCCTCATCATAGGAGATAGCAACAGCGATGGAGATGGCAGTGGAGTTGATGGAGATGGTTCCGGGGGCACTTCCCCGTCCCGGCAGGGTGCCAGAACAGAGATCTGTCCCCCGAAACTTGTCGGCGGCGGCGGCGGAGCTACGGATGTATTTTGTGGAAAAGGTCCATCTTTTTAGGTTTTATGCATCGGGGAGTATATATAGGAGAAAGGGCGATGCCGGGGGGTGGCCAGGGGGCCCACACCACCAGTTGGAGCGGCCAGGGGGACCCGCGCCACCCTATGGCGTGGCCACCCTCTGGCCCCCCTCCGGGGCTCTTCGGTACTTCTGGAAGCTTCCGGGGGAAATAGGAACTTCGGGATTCGTGGGGTCCAATTCCGAGAATATTTCCAGAACAACTTTTCTAAAATAAAAAACAGCAGAAAATAGGGAACTGGCACTTGGCATCTTGTTAATAGGTTAGTCCCTGGAAAACGTGTAAAAATGACATAAAGAAGGGAGAAAACATGTAGAAATTGGCATAATATCATCATGGAGCATCAGAAATTATAGATATGTTGGAGACGTATCAAGCATCCCCAAGCTTAGTTCCTACTCGTCCTCGAGTAGGTAAATGATAAAACAAAATAATTTCTGAGGTGACATGCTACCACACAATCTTGATCATAATATGTAAAGTAGAGCATGTAAACTAGGATCAAATGAACTAAAGCTGTGATCTATATTTGATATCAGCAAGTAATGCATAAACAAATAAGAAGAAAGAAGCAAAACTTTTAATGAATCGATACTAAAAGACTATCAACCGTGCAAAGTTTATTAGAGATGATTTAAGCTTTCAAGAAAAACAATATCATGCACGTCAAACGATCTTCACAACCCCTGTTAGGATCAAGTCAAGCTTTCCACACGATGCAATGTTTGAATCTTAAACTATTTGCGCACTAAAAACAAGCAAGTGTTCTGCGTTGGTCCCTGGCACCGGGATGTTATGGCAAAGAGAACATTATGGGGGGTTTGGAAGGTCAATGGAAGAAAGGCTCACAGAGCTGAAAGTGGTCATTAGACAAGAGAAAGTCTTACAACCAAACTTATGCAAGGAGTAGGGATTGCCACACAACGGATGCACATAGAGCTATAAGTGTATGAAAGCTCTCCAATGGAACTAGTGGGGGTGCATCGAATTTGCTTTCTCACGAAGACCTAGAGCTCATTTGAGGAGGCTCATCATTGGAATATACAAGCCAAGTTCTATAATGTAAAGGTCCCCACATAGTTATGAATGAATGATAATATGAAAACTTTCTCCAAACTGAAGTATTGGTGCTAAACATGAAGCACAAGTGTGGTATATAAAGGATAGTGTTGCGCCCCCTCTCTATTTATTCTCTCTTTGGCCCTTTTTTTTGGGCTTTTTCATATTTTTTTATTTATATATCCTCACCGGTAGGGGCAACATCCTATATTACAATGAATCATCACACTTTTAGTACTCATAACTCATAATGGAATATCTCTGATGTATACAACTGCATGCTTCTGCCAGTGTAGCAGTATGCATAAATAACCATGAAGCTCATCATCAAGTAACATAATGGAGGTGGATGTTGTGCAGCAATATATCTCGGAATGGCTATGGAAATGCCATGATAGGTAGGTTTGGTGGTTGTTTTGAGGAAGAATATATGGTCTTATGTGTAGGAGAACAAAGTCCTCCCACGGGATTTGGATGCACTGGCGAAGTTTGCACCAACTCTCAATGTGAGAAAGGGCAATGCACAGTACCGAAGAGGCTAGCAAATATGGGTGGTGGAAGTGCCAGGAACCGCAACATAGACTCACGAGTTAAAATATTACAGCAAGAAAATCATCTTACAAGGCACAATGCAAATCACTCCAAGAGGGTCCCTGCCAGTGACAAGCCACTGTTAGCTACCCCGACCATAGAGCATAACAAAAGGCCGATCAGAAATGTATCACTCGTAGCAATCATATACCATTGTTTCTATCAGCTGGTAATTTAAGTGTGGCGCAGTTTCAAGTTTGTTAGACCAACCATTAAAATCTTATACTTACTAGTACTTCCCGTTTATGCATTAAGCAAATTAATATCTCAAAACAACAGCAGTGATTCAAGTGAAGCAGTTTAGGGATCAACAAGACCATGCGAATTTTTTCACTATACCAACTATGACATAAGCATTTCTATTCCCAACCAAGCACATATAAGATATGTTTTAACAAAAATACTATTCATGATACAGCAAGAAAACATGAGAGTGCTCCCATAACACTACTAAAACTAACAGCTCTCAATAAGAGATGCATAAAAACAAGGTCTAAACGCAGTACTAGCAAAAAGTGAACACTCACAGAACAATAAGAATGAAAACTGGAGTGTTCTAAGCAATAAAAACGGAGCGTGTCTCTCTCCCAAACAAGTATGATAAGATCTAACCATAAACTACAGCAAAGAAAACTAAACAAACTGAAAGCAAAAAGACGCTCCAAGTAAAGAACATAAGATGTGACCGAATAAAAATATAGTTTCACTAGAAGTGACCTGATAATTTGTCAATGAAGAAGGGGATGCCTGGGCATCCCCAAGCTTAGACGCTTGAGACTTCTTGGAATTTTCTGGGATGTACCTCCGGGGCATCCCCAAGCTTAGTCTCTTCACTCTTCTTGATCACGTCATATCATCCTTTTCTATTGACCCTTGAAAACTTCCTTCACACCAAACTTCTCACAATCTTCATTAGCAATGTTAGTGCAATCGAAATAATAAATTCACATGGTTCAGTTTCAACACAAGCCTAACACTCATAAACACATTAGCTACTGTCACAACTTCTTTTAAAACTCTTTTTCTCAAAAGAACACCAAAAGAAAGAGATTAAGATGCAAATGCAATTATTGGCAGAAAACTGTCAAAACAGGTCAGCAGGTAAAGATGATTTTTTTCGAAAATCCTCTGTTGCTCAAATCAAAAGGTGATCAACTAATAAAAGTTGCGTATATTTCCTAGGATGACGCAAAAAAAAACTCAGGTCATTTTGAATTTTCTGTGATTTTATACAATTTTAACAGTGGACAACAGAAATCTGTTTCCTGCACAGAAATCGGAAATATAGTCTCAACTTCCCACTAGAGGCTTTAATTGGCTCAACTAATATATGAAAAGAAAGATACAAAGGATTTGCTACAGAAGTATGCAACCCTTTGACTCAAATAAAACAGAGAAAAACAAAACAAAAAATAAAATCATGGGTTATCTCCCAAGAAGTGGTTTTCTTTAAAGCCTTTTAGCTTGGCATGATAATTTGAGAAGATGCTCACATAAGAATAAGAGTTGAAGCACAATAAGAGAGCATCAAGAAGCAAATATAAAACACATTTAAGTATAACCCACTTCCTATGAAAAATAATCTTGTAGAAAAACAAGTCATGAAAACACAAAGCAACAAGCATAGGAAAGCAAAACAAGTGCAACTTCAAAAATTTCAACATAAAGAGGGGAAACTTGATATTGTTGAGATGCATAAAATTATGTTTCCCTCTCTCATAATAACTTTCAGTAGCATCATGAATAAAATTAACAACATAAATATCACATGAAATATTCTTATCATGAGCCACATGCATAAAAGAATAATTACTCTCCACATAAGCATAATCATTCTTATTAATAGCAGTGGGAGAAAATTTAACAAAATAGCTATCATTATCATTCTCATCACCATAATCATCAAACATAGGAGGCATTTTGCAATAATAATTAATTTTCTCCTCAATAGTAGGTGGACTGAAAATATCATATTTATCATTGTAAACAGGTGGAACTAGAATACCACAATCATTATAATCATCATATATTAGAGGTAAAGTATCATCAAAGAAAATTTCCTCCTCAAAACTTGGGGGACTAAAAATATCATATTCATCAAAACTAGCTTCCCCAAGCTTAGACTTTTCCATAGCATTAGCAGTAATGGTGTTTAAAGAGTTCATACTAATAACATTGCCACTAGCATGTATATAAAGCTCCATAGGTTTTTTAATTTTCTCTTCAAACACTTCATGTCCTAACTCAAGATAAATACTATAAAGCTCTCTCATATTTTTGTTGTTTTCCATTAAGCCTAACTAGTGAAAATAAAAAAAGAAACAAAAAGATTTAATTGCAGAATCTAAAGGAAATAATTTCGAGCACTCACACCTGAGGATGTTTGAACCTTTTACCTTACCTTCCCGGCAACGGCGCCAGAAAAGAGCTTGATGTCTATGCACGCTTCTATTCTTGTAGACAGTGTTGGCCCTCCAAGTGTAGAGGTTTGTAGAACAACAGCAAGTTTCCCTTAAGTGGATTACCCAAGGTTTATCGAACTCAGGGAGATAGAGGTCAAAGATATGCCTCTCAAGCAACCCTGCAATTAAGATACAAGAAGTCTCTTTTGTCCCCAACACACCTAATACAATTTTCAGTTGTATAGGTGCACTAGTTCGGCGAAGAGAGAGTAAAATGCAAGTAATATGGATGATAATAAGTGATAATAACAATCTGAAATAAAAATGGCAGCAAGCAAGCATGTAGCAGAATAGGCGGAAAACTGTGTTTTAATGCTTGGAAATAAGGCCTAGGGATCCTACTTTCACTAGAGGACACTCTCAAGAATGATCACATAATTGAATAACTAGATATCTTCTCTTCACTATGCTACTCTTAACCACTCTCCGGTCGAATAACAACACCAATCCATGCGTAGGGCTTTAACAACACTCCTCGGAGTAAGCACTTTTCCAACCAAGTAACCCCCATGCTATCACCATGGGACCCATATGGTTCCACGCAAACACCACAATTTTATAGGGTTATCCAACACAAAATATAAATATAATGCTAAACCACACGGTGCACACACACTATCACCTTTACACCGTGATCAAAGCGTTCACGGAGATCTCATAACAAATAACGAACACTAATCATTGCGTAGGGCTGCAAAAAGCATTCCTTAAAGTAAGCATTCCCATGTCTAGTTAACCCCACGCTGTCACTATGAGCGGCCTAGAAGATACTAGACAAACACCACAATTCATAGAGGAGACACACACGATGTGCACACTGTCACCTTCACACCACGGGACAAGGTGACTCCAAATTTTATATTAATAAAGCACTTGAGTAGCAAAAGATGAAGAGTAACATCTACGAATTCAAATAGATTACAAAGCTCATGATCACATATAGATTGTCGTGGTGGTGTCACGGCAGATGCCATGGGATGGCTAAAGATGTGGGGACGATGGACGCTGGAGGTGTCCGGGGAGGGATCACGCGACGAGTAGCCGCGTGAGGTGAGATCCACACAACACAAACAACACGATGTACCCAGGTTCAGGGCCCTCGTGAGGAGGTAAAACCCCTACTCCTGCCTTTCTCTATGTATTACGATGTCTCTCCGAGTAGCCACAGTACAAATGGTATCGCTACCGAGTAGCCTCTCTCTCTTCTCCGAGTAGAGCTAGGTCAAGAACTTAGGGTTTCTAGGGTTCACTATGAGCAACTGTTAGCGTATGGGAGCCTGCCTCGCGCAGGAGGCGGCGGGGCACCTTATATACACGGTGCCCAGCCGGATACGTCCAAATCTAGACAAGTGTCGACATAGTGTGCACATCGTCCTTTCTCCGAGTACCCGCTGACAGCTTTGGTTCCTAACCTTGGCTGCTTCTGTAAAGTCGTTGGGCAAAACTAGGGGACAGACTGGTATCACTGTACCTAGGCGCAGAGTAGGCCCCCCTTATCCTGCCACGGCCTGCTTCCATGCTGTCACTGTCAGGCAGGCCGTCCCCACGTGAACAGTAGTTCGAATGCTGCCAAGTACGGACCCAGGATACGCGGGATCCTGTGTCAGAACGGCTCCTTTGACTTCCTGGCCCGAGTAGGTTCCCGCCAATGGTTCCCGCCAATTGTACTCGGGCCAAACCTTCTACTCGTCAGGGTAGAACTTGATTGATATCTCCTTCTGGTCATCTTGAGGTGAGACCGAGTAGCAGTCGACCGGGTAGCGAGTACCTGGTAGTCGGCTACTCGACCAAACCTCTCTTCTGTAAGCGGCCTTTACCACCTGTCTTTACCCTACTCGGGGGTAACCCCCCGACAGCAGTCCCCGAAGCTGGTTGAGTCTTGCGAACTTGTTCACTAGGCTCTGCCAGCTTAAAACCAGCCTTTGCATCTCAGCCCTTGAACCTCAAGGTGCCGAGTAGAACCTCCGAGTAGCTATCTGGAAAGTACCTTGAGTTTCCTCTCTTCCGAGTAGCACTTGCTTTCTACTCTGTAACCGAGTAAAAAGACTTAGAAAAATTTCTCAGATTGAGCCTCTGCAGCACAGAGCACAATCCAGCCCTTCGCGCAGTAACTGCACACGTGTCAAGCATCCACGACCTTGTCGTTTGGTTGCCCAGGACATGACCTGCCACGCGTCCAGTTTTCACGCAATGGGCCCACCGGCCGTCATGTCCCATCAAGTGCAGTTATAGGCCACGATTCGGTGGTGGGATCCACTGTGGCCATTACGCGCGCAACCGGCGCTTGTGTGCGTTTCTAGCCGGCCACAGGATCCACCACACGCCACAATCGATCCCACTACCAAGACGGTAACGGTAAACTCGCGGAGGGGATATAAATACCCCCGCCGGTAACTTCCTTTTCCCCTTCCGTCGCACTATTCCTTCTTCGTCTCCTGCTCTTCTCCGCCACCGTGCTCTCCGCCGCCGCGCAAGCTCTCGCGCCGCCGCGGGCTCAACCCAGCAACCATTTCCCTTCGAAATCTTCCACCTTCCCAACTCGCCGCAATGGCCAAGTCAGGCTGGGCCGGCTCCTGCGTCACCGCGGAAGATTGCGCCTGGCTCGTCAATACCAGGCGAGTCCCTCCCGGCGTGGAGTGCCGGGCACCGGACGGCGAAATCGTGCCGTCCCCGCGGGAGGGAGAGCGCGTCGTCTTCCTGGCGCATTTCGAGCGCGGGTTCGGATTGCCCGCGTCCGATTTCCTGCGGAAATTCCTCAACCACTTCGGCATCCAGATGCACCATCTGCCGCCGAACGCCGTGGTCTTCCTCGCCTACCACGCCGTGGTCTGCGAGGCCTTCCTCGGCATCCGGCCCACGTGGGAGACGTGGCTCAGGTATTTCCACCTGCGCCAGCAATCTACCGGGAAGAAGGACTCCGCGGGCGTCGCCCGCGCCACCGACACCGGCTGCGCCATGATGGTGCAGCGGTCCGGGACGAACCACCCCCGCGTCAAGGGGCTGGACTCCGTCAAGCTGTGGCAGAAGACGTTCCTTTACGTCAGGAACGTTGCAGCCGAGCCAGGAGCCCCGGTGAACGACAGAATCAACTTGCTCGTTTGGTGCAATCGTGCTCCAATCGGGATGTACTGGAAGGACAAGCCCGTCAACGATGATGACGCCATCGAGATGGAGAATCGACTCGGCTGGCTGAAGGCGGAGGGCCTCAAGAACGACGACCCGGTGGCCTGCTGGATCCAGCGCCGAGTACTGCCCTTGCAGGAGCGGTGCCATCTCATGTGTTACATGGGAGGGCCCCGCGACTGCACCAGGACCACCACCATCGAGATCGACAACATCGACGTCCCCTGGCATGCCAGGAACATCTTGACGACAAGCCTTGGCGACCACTGGCAATACGGGTTCGTCCCGTACAGCCGTACAAAACCGATTGAGCGGGTACGCCTTCCTTACTTTGCTCTCTGCATACATTTTCCGAGTAGATAACTTCTCCTCCTTGCATTAGCTAGCAATTGCCTTGTGTTCCGAGTAGGACACCTAGCCGAATTGCATAGGCTTAATGTGCTTCATGCTTGCACGCCTTGCCGGATAGCCTACTAGAGAACAACTCTTAGGCTCGATGTGCTTTATACTTGCACGCCCTTCCGAGTAACACCTTTCGGCAAACATGCTTAGGCTTAATATGCTTTGTGTTTGCACGCCTATCCGGGTAGAATGCTTAGTAAACTGCCTAGGCTTTGTGTGCTTTGTACCTGCACGCCTATCCGAGTAGGATTCCTTCCTGGTTCTCGGCTAGTCTGTGATCCTTTTCTGCTTTTCAGGTTCTTACTCGCCAGATAATTGAGAGCTGCGAGGTCTTTGAGGGCAACTGGTCTCCTGACCGTGAGGAGGATGATGTGCCCTCTTTTGATGCCGTGGAGCAGCCCAACCTCTCTCGCTCCCCCGTCCCTGATAAGCGCGACGCTCTCCGCACCTGGTCCGACGAGGATTTTGATGGTAACTGTACTTTCATTCTGTTTACTTCCGAGAAGCACCAATCCCTCGTGTGCTGTTTCTGATTCTTTCCTCTTTTCTCTTTGATTCCCAGATGAAGTTGCCGCGGACAAGGACGACGAGGACGAAGACGAGAACGAGGGCGATGCGCCCCTAGTCGTCAAGCCCCTGGCCGTCGCTGCTCCTGAGACCCGCAAACGGGCTGGTAGCGGAGCACCAGCGCCTCCTGCCAAGAAGAGGAAACCCGCCGAGAAGAAGGCGGTCGCGAAGAGAACCAGACGAGAGCTCAAATGCACCACCGCGTAAGCCCTCTTCTCGGTCGTTTCCCTTCTCGCGCGGTACTATTTTTCCCAGATTCCTTCTAATTTCTGGTTTCCCTTTCTCTGCAGACCTCCTATGGACGCAAACGCAGCTCTCGCGTCTGACACTGCCAAGGAAAAACCAGTACCTCTGGTCAACCTAGACGACGATGATGAGGACCACACCGCCAACACTATTGCTGCCAATCCACAGGCCGCTGATGCACAAGGAGCAGCGTCTGAACCAGCAGCACAGGACACTGCCGTCCACGACGAGAGACCCCCTTCTCCTCCGGCTAGCAACGCCGAGGAGAACCAAGATCACGAGATGCAAGACAACACCGCCGCAGAGCGGCCTGAAGCAGAGCAAGAGCAGCCCGCCACAGGGGCTGCTGCACAAGAGAGCCTCGCTGCCGCGCAGCGAGTAGAAGATACCACCGCCACGGATGCCACTGCTTATCCATTGAGCAGCGTGCAACCGGGCGTGACACCGAGTAGCGCCCAGCCAGGAGCTGCACAAGGCGATGGATCTGCGGCGCCACCAACTGCGCAAGGCCCTACACCTCCAACTGCGCAAGGCCCTACACCGCCAACCTCCTCCTCGCCGTCGAAGACCAAGGATACATCCAGCCCTCCCGCCGGGCGAGTAACCAGGCAGCGAGCCTTGGAAGCTCTGAGGGACGAGGTTGTCAGAAGGGAATCCGAGAAGGAAGCTGCTGAGAAGGCCAAGGCCGAGAAGGAAACTGCTGATAAGGAAGCTGCTGAGAAGGCCAAGGCTGAGCAGAAGAAAACCAAGGCTGAGCAGAAGAAGGCCGAGAAGCAAGATGCCGAGAAGGCAGTCGCCGAGAAGGCGCAGGCCAAGGCTGACGGGAAGAAGACTGCGGATCCCGAGAAGCAGAGGGTTGAGAAGGAGCAAACGAAGAAACGGGCCAGAGACCAGAGTACACCCTCAAGCGGAGCGCTCGTGATCCGCGAGTCCGGCCCGATTCCTGCTGCGCTCTCTGCGGACGCTCGCGCTGCTGGCCAGCCTTGCTACCCGGAGTATATGATCGAGGTTAGCCAACAGCACTCAATCGGCTTCCCTCCCAAGGACAAAGCTTTAGCTATCCAGAGGGGAAGGAAAGTTGTAGCCGTGAACTCCCCTCCTCCAGATCCAAGCCAACCCCAGTCTATCAACATTGCTTCTCGTGGAGTCCAAGACAAACCAATAACCTCCAAGGGTCTTGAACAGGTTTTGGACACTGTTGGCCACATCAACTCCAGGTGGTACAGCAGGGTTCTCGGAGAGGAGAAATGGCACGGCTTGACCCTTGGCTCCATCGACCACATGCGCGTGGATTGGAACAAGGTTGATCTGGGACACAAGCCCATGTCCGTCTCCACCGAGACCGCAACCCTCGCAGCCAAGATGTTCCTGCATCGCAAGAACGCCGAAGACATCGAGCAGTCCTATGCAGTAAGTCTTTCTTGTCTTTTCCGAGTTGAACTTTCTTCTCTTCTACTCGCCTTTCTTCTTTCTTACCATCACCCCCAGTCCCCGAGATTTGGGTCGAGTAGACGGATACTCTCCGAGTAGCCTTCTACTCGGGTCGAATCTTCTCTGCTCTTGTCTAACTTGTTTTCTTCTCGCTTCTCAGGATAGCGTCCTTAAGCGGACCCACTTATACCGCATCCTTCTCTGGAACCACTCCATCGCCAGGAGGCGTATCGCCGTACTGGAGAAGGAGAAAGCAATGGCTGAAGCCGCGAGCAAAGATGCCACCACCAGCACCCAACAGCTGGCTGAAGTGCAAGGTACGCCTTTAGCTACGCGGTTTCTGCGTTTTATGTTTACGCCCGCTTTTGCTTTCTTATGCGCTAACCCTTCCTTCTCTGCAGAAAAACTAAAGGCCTTGGCAGATGAACATGAAAAATGCCGTAGCTTCGTGGAGAACGCCGAGGCCACCATAAAGAGACTTGAAGGTGAGTTTGCTGTTTACTCGGTGTGACCTTGAATTTGGTTCTTCTCTGCTTATTTACTAACCTCATCTATCTTTTCGCAGAAGATCATAAGTCATTTGCTGAGGCACACCAAGATTGCGTCAAGCCAGCGGAGGTGGAGAAACAGCTATCCGACCAGGCCATTACTCTGGTGAAGGACCACACCACCGAGATGGAGAAGCTGCAGCTCCAGCTTCAGAAGGCACTCCAAGATGCCGTCAAGATTGGCGCCGAGAGGGACAAGGCAATCGCCGAGAAGGCCAAGGCCGAGACCACTTTCCGAGCCAAGGAAAGGGCCCTCGAGTCTGAATGCGAAACTTTGAAGAAGACCAACGCTGATCTCTTCGCTCAGATGGATAGCTTGCGTCTGATCCAGGAAAAGCACATTGGCAACGAGGAGTCCTGGAAAACCAAGCTGCAGCAGCTGCGCCGCCAACTTATCGGTAAGTTTTCTCTTCATTGCATCTTTTCTTCTCGGTCTTGTTCCTTCTCGGCTTCTTTTTTCTTCTCGGTTTTTGATCTTGCCACTTGCTATTTCAGATATCTGGCCTCGTCTTGATTCTTCCTCTGCGCCTACGGTAGCCAAGGCCCGAGCAGTTCGCCTTTCGCTGGGTGAGCCAATTGACACCAGGGCTGATATCGAGGACAGCTTGCTGGTGCTCAAAGGTTACTTCGAACAACTGGCCGGCGTCGGAACTGACTTGGTGCATGCGGGCTTTGAGCTCCACCGGCTGTTCTGGCCTCATGACCCCCAGCCAAGAAACATGCGGGATCTCGCCCTCAAGCTGGAGAGCGTGAAGGCCGAGCTGAAAAAATGGCGAGCCTCTGGAGCCCGTGCTGGTGCGGACGTGATGCTTCTCTGTGTAGCATCTTGGTATGAAAACCTGGATATGCAGCGCATCCGCGGGAAGCGCAATGATTCCAAGTGGGAGATGGATGCCGAGAGCGTGGCCTTGCGCAAGCAGATTGCGTATGAGGTCGCAGAGTGCGCCGAGACGGAGGTCTACATCGAGGGCGTCCCCGAACCCGACACCGAGTACGAGGACGAAGGAGATGATGACGAAGACGACGACCTTGACGGCTTCTTCGAATCTCCCAAGGGCAAGGCCGGAAAGGGAAAAGCCACCGTCGTCGCGAGTAGCGATGAAGACGAAGGGGCGCACATCGACAGCGAGCCACTCGACTTCGGCACCTCCTCAGGTGCTGCTCTCGACGACACGGTGCCCCCTCCTGGCCACGCTTCATGCTCCTCCTCGGCTCTAGGACCCGTCTCGGTGGCCACGGCCACTTCTGACCAGGCAGCCGCCCAGCAAGATGCCGAGTTGGAAGAGTCCGCCACCGTCCAGACGGAGGCAGATGCCACCAACACCGAAGAAACGGCCGAGAAGGCGGCCACTGAAGAAGCAACCGCCAAGTCTGCCGCCGAGGAAACAGCTGCCAAGGCCAGCGCCGAGAACACCGCCTCCTCAACTTGAAGCAACCTGCAATCTTTTTTCACTTGAACTCTTATCAGATCCCCGGGATGCCGGGAGCAGATGTAATTGACTATCTTTATCTTGCTTGCTACTTAGTTTTTATGCCCACTCTGTTTATGTTGACATTAATCAATTTGAACTACACTGGCTTAATGCCGAGTTGTGTTTCCATGCGAGTCCCCGAGTAGCATTTCTTATTCACCCTGTCTTTTCATCTCTGCTCTACCTGCGACTTGTCGCTTTTTTGGTATTCGAGTCACAAGAATCAAGTAGCAGGGCTGCAAATACTTAGCCGCTAGAAACAATCATGGTAACGCAGCCCACCACTTAGCCGAGAAGACGAAAACAGGGAACAAAAAGTAACACACAATCTACTCGGTTCCTGCACTCCTTCTTCCTTTGTGATTTTCGTGTGCTCATTGACCTTTTGCTTGTTCTCTTGCTTGCCATGAAGCCGGGTTTCGGACAGCAGCAGAGTCGAAGAGTTGGCATATAGGTTTAAACACAGTACTCAATGCACTTATGAGTTCTGAAGTGGAGCAACCGAATAGACAAAGGAACAAGCCGAGTAAGAAAAAACACTTAGAGCAATTTTGGACGAGGGCAGTCCCCGAGAACAATTTCAGATTGCAGAGTAGAATTTCAACTCGGATAAGAGGGTACATACACATCTTTTCTTACGAATGAAAACGACGAAGTAGAGCTACATTCCAGGGACGCTTGGTTTCCTCTCCAGCTTTATCTGCCCTGTTCGCCTGCGATGGGCGCACATCTACAAGATAGTACGCGTCATTGTGCAGCGCTTTGCTGACAATGAAAGGCCCCTCCCATGGAGGAGACAACTTGTGCATCCCGGCTGTGCGCTGCACAAGCCTAAGGACCATGTCTCCTTCTCGGAAAACCCTTGGGTTCACCTTTCGGCTATGATAGCGCCGCAGGTTTTGCTGGTAGATAGCCGAACGTGACAGAGTCAGCTCTCTTGCTTCTTCAAGCAGGTCAACGTCGTCTTCTCGAGCTTCTCTCGCCTCCACCTCAGTGTAGAGGGCTACTCGGGGGGAGTCATGCTCTAAGTCTATTGGCAACACGGCCTCAGCCCCGTATACCAAGAAGAATGGCGTGTAGCCGGTTGACCGGTTAGGGGTAGTCCTTAGACTCCACAACACCGCTGGCAACTCTTCTAGCCAACACCCTGGTGTTTTCAGCAATGGCTCAATCAGCCTTGGCTTGATGCCTGCCAGTACCATCCCATTTGCTCTCTCAACTTGCCCATTGGAGGCAGGGTGCGCGACTGACGCAACGTCTAGTCGGATATGCTTATCTCTGCAGAATCGCACCATTGCCCCCTCTGCAAAGTTGGTGCCATTGTCGGTGATGATACTGTGCGGGTAGCCATATCTCATGATCACATCCTTCACAAACTTCACAGCTGTGACTCCATCGCACTTCCGAATAGGCTTCACCTCGATCCACTTGGTGAACTTGTCCACCATGACCAAGATATGTGTCATATTGCCTTTAGCCGGCTTGAAAGGACCAACCATATCCAAGCACCAAACAGCAAAGGGCCATGTGATAGGAATTGTTTTCAACTCGGAAGCTGGCATGTGAATCTTACTTGCGAACATCTGGCAGCCGGTGCACTTCCTCACAATATCTTCAGCTTGCTGCAATGCAGTGAGCCAGTAGAAGCCATGCCGAAAAGCTTTCTTGACCAATGCCCGAGAAGAGGCGTGATGCCCACACTCCCCTTGATGTATCTCCACCAGGATTTCTTCTCCCTCTTCTAGGCTCACACAGCGTTGCAGCACACCAGTGGCACTTCTCTTGTGCAGCACATCTCGGACTATAGTGTAGCCCTTGGACCTTCTCTGAATCTGCCTCGCAGTCACCTCATCTTCAGGTAAAGTACCGTCCCTTAGAAAGGATAATATGGGCATAGCCCAACTCGGCGTCTCCCGTGTGGGAAACACTGGTTCGTCCAGTTCCATCGGGACAGGCTCTGGCGGTTGCACAGGAGGAGTAGGAGCGCTTCTCTGCAGCCCAGACCGATTGGCGAGAACTTCTTCGATGAATGCGACAGCTTCTGGGTCTAGGGCGGCAGTCCCCGAGTAAGGAATGGCAGTCCCCGAGTAGGGAGTGGCAGTCCCCGAGTAGGGAACGGCAGTCCCCGAGTAGGGAACGGCAGTCCCCGAGTAGGGAATGGCAGTCCTCGAGTAAGGAACGGCAGTCCCCGAGTAGGGAATGGCAGTCCCCGAGTAGAGGACGGCAGTCCCCGGGTTCCCTGCAGCACTCTCCCAGTCAATCTCCATTGGGTCAGATTCTTCACTTGGCAGAGAAGGAACAAAGATGGATTCCGAGTTGGGGGAAGGCTTGATGGATGGCTTCCTTAAATGCTCCAAGGCAATCCCTGCCGGGATGGACTGCCGAGAAGATCCCAACTTGGATAGCTCGTCTGCCGCTTCGTTCTCTGCTCGGTGAATGTGCTGGAACTCACATCCTTCGAAAAACCCAGTCATTGACTGCACCAGGAAGCGATACGATGCCATGTTGGCATCCAAAGCATCCCAGGTACCCGAGACTTGCTGCACCACCAGATCTGAATCACCATAGCATATAATGCGCTGCACGCCAACCTCCTTTGCTACTCGCAAACCATGCACCACTGCCTCGTACTCGGCTACATTGTTGGATGCCTTGAAATGAATCTGCAACACATACTTGAGCTGATCCCGCTTGGGTGATGTAAGCACAACGCCAGCACCAAGGCCTTCTTTCACCTTTGAGCCATCAAAGTGCATTTTCCAATAGTTGGAAACTGGAGCAGGAGGTTCATACTGCATCTCGGCCCAGTCCACAAGAAATTCCGCCAGGACCTGAGACTTGATTGCTTCTCTTCTCGTATACGCGGGAGCGTACGCGGCTAGCTCGATTGCCCACTTGGCTACTCTGCCACTCGCCTCCTTGTTTCCCATGATGTCCGAGATGGGAGCAGAGCTCACAACAGTGATGGGGTGCTCCTGGAAGTAATGTTTCAGCTTCCTGGCGCCCAGGTACACACCATATGTCATCTTCTGGTAGTGCGGATAGTTTTGCTTGGAACTGGACAGCACCTCACTGAGATAATAAACTGGGCGCTGCACACTCTTGCCTTCTTCTTCTCGCTCCACCACTATCACCACGCTGACTACTCGGTTAGTCGCGGCAATGTACAGCAGCATAGGCTCTTTGGGTAGCGGACTAGCCAAGACGGGAGCGCTAGCCAGCATTGCTTTCAGCTCATTGAATGCCACGTCCGCTTGCGGAGTCCAGACAAACTTGTCGCTTTTCTTCATCAGCTGGTACAGAGGCAGAGCCTTCTCGCCCATTCGGCCCAGAAAACGGCTCAGTGATGCCAGACAACCCGTGAACTTCTGCACATCCTTCAATGATCTCGGCAAAGACATGCTCTCAATAGCTTTTATTTTAGACGGATTGGCTTCAATGCCCCGACTAGAAACCAGAAAACCGAGTAGCTTTCCAGCTGGTACACCAAAGGTGCACTTACTCGGATTCAGTTTCATTTTGTACCTGTGTAGGTTAGCAAAGGTTTCCTCCAGGTCGGCAAGCAGAGTATGTGTTTTATTCGTTTTGATGACAATGTCATCTACGTACACCTGCACATTCTTGCCGAGCTGGTCATGCAAGCATTTCTGCATGCATCTCTGATAGGTTGCACCCGCATTCCTCAGGCCAAAACACATGACACGATAGCAATAAGCCCCGTACGGGGTAATAAAAGCAGTCTTTATTTGATCAGCAGGGTTGAGTGCAATCTGGTGGAAACCAGAGTAGGCATCTATGAAAGACAACAGCTCACAGCCGGCAGTGGAATCGATCACCTGATCGATGCGGGGTAGCGGGAAAGGATCCTTGGGGCATGCCTTGTTCAAGTCGGTGTAGTCGACGCACATGCGCCATGCAGTGGCAGCCTTGGGATCTTCCTTTTTCTTCTCGACCATGACCGGGTTGGCTAACCAGTCCGGGTGCAGCACTTCCATGATGAAGTTACTGATCAGCAGCTTGGTGATTTGATCACCGATGGCCTTCCTTCTCTCATCCCCGAAACGGCGCAAGGCCTGCTTCACGGGCTTGGCGTCAGGACGCGCATGCAAAGAGTGCTCAACCAACTCCCTCGGGACTCCTGGTAAATCTTCATTAGTCCAGGCGAACACGTCCCGATTCTCACGGAGGAAGTGGATGAGCGCGCTTTCCTATTTCTCCGCCAACCCGGCACCAATGATGGCCACGCGCTCCGGGAACTCGGGGTCAACCTGGACTGTCTTGGTCTCCTTGGCAGCTTGGAAAGCTGTACCATGCTGGGTACTCGGCACACCTTGTGCGCCAGCTTGTGCGGACTGAGCCATGGCCACCACCTCGTACATCTTCTTCTTCTCGGCAGCAATCACCATTGACTCCGCCAGCTGGGAGCTAGCAGAGGCACATTCCATGGATTTCTTGTAATCTCCCGAGATGGTGATGATGCCATTGGGACCGGGGATCTTCATCTTCAGATAAGCCACATGTGTGGAGGCCATGAACTTGCTCAGAGCAGGCCTGCCGAGTAGAGCATGATAGGGGCTCTGATGATCCACCACTTCAAACTGCAGGCGCTCTGTGCGGCAGTTCTCCCGAGTACCGAATAGCACATCAATCCACACTCGGCCAATCGGGTTGCATGAGATCCCGGGCACAATGCCATGGAAAGTGGTCTTGCTGGGCAGCATCATGTTCTCGGCCAGGCCAAGCTTCTCGAGTGTGTCCTTGTACACAATGTTGATGCTGCTGCCGTTGTCGATTAGCACCTTGCTGAACCTCACATTCTTCTCGGGGCCCAGGAAGGTAGGATCCAGCACCAAAGCATAGGTACCCGGATTGGGCATCACCTTGGGGTGATCTGCCCGAGTCCACCTGATCTCCTGGTCACACCAATACATGTAGTGAGGGACAGCCGGAATCACTGCATTGACCTCCATGGCCCGCCTGTGCTGTGACTGCTTGTCGACTGCCTCAGAAGTGAAGATCATATAGCTCTCATGGTGCTCTTGGTACTGGTTGGAGCCATTGCCCCCATTGTTGCCATTGTTGCCATTGTTGTTGCCCTGATAGTTGTTGTTGTTGCCTCTGTTGTTGTTGTTGCGGTTGTAGTTGTTGTTGTTGTTGCGGTATCTCTCGTTGTTGAAGTTCCGGTTGGCTCCTAAAGCCACCTGGTTGACATTCTCTCTTCTCGGGTACACTGGCGGCCGAGTTGCGGGCGCGCGAGTAGGCTGAACAGTAGCATTGGCGGCCGGCAGGGGAGGAGGAGGAGGCAAGCCATCACTCTTGATCACATCCCACCACTCGCATTGCCGAGTAGTGTGGTTGGCGGGCCTTGAGGGGTGGTGAGTGTGAAAGCTACACGGACCATCCTTCATGTCATCGAAGACAAACTTCTTCGGCTGCTCGGAGTTCCCGCTACCCGGCTGCGCAGTGCGGAACGGTTTCTTGTTGCCCTGGCCCTGGTTCTGGTTCTGCCCGTAGGCTCCAGCAGGTTTCTGCCTTTGGCCACCACCGCCTCCAACATTCACTGCATTCACCTCTTCAGGGTCATACCGAGTATCTACTCGGCGCTTGTTGCGGAACTCGTTGCGCTTGCCGCTGTTGAAGTTCCTTCTCGGCTCAGAGGAGTCCATCAATGGCTGAGTGGGATCACCGAGTGCGTACTGATCCGCAATCTTGATGGTCTCGGCCAAGGTGTTCGGCATCTCCCTCTGCAATCTTTGCCAAAGCATGCTGCCATGTCGGCAACCCTGCGCAAACCAAGTGATGGCCTGTGCTTCGTTCACACCCTCACAAGTGTTCCTCAAGGTGCTCCACCGAGTAAGGTACTCACGGTCCGTCTCGTCTTCTCGCTGCCTGCAAGCCGAGAGCTGCTGTGGCCTATTCGGCCTCTTGTATGTACTCGTGAAGTTGCTGACGAAGGCGTCCGAGAAGTCCAGCCAGCAGTTAATGCTGTGCTTGGGCAAGTTGTTGAGCCAAGTGCGAGCTGGACCCTCTAGCATCTGCGGGACGTACCGCACTGCCCATCTCCTGTTGCCACCCGCAATGTGGACCGCGGTGACGTAGTCATTGAGCCAATCTTCAGGCTTGGTGCTACCATTGTAGCTCTTGGTGCCTCTTGCGAGCTGGAAGCCCTTCACGGAAGGCTCGTTCATGATGCGCGGGCCAAAGCACTCGGGGCCAGGAGGACCCGTGCTCTCAAGCCGCGCCGACAAGCTGATACGGTCCAACTGGTGCCTCGCATCTCCAGGCGCCAACACTCGCTCACCAACACGGTCATGAATGTCATAACCAGCCATTTCCATAGCCGAGTAGCCATCGTCATACCTATCCACCTGCATTGCTGCGGGCTGCTCCACCGGGTTGGCGACTGGTGCCACTGGGCGCGGCTGCTGCCTCTGCCGAGTAGGCTGAGCTGCGGGTTGCCGAGAAGTACCCGGACGCGCGGCTTCTCGGACACGGCTTTGAGCTTGATGGGCTTGAGAGCCTGCTCTTGCAGCGTTGTGTTCCTGCCCGGGCTGCTGCGGCACAGCAACCTGTTTCGCGGCAGCAGCCGGGTCATACACCTGCATTTGCCTGTCTCTACCCGAGCGCCCGCTGCGGCTCTTCTCGCGGCTCGGATGCGGTGACGAGGCCTGATCGTTAGATCTAGCCGCGTGCGAGTGAACCACCTGTGAGGCTCCAGCTCCCGGGTTGGCCTTCCGGAACTCCTCGTTCTGCCTGGCGGCCTCCAACACCAACTCGTTGAGCCTTTCCTGCTGCCTGAGACGCGCCTCTCCATCCAGGCGCGGCAACTCGGCAGCCACGGCCTGCGCAGCCCTGAGCGTCTTGGAGGGTGTGCTGTACCTTGGCCTTGTGAAGGTGTTCGCGGTGGCGGACTGCGCGGGCTCCTCCGCGACTGTCGCCATCTCGGCACCCAGGTTGCGCCGCGTAGCGCCCACTCTGCTGGGCCTCCTGGCGACCGGCGTGAAGCCGTGTGCCTTGTTGTACTCGAGCTGGTCTAGACTCAGCTCAAGCCTGATCTTCTCCAACTCCGCCTGCTCGGCGAGCAGCTCCTGGCGTTGCCGCTCGAGCTGCTCCCTCGCGGCTAGGAGCTCGATGTCGGTGGGTGTGGGCATGCCGGTTCGCGCGGCAGACGCGGGGATGACCGTAGACGTGGAAGGCGGCAAGTTGCTCTCCTTCTCGTAGGGCCGGTGGTTCCTGCCACCAGCAGGCGGGTCGTCAACCTCCTCGACGACGGCCGCAGCGCCAGTAGCGGCTGCGCCGGTGTTTGCCGCCAAGCCCGTCACCATCACCTCAGCGCAGCATGCGGAGCCGCCTGCAGGCCTTCCGCGAGCAGCAACCACCGCGGGAGGATCCTCCGCGTCATGCACCATCTCGGGGTAGGCGCTGTTGGCGACGGTGGCGACGTAGACGAGATGCGAGCCGAAGGAGATCACCGAGCCGCCCTCGGGCATGGCCATGCCGCCGAAACAGCCGGCGTTGTCGGTGACGAAGTCGAAGGAGCCGAATCTGTGGACAAGGCCACAAACTACGCGCTCCGCCGATGAAGATCCCGTCCGAACAGAAACTCCAGCCAGCGCCGCTGGTTGCCCCACGGTGGGCGCCAACTGTCGTGGTGGTGTCATGGCAGATGCCATGGGATGGCTAAAGATGTGGGGACGATGGACGCTGGAGGTGTCC
Source organism: Alopecurus myosuroides (assembly GCA_028641055.1). Taxonomy (NCBI): domain Eukaryota; kingdom Viridiplantae; phylum Streptophyta; class Magnoliopsida; order Poales; family Poaceae; genus Alopecurus; species Alopecurus myosuroides. Next base: position 315,589,836 of record CM054061.1, read on the forward strand.
GGGGAGGGATCACGCGACGAGTAGCCGCGTGAGGTGAGATCCACACAACACAAACAACACGATGTACCCAGGTTCAGGGCCCTCGTGAGGAGGTAAAACCCCTACTCCTGCCTTTCTCTATGTATTACGATGTCTCTCCGAGTAGCCACAGTACAAATGGTATCGCTACCGAGTAGCCTCTCTCTCTTCTCCGAGTAGAGCTAGGTCAAGAACTTAGGGTTTCTAGGGTTCACTATGAGCAACTGTTAGCGTATGGGAGCCTGCCTCGCGCAGGAGGCGGCGGGGCACCTTATATACACGGTGCCCAGCCGGATACGTCCAAATCTAGACAAGTGTCGACATAGTGTGCACATCGTCCTTTCTCCGAGTACCCGCTGACAGCTTTGGTTCCTAACCTTGGCTGCTTCTGTAAAGTCGTTGGGCAAAACTAGGGGACAGACTGGTATCACTGTACCTAGGCGCAGAGTAGGCCCCCCTTATCCTGCCACGGCCTGCTTCCATGCTGTCACTGTCAGGCAGGCCGTCCCCACGTGAACAGTAGTTCGAATGCTGCCAAGTACGGACCCAGGATACGCGGGATCCTGTGTCAGAACGGCTCCTTTGACTTCCTGGCCCGAGTAGGTTCCCGCCAATGGTTCCCGCCAATTGTACTCGGGCCAAACCTTCTACTCGTCAGGGTAGAACTTGATTGATATCTCCTTCTGGTCATCTTGAGGTGAGACCGAGTAGCAGTCGACCGGGTAGCGAGTACCTGGTAGTCGGCTACTCGACCAAACCTCTCTTCTGTAAGCGGCCTTTACCACCTGTCTTTACCCTACTCGGGGGTAACCCCCCGACATAGATCACACCATGGGAGAGAGAGATGAGACACATAGCTACCGGTAGATCCCTCAGCCTCGGGGGAGAACTACCCCCTCCTCATCATAGGAGACAGCAACAGCGATGGAGATGGCGGTGGAGTCGATGGAGATGGTTCTGGGGGCACTTCCCCGTCACGGCAGAGTGCCAGAACAGAGATATGTCCCCCCAAACTTGTCGGCGGCGGCGGAGCTACGGATGTAGTTTGTGGAAAAGGTCGATATTTTTAGGGTTTATGCATCGGGGAGTATATATAGGCGAAAGGGCGATGCCGGGGGGTGGCCAGGGGGCCCACACCACCAGGTGGAGCGGCCAGGGGGGACCCGCACCACCCTATTGTGTGGCCACCCTATGGCCCCCTCCGGGGCTCTTCGGGACTTCTGGAAGCTTCTGGGGAAAATAGGAACTTCAGGATTCGTGGGGTCCAATTCCGAGAATATTTCCAGAACAAATTTTCTAAAATAAAAAACAACAGAAAATAGGGAACTGGCACTTGGCATCTTGTTAATAGGTTAGTCCCGGAAAACGTGTAGAAATGACATAAAGAAGGGAGAAAACATGTAGCAATTGGCAAAATATCATCATGGAGCATCAGAAATTATAGATACGTTGGAGACGTATCAGATCACATCAAACTCAACCTAGTCCATCCCAAGTAAACCCTTGGAACTTCCTTCACAAGTATTGAACTAAGAGAGAATGAACCTTCCAACTCAAACCTTGACCTTGTACTAGCCAACTTGGTTAAACCCTTTTTTCCATGATTGTTGCTTTGTATATTTTCTTCACTTGTATATTGTTTGGTAGGATGTTTGTTTATTATTGTGTTTTCAATGAATAGATTGTACGGAGAGAAATGATCTTTTGTGAAGAGAATGTGATTTCTTCACCAACTTCAACAAGGCAAGTAACACATCATTCAACTACCCATTATTTTCTATATGCATTAGTTGATTTTGAGTAGTATGCATGATAGGAAATTTTAAAAATTTATATTATGCTATGCTTTTATCCTAGTAGTGTGTAGCCATCCCTTTTACCTTGTTATCCTGATAGCCTTAGAACTTAGTAGATGCTATGCAATATTACAAATTGTTTTACTAGATGTTGAGGAAAAATTCTAAGTATAACTAATAAATGAACCACCTGGGTGGAAGTGGTAAGACTGGGTTATGTTGAGTGTTGCCTCAGGTCCCTTGTCTAAGGGTTATTCTAATTGAGGTTGTCACTTGCGGATGGCCACCCAGGAACCAAGAGATTACTATGTCCTTCTAAGTTTAGTAGCTTCCCGTGCAGCCTTTTGACATATGGGCTCTGTCTTGATTAACTAAGTTATGAGAGTTCAGCCCAGGCTTGACAATCAGATGTAGCATAATTATAGGTGGAACGGGTCTTGCCGGTGGGTTGAACTTCTTCTTTTGAAAGATCACGTCTCAATTCTCTCCTTTCCATGATGCACTCCGGGTGTATAGGATGTTTGGGCTAATTGAAGACAAAGGGTGAAAGTGCACAAACTCTGAGAGTCAACAAACTAAGATCTTAGCCGTGTGCCCGGTTATGGACAACTATGAGCAGTTGGACAAGGAATGACGGAAGAATCTCATCACTATTTTCAATAAGTAAAAATTTTCCCAAGTGAACAGTAGTTGTGGTGCTTGGATCTTAATCCAATGTTGCCACCCTTTTGAAAGAAAAGTTTGTTTTACAAAAGAGATAGGCGAAAACTAGCTTTATGCTAACTTAGCCAAAACTCCACTCAGCCAAATAAACATGTAGTATTAGTCTTGCCATTTATATCCACCATAGTGTTACTTGCTAATACATTAAATTGTATTGACCCCTTGTGGCTTCATATTCCATCCTGCAGATGAATCTGAAGAGGGGTGAGAATTTTGTTTAGGATCTCGGTACTATCGCCAACATGTTTTGCCTGTGGCACATGAAGAAGATGGGCTCAATGTTGTACTAAGTTTTCCGTTGTATTACTTTGTTTTCTGCTAGTCTTCTAAGACTATGCAAGTTGTAATATTATTTTGTAAAGTATAGATCATGCGATGTAATAGAATTTGATGCATTTGCATGATATTTCATCTTGTACTGTGGTGCTAGCAATTGATCCATGGACTAGTACAATAACACAGATGTTCTTACATTATTTAAATGTGGTAACGCTACATGGAAGGTGAACTAGGCATTTGTGGCGGGGTTCATCGGAGAATAGGGTGAGGCCTTTTTGGCATTGAGTAGGCCTTTGTGGCGATCTCACACTCCTCCAACGAGACGTACTCCCTTAACAAGGAGGAACTCGGGAATACATCGTGTCTCCGCGTGCTTCATATCGGTTACCTCGTTCCCTTGTTCCTTTACTTGTACTTGTATTGTGTTTGTGCTCATTCTTGTCATATAGGTAAATTCACCGTAGTTGCATTATCTAGAGAATTTACCTTTGTGTCAAGCCTAATCTTGAAGAAAAATTAAAATTGGTCGTAGCACCTATTCACCCCCCCCCTCTAGGTGCCCATACATTACTTTCAATTGGTATCAGAGCCTCGGCTCTTTTATCAAGCTTAACCGCCTAAGAGTTTAGTATGGTCGATGATACGGATGTCACCGGTTCCGCGGTGCATGTCACTATAGATGATCTCAAGGAGTTGAAAAATTCCTTGACCTCATCCATGGAGGAAAAAATTGATGAGTTGCAAGCACTCGTGTTGCAACTTATGAAAGCCAAGCAACCAGAGACCTCCACTTCACCTCCTCCGGATGAAAATCCGTAGGGCGCCGAGAAGGGGAATAATGGTGATCCACCTAACGATGCTTCCGCTAAGAACTCCGCCAATAAGGGTACGGAAGGAGAAGGATATTTCCACTCTGTCAAAGGACATTATTCTCCCGATCCACCCCTCCCACATCCTCATATAATTCCTAGAGGAGATCCTCCTAAAATTGATGCACATTCTTTTGGTGAGTGGCAATATTACATGCAAACTCACTTGAACTCCTCTTGTATTGAACTTTGGAGGGTCACTCGAGATGGATACAAGCCACATGATCCCAAGAATTTGACAAGAAGAGAAGCCGTAGATTCTCAACTCAACTACAACGCCTTGTCAATCATTCAACAAGCCGTGGGTCCAAACCACATGCCTCATCTTCAACAATATTCCACCACCAAGGAAACATGGGACGCTCTCGTCGTCATGTTTGTGGGCAATGAGATTATGCAAAGGAATAGGTATGATTCCTTGCGAAATGAGGCCGAAGGGTTCTATATGCATGATGGTGAGAGACATGAATACATGTATCGAAGGATCAAGACTCTTGCCACCGCATTCAACAATGTTGGTACCAAGTATATTGATGATGCATGGATCAAGAGGAAGTACATGATTTCTCTCATGCCCTTTGAGCCCACAGACTTGAAGAGCATTCAAGGAAGACATGACTTTTTGTAACATCCCAAGTATGAAAAACATCCCTTAGAATGTTTGCTCTCTGTTATTTTATGTTTTGCATCATGTCATCATAAGTTTTGCATTTGTTTTCAAATTGTTTTCCTCTGTTTTCCTTTCTTTTCCCTTGTTTTTCTATTTGATTTCAAACCAAAATTTAAACCTTTTGTTTCATACTTGTGATGTTACAATTTTCCAAATGAAATATTCAAATTAAAGCAATTAATTGTTTCCATTAAAGTTGTGATTTCAAAACTATTGTTTGTTTCTATCAATAATTCATTTAATACCAAAACATTTTCAAATTCAATTAATTCTCCAAACAGCAACCCTTTTGAAATTTATGAAAATTACAAAACAAATCAATCATTTGTTCCAGATACACTTGAATTAAAAAACTTTTAAATTGCTAAGTTCAATTATTCAATTAATATTAAATTCAATCAAATTCAACCAAATTACAAACAGCACCATAATTCGAAATTTTTGAAAACAAAAGTTTGCCAATTGTTGCTGTTGCTATAAATAATTTATACAAATTTTTCTACTAATTTTCTAACCCTAAAAACTAACCCTTTTCTTTCCTATTCCAATCTGCAAAAAAAATAATAAGAAAGAAAAAAAAAACAAACCAGAGAGAGAGAGGGGGCAGGCCAGCCCAGTTGGGCCAGCCCACCTCTCCCCCTCGGCCCGGTACCCCCTCTATCTCTTCCTCCTTCGGACGGCACGAATCTGCCGGTGTCCACGTCGCTGCAGGGAGCAGCAGACGGCCACTGCTCGCCCTCCGCCTCCTTATAAGCCCTAGCTACCCTCGAGCTCCTCCCTAACCCTTCTTCCTCCACCTTTCTCCCTCTCCGCCGCCGCTCTCTTCCTCTCCCTCTGCCCTGCACCTCTGCCTCTCTGTAACTGAACCCAAACCCCACCGAACCACCACCTCTTCCCTCCGGCGATCGCCGTCGATCTGGTCTTCTCCCGCGCAGGGTAGGGCCGGGAACGGATCCCCCTCGACGCCACCTACCTCCTCGTCCCCACAGCAGCGTCCGGTAGCAGCGGATTCGACGCCGCCATCCAGCTTTCGCCGCCGGCCACCTCTCCACCGCGCCAAGCCGCCCTGCTCCTCCTTCAGCCCGAGGTGATCACCTCGTCTCTCCTCCCTCTCCTCCTCCCCTCCACACCCGCGAGCACCACAGCACACGCACACGCGCGGACCACGGCCACCGCGAGCCACAGCTGCCGCCTTCCTCCGTCGAGGTTCAGAAAACGAACCTGCAGAAAAATTCAGTTAGCTGCTAACTGAAGGTTAACCCCCCCGAGCCCTTACCTGTCAACAAACACAGAGCACACCGCAGTGGCAACAGCCCGCTGCGCGCGCCCACGAGGGCGTGGGATCGAATCCCACCCCCGCGGGATTAACCCCTTTTTCCATTTTATTTTTCCAGGCCCTGCACAAATTACCTATTCACAGAACAGTCCTTGCTAGCTATCTTCTAGGCCCCTGTAAATTATTTCTAAGTCCCTAGCTGTTATTTAAAATGGCAGATTAATACCTAAACTCTAAAAATGCATAAATAATTCATTCCAACTCCAAATTCCACATTTTAAATATGTTTTCCACTCCAAATTCAATTCTCTACCTAAATATAAATTTTGTTTACTGTTTTTAATATTTTAAATTGGTGAAATATTTGAATCCTTGTTTAATTCATTTAATTTTGCAAAATTCATAACTTGGGCATAAAAATTCCAAATTCAACAAACTAAATATGTTTTCCATTCCATTTTTCATATACTTTGCAAATATCAACTTTGTGTTCTGTTTTAAATAAATTAAATTGCTGAAAACAACTGTTTCTTGATTAATGCATTTAAAATTGCCAAATTAATAACTTGCTTATTTTAAATCCATTTTCAACAAATAAAATATGTTTTCCATGCTAAATTAAACCACCTTTCCAAATATAACCTTTGTTCCATGTTTTGAATAATTAAAATTGGTTAAATAATTTACACTTTGTTTAAATCATTTAAATTTGCTAAATTCATAACTTGCTCAAATTAAATTATTTTTGAACATATAAAATATGTTTTCAAACCAGAAAAACATAATATTTTCAAATATGAATTTAGTTTAATGTTTGGAACAAATAAAAATTCAAATAAATTCATACTTGAATCAAATTCATTTAAATCTTGTTTAAACTTGTTTAATTCATAATTAATTCATCTTAATTCCTTTTTTCAATAATTGAAACATGTATTCCACCTAAAATTTTGTGTTCTTTTAAAATATGAACTTTGTTATCTATTTTGAACAATTAAAATTGGTGAAACCAACAAATGCTTGTGTAACACCTTTAAGGAACCAAAATTCCATAACTTAATAAATGAAATTCCAAACTTGGTAAACCTTATTTCAAATTGCACCTAAGGTTGTTTTCTTTCTGTTTTCCTCATCCATGCATCATGATAATTCACTTACACATGTTGTTTAGTTGTAGATCATTTAATTCAACCATAATTCATGGGCTTTCCATATGCAATCCAAATTGCATGTGGGTCCATTTAATCATGTTATGTTACCATGTCAACTAGTTTATTTTTGATGCATCAATTAAATGGTCATGCATCATCCCATGATTGTGCACTATGCCATGTTATTGATTGTTTGTCTCTCTACGTTGTTTGTTTGCTTCTTCTCGAATAGACGACGACGTTGAGACAGACGAGACTTACGACACCCCTTCTGAGGATCTAGCTCAGTACCAGGCTGCTGAGTTTGCAGGCAAGTATTCACTCACATGAACCATTGTGTTCCTTTCCACATTGGATACAAATACTTTCCGTTGTCTATTCTGCTAGCCTATGAATCGTTGCTTGTGTTCGATCCTATCACATGTTATCCTGTAACCCTGATTTAGCCTCACCTCCACACCTATAACCCCGTTGATTGTGCCCGTGTCTTACTAGCATGCTTAGGGTTGTTTATGCTCGAGTCTGCTGTCCGTTATTTCTGTTAATGTATTCGTTATGTTCTGGGGCTCGATGTTTAAACAATCAACCTGTTAATATCAGAGGTAATAATAATTTGATGATAAGGCACCGGCAGGAGGCCCGGCGTGGTTTTGAGGCCTGCTAGTGTCGACCCTAATTAGGAAAAGGGTCTTGTCTACTGATCCATGATGAGCGCACTATCCGCATGTGGGAAGCGTGTATGGGCACCCCCCTCAATTTGATTCGATTCGCATCTCGTCCAAATCGCCTCATTTAGTTCGGGTTTTCCATTTGCCGCATGCATATGTATTTTGCGAACCCAGGCCAGGGTGGAACTTTTGTAGTCGGCATTTAGGGAGACACGTTCTTAGAGTGCTATGAGGGTCCCCTTTTCTTCGTGGGGCTTGATTAGCCGTGCGCTCAATTGCACGGGGTTCTTTGGGCTTGATGCGGAGAAGAGTTGAGTTGTGTTGAGTGCCCCGCTTGGTGGAAGGCATTCCATCTGGCGGGTTATTCTTACGTGTACAACCAAATTGGTGCACCCCTGCAGGGTAAATCTTCTTGAGAAGCCGTGTTTTCCGCGGTTATGGTTGACTTGGTGAAAGTACTGGCTAACAAGTACTCAGAACAACTTACACCTAACTAATGATAACTTGACTAGTAATAGTCTTATTGACACAATAACTTGAACCATCCTTAATCCAACTGTGTGAGTTATCCTCGGATTGCTTCTTTGGATAAGGGGCAAGATCCAGGATGGGTTTGTTTGAGGATAGTAGTAGTTGGTTACGATACGCTATCTTATCCCCTTCTTTTAGCCGGAAGTTGTAGCGTGTTTCTGTAGTTGGTTAGAGCAGCCTGCTGCCGCATTTTTGTATCACCTATTCTTCCGTTGAACCCAAAGCATCTGTACTTGGTGTTGCCGGGTACACTATGGTATCTTGTGAGTCTTGCTTGCCAGTACGTTTATGTACTGACCCCTTTGGGGCTGTGGTTTCCGCAGACTATGCTTACGAGGATCCCTGTGATGGCTACTACGTGGAGTATGACGAGGCTGCTGACGAGTAGATAGCGGACCCGGGCAGGATCCGAGACATCGTGGATGGGCTCCGTCTTTTCGTTTCCGGCCTCTCAAGCCTATTTGGATCTTGTCTGTACTCAGACATTTTGAATGCTTCCGCTGTGTTGTAATGATGATATGTTGGGACATGTGTCCTCTGGATGATTGTATTTGCTATCTCTGCTCTAGTGAGAGCTATTTGCAACTTATTTTCCATCTTTTGTGTCCAGAGATATGTTGTGATATCAGATGTTCTAACGCCGTTGACGTACCATGTGTCTATGTTATGAAGTACGTCAACGGAAGTGTCCTGATTTCTATGGGATGGTTTGCGCAGACGATGGATAGTAGAGAATGGTTGTCACACGTTTACGTGTTGGCCTGCTCATATTGAGATGCGGGTGCCGGTATGCCCCGTAAGCCATTTACTCTACTATTTAGCGGACTGTGAGTATCCTCTAAAAGTCCGGGTGCGACAAATGGTATCAGAGCCTGTCTGCCTATAGGGTCCCTTTTACTGGTCGCAGTTGAGTCTAGAAACTATTTTGTAGCTATATAGGAAAAATGAAACGTGAGAGTAGGAATTCTGTTCTTTTTCTTCTTTCCCCACCCACCCTCCCTTTTCTGGTAAGGAAGTGCAACGTTGTTTTTCTCTTCTCATCTAAACTTTCAAGTTAGGTTTTCACGTATCCTGGTTTCTCTGGGATAGTTATATCTACTAGACCATAGGAATGGAGGTGGTTGTGACATGATTTATCATGTTGCCTACTCACGATTGAGAACGGAGGCGTGTAAGCCCTGGAAGCAAATCCTCTATTCCTTAAGTAGTAGATATTGATCCTTTAGAAGCCCGGATGGGTTTTCCGTAGTACCTCAGGAGTGTTTTGGTCTCGTGTTTCCCGATGTTGCTTCGATATCCTGTTCTTCTCAACATCCTTTTCGTTCGTTGAAACCTTGTTGTTGCTTTCCGCTTCAGTTCTTCTACCGGCGTCTAATCAAAACTTCCCCAATCATCTGCAGATGGATCTCAGGTTCTTTCCGCAGGTGGTTCGTATGACTCGTTGCGAGAGCACCGCCGGTTATCCGGAGATGCTGAGGGACATGGTCACTTATCTGGGGTTCCGTTGGGCACCAGAGTACCAGGTCTACGAGTAGCAGCGAGAGTTTGACCAGACCTACTACCAGGCTATCGTCTACATTCTGTCAGATGATGGCATGAGCGTAGTCCACCGCTACGAGGCAGTAGGTTCCACAGTGGATATGGCTGTGCAGCAGGCAGCTTATGTGAGTCTCACCGTCCTTCGTGCTGACTACTGGGGATTTGACGATTCTATCTATCGCCATATCCCCCGTGGTTACATCACTTCGGAGGGATCTCACTTCACTCTCTACGACAACTTGGATGTCTATGAGCATGATAACTCCAGGCCGCACACCACCGCTCAGTTTGTGAGGCAGAGTGACGCAGTTGCCAGCACACTATCTCAGGAGTTGGCTTCAGTCAGAGAGCAGCTCTACCTTGCTTTGACTCGTCTGGCGACTTACACCACAGACTTTGTTGGAGACGAGCGCTTTGCACGTTTCGATCAGCCAGTTGGTCGTCGTCTGCTAGATGCTGGAGGTTACGAGCCGATCAGAGGTCCACTCCTCAACCTCGGTGCTGGTTACACTGGGATTCCACGCTTTGGAGCACAGGGAGTCGACGCTATGTACTTCACCACACCTAGAGTCGCTCTCAGACCACGTCAGATCTATGTGGATCGTCGTTCTACCTACTTTTGTGGGCGTGCTCCTCACCGTACCTCTCGCCGTACTCCTAGTCGCCGTCCTGCGTGATGAGCATGGGAGTACCGATGTATCCATTCTTAGCTATGTTTAGTTATCCTTTGGCATTCGAACCATTTATGGTGTGTTGGATATTCTGATGTATTGGAACATGTGATGATGTACCTGTTGGTTATCTATTCGTGCGTCGGAATAATCTCTCTTTCGGTTGCCAAGTCTATCCTTTTCTGTTGTTGTGCTAAAATGCATTTCCATTCAGGATGCCGCCAACAAGGAACACCCCGCCTGAGCCACCGCCAACCACGGAGCTGTTGACCCAGATGACCCAAGTCATGACACAGATGGCCCAGTTCCAGACTAATCAGCACAACAACCAGACCGCTCCACGAGTCAGTATCAAGGAGTTTCTCAGTCTGGGCCCGAGAGCTTTCGTGGCAACACGCGAGCCTCTGGATGCTGATGACTGGATCCGTGAGATAGCCAAGGCTCTCGACATTGCTCACGTTGCTGAGGAAGACAAGGTCAAGTATGCCTCCTATCTGCTGAAGGGTCAGGAAGCTACTTGGTGGGAAAACTACCAGACCATGAGAGCTGGCTATCCAATCACCTGGGGTTGTTTCAAGGAAGCCTTCCTGAAGCACCACATTCCAGATGGTCTCATGGAAATGATGCGTGAAGAGTTTTGCTCTCTCAAGCAAGGCAAGCTGGATGTCATCGGCTATCAGAGTGAGTTCAATCGCCTCGCTCGATACGCTGGAGACGAGGTGTCCACTGAGGCTAAGAAGATGGCAAGGTTCCGCAGAGGTTTTAACCCGGAACTCAAGTATGCCCTCACCAACATCAAGGCCAACAACTTCGAGGAGCTCGTTAACACCGCGCTCAATGAAGAAAATGGGCGCAAGGCGTTCGAGGAGTCTCGCAAGCACTCGCGTGAGGGTGGTTCCTCCTCCAACATGACCACCCCTCCGCAGAAGCGCCGCATCTGGGTGCCAAATGGTGCTGTCACTCGGGCTCCATACGCCCAAACTTCTCCAGGCTTTTCTCCCCGCCCACCCAACCCTGTTCAGATGCATGATCAGAGGGCTTCGATGGGGCAGCCAAGGCCAGGACCTCCTCGTGTCGTCACTTGCTACAAATGCAAGCAGACGGGGCACTAGGCTGACAAGTGCACGCAGAGGCAGCTACCTCCACCACCACCTCGTCCCAACAACAACCAGGCAATGGTGCGTGCTCCCCCGGCTAAAGCCTTCAACTCCAACAACAGGCCTGTCGGGAGGACCGCAAGGGTGAATCATGTCAAGATCGACAAAGCTGAGGAAGCTGCTGACGTCGTTCTCGGTATATTCCCCGTAAACTTTATTCCATCTAAAGTGTTGTTTGATACCGGAGCATCACATTCTTTCGTGTCAAAGACTTTTGCCGCAACAAACAACTTAAGTGTGGTTCCACTAAGCAATCAAATCACCGTTCACTCCCCGGGATCTCAAATGTTGACTTCCAAGATAAGTAAGGATAATCAAATCCTAATTGGGGGCCACATATTCCTTGCATCCCTCATGTTGCTGGGAAATTCTGACATTGATGTCATTCTTGGTATGGATTGGTTGAAGGCCAATAAAGCTAAAATTGACTGTGCTCAAAAGTCAATAACTCTGTTCCACCCTTCTGGCCAGATAGTCTATTCTCCAAATGAATCAAGTTCTGTTCAGCTATGCACCCTCGATGCAAAACCTCTTCCTTCAATTGAAAATGTTCCAGTGGTTTGTGAATTCCCTGACGTCTTTCCAGAAGAGTTGCCAGGGATGCCTCCGGACAGAGCAGTTGAGTTCGTGATCGAGCTTGAACCAGGTACTGCTCCAATCTCTAAGCATCCATACAAGATAGCTCCTCCTGAACTGAAACTGTTAAAGGAGCAAATCGATATGTACATGGAAAAAGGTTACATTCAACCTAGTTCCTCGGCTTGGGGTTGCCCAACTCTGTTCGTTACGAAGAAGGATCACACAAAGAGACTCGTTGTTGACTATCGTCCTCTTAACGAGAAAACCATCAAAAACAAGTATCCAATTCCTCGTATCGATGATCTTTTTGATCAACTTGCTGGAGCCTCAATATTCTCCAAGTTGGACTTGAGAATGGGTTACCATCAAATAAAGATCAGAAAAGAGGATATTCCAAAAACAGCTTTCACCACTCGGTACGGTCTATATGAATACACCGTCATGTCCTTTGGTCTCACCAATGCACCAGCGACATTCTCTCGACTCATGAATTCTTTCTTCCACGAATACCTCGACAAGTTCGTTGTGGTATATCTTGATTACATTCTTGTCTACTCCAAATCTGAGGAAGAGCATGAAGAACATCTTCGACTCACTCTCATGAAACTTCGCGAGCATCGTCTATATGCCAAGTTCTCCAAATGTGAGTTCTGGATTCCAGAAGTTGCTTACCTTGGTCATGTCATCTCTGCCAAGGGCATAGCCATTGACCCAGAAAAGGTTAAAGCAATTGTTGATTGGAAACCTCCAAAGACGGTGAAGCAAGTAAGAAGTTTTCTTGGCTTGGCTAGCTATTGCCGTCGTTTCGTCCAAAACTTTTCCAAGATTTCCAAACCTCTCACTGATCTCACAAAGAAGGATAAGAAGTTCGTTTGGTCTCCACAATGTGATGAAAGTTTCAATCTCCTGAAGACTAAACTCACTTCTACACCAGTTCTGGTTGGCCCAGATACTACCAAACCTTTCCAGATATTCTGTGATGCATCTCTCCAAGGTCTAGGTGCAGTTCTTATGCAAGAACGTCAAGTTGTGGCTTATGCTTCACGTCAGTTGAACGCACATGAGCTCAATTATCCCACACATGACCTTGAACTTGCAGCAGTTGTGTTTGCCCTCAAGAAATGGAGACAATACTTGTTGGGTAATCGCACTGAAATATTTTCCGATCATAAGAGTCTGAAATACATCTTCACTCAACCAGATCTAAACCTCAGGCAAAGGAGATGGATTGAAAAGATTAAAGACTTTGATCTTACCATTTCTTACACTCCAGGCAAGGCTAATGTTATGGCCGATGCTCTCAGTCGCAAGTCGTATTGCAATAATCTCATGATCATGGAAAGCCAACCTCCTCTTCATGAAGAATTTCAGAAGCTGAACCTTGGTCTTGTTCCTCAAGGCTATCTTGCAAACTTGACAGCCAGTCCAACTCTCGAGGACAAGATTCGTTCTGAACAACTTCGTGATGCTGAAATCAAGAAGATGGTAGAACACATCAAAGAAGGCAAGGAGAAATTTAAGTCCTTCTCAATTGATAACAAGGGAACTGTGTTCTTCGATGGACGCATTGCAGTTCCTCAAGTTCAAAGTCTCAAAGATGTCATTCTCAAGGAGGCTCATGAAACTCCTCTCTCCATACACCCTGGAAGTACAAAGATGTACCAGGATCTCAAGACCCTGTATTGGTGGCCTGGCATGAAACGTGAAATTGCTCAATACGTTTCTGAATGCGATGTTTGTCAACGTGTTAAAGCAGTCCATCAGAAAACAGCCGGTCTTCTCCAACCTCTGAAAATTCCTGAGTGGAAGTGGGACATGATTGAAATGGACTTCGTCACTGGTTTTCCAAAGTCCAAGAAGGGCAACGATGCAATCTTCGTTGTCATTGATCGTCTCACTAAAGTAGCTCACTTCTTTGCTGTCAAAGAAACAATCTCAGCTAGCCAGTTAGCAGAGCTCTACACAGCAAAGATTGTTCCTCTTCATGGTGTTCCATTGGAAATAAGCTCAGACCGTGGAAGCATATTCACTTCTCATTTCTGGAAAAGCTTTCAAGAAGCATTGGGCACCAAACTTCTGTTCAGCACAGCCTATCACCCTCAGTCTCAAGGGCAAGTCGAAAGAGTCAATCAGATTCTCGAGGATATTCTCAGAGCATGTGGTCTCTCCTTTGGCATGAAATGGGAGGATTGCCTTCCATGTGCTGAATTCTCCTACAACAACAGCTTCCATGCAAGCCTAGGCATGGCACCATTTGAAGCTCTCTATTGCCGCAGATGCAGGAGTCCAATCAATTGGTCTGGAGCTGGTGAACGTTCACTCTTAGGCCCTGACATTGTTAAGGAAGCCGAAGAGAAAGTTCGCATCATTCGTGACAATCTCAAGATTGCTCAGTCTCGTCAGAAAAGCTACTATGACAGCAAGCAAATGGATATGATTTATGCACCTGGTGACAAAGCATATCTCCGTGTAACTCCCCTCAGAGGCACTCATCGTTTTGGTGTGAAAGGAAAACTTGCACCAAGATACATTGGTCCTTTCAACATTCTCTCAAGGCGTGCGGAAAATGCCTATCGTCTTGAACTTCCAGAAAAACTATCCAAGGTGCACGATGTGTTTCACGTGTCACAGCTCAAGAGGTGTTTCAAAGATCCAGATCGTGCAGTTGATCATGATTCCATTGAACTGCAAGAAGATCTATCTTATGAGGAGCACCCTGTTCGTATTCTCAATGAGACCGAGCGTAAGACTCGCAACAAGAGCACCAAGTTCTTGAAAGTGCAGTGGTCTCATCATTCCGATAAAGAGGCAACGTGGGAGACCGAAGAGGATCTTCGCAAGAAGTATCCGGACCTTTTCAGTTCTCAGTAGGAATCTCGGGGCGCGATTCCTTCAAGGGGGGCGTTTTGTAACATCCCAAGTATGAAAAACATCCCTTAGAATGTTTGCTCTCTGTTATTTCATGTTTTGCATCATGTCATCATAAGTTTTGCATTTGTTTTCAAATTGTTTTCCTCTGTTTTCCTTTCTTTTCCCTTGTTTTTCTATTTGAATTTCAAACCAAAATTTAAACCTTTTGTTTCATACTTGTGATGTTACAATTTTCCAAATGAAATATTCAAATTAAAGCAATTAATTGTTTCCATTAAAGTTGTGATTTCAAAACTATTGTTTGTTTCTATCAATAATTCATTTAATACCAAAACATTTTCAAATTCAATTAATTCTCCAAACAGCAACCCTTTTGAAATTTATGAAAATTACAAAAAAAATCAATCATTTGTTCCAAATACACTTGAATTTAAAAACTTTTAAATTGCTAAGTGCAATTATTCAATTAATATTAAATTCAATCAAATTCAACCAAATTACAAACAACACCATAATTCGAAATTTTTGAAAACAAAAGTTTGCCAATTGTTGCTGTTGCTATAAATAATTTATACAATTTTTTCTACTAATTTTCTAACCCTAAAAACTAACCGTTTTCTTTCCTATTCCAATCTGCAAAAAAAGTTAATAAGAAAGAAAAATTAAAAAAAAAACAAACCAGAGAGAGAGGGGGGCAGGACACCCCAGTTGGGCCAGCCCACCTCTCCCCCTCGGCCCGGTACCCCCTCTATCTGTTCCTCATTCGTACGGCACGAATCTGCCGGTGTCCATGTCGCTGCAGGGAGCAGCAGACGGCCACTGCTCGCCCTCCGCCTCCTTATAAGCCCTAGATACCCTCGAGCTCCTCCCTAACCCTTCTTCCTCCACCTTTCTCCCTCTCCGCCGCCGCTCTCTTCCTCTCCCTCTGCCCTGCACATCTGCCTATCTGTAACTGAACCCAAACCCCACCGAACCACCACCTCTTCCCTCCGGCGATCGCCGTCGATCTGGATTCTCCCGCGCAGGGTAGGGCCGGGAACGGATCCCCCTCGACGCCACCTACCTCCTCGTCCCCACAGCAGCGTCCGGGAGCAGCGGATTCGACACTGCCGTCCAGCTTTCGCCGCCGGCCACCTCTCCACCGCGCCAAGCCGCCCTGCTCCTCCTTCAGCCCGAGGTGATCACCTCGTCTCTCCTCCCTCTCCTCCTCCCCTCCACACCCGTGAGCACCACAGCACACGCACACGCGCGGACCACGGCCACCGCGAGCCACAGCTGCCGCCTTCCTCCGTCGAGGTTCAGAAAACGAACCTGCAGAAAAAATCAGTTAGCTGCTAACTGAAGGTTAACCCCCCCCCCCCCCGAGCCGTTACCTGTCAACAAACACAGAGCACACCGCAGTGGCAACAGCCCGCTGCGCGCGCCCACGAGGGCGTGGGATCGAATCCCACCCCCGCGGGATTAACCCCTTTTTCCATTTTATTTTTCCAGGCCCTGCACAAATTACCTATTCACAGAAGAGTCCTTGCTAGCTATTTTCTAGGCCCCTGTAAATTATTTCTAAGTCCCTAGCTGTTATTTAAAATGGCAGATTAATACCTAAACTCTAAAAATGCATAAATAATTCATTCCAACTCCAAATTCCACATTTTAAATATGTTTTCCACTCCAAATTCAATTCTCTACCTAAATATAAATTTTGTTTACTGTTTTGAATATTTTAAATTGGTGAAATATTTGAATCCTTGTTTAATTCATTTAATTTTGCAAAATTCATAACTTGGGCATAAAAATTCCAAATTCAATAAACTAAATATGTTTTCCATTCCATTTTTCATATACTTTGCAAATATCAACTTTGTGTTCTGTTTTAAATAAATTAAATTGCTGAAAACAACTGTTTCTTGATTAATGCATTTAAAATTGCCAAATTAATAACTTGCTTATTTTAAATCCATTTTCAACAAATAAAATATGTTTTCCATGCTAAATTAAACCACCTTTCCAAATATAAACTTTGTTCCATGTTTTGAATAATTAAAATTGGTTAAATAATTTACACCTTGTTTAAATCATTTAAATTTGCTAAATTCATAACTTGCTCAAATTAAATTATTTTTGAACATATAAAATATGTTTTCAAACAAGAAAAACATAATATTTTCAAATATGAATTTGGTTTAATGTTTGGAACAAATAAAAATTCAAATAAATTCATACTTGAATCAAATTCATTTAAATCTTGTTTAAACTTGTTTAATTCATAATTAATTCATCTTAATTCCTTTTTTCAATAATTGAAACATGTATTCCACCTAAAATTTTGTGTTCTTTTAAAAATGAACTTTGTTATCTATTTTGAACAATTAAAATTGGTGAAACCAACAAATGCTTGTGTAACACCTTTAAGGAATCAAAATTCCATAACTTAATAAATGAAATTCCAAACTTGGTAAACCTTATTTCAAATTGCACCTAAGGTTGTTTTCTTTCTGTTTTCCTCATCCATGCATCATGCTAATTCACTTACACATGTTTTTTAGTTGTAGTTCATTTAATTCAACCATAATTCATGGGCTTTCCATATGCAATCCAAATTGCATGTGGGTCCATTTAATCATGTTATGTTACCATGTCAACTAGTTTATTTTTGATGCATCAATTAAATGGTCATGCATCATCCCATGATTGTGCACTATGCCATGTTATTGATTGTTTGTCTCTCTACGTTGTTTGTTTGCTTCTTCTCGAATAGACGACGACGTTGAGACAGACGAGACTTACGACACCCCTTCTGAGGATCTAGCTCAGTACCAGGATGCTGAGTTTGCAGGCAAGTATTCACTCACATGAACCATTGTGTTCCTTTCCACATTGGATACCGATACTTTCCGTTGTCTATTCTGCTAGCCTATGAATCGTTGCTTGTGTTCGATCCTATCACATGTTATCCTGTAACCCTGATTTAGCCTCACCTCCACACCTATAACCCCGTTGATTGTGCCCGTGTCTTACTAGCATGCTTAGGGTTGTTTATGCTCGAGTCTACTATCCGTTATTTCTGTTAATATATTCGTTATGTTCTGGGGCTCGATGTTTAAACAATCAACCTGTTAATATCTGAGGTAATAATAATTTGATGATAAGGCACCGGCAGGAGGCCCGGCGTGGTTTTGAGGCCTGCTAGTGTCGACCCGAATTAGGAAAAGGGTCTTGTCTACTGATCCATGATGAGCGCACTATCCGCATGTGGGAAGCGTGTATGGGTGCCCCCCTCAATTTGATTCGATTCGCATCTCGTCCAAATCGCCTCATTTAGTTCGGGTTTTCCATTTGCCGCATGCATATGTATTTTGCGAACCCAGGCCAGGGTGGAACTTTTGTAGTCGGCATTTAGGGAGACACGTTCTTAGAGTGCTATGAGGGTCCCCTTTTCTTCGTGGGGCTTGATTAGCCATGCGCTCAATTGCACGGGGTTCTTTGGGCTTGATGCGGAGAAGAGTTGAGTTGTGTTGAGTGCCCTGCTTGGTGGAAGGCATTCCATCTGGCGGGTTATTCTTATGTGTACGGCCAAATTGGTGCACCCCTGCAGGGTAAATCTTCTCGAGAAGCCGTGTTTTCCGCGGTTATGGTTGACTTGGTGAAAGTACTGGCTAACAAGTACTTAGAACAACTTACACCTAACTAATGATAACTTGACTAGTAATAGTCTTATTGACACAATAACTTGAACCATCATTAATCCAACTGTGTGAGTTATCCTCGGATTGCTTCTTTGGATAAGGGGCGAGATCCAGGATGGGTTTGTTTGAGGATAGTAGTAGTTGGTTACGATACGCTATCTTATCCCCTTCTTTTAGCCGGAAGTTGTAGCGTGTTTCTGTAGTTGGTTAGAGCAGCCTGCTGCCGCATTTTTGTATCACCTATTCTTCCGTTGAACCCAAAGCATCTGTACTTGGTGTTGCCGGGTACACTATGGTATCTTGTGAGTCTTGCTTGCCAGTACGTTTATGTACTGACCCCTTTGGGGCCGTGGTTTCCGCAGACTACGCTTACGAGGATCCCCGTGATGGCTACTACGTGGAGTATGACGAGGCTGCTGACGAGTAGATAGCGGACCCGGGCAGGATCCGAGACATCGTGGATGGGCTCCGTCTTTTCGTTTCCGGCCTCTCAGGCCTATTTGGATCTTGTCTGTACTCAGACATTTTGGATGCTTCCGCTGTGTTGTAATGATGATATGTTGGGACATGTGTCCTCTGGATGATTGTATTTGCTATCTCTGCTCTAGTGAGAGTTATTTGCAACTTATTTTCCATCTTTTGTGTCCTAGAGATATGTTGTGATATCAGATGTTCTAACGCCGTTGACGTACCATGTGTGTATGTTATGAAGTACGTCAACGGAAGGTCCTGATTTCTATGGGATGGTTTGCGCAGACGATGGATAGTAGAGAATGGTTGTCACACGTTTACGTGTTGGCCTGCTCATATTGAGATGCGGGTGCCGGTATGCCCCGTAAGCCATTTACTCTACTATTTAGCGGACTGTGAGTATCCTCTAAAAGTCCGGGTGCGACACTTTTCCTCCTTGACCTCAACTCAAGTGATGCAAGAAGTGTTCTCCTATCAAGTGCAAACCAAAAATGCTCTTGACAACCGTGCTAGAGCTATAGGAATGCACAAAGGAGCATCAGTTGCTTTGAAGGTCAAGGTTGTGTCAAGGGAGGTTGAGTATGAAGAATATTACTTTTAGTACTTGTATCCGTTGAAGGATCAAGAGTATTACCCCGTGCTCAAAGATTTCATTGCTCTTACCGTGCAAAAGTTTTGGAAGAATCCATCCAAGGCCAAGGCATATGTTGAGGAGAAGACCAAGTCTCGTTATGGAAACAAAGGGACTCAAAGGGTGAGTTCTTGCTTCAATTGTCAAGATAAGCACCATTTCATTACAGAGTGCCCCTTTGATAATAGAAAACGTCATGGTGGCAAGCTCATTTGCAAGGACAAGTCCAAGGTTGAGTAAAAAAAAACCTCATTTCAAGAGGAAACCCTTCAACAAGAAGACACCCACCAAGTTTGTGCTTATGACTCAAGAGGAGTATGATTCCGGAAGTGATGAAGAAGAAGAAACCACAAGCGAAGTGGCCGCTCTTGTTATTGCTACAACTCCATCATCTTCATCACTCTTTTAACCCCCCAATGAGAATCGTCCTCACCACAATGCCAAGTGCTTCATGGCTAAGGCCTCGTAGGTATCACCTTCTCCTAACTCTAGACTCTAGATGAATTGATGAACCATGCTAGTCTTAGAGTAGAAGATGAAATTGTATCTTTGAAACGTTTTATGTCTAACATTAAAGGTGAGACCAAGAAGTACTTTGATCATCTCATGAGCCAATGGGGAGAGGCCCATGAAGTTCTTGAGAAGAAAGGTGAGATTGAAAGAAGGGATGCGGATGATATAGCATCTCTCTCCATGACTCTTGAGGAAGAGCATAGTGGTAGAGTTTCTCTTGAAGAGGAACTAGAATCTATTGAAGAGTCACATAATGAACTTGTTGATATTTCACATAATGAACTTGTTGCTAATATCACTAAAGAACGTGACCTTGCAATTGATAAATATAAAAATGCTAAAAAGGATAAGGTTGAGTTTGGTGTTGGTCATGAGAAACTAACCGAGGAGCTTGGAAAGCTCACCGAGGCTCACAAGGTCTTGGAGAGTAAACATTATACCCTCAAAGAGTTACATGAATAACTTCAAAATCAACACCCCTAGCACCTCTACTTATTCTTGTGATCATGAAAATATTATTGAGGAAAATGATAGGTTGAAGGATGAGCTAGCAAGGCTCAAGGGCAAGAGCCCTCAAGTTGAGAAGGTTGTGGCCTCAAGCCCACAAGTGGTTGTTGCTAGACCAAAAATGAGTGCCCCTAGGACACAAGTTGGCAATCAAGGTCTTGGCTATGTTGCCAAAAAGAAGAACACGAACAAGAAAAAGAAAAACAAGAATAAGGTGAACAATGGTGCTTCAGGTGGTATTGTCATTATGGACAACACTACTCGTAGCATTCCCGCACAAGCCAACAATGTTTCTTCGAATGGTGGTGTCATGAGGGACAACACTACTCGTAGCATTTCCGCGGGAACTAACAATCCACACCATTTCTTATATGTTGATTATTATGGTGTTGTGCAAGCTAAATATGTTGCTCCTATTGAAGGTTTCATTGACTATACTATTTGGGTTCCAAAGACCCTTGTTTCTAACGTGAGGGGACCCTCCTCAGGTCCTAACTCTAGTCACTGATCTCTTGCAGGACTATGCTTCCGGTGGGTCTAAATGGATAATTGATAGTGGCTGCACTACTCATATGACCGGAAGCAAAGAACATGTGACAGAGTTGCGCCCAAATGATATTGATGCAACCGTCACCTATGGAGACAAGTCCATGTCTAAGTTCGTTCTCTTGGGAAGATGGGTTTCTCCGTCTTCTTTGATGAAAACACTATGGTCCTTTTGAGGAGCAAGACTCCTGACGTCGCATACGTGGGACATGTCGAAAATGAGTTGTTTTTGGTAGACTTTTTGAAGTCCGCCAACTCTTAATCGATGTGTCTTCTCGGAAAGGCGGACGTGGGGTGGTTGTGGCATTGCCGCTTATCCCATGCCAAAATGAGAAATTTGCAAAGTCTTCACAAAGGTGGCCTTATCCTCGGACTAAAATAAAATGTTTCCTTTTCCAAAGATCGTGTTTGTAGGTCATGTGTTGAAGGAAATATCCATGATGCCACCCAGAAGGTCAAGACTATTATCTCATCGAAGAGGATCTTGTAGCTTCTCCATGTTGATCTCTTTGGTGCCGTGCCCGAGGCAAGTCTTGGTGGGAAGAAGTATTGCTTGGTGATCATCGATGATTATTCAAGATACACTTGGGTTTATTTCTCCAAGTTAAAGAGTGATACCCAACAAACTATCATCAACTTCTCCAACCAAGTGCAACATCAACACAATGTCCAAATCATGGCTATTAGGAGTGACAATTGCTCCGAGTTCAAGAACTACACGTTGAATGAATTCCTTAGTGATGAGGGTATTCATCATCAATATTTCGCCACCTACACCCCTAAAAAAATGGTGTAGCCGAGTGGAAGAATAGAACTCTATTGGATATGGCAAGGACCATTTTGGCAGAGTATTCTTCTCCCCAATATCTATGGGCTGAGGTCGAATCCACCGCATGCCACTCCTCCAACCTCCTCTACATCCGCAAGGGCTTGGACAAGACTCCATATGAGATCCTCACTGACAACAAACCCAACGTATCCTACTTCTGTGTATTCGGTTGTAAGTGTTTCTATTTGATCAAGGGTGTTCAGTTGTCTAAATTTCAATCTAAAACTATTGAGGGTATATTTGTTGGTTACGGTGCCGAATCCCACACTTATAGAGTCTATGACAAAGCCTCATGGATTGTCATAGAATCTTTTAGTGTGGCTTTCGAGGAAAATGATGGCTCCCAAGTGGCGCAATTTCATGTTTCTAATGTAGATGTTGAAATGCCTCAAGAAGCCATAGGAAGGATGGGTGTGATATTTTTCCGCCCCATTGAGGGACACCTTATGGCAACTCGAGAAGGACTATGATCTACTCAAGTGGATCCCTCCTCTATAATATAAGAACAAGACAAGGAGCCAAGTGATGCACCTAACCAAGAACATGTTGAAGATTCTCCTCTCATTGATCAAGTTACTACGCAAGATGTAACCACTCCTATCATTCAAGCTAGTCAAGGTCAAGGTCAAGGACAAGATGAACCGTCCTCATCCTTCTCTCCTCAAGTTGATGATGATGATGATGATCAAGGCCAACACGTTGGTAAGACGGGGACCCAAATGATCAAGATGATCAAGTGATTCCTCCTTGCAATAACGAGGATATAAAAGCCCTTCGTGCTAGAAAAAATAGAAGAGCTTTGAAGCATATTGGTGCATCCGACAATAAAGTGTTGGAGGATATCCAATCTAGAAGAACCACAATAAAGAAATTGACTAACTTTAGTGAGCATCAAGCTCACATATCTATGGTGGAACCAAAGAAATTATTTGAAGCTCTTGAGGACTCCGATTGGGTTGAAGCTATGCATGATGAGCTCAATAACTTTGAGCGCAACAAGGTTTGGAGACTAGTTGAGAAACCCAAAGATTGCCACAATGTTATTGGCACTAAGTGTATATTCAAGAACAAGCAAGATGAGCATGGTATTGTCATAAGGAACAAGGCAAGATTGGTGGCTCAAGGCTATACTCAAGTGGAAGGCATTGACTTTGATGAAACTTATGCTCCCGTGGCTTGCCTTGAGTCCATCCGTATCCTTCTTGCATATGCATCTTTGTATAATTTCAAATTGCAACAAATGGATGTCAAAAGTGCTTTCTTGAATGGTCCACTAAAAGAGGAGGTATATGTTAAGCAACCTCCGGGGTTCGAGAACCTCAAATTCCCTAACCATGTCTACAAGCTCGATAATGATCTCTATGGACTTAAACAAGCAGCACGTGCATGGTATGAGCACCTTAGAGAGTTGTTGGATGACCGTGGTTTTGAAGTTGGGAAGATCGACCCCACCCTCTTCACAAAGAGGGTAAATGGAGAGCTCTTCATATGCCAACTCTATGTGGACGATATTAACTTTGGCTCAACTAATCAAGATTTTAATAATGAGTTCTCAAAGCTTATGAATGACAGGTTTGAGATGTCCATGATGGGAGAGCTTAAATTCTTGCTTGGCTTTGAGATCAAGCAATTGGCTCGTGGAACTTTCATTTCTCAAGCCAAGTATACCCAAGACATGCTCAAGAGGTTTAATTTCCAAGGTGCAAAAGAGAAGCCATCTCCTATGCAAGTCAAATGCCACCTCAAGCGCAATCCGTATCGTAAAGATGTGGACCAAAATTTGTATCGTTCTATGATTGGTTCTTTGCTTTACCTTTGTGCATCTAGGCCCGATATCGTCTTGAGTGTAGGTGTGTGTGCAAGGTATCAAGCGGCTCCTAATGAAAGTCACTTACTGGAGGTCCATAGGATCTTTCAGTATTTGGTTCGTACCTCTAGGTTTGGTTTGTGGTACCCAAAGAGGGCACAATTTTCTCTCAAGGGCTACACGGACTCGGATTGGGCCGGTGATCAAGATGATAGGAAGTCTACTTTTGGGGCTTGCCAATTTCTCGGTAGGTCCTTGGTAAGTTGGTATTCCAAGAAGCAAAATTGCATATCTCTCTCCACCGCCGAAGCCGAGTATGTGGAGGCCACTAGTGCTTGCACCCAATTTCTATGGATGAGGAAAACCCTCAAAGAGTATGATGTTCACTTGGATAAGGTTCCTCTCATGTGTGACAATGAAAGTGCCATCAAGATCGCCTACAATCCCGTGCAACACACAAGTACGAAGCATATTTTGATTCGTCAACATTTCATCCGGGGTCATGTGGCAAGAGGTGATATTGAGCTAGCATATGTCCCCACCAAGGATAATCTCGCGGACATCTTCACGAAGCCTCTTGATGATGCAAGATTCATGTTCTTGAGGAATGAGCTAAATATCATCGATTCTAGTAGTTGACTTGAAGATCTTGCACACACCCCTATAGTGAATACATGTTTGGGTTTAGGTGTAGGCATGGACATAGGGGGAGTGTTATCCTAACACATTGGGTTCTCCCTCCCCCCATTATGCCCAAAGCAAAAATTCATTGTTATCTCTCTTTTTCTAATGTTGAATTGTGAGCTTCAATGTCAAGAATTGGCAATGCACCCAAGATATATGTTCGCGGTGGCATACCAACATTATCTTACATGGTGGCTTAGGCCACCAACCTCTTCCTTGTGAAGAGTTGGGTCTTAGTTGGGATTTATTTTGAATTCTTTGCACTTCTCTCGCTTTCCTAGCTAAGTATTTATCTTAGGAAAATCTCTTTCACTTGGCCTTTCGTTTGTGTGTTTCTTGCAAGTGAGGGGGAGAAGTACTATCTTCAGTTTGGTCTTCCGTCCTAAGCCTATCTCATCCTATAAAACAACTTCTATTCTTGAACATACTCAAAAATTGACACTTGAGGAAGAGGAAGGGTGCCCCGGTACTACCGACCGGAGACCAGTACCACCGCGTGTGTATAGTCGAAAGAAGTTTTTCTACTCAAACTTACACACCCGGTACTACCAGACACGGCCGGTACTATCGTTTGTGGAGATAGAAACAGACTCCCTCTGTGGAAATCTCTACATCCGGTACTACCAAGCTTGCACGGTACTACCGCTTGTGCAACATGCGGTACTACCGGGTTGGTCCGGTACTACCGGGAGAAGCAGTTTCGACTTAAAAACTCACAGTCGTGCGGCCTGGGGGTTATTCCCCACCCGCACGAACTGCTCTCTCCCTGCTGCCCTCCTCCGCTCCCTCGTTCGGCTTGGCCTCCCCTCGCCGGATTCCGCTATTTCCAGCCGGATTTACGCCGTGGGAATCTCTCTCGCATCGATCTCCTCCATGGCCTTGGGTATTGTTCCTCTCCTTGCTCTTGTTTTGGGTCCCCATTGTTGCCATTGATGAGCCCTAGATGAGATCTTGAGGATAGATGCTTGTAGCCCCGATTTCTTTGGTTAAATTGGATGGATGGTTAACTATAGGCTGTAAGTTGCATTGACTAGTTTCTCCTAGTTCCATTTAATTGATTTGTCCTTGATTTCGTGCTCAGATGGAACCTAAAACTTGTGCGGCCGGTACTACCGCCTTCACAAGTTTGGGATCAATCAACTTCTTGAAACTTGAATCAACTAGTTTTGATTCCCATTTGTCTTTGAGTATGTTCCCTCATCTTGTTTCCTATCCCTATCCCTCTGTTTTCACAGGTTCTCGTGGTTCTCGGACTTTGGGGAAGGAACCGGTCACCTATGCTAGAAACAAGCGCAAGGCTCCGGGAGACAAGTCTGTGGATGCTAAAGGAGATGAAGATGAGTTCATGGCTGATTTGGAGACTGGGAATGAGATCATGCCCGCTCCTACCACCGCTAGGACTCGTGGTGGTGGTCGGGGTGGACGTGTTGGTGGTGGCTCCTCTCAACCCAAAACCGTTGCTAGGAAATCTGCTCGCAAGCCATTCAATAAGTGGAAGCCCGAAGCCTATCAAGAATATAGGGAAGAGGATCCTTATGAGCATGCCAGGGATTATATGGATAATCCTTACTTCTTCACCAAAGACCAAGAGCGTGTCTACAATGATATCTATGTGCGCAAGGACTACTCCGTCACCATTCAACATACTCTCAACATCCCCCTCACGAGGCTTCCCAAGTTCAAGGGGTACTTTGATGAATCTTTGGATATGTGTTAGGAATTTGGACTCATTCCACTCATGAAGTTCAACCATTCGTACATTGAGTACTACATTATGCAATTCTATGCGACCATGCACTTTGGGACTCATGAGGAGAGGACTTTGAAGTGGATGACCAAGGACAGGTTGCTTTCGGCCACTTTTAAGGAGTTTGGTGCTCTCTTGGGATATGAACATAAGGGGGCACATGAGCCATGTGGATGGAGGTTCCATGACAACAACACATCTAGCCACAAGAATTCCATTGCTAACATCACCATGGAAGGAGGTACTCCGGGCAAAACTGCTCATCTCATTCGCCCATTTGAGATTCTTCATCGTATCTATAGGGAGACTCTAGCTCCTTGTGTGGGGAATTGGGATGAGGTGCATGGCTATGTGTTTGACCTCCTCAAGGGATCCAAGGATAAGCAAGGTTCTGGTGAATGTTTTTATGTGATGGATTGGATCCATGAAGAACTTTGGCTCACAGTTATTCACAAGAGGGCTCCCATGTTTGCCCCCTATACCATGAAGCTCATCAAGAGGAAATGGTCGGAAGCCACAAAGGAGGACATAATGAAGGATGACAATATGGTGCTCAAGCAACCCGTGAAGGGGCCTAGAGTGAAGGCTCATTTGACTCCCTCTGAGCTAGCCACTGATGCAGCCCAAAAGGCATCTTCCTCTCGTATTGGTGTGAGGGCTGGAGCAGCACCTATTGTTTCTGACTCTGTGGAGGAACCCTCTTGGTTCAAGAAGTTCCATATCAAGGCTAAGAAAGCCTTCTGCCTCCAGCCCGACCTCCAGGAGCGCTTGTATGATGCTCATGTCTACCACAAGAAGGCATCTGTCGAGACATCGTAGTAGTTTTCATAGACTGGGGTGCCATGAGACTACGGTAGAGACGTGGGGTAACGGGATAGCGTAGTAACACAGAACACGGGATTTTACCCAGGTTCGGTACGTCGCGACAGTACGGCGTACCTACTCCTGCACTTCTCACTAATTGGGACTAAAGCCCGTATAACAGGGTTACAATGTGAGGGAATAGATCTAGCTACTCGACGAGGATGAACTTCCCGGCGAGTTGCGTAGAGCTTTAGTTTGTGTCTAACTTAACTTATCTAATCTATCTCCCGTCCGGCTTTATATAATAGCCGGATTAGGGCTTACAGAACAAGAAACCTAGAAGACTACGTTTAACTTGTAACTTGGAAAGTAAGGAATCCGTCTTCTCCTCCAAGCCAGATCACGCGGGCCGTGATCCGGGTTCTTCTAGAATCCGTCTTCTGCGCGTCGGACTACTGGGCCGCCCAATGGACCTAAGCCCATTACCATGTAGGCCACCCTGGTAGTCCGGCTCTTTTGTCTACCATCTTCTATACCCCTATTCAGTATATATCCGACAGTAGCCCCCAGGAAGGATCAAAACTCTGAAACTCCGCCTTTCGTCAAATACATTTTGTCCGGGAAAACTTGATTCAGCAGTCTTGATTCTTTCTTCTTTCCTTTTGAAGGAGATGGTAACATAAAACTCGGAACTATGAAAATCCGGCTTTTCTTCTCGCGATCCTTCGCGGAAAAGGAACTCGTGACATCAGCACTTTAATCATGCTGACGCAAGCGCCGCTTGGTTTCACGCGGGAAACCCTGCAACGTATCTCTGACAGATTCTCACGGGAAACGAGGAGATAGCCATCATTCCTCTGTCGTTCCGTTTCCCGGATTTTCCGGTGGTTGACACGCGTCAAACATCCAACGTTCGAAAGAGCCGTTGGCACGTATCTAGAGGTTTTCAGGCTATAAATAGCCGTCCTCGTCGTCATCGGAAATCTTTCCTCACTCCCTCACTGCTCACGCCATTGACGCAACCGCGAGCTCGAGAGCAAGACCTTGCCCCGACGAACCCTTCGCACGCCGGAGCGCTCCAAAACGCACCACCAAAGGATGGCATCTCCATCGTCCTCACCGGCTCGCGCCTCCATCGACGAACTTTTGGGCGACCTAGATCCACAGCTAGGGTCGCCCAAGCATGCCGGCGGCGAGCCGGAAAAGGCCACGGCATCCGCGGCGGGTGGAGGAAATGCTTCCGCCGCCGCGGACATCGCGGGCCCAAGCGCCACGACAACCCCGCCGTTTGCTTCAGAACCGGCGGGGGTCAAGATTCACTCCCGTGGCACTGAGCGCTTCTCCACTGGAGCTGATGAAGAAGCAGAATTTGTCGGAAATTGGAATCAGAGTAATACTTCACTCGTCCTCCTTCGTCGGATGTCAAGGGATAAATTAATAGTTAAAGGCAAATGGCGGATCTCGAAGGATGAGCCAGTGCCCAAGCCAAAGGAAGGAGAACGCGTCCTCCTTACCTCTCATATCACGAGAGGTATGGGTTTTCCCCCTTCCGCCTTTTTCCTAGACGTCCTCAACTTTTATGGTGTCCAACCACATAATATCTCTCCAAATTCCATCCTTCAATTAGCTAGTTTCCAAGCTCTTTTCGAAGGGTATCTTGGAATAACACCCAATTTAGACTTCTGGCATTATTGTTTCGAGGTAAAACACAACATCACAAACGGTGTTTCGCCCATCTGTGGTACCATATCTTTTATCCTCAGAAACTTTAGGGAAGAATGGTATCCAAAGATAAGAATGCCGAAACCTGACCAATCTTGGCTAGGTTCTTTCTTTTATCACCAAGACATTCCGTTCCCCAGCAAGGAAACCGGAATTCCTCCCTTTGTTAATTATGCCGCTATTCCTCACGAGAATTGGACACTTGCAGTAACAGAGGATTTGCCTGAAAACCTGATGAAAATAAAGCGGCGCATTGCCAAACTTTCTTCTTCTCAACCACCTTTGGTTTGGAAGGATATCGTTTTATGCTGGTTTGGACGTCGCGTACAATCTTTATCCCTTCGTTCCCGACTTCTTTGCGAGTACACGGGACCGGAAGATAGCATGAGAGGCACCGATAGGTCCTTTAGCAAGAAGGATTTTATAGAACGCCTTCATCAGATAGTTGCCGCCGATAGCCAGATTGAGGAAAGTCTAGCCATTTATCATGCGGAAAATCTGGTTCCTAAGGTACTTTCCTTCCCTTGTTTCTGAGTTTCCTCAGATTATCTTCTCTCTTCATTTTTTAACATACTGTTAATTCTTTCCTAGTTTGACGAACTTGGAGAAAATGATCTTGCTTCTGATGCTGAAATCAGCAAATTACATGCCGAGTTTTACAACAACCAAAAGCGCAAGAGGCAAACTACTATCAAAGAAGAATTTCCTTCTGCAGCTACGGGTAAAAGGGGGAAAACGAATATGCCAATGGGCGGAAATTTTCAATCACCTGTCAGAAACGAATTCATTCCTGCTCCAGATGATATCCGGGTGAAAGAAGAACCTTTCGACGACCTCGGATATATTCGTCCGGAAGCTAAGAAATTTTTTGCTCCTGCGCCTCTGGTTCGCCCTTGGCCACAAAATGGATTAGTTATCCGCAACAATATCGCATTCTCGCCCCGCCAGGTCATACACGATGGCCTTCACCACGTAGGAATTCTTTTCATGGAATATGCCAGAGAATTCAAGGAGACCTTAACTGATTTGCGAGAAATGAGCCAGGTAATACCTCTAGCCCCCAAGCATTAAGTTGAAAATCTAAATTCTTCTTAATGCTTCTTTGTATGCTTGTTCAAACTTAAGCATCTGGCTTTCATTTCCATGTTTCAGCATTCCGCAGATGCCATAAACTTGGAAGTTTTGAAAAAACTTAGCCTCAAAAGCAGAGAAGTAAAAACACTTCAATCTGTTATTGAGTCAAAAAGCAACGAACTGGCGTCGTCTCAAAAACAATTATCAAAAGCCACCGGTATTTTACTTCGTGTTTATTGATTTTTGCTGGAAAATCATTGCTAGATCTTGCCGTAATGTCGGATTATTTTTTCCCTGCTTTTCAGCTGCTTTAACCAAAGCCAAGAAGCTCACAGCAAACGCTGCTTATTTTTCTCAACTTCGTGAAGAAAACTCCAACCTTCAAAGAGAACTTTCAAAAGTTCGAGAAGAACTGGAAGCCAGTAATCTAGCCCTTGGGATTGCGCAATCCAAGGCTTCTTTGCAGGCAGCAGAGGATAAATCTATTATCAATGATTTAGAAAGTATGCTATTCCCTCGTATGAAAGAGGGCGATGAAATTGACGCGGTTCTTGGTAAGCTGACTTCTTTTACCAATTCTTTCATGTCATATTTCTTGTGTTCTCTAATCTTTGCTTTTGTAAAAAAAGCAGGAAATTTTCCAGGAATTTCTCGGACTGAAAAGATCCGGGCCTTTGGGAAGATATGGAATTCAATCAGAAATGCAGGAATGCATTTAATTAATAAATTCCTGCCCACAAGTAGTATACAATCTTCAGAAGTTTACCGACTTCCGGATGGCATCATGGAGGTAGCAAATTCGAAGGAATCTTTCCTTCGCTCTGCTGCACGGGGTGGTGCGCGAATGGCACTTGGCCTCATGCGCTTACACTACCCTGATGCAAAATCCTGGCGTGTAGCATCCGATATTCCTCAAGAATGTACAGAAGCACAAATAAATGCGATCTTTAATGAAGTTGAAGGCCACGCCACTCAGATTGCCTCCATGGTGAATATCTCCATTACTTATCCGGAAGAAGAAGTGCCCGCAGCCCCCGAGAATGATAGCAGTGATGAAGACTCAGAAGTTTAAGGGGGCGCACTTGACCTGGATGATGGATGTGTATAGTAGCTATTTTACAATGTAATTCATATTGTAATGCTTCTATGTCATTTGTCGGAACAAGAACTCCGCCTTTTGCAATTTCAAGCTTCTTGCAAAGTTTTTCCGGGTTTGGCTGTTCCTTTATCTTCTAAGTAATCTGGCATCTGTGTTTTAACTGCTCTAGTGTTTAAAAATGGCTCAATTAGCAATATGTATCGTCATGTTGAGTAACTGGGGACGAACCAAACAGTTTTAAAAACTCAGAAACATGGATTATGCTAGAAGCATTTTTACTGACTAGTTTCAGTAACCCAACACATATACAATCAGATAAAACTTAGAGAAAACAAGGAACTGTTCTGAAACTTGGGCACGCAGGCACAATCCTAGTTTCCTTTAACCTTTAACAGGCCGAATCATTCAGCTTTTAAACACCGAGCACGCAGGCACAATTCGGGTCAACATTGAGTATTTGTAAGATCATTGGGAAATAGATAAAGCGGAAATATTTTGTACTTATAATGAATATGAATTCCGACAACTTTATTTCATGATCTCAAAGATGTTTACATAGAAATTGAACTAAGTATAGAAGGGACGTAATTGCTGGATACTCCAAGGCCTATTTGTCTCTCCTAGTTCATCATCTATTTT
Organism: Alopecurus myosuroides; assembly: GCA_028641055.1. Lineage (NCBI taxonomy): Eukaryota > Viridiplantae > Streptophyta > Magnoliopsida > Poales > Poaceae > Alopecurus > Alopecurus myosuroides. The sequence continues at coordinate 315,621,390 of CM054061.1, forward strand.
TCTCTTTCTTTTGCGATTCGGCTTCTCGGGGTCGTCCTCCGTATCTCGAATGTCAACAAGATAGTATGATCCATTCTTCATGGCTTTACTGATGACAAATGGTCCTTCCCATACTGGGGCTAATTTGTGCTTCCTTTTCTGCACCAATCTCAGTACTAAGTCACCTTCTTTAAAAGAACGATGCCTGATTTTCCGACTGTGATAACGTCGTAAACCTTGCTGGTAGATGGCGGATCTTTGAAGTACAAGTTCTCGTTCCTCTTCTAAGAGATCGACGGCATCCTGTCGTGCTTCCTCGGCATCCGAGTCGTCAAAATTCTGCACTCTCGGGCTATCATGGATCATATCCGTTGGAAGAATAGCTTCCGCACCATAAACCAGGAAAAACGGGGTTTGCTCGGTTGACCTATTTGGCGTCGTTCGAATACTCCACAACACGGAAGGTAGCTCTTCTACCCATGCTCCAGCTGCTCTATGGAGAGGAGTTTCGAGTCTTGGGCGTATTCCTTGCAGGATTGAACTGTTCATTCTTTCAACCTGTCCATTAGATTGCGGGTGTGCTACAGATGCAAGATCTAAGCGAATTCCCGTTTGTTGCCAGTATTTTGCCAACTCTCCAATGGAGAAATTTGTCCCGTTATCAGTTATTATGCTGTGTGGGACGCCATACCTCATTACTAAATCAATAATGAAATTTCTGGCAGTTGCGCCGTCCAACTTTTTGATGGGTTTAGCCTCCACCCATTTTGTGTACTTATCTACCGCTACGAGTAGATGTGTAAGTCCACCTCTTGCAGTTTTGAACGGTCCCATCATATCTAGCCCCCAGACCGCAAACGGCCATGTGATAGGGATAGTTTTAAGTGCTTGGGCCGGCAAATTGGTCTGCTTGGCGTAATATTGGCATCCTTCGCACGTATTCACTATGCGTTCGGCGTCTGTCTTGGCTGTTAGCCAGAAAAACCCCGCCCGGAATGCTTTTTTGACTATGCTTTTTGATTGAGCATGATGTCCGCAATCGCCGGCATGGATTTCTTTCAGTATTTCTCTTCCTTCTTCTGGCGAAATACACCGTTGAAAAATTCCGGAAGTACTGCGCTTATACAAGTGATCGTTGATCACCACGTATCCTTTGCATCGACGCTGTATTTGCCTTTGCAAGACCTCGTCTGCTCCTTCCGGGTACTTCTGATTGACTAAGAAGTTTAAGTACGGGATTGTCCAATCCGGTTTAACGAGCATGACTTCAATTGTTTCAGATGCTAGAGGGTAATCAACGTCTCCACCTTTTATGGACGGTTCATGCAAATGCTGGACGAATACCCCTGGTGGTAAAGTTTTTACTCTCTCTGATCCCATGCGGGCTAACGCATCCGCGTTCCAATTTTCCTCCCTTTTTATGTGAAGGACTTCGAACCCGAAGAAGCAGATGGCAAACTCATCCACCGTTCTCCGATATTCGGCCATTATAGGGCTTTTCGCGTCCCAGGTTTGGTTGAGCTGATGCTGTACCAAATCCGAGTCTCCATAGCACAAGATGCGGTTTACCCCTATTTCTTTTGCAATATGCAAGCCATGAAGCAAAGCTTCGTATTCTGCCACATTATTACTGGCGTTGAAGTGTATTTGCAATACATACTCCATTGTGTCTCCCTTGGGAGATTTTAGAACTACGCCGGCTCCAGCTCCTTCCTTCATCTTGGATCCGTCAAAGTGCATGATCCAGTACTCGGATTCTGGCATCGGTGTATTTTCCATTGCTTCTGTCCAGTCGGCGACGAAATCTGCCAAAACCTGGGATTTTATTGCCGTCCTTGGCTGGTACTTAATGTCGAAAGCTGCCAGCTCGATGCCCCATTTAGCTACTCGGCCGGTTGCCTCCGCATTGTTTATAATATCTCCTAGTGGTGCTTTACATACCACTGTTATAGAATGTCCTTGGAAGTAATGGCGCAGCTTTCTGGATGCAAAAAATACGCCATATGCCAGTTTCTGATAGTGCGGGTATCTTTGTTTGGATTCGGAGAAAACTTCGCTTATGTAGTATACCGGATGTTGATCTGGTATGCTTTGCTCTTCTTTTGTCCGTTCCACAACGATTACCGCGCTAATAACCCGATTAGTAGCCGTAAGGTATAGTAACATGGGTTCTTCGTCTTTGGGAGATGCCAAGATGGGAGCGTTCATCAAGGTTTCCTTTAACTGGGACAACGCTGCATCGGCCTCTTCTGTCCATTCGAACTTGTCGGGTTTCTTTAACAGTTTGTAGAGTGGTAAGGCTTTATCCCCCAGCCGACTAATAAATCTGCTGACGGCTGCAGCGGAACCCATCAATCTTTGGACATCTTTTACACATGTAGGCTTTGAGATGTTCAAGATTGCCTTGATCTTTTCCGGGTTAACTTCTATTCCTCTGTGAGAAACGATGAAACCCAGAAGTTTTCCTGAGGGAACCCCGAATACGCACTTAGATGGATTCAACTTCATCTTGTAAGTGCGCAAGTTTTCGAAGGTTTCTCGCAAATCCTCAAGGAGTGTATCTTTTTCCTTGGTTACGACGGCAATATCGTCCACGTAAACATGGACATTTTTTCCAATCTGACTATGCAAACAGCGTTGCATGCAACGCTGGTAGGTTGCACCTGCGTTCTTCAGGCCAAAAGGCATGGTTACGTAGTAATACGTCCCGTACGGGGTTATAAAAGAAGTCTTGATTTGATCTTCCTTTTTCATGCGTATTTGGTGGTACCCGGAGTATGCATCCAAAAAGCATAAAAGCTCGGAGCCTGCAGTGGCATCTATTATTTGATCGATTCGCGGCAGTGCGAACCTATCTTTCGGACATAACTTGTTCAATCCTGTGTAATCTATACACATTCTGAGGGCAGTTGTGTCTTTCTTCGGTACTAATACCGGATTTGCGGACCAGTCAGTATGGATTACTTCCTTGATAAAATCCGCTGCTAAAAGCCGGATAATTTCCTTGCCAATAGCCTTCCGTCTTCTTCCGTCAAATCGACGGAGACCTTGTTTGACGGGTTTTGATCCGGGAATAACCTTGAGTTGGTGCTCAGCAAGTTCCCTGGGTACGCCTGGCATGTCAGCTGGACACCAGGCAAAAATATCCCAGTTCTCACGGAGGAACTTGATGAGCTCGCCTTCCTATTTGTCGGTCATCCCAGTCCCAACAACGACGAATTTTGTCGGATCTTTGGGATCTAGGATTACCTGTCTTGTATTCTCGGACGCCTTGAAGCTATCTGTTGGCTTCCGAGTTTCTTTTCCTGCCGGCATTTCTTTCGGCGATACCTCCTTGGCTAACTCCTTCAGTTCTTCCTGAGCTATAACTCTTTGAGCGCAAAGGGCGTTTTGCTTCTCCAACTCGTTTGCCAGCTTGAAATCACCGGCAATGGTGATTACTCCTCCTTTGGGTCCTGGCATCTTCAGCTTGTTGTAGATATAGCAAGATCTTGCCATGAATTTGGCGAAAGCCGGACGTCCGAGTATTGCGTGATATACGCTCTCGAACGGCACAACTTCGAAGGATACTTTTTCCTGCCGGAAGTGATCTTTATCTCCGAAGGTGACATCTAGGGAAATTTCTCCTAGGGATCGTGCTTGCCTGCCAGGAACAATGCCATGGAAGCGTATATTGCTGTAGTTGAGCTGGGACTCGGATATCTTCAAGTGTTTCAGTGTATCCAGGTACATTATGTTGATGCTGGATCCTCCGTCCATCAGCACTCTTCTTAGCCTAGTGTTTTGAACAATAGGGCTTACAACAAGAGCTTGTGTGCCGGGTTCCGGGATATTTCCGGGATGATCCGACTGATCCCAGATTATCGGTGTGTTGGAGTACTTCAAGAATTTTGGGGTTGCAGGAACAACCGCGTTTATTTCTCGAAGTGTCCTTTTGGCCACCTTTGCTGACGGGGTTGCTAAGAAAGTTAACATTGCTTCTCCGTCAACTCTCGAAAATTTGGGTTCGCCTTTTCGCTGTTGTTCCTGGATTTTGTCATCAGTGTCCGATTCACTGTCTTCTTTTTCAGCTTCTGGCTTTTGTTTGGCAGGTTTCCTCTTGGAACCCTTCCCTTTATTTCCGGATCCTGCATTGCCTTTCATATGCTTGTTTAGCCGGCATTGCACATTTGTATGGGTAGGTTTCCCAAACTGAGAGTGGTGGACGCAGGGTTCCGACTTAATTCTCTCCCATTCTTCGGGAGTGTAATTGATTGGATCTAGACTGCGGCCTTTCCACTTGTTCCCCTTTTCTCCTCCAAAGGCTATGTTAACCTCCTTGGGCTTTGTTGTTGACTCCGGAGTTCCTTTTTTATCAGAACGAGGTGTTTTCTTGGCCAGTATCAGTGACTCAATATTGCCTCCTCTTGCTCTGATATCGTCTTCGGCTGCAGCATGCTCATTAGCGGTTGTAAGCATAGATCCGAGATCTTTGTGCTTTTTAGAACCAACCATGAACGGTACCAGTCCGGGTTTTAGGCCATTGACGAAAGCATGCATTGCTTGTACGTCAGTTACTCCAGAGAACCTATTCTTCATTGCAGTCCATCTGGAGATGAAATCCACGTATGGTTCGTCTTCAAATTGGGTGCAACGGTTCAGCTGGTTGATGCTATTTGGGCGTTTGTATGTTCCCCGAAAATGCTGAGTAAATACTCTCGCCATATCATCCCAACTGTCGACAGTTCTTGATGGTAAACCATTGATCCAATCTCTGGCTCCGTCTAGCAACATTAGGGGAAGAAACTTGACAGCTTCCAGGTCTGTCCCGTTGTTGATTTGGACGGCTGTGTAATAATCTGAAAGCCAGGTATCCGGGTTTGTACTGCCGGTATATTTTTGGTAGGTTGGACCAACTTTGGCGAAGCCAGAATGCAGGGTTATCCTTCGGATCCTGTCAGTAAAACACTTAGGACCAAAGTATAGATCATCCTTTTCTGCTCTATCAATATGTGCAGAATATCTCCCGGCTGAATGGACAGAAGGGGATCTGCTCCTTTCTTTTCCATTGTTGCGCGGACACGCTTTTCCGGGGTTATCTCTATCTCTTCCGTTGTCACGCCCCCTGGGATTAGGTGGAGTCCTGCTCCTGTACCTTTCCTTATCTTTAGGCGGTGTCCGAGATCTTTCACGTCTGTGAGGTGTATCGTATCTTCCAGCTTTTTCAGCTGGGTTTCTCGGAGGTGGCATTATTTTGCCGTCATTCCGGTGTTTGTCTTCCCGATCGTGTGGTTTATATCCATCTTTCGGGAGATGAGGTCCGGTTCTAAACGCTGCGTCCCGGTTGTCGGGGTTTTTCTTGTCTTTTCTCGGATCCTCTTTTTTATCCGAATCTCCGGGTTCTTCCGGTCCAGGTGCTCCAGCAGCGCAAGTAACCGTTTTGCAGAGGGCGGAATTATCATGCAGCCTCCCTGATCGCTCTTGGCCTCGCTGTTGCTGCTGTAATGCTTTTCCTAGGAAAGCATACACCCCTTGGAGTTTTTCCCCGTTGGAGTACAGATCATTGTTTAGGATGGCGAACGCTGCTTCCGCGTTTTCTGCTGCGGTTTTGTATATTGGCTTGCCCTTGGCATCTTTGCCGTTTAACTGCTTTTGCCAAGATGGGTTATAGAACCTTTCTTTCGGCGGCAGTTCTTCCGGTTTTGCAATTCCGGGTAACCTAGTAGGTTTTAAGGCAGATCTATGCTTTCTCTCGTACTCCTCTATTTCTTCCTTCATGACTTTGATTTCATTATGGGTTTGTTGGAGATGTTGCCGAGATCTAAGCAGATGTTGCTGTTGCCGTTGGAAAGCTTGTCTCCTGGCTTCCAGCATCTCAGGGGGTTCATTGGGTCCCACTGGAGTTTGTAATAGTTCTTGCTCTTCCAGTTCTGTCATTGGCGGAGCAGTGATTTCCTTAGATTTCTTTTCCGCGGGCTTTGTGCCACTAATATCTCCAACTTCCAGGTTTTCATCAGCGAGATCAGCTGACTTTTTCTTCCGGAGTTTGTACTAGAGTTTTTTAGAAGCACGGTGCTTTTTCTTGGAAGATGGAGGTTTTTTGACAGGTTCATCCTCTGTCATCTCCTTGACATTAGGGAATATCGGAGAAGTTTCTCCGTCTTCTCTCTCTTCCACTGGCGGAGGGGTTTTAGGGCTTTCCTGGCTGTCGGCACCCGTTGTATCAGCTGGTTTTGCCATTAGCACTTCATGGAATCCCTCTTGAAAGGACTTAACCTTTCTTACGAAGGCATCATCGTCTTCGTCTTCGGAGTCGAAATTATCCGATCCGGTTTCCGACTCCAATCTCGCCTCTATGGCGGCAAGCACGGACTCTGTTTCCGAGTTCATCGTCTGGTTGACGGATGTCGGATCTTCCGTCTCTGTGACGGGTTTTGGTTCTTCCGTCTCTGTGACGGGTGTATTGTTGTTATCTGCCTCTTGCACGGGATTTCCGTCATCCGTGTTTTCAGCGATCTCGGATTGCACCATGCCGATAAAGTGCGTATCACTGTTTTGTCGGCGATCTGAGCAAAATCCGGCATCATAGTCGTCTTCGACTGGGTATAGGGCGGGTGGGAAATACTTGCTTCCACCGCAAAACCCCATTGCCTCTGCGGTTAATCCGATAAAGATGTTAGCAGATCCAATCGGTAAAACGCAGGCACTTACCAGGTGGTTTTGCGCCGGTATGTAGGATCCGTTGTCGAGGAAGCGCCCGACGTCGTCGTCGAATTCCAAGCTTCCGACAGTGATCGATCTTCCAATTCCGCCTAATATCCCAGATCGGAACTTCACGCCTGACGTCGTTTGCCCCACGGTGGGCGCCAACTGTCGAGACATCGTAGTAGTTTTCATAGACTGGGGTGCCATGAGACTACGGTAGAGACGTGGGGTAACGGGATAGCGTAGTAACACAGAACACGGGATTTTACCCAGGTTCGGTACGTCGCGACAGTACGGCGTACCTACTCCTGCACTTCTCACTAATTGGGACTAAAGCCCGTATAACAGGGTTACAATGTGAGGGAATAGATCTAGCTACTCGACGAGGATGAACTTCCCGGCGAGTTGCGTAGAGCTTTAGTTTGTGTCTAACTTAACTTATCTAATCTATCTCCCGTCCGGCTTTATATAATAGCCGGATTAGGGCTTACAGAACAAGAAACCTAGAAGACTACGTTTAACTTGTAACTTGGAAAGTAAGGAATCCGTCTTCTCCTCCAAGCCAGATCACGCGGGCCGTGATCCGGGTTCTTCTAGAATCCGGCTTCTGCGCGTCGGACTACTGGGCCGCCCAATGGACCTAAGCCCATTACCATGTAGGCCACCCTGGTAGTCCGCCTCTTTTGTCTACCATCTTCTATACCCCTATTCAGTATATATCCGACAGCATCTTCTCGTCAGAAGAAGATGATGGCTCAAGCGGGCTTGCTAGTGTCCTCGGGTTCTGAGGAAGCTATAACTCCCAAGGCGCGGTGGATCTCCGAGCATAACACATGGAGCAGCCCCGACATTCCTTCCTCGTGCACCAACCACGTTCCCGAAGACGAGGAGTGACTTGGGATGTTAGCCTCTTCTCCCTTTTTGGCATTTTATGACAAAGGGGGAGAATGAGTATATTAGGTTGAGCCGGGATTTGCATGGGTGGATTCACAAGCTTGCTATCTTTGTTATTTTCTCATGCTTGTGTCTCCGTTTTAGTTGAACCTGTTATTTGGTGTTGAAACTTTTAAGTTGGAGTGTGGTGTAAGACTTGTTATCTCGTTAAGTACTATCTCTCTATTGCAAGTTTTGTGCCTAGCTAATTTTTAGTTCACTTGTGTGCAATGCTATCAAATCCTTTCTCAACAATTGTGTTGTCATCAAACACCAAAAAGGGGAAGATTGAAAGAGCAGTTCCCTGCTTTGTTTTGATGTTTGTTGACAACACAATTAGAATACTAATGTGTGCTAAGTGTTTTCAGCGTATTGAGCATATATTTCATATCATGGTAATTCCCTTTGTGCTAATTGTTGAAATCAACCTCCATGGTGGGTTTTCTATCTGAGACGGTACTACCGGGCGCCGTCCGATACTACCGGATTTCCAAGGAATGCGTACTGGATTCGAAGCTCTACCTTTTGTTTAATCCGGAACTACCGGGAGCGTGTGGTAGTTCAGCGCGGTACTACCGCACCCGCGCGGTAGCACCGTATTTCCATGGAAGAAATAGTTTTTGTGTACTGGACATGAAGCCCCACCTTCTAGTTAGTTCGGAACTACCGGGCGCGTCCGGTAGTTCAGCGCGGTACTACCGCACCCGCGTGGTAGTACCGGATTTTCCTGGAAGAATCAAGTTTTGCGTACCGGACTCCATCGCCAACCTTGTGGTTAATCCGGAACTACCGAGGACGTCTGGTAGTTCATCAAGGTACTACCGACCGTTGTTTCTGTCTGCGAAGCTACGTTGACCAAAGGTGGAGATATGCACAGGCGGTACTACCGGACGTCGTCCGGTAGTACCGGGTGAGGCAATAAATGCCCCAAACGGTCAGATTCGTGGGATGGGTATAAATAGCCCATCGCCTTCTTCCCCAATATCTAGTTCGTCCAAGCGTTGAAGGCTATTTATTAGAGCTCACCAAATCTTCGATTTCTCTCAATCCCTCCACCCAAACTCGTTGATTCTTGGAGGATTGAAGGAGAAGCCCCCGATCTACATCTTCACCAAGCCGTTCTTTATTTCCCCCTCATTCACTTGAGGGATCTAGTCTGGGGTTTCCTTGTGGAGAACCTAGATTCCATTGCTACATTTGTTGGTGATTGGTGATTGTTGGGAGCCACCAATTCGGTTGTGGGTGTGTGCCCCAAGTGTGTTTGTAAAAGATTCGATTCCCGCCTCAAAGGGGATCAATAGTGGAAGGTGAACTAGGACTTTGTGGCGGGGTTCATCGGAGAATAGGGTGAGGCCTTTGTGGCGTTGAGTAGGCCTTTGTGGCGAGCTCACACCCCTCCAACGAGACGTACTCCCTTAACAAGGAGGAACTCGGGAATACATCGTGTCTCCGCGTGCTTCATATCGGTTACCTCGTTCCCTTCCTCCTTTACTTATACTTGTAAATTGTTTGTGCTTGTTCTTGTCATATAGGTAAATTCACTGTAATTACATTATCTACAGAATTTACCTTTGTGTCAAACCTAATCTTGAAGAAAAATTAAAATTGGTCGTACCACCTATTCGCCCCCCCCCCTAGGTGGCCATACATTACCATCACTCTCCCACGGGAGTATCTCACTCACATCGAGGATGCAAAGACCTCCAAGGAGGCTTGGGATAACCTTGACACGTTGTTTCAAGAAAATGAAAGCATCCAATCCTCAAAGTATGATGTTGCCTTAGACAAGGCCGAAAACTTTGTCATGCAAGAAGATGAGACTCCTGAAGAGATTTATAGAAGAACCGTCACCCTTGAAAATCAATTAAGGGATTTAGGAAAGGAGAAGATCACCGATGAGTGGATCAAGAGAAAGTTTGTCAAAGCAATCACACCTTTCGAGAAGAACCTCTCCACTAGCATCCGAACAAGAGCTGACTACAACACCCTCAACTCCATTGGTGTTTTAGTGAGTTCATTGCTATATCCCTGTCTCAAAAGAGTGTGGATGATGCCCTTGCCTGCTCAAGAGGAATGGGAAAGTCTCCCAAACTAGCCTTGAAGTCAAAAGCGGTTGCTATTATGCTAACAATCCACCAATAGTTAGTGTAAGTAGAATGGAGACGCAATGACTCTCAAATATTTTTGTATTTTCATGAAAAGATAATAATAAATTGAAATTCAAATAATCAATAATGCTTTGCTGAAGTTCCCACAAATCCTCCGGGATTTCGGAAAAGAGGAGCAGCGGGCGTTCATCCAATTCTCGACAGGAGCTCCTCAACTCCGACTTGGTGGCCTAGATTCGCTTGATCCAAAGTTCACCGTTGTGTGGAAGGTTCGCAATTCTTTTCACATACTTCAGGTGCTCTATCAGAATTGTTTTCCACTTGGTGGGCTACCAGAATTCGATAGATAGATAGATAGATAGATAGATAGAGAGATAGATAGATAGATAGATAGATAGGGGAGCGGCGTTTTGACTCCCGAGCTCACCTGCCCCTGATAATTTCCAAATTCAAAAGTATGAAAACACTTCAAACAAATATGAAAAAACAGAGAGCTAACATATGATAATGTTAAACATACTTGCAAACTTTTGTTACAAAATGATTTTTGTGTTGCCCTGTACAAAAAACAGTGCTCACTTTTGAGATATGTTGTTGCCAAAAATGAACATAATTTTTGTACAGTACAGCACACAAGCCATTTCGTCACGAAACCTTACACGTATGTTGAACATTAGCATATGTTTGGTCCCTATTATTTTCATATTTATTTGAAGTATTTTAATTTTTGTTTGGAATTTCAGAAACTACCAGGAGCAGGTGAGCTCAGTAGTCACATTGAATTTCAGGATAGAAATCATCATCAAATTAGATGTCTTTGTACCACAGGTAACTCATCGTCAGAATATAAGATTCAAACAACACTTTGTCCAAGACAGCCAAAAAAGGTTTAAATGGAGCTACTAGTTCACCACGCAGTCTACCAAAAAAGTACCGTAGCTCAACTAACTGAAAATCCTAAGAACTCTGAATGTTCCCTGCTAGAACAAGTTATTAAAAAAATTAAATTCAGAACTTTCTTGCGTGATTTGATAAATTAGCCTTCTCATTTCCACAAAAACCTGCAAGGAAAACCATGATACCACTGAGTATAACAACACAAGAACAAGAAGGCTGCAATGTTATGTAGCAGACAAGAGAAAATACAGTGTCAAAGATGAGCAGAAGAGACCTGACTGAGTGATTCCTCAAATCCATGGGTAGCTACAGAAGAGACCTGAGTGATTCCACAAGCCGGTGGGCAGCATCTCCATCAGTGTTGGGTGTGCACTCCAGTGGATCAATCGGCGCAGCAACAGACAGCGAGTAGGAGAGGCGAAAGCTGACGAGGTTCTCCCTGAGAGCGCCGATCTTGGTCGTGCCGGAAAACGCCGTCTCGGCATCGACGCGGCTCTTGAAGATCACCACAGCGACTGAGAAACTCTCTGCCCTGGCTTCCATGACAGGCCCAAACTGGCTGAAGATGGTGACGAGGTCACTGGTGGAAGGGACGTCATTCGGACCGGTGAAGTTGAGCACAAGCCCAGCCAGCAAAGGTTCATCCTTGAGGCCACCATTCTGCAGTTTGGCTGGAGGATGATGATGATCAGCAGCCCCTGTGCAGCGTGCCAAGAAACCTGAATTCACCTTAGGCGTGCTGCGGTTCACCGGTGACACTGACATGTGTTGCGCCGCCTGGCTCATGAGCTTCCCAATCTTGGTGGTCATCTGCTGAGACGGGGGCTGTGGCCTAGGTCCAAAATCCTCCAGCTCCATGGCATCATCTCGGCCGCACCTTGACATCCCCCATTTGTCGCCGACGTTTCCTCCCCTTGGCCTTCTCCTCTTGGCACGGCGTGCCGCTGGCGTGGTCGTGGTCGTGGCTTCTTCCATGGGGCCGTCGTCGATGCCCTCGCAAGCCGTGTACACTGGGAGTTCCCTGGTGCCCCTCCACCGAGTGAAGGCCGTGAGCTGCGCCGTGGCGATGGTGAGGTCGACCCTGTCGGTTCCGGCCATGGGCGCCACCGCCAGCGCGGAGAGGTACCCGAGGAAGGCCTCGGCGCGGAGCGCGTCCCTCGTGAAGGCGGCGTCCACCACAGCCCCGCGCGCGCCTCTTCGAATGCCGGCGTTGTCGATCGCCTGCTTCTTGGCGACGCCGTCGCTGATGGTGCACTGGCACGCCAGGCCGGCGTCCACGCGACGCGCGACCTCGCCCAGCGCGTCGTCCACGGCGGAGGCGAACGGGGACAGGGTGGTGCCGCCGTCCAGAAGCTGGCTCTGGATGGCGGCGAGGTGCGGGAAGCCGTCGCGGAAGGGGAGGAGCGCCTCCTCGTCGGCCACCCACGCGAAGCACTTGTCCCAGAAGCAGGCGACCAGAGTGGAGCCGCGCCTCCGGCGCTCCCGGAGCGCGAGCGCCGACGCGTCCGCCGGGCCGAACACCTGCGCCGGCCACCACGGGTGGCTCTTCACCTTGGCCCACACCAGCCGAGGCGGCGCCGCCAGCCCGCCGTGCTCACCCTCCTCGTCCTCCTCGAACGCGCAGTCGTACCGAACGCGCTGGTCCTTCTCCACGCACTTGGCCACACGCGCCAGCGGCAGCGCCACCTGCTTCCTTGCCCGGCGGTCGTAGGTGCCCTGGAGCAGCGCCGCCACGTCCGGGTGCATGACGCGGAGCCTCGCCGGGCGACCCACGGCGCTCCCGAACCATTCGTCGTCGTTCTTGGCAGCGGCAGCGCCTTCCTCCGGCGCCATGTGACGACCCGCGAGCCTGTGAGCAAGCAGCGACAAACGATCAGGGCGCGTGAACGTACGCCTCCGCTTCTTGTCGGACGGGACAGGTCCTTACCGGAGAACGAGGGTGGCGGCGGCGGACGAGGACGACGGAGACGCAGGGGTTTGGTTGGTTGGGTTTTAGGAGGAGGCGATGAAAGAAGACAGAGTATTTGCAGTTCAATTGTGTGGGTGATAAGAAGTGAGTACAGTAGTACTGTACAAGTTTTTGTTTCTCTTTTTCTGGTACTATCCAAATCTTTTTACTGTCCAAGCTTATCATTTGGCAGATGCCATTCATTTGAGTTCAGGAGAAAAAAAAAGAGTCCGAAAACAAAATAGTACTACTTCTTGGAGTAAATTGTTCTGCATTTCTGTCCAATAATATGCAGCAAGTTGATGCCTGATTTGCCAGATGAAACTGATACGGAGTACGATAAAAGATGTGGCTGCGATATGCAGTCGTCGTTGCCGTTGGGAAGGTAAATGAAGCTGAGGATGAGGTGTGCGTTGCAAATCACAGGGAGGCAGCATTGGGATGGGATGGGATCCCCAGCAAAAGTTGGGGAAGAGAAGATGCCAGAAAGATGAAATCTGTTGCGAAAAAGAGGATGCCTCTGAACCCTTGTCTGCACCTGCCGCGGCAGCAGAAGCTGTTGCACGTAAAAGATCATGTTGGCACGTTGCCTTGGTTTGCTTCAATGAACGTTACTCTGTTGTACTTCCATGCCACAAAAAGACAGAGTCTATGGAATGCAATTTTGTAGGTGACGACTAGACTAGTAGCAAATGAGTAAACCTCGTTTGTGTTCTTTTTCAAACAAAAACGTTGCTTTTTTTCCTTTGCTCGAAAAAAAAATGTTTTTTTTTCCAAATATTTATCAGTTGTAGCTAGAGATACCATATATTTGAGTTCGGTGAAAACAGGCTATTTTTTCAAAATAATATTTTTTATTTAATTTGAGAAATGATACACGAATTCAAAATTTTGCAGAAATAATACCTGGTCGTGGTAGGCTAAATCGATTGGAACTAATCATGGTGGCCCAACACGACAGGTCCCACGGTGTCCCGTGGTGGCCATCCATTGGCTCGGCCACGTCGACAACCGAGTCGTTTGGTGGAAGAACATTTCTTGATCCCTAGTGTTTTATGTTTTAGATAACAACACTAGTGATGGTTTAACATCATGTTGACTGGTGCAGGTTTTACAAATGAAATCATACACACCGGTGCCACCAAAAAGCTCAACGAAAAGCTCACTGTCTAGGTCAGAATAATTGCTTAGGTCGGATATTCCAGTGCTAAGTATTCCATGCCAGAATATTGGCTAAGGACTTGTATGGCAACCTCACTCGAAAGGTCGGAATATTTGGCTTAGGTCGTATATTCCAGTGCCAAGTTTTCCTCGCCAAATAATTGGCTAAGGACCAGAGTGGCATTCTCTCCAAAAAAAAAAGCCGGAATATTGCCCAGGGCTGGATATTCCGGTGTCCTGTTCCTAGTCGAGAAATCGGCTAAGGACCTCGTGGTTTGCTCGCAGAAGCCACCCGGATTATTAGCCTGGAAATTTGCTCCAGGGGCCGGATATTCCAGGGAGGAAATTCCACGTTGAGAAAATGGCTAAGGACCTAGGTGGTTCTCTCGCAGAATTGACCCAGAAATTTTAGGACGGAATATTGGCAGGAGGCCAGATATTCCGGGGTTGCTGTTGAAGATCGCGGAAACGACTAAGGGCTCAAGTGGTTTGCTCAGAGAGGTGGCCCGGAACTTTGGCCAGAATATTTGGCAGGGGCCCGGATATTCCGCCCCCAACTTACCCGAGATATTCCGGCCCCCAAATCAAGTCAAACGGCAAAATTTCGAGGAGGCCTATAAATACCCCCCTCCTTCTCCTACCTCCAGCTAGCTCGTTCAGCATTGAAGGACACCACTAGTTGAGCTCACCAACCCTTGAGATCTCCCGATCCCTCCATTCAAACTCGTTGATATTCGAATGATTGAAGGAGAAGGCCGCGATCTACAACTTCACCAAGTCGTTCTTCATTTCCCCTTCATTCATTTGAGGTATTTGTGTCTAGGGTTTCCTTGTGGAAAACCTAGACTTCATTGTTATCACATGTTGTTTGTAGCAGATTTGTTGGTGTTCTTGAGAGCCCCCAATTCAGTTGGGTGTGTGCCTCAAGCTCATTTTAAAGGCTCCGGATTCCGCCTTGAAGGATTCCATAGTGGAAGGTGAACTAGACCGTTGTGCCGAGGTTCATCTGAGAATAGGGTGAGAACTTTGTGGCGTTGAGTAGGCCTTCATGGGGGAAACTCACAGTCCTCCAACGAGACATACTCGCATCAAAAGGAGGAACTCGGGAATACATCCTTGTCTTCATGTGCTTCCGCTATCTGCTTATTCTATCCTTTACCTTTACTTTGTGTTTGTCTCTTGCCTAGTGTAGCTCTTTCCATATAGATAAATTCACCATAGTTGCATATCTATAGAATTTACCTTTGTGTCAAGCCTAAATCGAAAAGGTATTAAAATTTTGAAGTAGCACCTATTCACACACACCCCCTTAGTTGTCCATACTATCCATTCAATTGGTAGCACAACCTTGACTCTTAATTCGGGTTTAATTGTCTAAGAGTTAGCATGGCCATCAGAGAGAAAGCTACCATGCCCGTGGCTCTGGCCACCATGGATGATCTTAAGGAATTGCAAAATTCCTTGACCTCCTCCATGGAGACGCAAATGCAAGGGTTGCGTGAAATTATAATGCAACTCATGAAAGCGAAGGACAAAACTTCTCCCTCATCAGCGTCACGGGAAGAATCTATTTCGGAGGACAAAGGTGAGGAGGAAGAGCGTGAAACAACTAAAAGTGAAAAATCATATACTAAGAAACCTTCACATTCTAAGGGAGAGGATGGAAATGAAGATTACCATAAAGTTCCCGGTTGGTACTCTCCCATCCTATCCCACATCCTCATATAAAAAATATAGGTGACCCACCTAAAATTGATGCAGATTCTTTTGGCATATGGCAATATTTCATGAAAACTTACATGAACTATTTTTGCATTGAGCTATGGAGAATCATTGAAGATGGATACAAGCCCGTTGATCCAAAGAACTTGACAAGAATAGAAGTGGTTGATTGTCAACTCAACTTTTCTGGCTTTGCACATGATCCGACAAGCTGTGGTGTGAAGATCATGCCACACATTCAATAATTCTCCACCGCCAAAGAAACATGGGATGTTCTTTTCTCCATGTTTGAGGGAAATCAAAGCCTAAAGATGAATAGGTTTTATGCCTTGAGCAATGTGACCGAATGGCTTCTATATGCATGATGGTGAAATCCATGAGGACATGTATCCAAGACTCAAGACCCTTGCTACCACCTTTAGTAGTCTTGGTGCCACTTACGTTGATGATGCTTGGATCAAGAGAAAATATGTGAGTGCCCTCCTGCCATTTGATCCCGTGGACATGAAGAGACTTCAAGGAAGACACAACTACCATCTCATGACTTCAAATGAGGTTTTGCAAAAGATGGCATCATATCAAGTTCAAACAAAGCTTTCTCAAGACTCTCGTGCTCGTGATATTGGAATTCACAAAGGGGCCTATGTTGCTTTGAACGCCAAGGTTGTGACCAAGGTCGTGGACAATGAAGAAGAGGTTGAATCGGAAGGAGAGTTGGCTCCTCGAAAGGCCAAAGAGTATTATACGGTGATTAAGGAATATATTGTTCTTGCCGCACAAAATTTTTGGAGGAACCCTCCCAAGGACAAGGAATATGTTGAGGAAAAGACCAAGTCAAGTTATGGCAAGGAAGGGGCGCAAAAAATGAGGTATTGTTTCAATTGTTGAGACAAGTATCATTTCGTTGCCGAGTGACCTTTTGAGAATAGAGAAACTCAAGGAGAGAGACTTGCCCTCAAGGATAAGTCAAAGATCACTCACAAGAAGCCTTTATTCAAGTAGAAATCCTCCAACAAGAAGAAAACTTCAAGGATTGTGTTAGTGACTCAAGAGTAGTATGCTTCCGGTGATGACGATGAAGAAGAAAACGAAGAAGAAGAAGAAACCACAAGTGAAGTGGCTGCTATTTCTATTGCATATTCATCATCTCCATCTCTCTTTGAATCCCCCAATGAGAATCTTCCCCATGATTCTGCAAAGTGTTTCACGGCCAAGGCCACCAAGGTATCATCTTCTTCCATCCCTAAGACTCGACATGTAAAGAATGATCTTGCTAGTCTTAGTGTAGAAGATGGAATTTCCTCTTTGGATCACTTTATGATTAACTTGCGAGGTGAGACCAAAAATCACTTTGAGATTCTCATGACCCAATTAGGAGAGGCTCAAGATCTTCTTGAGAAGAAAGGTGTCGTGAGAGGGAGGATGCTCTTGAAATTGCATCTCTCACTAATACTCTTGAGGAAGAGCATGGACTTCGAGTCTCTCTTAAGGAGAAACTTGAGACTATTGAAGATCGCATAATGAATTAATGTCTAAGATCACTAAGGAACATGAAAGTGCCATTGCTAAAGATAAAGTGGCTCCAAATAAATAGGTTGAGTCTTGTGTTGGTCATGATAAAATAACCGAGGAGCTAGAGAAGTTCACAGAGGCTCACAAGGCCTTGGAGAGTGAACACTCTACCCTCACCAAGTCACATGAAAAACTTCAAATTCAACTAGCTAAATTCAATATGCCTAGTACCTATACTTCTTCTTGTGATCATGAAAATATTCTTTAGGAGAATTCTAGGATGGAGGAAGAGCTTGCAAGAATTAAGGGAAAGGGCCCTAGTTTGTTGAGAATGTGGTAGCTCCAAGGACAAAAAATGGCAAGCAAGGTATTGGCTACGTTGAGCAAGAACAAGAAGAACAACAAGAAGAAGGTCAAGCCCGCAGAAGCAAAGAAGAATATTTGTGCGAGTGGGGTTATCATTAGGGAGGAAACCACTCGTAACAACTCCGAGGGACCTAACAATCCTCACCACTTTTTATTTGTTGATTATTATGGTGATGTGCAAGATAAATATGTTGGTCCTTATGATGGTTACATTGACTATACTATTTGAGTTCCCAGGACCCTTGTTGCTAACATGAGAGGACCCTCCATGGGTCCTAACTCAAGTCAAGTATCTCTTGTAGGACTATGCTTCCGGTGGGTCAAAATGGATACTTGATAGTGGATGTACAAGTCATATGACCGGAAGCAACAAGCTAATGACGGAGTTGACACCAAATATATATCACGCAACCGTCACTTATGGAGATAAGTCAAAATCCAAGCTAATGGGCTTCGAAAAGGTGGTTGTTGCTCCTAACATCACTCTTGTGAATGTCATGCTTGTCGAATACCTTGGTTACAATTTACTGGCAGTTCATGCCTTAGGAAATATGGGTTTCTACGCCTTCTTTGAACCTGATATAGTGGTCCTCTTGTGGAGAAAGACTCTTGATGTCGCTTTTGTGGGAGATGTAGAAAATGAGTTGTATGTGGTAGACTTTTAGGGGTCAACCAACACTCAAGTGATGTGTCTTTTTGGAAAGGTGGACGTGGGGTAGTTGTGGCATTGGCACTTATCCCATGTCAACATGAGATCTTTGCAAAGCCTTCACAAGGGTGGCCACATCCTCGGACTAAAAGAAAATGTTTCTTTTGCCAAAGATTGCGTTTGTAGGGATTGTGTTGAAGGAAAGATGTATTATTCTCCCCACCCAAGAAAGACTACCATCTCATCAAAGAGTATATTGGAACTTCTTCATATGGATCTCTTTGGTGTCGTGCCCAAAGCTAGTCTTGGTTGGAAGAAGTATTGCTTGGTGATTATCGATGACTATCCAAGATATACTTGGGTTTATTTCTTAAAGTTGAAGAGTGAGATCCAACAAGCCATCATCGACTTCTCCAATCAAGTTCAACGTCAACACAATGTCCCCATCTTGGCCATTAGAAGTTACAATGGCTCTGAATTCAAGAACAAGACCCTAAATGAGTTACTTAGTGAAGAGGGAATTCGTCGTCAATATTCTGCTGCTTATACCCCTCAACAAAATGGTGTAGCCAAAAGGAAGAACCGGAAACTTATGGATATGGTAAGGTCCATGTTGGCGGAGTATAAATCTCCTCCATATCTATGTGCCGAAGCCATCTCAATGGCATGTCATTCATCAAACCGGCTCTACCTCCGCAAAGGGTTAATGAAAACTCCATATGAGATACTCAGTGGAAAAAACCCAAGTATCTCCTACTTTTGTGTCTTCGATTGTAAGTGTTTCTGTTTGGTAAAAGGAGTTCATTTGTATAAATTCCAATCTAAATCTCTTGAGGGTACATTTGTTGGTTATGGTGCTGAATCCCAAACATATAGAGTCTTTAAAAAGGCCTCACAGATTGTCATTGAATCTAGTAGTGTGGTTTTCGAAGGAAATGATGGCTACCAAGTGGCGCAATTTCATGTTTCTAATGTATATGTTGAAATGCCTCAAGAAGCCATGGGAAGAACGAGTGTGGGATTTTTTCGTCCCATTGAGGGACACCTTGTGACGGATCGAGAAGAACTATGCTCTACTCAACTTGAGCCCACGTCTACACTAGAAGACATGGCAATGGAGCAAGTGATGCACCCACAAAGAACAAGACCAAGACCCTCCTCTTGTTGATCAAGTTGCTACGCAAGAACCAAGTTCTCCTATCATTCAAGCTAGCCAAGATCAACCTTCCTCTTCTCATGTGGAAGCAAGCCATTATGATAATCAAGGCCAACATTCCGATCAAGCCGAGGACCCAAATGATCAAGATGATCAAGTGATTCCTCCTCACAAAAATGAGGAGATCGAAGCCCATCGTGAATCAAGTATTGCTAGAGGTTTGAAGAAAATTGACTATTCCGATGATAAAGTGTTGGGTGATCTAAGAGGGAAAAGAACCATGATACGTCCATTTTGCATCATTGTTTTATATTGTTATTTTCTGTTATTCATCGATATATTTTATGTTATGATGCATTACTTATGTTATTTTATCTTATTTTGCATGTTTCATAATTTTTGGAGAATAAACATCGGGACCAGAAATCTGATGGAAAAATACCATCGAGATACCATATTTTGGAAGATCAGAACAAGAGGGGGGACATCGGAGAGGTCTTAGAAGTCTAGATGAGGGAGCCAGCCACGAGGAGAGCCAGAGGGGGGCCACCAGGGGCCCACACCATGAGGTGGCGCCCCCCTTGGCCGCGCCGCCAGGTGGGGTGGCCACCCTGGCCCACCTCTGGTTGACCTCTTTCGCGTACTTGACCCCCGGGGAACCCTAATCCCCAGACTATCATCAAATAATTATTCCGCCACCGCCTCAGGGCGGAAAACACCCGAGAGAGAAAAGCTCTCTGGCAGGGAGAAATCTGTCGGGGAAATTCCTCTCCGGAGGGGAAATCATCGCCATCGTCATCGTCATCACTCCGGTCATCATCAAGATCGTCATCATCATCATCATCATCATCATCACCACCAGCACCATCACCCTCATCATCCACCGTCATCCCTCTGTAACAATTAGGGTCCTCTATCGTTGTTTTAATTAGATCTCTCTCCCGGTGTGGATTACTTGTTAGTAGTTGATGCTTGTGAGATTTATCGGTGTTAGCACTCTATGACCAGATTGTTATTATGCATTATATCACATTTGATTATCATCGATATGATGTATTGTGAGTAGTTCGTTTAGTTCTTGTGGACATGGGAGAAGTCATGATGTTAATAGTGAAGTTATATTGAAGTAATATCTCGTGGTTCGGTATTTAAATTGTTGTGCTATCCTTCTAGTGGTATCATGTGAACGTCGACTACATAATACTTAACCTTTATGGGCCTAGGAGGATGCATTGTGTATTTGGATACTAATTGTGGGGTTGTCGGAGTGACAGAAACCTCAACCTCCGTTAGGAAACCAATGCACGAGGGGGCGTAGAATCCCGGAGTTTGAAGGTTGTGGTTAGATTTATCTTAATTACTTTCTTGTATTTACGGATACTTACGAGGGGTATAATCACAAGTATTTATTAGTCCTAGTTTGGCGGTGCATTAGCATAGGTTCACCCACACAACACTTCACGAACCAATGGATATTAATCAACTATAACGAAGCAAAAGCACTTGAAGAAATTCCCATGTGTCATTGAGAACGTTTGGTAGTCATAAGTAACACAACCGGCTTGTCCTTTACTAGCAAAAGGATTGTGCCCCTCGCTGCAATATTATTTAATGATCTTTATTTACTCGCATTTATTTATCTGCTATATAAAAAACCTCCAAAACCCCGTTTGCTAGTGTTTACAGTGAATCCTCTATCCAACCTGCTTGTCAACACCTTCTGCTCCTGTTGGGTTCGACACTCTTATTTATCAAAATTACTATGATACACCCCCTATACTTTTGGGTCATCAAGACTATTTTATGGTGCCATTGCTGGGGAGTGAAGCGCTATTGGTAAGTGGAATTGGTAAGAGAAACTTTTACTGTAAGTGTTTTTTTTCTGTCTACTGTTTTATGTCATCATGGATAATACTTTTGATTCTCTGTTTAGAGGTACTACTACTATCACTGCTAGGGTAGTAAGTGACCCGTTATCTACTGAATTAGATCCTTATAAAATACATATGAAAATTGTTGGACGTGTTATGGATAACTACTATTACGGTGATGGAACTGTCCATCCCGGTGATCATTTGCTCTTTATACATGAATTATGCGAGTTATTCAGGTATGCAGGTAATACAATGGATAAAGTTAAAAGGAAATTATTTTCTTTATGGCTTAAAGGAAGAGCCACTGAATGGTTCAAATTACTGAAGAATGGTGAATCTATTGGATGGGAGGAAATTGTTCCTCTCTTTTATTCTAAATTTTATCCTCCAAGTGAGATTCATAAAGACCGGAATCAAATCTTTAATTTCTGGCCTCATGATGGAGAGAGTATTGACCAAGCGTGGGGGAGAATGAAGTTATTAATGCTCAAATGTCTCGTTCATGAACTCCCGCGTAATATTGTTGTCAATAATTTTTATGCAAGGCTTCCTCTCCTTAATAAGGATTTATTGGATGCTTCTTGTTCTGGATCATTCACACGTATGAAGGAAGAAACTAAATGGGATCTTCTTGACCTTATTAAAGAAAACACTGATGGATGGGAGAACGACAAAGGTAGAAAGTCAGGTATAAATTATGACTATGAATGCATTAAATCTTTTATGGGAACCAATGATTTCTATGATGTTAGTGCTGTTTGCAGTCTTGATTCTCAATTTTTTGTAAACTGTGTTAAAGCTTTTGCCTCCTATATTGATATTCCTAAAAATAATTATCACAAGTACCATGCACCTTATAAAGATATTGTTCCTGCTAGTAATATAGAAGTGCATGCTATTAATCCTACTGTTCCTGACCCTTATGTTGAAAAAGTGCATTTCCCTGCTAAAGTGAAAGAACACTCTATGGTGGCTAGTGTGGTTAATAAGAGTAATAAGAAATCTATTGAACCTGATGAACAAATGACTGTTAAATCTGCAGTAGCAATAGCGAAATATCTTGTTTGCGGAAATGTGGAGGATGAACACATTGTCTTCTGTGAGGATGCTTCTAATATTGTTTCCCATCCTCATAGACCTAAGAAAACTAGTGTTCTTGTGATTTCTATTAAGATTGGTGATCATTTCTATTATGGTTTGTGTGATATTGGTGCTAGTTCTAGTGCCATACCTAATGAGCTTTATAGAGAAATTATGCATGAAATTGGTTCTTGTGAGCTTGAAGATATTGATGTGGTTATTCAGCTTGCTAATAGAGACACTGTTTTTCCTATTGGTATTTTTAGAGATGTGGAAGTTTTATGTGGTAAAACTAAATATCCCACTGATTTTCTAGTACTTGGTAAGGCTGCTAGTAAGACTTGTCCTATTATTTTTGGTATAGCTTTCTTGAACACTTGTGGTGCCATTATAGATTGTAAAAGAGAGAAGATTTTGACTAAATTTGATGGAAAATCTTATGAGTTCAATTTCTGCAAATTTGCTAGAGCACCTTATGAATCTAAATTGACTGATGAGAATTTTAAAGTTGAACAACTTTCTTCTATTGCTCTTGCTCCTAACAATGCTTTGCATCAATATATGGAGGACCACGAGAGTGAGGTCTTTAGGGAAGAGAGAAATGAGATTGATGATATTCTTTTTCGTCAACCAGTGATATTGAAACATAATTTACTTGTGGAAGACTTGGGTACCACATTTCCGCCCAAGGAGGATCCTGTCTTTGATCTAAAATCTTTGCCTGATGATCTCAAATATGCTTATATTGATGATAAGAAATATATCCTGTTATTATTAGTGCTAAACTGCCAGGTGAAGAAGAGGAAAGATTTTTAGGAGTTCTGAAGAAACATCGAGGAGCTATTGGATATACTATTGATGATTTGAAGGAAATTCCTCCTACTATATGTCAGCATGCTATTGCTAAAAGTGGGAAAGAAGAGGTCTTTATTTTTAATTTTGATCCCACTATTTTTTAGCCTGGTATGAATTGTGTGCTTTTAGACCATGACAAACATGCTTTATGTGATAATTATGTTGTTGAGTTTGTTCATGATGCTACTGAAATTATTATGAGAGAGAAAAATATGGTTGTATTAATTTTCATGTTACTGAAACACCTCTCTCTTTGTTGGAAGTTTTGAAATTGCTCTTGTTCTACTTTCCCATGATTTCTAGTTTGAGCATATTTAATTTATTTATTTACTCCCTCCGATCCATATTAATAGGTCCTGAAGTGGATGTATCTAGCAATAAAACATGTCTAAATACATCCACTTCAGCACCTATTAATATGGATCGGAGGGAGTACAATATTCCTATGAATAGGAAGTAGGTTAGACTTAAATTTGTTTTATGCTTGCTTATTTATGCTCTATTTTTTTAATTCATATTTCTTATGTGAGCATCTTCTTTCTTTCTCTGCCTAGCTGAAAGGCGTTAAAGAAAAGCACTTCTTGAGAGATAACCCATGATTTTATTTTTTCTTTGTTTTTCTCCATTTTCTTTGGGTCAAGGTGTTGTATACTTCCTTAGCAACTCATTTGTATAGTTATTTTCATGTATTAGTTGTGCCAAGTAAAGTTTCTAGCGGAAATTTGGAGTTGATTTTGGATTTCTGCGCAGAAAAAAGATTTCTGCTGTCCACCGTAAAAATTCTTGTAAAGCACAGAAATATCAAAATGACCTGAAGGTTTTTGTGCTTATTCCTGGGCTAATTCCGAAACTTTTTCATTCTTTACGTTTTTTGATTTGAGCAACTTAAGTGCCCTGGAAAAATTCGTCATTACTGACTGTTCTGGTTTTGGCAGATTCTACCATTTTTCTTGCATTTGCTCATTTACTATGTCAAGTGGATTTCTTTGATTCACGAAACATCAGTGGCTATAGAAAATCTTTAAAAGTATGAATAGAACTTGTGGCCATGCAGAAACCATGAATTTTTTATTATTGCACTAACCCTCTAATGCGAACTACTTTGAGTGTGGTGCGAAGGAAGTTTTCAAGGGTCAAGAGAAGAGGGTGATATAATGTGATCAAGAAGAGTGCAAGGACAAACTTGGGGATGACCCCGTGGTTCATCCTAGAAAATTCTAAGAATACTAAAGCGTCTAACCTTGGGGATGCCCAAGGAATCCCCTTCTTCATCAAGAAATTATCAGGTCATTTCTAGTGAAACTATATTTTTATTCGGTCACATCACAGGAATTTTACTTGGAGCGTCTTTTATTTGCCGTTCTGTTTTCTTTTATTTTCTCTTGTTTTACTTGCTTCAATAAATATCATTGGAATCTAGCATTCTTGTTTGGGAGAGATACACGCAGTTTAATTCCTAAGATGAAGGAAGTGGTAAGAAATGAGGTATTAAAACTTCTTGATGCTCGTATTATTTTTCCTATTGCTGATAGTAGATGGGTGAGCCTCGTGCATTGTGTTCCTAAGAAAGGAGGAATTACCATTGTACCTAATGAAAACAGTGAGCTAATTCCACCAAGAGTAGTAGTTGGTTATATAATGTTCATTGATTTTAGAAAGTTTAATAAAGTTACTAAGAAAGATCATTATCCTTTACCCTTTATTGATCAAATGCTTGAGAGGTTGTCTAAAAAAAACTCATTTTTGCTTTCTTGATGGTTATTCTGGGTTTTCTCAAATTGCTGTCAGGAAGCAAGATCAAGAGAAAACAATCTTTACTTGTCCTTATGGTACTTATGCTTATAGACGTATGCCTTTTGGTTTGTGTAATGCTACTTTCCAAAGATGCATGTATGCTATTTTTCATGGTTTTTGTGAAGAAATTGTGGAAGTATTCATGGATGATTTCTCCGTCTATGGAACTTCTTTTGATAACTGTTTGCACGACCTTGACAAAGTTTTGCATAGATGTGAGGAAACTAATCTTGTTCTTAATTGGGAGAAATGCCACTTTATGGTTAATGAAGGAATTGTTCTTGGACATAAAATTTCTGAAAGAGGTATTGAAGGTGACAGAGCTAAAGTGGAAGCCATAGAGAAAATGTCGTGTCCTAGGGATGTTAAAGGTATTCGTAGTGTTCTTGGTCACGCTGGTTTTTATAGGAGGTTTATTAAAGATTTCTCTAAAATATGAAAGCCTCTTACTAATCTTCTTCAAAAAGATGTACCATTTGTTTTTGATGATGATTGTAAGGAAGCTTTTGAAACTCTAAAGAAGGCTTTAACCACTGCTCCTATTGTTCAAACACCTGATTGAAATTTACCTTTTGAAATTATGTGTAATGCTAGTGATTTTGCTGTAAGTGATGTTCTTGGACAGCGCATAGATAAGAAGTTTAATGTTATTCATTATGTTAGTAATACTCTTGATGCTGCTCAAAAGAATTATGCTACTACTGAAAAAAAGTGTTCTTAGCTGTATTTTTTGCATGTGATAAGTTTAGGCCTTATATTATTGATTCAAATGTTACTATTCATACTGATCATGCTGCTATTAGATACCTTATGGAAAAGAAAGATGCTAAGCCTAGGCTTATTAGATGGGTGTTGCTTTTACAAGAGTTTGATTTGCATATTGTGGATAGGAAGGGTGCTGAAATCCATGTTGCTGATAACTTGTCTAGATTGCAAAACATTACTTTTGATCCTATTCCTGTTAATGATAGTTTTCCAAATGAACAATTGGCTGCAATAAAGGTAAAACCCCAAGATAGTCCATGGTATGGTGATTATGCTAACTTTATTGTTTCAAAGTATTTGCCTCCAACATTTATAGCTCAACAAAGAAGAAAATCTTCTATGATTTGAGGCATTATTTTTGTGATGACCCACATTTATATAACGAAGGCGCAGATGGTATTATGAGAAGATGTGTTCTAGATCATGAACAACGTGAAATATTGAAGAAGTGCCATAGTAGTGCTTATGGAGGACATTGATACGTCTCCAACGTATCTATAATTTATGATGCTCCATGATAATATTATGCCAATTGCTACATGTTTTCTCCCTTCTTTATAGCATTTTTACACGTTTTCTGGGACTAACCTATTAACAAGATGGCAAGTGCCAGTTCCCTGTTTTCTGCTGTTTTTTATTTCAGAAAAGTTGTTCTGGAAATATTCTCGAAATTGGACCCCACAAAGCCCGAAGCGCCTATTTTCCTCGAAAGCATACAGAAGACCAAAGAGGAGTCGAAGACGGGCACCAGGGGGCCCACACCATGGGGTGGCGCAACCCCCCCTTGGCCGCGCCAGCTGGTGGTGTGGGGCCCCCAGGGCTCCACCGCCTTTGACCTTTCGCCTATATATTACCCTCCGATGGAAAACCCTAGGCACCTGATCAAATATCCCCGAAAAGTTCCGCAGCCGCCGTAATCGTCAACCCTAGATCAGGGGGGTTCTGAAGCTGTCTCCCGGCACCCTGCGGGAGAGGAGATCATCATCGGAGGCCTCTCCATCACCATGCCTACCTCCGGAATGATGCGTGAGTAGTTCATCCTTGGATTACGGGTCCATAGCAGTAGCTAGATGGTTGTCTTCTTCTCATATGCCTCCATGTTTAGATCTCGTGAGCTGCCTAACATGATCGAGATTGTTCTTATGTAATTCTATATGATGTGTTTGCTGGGATCCGATGAATATTGAACTTATGCCAAGTTGATTATAGTCTTTATTGCATATGTTATTTGTGATCCTGCATGTTTTCCTTTGCTAGTGGTTGCTCTGGCCAAGTAGTTGCTAGTGACTCCAAGAGGGAGTATTTATGCTCGATAGTGGGTTCATGCCTCCTTTTCGTCTGTGCTCGAGTGACAGAAACGTGACGGGGGAGGATGTGATGTTGCCACTAGGGAGAAAACATCGGTGTGAGTGCTCACGTGTACAATCATTGCTTACTTTACACACATTGTTTAATGCAATTATCTGTTGCTGGCAACTTAATACCTAAGGGGGTTCGAATGATAACCCGAGGGTGGATTATTAGTCATAGATGTAGTTGGATTACGGTCTATGTATATTGTTGTAATGCCTGCACTAAATATCATATTAGTCATCATGTCATGAATGTGCACTACGGTGCAACCTTTATTTGTCAATTTCCCAGCTGTAATTTTTTCACCCAGCATGCTATCTTTTATGGAGAGACACCACTAGTGAACCTATGAACCCCGGTCCATTTTCTTACACTGTTAAACAAACCACTACAATTTCTTGCTTTCTTTACTTACTGCAAGCATACATCATTTTCCACACTATATATCTAATCTTTGTTTTCAACAAGACCGGTGAGATTGACAACCTCACTGTACCGTTGGGACAAAGTATATTGGTTGTGTTGTGTGCAGGTTCCGCGTTGTTGCTGACACCAGTGAGGCGCCATCACCACCGTCAGTGGCATCAACCTTCCGAAGATCCTCTTCCTCCTACTGGATTGATAACCTTGGTTCTTAACTGAGGGAAATTCTTACCGCTTGCTCATCACACCCTCCTCTTGGGGTTCCCAACATGCTATTCATAGCAACAAGAATTCCTGGCACCATCAAGGTGTAGCAAGGAATTTCTGTCGCCACCGCAAGCATCAAGGAATTTATGGCGCTGTTGCCGGGGAGGAAGAAATCTTCTGGCAAGGGGAGTCTCTCACTCTCAACCTCTTTATTTTGTTTATTGTCTTGTTTTTAGTTTTGTCTTGTTTTGCTTCTCTATATCAAAAATACAAAAAAAATAGTTTACATTATAGCTGTTATTTATTTGCTTGGTGTTATTTTGCTAAAATGAGTTCCTCTGAGAATACTAAGTTGTGTGACTTCACTAGCACAAACAACAATGATTTTATTTACACACCTATTGCTCCACCTGCTCCTACTGCTGCTTTCTATGAAATTAAACCTGCTTTATTAAATCTTGTTATGAAAGAGCAATTTTCTGGTGTTAGTACTGATGATGCTGCCGCTCACCTTAATAATTTTTTTGAACTATGTGAGATGAAAAAACATAAAGATGTGGATGGAGATATTATTAAAGTGAAGTTATTTCCTTTCTCTTTGAGAGGAAGAGCTAAAGAATGGTTGCTATATTTGCCTAGAAATAGTATTGATTCATGGTCTAAGTGTAAAGATGCTTTCATTGGAAAATATTATCCTCCTGCTAAGATCAAATCCCTGATAAGTGACATAATGAATTTTAAACAATTTGATAATGAACATGTTGCTAAAGCTTTGGAAAGAATAAAAACTATGGTGAAGGATTGTCCCACTCATGGACTGACTACTTGGATGATTATACAAACCTTTTATGCAGGACTGAATTTCTCCTTAGGGAACCTATTGGATTCAGCTGCTGGAGGTACCTTTATGTCCATCACTTTGGGCAATGCAACAAAGCTTCTTGATGATATGATGATAAATTATTCAGAGTGGCACACTTAGAGAGCTCCACAAGGTAAGAAGGTAAATTCTGTTGAGGAAACCTCCTCTTTGAGTGAAAGGCTGATGCTATTACGTCTATGCTTGTTAATGGAAAGCTTAAGTTGATCCAAATAATGTTCCTTTAGCCTCTTTGGTTGCTCAAGAAGAGCATGTTGATGTGAACTTTATTAGAAATAATAATTTTAACTCCAATGCTTATAGAAATAATTTTGGTGGAAACAATTATAAGCCCTATCCTCCTACTAATGGTTATGGTAATTCTTATGACAATTCCTACAATAATAATAAAATCTCTACCTCTCATCTTGAAAACATGCTTAGAGAATTTATTAGCACACAAACTGCTTATAATAAATCTGTTGAGGAAAAGCTTGGTAAAATAGATGTTGTTGCCTCTAAAGTAGATAGCCTAGATATTGATGTTGAATTACTAAAACTGAAGGTTTTTCCACATGATGTTAAAGAAAGTAAAACTTAAAATGCCATCCAAGTTTTAATTGATAATAATGTTAGGTTGATGGCTGAATTACGTGCTAAGTGGGAAAGAGAAGATGAATTGGCTAGAAAGAATAATATTTCTAGAGTTTGCACTATCACCACCACTAGTAAAACTGAAGCTCCAAGTACTAGTAAAACTCCTACTATCAATGGTAAGGTAGTTGGTGTTAACAAAGTCTCCACCCCTTCGGTGAAACGTGCTAAATTGCCTCAAATTGCTGAAATTGCTCCTGATAAAATTGCTGAAATTTTTAGAGATGTGGGAGAAATGGTCCCATTACTTTTGATGATAATAATTTTGATGATTGCAATATCTCTGAAGTTATTATGTTTCTACAAAATCTTTCTAGAAGTCCCAATGCTAGTGCAATGAATATGGCATTTACTAAACATATTACCAATGCTCTCATGAAAGTTAGAGAAGAAAAGCTGAAACTTGAAACATCTATCCCTAGGAAATTAGATGATGGTTGGGATCCCATCATTAAGATAAAAGTAAATGATTTTGATTGCAATGATTTGTGTGATCTTGGTGCTAGTATCTTTGTTGTGCCTCAAAAGATTTATGATATGCTTGATCTACCACTTTTGGAATATTGTTATTTGGATGTTCATCTTGGTGATAATACTAAGAAGAAACCTTTTGGTAGAATTTATGATGTTCTTATTATGGTTAACAATAACCTTGTCCCTGTTGATTTTTTTGTTATGAACATTGAATGCAATTCTTCTTGTCCTATTTTTTTGGGAAGACCTTTTCTTAGAACTGTTGGTGTTGTTATTGATATGAAAGAGGGGAGTATTAAATATCAATTCCCCCTCAAGAAAGGTATGAAACACTTTCCTAGAAAGAGGATTAAGCTAACTTTTGAATCTATTATTAGAGAAAGTTATGATGTTGATGCTTATTCACTTGAAAATACTTGAGTTGCTTTCTGTGCCTAGCTGAAAGGCATTAAAGAAAGCGCTACGAGGAGACAACCCGTTTTATTTCTCTGTTTTCAACCAGTTTTCCATTGTTTTATTTTGTGTGCTTTTCACCTGGGTGTTGTCTATTTCCTTAGAAACCCCTCTGTATCTTTTCTTTTGTGTTTTTGTTGAGCCAATTAAAGCCTCTAGTGAAAAGTTGAGACTATATTTCGGATTTCTGCGCAGGAAACAGATTTCTGCTGTCCACTATTAAATTCGTATAAAATCACAAAAAATTTAAACTGGCCTGAGTTTATTTGTGCGTAATCCTCGGCTGTATACGCAACTTTTCTTAGTTTAACACTTTTTTATTTGAGCAATAGAAGATTTTCGAAAAAAATCATCTTTATCTTTTGTCCTGTTTTCACAGATTTCTGCCAATAATTGCATTTGCATATTAACCTCTTTCTTTTTGTGTTCTTTTGAGAAAAAGAGTTTTAAAAGAAGTTGTGACTGTAGCTAATGTGTTTTTGAGTGTTATTCTTGTGTTGAAACTGAACCATGTGAATTTATTATTTCAGATGCACTAACGTTGCTAATGAAGATTGTGAGAAGTTTGGTGTGAAGGAAGTTTTCAAGCGTCAAGAGAAGAGGATTATATGACCCGATCAAGAAGAGTGAAGAGCCTAAGATTGGGGATGCCCCTATGGTACATCCCAGCAAATTCGAAGAAGACTCAAGCATCTAAGCTTGGGGATGCCCAAGGCATCCCCTTCTTCATCGACAAATTATCATGTCACTTGTAGTGAAACTATATTTTTATTCGGTCACATCTTATGTGCTTTACTTGGAGCGTCTTTTATTTTTTATTTCAGTTTGTTTTTCTTTTTGCAATAATATTGGTTGGACCCCAGCATTCTTTTATTGGAGAGTGACACGCTCCGCTTTTTCATGGGAATATTTTGTATTCTTAATCTTTGTCTAACTGTTGGATTTATTTAGTTCCTGTTTTGCATGCATTTCTTATCAGAGCTGTTAGTTTTAGTAGTTTTATGTGAGTACTCTCATGTTTGCTTGATGTATTATAAATAGTATTTTTGGTAAAACATATCTTGTATGGTGCTTGTTAGGAAAAGAAATTGCTGATTGAAGTAGAATTTATAACGGTGCACGTAGAGTCTTGTATAGACTGTGGCTAGAACTTTTTCATGCCATGCTAAATGTTATTTTAGTTTTAAAGCCTTGTGATTATTGAGTAGCATGAATAGACTCAAATAGCTGAGAGTGTTTAATATGCCATTGAAATATTCATGAGTTGTTCTTGTCATAGTAAAGCATAAATTTATGGTATTCTCTTTCGAATGTTTTATTTCGTTGACTTGGCGCATGCTCACTCCATGTTTATGAATATGAACCAGTCACGAATAGCCTCCATGACCACTTAGTTTTTGAACTTCTGATACCGCTTATGCTTTAATTAATGATGTTTATGTCGCTATGCATGATTATGGCTCATATGCTCTCTTGATTTGTCGCTCCCAGTCTTTTGCTGGCTTCCACCTGTACTGAGTATGAGCTCTACTCGTGCATCCAACTCCCTAAAACCAAAGTTTTTCCATTGTGTCCACCATACCTACCTACATGTGGTATTTCACTGCCACTCCAAGTAAATTTCTCATGTGCTACCTTTAAAACTTTCAAAATTACTCCAGTTTTGTGTTCTTGTTTTTGCTCATGAGGACGTGAATGGAGAATCTTTATCTCACTTGTTGATTGGATTTCACACCCTGGACTAGTGGCTTCATCCGATTATCCAAATGATAGAAGAGCTGGCAGCGGGGTGCCCAGCCCCAAATTAATGCAAACAAATTATCTTCACTATTTTTGCCCCTGATTTATCAGTCAAAGCATAATTGTGGAAACAAAAGAGAAAGAGAGATGACCTTCTACCCAGATGTGTCCTTCATATGGGAGCCGGTCTTGTGAATCCAGTTGTCTTGTGACGTACTGTATTTTTTGTTTACCATTCGTTGATATTAACATACACCTCTCCTAAAATATAGACACTCTTCCATGGTATGTGATTGTTGGCATGCACCCGAGGATTCGGTTAGCCATGGTTTGTGAAAGATGGATGGGAGGTGTGTCAAACTTTTAATACCTCTGTTTAATAAAATAAAAATATCTAGGACATGGGTGATCCCTGCTTCCCTCCACGAAGGGCCTTTCTTTTACTTTTATGTTGAGTCTCCATCTTCTAACTTTATGCACAATTGAGAGAGCATTTTTTCCATTCTTAGTTTTATGTGCATTTGTCCCATAAACATCAATAATTGATTCATGATGTGATATTGTTTGTTCTCAAATTATTTTCTCTAGTCTTCCTCATGAACTTTGAAGGTGTCCTATCATTTATGTTTTGTCCCACTCTTAAGGACTAGCTAAATACCACTTTGCCATACTTTCTCTATACTTGAAACAAACATATATCTTTCAATACATTATTATTCATGATCTTTTATTTGAGATACTCTTCATGATGCAAAGTGATTGCTATGCTTTATTATTGAAGTTCTATTTATCATGTTCGTGTTTAAAGTTCTATAATCTCAGGTTACATATGCTTTTATATTATAATGATCAAGTTTATGTTAGTAGCGAGTCACCTCAGAAATTATTGTGTTTTATCGTTTACCTACTCGAGGACGAGCAGGAACTAATCTTGGGGATGCTTGATACGTCTCCAACGTATCTATATTTCTGATGCTCCATGATAATATTATGCCAATTGCTACATGTTTTCTCCTGTCTTTATAGCATTTTTACACGTTTTCCGGGACTAACCTATTAACAAGATGCCAAGTGCCAGTTCCCTATTTTCTGCTGTTTTTTATTTCAGAAAAGTTGTTCTGGAAATATTCTCAGAATTGGACCCCACAAAGCACGAAGCGCCTATTTTCCCCGGAAGCATCCAGAAGACCGAAGAGGAGTCGAAGACGGGCACCAGGAGGCCCACACCATGGGGTGGCACGCCCCCTCCCCCCTTGGCAGCGCCAGCTGGTGGTGTGGGCCCCCGGGCTCCACCGCCTTTGCCCTTTCTGTCGTGGTGGTGTCACGGCAGATGCCATGGGATGGCTAAAGATGTGGGGACGATGGACGCTGGAGGTATTCGGGGAGGGATTACACGGCGATTAGCCGCGTGAGGTAAGATCCACACAACACAAACAACACGATGTACCCAGGTTCAGGGCCCTCGTGAGGAGGTAAAACCCCTACTCCTGCCTTTCTCTATGTATTATGATGTCTCTCCGAGTAGCCACAGTACAAATGGTATCTCTACCGAGTAGCCTCTCTCTCCTCTCCGAGTAGAGCTAGGTCAAGAACTTAGGGTCTCTAGGGTTCCCAGGGAGCAACTGTTAGCGTGGAGCAAGATCCCTCGCGCAGGAGGTGGCGGGGCACCTTATATACACGGTGCCCAGCCGGATACGTCCAAATCTAGACAAGTGTCGACATAGTGTGCACATCGTCCTTTCTCCGAGTACCCGCTGACAGCTTTGGTTCCTAATCTTGGCTGCTTCCGTAAAGTCGTTGGGCAAAACTAGGGGACAGACTGGTATCACTGTACCTAGGCACAGAGTAGGCCCCCCTTATCCTGCCACGGCCTGCTTCCATGCTGTCACTGTCAGGCAGACCGGTCCCAGATGAACAGTAGTTCGAATGCTGCCAAGTACGGACCCAGGATACGCGGGATCCTGTGTCAGAACGGCTCCTTTGACTTTCTGGCCCGAGTAGGTTCCCGCCAATTGTTCCCGCCAATTGTACTCGGGCCAACTCTTCTATTCGAAAGGGTAGAACTTGATTGATATCTCCTTCTGGTCATCTTGAGGTGAGTCCGAGTAGCGGTCGACCGGGTAGCGAGTACCAGGTAGTCGGCTACTCGACCAAACCTCTCTTCTGTAAGCTGCCTTTACCACCTGTCTTTACCCTACTCGGGGGTAACCCCCCGACAGCAGTCCCCGAAGCTGGTTGAGTCTTGCGAACTTGTTCACTAGGCTCTGCCAGCTTAAAACCAGCCTTTGCATCTCAGCCCTTGAACCTCAAGATGCCGAGTAGAACCTCCGAGTAGCTATTTGGAAAGTACCTTGAGTTTCCTCTTCTCCGAGTAGCGCTTGCTTTCTACTCTGTAACCGAGTAAAAAGACTTAGAGAAATTCCTCAGATTGAGCCTCTGCAGCACAGAGCACAATCCAGCCCTTCGCGCAGCAACTGCACACGTGTCAAGCATCCACGACCTTGTCGTTTCGTTGCCCAGGACACGACCTGCCACGCGTCCAGTCTTCACGCAGTGGGCCCACCGGCCGTCATGTCCCATCAAGTGTAGTTATAGGCCACGATTCGGTGGTGGGATCAATTGTGGCCATTACGCGCGCAACCGGCGCTTGTGTGCGTTTCTAGCCGGCCACAGGATCCACCACACGCCACAATCGATCCCACTTCCACGACGGTAACGGTAAACTCGCGGAGGAGATATAAATACCCCCACCGGTAACTTCCTTTTCCCCTTCCCTTGCACTATTCCTTCTTCGTCTCCTGCTCTTCTCCGCCACCGAGCTCTCCGCCGCCGCGCAAGCCTTCGCGCCGCCGCGGACTCAATCCCCCAACCAACTCCTTCGATTTCTTCCACCTTCCCTACTCGCAACAATGGCCAAATCTGGCTGGGCCGGCTCCTCCGTCACCGCGGAAGATTGCGCCTGGCTCGTCAATACCAGGCGAGTCCCTCCCGGCGTGGAGTGCCGGGCGCCGGACGGTGAAATCGTGCCGTCCCCGCGGGAGGGAGAGCGCGTCGTCTTCCTGGCGCATTTTGAGCGCGGGTTCGGATTGCCCGCCTCCGATTTCCTGCGGAAGTTCCTCAACCACTTCGGCATCCAGATGCACCATCTGCCCCCCAACGCCGTCGTCTTCCTCGCCTACCACGCCGTGGTCTGCGAGGCCTTCCTCGGCATCCGGCCCACGTGGGAGACGTGGCTCAGGTACTTCCACCTGCGCCAGCAATCCACCGGGAAGAAGGACTCCGCGGGCGTCGCCCGCGCCACCGACACCGGCTGCGCCATGATGGTGCAGCGGTCCGGGACGAACCACCCCCGCATCAAGGGGCTGGACTCCGTCAAGCTATGGCAGAAGACGTTCCTCTACGTCAGGAACGTTGCCGCCGCGGAAGGAGCCCCGGTGAATGATCGAATCAACTTGCCCGTTTGGAGCAATCGCGCTCCAATCGGGATGTACTGGAAGGACAAGCCCGTCAATGACGATGACGTCATCGAGATGGAGAATAGACTCGGCTGGCTGAAGGCGCAGGGCCTCAAGAACGACGACCCGGTGGCCTGCTGGATCCAGCGCCGAGTACTGCCCTTGCAGGAGCGCTGCCATCTCATGTGTTACATGGGAGGGCCCCGCGACTGCACCAGGACAACCACCATCGAGATCGACAACATCGATGTTCCCTGGCACGCTAGGAACATCTTGACGACAAACCTTGGCGACCACTGGCAATACGGGTTCGTCCCGTACAGCCGTACAAAGCCAATTGAACGGGTACGCCTTTCTTACTTTGCTCTCTGCATACACTTTCCGAGTAGTTACTCTTCCTTCTTGCATCAACTAGCAATTGCCTTGCGTTCCGAGTAGGACATCTAGCCGAATCGCCTTAGGCTTAGTATGCTTTGTGTTTGCACGCCTTGCCGGATAGCCTACTTGATGGGGGGATAGTAACCTGGTAGGCCCACTTCAAGATATAATCCGGCCCGAGGTGTGCTGAGTGATATCCGGCTTGGGGTAAATAGATTACCGGAAGGCCCAAAGGCTTGTAAGATTTGTAACCCGGATTGTGGGCTGCGGTAAGGGAAGTTAGGGTTTGTATGTGGAGTTCGAGTAGGACTCAAGATGTGCCTTGGAGGGCAAGTTAGGGGTGTACGGGTGCTTTATAAACCGGCCCCTAGGTTTAGTTTGCCAGAGATTTCAAGTCATAGTTGTAACACCTGTTATCAAGTATCCAGCATAATTCATATTAAGATCCGGCGAGTTGTTTTCCGGTTCTTAGGTTGCTTTCCGCCATGTCTTCCTTCGAGCTAAACCCTCTCCCGAATACCTGTGTCGACTTGCCCCAAGATCAGTTACCCCCGGTAACATCTGCCGTGATTATCCCACGACAGTTGGCGCCCACCGTGGGGCCTGCGTCCAAAGGTGTTTACATTACGGGAGAAGCTCGGAAGAACATGAAGAACTTTGTTGTCGGCGAGATCTACTCCAATGACGAAGGAAAAAGGATAGTGGACAATTCCGGGTGGGAGTTGGAGCCGGAGCACCTCGAATCCGGATCCGCGGTATCGATTGGCCAAATCAGTATCTTCATCGGTGTGGTACGTACGCTCAATTTAAAAGGACAATATCATGTGCATGTTACAGGGACTTCTAACAGGGACAAAAAGGCGTTAAAACAGACAGAGAATTCAGTTTCCTCGGCCACTCCGGGGTACTTGAGATGGGCAGAGCAAGAGGTAACATGGAGCAGAAGGGATCATCCGGAAGGAATAGAGCACCCCGGAACCCTGGCGTTAGTAGTCTCGCCACAGGTCAATGGTTATGAATTGAGAAAGGTATTGATGGACGGAGGGAGCAGCATCAACATCCTATATTGGGAAACCTTCTTGCGCATGAACCTCAAAGAATCTCAGCTACAGAAAAGTTCGACGGTTTTTCATGGAATCGTGCCGGGTCATTCGGCGCGCCCCGAAGGAAAAATTACATTGGAAGTAGCCTTCGGAGAGTCGGTAGATAACTATCGGGTAGAATGGCTCACGTTTGAGGTGGTCCGGTTGCACAGTCCTTACCACGCATTGTTCGGAAGACCAGCTTATGCTAAATTCATGGCTAGGCCGTGCTATGTATATTTGCAGTTAAAGATTCCAGGCCCCAAGCAGACCATCACTATCCATGGAAACCGGGATATAGCAGCAGAGTGTGATGAGGGAGATTCGGTGATGGCCGAGCAAGCCTGCAGAAAGGAAGAACTTAGATATTACCGGTCTCAGGTGGATCCGGAAGATGGCACGGCATTGAGAAGACCAGATTCTGAGGACGAAAGAGTAAAATTTAAGGCGGCTCAAGACACCAAGAAAGTAGATTTTGTGGAAGGAGACCCCACCAAGCAGTTCACTATAGGGTCCAATTTGGAAGACGCGCAAGAAAAGGCCCTAGTGGAGTTCATACGCTCAAATGCGGATGTGTTCGCCTGGACACCCAGCGACATGCCGGGTATCCCCACCGAGTTGGCAGAGCACAGTTTGCATGTGGATCCCAGGGCCAGGCCTGTGAAGCAAGGTTTGAGAAAAATGAACGAGGAAAGGAGAAGAGCTATAGGTGAGGAAATCGCACGACTATTAACCGCAGGCTTTATCATGGAAGTATTTCACCCGGACTGGTTAGCGAATCCGGTTCTAGTGATGAAAAAGACAAATGAATGGAGGATGTGCATCGATTTCACGAGCCTCAACAAGCATTGCCCAAAGGATCCGTTCGCGCTGCCAAGGATAGACCAAATCATAGACGCGGTAGCCGGAAGCGACTTGCTATGTTTCTTGGACGCATATTCGGGATACCACCAGATTAAACTCAAGAGGGAGGATTGGGAAAAAACGTCATTCATAACCCCTTTTGGGGCCTTCTGCTACAAAACCATGACGTTTGGATTGAAAAATGCGGGCGCAACTTACCAGCGGTGTATTCAGAAGTGCTTCGAGGATCAAATTGGGCGTAACGTGCACGCGTATGTGGATGATGTGGTTATTAAGACTCGGAAAGCAGAGACATTTATTGATGATCTAAAAGAAACGTTTAAAAACTTGAGGAGGTATCAGATGAAGCTTAACCCAACGAAGTGTGTATTCGGAGTTCCGGCCGGGAAGTTACTTGGCTTTATAGTCTCCGAGAGAGGAATTGAGGCAAACCCGGATAAAATCAAGGCCATCCAGAATTTGAAGAAACCGGAAAATTTGAAGCACGTTCAAAAGCTCACGGGCTGCGTGGCAGCCCTGAGCCGGTTCATATCCAGGCTTGGAGAAAAGGCAATACCCTTGTACCGGCTTTTGCGAAAATCAGATAAGTTCGTATGGGATCAGGAGGCAGATGAGGCGTTTGAAGCACTAAAGAAGCAGTTATCTGAAGCGCCAGTACTAGCGGCGCCGGGTCCTAAAGAGCCTATGTTATTATACGTGGCAGCCGGTCCCCGAGCCGTCAGCGCAGTAGTTGTCGTGGAACGCAAAGAAGATGGGAAAGGTTACCCGGTCCAGAGGCCGGTTTATTATGTTAGCGAGGTGTTATCGGAAGCGAAGCAGCGTTACCCGCATTGGCAAAAATTGGTGTTTGGGGTCTTTATGGCCAGCCGGAAGTTGAAGCCATATTTCCAAGAACATCCCATAACAGTGGTTAGTTCAATACCAATGTCGGATATCATCAGAAACTCGGATGCAACGGGCAGAATAGCCAAATGGGCAATAGAGATGGGAGATTATCATATCAGCTACGAGCCCAGATCGGCAATCAAGTCCCAGGCCTTGGTTGATTTCGTTAACGACTGGACGCACACTGGAATGGTTACCGCAGTTCCAAGTTCCGAGTCATGGACCATGCACTTCGATGGATCAAAGCAGTACGAGGGGTCAGGAGCCGGAGTGGTGCTGACATCGCCAAAGGGGGATAAACTAAGTTACGTGCTGCAGATTCACTTTGATTGCTCAAAAAACGTGGCCGAGTATGAGGCTCTGTTGCATGGCTTGAAGGTAGCCAAGGAGATGAACATTAGAAGGATACGATGCTTTGGAGATTAGGATCTCGTGGTGCAGCAGGTATCAGGAACCTGGGACAGGAAGGACGCCACTATGGCAGCGTACCGCAGGGAGGTTGATAGGGTTGCCGGGTGTTTTTCCGGGTATGAAGTGGAGCACATAGACAGAAGAAAAAACGAGGCGGCAGATGCACTCGCCAGACTCGGCTCGCGCAGGGAGCCGGTTCCACCTAATGTTTTCTTGGACGAGCTATGGCGACCGTCAGTTCAATCCGAGTCTGAAGAAGAATTAGCAAATCGAGACCCGGACGTGGAGCTCGTGGCTACAATACGTGACGTCCCCGAGTGGACAGAGCCATATCTGGCATACTTATCACGGGGCGAACTACCAGAACAGGAGGTACTAGCAAGACAAATCGTGAGGCGGGCAAAAGGATATGCCATTATCAATGGAGAGTTGTACAAGAGAAGTGCGGCAGGAGTCTTTTTGCGCTGTGTGACACCAGAAGAAGGCCGACAGATCCTTAAGGAGATCCATGAAGGTGATTGCGGGCATCATGCGTCTACAAGGTCCCTTGTGGCCAAGGCCTATCGGCATGGGTTCTTCTGGCTCACAGCTCTAGCAGACGCGGAACGGATAGTGGCAAGGTGCGACGGATGTCAAAGGTACGCTCGCCAAACTCATGTGCCGGCTATGGAGTTACGGACCATCCCATTAACTTGGCCATTCGCTGTTTGGGGTATGGACATGGTTGGCCCCTTCCATATGTCACCTTGCAAGAAGACGCACCTTTTAGTGGCTGTTGATAAGTTTACCAAATGGGTGGAGGTTATGCCGGTCACCAATTGCGAAGCGGCCACAGCAGTCAAGTTCCTGAAAAGAATTATATACCGGTTCGGATACCCCCACAGCATAATTACCGACAATGGAACCAACATGTCCCTTGGAGAGATGGAAAAATTTTGTGGCAGCAATGGAATCAGGCTTGATGTAGCATCAGTGGCACATCCGCAAGCCAACGGGCAAGTGGAGAGGGCGAACCAAGAGCTACTTCGTGGATTGAAGCCAAGACTGAGGGTTCCTTGTATCAGGGCCGCTGGGGCATGGGTTGAAGAACTTCCTTCCGTGGTCTGGGGTATCAACACTACACCTAACCGATCCACCCAGATGACACCTTTCTTCATGGTCTACGGCGCAGAAGCGGTGTTACCAAGCGACATCATTCATGATTCACCAAGAGTGACAGCTTATGTGGAAGTAGAGAACGAGAAGACCCGGCAAGACGCCGTGGATATGTTAGAAGAACAAAGGGAGCAAGCCTTGGAAAGGTCAGCCATATATCAGCAGGACTTGCGAAGATATCATAGCCGGCGGGTGAAAAGCCGGGTCTTCCAGGAGGGAGACTTGGTCCTGCGCTTGGTTCAGACAAACGAGGGAAAGCACAAACTATCGCCACCATGGGAAGGACCTTTCATCGTAAGCCGGAGTCTGCATAATGGGTCATATTACTTGATAGATGCAAGAGAAGAATCGGCCACAATCAACGACACTGCTCACACTACTGCACCTATGCAAGAGAGAGATAGACCATGGAACGTGGCTCAGCTACGTCCGTACTATACTTAGCAGAAAACGATGTAACAGGCAGCAGGTTTCAGACGCACTCTTTTCCTATCCGGGGCACCCTTGGGGACTGGATGGGTTTTTAATGAGGCGGCTTGCTGACCTAATTTTCTCATATCAAATAAAAAGGAGGTTATCAGGAAAAGAGGCAATTGTCATTTATACGGTGTGCATATTTAGGTCTTGAGGGCTGGTTGCTCCTATAAGCACAGCTGCAAACTCAAAAAAGACCCGGCCTTGATGCCAATGAGTTATAGGGGCCGTCACTCGAAAAAACGAGTGCGGCTACAATCTTATAACCGGACAAAGAAGTCCAAATTTCTCGGCTATTCTTGCTTAAGCTCGATGTGACTCGCAACAAAGTGGCATGATTCGTTCGCTTATGATTAATGTCGGTCATGAGACCCAAACGGGACTTGCTTGACCCCGTTTTCGTATTGATGTAACAACATGGTATCCACGCGGAAGCCG
The DNA here is from genome assembly GCA_028641055.1 of Alopecurus myosuroides. Lineage (NCBI taxonomy): Eukaryota > Viridiplantae > Streptophyta > Magnoliopsida > Poales > Poaceae > Alopecurus > Alopecurus myosuroides. The sequence goes on from CM054061.1 coordinate 315,662,178, forward strand.
GCTTATAGTACAAGGTAGTTGAAAGGGTCATCTAAACCACAAGTTATGCAGAGTATAAGGCTAGCAGCCGGAAACTCAACGATTATCAAGCATAACTTCAAACGTCATAAAAAGCTGTCCTGAAGTCTTGGGCATTTAGCGACAGGCAATTCGTTTCCTTGAAAAGAAATAATCACGTGTCCCAGACGTGGAAACCCGGACTGGGGGACTTGGGAGCTCTGAAGAAGAAACAGCGTAATCCAGCCGATAAAATTCCAACGAGCCATGCATCCGGGTCTCGGGGGCTTAGGGATCCGGGTGAAAGCCCATTCCCCAGATGTCAACGAAACCCGGAAGTTGGGTCTCGCCAAGGAAAGCATAAAAAAAGGGAGGTAAAGGTACAAGGTATCAAGAATAAAGTAAGTGGGTATCAAGAACAAGCGGGTGCAAAGACACATTAATCAAAAGCCCAAAGGGGCGCAAAGTGCATCGGGAGTATAAGCAAAAATATTACAAAAACCCTAAAGTATCAAAAGAGCACAGGCGCTCCGCTTAAAACAAATAATAAAGCTGTTCTGACGACGCTTTGCCGACTAACGCATATGGAATGACAGGCGATATTCATTACTTCAAGCTGCAGGATCCATCTTGGCCTTGCCCTTGTTGCCGCTGGTGGTGGCGGCGCCACTCGGATTAGTAGCAGTTCCGGGTTGCGAAGCTGCAGGAACAGAGTCGGTATCGGCCTTCTTGGCAGCTTCGTCCCTTATCTTGAGTGCCTCCTCCCTCCAACGGGCAAGCATATCGAACGGCTGGGGGCGGTTCGCCTTGACAACCTTGTCATTAGCATCATAAGCAGGGAGAATCACATCAATCTCTAAGCTGTCAGCGATAACGCTAGCCGGATGACGGACTTCTTTCTGAATAGCCTTGAAGTCCTTTGGCAAAAACTTGGACCCATCCAAGTTGAACTCTGGAAATCCGCTCATAAGTTTGGTCAGCTCTAGCTTGGGAGCGTAGGCTTTAGCCAATGCGAGCCCCCGGGTTACCCCAAATCGGCAGGAGGACCGTTTCCAGTGCCAAATCCACTCGGGGATCGTGGAGCAGAATTCCAGTAATCTCTTCATATTATCTGGCTTGACATCCGGCAGTCGCAACTCATCAAGTATCCAGCTAACTCCGCCGCAAAGTTGGCGAAGAGTATTTTTGATGGTTTTTAGCTTAGCAGCGTCATCTTCTTCGGGGGCAGCATCACTTGGGCCTGCTAAAGGGGCAAAAGGAGCAAAGATAATAAGTAAGCAAGCACAGTGATTCATATCAAAGAAATCCGGGTCATAGAAAAGGTGAAATTTAAAAATCTTACCGGTCGCGGTACGATAAACGTCGGCAATTTGCACGGAAAGTGTTGTCAGTTTGTCCTTAGCCTTGTGAGCCCTTTTCCTGTACCTTTTCGTCATTTTTTGACACCTGCGAGCTTCAGTCTCCGCAGCTTCACGAAGGGCCGTTTCTTTTTCAATACGCTTGGTGGACTTGGCCAGTTTCTTCTCCAACTGTGAAACATAGTCCTGTAAGGAAGCATGAAGAGGGATTAGCCAGAAACATTATACAAAAGTTCCAAGCAAGTTACTTAGTAATTTACTCGGAACTTGGGGACTATGTGTGGAAACAATTGGTATTACTCGGGATTACCTCGTGCTTGGTTATTAAGGCGTCCAGTATGTTTTCTTCATCACCCTTCAAGGTATGGAGGGCATCTAGCATTTGCGCAAAGGTCATGTCTTCAGGGCGAAGTCGAGAAGGGCCGGAAGATTGGTCTTCCTGTTGAAGGGTTGCTCCGGGTCTGGGGGTCGAAACCCGGACCGTTTGAGTGTCCGGGTTAGGAGAACCCGACTTGGTCTCCAAAATGATATCTTCGTCCACCTCCTCAGAGGGCTGGGGTGATGCAGTTTTTGGTGGAGGTGGGTCCTTAAAAGGGTCTTCTTTATTTCCGTCCTCGGCCTCGTCCTCAACCTCAATGTCCATGTTATTACTCGGCTTCTCCTCTCCCTGCCTTTCTGCTTCAGGAATATCCGGGTCACTCAGCGTAACTGTGGCGCTGAAAGGAGAAAAGGAGACATTGATTAGTGGAATGTATGGAAAAAAGAAAGATAACAAGTACGAGAGAATGTAAGCAAAGGTAGTTTACCCGGTGTTCACAGCATAGTCCGGGGGAAGCTCGCAGCTGGAGGCGGATGACGTTGGTAAAAGCACTGGCTGCGGTACGCGAAATTGCCCGGCAAGTGGATGACTAGGAGATGGATGACGTTGAGGATATTGGGAAGGTTGAGCTGGAGGGGTGCTGGCTCGACGAGCGGGTGAGGTGGAGATACCCGGGTTAAGGGGATCATCCCCCGGAGAACTCCGGGTCACCCTACGTTTAGTCGGGAGAGGGTCCTTCAAGAAGGATGAATGTGATAATCGCACGTTAAGTTCACGCATAGTGGCAAAGGAGTAAGGCGCACAAGACATGGAAGAGAAGGGAACCTTTTCAACTACCCCTCTAGCTTTCCTTTTGTTTCCAACTAGGGGTTCTTGGTCAGACTCGGTGGCTTCCGGGTCATTTTCTTCTTCCTCCTCTTCGTCCTCTGACCCTGGAAGCCGGGTAAGTATCAGATAAGAAAGGACGAGTGGTAAGAAAGGTGGCACAGATGAAAGGCAGATGTAAAGGTTACGAAAGAGTACCCTCGTCGTCATCAATGGACTCGTTTTCCCCTTCAGGGTCTTGGGAGGGAGGAGAGTTCTCGACCTTCCAGAAGGGATCGTCAGCCTGTGAACGAGTAAATGCAGGTAGTGATTAGAGACTATAGCGGGTAAAAGTGCTGAAACAAGAAAAAGGGGGTCAGATCTTACCGCTGGAGCGGGATTCTTTCGGGTAAACGGGGGTAACCCGGTAGCGTTCTTTATAACATCTAGCCTCTCCATCAGAAAACCCTTGATGGTCTTGTTGGTATTGCCAGCAGGGAAGTTCTTGGTGGAGTAGCGGAGGGAGTCCGTGATGTGACCCGAGTACTCGTGTAGCAACTTCGAACGAATGGAGTTGGGCTGAACCCGGAAATCTACCCAAGTCTTTATTAGATTAAGCCCAAGAAGGCCATGGGCTGATAGGGCTGCTAGTTTGGCCAAAAGGGGCCGAATGGCTTCCCTATCAGGCTCGGGTGCAAAAGCGCTAAAAGACTCGGAGGGTTCAAGGAGGCTCTCCGAGTAACCCGGCAATTTCCTCTCACCATCTGGAGAAGTGTCATGGCAATAGAAGAAAGATAGTTGCCAGTTGTTGACGTGGGAGTTCAAGTTAAGAGGTGGCATTAGTGAGTGCTTGCGGCGCTGGATAGATACCCCGCCACAGGTAAGAAGAGCTCTGTCATCGCTCTCGCGACATAGCTCGCATTGGAATAACTCAATAAAAAGATCCAGGCTTGGTGGAATGCATAAGTAAGATTCGGACAAGACTATGAAATGGGTAATATTCAACATAGAGTTAGGCCCTATGTCGAACACCCGGAGGCCGTAGTGGCTTAAGATTTCCCAGAAGAAAGGGTGACCCGGAGGACGGAATCCCCGGGTCACGTGCTCGGTAAAACAGATTACCTCATTCCCGGCAGGCGTAGGACGGGTCTCATCGTCAGGAGCTCTCCAATGTATCTCCTTTTGAGAGGGAAGAATTCCTAATTCGGCCATTCCTTCCAGCTTGGCCTTCGTCGTTGAAGACCGACCCCAGTTGGCAGAAGTGGTTTGAGGGGTCTTGGTCGGAGCCGGGTGCCTTCCCTGTCTTTTCGGAGCCATGGAGTTAACCTGCAAGGGACAAGAGATGTAGGGAGTAAGATTCGGAATATCAGATTATCCGAGTCTGGGAATATCGAGACAATGCGAAGACTAAAATAATACCCGGATAATGCGCTACGATGTTAAGTGTGGAGGATTTTCCGGGTTACAGATGAGGTTGAGTAAATTGTTAGTTACTTACGTATGGAGGTGGGTTGGGCGAACATGGATGTTTGCCCATACTTTTATTGCGAAGAAAATAGCTGGAAAAAGAGGGTTTCTCGGATGTTAATGAGACAAGCGGAAAAAACAAGGTGGAACGGATCTAGGTCGAAAAGCTTGCGAGCGATCTTATATAAAGTTGATGGTTGAAAAAGGTGCGGGGATGAATTGCGACTATGCATCCGGTGCTTAAAGGAGCTGAGGACTACCGAAGCGGCTTGATTTGACGATGCCGGAAAGGTAATTTACGGGTTGATCCAGATCCGATCCAAGTCAAATTGAAAAAATTGCGAGGTTCAATTGGACGATTGAGAGAGGCTTACCGAAGAGATTGATGTCCGAAATGAGGGTGATGCGAGGTGCGGCTTGAGTATTGTTCCGCCGCCCTCGATGAGAGAAACGAAGATGCGACGACAATGCGCGATGGCGGCGCGGGATGGCTCGAGGTCGAGTGCGGCCGGCAGTGGTCTTATCTGTTGTAGTGTGCGTGAGCTCCGGCGGCGGAAGCTGCAAGGGAGCGAGGAGAAAGGGTATGATGAGGTGAGATGAAAGGCTTAGGGTTACCTTCGATTGATATTTATAAGGAAGGTGGTGGGCTCACCCCCGCGACTGGAAAACCGGAAGTTACGGGACAGTAATTATCCGTGCGGATTTGGTGGTGCGCGCGCCCGGAATGGAGTAAGATGTTCCGTTGGCGGGGGAAGTGTAACCTACCCCGGGATATCTGGGACCGGTATCGTGAGTAGAATCTTGGCATTTTGGGGTTCAGATTTGGAAAGGCGTGTTAGGCATTCGGGGGGGAATCGAGTCATCATATGGCCGTCATGGAGCTGCGCCTAACCATCTATCGAAGCAATTTAACTCGGTCCCCATGAACTTGGGTGTTTCATATCTTTTTCAGGGAATAGCGAGCGCTTCAAGGATGAATCCGTGAAACCCGCGCTATCCTGGGGACTACTGATGGGGGGATAGTAACCTGGTAGGCCCACTTCAAGATATAATCCGGCCCGAGGTGTGCTGAGTGATATCCGGCTTGGGGTAAATAGATTACCGGAAGGCCCAAAGGCTTGTAAGATTTGTAACCCGGATTGTGGGCTGCGGTAAGGGAAGTTAGGGTTTGTATGTGGAGTTCGAGTAGGACTCAAGATGTGCCTTGGAGGGCAAGTTAGGGGTGTACGGGTGCTTTATAAACCGGCCCCTAGGTTTAGTTTGCCAGAGATTTCAAGTCATAGTTGTAACACCTGTTATCAAGTATCCAGCATAATTCATATTAAGATCCGGCGAGTTGTTTTCCGGTTCTTAGGTTGCTTTCCGCCATGTCTTCCTTCGAGCTAAACCCTCTCCCGAATACCTGTGTCGACTTGCCCCAAGATCAGTTACCCCCGGTAACATCTGCCGTGATTATCCCACGACACTACTCGAGAACGATTCTTAGGCTCCATGTGCTTTATACCTGCACGCCCTTCCGAGTAATACCTTTCGGCAAACATGCTTAGGCTTAGTATGCTTTGTGTTTGCACGCCTATCCGGGTAGAATGCTTAGTAAACTGCCTAGGCTTTGTGTGCCTTGTACCTGCACGCCTATCCGAGTAGAATTCCTTCCTGGTACTCGGCTAGTCTGTGATCCTTCTCTGTTTTTCAGGTTCTCACTCGACAGATAATCGAGAGCTGCGAGGTTTTTGAGGGCAACTGGTCTCCTGATCGTGAGGAGGATGATGTGCCCTCTTTCGATGCCGCGGAGCAGCCCAACCTTTCTCGCTCCCCCGCTACCGACAAGCGCGATGCTCTCCGCACCTGGTCTGATGAAGACTTTGACGGTAACTACACTTTCACTCTGTTTGCTTCCGAGAAGCACCAGTCCTTCGTTTGCTGTTTCTGATTCTTTCCTCTTTTCTCTTGGATTCTCAGATGAAGTTGCCGCGGACAAGGACGACGAGGATGAAGACGAGAACGAGGGCGATGCGCCCCTAGTCGTCAAGCCCCTGTCCGTCGCCGCTCCCGAGACCCGCAAACGGGCTGGTAGCGGAGCACCAGCGCCTCCTGCCAAGAAGAGGAAGCCCGCCGAGAAGAAGGTGGTCGTGAAGAGGTCCAGACGAGAGCTCAAGTGCACCACCGCGTAAGCCCTCTTCTCGGTCGCCTCCCTTCTCGCGCTGTGCTATTCTCCCCAAATTCCTTCTAATTTCTGGTTTCCCTTTCTCTGCAGACCTCCTATGGACGCGAACGCAGCTCTCGCGTCTGACCACACTAAGGAAAAATCAGTACCTCTGGTCAATCTGGATGATGATGAGGACGACACCGCCAACGCTGCTGCTGCCAATCCACAGACCGCCGATGCACAAGGAGCAGCGTCAGAGCCAGCGGCGCAGGACACCACCGTCCACCCTGAGAGACCCCCTTCTCCTCCGGCTAGCAATGCCGAGGAGAACCAAGATCAACAGATGCAAGACAACACCGCCGCCGAGCGGCCTGAAGCAGAGCAAGAGCAGCCCGCCACAGAGGCTGCTGCACAAGAGAGCCTCGCTGCCGAGCAGCGAGTAGAAAACACCACCGCCGCGGATGCCACCATAACTGACGCTTACCCATTGAGCAGCGTGCAACCGGGCGTGACACCGAGTAGCGCCCAGCCAGGAGCTGCACAAGGCGACGGATCTGCGGCACCACCAACTGCGCAAGGCCCTACACCACCAACTGCGCAAGGCCCTACACCACCAACTGCGCAAGGCCCTACACCGCCAACTTCCTCCTCGTCGCCGCAGAGTAAGGACGCATCCAGCCCTCCTGCCGGGCGAGTAACCAGGCAGCGAGCCTTGGATGCTCTGAAGGATGAGGTTGTCAGAAGGGCAGCCGAGAAGGAAGCTGCTGAGAAGGCCAAGGCCGAGAAGGAAACTGCTGATAAGGAAGCTGCTGAGAAGACCAAGGCTGAGCAGAAGAAAGCCAGGGCTGAGCAGAAGAAGGCCGAGAAGCAAGCTGCCGAGAAGGCAGTCGCCGAGAAGGCGAAGGCCAAGACTGACGGGAAGAAGACTGAGGATCCCGAGAAGCAGAGGGTTGAGAAGGAGCAAACGAAGAAGCGGGCCAGAGATCAGAGTACATCCTCAGGCGGAGCGCTCGTGATCCACGAGTCCGGCCCGATTCCTGCTGCGCTCTCTGCAGACGCTCGCGCTGCTGGCCAGCCTTGCTACCCGGAGTACATGATTGAGGTTAGCCATCAGCACTCCATCGGCTTCCCTCCCAAGGACAAAGCTTTAGCTATCCAGAGGGGAAGGAAGGTTGTAGCCATGAACTCCCCTCCTCCAGATCCAAGCCAACCCCAGTCTGTCAACATCGCTTCTCGTGGAGTCCAAGACAAACCAATAACTTCCAAGGGTCTTGAACAGGTATTGGACACCGTTGGCCACACCAACGCCAGGTGGGACAGCAGGGTTCTCGGGGAGGAGAAATGGCACGGCCTGACCCTTGGCGGCATCGACCACATGCGCGTGGATTGGAACAAGGTTGATCTGGGACACAAGCCCATGTCCGTCTCCACCGAGACCGCAACCCTCGCAGCCAAGATGTTCCTGCACCGCAAGAACGCTGAAGACATCGAGCAGTCCTATGCAGTAAGTCCTTCTTGCCTTTTCCGAGTTGAATTTTCTTCTCTTCTACTCGCCTTTCTTCTTTCTTACCATCACCCCCAGTCCCCGAGATTCGGGTCGAGTAGACGGATACTCTCCGAGTAGCCTCCTACTCGGGCTGAATCTTATCTGCTTGGCCTAATTCACTTTCTTCTCGTTTCTCAGGATAGCGTTCTTAAGCGGACCCATTTATACCGCATTCTTCTCTGGAACCACTCTATCGCCAGAAGGCGAATTGCCGCATTGGAGAAGGAGAAGGCAGTTGCAGAGGCAGCCAGCAAGAATGCCAACGACAGCACCCAGCAGCTGGCTGAAGTACAAGGTACGCTTTTAGCTACGCGGTTTCTGCGTTTTATGTTTACGCCCGCTTCTGCTTTCTTATGCGCTAACCTTTCCTTCTCTGCAGAGAAACTGAAGGCCTTAGCAGACGAACATGAGAAGTGCCGCAGCTTCGTGGAGAACTCCGAGGCCACCATCAAAAGGCTAGAAGGTGAGTTTGTTGTTTACTCGGTTTGACTTTGAATTTGTTTCTTCTCTGCTCCTCTGCTAACCTCATCTATCTCTTCGCAGAAGATTACAAGTTGTTTGCTGAGGCACACCAAGATTGTGTCAAGCCAGCAGAGGTGCAGAAGCAGCTATCCGACCAGGCCGTTGAGCTGTTGAAGGACCACACCACGGAGACCGAGAAGCTGCAACTCCAGTTGCAAAAGGCACTCCAGGATGCCGTCAAGATTGGCGCCAAGAGGGACAGAGCCATTGCCGAGAAGGCCAAGGCCGAGACAACTTTCCGAGCCAAGGAGAGGGCCCTTGAGCAGGAATGCGAAACCTTAAAGAAGACCAACGCTAATCTCTTCGCTCTGATGGATAGCTTGCGCCTGATCCAAGAAAAGCACATTACTAACGAGGAGTCCTGGAAGACCCAGCTGCAGCGGCTGCGCAACGAACTGTCCGGTAAGTCTTTTCTTCGCTGCTTCTTTTCTTCTCGGTCGTATTTCTTCTCGGTTTTCCTCTACTCGGTTCTTCTCTTCTCGGTTCTGAAGTTACCACATGCTATTTCAGAGATCTGGCCTCATCTTGATTCTCCTTCTGTGCCTATGGTGGCCAAGGCCAAAGCAGCTCGCCTTGCGAAAGGTGAGGCAGCAGATACCAGAGCCGAGATCGAGGACAGCTTGCTGGTGCTCAACAACTATTTCGAACAGCTGGCTGGCGTCGGAACTGACCTGGTGCACGAGGGCTTTGAGCTCCACAGGCTGTTTTGGCCTCATGACGATCGGCCAACCACCATGAAGGGCCTAGCCTTCAAGCTGAAGAATGTGAAGAAAGAGTTGAAGAAGTGGCGTGCCTCGGGCGCCCGTGCTGGTGCAGACGTGATGCTTCTCTGCATAGCATCCTGGTATGAAAACCTCAACATGCAGCTCATCCGCGGGAAGCGCAACAACTCCAAGTGGGAGATAGATCCCGACTGCGTGGCCACCCGCAAGAAAATCGCCTACGAGGTCGCGGAGTGCGCTGAGACGGAGACCTTCATCGAGGGCCTCCCCGAGCCCGACACCGAGTACGAAGAGGAAGAGGAAGAGGACGACGAAGTGGAATCCGACTTGGAAGGCCTCTTCGAATCTCCTGAGGGCAAGGCCGGGAAGGGGAAGAACGTCGCCGTCGCGAGTAGCGATGAGGACGAGTACGCCCACATCGACACCGCCGCACTCGACTTTGGCACCTCCTCAGGTGCTGCTCTCGACGACACGGTGCCCCCTCCTGGCCAGGCTTCAGGCTCCTCTTCGGCTCCAGGACTCGTCTCGGTGGCCACGGCCACTTCCGAGCAGGCGGCCACCCAGGATGATGCCGAGATGAAGGAATCCGCCACCGTCCAGACGGAAGCGGATGCCACCCATGCCAGCACCGAGGGAACAGCTGCCACGACCGCCACCGAAGAAGCTGCTGCCAAGACCGCCGCCGAAGAAACAGCAGCCAAGGCCAGCGCCGAGAACACTGCCTCCTCATCTTGAAGCCACCTGCAATCTCTTTCAACTCGAACACTTATCAGATCCCCGGGATGCCGAGAGCAGATGTAATAGACTATCCTTGTTTTGCTTGCTACACAGTTTTTATGCCCACTCTGTTTATTTCGACATTAATCAATTTGAACAACGCTGGCTTGATGCCGAGTTGCGTTTCCATGCGAGTCCCCGAGTTGCATTTCTTATTCACCCTATCTTTTCATCTCTGCTCTACCTGCGACTTGTCGCTTTTTTGGTATTCGAGTCACAAGAATCAAGTAGTAGGGCTGCAAATACTTAGCCGCTAGAAACAATCATGGTAACGCAGCCCACCACTTAGCCGAGAAGACGAAAACAGGGAACAAAAGTAACAAACAATCTACTCGGTTCCTGCACTCTGTCTTCCTTAGCGATTTTCGTGTGCTCATTGACCTTTTGCTTGTTCTCTTGCTTGCCATGAAGCCGGGTTTCGGACAGCAGCAGAGTCGAAGAGTTGGCATATAGGTTTAAACACAGTACTCAATGCACTTATGAGTTCTGAAGTGGAGCAACCGAATAGACAAAGGAACAAGCCGAGTAAAAACACTTAGAGCAATTTTGGACGTGGGCAGTCCCCGAGAACAATTTCAGATTGCAGAGTAGAATTTCAACTCGGATAAGAGGGTACATACACATCTTTGCTTACGAATGAAAACGACGAAGTAGAGCTACATTCCAAGGGCGCTTGGTTTCCTCTCCAGCTTTATCTGCCCTGTTCGCCTGCGATGGGCGCACATCTACAAGATAGTACGCGTCATTGTGCAGCGCTTTGCTGACAATGAAAGGCCCTTCCCATGGAGGAGACAACTTGTGCATCCCGGCTGTGCGCTGCACCAGCCTAAGGACCATGTCTCCTTCTCGGAAAACCCTTGGGTTCACCTTTCGGCTATGATAACGCCGCAGGTTTTGCTGGTAGATAGCCGAACGTGACAGAGTCAGCTCTTTTGCTTCTTCAAGCAGGTCAACGTCGTCTTCTCGAGCTTCTCTCGCCTCCACCTCAGTGTAGAGGGCTACTCGGGGGGAGTCATGCTCTAAGTCTATTGGCAATACAGCCTCAGCCCCGTATACCAAGAAGAATGGCGTGTAGCCGGTTGACCGGTTAGGGGTAGTCCTTAGACTCCACAACACCGCTGGCAACTCTTCTAGCCAACACCCAGGTGTTTTCAGCAATGGCTCAATCAGCCTTGGCTTTATGCCTGCCAGTACCATCCCATTTGCTCTCTCAACTTGCCCATTGGAGGCAGGGTGCACGACTGACGCAACGTCTAGTCGGATATGCTTATCTCTGCAGAATCGCACCATTGCCCCCTCTGCAAAGTTGGTGCCGTTGTCGGTGATGATACTGTGCGGGTATCCATATCTCATGATCACGTCCTTCACAAACTTCACAGCTGTGACCCCATCGCACTTCCGAATAGGTTTCACCTCGATCCACTTGGTGAACTTGTCCACCATGACCAAGATATGTGTCATATTGCCTTTAGCCGGCTTGAAAGGACCAACCATATCCAAGCACCAAACAGCAAATGGCCATGTGATAGGAATTGTTTTCAACTCGGAAGCAGGCATGTGAATCTTACTTGCGAACATCTGGCAGCCGGTGCACTTCCTCACAATATCTTCAGCTTGCTGCAGTGCAGTGAGCCAGTAGAAGCCATGCCGAAAAGCTTTCTTGACCAATGCCCGAGAAGAGGCGTGATGCCCACATTCCCCTTGGTGTATCTCCACCAGAATTTCTTCTCCCTCTTCCGGGCTCACACAACGTTGCAGCACCCCAGTGGCACTTCTCTTGTGCAGCACATCTCGGACTATGGTGTAGCCTTTGGACCTTCTCTGAATCTGCCTCGCAGTCACCTCATCTTCAGGTAAAGTGCCGTCCCTTAGAAAGGATAATATGGGCATAGCCCAACTCGGTGTCTCCCGCATGGGAAACACTGGTTCGTCCATTTCCATTGGGACTGGCTCTTGTGGTTGCACAGGAGGAGTGGGAGCGCTTCTTTGCAGCCCAGACCGATTGGCAAGAACTTCTTCAATGAATGCAACAGCTTCTGGGTTGAGGGAGGCAGTCCCCGAGTACGGCGTGGCAGTCCCCGAGTAAGGAGTGGCAGTCCCCGAGTACGGAATGGCAGTCCCCGAGTAGGGAGTGGCAGTCCCCGAGTACGAAATGGCAGTCCCCGAGTAGGGAGTGGCAGTCCCCGAGTAGGGAGCGGCAGTCCCCGAGTAAGGAGTGGCAGTCCCCGAGTAGAGGACGGCAGTCCCCGGGTTCCCTGCAGCACTCTCCCAGTCAATCTCCATTGGGTCAGATTCTTCACTTGGCAGAGAAGGAACAAAGATGGATTCCGAGTTGGGGGAAGGCTTGATGGATGGCTTCCTCAAATGCTCCAAGGCAATCCCTGCCGGGATGGACTGCCAAGAAGATCCCAACTTGGATAGCTCGTCTGCCGCTTCGTTCTCTGCTCGGTGAATGTGCTGGAACTCACAGCCTTCGAAAAACCCAGTTATTGATTGCACCAAGAAACGATACGATGCCATGTTGGCATCCAAAGCATCCCAGGTACCCGAGACTTGCTGCACCACCAGATCTGAATCGCCATAGCATATAATGCGCTGCACACCAACCTCCTTTGCTACTCGCAAACCATGCACCACTGCCTCGTACTCGGCTACATTGTTGGATGCTTTGAAATGAATCTGCAGCACGTACTTGAGCTGATCTCGCTTGGGTGACGTGAGCACGACGCCAGCACCAAGGCCTTCTTTCACCTTTGAGCCATCAAAGTGCATTTTCCAATAGTTGGAAACTGGAGCAGGAGGTTCATACTGCATCTTGGCCCAGTCCACAAGAAATTCCGCCAGGACCTGAGACTTGATTGCTTCTCTTCTCGCATACGCGGGAGCGTACGCGGCTAGCTCAATCGCCCACTTGGCTACTCTGCCACTCGCCTCCTTGTTTCCCATGATATCCGAGATGGGAGCAGAACTCACAACAGTGATGGGGTGCTCCTGGAAATAATGTTTCAGCTTCCTGGCGCCCAGGTACACACCATATGTCATCTTCTGGTAATGCGGGTAGTTTTGCTTGGAACTGGACAGCACTTCACTGAGATAATAGACTGGGCGCTGCACACTCTTGCCTTCTTCTTCTCGCTCCACCACTATCACCATGCTGACTACTCGGTTAGTCGCAGCAATGTACAACAGCATAGGCTCCTTGGGTAGCGGACTAGCCAAGACGGGAGCGCTAGCCAGCATTGCTTTCAGCTCATTGAACGCCGCGTCCGCTTGCGGAGTCCAGACAAACTTGTCACTTTTCTTCATCAGCTGGTACAGAGGCAGAGCCTTCTCGCCCATTCGGCCCAGAAAACGGCTCAAAGATGCCAGACAACCCGTGAACTTCTGCACATCCTTCAATGATCTCGGCAAAGACATGCTCTCGATAGCTTTTATCTTAGAAGGATTGGCTTCAATGCCCCGACTAGAAACCAGAAAACCGAGTAGCTTTCCAGCTGGTACCCCAAAGGTGCACTTACTCGGATTCAGTTTCATTTTGTACTTGCGTAGGTTAGCAAAGGTTTCCTCCAGGTCGGCAAGCAGAGTATGTGTTTTGTTCGTTTTGATGACAATGTCATCTACGTACACCTGCACATTCTTGCCGAGCTGGTCATGCAAGCATTTCTGCATGCATCTCTGATAGGTTGCACCCGCATTCCTCAAGCCAAAACACATGACATGATAGCAATAAGCCCCGTACGGGGTAATGAAAGCAGTCTTTATTTGATCAGCAGGGTTGAGTGCAATCTGGTGGAAACCAGAGTAGGCATCTATGAAAGACAACATTTCACAGCCGACAGTGGAATCGATCACCTGATCGATGCGAGGTAGCGGGAAAGGATCCTTGGGGCATGCCTTGTTCAAGTCGGTGTAGTCGACGCACATGCGCCATGCAGTGGCAGCCTTGGGATCTTCCTTTTTCTTCTCGACCATGACCGGGTTGGCTAACCAATCCGGATGCAGCACTTCCATGATGAAGTTACTTATCAGCAGCTTGGTGATCTGATCACCGATGGCCTTCCTTCTCTCATCTCCGAAACGCCGCAAAGCCTGCTTCACGGGCTTGGCGTCAGGACGCACATGCAAAGAGTGCTCAACCAACTCCCTCGGGACTCCTGGTAGATCTTCATTGGTCCAGGCGAATACATCCCGATTCTCACGGAGGAAGTGGATGAGCGCGCTTTCCTATTTCTCCGCCAACCCGGAACCAATGATGGCCACTCGCTCCGGGAACTCCGGGTCAACCTGTACTGTCTTGGTCTCTTTGGCAGCTTGGAAAGCAGTACCATGCTGGGTACTCGGCACACCTTGTGCGCCAGCTTGTGCGGACTGAGCCATGGCCACCACCTCGTACATCTTCTTCTTCTCGGCAGCAATCACCATTGATTCCGCCAGCTGGGAGCTAGCAGAGGCACACTCCATGGACTTCTTGTAATCTCCCGAGATGGTGATGATGCCATTGGGACCAGGGATCTTCATCTTCAGATAAGCCACATGGGTGGAGGCCATGAACTTGCTCAGAGCAGGCCTGCCGAGTAGAGCATGATAGGGGCTCTGATGATCCACCACTTCAAACTGCAGGCGCTCTGTGCGACAGTTCTCCCGAGTGCCGAATAGCACATCAATCCACACTCGGCCAATCGGGTTGCATGAGATCCCGGGCACAATGCCATGGAAAGTGGTCTTGCTAGGCAGCATCATGCTCTCGGCCAGGCCAAGCTTCTCGAGTGTGTCCTTGTACACAATGTTGATGCTGCTGCCGTTGTCGATTAGCACCTTGCTGAACCTCACATTCTTCTCGGGGCCCAGGAAGGTAGGATCCAGCACCAAGGCATAGGTACCCGGATTGGGCATCACCTTGGGATGATCTGCCCGAGTCCACCTGATCTCCTGGTCACACCAGTACATGTAGTGAGGGACAGCCGGAATCACTGCATTGACCTCCATGGCCCGCCTGTGCTGTCATTGCTTGTCGACTGCCTCCGAAGTGAAGATCATATAGCTCTCATGGTGCTCTTGGTACTGGTTGGAGCCATTGCCCCCATTGTTGCCATTGTTGCCATTGTTGTTGCCCTGATAGTTGTTGTTGCCTCTGTTGTTGTTGTTGCGGTTGTAGTAGTTGTTGTTGCTGCGGTATCTCTCATTGTTGAAGTTCCGGTTGGCTCCTAAAGCCACCTGGTTGACATTCTCTCTTCTCGGGTAGACGGGCGGCCGAGTTGCGGGTGCGCGAGTAGGCTGAACAGTAGCATTGGCGGCTGGCAGGGGAGGAGGAGGAGGCAAGCCATCACTCTTGATCACATCCCACCATTCGCATTGCCGAGTAGTATGGTTCGCAGGCCTTGAGGGATGGTGAGTGTGAAAGCTACACGGGCCATCCTTCATGTCATCAAAGACAAACTTCTTCGGCTGCTCGGAGTTCCCGCTACCCGACTGAGAGGCGCGAAATGGCTTCTTGTTGCCTTGGCCCTGGTTCTGGTTCTGCCCGTAGGCTCCAGCAGGTTTCTGCCTTTGGCCACCACCGCCTCCAACATTCACTGCATTCACCTCTTCGGGATCATACCGAGTATCTACTCGGCGCTTGTTGCGGAACTCATTGCGCTTGCTGCTGTTGAAGTTTCTTCTCGGCTCAGAGGAGTCCATCAGTGGCTGAGTAGGATCACCGAGTGCGTATTGATCCGCAATCTTGATGGTCTCGGCCAGGGTGTTCAGCATCTCCCTCTGCAATCTTTGCCAAAGCATGCTGCCATGTCGGCAACCCTGCGCAAACCAAGTGATGGCCTGTGCCTCATTCACACCCTCACAGGTGTTCCTCAAGGTGCTCCACCGAGTAAGGTACTCGCGGTCCGTCTCATCTTCTCGCTGCCTGCAAGCCGACAGCTGCTGTGGCCTATTCGGCCTCTTGTAGGTGCTGGTGAAGTTGCTGACGAAGGCGTCCGAGAAATCCAGCCAGCAATTTATGCTGTGCTTGGGCAAGTTGTTGAGCCAAGTGCGAGCTGGACCCTCTAGCATCTGCGGGACGTACCGCACTGCCCATCTCCTGTTGCCACCCGCAATGTGGACCGCGGTGACGTAGTCATTGAGCCAATCTTCAGGCTTGGTGCTGCCATTGTAGCTCTTGGTGCCTCTTGCAAGCTGGAAGCCCTTCACGGAAGGCTCGTTCATGATGCGCGGGCCAAAGCACTCGGGGCCGGGAGGACCCGTGCTCTCAAGCCGCGCCGACAAGCTGATACGGTCCAGCTGGTGCCTTGCATCTCCAGGCGCCAATACGCGCTCACCAACACGGTCATGAATGTCATAACCAGCCATCTCCATAGCCGAGTAGCCATCATCATACCTATCCACCTGCATAGCTGCAGGCTGCTCCACCGGGTTGGCGACTGGTGCCACTGGGCGCGGCTGCTGCCTCTGCCGAGTAGGCTGAGCTGCGGGTTGCCGAGAAGTACCCGGACGCGCGGCTTCTCGGGCACGGCTTTGAGCTTGATGGGCTTGAGAGCCTGCTCTTGCAGCGTTGTGTTCCTGCCCGGGCTGCTGCGGCACAGCAACCTGTTTCGCGGCAGCAGCCGGGTCATACACCTGCATTTGCCTGTCTCTACCCGAACGCCCGCTGCGGCTCTTCTCGCGGCTGGGATGCGGAGACGAGGCCTGATCGTTAGATCTAGCCGCGTGCGAGTGAACCACCTGCGAAGCTCCAGCTCCCGGGTTGGCCTTCCGGAACTCCTCGTTCTGCCTAGCGGCCTCCAACACCAACTCGTTGAGCCTCTCCTGCTGCCTGAGACGCGCCTCTCCATCCAGGCGCGGCAACTCGGCAGCCACGGCCTGAGCAGCTCTGAGCGTCTTGGCGGGTGTGCTGTACCTTGGCCTTGTGAAGGTGTTCGCTGTGGCGGACTGCGCGGGCACCTCCGCAACTGTCGCCATCTCGGCACCCAGGTTGCGCCGCGTAGCGCCTACTCTGCTAGGCCTCCTGGCGACCGGCGTGAAGCCGTGAGCCTTGTTGTACTCGAGCTGGTCTAGACTCAGCTCAAGCCTGATCTTCTCCAACTCCGCGTGCTCGGCAAGCAGCTCCTGGCGTTGCCGCTCGAGCTGCTCCCTCGCGGCTAGGAGCTCGATGTCGGTGGGAGTGGGCATGCCGGTTCGCGCAGCAGACGCGGGGATGACCGTCGACGTGGAAGGCGGCAAGTTGCTCTCCTTCTCGTAGGGCCGGTGATTCCTGCCACCAGCAGGCGGGTCGTCAACCTCCTCGACGACGGCCGCAGCGCCAGTAGCAGCTGCGCCAGTGTTTGCCGCCAAACCCGTCACCATCACCTCAGCGCAGCATGCGGAGCTGCATGCAGGCCTTCCGCGAGCAGCAACCACCGCGGGAGGATCCTCCGCGTCATGCACCAGCTCGGGGTAGGCGCTATTGGCGACGGTGGCGACGTAGACGAGGTGAGAGCCGAAGGAGATCACCGAGCCGCCCTCGGTCATGGCCATGCCGCCGAAACAGCCAGCGTTGTCGGTGACGAAGTCGAAGGAGCCGAATCTGTGGACAAGGCCACAAACTACGCGCTCCGCCGAAGAAGATCCCGTCCGAACAGAAACTCCAGCCAGCGCCGCTGGTTGCCCCACGGTGGGCGCCAACTGTCGTGGGTTCGAGCTGCCATATATATTTCCCTCCGATGGAAAACCCTAGGCATCTAATCAAATATCCCCGAAAAGTTCCGCAGCCGCCATCATCCTAAACTCTAGATCAGGGGGGTTCTAAAGCTGTCTCCCGGAACTCTGCCGGAGAGGAGATCATCACCGGAGGCCTCTCCATCACCATGCCTGCCTCCGGAGTGATGCGTGAGTAGTTCATCCTTGGACTACAAGTCCATAGCAGTATCTAGATGGTTGTCTTCTCCTCATATGCCTCCATGTTTAGATCTCGTGAGCTTCCTAACATGATCGAGATTGTTCTTATGTAATTATATATGCTGTGTTTGCTGGGATCCGATGAATATTGAACTTATGCCAAGTTGATTATAGTCTTTATTGCATATGTTATTTGTGATCTTGCATGCTTTCGGTTGCTAGTGGTTGCTCTGGCCAAGTAGTTGCTAGTGACTCCAAGAGGGAGTATTTATGCTCGATAGTGGGTTCATGCCTCCTTTTCGCCTGTGCTCGAGTGACAGAAACATGACGGGGGAGGATGTGTTGTTTCCACTAGGGAGAAAACAGCGGTGTGAGTGCCCGCATGTGCAATCATTGCTTACTTTACACACATTGTTTAATGCAATTATCTGTTCCTGGCAACTTAATACCTAAGGGGGTTCGAATGATAACCTGAGGGTGGATTATTAGTCATAGATGCAGTTGGATTATGGTCTATGTATATTGTTGTAATGCCTGCACTAAATATCATAGTAGTCATCATGTCATGAATGTGCACTATGGTGCAACCTTTATTTGTCAATTTCCCAGCTGTAATTTTTTCACCCAGCATGTTATCTTTTATGGAGAGACACCACTAATGAACCTATGAACCCCGGTCCATTTTCTTATACTGTTAAACAAACCACTATAATTTCTTGCTTTCTTTACTTACTGCATGCATACACCATTTTCCACACTATATGTCTAATTTTTATTTTCAACAAGACCGGTGAGATTGACAACCTCACTCTACCGTTGGGACAAAGTATTTTGGTTGTGTTGTATGCAGGTTCCGCGTTGTTGCTGACACCAGTGAGGCGCCATCACCATCGTTAGTGGCATCAACCTTCCGAAGATCTTCTTCCTCCTACTGGATTGATAACCTTGGTTCTTAACTGAGGGAAATTCTTACCGCTTGCTCATCACACCCTCCTCTTGGGGTTCCCAACACGCCATTCATAGCAACAAGAATTCCTGGCACCATCAAGGTGTAGCAAGGAATTTCTGTCTCCACCGCAAGCATCAGACATCACGCTGGAGATAGAACCGCACAGAAGAATCTACAATCAGGTTTCTATTGGCCTACTCTCTTTAAATATGCACGTAAATTTATTTTATCTTGTGATGAATGTAAAACAGTAGGAAATATTTCTAGACGTAATGAAATGCCTATGAGTTCTTCTCT
This sequence comes from Alopecurus myosuroides, assembly GCA_028641055.1. Taxonomy (NCBI): domain Eukaryota; kingdom Viridiplantae; phylum Streptophyta; class Magnoliopsida; order Poales; family Poaceae; genus Alopecurus; species Alopecurus myosuroides. The sequence continues at coordinate 315,680,951 of CM054061.1, forward strand.
TGTTATTGAACCTTTTGATTGTTGGGGATTTGACTTTATGGGTCCTTTTCCTATTTCAAATGGCTATACACATATACTTGTTGGTGTTGATTATGTTACTAAATGGGTAGAAGTTATACCTACTAAAAGTGTTGATGGTGAGACCTCTTTAAAAATGCTTAAAGATGTTATTTTTCCTAGGTTTGGTGTGCCTAGATATATTATGACTCATGCAGGTTCTCATTTTATTCATGGTGGTTTTAGAAAAACCCTTGCTAAATATGATGTTAATCATAGAATTGCCTCAAGTTATCATCCCCAAACCAGTGGGCAAGTAGAATTATCAAATAGAGAAATTAAATCTATCTTGCAAAAGACTGTTAATAAATCTAGGAACAATTGGTCAGATAAGTTGAATGATGCTTTATGGGCCTATATAACTTCTTATAAAAATCCTATGGGTATGTCTCCCTATAAAATGGTTTATGGAAAATTTTGTCACTTGCCTTTAGAATTAGAACACAAAGCTTATTGGGCAGTGAAAGAATTAAATAAAGATTTTAAACTTGCTGGTAAGAAAAGAATGCTTGATTTGAATCATTTAGATGAATGGAGATGTGAAGCTTATGAAAATGCCAAGCTCTTTAAAGAGAAAGTTAAACAATGGCATGTAAAAGGATCCATAAAAGAGAGTTTCTTGTTGGTGAGAAAGTTCTATTGTATCGGTCCCGCCTCAGATTTTTTGTAGGGAAATTACTCTCTAGATGGGAAGGACCTTATATTATTGAAGAAGTGTATCGTTCGGGTGAAATCAAAATTGCTTCCCTCAAAGATAACACTACACAGGTGGTAAATGGGCAAAGACTCAAACATTATATTTCTGGGGATTCCTATGATGAAGATGTTGATGTTATTCAAGTAATGACTCCACAGAAGTTCATCGGAGGGAAGATTTCAGAATCTGCAGAGTCTGTTTTGGAATAGGTAATCGTTCTATTAAGAAAAAAAAATTGCGGATTACCATTTCAGTTAGAATTTATTGATTTTTGTAAAATATGAAAAATACCGAGGCGAAGAGGAGTTGGAGAAGGTGCCCGGAGACACCACACCATGTGGGGGCGCGGGCCCACCCTTGGCCGCACCAACCTATGGTGTGGTCGCCCCGGAGCCCCTCTCCGACTCGTTTTGGATCTGGACTTTCCTTTCGTTACGCATATTTTTTCTATATAATCCCCCGGACCCCCCGAGGTCCATATATCGTTTTCTCGTCATGTTTCTGTTTCGAGTTGTTTCTGCCAAGATCTGTTTTTGATTTTAGAAGTACCATGGTCTCCAACAACAACAACAAGGGGAAGGAACCAAAGGAAGATGATCTCCAAGCCCTGAATCCGGAGGTGGAGATCGATAGTGGAGCTGAAGGACATGTAGAAGAAAACCCGCGGGTGCGTCCAAGCGCTACCATAGCAAGCATTGGAGTGGTTGCAAAACCTTCCAAGCCAACGGTGAGGACTGACACTGGATGGTGCTATGTTTTTTTGGGAACCCCAAGAGGAAGGTGGGATGAGCACAGCGGTAGGAGTTTTCCCCTTAGTTAAGAACCAGGGTTATCAATCCAGTAGGAGAAAGAGGACCTTCGGAAGGTTGATGCCACTAAAGGTGGTGTTGGCGCTTCACCGGTGTCAGCAACAACGTGGAACCTGCACACAACACAACCAAAATACTTTGCCCCAACGGTACAGTGAGGTTGTCAATCTCACCGGTCTTGCTGAAAACAAAGATTAGACGTATAGTGTGGAAAACAGTGTAAGCTTACAGTAAGTAAAGAGAGCAGGAGATTGTTGTGGTTTGTTTAATAGTGTGGAAAATGGACCGGGGTTCATAGGTTAACTAGTGGTGTCTCTCCATAAAAATAACAGGCTGGGTGAACACATTACAGCTGGGCAATTGACAAATAAAGGTTGCACCGTAGTGCACAATATAACATGATGACTACTATGATATTTAGTGCGGGCATTACAACAAAATACATAGACCGAAATCCATCTGCATCTATGACTAATAATCCACCCTCAGGTTATCATCCGAACCCCCTTAGTTATTAAGTTGCAAGCAACAGATAACTGCATTAAACAATGTATGTAATGTAAGCAATGATTATACACGCGGGCACTCTCAGCGCTGTTTTCTTCCTAGTGGAAAAAGCACATCCTCCCATGTCATGTTTCTATCACTCGAGCACAGGCGAAAAGGAGGCATGAACCCACTATCTAGCATAAATACTCCCTCTTGGAGTCACTAGCAACTACTTGGCCAGAGAAACCATTAGCAACGGAAAGCATGCAAGATCACAAATAACATATGCAATAAAGACTATAATAAACTTGGCATAAGGTCAATATTCATCGGATCCCAGCAAACACGGCATATAGAATTACATAAGATCAATCTCGGTCATGATAGGCAGCTCACGAGATCTAAACATGGAGGCATATGAGGAGGAGACAACCATCTAGCTACTGCTATGGACCCGTAGTCTAGGGATGAACTACTCACGCATCACTCCGGAGGCAGGCATGGTGATGTAGAAGCCTCCGGTGATGATTTCCTTTCCGGCAGGGTGCCGGGAGACAACTTCAGAACACCCCTGATCTAGGGTTGCCGACGACGGCGGCTGCAGAACTTTTCGGGGGATTTTTGATCAGGTGCCTAGGGTTTTCCATACATGGGAATAAATAGGCGAAAGGGCAGAGGCGGTGGATGCCAGGGGTCCCCACACCCATAGGTGGCGCGGCCGGGGGGAGGCCGCGCCACCCTATGGTGTGGTCCCCTGTTGCCCGTCTTCGACTCCTCTTCGGTGTTCTGGATGCTTCCGGGGAAAATAGGCACTTCGGGCTTGGTGGGGTCCAATTCCGAGAATGTTTCCAGAACAACTTTTGTAAAACCAAAAACAGCAGAAAACAGGGAACTGGCACTTGGCATCTTGTTAATAGGTTAGTCCCGAAAAACTTATGAAAATACTATAAATAAGGGAGAAAACATGTAGCAATTGGCATAATATGATCATGGAGCATCAGAAATTAGGGATACGTTTATGACGTATCAAGCATCCCCAAGCTTAGTTCATACTCGTCCTCGAGTAGGTAAACGATAAAACAATAATTTCTGAGGTGACATGCTACTATCATAATCTTGATCATTAAAATGTAAAAGCATATGTACGCTGAGATCATAGAACTTCAAACACAAACATGATAAATAGAACTTTAATTAGAAAGCATAGCAATCACTTTACATCATGAAGAGTATCTTAAATAAAGGATCATGGATAATAATGCAAAGAAAGATAAACGTTTGTTTCAGGTATAGAGAAATCATGACAAAGTGGTATTTCGCCAGTCCTTAAGAGTGGGACAAAACATAAATGCCAGGACACTTTCAAAGTTCAAGAGGAAGACTAGAACAAATTTAAGAACAAATCATATCACATCATGAAGTAATTATTGATGTTTATGGGACAAATGCACATAGAACTCAGAATGGCAAAAATGCTCTCTCACATGTGCATAAAGTTAGAAGATGGAGACTTAACATAAAAGTAAAAGAAAATCCATTCGCAGAGGGAAGCTGGGATCACTCATGTGCTAGAGCTTTTTATTTTATTAAACAGAGGTATTAAAAGTTTGACACCGTGGAGGAATGTCTTATTTTTAGGAGTGGTGTATGCTAATGTCAACGAATGGTAAACAGACAATACAGTACGTCACAAGCCAACTGGATTCACAAGAGCGGCTCCCATGGTGAAGGACGCAACTGGTGTAGAAGGTCATCCCTCTTTCTCTTTTGTTTACACAACTATGCTTTGACTGATATAATTAGGGGAAAATAGTGAAGAGAATTTGATTGTATTAATTTGGGATTGGGCACCCCGCTGCCAGCTCTTCTATCATTTTTATAAGCGGATGAAGCCACTAGTCCAGGGTGTGAAATCCAATCAACAAGTGAGATAAAGATTCTCTATTGATGTCCTCATGAGCAAAAACACAAAACAGGAATAATTTTGAAGGTTTTAAAGGTAGCACATGAGCAATTTACCTGGATTGGCAGTTAAATACCACATGTAGGTAGGTATAGTGCACACACTGGGAAAACTTTGGTTTAAGGAGTTCTAATGCACGAGTAGAATTCCATACTCAGTACAGGTGGAGGTTATCAAAAGACTGGGAGCTCAAGAGAGAATAAGAGCCATAATCATGCATAGAGACATAATCATCATTAATTAAAGCATAAGAGGTATCACAAGTTCAAAAACTAAGTGGTCATGGAGGCTATTCGAGACTGGTTTGTTGGCATAAACATGGTGTGAGCATGCGTCAAGTCAACCAAATAAAACATTCGAAAGAGAATACCATATATTGATGCTTTACTATGACAAGAACAACTCATGAATCTTTCAAGACATATTAAATGCTCTCAGATATTTAAGGCTATTCATGGTACTCAATAACCACAAGGCTTTAAAACTAAAATAACATTTAGCATGGCATGAAAAGGTTCTAGCCACGGTCTATACAAGCTTCTACTAGTACTGTTATAAATTCTACATCAAGCAGCAATTTTCTTTTCCCAACAAGCACCATACAAGATATGATTTAACAAAAATAATCTTTATGATAATTTAAGAAAACATGAGATTACTCAAATAATACCACTAAAACTAACAGCTCTGATAAGAGATGCATGCAAAACATGAGCTAAATAAATGCAGCAGCCAAACAGAGATTAAGAATACAACGTATTCTCATGAAAAATCGGAGCGTGTCACTCTCCAATAAAACAATGCTGGGGTCCAACCAAGATTATTATGAAAATAAAAACAAACTGAAAGCAAAAAATAAAAGATGCTCCAAGTAAAGCACATAAGGTGTAACCGAATAAAAATTTAGTTTCACTAGAACTGACCTGATAATTTGTTGACGAAGAAGGGGGTGCCTTGGGCATCCCCAAGCTTAGATGCTTGAGTCTTCTTGGAATTTTCTGGGATGTACCAGTTGGGCGTCCCCAATCATAGGCTTTTCACTCCTCTTGATCACATCATATCATCCTCTTCTCTTGACCCTTGAAAACTTCCTTCACACCAAAATTCTCACAATCTTCATTAGCAACGCTAGTGCAATCGAAATAATAAATTCACATGGTTCAGTTTCAACACAAGACTAACACTCAAAAACACATTGGCTAATGTCACTTCTTTTAAAACTTTTTTTCTCAAAAGAACACCAAAAGAAAGAGATTAAGATACAAATACAATTATTGGCAGAAATCTGTCAAAACAGAACAACAGGTAAAGATCGATTTTTTTTGAACATCTTCTGTTTCTCAAATTAAAACATTGTAACTAAGAAAAGTTGCGTATATATCCTAGGATTAAGAACAAAAAAGCTCAGGTCATTTTGAATTTTCTGTGATTTTATACGTAATTAATAGTGGACAACAGAAATATGTTTCCTGCGCAAAATTCCGAAATATAGTCTCAACTTTCCACTAGAGGCTTTACTTGGCTCAACAAAAACACAAAATAAAATATACAGAAGGGTTGCTAAGGAAATAGAAAACACCCAGGTGCAAACCACACAAAATAAAACAAAGGAAAACTGAATGAAAACAGAGAAATAAAACGGGTTGTCTCCCGGCAGCGCTATTCTTTAACTCCTTTCAGCTAGGCATAAAAGATCAACTCAAGTATTTTAAAGTGAAGAAGCATCAACTATAACTTCCTACAAACCATTATTTGCAGCAATAGGCACTCTAGATGTTTCTGAAGATTCAACATGGAGGTCACTCTTGGTTTCATTAATTGTTTTAGCAATTTTCGCCACAAATTGAGATTTGGGTTCTTTCCCAAAGAATCTTTGCTCCTTTCCCACAAAGGCTTTCTCCTTCTTGAATTTAAGAGATGAAAAAGTTTAGCTTAAAGTTCCCACAGCAACCTATAGTTTACCAATCCTAAATTTTTGACTATCATGAGTGTTGCTAGCCTCTAGAGCAGTGATTCTTTTATCAATAGTAATTATTGATTCATTAATTTTGCTATCATTGTCAAGGAAAATTGGTAAGTTCATTTCCAAAGAGTTTAGTTTATTAATGACATCCTCCAAAGTTATCTCAGTTTTAACAGTTGTAATGGGGGTGATCCTACTAAACTTTCAATCAAGTTGCATGCTTCTAAAGTAGGAGTTCCTAGAAAATTACCACCCGTAAGAGTATCTAACACATACATATACCAACTAGAAATACCAACATAAAAATTCCTTAGGAGTACCAGGGTAGAATATTATGAGCATCATTTATTCTATACCAAGCATCTTTTAAACTCTCTCCCCCCTGTTGCTTAAAGAACGAACCTCAACTTAAAGAATACTCATTATAGTGAATAAAAGCAAGAAAATACATAGCAACTATAAAGTAAACTATTTTTTTGTGTTTTTAATATAGAAAGGAAAAACAAGACAAAAATAAAAACAAGACAATAAAAAAAATAAAGAGGTTGAGAGTGAAAGACTGCCCTTGCCAGAAGACTTCTTCCTCCCCGGCAACGGCGCCATATAAATCCTTGATATGTTTTGTTGGGAACCCCAAGAGGAGGGTATGATGAACAGAGCGGTAGGAGTTTTCCCCTTAGTTAAGAACCAGGGTTATCAATCCAGTAGGAGAAAGAGGACCTTCGGAAGGTTGATGACACTGAAGGTGGTGCTGGCGCTTCACTGGTGTCAGCAACAACGTGGAACCTGCACACAACACAACCAAAATACTTTGCCCAAACGGTACAGTGAGGTTGTCAATCTCACCGGCCTTGCTGAAAACAAAGATCAGAGGTATAGTGTGGAAAACCGTGTATGCTTGCAGTGAGTAAAGAGAGCAGGAAATTGTTGTGGTTCGTTTAACAGTGTGGAAAATGGACCGGGGTTCATAGGTTCACTGGTGGTGTCTCTCCATAAAAATAACATGTTGGGTGAACAAATTACAGCTAGGCAATTGACAAATAAAGGTTGCACCATAGTGCACAATATAACATGATGACTACTATGATATTTAGTGCGGGCATTACAACAAAATACATAGACCAAAATCCATCTGCATCTACGACTAATAATCCACCCTCAGGTTATCATCTGAACCCCCTTAGGTATTAAGTTGCAAGCAACAGATAACTGGATTAAACAATGTGTGTAATGTAAGAAATGATTAGACACGCGCGCACTCTCACCTCTGTTTTCTCCCTAGTGGCAACAACACATCCTCCCCCGTCACATTTCTGTCACTCGAGCACAGGCGAAAAGGAGGCATGAACCCACTATCTAGCATAAATACTCCCTCTTAAAGTCACTAGCAACTACTTGGCCAGAGCAACCACTAGCAACATAAAGCATGCAAGATCACAAATAACATATGCAATAAAGACTATAATCAACTTGGCATAAGGTCAATATTCCTCGAATCCCAGCAAACACATCATATAGAATTACATAAGATCAATCTCGATCATGATAACAGCTCACGAGATCTAAACATGGAGTCATATGAGGAGGAGACAACCATCTAGCTACTGCTATGGACCCGTAGTCCAGGGATGAACTACTCACGCATCACTCCGGAGGCAAGCATGGTGATGTAGAAGCCTCCGGTGATGATTTCCTCTCCGGAAGGGGACCGGGAGACAGCTCTAGAACCCCCCCTGATATAGGGTTGACGACAACAGCCGCTGCGGAACTTTTCGGGGATTTTTGATCAGGTGCCTAGGGTTTTCCATCCGGGGGAATAAATAGGCGAAAGGGCAGAGGCGGTGGAGGCCAGGGGCCCCCACACCCATAGCTGGCGTGGCCAGGGCGGAGGCCGCGCCACCCTATGGTGTGGCCCCCCTGTTGTCCATCTTTGACTCCTCTTCGGTGTTCTGGATGCTTCCGAGGAAAATAGGCACTTCGGGCTTTGTGGGGTCCAATTCCGAGAATGTTTCCAGAACAACTTTTCTGAAACCAAACACATCAGAAAACAGAGAACTGGCACTTGGCATCTTGTTAATAGGTTAGTCCTGGAAAACGTATAAAAATGCTATAAATAAGGGAGAAAACATGTAGCAATTGGCATAATATGATCATGGAGCATCAGAAATTAGGGACACGTTTATGACGTATCAGATGGATAGCCCGACGTCACTTTTTATCCCCGGATATTCCACTTTCAAGTATTAAGAGGCCTTTCCATACTTTAATTCATGAATATCAATATATGAGGGTACCCGAGTCAAGGTTGCCTTCTTGCTGGGATATGGATCGTTCTAACCGTGCAGATAGAGAAAGATCTCAACCTAAGGAAGTGTGGGGGGGAATCTAGATGGCTGGAATTCACCGATTGACAAGCATGCAAACCGTATTGATCACAATACGGAGATGATGTGTATGCTTATATTCGTAATTGAAGATCTAAAGAGATCAATTGATAAGCTCATCGAGAAGGATTCACCACCACCACCGAAGAATTGATTCGTCATTTGTATTTGCATCCCCTTGGCTTGTTCCAAGCTTGGGGGAGTGTCGCGGTATCACCTTTATCTTTCACTCCTTTTTTACCTTTTAGTTTAGTCGTGTCATGAGTAGAGAAAATATCATATAGTATGGTTTGCAGTATGGAAGTGTCACTTCTTAGTTGGTTTTCGTTGTATCCCTTGGTTTGAGTTGCTGTAATGAAATATTAATGAGAAGTTTCATCATCTACTTGTTCTACTTTGTTTTAGTTTGCAATTTTGTTATGTGATTTATCTTGTTATTAGTGTTGGTATCAATGTTGGAGCTTCAAGATAATATAGTTGGTTTTGTAAAACTTAGCATTGGTCAGTAGTAACAATTCGTTGAGACTTAAGTAGAAAAGAGGGAGTTGCATGTAGATATATTATTCCATGATCTTTCTTTCTTGTCAGCCCATAAGCTTAGTATTCTCAAATAAGTTTGTTTGCACCTTCAAAGAATATTGCATGATTGGCTTTATCATATATGTTTTTGTTTGTTTTACTTCAATTCTTATGCTTGCTACCCAACCTTGCTAACCAAAAACTTGTACTGAGAGGGAATGCTTCTCGTGCATCCAAACCTTGAGCCCCAAAACCTTGCCATTTATGTCCACCATACCTACCTATTTGTGGGAATTAACTACCACTCCAAGTAAATTGCTCATGTGCTACCTTTAAAACCTTCAAAATTACTCATGTTTTGTGTTCCTGTTTTTGCTCATGAGGACGTAAATAGAGAATATTTATCTCACTTGTTGATTGGACTTCACACACCTGGACTAGTGGCTTCATCCGCTTATCCTAATGATAAAGAGCTGTCAGCGGGCTTCCCAGCCCCAAACTAATACACAAATTCTCTTCACTATTTTTGCCCCTGATTTATTAGTCAAAGCATAATTGTGTAAACAAAAGAGAAAGAGGGATGACCTTCTACACGAGTTGTGTCCTTCATATGGGATCCTCCCCTTGTGAAGTCTAGTTAGCTTGTGACGTACTATATTTCCTGTTTACCATTCGTTGACATTAGCATACACCTCTCAAAATTAGACACTCCTCCATGGTTTGTGATTGTTGGCAGACACCCGAGGATTCAGTTAGCCATGGTTTGTGTAAGATGGATGGGAGGAGTGCCAAACATTTTATACCTATGTTTATTAAAATAAAACCTCTAGCACATGAGTGATCCATGCTTACCTCTGCGAAGGGCGTATCTTTTACATTTATGTTGAGTTAGTAAAGCTTTTTCCTTCTGTCTTAAGAAAGCATTTGAGTTGTTGTGATTCATCCAGCTACATGTTGATTTACTCAATCATGTTCTTTATTCTTCCTTGTTTCTTCAAATGCTTTTATCTGTTTGAATACCACTTAGAAAGTTACCAATGTTTTCAAAGAGACCGTTATAATTGAGCATGATAAACTCTGCAATATAACTCTAGTATAAAGACTCTGATCGAAACATAAGTACACTGTTAATTGTTCTCTGACCAAGAACGAAGTTTGCATTTACCAATTTTGATTTACTTTTTGCATTATTATTGTTCATCTGCTTGTTTCAAGTTTGATTATATGAGAGGAAGTTTCCTTCTAAAATGATTTGTTCTTTGTTAGATGTGATGCCTCTTGTCCGTATTTTATTTATCGACACCTCACTCCATAAACATGTGATCATGTTTAGTAAGTTCAGTTTCGCTTGGGGACAAGCAAGGTCTAAGATTTGGGGGGGGGGGGTTGATACATCCATTTTGCATCACTGTTTTATATTGTTATTTTCTGTTATTCATCGATATATTTCATGTTATGATGCATTACTTATGTTATTTTATCTTATTTTGCATGTTTCATAATTTTTGGAGAATAAACACCGGGACCAGAAATTTGATGGAAAAAACACCATCGAGATACCATATTTCAGAAGATCGGAAGAATAGGGGGGACACCGGAGATGTCTTAGAAGTCCAGATGAGGGAGCCAGCCAAGAGGAGAGCCAGAGGAGGGACACCAGGGGGCCACACCATGAGGTGGCACCCCCTTGGCCGCGCCGCCAGGTGGTGTAGCCACCCTGGCTCACCTAGTTGACCTCTTTCGCGTACTTGACCCCCAGGGAACCCTATGCCCCAGACTACCATCGAAGAATTATTCCGCCGCCGCTTCGGGGCAGAAAACACCCGAGAGAGAAAAGCTCTCTGGCAAGGAGAAATATGTCGGGGAAATACCTCTCCGGAGAGGGGAAATCATCGCCGTCGTCACCGTCATCACTCCGGGCATCATCAAGATCGTCATCATAATAATCATCACCACCAGCACCATCACCCTCATCATCCACCATCATCCCACTGTAACAATTAGGGGCCTCTATCGTTGTTTTACATTAGATCTCTCTCCCGGTGTGGATTACTTGTTAGTAGTTGATGCTTGTGAGATTTATCGGTGTTGGAACTTTATGGCCAGATTGTTATTATCCATTATATCACCTCTGATTATGATCCATATGATGTCTTGTGAGTAGTTCGTTTAGTTATTGAGGACATGGGAGAAGTCATGATGTTAGTAGTGAAGTTATATTGAAGTAATATCTCGTGGTTCAGTATTTAAGTTGTGGTGCTATTGTTCTAGTGGTGTCATGTGAACTCTTATGAGCCTAGGAGGATGCATTGTGTATTTGGCTACTAATTGTGGGGTTTCCGGAGTGAGCTAAACCTAAACCCCCGTTAGGAAACCAATGCACGATGGAGCGTAGAATCCCGAAGTTTTAAGGCTTTGGTTAGATTTATCTTAATTACTTTCTTGTATTTGAGGATGCTTACGAGGGGTATAGTCACAAGTATGTATTGTTGCGGCGCGTAGAGATAAACGAAAACTTTTCCTACGCAATGCTCCCAAGATCTAGCCGAGGTAGAAGGCCACGATGATTACCACTAGACGCGCGGTTGCGGATTATCGGTGTAGCGCGTCGGGTCGGGGCAGTGCAGTCCCACGATCCTGGCCGGCCAATCCAATCCCTCGAACGTCGAAGTGCTGAACGTACAGCACCTCTGCCGGTATCCACACGTACGAGGAGGAGCTCCGACGGCGGACTGCTAGGTCCGGTGCGGCGGCTGGACTGAGTGGGGCTTGGGTTCCCAACGCATGGGAGAGTGGACTAACGTGCCCGCTGGGCAACCTCGCCCCTCTTTATATAGCGTATGGTAATGGGCTTCACAACACTTGTGGCCCATTCCCTCTGTGAGTCCGACTCACAAAACCAGTCCATTTCCGGTTCGGGTCCAACCCGACCAATACTTGCTCCCGCTCTTAAGTGTGTGACCCTGCAGGATCATGGCGACTTGGACACGATTGGAGTCCAACTCCCAATCGATCAATCGGTAGCGGCTCCTAGCAGAACGTGCCGACTCCCAAGTACCATTGAGTCATGACGACATACCTTTCAATGTGATATTCATCTTAGTCCTTTTTGCCTCACGATATACCTTGTCGAACTATAGGCGATTTATCGTCATCCCTTAAATAGTTCAACTCTCTTCTCGATCCGTGATATGCGATTCATCTGACTAACTCTTAGTCAACCGACACAGTTAACACTTAACTGAGTCGCGCATGGCCATGCTTCCTGAATCATATCACTCGAGAGGGCCCAGAGAATATCTCTCCATTAGGAGGGGCAAAATCCCATCTTGATTATCCACATCACGCAGCTTGCTTCTCATTCGACCCGAACTCTGCCTTTATAGTTGCCTTGTCACAGAACAACGTTTGACAGAACCTAAGTCGGTGATCCACAACTCGGATTGTGCGACAACCTCAGGTCTAAGGATTACATTGATTGAGACATGCAAATGACGACTTGATCGTTGCATCTCAATGTGGGTCAGTCCGACTTGCTAAACTCTTTAGCCAAGTCCGTGAACGTTGGAATGGCATCACCATGCCCATGACAAGTGGAACCGTGTCATCAGCCAACACTCACATTAGTCTAGGATGTGTGTCCAGCACAACCTTAACGACCAAGGACAATTAGTATGAACAACATGAATATATAGTTCCACAATCGAATCACATATTCAATGACATATATCAGATGTTCAAAACAAGGACAACTTAATAACTTTATGAATACAGTGGGAATTACATCATACATGGTTGCCTCTAGGGCATATTCCCAACAGTCTCCCACTTGCACTAGAGTCAATCATCTTGGCATCATATGCCTAGGCATCTAATGCCCATACCTCTCGTGTGCGCCTCATGCTTAGGCTGTGGTAGCGCCTTTGTCAACGGATCTGCAATGTTTGCATCCGTGTGTACTTTGCATAACTTGATATCACCTTGTTCGACAAACTGGCGAATGAGGTGGTACCGCATGAGTATATGTTTGTTCTTCTGGTGTTGTCTAGGTTCCTTGGCCTGTGCGATAGCACCATTGTTGTCACAATATACGTCCAAAGGATTGGACGCGCCCTGAACCACACCAAGATCAATCAGGAGGTTCCTGATCCAAACAGCTTCCTTTGCCGCCTCTGAGGCAGCAATATACTCAGCCTCTGTTGTAGATGCAGACACCGTATCTTGCTTGGAACTCTTCCAGCTCACAGCTCCTCCGTTCATTACGAACACGTATCCCGATTGCGAACGAGAATCATCTGAGTCGGTGAGATAACTTGCATCCGTGTAACCCTTTACACTGAATTCCTCATCACCTCCATAAACTAGGAACATTTCCTTAGTATTTCTTAAATACTTAAGAATGTTTTTAACCGCTGCCCAGTGGGCTTCGCCAGGGTCAGCCTGGTATCTGCTCGTAACACTTAGAGCATAGGAAACATCTGGCCTAGTACAAATCATGGCATACATGATGGATCCGATTGCCGAAGCATACGGGATCACACTCATCCGACTTCGCTCATCAGTCGTCGAAGGACACTGAGTCTTGCTAAGTTTTATACCATGGGACATCGGCAAGAATCCCTTCTTGGACTCTTGCATTTTGAATTTCTTCAAAACCTTGTCCAGATAAGTACTCTGACTCAATCCAATGAGCCGCCTGGATCTATCTCTATAGATCCTGATTCCTAATATGTAAGTTGCCTCACCCAAATCCTTCATTGAGAAACTCCTTTCCAATGACTCTTTGGTTTCTTGCAACATCATGACATCATTTCCAATCAGCAATATGTCATCCACATATAAGATTAGAAAGTTTACTTTGCTCCCACTAAACTTCTTGTATAAACAAGAATCATGATCGCTCTTGATGAAGCCAAACGATTTGACTACCTCATCAAAGCGAATGTTCCAACTCCGAGATGCTTGCTTCAACCCATAAATGGATTTCTGAAGTTTGCATACCTTGTCAGCATTAGCTGGATCGACAAAACCTTCGGGCTGTATCATATACACGTCCTCAGTTAAATTTCCATTAAGGAAAGCCGTCTTGACATCCATCTGCCATATCTCATAGTCGAAATAGGCTGCTATGGCTAACATGATCCGAATTGATTTAAGCATCGCTACGGGCGAGAAGGTCTCGTCGTAGTCAACTCCTTGAACTTGTCGGAACCCCTTCGCGACAAGTCGTGCTTTATAGACGGAAATATTTCCATCCATATCAATTTTCTTCTTAAAGACCCATTTGCACTCGACGGGTCTTGCACCGTCAGGCAGATCAACCAAATTCCAAACTTGGTTTTCATCCATGGACTTTAACTCGGATCTCATGGCTCCAAGCCATGACTCGGAATCAGATCCCACCATCGCTTCCGAATAAGTTGCCGGCTCGTTACTGTCTAACAGTAAAATATCTCGAGCACTCTGTAATCCGGCTGATCTCCGTGGTTCTGGTGCTGTAACCGGTGTAGGTACCACGATCGGCTCAGCCTCCAAGGCGTTCGCCGACTCGCCCCTAGCCGGTTCCTCTCGAATTTCTTCGAGTTGCACTGTGCTCCCACTGACTTCCCGACTGAGAAACTCTTTTTCAAGGAAGACACCATTCCGAGCGACAAACACTTTGCCCTCTTCCCGGTTGTAGAAGTAGTACCCCAAGGTTTCCCTCGGATACCCCACGAAAATACACTTATCCGACTTGGGCGTGAGCTTGTCCGACTGAAGTCGCTTGACAAATGCTTCACAACCCCAAATCTTAAAAAAAGACAAACTTGGCTTTTTGCCCGTCCACATCTCATGTGGTGTCTTCTCTACTGACTTTGATGGTACTCTGTTTAGTGTGAAAGCTGCAGTTTCTAGACAATAACCCCAAAATGATAAAGGTAGATCTGTCCGACTCATCATTGATCGTACCATGTCCAACAAGGTCCGATTTCTCCGTTCTGATACACCGTTTCTCTGCGGTGTACCCGGCGGAGTGAGTTGAGGAACTATTCCACAACTCTTTAGATGGTCATCAAACTCATGGCTCATGTACTCGCCTCCACGGTCCGACCGTAGAAACTTTATTTTCTTGCCGAGTTGATTTTGTACCTCACTCTGGAATTCCTTGAACTTTTCAAAGGCTTCCGACTTGTGTTTCATCAAATAGATATATCCATACCTACTCAAATCATCAGTGAAGGTAATGAAGTACTCATAACCACCTCTAGCTGTCGTGCTCATTGGTCCACATACATCACTATGTATTAGTTCCAACAAGTCGGACGCCCTTTCACAACTCCTTGCAAAAGGTGTCTTGGTCATCTTGCCTAGTAGGCATGATTCGCATGTCTCAAATGACTCTAAGTCAAACGAAGTTAGAAGTCCATCATCATGGAGCTTCTTCATGCGCTTCCAACTTATATGACCAAGCCGACAATGCCAAAAGTAAGTCATATTCAGATCATTTGGTTTCAACCTTTTAACATTTATGTTATAGACCGATTCACTATCAAGATTTAAAATAAATAACCCGTTCTGAACGGGTGCAAAGCCATGAAACATATCTTTCAAATATAAAGAACAACCATTATTCTTAATATTCGACTCATAACCTTGTCTCATCAAACATGAGGCGGAAATAATGTTTCGACTAAGCGCTGGAACATAATAACAATTATTTAGTTCCAAAATAAATCCTGAAGGTAAATGAAGTTGCATCGTGCCGACTTCCAACGCAGCGACTCTCGCCTTGTTGCCGACCCGAATATCAACCTCTCCTCTTGCCACGCTCCTAGTTCTTACCAGCCCCTGCAACGAGTTGCAAATGTGAATGACTGATCCGATATCATATACCCAAGAACTATTAGGTGCATCAGCCAGATAAATGTCTATAACATTGCACACAAGTGTACCTGAGTCGGAAGTCATACCTCCACTCTTGGCCTTGTCAGCCAAATACTTGGTGCAGTTCCTCTTCCAGTGGCCATCCTGCTTGCAATAGAAGCAATTGGCTCCGGCTGTAGGAGAAGGCTTAGTCTTTGAGGGAGCACTCTGGACAGGGCCATGGGCGCTACCTCCTGACTTATCCTTCTTCTTCTTAGTCCAAGAACTCTTCTTGAACTTAGCCTTATTCTGCACCATCAACACTTGACTGGTGCCTTTCTTGATATCAGCCTCTGCCGTTTTGAGCATCCCATGTAATTCAGTGATACTCTTATCCATACCATGCATATGGTAGTTCGAGATGAACGAACCATACGCACTAGGAAGAGAGTTCAGAATTATATCAGTAGCGAACTCTTCGTTAATTGGGAAGCCCAGCCGATCCAAAGACTGTATGTAACCAATCATCTTGATTACATGCAGACTCAGTGGATCGCCGTCTTTCAGCTTACAGCCAAGCAAAGCTTGAGAGACTTGATACCTCTCAGTCTTTGCTTGAGCCTGGAACATACTTTTGAGGCTTTCGATCATATCGTAGGCCTCAACATTCTCGAACTGCTGCTGCAAGTCCGGTTCCATGTGTGCAAGCATAAGACAGCTAATTTCCGTAGACTCATCTCTAGTCTTACGGTAGGCATTCGTGACAGCGACAGTCGCATCGTCATCAGGCTCATCTGGAAGTGGAGTTTCTAGAACATGTTCTTTCTTGTCATGCTTGAGGACTATCCTCAGATTACGATACCAGTTGGTGAAATTACTTCCATTAAGCTTATCTTTCTCTAGGATTGACCTCAGCGCAAACGCGGACAACTGAGGAAGGTTGCTAGGTGCCATTGATCTACAACAGAAAATACGCAAAAACACTTAAGACATGTATTCATAAAAGAGCAGGCATATTAAACGCTTTAATACTTATGCTCCCACTAGAACCAACATCCCTCCGATGGTTGCTAAGTGATTCAAGACCCTAAATAAGCAAGCCGACTAGTGAGCTTTAGCATCACCGCTAGCCGTCAAGTGATCTAGGTAGGCAACACCTTGCCAATCGTATCTCTATACGACTCCTGTTAGTTGGGTGACATCACATGCCCCGGCTCCCAACCTACCTCGCCCCGAGCCCCACAACCGTTGTGATGGACTCGTCTAGATTACCAAGTGCTTCTGCTTGCAAGAGTCCGACTCAAACCCACCTAACCGGAAAGAATTGGTAGCACCTCAATTTTATGAGCCCACTACCAAGAATGTCCGACTTGTGATGGTGCAGCACTGGCGGGGCGACCGACTAGACCTTCTTTGAGGGATTAAAGAATCTACCAACTATCTAAATAGAGGTAAATAGAGACATAACAATAACACAAATAAAGCAATTATAATGTGAAATGGTATGGCTCTCTTCATGGTGATCTCCATCTCCACAAAGCTTGTAAGTCGACTCGTGCCAACTCTTGTCACGTGCCATCTTACTCCATGTAGCCGACTTGTACATCGACTTGCATGCCACCGGTTTCTCCAACAAGCTACACTAGCTAGTAAATCAAAATTTACATAGAGAATCCGACACGCAGGCCGGTATACAATAAAATGACAGCACCTAGGCTCCAGCCGGCTGACAAAAACATGATACGCAGATCATGTATGGATTACACACATCACATGCACATAAGCCATACCATTCACAACTTCCTGCAAAAACAAGTTATGCATAGATACGATATCTACCGGCGTTGTGAACTCGCAACGACATCTAAGGCGCTACGACAGGGCGAAGCCGGCGGTCCCGACGATTTCGGAAAACGCAGATCTCATCTGCATTCCGATCATGGATTTCTTCATCGGATAAAACGATTTTACCCGAATCTGATCCGTATTCCGATTCGACCAAACTCTTTGATCTTCGATCACCGCAACTGGATTTATGTGTCACGGTATACCCCGATGGCGGAAACCGACCGGTAGGGGTAAGTTGTTCCACGACCTTAGCAGTATGATCACGGAAACCAGATCATCCATTAACCCCGAGTACGATTGATCCAATCAACCTTGTACAAAACCGATCTATCTTATAGACCGACCACCAAAACAGCAATTAGATCACATCTAACGCTAACTACGTATCACATATGTACGGATCTCAGGCCTAATACCAGAAGCTACCGCTCTGATACCACTGTTGCGGCGCGTATAGATAAACGAAAACTTTTCCTACGCAATGCTCCCAAGATCTAGCCGAGGTAGAAGGCCACGATGATTACCACTAGACGCGCGGTTGCGGATTATCGGTGTAGCGCGTCGGGTTGGGGCAGTGCAGTCCCACGATCATGTCCGGCCGATCCAATCCCTCGAACGTCGAAGTGCTGAACGTACAGCACCTCTGCCGGTATCCACACGTACGAGGAGGAGCTCCGACGGCGGACTGCTAGGTCCGGTGCGGCGGCTGGACTGAGTGGGGCTTGTGTTCCCAACGCATGGGAGAGTGGACTAACGTGCCCGCTGGGCAACCTGCGCCCCTCTTTATATAGCGTATGGTAATGGGCTTCACAACACTTGTGGCCCATTCCCTCTGTGAGTCCGACTCACAAAACCAGTCCATTTCCGGTTCGGGTCCAACCCGACCAATACTTGCTCCCGCTCTTAAGTGTGTGACCCTGCAGGCTCATGGCGACTTGGACACGATTGGAGTCCAACTCCCAATCGATCAATCGGTAGCGGCTCCTAGCAGAACGTGCCGACTCCCAAGTACCATTGAGTCATGACGACATACCTTTCAATGTGATATTCATCTTAGTCCTTTTTGCCTCACGATATACCTTGTCGAACTATAGGCGATTTATCGTCATCCCTTAAATAGTTCAACTCTCTTCTCGATCCGTGATATGCGATTCATCTGACTAACTCTTAGTCAACCGACACAGTTAACACTTAACTGAGTCGCGCATGGCCATGCTTCCTGAATCATATCACTCGAGAGGGCCCAGAGAATATCTCTCCATTAGGAGGGGCAAAATCCCATCTTGATTATCCACATCACGCAGCTTGCTTCTCATTCGACCCGAACTCTGCCTTTATAGTTGCCTTGTCACAGAACAACGTTTGACAGAACCTAAGTCGGTGATCCACAACTCGGATTGTGCGACAACCTCAGGTCTAAGGATTACATTGATTGAGACATGCAAATGACGACTTGATCGTTGCATCTCAATGTGGGTCAGTCCGACTTGCTAAACTCTTTAGCCAAGTCCGTGAACGTTGGAATGGCATCACCATGCCCATGACAAGTGGAACCGTGTCATCAGCCAACACTCACATTAGTCTAGGATGTGTGTCCAGCACAACCTTAACGACCAAGGACAATTAGTATGAACAACATGAATATATAGTTCCACAATCGAATCACATATTCAATGACATATATCAGATGTTCAAAACAAGGACAACTTAATAACTTTATGAATACAGTGGGAATTACATCATACATGGTTGCCTCTAGGGCATATTCCCAACATGTATTAGTCCTAGTTGGGCGGTTCATTAGCATAGGTTCACCCACACAAGACTTCACAAACCAATGGATATTAATCAACCGTAACAAAGTGAAAGCACTTGAGGAAATTCCCATGTGTCCTCGAGAACGTTTGGTTGTCATAATTAACACATCCGTCTTGTCCTTTGCTCTCAAAAGGATTGGGCCACTCGCTGCAATATTATTTACTTCTCTTTATTTACTCGCGCTTTATTTATCTGCGATATCAAAAACCTCCAAACCCCGTTTGCTAGTATTTACAGTGAATCCTCTATCCAACCTGCTTGTTAATACCTTCTGCTCCTCGTTCGTTTCGACACTCTTATTTATAGGAAGTACTATGATACAACCCCTATACTTGTGGGTCATCAAACCACAAAAGCTCAATTGTCGAGCTTTAGTGAGCATCAAGCTGACATCTCCATGGTGGAACCAAATAAAGTGTTTGAGGCTCTTGAGGGACCAGATCTGTTGGAAGCTATGCATGATGAGCTCAATAACTTTGAGCGCAAAAAAGTGTGGAAGCTAGTTTAGATGCCCAAATATTGCCATAATGTAAGTGGCACCAAATGGATATTCAAGAACAAGAAAGATGAGCATGTAACTGTCATAAGGAACAAGGAAAGATTGGTAGCTCGAAGGTACTCCCAAGTGAAGGCATTGACTTAGATGAGACCTATGCTCCGGTGGCTCGCCTTGAGTCCATCTGTATCCTTCTTGTATATGCATCTTCACATAACTTTAAATTGCAACAAATGGATGTCAAAAGTACTTTTCTAAATGGTCCATTGAAAGAGTTGATATATGTTAAGCAACCACCAGGGTTTGAGGACCCCAACTTCCCTAACCATGTATACAAGCTCGATAAGGCACTCTATGAACTTAAACAAGCACCATGTGCCTGGTATGAGCACCTTAGAGAATTGTTGAAATACCGTGGATTTGAAGTTGGGAAAATCGATCCCACCCTTTTCACAAAGAGGATTAAGGGGGAGAATTTCATATGCCAACTAGAAATGGATGATATTATCTTTGGCTCAACTAATCAATCTTTCAATGATGAATTTTCAATGCTTGTGACTGACAGGTTTGGGATGTCTATCATGGGAGAGCTCAAATTATTCCTTGGCTTTGAGATCAAGCAATTGGCTTGAGGGACTTTCATTTCTCAAGCCAATTATACCCAAGACATGCTCAAGAGGTTCAACTTCCAAGATACTACAGTGAAGATCAGTCCAATGCAAACCAAGTGTCATCTCAAGCGCAATCCGGATGGTAAAGATGTGGATCAAAAGTTCTATAGTTATATGATTGGTTCTTTGCTTTACCTTTGTGATTCTAGACACGATATTGTGTTGAGTGTAGGAGTGCGTGCAAGGTATCAAGCGGGTCCTAAGAAAAGCCATTTGACGGCGGTCCATAGGATCTTTTGCTATTTGTTTCATACCTCAAGGTTCAGTTTGTGGTACCCAAAGGAGGCACAATTTTCTCTTAGTGGGTAAACGGACTCGGATTGGGCTAGTGATCTAGATGCTAGGAAATTGACCTCCGGGCTTGCCAATTCCTTGGTAGGTCCTTGGTTTGTTGGTCTTCTAAGAAGCAAAATTGCAAATCTCTCTCTACCGCCAAAGCCGAGTATGTGGCAGCTGCAACTTCTTGCACTCAATTTTTATGGATGAGGCAAACTGTTAAGTAATATGATGTCCATTGTGACAAAGTGCATCTTTTGTGTGACAATAAAAGTGCCATCAATTGTATAGGCCCCAAACCAGTAGTACAAGGCCCCTCATATGCATCCATTCACGATCCCGGGAATTCAATCGTGAACAACATATGAAGTTGGTACACGGTCTTACAATAAATGGTCATTTCACCAAGTCTTAGACAACTGCCACGTAGGTCAGGCAAATGACACACACAGAGCGGAAGATAGCAAAACACAACGTAGTGGAGCCCGAGTCGCGCCTTCACCTATAGGCATCTGACCGGTGATACGTGCATTTTATATCATCATTTATACCCTCCATATATGCATTATTGGGATGTTTTATCAATGTTATGTCATTGTTTTGCATGTTTTAGATGATTTTATGGGACTTTCCTACAAAGTCCCTATTTTTGGTATTTAATTTCTGGGTGTCAGAAAACACTTGTTTTCATGTTTTTGATGTTTCAGGAGGTACAAGTATCCAAATTGCGAAAGGAAAGAAACCTTGTCAGTTTTACTTCGGGAGAAAGGCCGTGGGCACAAGAAACAAAGGAGGAGGGCCAGGATGCCCAAAAGGGGGTAGCCCACGCGGCCAGATTCCCTGGCTGCGTGTGGGGCCCCCAAATGGGCCCACAACACCTCCTCCCCGAGGTCTTTTTGCTGACGACTCCGTCTTCCCCAAAAACGAACACCCTAATTTTCCCGAGACGAGACGGAGCCGCCTGGGCGGCGAAACTCTCGAAAATCTCCGTGGGGGAGACAGATCCTGCTGCTCCGGAGCTCCGGAGAAGGGGGAAATCATCCCTATCTTCATCCCCATCTCCTCCTTGGCGTGGGAGGAGGCATCTCCATCACCATCCTCACCAGCACCTGCATCTCCACCATCACCATCACCGTGATCCACTCCGTTCCTCTCATAGTTTGATCATTGCTACACCCTAGATACGTGTTATTGTACTCTGTTGCATGTTTGGGATTGAGTACTTGTCATTATTTGGTGGTGAATCCATTGTTTCAGATTGTATTGTACCACATATATCACCATACATGATCATGTTTGCACGTTGTGAGTAGTTCCCGCATGTTCCTAAGGGCATAGGATGAATTGGCAATGATTTGTTACATAAGATGAGTTGTTATTTGGTCTAGTATTTATCTTTTATGTGATTCTATGATGGTGTTGTACGAACGTCGACTGTACAACACTTCACCTACATGGGCTCATAGGAGAACACCGTAGTGTAGTGACGTGATGATGTCTTTAGGTGACAGGAACTTGAGACAGAGTCGTTGAATTGCATTATGAGGGTACTTGTATCGGGGACCTTAGAGCATAAGGCTATGGTGGGACATCATGTCTTAATAATTCTCGTACTGTCATTTAAGTGGCCACGTGATCCATCATAAGGGGTGATAGTTTATTTATTTAGCTATTCCTATTTGTGGCTCCGTCCGAAGAAGATTAAAACTAGACAAGATATACAAACATGTGATGCAATGAATCACTATGCCAGCTAAATCCGTGCAGCCCTCGGGAACGTTTTCCACATATAAGACACAAACACACACTTGAGCTTGTCCTCTTGCGCATTAGAGGATTAGGCTTTGTCTCTCATTGAGACCTACTACTTGCTGCAATTTACTTTCCGCATTTTACTTTACTTGCACTACACAATTAAAACACAAAAACACATGTTGCTTTTATTATTCCTTTGCTATTCTACTTACCAGTTCCTTCTGCTCCTCGTGGGTTCGACAGCCTTTCTAATTCGAAAAGTACTACAATTGATCTCCTGCACTTGGGAGCCATCAAGACACTTTTCTGGCGCCGTTGCCGGGGAGAGTAGCGCTATTGGTAAGAAGTTTGGAAAGGAAACTTGAAAGCTGAATTTTACTTGTTGTTGCATCCTGTTATTGTTATGGCTTTTATGAGAGATGCTTCGCTGAAACTTGCTTTATATGAGAGTGATTATGCTATTAAATCTAAAGTTGTTGAAAAAGCACCTCATGATGATGGTTATATTATTCCCCTTGAATTTGTTAAAGCTGTTAGGAATGAGTATTTTGCAGGGGATGGAACAAAGGCTGCAAGTGATCACATACGGGCTATTGAGGATATATGTGGGCTAATTAGGCTCAAGGCTATTTCTGAGGAGGAGGTAAAATACAAGTTATTGTACCAGTCCTTAACTAGTGATGCTCGAAAATGGTATATGTCCCTGGATGAAGAAATTACACATAATTGGGATACTTTTATGAAGGTTTTCTTTCTTAAAAATTTTACTCCTAAAGAGGCTTATGAGAACCGTTGTTTTATATTTAATTTTTGGCCACACCTTGGAGAGAGTATTACTCAAGCTTGGGGGAGGCTTAAGGACCTCCTTCGTAAGAATCCTTGTCATGATCTCACAAATAAACTTATATTGATAAACTTTTATGTGAGACGACCTGATAGGCTAAAGCAATATTTGGATGGTTCATCTGGTGGAAGCTTTACAAATAATACTGCAGAAGAAGCTTAGAATTTATTGGAAATTATTTCGAAGAACTCTGAATATTGGGACCTAGACAAAGGTAATGAAGCTTATTTTGATTATGGATATTCATGTGTAGAAAGTTTCTCTAGTTCTATTTTGTTCAAGAATGTTATTAAAGATTTTGGTCTTGATCCATATGTTGCAATTGAAATAGCTAAGAAATTTGCTGAGCACATTCGAATTCCTAAAAGTGGATTTGATTATTATGTTGAACCTGTTAAATCTTCTATTGTTGTCCCTAAATTTATTAAAGAAACACCAGTGTCATATGTAGTAATAGAAGAATATATTGAACCACCTCCCTATCCTGAAAAAGTTAAAGAGAATTTGCTTATTGCTGTTGCTGACAAAAGTAGAAAGAGATGTTCTCAACCTAAAGAACAGGTGGAAGTCAAGAACCAAGTCTCTATTATTAAGCAATTAAATGAAGAAGATCATGTTGATGTTTATTTATGTGAAGATGCTACCAAAGTTATTAAAGGGAATTCATCCAAAGTTGGTAAGCCAATTATATCATGCTCTATTGGGACTTCTTGTTATCATGGTTTATGTGATATTGGAGCAAGCATTAGTGTCATTCCATATTCTCTCTATCAAGAAATTAAGCCTGATATTGATCCTATCACCATGGAAGAAACATGTATGACCATTCAACTTGCTAATAAAGATTATATTAGTCCCTTTGGAATTGTTAGAGATGTTGAAGTATTGGTAGGGAAAATAAAATATCCTACTGATTTTATTGTGCTTGGTTGTCCACAAGATTCTTTCTGTCCTATTATATTTGGTAGACCTTTCTTACATACTGTTGGTGCTGAAATTGATTTGCCTAGAGAAAGGGTGTTTATTGAATGTGCTGGAGAGAAACTTGAATTTAATTTTTCTAAATTTGCTGATAAACCCTCTAAGAAAGAACCAAAATCTAAAGATATAATTGAAACTCTTGCTCATATAGCTGTAGCTTCATCAGACGTGGTGGAACGTTATATGCTTAATCAAGAAGAGCCATTTAATGATGCAGAAAAAGAAGCTTTAGAACAAATATTATGGCAGCAACCTCCACAATTACAATTGCATATCCCACCTGATAATCTAGGAGTACTCCCACCTCCTAAAGGAGATCCTAGTTTTGAATTAAAGCCTTTGCCTAAAAATCTGAAATATGGATACTTGGATAAGAAAAATATATATCCTGTTATTATTAGTGCTAACCTTTCAGCTGAGGAAGAAGAGAAATTACTTGATGTGCTTAAAGCTCACCGTAAGGCTATTGGTTATTCTCTTGATGATCTTAAGGGCATAAGTCCAGCTCTATGTATGCATAAAATTAATTTGGAAGAAGATGCTAAACCTATTGTTGATTTCCAACGCCGTCTACATCCAAAAATGAAGGAAGTGGTAAGAAAGGAGGTAATTCTACTCATAGAGGCTGGTATTATTTATCCTATAGCTGATAGTAAATGGGTTAGTCATGTTCATTGTGTTCCTAAGAAAGATGGAATTACTGTGGTTCCTAATAAAGATGATGAACTTGTTGCTCAACGTACTGTTGTTGGTTATAGAATGTGCATTGATTATAGAAAATTAAATAAAGCAACTCGTAAGGACCATTATCCATTGCCCTTTATTGATCAAATGCTAGAGAGATTATCTAAACATTCTCACTTTTTTTATTTAGATGGGTATTCAGACTTCTCTCAAATTCCAGTTCATAGTGATGATCAGGAAAAGACCACTTTTACTTGCCCATATGGTACATTTGCTTATAGGAGAATGCCTTTTGGTTTATGTAATGCGCCTGCTACTTTTCAGAGATGCATGAATGCTATATTTGCTGATTATATTGAAAAGATAGTGGAAGTCTTTATAGATGATTTTTCGGTGTATGGTACTTCTTTCGATAATTGCTTGGTCAACCTTAACAAAGTTTTGCAGCGTTGTGAAGACCAACACCTTGTTCTTAATTGGGAGAAGTGTCACTTTATGGTAACAGAGGGAATTGTTCTTGGGCATCGTATTTCTGGAAGAGGAATAGAAGTTGACCCAGCAAAAATTGAAGCTATTGAGAAATTACCATATCCAAGAGACATCAAAGGTATAAGAAGTTTTCTCGGTCATGCAGGTTTTTATCGTAGGTTCATTAAAGATTTATCTAAAATATCAAAGCCTCTAACCAATCTTTTGCAAAAGGATGTTCCGTTTTGTTTTAATGATGATTGCATAGAATCCTTTAATGTTTTAAAGAAAGCCTTAATAACTGTACCTATTATTCAACCTCCTGATTGGAACTTGCCCTTTGAAATTATGTGTGATGCTAGTGATTATGCAGTTGGAGTTGTTTTAGGCCAAAGGGTTGATAAGAAATTGAATGTTATTTACTATGCTAGTAAAACACTAGATGGTGCTCAAAGAAATTATGCTACAACTGAAAAAGAATTTTTAGCGGTAATATTTGCATGTGATAAATTTAGATCTTACATAATTGATTCAAAAGTCACTATGCACTCTGATCATTCTTCTATTAAATATTTGATGAATAAGAAAGATGCTAAGCCTAGGCTAATAAGATGGGTACTTTTGTTGCAAGAATTTGATTTACACATAGTAGATAGGAAAGGAGAAGATAATCCCGTAGCTGATCATCTTTATAGAATGGAAAATATACCTGATGATCCTATTCCTATTAATGATAGTTTTGCTAATGAACAACTTGCCCTTGTTAGTGTTTCTAGTGCTAAAGTTGCATCTCCTTGGTTTGCTAATTATGCAAATTTTATTGTTGGGAAAGTTATGCCACCACAATTTACTTACCACCAAAGAAAGAAATTCTTTTATCACCTTAGACATTATTTTTGGGATGATCCATTCTTGTATAAGAAAAGTGTTGATGGGATTATTAGACGTTGTGTACCTGAGCATGAACAGCAGGCTATTATAAGAGATTGTCATGACAGTCCCTATGGAGGACATCATGCAGGAGATCGTACTGCAGCAAAGGTATTACAATGTGGTTTTTATTGGCCTACTATATTCAAGGATTGTGCTGAATATGTTAAAACTTGTGATAAATGTCAAAGAGTAGGAAACATTGGTAGAAGGAATGAAATGCCTATGAACTATACATTACCACTTGAACCATTTGATGTGTGGGGTTTTGACTTTATGGGACCATTTCCTGCATCTAGTACAAAACATACTCACATTTTGGTTGCTGTTGATTATGTTACAAAATGGGTAGAAGCAATTCCTACTAAGAGTGCAGACCATGCCACAACCATGCAAATGCTTAAAGAAATTATTTTCCCTAGATTTGGTGTTCCTAGATTTTTAATTACTGATGGTGGATCTCATTTTATGCATGGTGTTCTTAGAAAAACATTGGCAAAATATAATGTTAATCATACAATTGCATCACCCTATCATCCTCAAACTAGTGGACAAGTTGAATTAAGTAATAGGGAAATTAAACTTATTTTAGAGAAAACTGTAAAGAGAGCTAGATCTGATTGGCCACTTAAAATTAATGATGCATTGTGGGCTTATAGAACTGCTTATAAAAATCCTATGGGTATGTCTCCTTATAAAATGGTTTATGGAAAAGCATGTCATTTACCCGTTGAATTAGAACATAAAGCTAGATGGGCTATTAAGAAATTAAATTTTTATTTAAAAACAGCGGGGGGGGGGGAGAGATTGCTTGACCTAAATCTATTATATGAATGGAGGAATGAAGCATATGAAAGTGCAAAATTGTTTAAAGAGAAAGTTAAAATTTGGCATGACAAGAAAATTAAAAGAAAGGATTTAAAGTAGGTGATCAAGTCCTATTGTACAACTCTCGTTTTAAGTTTTCTGCAGGGAAATTAGCTTCAAAATGGCAGGGTCCATTGGTAGTACAGGAGGTATACCGTTCGGGGGCCATCTGTCTTCACGGTGATATGAAAGGTAAATCTCATGTGGTAAATGGACAACGCCTAAAACATTATATTGCAGGAAAGAGCTTCATAGGAACCATCGAGGAGATAAAGTTAATGACACCGGAGGAGGTAATTGTAAGGGATCCTGCAGTTTCAGAAACCCAAATTCAATAATTTACAATTATTGTGTTTGGAAGTTTCTCGGAATTGCGTGAAAACTTACGGAACTCATTTTTTATGGAAATTAACGTGTGGGAGAAGAAAATTGGAAGGAATTGGACCTCGAGGGGGAAAAGAGGACCCCTCACGCGGCCAGATTCCTTGGCCGTGTGGAGGTACCCCTTTTCCACCTCGGAGTCCCGTTCCGTCTCGTTTTCGACTCCGACACTTCGTCTTACCCTAAAACCCGTCAATATATACCCCCTTTTGTCGATCTAATCCCGCACCGAGAGTTCTCGCGCGATCTTTGTTTCTGCTGTTTCTGTCTGCCAGTGTTTAGCCATGTCAAGCTCCGGATCCAACCTAGGGGGGGAGATCCACCCAAGGGGGCATTGTGAACCATTACCTCAACTCCGTGATGACCCCCATGAAAACCCTGACCTTGAAGGATGGTGTGTTGCTCATGGAGGAGGTGAAGGCTCCCAAGACCGAAGGCACGCTGGAGGAGAGGCTAGAGGCTCTGGAACAAACAGTTTTCAGGTATAACTCTATTGTTGAACGCGGCCTTGATGCCCACCACTTCATGAATCTGGAGCTGGAGAAGAAGATAGAGGAGTACGAGGAGAGGATCAAGGACCTGGGGACTAGGTATCTGCGTGTCATATCAGAGATGGATAGGTACCAAGATCTGATGTGGGACATGGAGAACCAGAACTGTGACTATGAAGAACGTTTCAAGAAGATTGCAGAAGCTGCCACCCTCAGGTACAATGATCCACCCATGTCCTTCCATACTGGAAGGCCTTTTCCATGGAAGAAGGAAGAGTGGAAGGAACATTACGACAAGAAGAAGAAAGAGTGGTGGGCTGAGTACGAGAAGAAGGGAGAATGAAGAAATTACCGCAACCATCTAAGCTTGGGGGAGTTTCACCTATCCCCCGTCTTTTATCAGCTTTATCATGTCTATCTAGTTTTGGTGTATCTTGCTTTTATTATCTAGTATCGTTTTCGTTTAGGCTTGAGTGAGCTCATTGAGCATTATCAGGCATCCCCGTCTTATGGTTTATCAATGAATAATAAAGTATGGTGTCATCCATGATTCCCTTGTTTTGGGGATTTATGGGTAACACTCATGCAAATGAGCATGGCATATTTAGAGGTTTCAATCACATATTGCCTTGAAATTAATTAACTTGAGTGTGTTGGACAATTGTAGAATTATCTCAATATGACATAAATCCACTATCTATCTATTAGCTTAATGGCTATTCCGAGCATGTTCACCATGTTATAGTTTCATTTATGCTCTAAATTAAGATGCTTATGTTATTAATTGGCATGGGCTGAATTTGGGATAAGACTCTCACGAACTTTTGAATGCACACATTTATTTCTATTGCACTTAACAAACATGACCCATTAATGGGAGCTAAAAGTTTTGTGCTTGACAAGGATTTTGGTTGGGAGTTGGCTAACACGTGCATCACGTGAAAAACTTTCAAAATTGCACAAAGAAATTTTATATTTAGTTGATGTCATGTGCTTTTGTTTTTGGACTCCTGCCATGCCGAAATGAAATAGAGGAATAGTAAGTTTTGATGAGTAAGTATATATGACTAGAGAAATTTCATTGGGCCGCTAACCCAAGCCATGCTTGATCATGGTGGAAATTTACTTACAGCTAGAGTGGACTCTACAAACACATCCTATAATAAAATAAGAAGCTATGCATATAGTGAATGAAATAAAAATGATGATGAGTCTACTCCGTTTGTTCATCTTGTTATTGTGACATGGGCTGGTTTCTATGTCATGGGGAAAGAGGTACCTCTTTGCAATTCTCTATGATGTCATTAATACTTATTATGATTGTACAAAGCTTATTAGGAATCTTAAGTTGAGTAATCATGGAGTAGGTTTTCACACTCACGGGGCATGAGACATTCAACCAACACCTTGTCAACCACATTACTTCAACATTCATAAATTAAGATGCTAATGATAAAGGGGCAATGAGAGTCTTAGCCCAATGGATGCCACATTACAATTAGTAATTTAAGCTGAATAGTTTGGAAACTAAATGAGACTTGATCATGTTTTACCTCTACTCATTTATCTTTCTCCAAATTAAAGAGTATAATTCGATTGTCCAACATACAATGGTTATTTGCTTTCAAAAGTATGGGGTGTTTCCTAGAGCTTCGAATATGTTATCCTTATGTGTATGAGTTCTATTCATTCATCTTGCATTATAACTGAACATGATTATGATACAATGCCCGTATTTATTTATCAACCATAAGTCCATTGATGCATGTAATGATCTATGTCCTTATTTACTCGAGGACGAGCAAAGGTTTAAGCTTGGGGGAGTTGATACGTGCATTTTATATCATCATTTATAACCTCCATATAGGCATTATTGGGATGTTTTATCAATGTTATGTCATTGTTTTGCATGTTTTAGATGATTTTATGGGACTTTCCTACAAAGTCCCTATTTTTGGTATTTAATTTCTGGGTGTCAGAAAACACCTGTTTTCATGTTTTTGATGTTTCAGGAGCTACAGGTATCCAAATTGCGGAAGGAAAGAAACCCTGTCAGTTTTTCTTCAGGAGAAAGGCCGTGGGCACAAGACACAAAGGAGGAGGGCCAGGAGGCCCAAAAGGGGGTAGCCCACGCGGCCAGATTCCCTGGCCGCGTGTGGGGCCCCCAAATGGGCCCACAACCCCTCCTCCCCGAGGTCTTTTTGCTGACGACTCCTTCTTCCCCAAAAACGAACACCCTAATTTTCCCGAGACGAGACGGAGCCGCCAGGGCGGCGAAACCCTCGAAACTCTCCGCGGGGGAGACATATCCTGCTGCTCCGGAGCTCCGGAGAAGGGGGAAATCATCCCATCTTCATCCCCATCTCCTCCTTGGTGTGGGAGGAGGCATCTCCATCACCATCCTCACCAGCACCTGCATCTCCACCATCACCATCACCGTGATCCACTCCGTTCCCCTCATAGTTTGATCATTGCTACACCCTAGATACATGTTATTGTACTCCGTTGCATGTTTGGGATTGAGTACTTGTCATTATTTGGTGGTGGATCCATTGTTTCAGATTGTGTTGTACCACATATGTCACCATACATGATCATGTTTGCACGTTGTGAGTAGTCCCTGCATGTTCCTGAGGGCATATGATGAATTGGCAATGATTTGTTACATAAGATGAGTTGTTATTTGGTCTAGTATTTATCTTTTATGTGATTCTATGATGGTGTTGTACGAACGTCGACTGTACAACACTTCACCTACATGGGCTCATAGGAGAACACCGTAGTGTAGTGACGTGATGATGTCTTTAGGTGACAGGAACTTGAGACAGAGTCGTTGAATTGCATTATGAGGGTACTTGTATCGGGGACCTTAGAGCATAAGGCTATGGTGGGACATCATGTCTTAATAATTCTCGTGCTGTCATTTAATTGGCCACGTGATCCATCATAAGGGGTGATGGTTTATTTATTTAGCTATTCCTATTTGTGGCTCCGTCCGAAGAAGATTAAAACTAGACAAGATATACAAACATGTTATGCAATGAATCACTATGCCAGCTAAATCCGTGCAGCCCTCGGGAACGTTTTCCACATATAAGACACAAATACACACTTGAGCTTGTCCTCTTGCGCATTAGAGGATTGGGCTTTGTCTCTCATTGATACCTACTACTTGCTGCAATTTACTTTCCGCATTTTACTTTACTTGCACTACATAATTAAAACACAAAAACACCTGTTGCTTTTATTATTCCTTTGCTATTCTACTTACCAGTTCCTTCTGCTCCTCGTGGGTTCGACAACCTTTCTAATTCGAAAAGTACTACAATTGATCTCCTGCACTTGGGAGCCATCAACCGGGATCCGGGCCTAGTTCGCGTAGTCGTAAACGTAGTACTCCTCCTCGTAGTACTCCTCTTGCTGCTGCTCCTCATAGTATGGCCAAGTAAATAGCCAGGGATGAAATAAATATGAGTACATTGGAATGTACTATGCAAGACATCCTTTAAGTAGCTTACATGATGCAAGTATTCTTATATGGTGGAATGGGTAGGCTATACATAGGGTTCACTACCCTTGATGGATGAAAGATGCATCATGGTTGATTTTGGCATCTCTATATCTTTGTTGAATAAGATACTTCAAAAGAAAATAATATAGTTTTATTTCTCTTGTACATATTGCATGTCCAAGAGATTTTATAAACTTTGTTTAGAAAACGAAATTTTTCTTTACAAAACTTCTTGTAGAACAACTCCCAGCTTTTCCTCATCCGTACCTCGCAGGTACAAAGTTCACCTTTCCAGTACCTCACAGGTACAAGTCCTTTTTCATGGCCATAGCAAGACTTCTTGAAAAAGGACTTGTACCTGTGAGGTACTGGAAAGGTGAAAGTATCCTTCTTCTCCAATCACTTCCTCCTCGTTTTCTAACATCGTAAAAAGAAATGAAGGACACACAATCAGAACCCAGTAAGGCAAACAATGGTACTAAGCAATACATACAACAAGCAATACGCAAAACATTTCACCAATCAATTTTCCAAAGGTAACACTTCACATGCACACATAAAAATAACAAGATTATTTGCTAACATGACTATGGTGGAGAAATTGTTTCTCACAAAAATGCAAAGGAATCAGTGTGTGTTCCACTAGCCTTCCATAGCATTTGGAGGTCACAATGCCTCTGGTTTCACTTGTGGAAAAATAATATTCCACTAAACAATCATCACAAAAATACTCATACTAGTGAAAACAATAGAGTGCAATTAATCTGGCAATGCTACTCATACTATTAAAGTGAAAGCTAACAAAGGTGATAGCATCATAAAATCAGTACCAAAATTTTCCTGGACTCATCATCAACCTAAAAAATCTAGGTACTAAACCTAACAATACTTTGTCCACATTTCTACTTAAGAAAAATACTAGAAAACAATATTATGCTATTTCTATTTGTTTCCAAACATGCCCAATTTTCCTAACATGCTAGTAATGTAAGAAAACAATATTATAACAGATACTATCACATCTAAACATGCTAGAAAACAAGAATCTAAAACACGAGCATTTAATTAAAACTATTTACACAAGATTTAATAAAAATAGAAAATAGCTAAAAATAGTTATGCACACGACAATTATTCTAGAGCTCTAAAATTTTCACCAAGATAGTATTAGGTAGAAATAATCTTACACAAACTCATCCAATTGAATCCACATCAAAAATCATCATTAAACAACCTACAAAAATGCTAGAAGTGCCCACTGGACATTTACCAAACTGCATGGAATTTTCTCTAGGAAGCTCTCCTTCATTAAAGTCCAAGTGCTACTGATAGATATCACTAAGGGATACTCCAAACAATTCAGTTTGTAAAATTTGGATTTATATTTTCAAAGTTATGCCAATAATGGCTTAATAGACAGTCTCTGCCAAATTAGTTACTACTGCTAAAACAATGCACAAATTATAGATCTACCACTTGGACGTGTTTAATAAAATGCCAAGGTACCAGTGTGCTTTTTGGTTTGGGCAGAAAATATATTTTTCTATTTTTACTAGGAAAAAATCTAGGGCTCATGTTTCTGGTATTTACAAAAATAATTAAGACCACAGGGCACGGAACAGATCTAACCGGTGCGGCCCAACTAGCGCGGAAAATAGCCCACGGGCACGCGCGCGCGCTCGCGCGGCGCTGCAACGCGGCGATTCAAAGGGATTCGTCGATCTCGCGATCGACGGCCCTGGTTCATCTCCTTCCTCTCCTCTCTCTCTCGCACATTGGCGTACGAAAACGAGATGGCAACGTCGGTGCGCTCACCTAGGGGCAACATAGGGCAGTGGAGCGGTGCGATGCGGTTGCAGGTGGCCGAGGCTATGCAGGCGAGCAGTCGGCGGTGGTCGAGGTGGCTCCAAACGGCGGCGCTGTGGAGTGCGGTCGTGGCGGCTCCGACGATGGCGGCGCGTCTCCTGCAAGCGAACGGGTAAGGGGAGAGGTCAGGGTGGAACTAAAGGGCACGGGGAACACGGGTAAGGTGAAATAGGGCGGTGGGATTGCTCGAGGTGAGCTCCACCTTATCGGGGCGTTCTCGGTGTCCGGCGGCGAGTTTCTCCCCCGTGTCGCTCACTGGGAGCGAGCGGGGTCGAGTGGGTGTGTCGTGGCGAGTGCAGTGGAGGTGGAGAGTGGTGTGGCGAGGAAGTGGGGTGGGTGGTGGATTTATGCGCGCGGGTACGGGGTGTTCTCGGGCATGTCGCGGGAGGCACGGGAGCGTGCTCTCCGAGCGTGCACACGCCGTGCAACGGACGGTCAAGGGGCTAGGGTGGGCGAGCACTGCTCCACGACATAGAGGTGAGGCGCAGTGGCGCGGCATTGAGGCCACAGTGCGCGTGGTGCGGCGTGCATGTTGTTTCGCTCGACGGCCCCCCTCTTTTCCCTCTTGCTGCCCTCCTCTCTTCCTTCTCCTCTTCCTCACTCTCTGGTCCACCTAGACACGAATCCAAGGCTTAGATCTCGAGTGGGTAACAAGGTGAAAAGATTTGGCAAGGTTTCCCCCTCCCATTTGCACAAAAACTAAATCAAACAATCAATCAAACTTCTGCAAAATTTAGATTCAGATTAGTTCAGAAAAGACTTGGCAAAATATTGCCAAGTGTTGGAAATAGACATTTTCAACAAAAAGTTCACTCTTATTTAAAGTAGTAAATGGATTCCAATTTTTGAATTATAAGTTGGAGATTTTTAACCAAGAAATGAAATTTCAAAAACATCCCTTAAAACCATTTTTGGAATTGCCGAAGGTTTTGAAAACAAGGTGGAAAAAGGTAAACTTTCTGTTTTTCTTTGTTTTCCAAAATATCTGTTTTTGTGTCTTATTTTCTTTTCACAAAAACAAGCATTCAATTGTTTGTTTTCACACCCCACAAATCAAACCAAGCTTATAGATTTGTAGTCCATGTATCAGAGAGAAATTATATGCCAAGAAAACATAAAATTGGATACCCTAACATATTGAAAACAAGTGCTAGAAAATGATACTTGGCTAGTTTTTTAGGCATAAACCCTAATAGAAACATCAAAGGAAAACATCCATATTTTCAATTTCCATTTTGTTTTCTTGATTCAAACCAAGACAAATAATATTGTTAAGTTTAAAACAACATTGATCCAACACTTGGGATAAAATTTCATCAAAGCATCACATCGAAAACATCACTGAAACAATAGTGATCATCAGAGAAAATTGATATTTGTTTTGAAAGAAAAAGTTGCTTGCATTGAATAGATACTCATGATCACATACAAATGTTGGTTCACACAAACAAATTACAAACAAAATTGTTGGCTCTCAAATTTGCCTCAGATACTATATTACAAGTGGTCCAAAAACTAGGGTGTGACATCAATATTGCCTACAACCTCATGCAACATACAAGAATGAAGAATATTGAGATTCCTCATAACTTAATTAGAGATCATTTTGCCCGCAAAGATATTGAGCTAGCATATATTCCCACCAAGGATCAACTTTCCGACATATTCATGAAGCCCCTTTATGATACAAGATTCATATTTTTGAGAAATGAGCTAAATATCATCGATTCAAGGATCTTGACTTGAGGATCTTGCATACATAGCTACAGTTGACTATGTGTTTGGGTTTAGGAGTAGGCATGGATGTAGGGGGAGTGCTGTCTTAATACATTGGGCTCTCCCTCCCCCATTATGCCCAAGGTAAAATTCGTTGATGCCTCTATTTTCTATTGTTGAACTGCGAGCTAAAATGTTGAGAATTGGTCATGAACCCAAGATACATCATCACGGTGACATACCATAATCTCTTACATGGTGTCCTAGAAAACCAACCTCTTCTTCTTGAAGAGTTGGTTCCTATTTGGGTCTTATTGGATATGATTGCATATATTTTTGTTTTTTTTTGGCTTAGTTGGTTTTTGTGGAAAACACATCCAATCATGGCTTTTATTTATATTGAATCTTGCAAGTATTGGGTGTGAAGTGCCATCATTAGTTTGGAAATCCTATCCCAATACTTCTTTCCAAAAAACACATTTCTCTACAAACATGCAAGTTGTCCTTTGATTATGAGATTGTGCACGGCGGGCCGGAATCCCCCCCTTCAGGCCAGAATTTCCGGAGGGGGGTAATCTACCCCTCAAGGTTGGATATGTCGCCCCAAGAAGTTGCTCAGTATATAAGTGTATCTGGGTGAGGGGTTCCTGGAGAAACCCTCATTCACCCCCGACCCCCATCCCGAAATAATGCTCCCAGCCACCACACAAACCTCACCGGAGGTGATTCAACCATCGTAATTTCTGGAGCTCCTTCGGATCTTGTTCTCCTTTGCATCGGGCATCCTATCCTCCAAGAAGTTCCTCAATGGAAGAAGGTAACTCCACCTCCCCTAGATCTTGGTTGCTTGTAACCCTAACCATTTTGTGGAGTTATTTGCTTTTGTTTTTGGAGTAGATGATACCCTAGTTCCCCCTGCAACTTAGGTCATTAATTTTGATACGTAAGTGGACGATCTAGTTTTAGACCTAGGTTGAATCATTTCTGCAAATTCTTTATAGAGCGGATATCCCCCCCCCCCTAGGACGAAATTTCCGCCTCAACAGAGATTTTTTAAGAACTTTTCAGGTCTCGTTCTTCTAGAACTAAGTAGTATTGACATTATTGTATGTTCTCTAACATGTCTTTGAATTTCATAAAATTTACTTGTGTGTCCTTATCTTGTGACATTCCTCTATGATTCCATTTCACATGCAGTAGGTTTTCGAGTCCGAGCCATGGTCCCCAAAGAGTGTTCGCAAGAATCATCTATGTCCAAATGAAGAAGGTGTTCTTGTTGATGAGTGTGTTACTCATCAGCAACATAAGGAAGCTCAGATGGAGGTTGTCTGAAAGGTGAAGTCTCTGGCTACTGGCCAAGGAAGAGGAAGGAAAAGAGGGTAGATTACACGGACATGGACAGCGTCGACTATTCTACTATGAGGCAGAAGGATTGATTTCTTGAGGAGGAAAGGGATGAGTTCATCCGTGAAAGGAACTTCTGGTTTATTACTCAGCAGCACATCTATGACGATATCTATCAGACCTTCGAGTTCCAAGTGCGTGCGCATCCTATCAACATGCAGCTTTTGTGTTCAAATTCTGAGTTTGTCGAGGCCGTGGAGGTCACTAGGAGGATGGGACTTCACCATATCATGCAGGTTCAGTGCAGCTATAAAATAACCATCCTAAAGCAGTTCTCCACTCTTGTCATGAAGAATGATGATGCTCTCACTATGAAGTGGATGACTGGGTCTATTATTTGTGAGGAAAATTTCCATGATTTTGCTAGGATGCTTGGATATCCCGTCAGTGGTGGTATTCCCCTTAATTCTCCAGAGAGGCCCAAGAAGAATGTGCTGAGTGACATTTATGTTGGTGGCTCTGATGGTGCTCTTGGTCTGGTAAAGGGACTCTCGCCACTATATGACTTGTTGGTGTGTATCTTGAGAGGGAACATTGATCCTAGTGGTGGCAACAAGGATGCTCTCCGTGGTCCTCTGGTTGACCTCCTCCTTCTGGCTCATGAGATTGTCAACTATGATGGCCCTGCCAAGGACTTCATTATTGATGTGATGGGATGCATCTTCCATGAGATGTACTATGCTATGGTTTCTCATCTAAACATCCTCTATGGCCCTTACATCATGCTACTCGTCAAGAACTCCATGAAGGATTTTGATCTCAGCGAGGACTATGTGGAGCACAAGGTGAAGAGGATATATGTAAAGAGACAGTCTGCTCCTGCTGCTGGTCCCGAGTCTTCTACACGAGGTAGTCGTTCTAGTGGTGCCCGTGCTAAGATAAAGAAGCTCAGTTAGTTTCATAGGTATATCCTATGCATGAAGGTGGACATTCATAGTGAGCAGTGCAATGCCTATCGCAGTGATCACAACATGGCCCATACTCAGCAGCTCATCCTTCACTGTCTTAGTGGTGCCACGACTTCCCCTCCTGCTGCTCCTGCTACCACTCCGTACAATCACTAGAGAAAGTATCAGTATCCTTGGGTTGGTGTAGATAAGGAGCTCTACCATCCAGTTGCCTCCTCTTCTTGTGCAGCTGCTCGCCGTGCTAATGAGGAAGAATATGACGATGATGATGATGGTGACTATGAGAAGGAGGATGCCCCTTATGAGGGTGACCGCGGCGAGTAGGTCGACGGCTCCAAGTGACTCTATGGAACGTAGCATCGCTATTCTCTCCTTTTTTGTGTCTCGATGCCAAAGGGGAGAAGTAGTTATATCAGGAGTTCTTGCCGGATTTGCATGGGCTGGGCACAAGCATGTGTGTTTATCATTCTTTGAGCGCATGTGTCCATTTTTATTTGTTCTTTGGAACTATTTTCTTCTGTTGAACTATTTGCTTGGTTTGGAACCTTATTACTATTCTGTGTGAACCCTTGTTATATTGTGCTGCTATTCCATTTAAATTCAATGCACATATCTAGGGGGAGCTATTATGTTTTATGGTTGATTTTATTGCAAATTCGTTTGTTGTCATCTAAGACCAAAAATAGGGAGATTGAAAGAACATTTATTGATCTCTAGTGTTTTATGTGTTAGATAACAGCACTAGCGATGTTTTAACATCATGTTGAGTGGTGCAGGTTATACAGAGAAAATCATACATGTTGGTGCCACCAAAAAGCTCAGAGAAAAGCTCACTATCCAGACCGGAATATTGGGGCCAGAATATTTAGCTTGGCTTAGGCAGGGTATTCCGGTGCCAAGTTTTCCAGGAAAAAATATTGGCTAAGGACTTGTGTGGCAACCTCTCTGGAAAGGCCAGAATATTGGGGCTGGAATGTTTGGCTTAGGTCGTATATTCTGGTGCCAAGTTTTCCAGGACAAATAATTCTCTAAGGACCAGAGTGGCATTCTCTCTAGAAAAGCAGGAATATTGCCCCGGACTATTTGCCTAGGGCAGGATATTTCAGTGTCCTCTTCCTAGTCGAAAAATCGACTAAGGACCTGGTGGTTTACTCGTAGAAGCAAGTCGGAAATGTTCTCCATGGGGCGGTTATTCTGGGGTGGAATTTCCAGGTTGATAAAATGGCTAAGGACATGGGTGGTTCTCTCGTAGAACTCACCTGGATATTTCAGGCTAGAATATTGGCAGGAGGCCGGATATTCCAGGGTGCTATTGAAGATCGCAGAAACGTCTAAAGACCTAAGTGGTTTGCTCACAGAGGCGGCCGAGAACTTTGGGCCAGATATTCTGCGGGGGCGATATTCGGCCCCCAACTTACCCCACATATTTCACCCCCAAATCAATTCAAATGGCTACATTTCGAGAAGGGCTATAAATACCCCCTCCTTTTCCTATCTCCAGCTAGCTCATCCAGCATTGAAGGCCACCACTAGTTGATCTCACCAACCCTTGAGATATCCCAATCCCTCCACCCAAACTCGTTGATCTTTGTAGGATTGAAGGAGAAGGCCTCGATCTACAACTTCACCAAGAAGTTCTTCATTTCCCCCTCATTCACTTGAGTGATTTGTGTATAGGGTTCCTTGTGGAAAACCTAGACTTCATTGTTAATCACTTGTTGTTTGTAGAAGATTCTTGGTGTTCTTGAGAGCCCCCAATTCAGTTGTGGGTGTGTGCCTCAAGCTCATTGTAAAGGCTCCGAATTCCGCCTCAAAGGATTCCATAGTGGAAGGAGAACAAGGCCTTTGTAGCGAGGTTCGTTGGAGAATACGGTGAGGCCTCTGTGGCGTTGAGTAGGCCTTCGTGGCGAAACTCACACCCCTCCAACGAGACCTAGTCCCCTCAAAAGGAAAACTCAGGAATACATCCTTATCTCTGCGTGCTTCCACAATCGGTCCCTTCTATCCTTTACTTTTACTTTGTGTTTATCTCTTTCCTAGTGTAGCTCTTTGCATATAGGTAATTTCACTGTAGTTGCATATCTTTCATATCTAGAAACTTTACCTTTGTGTCAATACTAAATCGAAAAGGTATTAAAATTTGGAAGTAGCACCTATTCAGTCCCCCCTCTAGGTGCCCATACTATCCATTCAGTCCGGCTAGTCGCGGTCGAGAGCGTACTCATGGCGAGCGACTTGGACTCGACAAACATGTCGTGGTGGGCGACCACGACATGTGGTTGTGTTGTATCGCTGCCTCCTCCTTGGCTTCTCTGCTTCTTCCTTCCTCTTCTCTGGCTGCTGTCGTTCGTCTCTTTGTTACTTGAAAAAATAACGAATTACCACTCATGTTTTAGCCAATAAATTACATATTTTCCAACTTAGTTCTATCCTATAGGCTTGGGGAGGCAAGGGAACCCTCGATCTCATGATGAGATAGCTAATGGTGGTGGTGATGGTTATTTTCTGTGGTGGAGGTGGTGTCATGGTGGACATCGTCTTGGTCATGGGCTGCATGATGGTGATGCATTGCGTAATGGTGGTGGTGCTGCTCCACTGACGCCGCCGGAAGGAGGGTAGTTGCACGCTCCGAACGTATGAATCAACGGGCATTTTCTCTGTCATATTTCTAGATGTGTAGGTAGTAATGTTTGTAGAAGTATGTAGTTTTCCTAGTAGTAATAATTAGTTTTGCATATGATAAATTATAGTACCGGAAATACTGTTAAGAAAAGTAAAATATTTTTTATGTCAGCAGAGATGTCTGATTTAGTGAATTTTAAGTTTTACTACGGTCCTGGTACCATCCAAACAAATGAGTGGGGAGTTGATCTGACTTTGTTTGAGTATATAGAGGTGCCATTGTCTGCCTCTCAAACATGGTATGTTAGTTAGTTGAAAGACTGATTGGCAAGAAATTTAGGGCTTCATACTGAAACGTACACCGTCGGTGTTCATGCATTGTGGAGCTGGTCAAGAACAAACATTATATTTTATTTAAGGCCAATAGAGGGGGACTCAGTGGTTGGGCTGTTTAGAAGGTTGCGAAAAGAGGGACATTTATCCCGTCGATTTAGTACTTCCAGTCTTGAAAGATGTGAGTGCCCCGGAAATCAAGGGTGAGTACGATCCTGGCCAGAGCAGTGGAGAGATTAATTTATCTCAGTCAAATTATGTGTCGGATGCTGGAGGTGATGGATATAAATCAGTGCCGAACATGAAAATAGGAGGAGACGATAGTTATGACAGTGGCGAGGTAGATGGGCACATGTAGAATCAGATGGAAGATAAAGATACATATGTTGATAGTGGTCATGCCGATGATTCCGATGATTCATATGAGGAAGAGAACACCGAGGAGGTGCCTAATCCTGCATCATTGAATCAGGACTTCTCTTCTGCAATGACCATGAATGATGGCCATGATTCTTCCTGGCAATATCATCGGAACTACATTGCGTTGGGTGCTATATATCCCGACAAGCAAGCCCTGAAGGATGCACGTATTAATTGGGAAATGTCCACGTAGAGGGTTTTCAAAACAATGGTATCAAGTCAGGAATATTTGACTATGGTATTCGAGAACATACATCACACATGTGTTATTCCAAGCATTCCTCAAAATCATCGTAACATGTCATCTGTGATTATTGCCCGGTTGCTTTACATCGAGATAGTAGAGAGCAAAGCTATGCTAGTGAATGATATTTAGACAAAAGTCTTTGTCAGGTTGAAGTACAAAATTTCTTATGGCAAGGCTTGTAGTACAAAATTTCCTGTCAGCCGAACAACAGATCTTGGATATCACGTGCAACCACACTTGGGACGTTGTTATACACCAGCAAATACAATGACTCCCGCGCCACTCCACGCACCAGCATCATCCGCGTCCCTCCACGACCAGCCAGAACCCCCGCATCACCAGTCGTGTCCACATCTAGCACCGCAGTCGATGCCCAGGCCACCCCCTCCTGGCCAAGCTGACGGATCCTCATGGCACTAGCACGAGACGAGTCCCGCGTCGAGCCACATGTTCCCTCCACAACTACGGTTACAGGGTATGTATATTCATACATATTATTTTCAATAACAATTGGGAACTAGCTCGGAACTAGGTATTTCCATGGTACATATGTACCCATCTATAGGAACCTTAGGAGGCTAGCCGTCTTTATCTAGATTCGGGTGGGAGAGTGATCACAATGATACACATAACATGTAGGAGTTCGCTTCTATCCATGGCGAGTGGATCGAGCGGTACTATAGCACTTCCACACCATACCCTAGTCAAGATACACGGTACCACGAGGACGGGTCTGAGCTTCCTCCTCGTAACGTTGGGGCACTGTTGGGGGAATAGGTGAGGGGGAGCCTCACCAGTCGCCCACATAAATCAGAATCTACTTGATCCCGCTCCGAGAAGCTGATCCGGTTTATATCACGAAGAACCGGATCGAGATGGTCACTTGAGAGAAAGAAGACCCGGTTACCATTTACGTAACCTGGAAGAGACAGATGAACCGACCCATAGTCCAAGCTGGAAGACTTAAGGTCCCAAGGCCTGGAGATCAGCCCAAAGCTGGACGGAGACGACCGGGTCACGAGTAGAACCTGAACGGGACAACCAAGAACCGGAGAAGACTAGGACTCCAACGACGGGTATAATACGGATCCCTTTGTAACCCGGGGGACTCGACTACTATATAAGGCGAGACCTTGGGACGTAGAAAGATAGGTTCTAAGTTGATAGCAAGGTAGCTCGAGACATAGAGAGCCGGAATCGCCCTTTTGTAATCGAGACCTTGTTCCCCGATAGTAAGAAGGTATGAGTAGGTTTTATCC
Organism: Alopecurus myosuroides; assembly: GCA_028641055.1. NCBI lineage: Eukaryota > Viridiplantae > Streptophyta > Magnoliopsida > Poales > Poaceae > Alopecurus > Alopecurus myosuroides. The sequence continues at coordinate 315,723,471 of CM054061.1, forward strand.
TCAATCGAGGGGCCGAACCTAGGTAAACCCGCGTCTCTGGTTTCCGCCTTAACCCTTTCGAAGTTTCTCATAGAAGTAATGGCCTCGCAATCTAGTTCTCGCACGAGGACACTTGCCGTGACAATACCACGACAGTTGGCGCCCACTATGGGGCCTGCTCGCGGAAGCGTCGTATTTTCGGAAGGAGCCTTACCTGGAATCGAGAAGCTCGCAATAGGCCGGCTCAAGAGGAGTCGACGAGGAAATTACTATAACCACGACAAGTGGGGTCCCGAGTTCGCCTCTGTGGGGTCAGGGTTTCGCGTCCCCTTTGGAAAGATTCACGTCTTCATTGGGTATGTAGGAACAACAATCTCAGGACCGGACCAGCTGTCGGATTCGGTCTCTGAGGAAACTATGGTAATGCATCCCGATGGAGAGTCCTTATTAGGAAACAATGACGACCGTGATGAAACGGGCTCTATCCACAAGCTCTTTGGAGATCGGTTAGGAGAAGACCTTGAACTGGAATCGCAGAGTCTGACGGAAACAACTCATCATGCGACTGTTTACATGGCTGGATCAACACGGCCTATGGAGCCCAGGTATGACGCCAGTGGAAATTTAGTTACAAATGATGTTTCAACTACAAATCCAGTTCTAGGAGGACCGAGCATCTCAGTAACAACGCCTACTGGGCCAATGGTAGTCCCAGTCGAGCCAACAACAGCACCTCCAACAGGACCTGGGCCGGCGAGCTCTGGGCCAACAGAAGCAGTAATCGACTTGACAGAGCCCACGCCGTATAATCCAAGGCCTGAGCTGATGGCCGCAATGGATTCACTGAATGAGGTCTTGGAGAATCCGATCACCCCAGAGAACCTGGTGCAGAGTAATACAGAGATTGAGAGGCTTCGACAGGAAATAAGTCACGCCCGTCGAGAGATCGAAAAGGAGGTAACAAATATAAATAAAGCTCGGTCAGAGGTTCTGGAGGAAGCAACACTTCTTAAAAAAGAAGGAATTCACCTAAGCTTCAGACAGAGGGAGTTAGCCTCGATACCGAACAAACGTTATCATACCCGGTTGAATAAAGAGTTTGGTGCAGCACTAGGACCAACCAACCTTCAGAATCTATTCGCGTCCCCGGTTGGGACCCTTGGGCACCTAACCCGGTTGGCCCGGTTTACCCAATGAACCCGCCAGTTGCTCCCGTTCCAGTTCACCCGGCACGTTTCCAACCACCTATTCAGCTGCATGGTAACCCGAACCTGTTCTAGTGCGAGAACATCCCCATTAGGAAAGGTTCCATACACCGCCAGGACATTTTAACAATCCAATGGATAACATTTGGGTAGCAACAAATAACCTGGCACGGATTCCAGTCAATCCAAACGACCCTATCGGAATTGAAGCCCGGAGGGCCATCGAAATGTTACAGACGGCGGTGGTTCAGCAGATGAATTATAGTAATCAGGACATGATACACTCAACTCCCTACAATAGCAGGAACTCTTTGCCAAGAAGTCACCATGGAAATTCACCGGTTCCGGGTGGCTCTAGCAACGCAAACCGGCAGCAACCTATCCCACCCAGGGAGAATATGTCCTATGCGCCTGGAGTTGTAAATACAGGACATAGAGTTGCGGAACCAGAAAGCAGAAATCCGGGTCATGTTCAAATCCCAGTTCAAAATACAGTCGCAAACCCAGTCCTGGCTGGGTCTCGTAGAATTGGAATTCAATGCCTTGGTCCTGCAATCAGGAACGAGAGAATACCGGCTGATTTTAAAGGACCTCGCAGGGTTATAAATTATACACCAGACATGGAGCCTGCAGATTGGATAGAGGGATACGAGATGACCATGGAGATATTGGAAGTAAGTGACGCAGTATGCGCGCGGTATTTAAGCGTGATGTTAGAAGGACCTGCAAATTCCTGGTTAAAGAACTTGCCCACAAATTCAATCAATAGCTGGCGAGAGTTGAATGACCAGTTCATCAAAAAAAAATCAGGGAACATGTAAACGTCCGATGACTATTACAGACCTGGAAAATTGTATTCAGAAGGAAGGGGGTCTGCCCAACACTGGTCTCGGCGCGTCGCGGAAATTATCCATTCATCTGTCGGACTCACTGCCCAGCAAGCAGTCATAGCGTTAGAGAGAAATTCCAGATTCGACCCGTTGAAGCATAAGCTGGGACGCATCAAGGGATACGTGAGTGATATGAGCGAGCTGATGGATGCCATGACCAAGTACGCGGATTCTGATAAAACAAAAGACACAGACTCGGATGATGAGAAGTCTATGAAAGGAAAGAAAACCGGGACCAAGGGTAGCCAGAACCCGAATCAGAGCGACAGCAACCCTGAGAACCAGAGTAATAACAAACGCAAAAATGGAGAAGGAACATCGGATATAGTGGCAAATACAAATACATGTTATAGAAACCAACGTCGGGGCAACAATTTCAGAGAAAATCAATTTTTTTGACCAAATAGCTTTGCACAGGCTCAGCAGGCTCTGAAAGAACCATGTCCCCGACACAACAAAAACAGAAAGTTAGCAAATCATTCTTGCGAAAATTGCTTCATCATGCATGGCTTCAGGCCAAGTGGAAACAATAACTATGGACCAGGCAACAATGGAGGTGGCAACCCAGGTAACATGGGAGGTGGACATTCGGGACCTGGCAATTCTAGACGTGGAAATCACAATCTGGGTCACCATGGTCAGGGTAACCAGGGAACTAACCCAGGTGGCAGTCACCAGGGAGGAAATTTCGGCTTTCAGACAAATCCGAAGCAATTAAGCTCGGGTCAATATCATGTATTTACTACCAGTTCATGCAGGAGAGAACGAAAGGTGCAGAAACGTGCAGTCAACACGGTAGCTCCTGCTGTCCCTAGGTGGCTCAGTTGGTTAGAACAACCCATAACCTGGAGTCGGGCAGATCATTCCCCACGCATTGATAATCCAGGAGGCGTGGCTCTGGTTGTGTCTCCACAAGTTGGAGGATATAAATTACACAAAGTGTTGATGGATGGAGGAAGCAGTATAAACATACTTTATTATGAGACGTTCAAGAGGATGAACCTGCAAGAGAAACAACTCCAGCCATCATCAACTGTGTTTCATGGGATTGTACCTGGTAAGTCTGTACAACCTATTGGAAAAATATATCTTGAAGTTGCCTTCGGGGTATTTTAAAATTACAGGACAGAGATGTTAGCATTCGAAGTGGTCAAATTCAAAAGCCCGTATCATGCTTTATTTGGACGGCCAGCTTATGCCAAGTTTATGGCGAGACCCAGCTATGTTTACCTCAATCTGAAGATGTCAGATCCCCATGGAAATATCACTGTCAACGGCGGCAGAGACATAGACTTAGAGTGTGAGGACGGTGATGCAACTTACGCCGAGACAGCTTGTGCAGAAGAGGAGTTAAAGTTGTATAAACGACTAATGTTGGGGGAATAGGTGAGGGGGAGCCTCACTAGCCGCCCACATAAATCGGAATCTACTTGATCCGGCTCCGAGATCCTGATCCGGCTTATATCACGAAGAACCGGATCGAGATGGTCACTTGACAGAAAGAAGACCCGGGTTACCATTTACGTAACCCGGAAGAGACAGATGAACCAGCCCACAGTCCAAGCTGGAAGACTTAAGGGCCCAAGGCCTCGAGATCAGCCCAAAGCCGTACGGAGACGACCGGGTCACGAGGAGAACCGGAACGGGACGACCAAGAACCGGAGATGACTAGGACTCCGACGACGGGTATAACCCGGATCCCTTTGTAACCCGGGGGACTCGACCACTATATAAGGCGAGACCCTCGGACGTAGAAATATAGGTTCTAAGTTGATAGAAAGGTAGCTCGAGACATAGAGAGTCGGAATCGCCCTTTGTAATCGAGACCTTGTTCCCCGAAAGTAAGAAGGCAGGAGTAGGTTTTACCCTCAATCGAGGGGCCGAACCTGGGTAAACCCGCGTCACTCGTTTCTGCCTGAACCCTTTCGAAGTTTCGCTTAGAAGCAATGGTCTCGCAATCTAGTTCTCGGATGAGGACACTTGCCGTGAGAATACCATGACAGACACCCAACAGGTACTTGTGGACGACGCCTAGACCACCCCCTCTGCGTCAGCCTCGAGCACGCAAGTGACACTTCTCTCCATGACCAGAGACATATTTATGTACCTATGGATGATACATTGTACCACCTATGTATGAGATATCTTCCTATTTATGTTTATGAAAGACATTTTAGTAATATTTTTCATTTTTATTAAACAAACATTTCAAAATTACATGGCAACATAAAATTGAGATACAGTTGAAATAAAGATACATCGGTGCAAACAACACTAAACTTTAAATAAAAGCGCCACGACTCAAATTAAAAATTACACCGAGTAGTAAGATTACCTAACTACATGAAGTCATATCCCGTTTTCCTCTGAAGGTAAAGATCTATCTCCCGTCGATGATGCAAAATTGTACTACTACAGTCGTTTTAGGCTATCATGACTACCTCCGGTCGTGCCTGCCAAAACGACTATGTATTATTTCTGCAAAACTTTGAATTGGTTTATTATTTCTCAAATTAAATAAAAACATGTATTATTTTTTTAAAAAATAGCTGAAAACAAAAGATTGCTTCCTTGCGATCAAACTAGTACTCATGAGATTTTTAATTCAGAGCGTGCAGTGTGCTGTTGAATTGTTTTGCCCATGATAAGCTGATATTGGATTTTTCACTTGAAATTGATACGGCAGACTTCAGGTATACAAGGAAAAATACTTGCATGATCAAGGGCGCCAGGTGCCTGTGAGCAAGCAAGGACGACGGATCAGGGTTTAGGAGGAGGCGATGGAAAAGTAGTACTGTACTACAATAGTATATCTAATGCAGTTTTTTGGGTGGTGAAGTAGTAGCCAAACGCGTGAAAAGTTTGTAATTCTTTTTCGAACAAGAAAAGTTGCTGTCTTTTCTCCAAGAAATAAAACGGCTTCTCTTTTCTGCTACTATTCAAGTCTCTTTATCAGTTGGCAGGTACCATTCATTTGAATTTGAAAACAAAAGATAACTTCTTCGGACCAAGTACTGCTATTTCATCAGGTTTTAATTCAGAAGGAAAGTGGAGTAAATTGTTGGAGATTTCTGGCCAACAGTGTGCGGTAAGTTGATACTACAGAGTTTCTCACGTAAAATTGGTACCTACCGGCGGTAGAGATGGATGGATGCGAGTGCTTGAAAGCACGAACAGAAGATGGGTGGCGCTGTGCCGTGGCACCGTGGTCTGCAGTTGTTGCGGAGGTAAGTAAAGCTCCATCAGGGCTGCTGTGTGGCAGGCAGATCACACGGGTGGCAGGCAGCGCTGGCTTGGGATGCCCAGCAAAAGATGGGAAGATGCCAGAAAAATCTGTTGCAAAAGAAGAGGCCAGGCCAGAAAGCAAAAAGCACGGTGGTAGAAACTGCCCTCCTCTGAACCCATCTGGCTTCTTGTCTCCATCTGCACGTAAAAGATTCATGCTGGCACCTTGCCTTCGTTTCATTCAACCAACGCCTGGCAACCGTTTGATGTGGGCGCCTCACGTTTGTCCGCGGCGTGTACCGCGGTGCATCCAACGATGCACCCGTTTACGCGGACGTGACTGGGATAGGGCGTTTTCTTCTTCTAATATTACATTTCAGCCTATTTTTTGGCATAGGTTGCCTATGCATCTAGTTTTAGCTCAAAACAATTTAAGATAAAATAAAGATTGTTAAACACCAATTGAAATTCAAGTTCTGCCGCCGTCGAAAGTCCCAAAAAGGCGCCACAAACTTGTGCGGGCTCACCTTCAAATCACGCCCTCTACCGGAACATTAAACATACCCTCTCCGGCAACACCAAATATATCACCTCCCACAGGTTGCCTGCTCCCTCCCACAATCCAAATATTGGCCCACACCAGTCGAGACGGCGCCACCAGTCCACCGCGCTCACCCTCCTCGTCCTCCTCGAACGCGTGGTCGTACTGAACGTGCTCATCCTTCTCAATGCACTTGGCCACACGCGCCAGCACCGCCTGCTTCCTAGCCCGCCGGTCATAGCTAGGCGCCCTGGAGCAGCGCCACCACGTCTGGGTGCATGACGCGGAGCCTCGCCGGACGGCCCACGATGGTACCGAACCATTCGTCGTCGTTCTTGGCAGCCGCGGCACCTTCCTCCGGCGCCATGTAGCGAGCAACGACAAACGATCAGGGCGCGTGAATGTACGGCTATGTTCTTGTCGGACGGGGAAGGTCCTTACCGGAGAACAAGAGGGGCGGCCGTGGACGCATGGGTTTTGTTGGGGTTTAGGAGGAGGCGATGAGAATTGGGTATTCGCACTTTGTAGTGCAATTGTGCTGGATACAAGTTTGTGTTTATTTTTTAACAGAAAAGGAGGCTTGTCTTTTTTCCAAAAGAAATGATTTCATTTCTCTTTTTCTGGTACTACCTAAATATTTTTACTGTCCAAGTTTATCATCAATTCATTTGAGTTAAAAAAGGTAGTAAGAACATCTCCTACGGGACTGCTCAAATCTGGACCAAATGCGTCCCGGATTTGTCCATCTGAGCAACGGTCCGAGCCACTGTCCGTCCGTTTTTTGGCAGTGCACCCTACGGGACTACTCACTTCGGGACTGGACTTTTTTTTCCTTTTATCAAAACAGCTATCTCTCAAAACAACTGAACTTGGCAATTATAAATTAAAATATTTTATGACAAATTTGAGAGTTCAAATAAATATGGCAAGTTCATAATTTTACAACACAACCGAATGAATTAACATATATAAATAAAATCAAAGTGCATAGTTCTACTGGCCTCCGACGAAGTTCCAGACGTGCTGAACCAAGTCATCCTGAAGTTGCGTGTGCACGTCGCGATTACGCAACTCATACTGAAACTGGAGGAACTCTTGAAATGTTGACAGTCCTGGTTGAGACTCCATATTCTGACCCTGAAACTCCCAGTTTTCATCGTAAAGACTGTCCATAGTCCACACAATCTCCGGTTTCCATGTTTTAGCAGAGTGCCGAACAATAGACCATCGAGATTGAAGCGCACCAAAGGCACGCTCCACATCTTTTCGAGCACTCTCCTACTTTTTCGCGGATCTTTTTCTCATGTCTCCCTGAGGATTGGAGATAGTCTTCACAAAAGTAGCCCATTAGGGATAGATACCATTGATCTGATAGCTCACATCGGGGGCGTTGCCAGCCGCGAGTTGACCAAACACCGGAGAGCGCTGCAGCACGTTGATATCATTGTGAGAACCCGCCATGCCAAAAAAAGCCTAATCCAGAGATCATGTGATGCAACAGCTTCAAGAATGACAGTGCACTCCCCTACATGCCCCTTGTAGTGCCCCTGCCAACCAAATGGGTAGTTCTTCCACTCCCAGTGCATACAGTCTATGATTTCAAGCATCCCATGGAAACATCTGCCCTCATTGATCGATAACAGTCGTCGAGTGTCGTCAACAATTGGTTCTCTCAAGTACTCCGGGCCAAAGATCTGAACAACATCTTTACAAAATTTGTACATTGAATCCAGACGTACAGATTCACTCATGCGCATGTACTCATCAACCAAGTCTCCATCAACTCCATACGCAAACATTCTAGTTGCTGCAGTGCATTTTTTGATAAGAGGAGAAGCCAAGCTTACCACATGCATCTGGTTTTCACGTGAAGAAATCATCGTAGTTCATGACCTCAACTCGAATGCAGTTGAACATGTCTCTTCTCATCCGGAAACGGCGCCGGATTAACTTGGCATTGTAGACTGGATCGGTGAGATGGGAGTAGTCATTGTACAGCTGGATATGGGCAGCTTCTCTGTCCATGTGCAAGGCAGGCGCATGCCCGGAGACAGAACCTTTGAAAAATGTCCTCATCCAGGCAATGTGGTCATTGACCACAAGGGTGGCAACGAGGATGTTGCTCTCGTCCTCGTAGTCTTCCTCGGAGGAGGACGGATACATGAGGACGTTGTTGAAGAAGAACTCGTTCCCACTGTCGGCCATTTCTCTGGCCGGAGGGTTATGTACTCGGTTCGAGCAAATGGACGAGCACCTTGTGTGCGGCCCCTCGGGGTGTACTCGGCGGCGCGGTCTGTCCATCGGCGAGGCGGCCAAGCGCGTGCGGGACAGGGGTGGCCGGCGACGGGGGCAGGGTGGGCGGGTTTTGAGCCAACGGGGTGTGTGAACGGCGGCCGAGGGTGGCCAAATCGGGTCGGTGGCGGCGAGGAGGCAGGACGAGAAGGGTGAAACGCGAGGGGGGTATGCTAGGGGGCGGGCCCGGCGTGTCCAGGTTGGGGGATAGAGGACACGAGCGTTGTCCAGGGTGTCCGGACGGTGCTCAAATCTGGATAAAATTTGGACCGGAAATGAGCGGCCTCGGACAAGAAAACGGACCACGGTCCGTGTAGGCAGCGCCGTAGGGATCTGGTTTTCGGTCGGCAGTGGCGGAACCAACAGGGTGGAAGGGTGGGGCTGGCCCCACCCTAACATTTGACCCAACCCATATAACCTATACAAATTTGAAATAAAAAGAAAAAAATCACAGCTCAATATAAGCCTGCCCCACCCTAAGAAAGTGGGCTGGATTCGCCACTGTCGGTCGAGCTGCTCAAATCGGGCCGGTCCGGGCGAAGTAAGGAGTTCCGTAGGAGATGTGCTAAGTTGATACTGAATTTTCCCGGATGAAATTGATACGGTAGACATGGATGTAGATCTGCACACAAAAAAGATATGCAGCCGTTGCCGTTGGGAAGGTAAATGAAGCTCTGGGTTGCAAATCATATCACACGGATGCCAGAAAGCATTGGGATGGGATGAAATCTGTCGCGAAAGAAGAGGAGGCCAGAGCAGCGTGGTAGAAACTGTCTGTACCTGCCCCGGCAGCAGCTGCCTGGTTGTGCAGTACGTAAAAGATTCACGACTAGCACCTTGCCTTGGTTTGATACAATGAACTCTGGCCTGCTGTTTATGTTTACGCACGTTTGGCATTACTTGTAGTTGGGGCTGTGGAACTCAACCCATGGTGGTACACCCTACAAGTAGTACTTCCATATGCCATGAAAATGGTGATGGTAAAGTGGTACTAAAGTACTACAACAAGACATAGTCTACGGAATGCAATTTTGTAGGTGACGAGTAGATCAGTAGTAGCCAAATGATTAAACATTTTTATTTTTATTTTCGAAATGAAACGTTGCTTTGTCCTTTGGCTCGAGAAAATGTTTTTTTTCTAAATGTTTTTATTATTGTCTGAGTTTGCTTATCAGTTGGCAGCCAGAGATACCATTTATTTGAGTTTGTGTGAAAACAAAAGACTGCTTCATTACGATCAAACTGGTACCTCATGATCAAGCGCGGCAGGAGCGTGTGACTGAGCAAGCAAGGACAAACGATCTGCAGACGCAGACGGAGGGCTTTGGTCAGGTGCGTCTCCACTTCTTGTCGGAAGGGACAGGTCAGCGAGGGAGCTCTGCTCTCTGCAGTCTTTGGCTGGGAAAGTACAGGAGTACTACTGCCGATCCTATCCAATGCTGTTTTGTGAGTGGTGAAGTAGTAGGAGTACTACAGTAGTATCCAAATGAGTAAATGTTTGCGTTTATTTTTTCAAAAAAAATGTTGCTCGTCTTTTTCAAAACAAAAACGGCTACTCTTTACTGCTAGTCCTATCCAGATCTTTTTATACTGTCCTAGTTTATCAGTTGGCAGATGTCGTTCATTTGAGTTTGAACTCAAAAGATAACTTCTTCAGATCAAGTACTACTACATCATCAGGTTTTAATTCAGAAAGAACATGGAGTAAATTGATGGAAAATTATGGCCAATAATGTGCAGTAAGTTGATACTGAATTTCTCACTTAAAATTGGCACCTACCGGCGGTAGAGATGGTTGGATGTGTGTGAGTGCTTGAAATCACAATAAAAAGCTGGATGCCGCACGGTGGTCTGCAGTTGTTGGGGAGGTAAATAAAGTTCCATCAGGCCTGTGTGGCAGATCACGGAGGTGGTAGCGCTGTGCTGGGACTGGGACTGGGACGCCCAGCAAAAGATGTGAAGATGCCAGAAATCCGTTGCAAAAGAAAGGGAGGCCCGAAAGCAAGAGCACAGCGGTAGAAACTGCCCGCCTCTGAACCCTTCTTGTCTCCATCTGCTGGCTGGGTGGTACCTAAAAGGTTCATACTGGAACGTTGCCTTCGTTTCATTCAACCAACGCTTTGGGTAACCCTTTGGTGAGGGCGCCTCAGGTATGTCCGTGGCGCGTACCGAATACGGCTGCCCCAGTTTTGGCGGACGTGACTGGGATAGGGCGTTTTCTTGTTCTTTTTTAAAATTTCAGCCTATTTTCATCATATTTTGGGTATGCATCTAGTTTTAGCTCAAAACAGTTTCACACAAAACAAAGATGGTAACAAAGATGGTTTACCACAAATTGAAATTCAAGTTATGTCGTGTCGGAAGTCCCAAAACGTGCCACAAACTTGTGCGAGCTAAACCTGAAATCAAGCCCTCTGCCGGAACATAAAACATACCCTCTCTGGCAGAACCAAACATGTCATCTCCCACAGGTTGCCTACTCCCTTTCACAATCTTGTGCCCAACAACATTGATCATTTCATTCATAACTTCATCAAAGTAGGCCTATGCACATAAAATGTGCACAAAAAATGTAGCCGTCGCCAATCAAAGATTCCAAAACGTACGCAGTTGGCAGCATCAGTGTGGCCGTGGATACTTCTCGAACTAGTTGAGGGCCTTCGGGACCCCGGTATGCATGGTCGTCCATGGCTAACATTGCATCGACGGGGAGCTGCCGACGGCTAGGGCATTAAGATTAAGAGGAGGCGGTGCAACAAAAAACAGAGACTCTTCCACCTCCGGGGCCAATGGGCTTGGAGAGGACGAGGGGGGGGGGGGGCGTTGGCGACAAGCTCCAAGGTGGGCAGTTATGGGAGCATCCCGAGCCTTGGCTCATCACCTTTGGTGGAGGTCACCAACATGAAAAGGGTTTGTTACACCACTGCATGGCTTAGGCATGGCTGATGACTTCGGCGGTCATGGTGGCGGCCATGGCTTGTACCTTGGCAGTGGCCTTCACCATTTGCATCATTTTCCCTTGCACGCTGACGCGCCCGCTCCTCCATCTCCTCGTTCACGAGTGCTTCCGTGATGAAAGAAGACAACAAAATGGCAATAGTGGATGAGAATGGAGGTGTCACGTCGGCCACGCGTCTACGGGTGCTTGAGCAAGAATGATCTGTCACTGGTCGATGTTCTTGGCAGTCGCGAAACCTTCCTTTGGCGCCATGTACGTCTCCTGTTTCTTCTCGGAAGAGAGAGAGGTCCTTACGGGAAAGCGAGGGAGGCGTCACTCGACGAGGAGAAGGAAACTCTTCTCTCTAGAGATGTAGGTGGGGGATCTTGGTTTGGGTTTAATTGGAGGTGTCAGGAAAGTAGCACTCTCTATCTGAGTGGAGATTTCTGGCTCAAGCGGTTCCTGTATTTGTAAAAAATATTAATCACATTTAAAAATGTATAAATTCCTAGACTTCAATGATGCATTCTACGTACGCGTATATTTTAATTTTAATTACTTTATATTTTTAGCTACAAAAAAGACAAATGTAAAGATCAGATTGCATGTTTTCAAATCTTTAAAATTTGTAAGATTTTGTTATTTTAGTGTAGCCCATAATATAAATAATATTGTGTTGTGATTTTACATACTTATAGGATACATCATTGACTCCATCGATAATTATTTTAATTTTTTTATAACTTTTTTTTTGTTCAGTCTGTTAAAACAAAGTGAGCAACTGGAGTTCGAGAGCCAAAATGACTTGTCCGTCTCCATCCAATGCAATTTTATGAGTACTATAGTAGTCAAATGAGTTAAAGTTTGCCTTTTTTTTCAAACAAAAAAGTTTCATGTATTTTTGTTGGGAAAAAAGTGTTCCTTTTTTTTGTACTATGAAGATTTATGAGTTGGCAGAGCTTAGGATGGAGACATACAGCTGAAGTACTAGCAGCCAAATGCCATCAGGGCCGTGCTGCAAATCGTAGAGAGGCAGGCAGCATGGGGGATGGGATGCCCAGCGAGAAGATGGGAACCGGGAAGACGCCAGAATGCAAAAGAAGAGGAGGCCAGAAAGCAAAAGCACGGTGATCGAGACCCGCCTCTGCACCCTTCTCTGCGCCTGCCGCTAAATAAACTTTTGGCGTACAAATAACACTTTTAGTTAACTTTCTCCACGGGGCGTTAAGCTCCATAGGTCAACGCCCTAGATTCGAGACGTTATTGACCGTGCCACCGTGCACAGGGGCGCCTACGTGGCAGCACACTTAACGCCCCGAGCCAAGGCGTTATGCACCTTAACGACCTGCTCGGGGGCGTTATCCTCTATAACGCCCCGGTTGGGGGCGTTATGCTCGTGAACTTAGCACTGGCGTTCCCCTCCCGACCCCTAACTTCCCTATCCCTTTCTTTCTCAGTTCGTGAAGAACAAGGCGCCGACACCCCCTTCTTTCCCTCAAATCCATCCCTTGTTGGCAAGATCGAACGCTAATCTTTGGGGATTTTATTCCCATTGGAAGTGTGAAGGTATTCTCCCACTTTTCCCTCTTTTGATTGGTTCAATACTCCATATTTGATTTTTTCTGTGAATTCCCGATCACTTTTTCTTAACTATTTGGCTTGTTAGTACTAGCTTGTTAGTGATGATTTAGTGGTAGATACTAGTAGTAGTAACCCTAGAACCAGTGGAAACCATAGATTTATAGTGTTAGCCCTAGATTCTAGTGTTAGATTTAGTTGTGAAATTAGATTTATTAGTAATATGTTGTAGGTCCTAGATTTCTAGCGTTAGTCCTAGATTTCTAGTGCTAGTCCTATATTTATAGTGTTAGCTCTAGATTCTAGTAGGTTGCTAGTATGATGTAAAATTAGATTTGTTAGTACTTGTAAAGCAAGATAAATAAATTGATTATGAGCTATTTAGTGATTTGAGGAATTTGAGTTCATTTTAAATGGTATTGGATAGTCCATTATGTTATTTTCTCGTTGCTTTATGCATAGTGTTGATTAACTAGTTAAAATAGATTTCTTATGAATAGAAACATGTTAATCACTATTTTGTGATCTTTTGTATCGTTGTTCTAATCGTGTTTTTTCTTTACTTTGTAGAGCTATGTGGCTTCTCAAAGATATATACGATGCGGACCACCGTGGCCGCTTTATGTCATAGGATGATATTTTACCCACGCTGCACTTGCGGTCCGCAAAAACTGAAGGTCCGCAGAAAGACGCCTAAGGGAAATGGTCCATGCACTACGATGAGAGGTACACCCCCTACATCAGGAGGACCGGGATGCTTCCTTTCGTCAACATGCTGAAGAGTGGGACGCCCAAGTTCAACCCATATGCTATCACCGCGTTGGTAGACCGGTGGCGGCCGGAGACGCACACCTTCCACTTGCCCTGTGGGGAGATGACAGTGACGTTGCATGATGTTGTGATAATCACAGCACTTCCCATAAGGGGAACCATGTTTGTATGAGCACTGACAGTAAGGGATGGCGTGGGGGAATTATCGACTATCTAGGGAGGGAGCCGGGCATTCCGGGAAGAGCCGCTGGTGCCACCTTTGGTTGGATAGCTCGACATTTTGGAAGATGCCTAGCTGACACAAATGATGAAATTGTGGAGAGGCATGCCAGGGCGTACACGTGGTATGTCCTTTCTCGAACTATTTTTTCATACGCCGGTGGCTTGAATGCCCCATATATGTGGCTCCAGTTGTTAGCCGTTTGGGACTATGGATTTAGCTGGGGTTCTGCTGCACTGGCTTATCTGCATCGATAGGTAACTACTTTTCCATATCCCCGTCCATTCTCAATTGATGTAATGAGATGTAAACCTTACTTGATTCTTTACGCAGCTGGATGATGCGTGCCGAAGGGGCAAAGTCCCACAGGTTAAGATCCAGCATGGTACGAACAAGGTTGATTGCAATATGGGGGGGGTGCTTGGTGCTTCTGTCCGTTTGGAGTTGGGAGTGTTTCTCAATTGGGAGGCCAGTGTATGATATCAATCTGATTTGGGGGGATGGCAGTGATCTAGAACGTCGAGCTACATGGCTTTTGAGATGGTTCAAGGTGAACCGTGACTGGGGTTCAACTATGAACCTATATCTTGACTACAACAATCAGTTCGACACCATTATCGCTGACATGGTAAGATTTGTATCCTAAATAGTTGTAGACCACCTAGGGATGTCAATGGGGACCCGTTCTCCGCAAACCCGTGGGGAATTCACCTATTAGGGGACGGGTGTGGGGAAAGTTGATCCCCGCCATCTAAAATGAGGATGGGGATTCAAAGGTCTCCCCATCCCCGTTCTCCGCTATACCCGTTATCTATTATTATTGTATATAAATCGATACAATTTTATATGAAAAAAGTAGTAATATTATGTCTATCATAGTGTGTTTCAATAATACGTAACATATTATCTAATCTTTCGTACTTTTAACCACATGCATGTTGCACAAGTTGTATATTTTTGTGTGTCAAAAGTGTAAGTTCACGAAAATGTGACAAAATTATTTGAATTTAGCTTCTTAGTGGGGAACCCGATCCCCGCCCCGACCCCGATGGGGATGGGGATGGAAAAAAAGTCTCCCCAGTTGCTAAGTGGGGATGGGGATGAGAAGGCACTCCCCGGTGGGGAGCAGACCCGTTGCCATCTGTAAGACCACCACCCATTTGGCTAGTACTAACAATCTAATTTTATTATACATAGGTTACCTGGGAGCCATATGTTGATGATGCCTCGTTCGCCTTGAATCCAAAGTGTCTAGCCGATCAGTATCTTTGGCGGATGGAATGTCTGATGGTGTGTTTCTTTGTAGTGGAGTGGCATCTCCCAAATAGGGTAATGAGGCAATTTTGACTGTTGCATAGGACCCCTCCTCCTTATAAGGACACTGACGCGTCGTTGCACCAGTAAGTGATTCTCATTTTTGCTTACCCAATGATCATTATAGTCTATTATAGTAGTTTAACGTATCTACAATTTGCAATGTAGAGTGGACAAGAAACAGTTCAGATCCACGAAGAATTGGCCAAGGAAGTTTGACAGTTTCATCACCTAGTTCAAGACCATCGTTGATGACTTGAATTGGGCTCACGAAAATGGAGGAGTCACATTTGATGATCCTCCGCACAACACTGCTGCATTCGACGTGTACCTGAGTTGGCTAGCGCCTAGGACTCGTCTGAAACTTCTCCCTCCTACTTTCAACACTGAAAATATCTACGCTGCGGCATACCCTGGCAACATAGATTTGTCAAACCTAGAGTACAATAAGAGCATCAGGGGCACCTGTCAACGCCAGGAGTTGGCGCTGGTGGTCAACACAATTGTGCGTCATGACATATTCCATTCTGTTTAATTTAGTTTACATATTGGTCGGTTGTGAACTAACTTATATTTTTTTTGTTTTCATAGACAACACTGTTGAGGCAACACCATGACGAGACTAAGTGTGCGCTCCGTTTCCCTCCTGGACATCCAGAATCTGAATCTACCCTTAGAACCATGGTTGAGGTATGATGTGGCAATATCCATTGCTAATTGTTAGTTTCAATTATCCGGATATGTTAGCTCAGGTCACTTTATTTTTTGTTTGACAAAAAACCCGTGATTTTATATGTGGCCTTTATGCTCTGTTGGGTTGCCGTTTCGCGAACGATGTAGTTCCCTCGAGATCTATGATGACCCACAAGTATAGGGGGTGTATCGTAGTACTTTTGGTAAATCAGTTTGTTAAACCCAACGAGGAGCAGAAGGTGTTGACAAGCTGGATGGATAGAGGATTCACTGTAAACACTAGTAAACGGGTTTTTGATTGTTTTGGATGTAGTAGATAAATAAAGTGCGAGTAAATAAAGAGCAGTAAGTAAAATTGCAGCGAGTGGCCCAATCCTTTTGAGATCAAAGGACAAGCCCGTTGAGTTACTTATGACTACCAAATGTTCTCGATGACACATGGGAATTTCATCAAGTGCTTTCGCTTCGTTACGGTTGATTAATATCCATTGGTTCTCAAAGTGTTGTGTGGGTGAACCTATGCTAATGCACCTCCCAACTAGGACTAATACATACTTGTGATTCTACCCCTCCCAAGCATCCGCAAATACAAAAAAGTAATTAAGATAAAACTAACCACAGCCTTAAACTTCGGGATTCTATGCTCCCTCGTGCATTGGTTTTCTAACGGTGGTTTAGGATTCTGTCACTCCGGCAACCCCACAATTAGTAGCCAAATACACAATGCATCGTCCTAGGCCAATAAAGGTGAAGTATCATGTAGTCGACGTTCACATGACACCACTAGAAGAATAGCACCACAACTTAAATACCGAACAACTAGATATTACTTCAACATAACTTCACTACTAACATCATGACTTTTCCCATGTCCTCAAGAACTAAACAAACTACTAACAAGACATCATATGGATCATAATCAGAGGTGATATAACGGATGATAACAATCTGGTCATAAAGTGCTAACACCGATAAATCTACAAAGCATAAACTACTAACAAGTAATCCACACCGGGAGAGACATCTAATGTAAAACAATGATATGGGCCCCTAATTGT
Organism: Alopecurus myosuroides; assembly: GCA_028641055.1. Taxonomy (NCBI): domain Eukaryota; kingdom Viridiplantae; phylum Streptophyta; class Magnoliopsida; order Poales; family Poaceae; genus Alopecurus; species Alopecurus myosuroides. Next base: position 315,740,175 of record CM054061.1, read on the forward strand.
TACAGCGGGATGACGGTGGATGATGAGGGTGATGGTTATGGTGGTGATGATGATGATGATCTTTATGATGCCCGGAGTGATGAAGGTGACGATGGCGATGATTTCTTCTCTTCGGAGAGGAATTTCCCCGACAGATTTCTCCCTGCCAGAGAGCTTTTCTCTCTCAGGTGTTTTTCCGCCACGAGGCAGCGGCGGAATAATTCTTCGATGATGGTCTGGGCTTAGGCTTCCCTGGGGTTCAAGTACGCAAAAGACCTCGACCAGAGGTGGGCCAGGGTGGCCACACCACCTGGCGGCGCGGCCAGGGTGTCACACCCCACTTTTTGGAAAACAACAAAATGTAGTTGTTGGAGAGTAAAAAATTAGGGCCAACAAAAACTTTTTAAAATGCTTAACAATTAATCTTGTTCCACCTCTCTCTGCCTTGTTTGACCTTGAGTGTTGGTGTTGGAACCAACCAAAAACAAAATGGTTCCAGAAATAACAAGAATTGATATGAACCTCTTTTATAAAAACCCTCCTTAAATGGTTTGTCTTGATCACAAACTTTCTTTAAAACACTTGAGGGAAAAACTCCAAGAATTTAAATTGCAGAACTCTCATGCTTGAGGGAACTTGTTAAGTCTTGTTATTATATGCTTATGAGGTGACTTCATCTTGTTTTTTCCTCAAAGTATTTATAACTGTTTTGGATAGTTGTGAGCTGTTTTAATTGATTGAGATCTACAAATGACAATCCCAGCCATCAGTAGCGTGTTTTATCCTATTTCTATCTCATCTTATGTTCTCTTTAACCTCTCTAGTTTGGCCTCCTGTCATAAGGAGAAATCTTGATCTTTGACCAAGGTACCATCATGGATATCATGGTACCTATCTATGAACCCTATCCTTGTGTTTGGATTTGATTATTAAACCCATTCATTTTCTTCCAAAGCCCTCTTGAGGTCTTCCCAACAAATAGGATCATGTCCCTGTTATCATGATGCTTTTGTTAAGTCTTCCTAAAAATCACTCCTATCCTTTTTGAGCTAAATCAACCTTCCCTTGTCATCTTCATGACTTGTACATCTTATTCAGGTGATCTATTTATCTTCCCATGACCATGTGATTATTCCTCTCTCAGGGTTTTGGCTTATTAAATAAATTCATGTTATCATCCTTTTGCACTTGGTATCTCAAATATTTTCTAAAGGAGTTGTTTATTAAAAATCACCTTTGTGACCTATATCATATACCCTCCCACCCCAACTCAAAAATACTTGGTTTATAAACATTTTCCTATTTATTAAATGCTATTTTCCAAAAGGCCAGAAATGGACTTTTAATGTTTTTGTTAATAAAAGTATTTCTAAAATTTTTGGGAAAATTCCCCAACATTACTATGGTCATATGTGACCTAGATATCCAAAAACATTTGTTTGTCATTTTCAAATTTTTGAAGAAAACATCCAAAAACAGTTTCAGCACTTTTTGAATTTCCAAAATTTTGTGAAATAAATATTTTCAGAAAATTTGGGGACCACCACCCCTAGACTTAATTTTTGATTATCTATCCATTAAGCATGTTTTCAAACATATCTTCTATACAAAATTTTGGAGAAAACATTCAAAAACAGAAACAGCAGTTTTTGGAAAATTGAAAGTTTTCAAAGAAAACAATTTAACAAAAGTGGGAGACCACCACTACCCTACTCCAAATTTCATTTCCTACATCATAGACTTATTTTCATGCATGTGTTCTGTTCAAGATTTTGAAGAGAACCAGCACAAACACTTTCTGATCAATTTTTAAAAGAGACCTTTAGGGGATATTTTTTCCTCTTCTTCACTCACCTTGGATTCCTGGCATGCCTAGTCACCTGGACCCCACCCCCTTGACTTCCTGGACGAAATGGCACTACCCATACCCATCCACCTCATCCCACATGGCTTAGACACTAAGTTTTGGCATGGGCTGACATGCCCACACCCCTCCCCCATACCTTGCTGCCTCCAGGACCCACATTCTAGAAGAGTTGACCTCCATGAGCTCGAGGAGCCATTTACCCACCCCCTGGACCCTCTCCTTCCCTCTCTCTTCCTTATCAAACACCTTCGGGTGCTGTGAGAGCTCACACCTCCCCCACCTCCCTAGACCTCCTATGCCCGAACCCTTGTGGCCTTTGCATCTCCTCTCCAAGACAAGCCTCCCTAGCGAGGTCTCCCTCGAGGATATCCTCTCTGGCCTGCTCGCCCACGTCGCGGTGACCGCCATGGACGTCGTGTGGCCGAGCTCTGCAGCAAGGCTGTACCGAGCTTTCCCCTTCTACGCTAGCCTGCCAAACCACCTCCCCTACACCCTAATCGAGCCCCTGCATCGAGATCCCCCTCCGTTTCTTCACCCTCTGCCGGAATCGACCGCCACAGCCCGCCGGCCACCTCGCCGTCGCACGGGAGGTACGGTGACCCTCCGCCCTAGACGACCGCTCCCCTGACTTCCCCTCCCCTCTCTTGCACCTGTGCTCTCTCTAAAACCCTCTCCCGTCCCTCGCAGGTACGCCGGTGTAACGCCCAGGGTTTTCCCCAATTAGTTTGCTTGTTTTCTTTTGCATCGTCATGCATCATGCCATCATGTCATACGCATTATAAAACTCACCAAACATTTAAATTTTTGCCAATTCTATTTTTCATGAAACCTAAGTTGAGTTTGTGGCTCTAAAACTATTTTTTTTGTTTTTCTTAGTGCCTAAAACAATTTCTGGAAAATATTAAAACAAATCAAGAGAAGAAAAAAAATGTTTTTAAGAGGGAGAGGGAAGCCCAGCCGGCCAGCCCAAGCTCAGAAGCAACAAGCCCACCTCCTCTCTGTTTTTTGGCCCGGTACCTCTCCTTCCTCGTCCGTACAGCAACACACGAGGAGAGCATGATCGCTCATGTCCCTGTCCACGACCACCTCCTGGTCCCCTCCCCTCCGTGGCTTTCCCCTCCATAAAGCCGCCTCCGGCTCCTCCTCCCAAACCCTAGCCCTCTCTCCTTTCCCTGCCGCCGCCTCCCCTTTCTTTCTCCTTCCTCTCTTCATGTTTCCCTGAATTTCCTGTACCCACAAAGCAACACCGGAGCACCCTGTCGTTGCCCCTGCGCCATGGTCGTCCCTACGCCAAGCTGGGAGGTGGAGAAGAAACACCCCGACCCCCTCTTCCTCCTCGACATCAAGCACAAGACAGAGGCGCATCAGAACGCCCGCAACTTCCACTTCTTTAGTTCGGCCGCAGGCTGTCTTCCTCGTTTTCTTGCCGTGGTAGACGCCCTCGAGCCCGATCGACTACTCCGAACCCCTCCCGGTGAGCACCTCGTCTGATTCCCGCTCTTTTCTGTCTCGTTTCTTGCTGTGGACGTCGATGTTGTCTGCTCTGTTTCTTGTCCGCCATGGACTCCATGGATGCAAGCTCGTGTTCGAGCTACTGCTCCTGGACTCGGCCCTCTCCCTCCGTGGTTGCCCTCCCATGCACCGCTCCCTGCCCCGATGCACAACCAGATGCACCACCGAGCCGTACGCTTCCGGTCGTTGCCGTCCTTGTTCCGTTCCCGCCGATCCGCATCTGTTGTCTCCGTTCACCTGAAGATGCCAATCTTCAGTTTCGTCAGAAACACACCGCAGTTCTGCTATTCATCTGGTCTCAGACCTTACACAAACACAGCAGCAGCGCAGTGGCAATGCCTCGTATGTGCACACCGTGAGTCCCAGGTTCGAATCCCTGGGTAGGCAATTTCCTCCCGTATTTTTCCTTTTAGCGCACGGTCCGCCAGGCCCCACCTGTCGGTGACCCTAGATGCCACTGTGGCTACACAACCGCCTCGTCAGCGCCCGCGTGGCGCCAGGGCCCGCTAGTCAGCCTCTCTAGCTAGCCCGCCTGTTGGTGGAGATCTCCCAGATCTAGATCTGGATCTGGAGTTTCGCATCTGGGCCCCTGGCCTTTTTCCATTTTGCACCGGAGCCCTTCCACTCTCTGTTTTTATCACGAACTCGTCCCAGTTTTTGCAGAAAACACCCAAAACTTCAAATGCTCATATTTTTTGTTTTACGGTTCCAAATAATGCAAACTTTATGTCTATTTCGATCAGAAAAATGCAAGGAACATTAATATGCCATCCATGCTCATGTTTGCATCTTGTATTGTGCATTTTAGCCTGCGTTATGCATGTCAACCTAAATAACAACATATGGAATGTGTTGGGGTATTAACTAAATATTGCCCTATTCCATTTAATCTTGTTTAGCTCACCTACTTATTCTTTTTTCATGTTAAACAACATTTAATATGATGGTTAGATAAACAACTTAAACCATAATTATTTGTCCGGACTCCGGGTCCGATTAAATTGTCTAAGTTGTAATTTTGCGTTGCATCCCGCATGTCATGCATATAAAATAGGATCATGCTGGATCTTTTGTCGTAGAAGTAATTGCTGCATCCGTTGATTCTTTTAGTGCTTTGCTTCTTCGCGGATAGGACGTTGAGATGATGTGAGCACCGACAAGTTCTTCGGATGTACCTCTACTTGCTGGATCTCAGGCAAGTATACTCACTTGCTACCCATGTTGCCTTTCCTCACTTGTTACCGATTCTTTCCGTTGTCTTTATGCTAGCCTTATGATTCGATGCTTGTGTCTCGATCCTATCATCTGTTTACCTTGCAACCATGATATAGCCTTCCTTCCACTTCCTATTAACTGTTGTTTGTTTACCTTGTTGGCCCTCGTGTCGTAGTTGCATGCTTAGTGTTGTTTGCGCTCAAGTCTTGTTGTCCGTCTTATCACCTGTTTAGTTTGATAGTTGGGTTTCAACTTAATCAACAACATGTTAATGTTTTGGGTAATAATAATTTGATGATAAGGCACCGGCAGGAGGCCCGGCGTGGTTTTGAGGCCTGCTAGTGTCGAACTTAATTAGGAAAAGGGTCTTGTCCTCCGATCCATGATGAGCGCACTAACCGCATGTGGGAAGCGTGTATGGGCGCCCCCCGCAATTCTGATTCGATTCGCATCTCGTCCAAATCGCCACACTTAGTTCGGGTTTTCCATTTGCCGCATGCATATGCAGGTGCGAACCCTTGGCGCCAGGGTGGAACTTTTGTAGTCGGCATTTAGGGCGGCGTGGTCTTAGATTGCTATGAGGGTCCCCCTTTTCTTCGTGGGGGCTCGATTAGCCGCGCACGCACAGCACGTGGTTCTTTGGGCTTGATGCGAAGAAGAGTTGGGTTGTGTTGAGTGTCTCGCTTGGTGGAAGTGCATTTCCATCTGGCGGGTTATTCTTACGTGTACGGCCAAATTGGTGCATCCCTGCAGGGTTAATCTTCTCGAGAAGCCGTGTTGTCCGCGGTTATGGATGACTTGGTGAAAGTGTTGGCTAACAAGTACTCAGACAAGTTACACTTAACGATGATAACTTGACTAGTAATATAAATTACCTCCACCATAAAAATGAATGTCACCTTAATCAACAGTGTGAGTTTCCTTGGGTTGCTTCCTTAGTAGGGGGTATCCCTGGAAGGGTATTGTTTGGTGAGTAGTTATAGTTGGTTTTATCGCGCTATCTTATCCCTTTCTTTTAGCCGGATGTTGTAGCGCGTCTCTGTAGTTAGTTAGTGCAGCCCGCTGCCGCGTCGTTGCAATAATCCCTTCCTTCCGTTGTACCCAAAGTATTTGTATCTTGTGATGATTGGTTACGTTGGTATATTGTGAGTATGGTTTCTCCACTTACCAGTACTTAATAGTACTGACCCACGAATCCATTTCGTGGCTGCATATTCCACATTGCAGTCAACAGGTTTGAAGTCTGACGACGTTAGCTTGGGAATCCCTCCGGTTTGGCCTGGGCACGGATTGGACGCCATCGGTTATCTTCAGGACTCTTAGTCCAATTTGTATCTTGTCCGTAGTCGGACACTATGTTGTTTCTTCCGCTGTCATTTGGATCTTTGTATTGTATCAGTTGTATCCTTGACTCGTTTGAGTCGTCTTGTATATACCTCCTCTGTTGTTGTTGTGGATTATTCGTGAACTGTTGTAATGTTATCACAAGTGGCAACCTGGAATCGGTTATTATGTGGATTTTGGCGGAAATGCTGAAATCTGCATAGTGCCCGATCTCGGGGCGTCACAGCCGGCGACCGCGGCCACGTTCCTCCGCCGCGGGTCCTCGGTGACCACCCCGTCCCGGCCCTCTTCGTCGTGAACCAGTGCGCTCTTCGGGTGTGCCTCGTCTCCCTGGTCCTCCGAGTGCTCCTCTCGCTTCTAGGGAACCACGGGAGGCACCAGGCGGCGAGCCCTAGCTCCTCCCACGGCGGCAGGGGCGGACTCCGCCGCGTCTTCATGTCGTCGCCGACGAGTGTGGGCGTGGCCGCTCCGTGGCCACCAGATCTGCATCCAGTGGCCCTATTTTAACCTGGGCATTTTTAATCACTGCCTCAGATCTCGAATCGGACGGCGGCATACCGTTTCGGCGCGCGCGCTCGTCCAGCGGGCCGGCCTCGCCCCGCGCGGCCCATCTCATTCCAGATCTAGCCCGTTGACCCTCCAGGTTGATTCTTATTTTTTTTTCTCTGTAGATCTATTTCGGCACGTTACTTTAATTCAAAATGAAAAGGAAAACAAGTAAAATTTGCCAAACCAAAAATCATAGGGATGGATCTACTAATTCTTAACCATCTCCAACTTAAAGAAATATGTTATGTGCTATATTTTAGGAGAACAAATAAAAATGGCAGAAGCACTCTGTTTCACCTTTTTAATCATAACTTGAGTTTTAAGTGGCCAAATTTTGGAAACCAAATTGTTTTGAGTAGCCCTTGCATATACCTATCAGTGAGACTCGACCTTGCATCAAGGTGAACTACCATTTGGAAATGCCATCCATTTTGGTAAAAGACCAGTAGCCATTTCTAGGATTTTTAGAGAGTTCAAAAATGATTTTTGATGTGAATCCAATTGGGTGAGCTTGTGTGTTATTAGATCTATGTAAGACTAGCTTAGTATGATTTTTAGGGCTCTGGATTATTTTTGGTGTTCATTTCTAGAAACAACACTTTTCTGTCTATTTTGAATCTTGTGTGTTTGTTTGCAAATAAATGATTGTTTGTTAGAAACTTGTTTCCAAGCATGAGTAGATGTGTTGGTCACTGTTATTAAGTGTTTTCTTTCATTACTAGTATGTTAGGAAGTTTGTGCATGATTGGAAAAACAAATAGAAATAGAATTAGTTTCTTATTGTTTTCTAGTATTTTTGTGGAATAGATGTTGTGAGCTAGATTTGCTATGATTAAATACCTAGGTTTTTGTGATGGTTTTGTTGAGTCCAGTACCATTTTGGTACTGATGTGGTGATGGTATCACCTCTGTTAGCTTGCACATTAGTTTATAAGAGAGCATGTGTAGCATTGATTGTTTTATTTAACTATATCGTTTTCACTAGTATGAGTAGTTGTTTTCATAACATTATTTTAAGTATATTTGATTACTAGCATGTGTAAGGTATATGTATTGTTAGTAGGTGTTTTTATTCATGAAGTTATGGTTTAGGAAAAGTTCATGGTTATAGTATTGATTACTGCTCTAGTGTTGCATTAGTGTCCCACTAGATGTTGAGTTTGCTCCATTATTGTTGTCCTTTTATTTTTAGGAGTGAATGATGTTTCCTAGCATGTTTAGAATGTTTTCCTTTCTGTTATTATGGCATATATATTGTGGTTGTTGTGTGTTGGTGAGTTGTAGAATGCCATTATGTCTTAGGGCATGCTTGTGTAAATTTTCCATACTAGTATGCTAATAGTTGACTCATGTTATTATGATATTTTGCCAAGAGTAATGTAGCTTGTTGCAACTATGTTTTAGAGTGTGTTTTATTGACTTGTTACAAGTTATTGAGCCACTGGTTTGTTTGGTTATTTTCATTATTGAGTGATTCCTTAGCTTTGGTGTAGACGTTAGCTTATTAAATAACTAGATAATTCATCTGTGTTTTGTATGCTTTGCTGTTTGGAATTGTCTGAGTGGTTACCTTAGCATAAGTTTGGTACTAGTGTTAGTATTGTGTTTAGTAGTACCTTGTTATCTATGCTCAATATTAGTGGTAAACTTGTTTGGGTTGATTGCTTGTGTTGTTGTTAATACCCACTGCCATGGGTGTTGCTTTGATGATTGATATTACATTGTTTGTTTATGAACACCTTAGTAGCCTCACCCTTGTTAGCACAAGCTATATTTTTAACTTCCTTAATATATTGGTATGATAGTGGTACACCCACTCAACCTATGATATTGGGATGTGGAATATGGTTTTTCAACCATATGTTTCCTGACGATAGTGTTGTACTCTGAGAGTTTGTGAGATATTTCGCTCGATAACTTTTTGAGTGTTTGCATTAGTATGAGTTACCTTGCTGTAGGTGTTGTTTTGATTACTTGATTGTCCTTCTGGATCTGAGTGTGTGTCTTTTATTATTTTACGGCGTTAGAAAAACGAAGAAGAAGATGATGGAGTCGTAGAGCTGTGTGTCAAGATCAAGCTATCTCAAGGCCAGTGACACAAAGAAATTTAAGGCAAGCCATCCTGATGCTTGCTGTTATAATACACTTATCATTATCTATCATGCATGTTTTACTTCTGAAAAGTTCTACAAAACTTTGATTTCCAAAAACTATTTTTGAGTGAATACTACTACTATTATATATACTATATACTATGCCATTAGTTGATACTTGGTGTTACCAAGCCCATAGCCACCTTATGGTATTTATTACCATCCCAGATATTAGTCCCTATGTGGACACCCAAAATATGTTTTTGCAAAACAAAGGATTTATGGAAAAACCCAGAGAAAAAGGCTGAGCCTGATTCACCGGAGGAATGTGGAAGTGGTCATTTTTGGGAAAATGGTGATTTTACAAAAATGACACATAACCTAGTCTTCGTTGGACAACCAAGACGTACTGCCACTCTACCCCAATATGGGTACGGGGCCTATCTAGATACTTGAACTTGTTAGTGTGTGTTTCATTCCAAGATGCTATAGAGAGGACGATTCTCTGAACCGAAGTGTTGCCAGGAGGGAGAAACGGGACATACATAGTGTGGGATTAATTTTCCCTCCGGATGCGACAGCTGGGCCTCCTGACTAGGCAGGGAGGGACCTGATGCCGGGGAGACAACCCACCTGAAGGAATGGGCATATACTAGCTTGTGTCAGAGTGGACAGTTAGGATCAATTCTCTGGTGCTTGCATATCGCTGTGTCGATCCATGGGTGGTTCATGGCAGATGATTGGATCTAGTGGAATGTGTACACCTCTGCAGAGTAAAACTATTCAGAATAGCCGAGCCCTCGGACATGGGCAGTTGAAAGGCCATGTAGCTAGCATTGTGTCAATGTTTTTTAAAAGGAGTTTTCAAAAAAGTGATGGACTTATGAAGTACTGAAGGGAAGAAATCTTGTACCGTGGAGGTACCGATGATGAAAAGCCAGAAGTTGTTTTACAGAAAGTTTTGCAAAGAAAACCTTTCTTCTCTAAGCAAAAATCTGGAAGTTGATTCCAAGAAGTTTTGCAAAGAGAAAACTTTATTTTAACAAAGTTTTTACAAAACCTATTGTACATGTGATATCTACAAGAGAAAGAAAATTATATTATTTTCCTTTGAAGTATCTTCTTCAACGAAGATGCAGAGATTTTAAAAATCAACTATGATATATCTTTCATATATCATTGATAGTGAACCCTATTTATAGCCTACCTATTACACCATATAAGCATACTTGCATTTGGTAAGTTACATGATGGATGCCTTGCTGAGTACATTCAAATGTACTCATATTGGTTTCGTCCCTGGTATTTACTTGCCAGACATCGAGAAGGAATCTCGGGAGGAGATCAACGAGGAGAAGTACTGCGCTGATGGACTTGCGAACTAGGATCGTCTCCCAGTCAGCAGCCTGTAGGTTAAGGCGTGACTTGGGCTCTACCACGTTTGTGTGATTAGTGTTCCGCTGTGTGTGTTGTGTGTTTGCCCTGCGTGGCAGTTGTGTGGACTTGGTCAGGTGACCATGTCTCTTTTGTAAGTATTTGCGTAACCGTGTAATGGATATTGTATCTGTGTACCAACTTGATATGTTGATCACGACTGAATTTCCTGGGATCGTGAATGTATGCATATCGAAGGTGTCCTCGAACAGTGGTTCTGGGGCGGACCATACACAGGGGGCACTCCACCTCATGGTCGGGGCACCTGGTGGCCCCCTCTGGCTCCCCTTCTGGCTGGAGTCCTCCTCTGAACTTCTAAGACACCTCCGGTGTCCCCCTTCTTCTTCTGATCTTCTGAAATATGGTATCTCAATGGTGCTTTTTCCATCAGATTTCTTGTCCCGGTGTTTATTCTCCAAAAATTATGAAACATGAAAAATAAGATAAAATAACATAAGTAGTGCATCATAACATGAAATATATCGATGAATAACAGAAAATAACAAAAACAATGATGCAAAATGGACGTATCAACTCCCCCCCCCCCAAGCTTAGACCTCGCTTGTCCCCAAGAGAAACTGAACTCGGTAAACATGACCACAAGTTTATGGAGTGAGGTGTCGATATATAAAATACGGACAAGAGGCATTACATCTTAACAAAGAACAAGTCATTTTAGACAGCAACTTCCTCTCATATAATTAAACTTGAAACAAGTAGAGGAACAATAATGGTGCGAAAAGTAAATCACAATTGGTAAAGGAAAACTTCGTTCTTGGTCACAGAACAATTAACAATGTACTTATTTTTCGATCGGAGCCTTTATACTAGAGCTATAATGCAGAGTTTACCATGCTCAATTATAACAATCTCTTTGCAAACATTGGTAACTTTCTAAGTGGTATTTAAACAGATAAAGCATTTGCAGAAACAAGGAAGAACAAGAACATGATTGAGTAAATCAACATGTAGCTGGATGAATCACAACAACTCAAATGCTTGCTTAAGGCAGAAGAAAATAGGTTTACTGACTCAACGTAAATGTAAAAGATAGGCCCTTCACAGAGGGAAGCATGGATCACTCATGTGCTAGAGATTTTTATTTAATAAAACAGAGTTATAAAATGGTTGACACTCTTCCCAACCTTTCTTACACAAACCATGGCTAACTGAATCCTCGGGTGCCTTCCAACAATCACATACCGTGGAGGAGTGTCTATATTTTGAGAGGTGTGTATGTCTATATCAACGATTGGCAAACAGAAAATACAGTACGTCACAAGCCAACTAGACTGACAAGAGCGGCTCCCGTTGAAGGACGCAACTAGTATAGAAGGTCATCCCTCTTTCTCTTTTGTTTACACAATTATGCTTTGACTGATAAATCAGGGGCAAAAATAGTGAAGAGAATTTGTATTATTATTTGGGGCTAGGCACCCCGCTGCCGGCTCTTCTAGCATTTGGATAAGCGTATGAAGCTACTAGTCCAGTTGTGTGAGTCTAATCAACAAGTGAGATAAAGCTTCTCTATTTGCGTTCTCAAGAGCTAAAACTGGAACACAAAACAGGGATAATTTTGAAGGTTTTAAAGGTAGCACATGAGCAATTTACTTTGAGTGGTAGTGAAATACTACATATAGGTAGGTATGGTGGACAGAAATGGCAAGCTTTTGGGGCTCAAGGTTTGGATTGCACGAGAAGCATTCCCTCTCTGTACAGGTTTTTGGCTAGCAAGGTTGGGTAGCAAGCATAAGAATTAAAGTAAAACAAACAAGAACATATATGATAAAGCCAATCATGTAATCTTCCTTGAAGGTGAAAACAAACTTATTTGAGAATACTAAACTTATGAGCTAACAAAGAAGAAAGAACATGGAATAATATATCTACATGCAACTCCCTCTTTTCTACTTAAGTCTCACGTATTGTTGCTAATGACCAATGATAAGTTTGCCAAACCAACTAGATTATATTGAAGCTCCAATATTGATACCAATACTAATAACAAGATCAATCACATAAGAAAAATTGCATACTAAAATAAAATAGAACAAGTAGATGATGAAACTTCTCTTTAATATTTCATTATGGCAACTCAAACCAAGGGATACAACGATAACCAACTGAGGAGCGACAGTTCCATACTGCAAACCATACTATATGAATTTTCTCTACTCATGATATGACTCTACTAAAAGGTAAAAAGAGTGGAAGATAAAGGTGATACCGCGACACTCCCCCAAGCTTGGAACAAGCCAAGGGGATGCCAATACCAATGACGAATCAATTCTTCGGTGCTGGTGGTGAATCCTTCGCGATGATCTTATCAATTGATTTCTTCAGTTCTTCAATTACGAATATAAGTAGACGTATCATATCAGTGTTGTACTCAATACGGTTTGCATGCTTGTCAATGGGTGCACTCCAACCATCTGGATTTTCCTCCCACACTTCCTTAGGCTGAGATATTTCTCTATCTGCATGGTTAGAATGATACATATCCCAGCAAGAAGGCAACCTGGACTCGGGTATCCTCATATATTGATATTAACGAATTAAAGTGTGTAAAGTTCTCTTAATACTTGAAAGTGGAATATCTGGGGATAGAAAATGACGTCGGGCCAGCCATCCAGTGTTATCCCTTGTCGTGATTGGAAGGTTTTGCAACCACTCTGATGCTTGCGATGGTAGCACGTGGACGCACCCGCGGATTTTCTTCTACATCTCCTTAATCTCCTTCTTCAGCTCCCGGTCTTGGAGATCTTCTTCCTTTGGTCCCTTCCCCTTGTTGTTGTTGGTGGAGATCATGGTGCTTCTAAAACTGAAAACAGACACTGGCAGAAACAGCTCAAAATAGAAACACGACGAAAAAATGATTTACGAACCTCGGGGGATCCGGGGGATTATATAGAAAAAATATGCGTAAAGAAAGGAAAGTCTAGGTCGAACACGAGTCAGAGAGGGGCTCCGGGCCGCCCAAACCATAGGCTGGCGCGGCCAAGGGTGGGCCTGCGCCACCTGGTGGTGTGGTGCCCCCGGGCACCTTCTCCAACTCCTCTTCGGATCAGTATTTTTCCTATTTTCCAAAAAGCAATAAACTATAACTGAAAAGGTAATCCGCGAACTTTTTCTTAACATAACTGTTACCTATTCCAAAACTGACTCTGCAGATTCTGGAATCTTCCCTCCGATGAATTTCTCCGCAGTAATTACTTGAATAACATAAACATCTTCATCATAGGAATCCCCAGAAATATAATGTTTGAGTCTTTTCCCATTTACCACTTGTGTAGTGTTATCCTTGAGGGAAGCAATTTTAATTGCCCCTGAACGATACACTTCTTCAATAACATAAGGTCCTTCCCATTGGGAGAGTAATTTTCTAGCAAAAAATCTGAGACGAGACCGATACAATAGAACTTTCTCACCAACATGAAACTCTCTTTTAAGGATTCTTTTATCATGCCATTGTTTAACTTTTTCTTTAAAGAGCTTGGCATTTTCATAAGCTTCACATCTCCATTCATCTAAATGATTCAAATCAAGCATTTTTTTTCTTACCGGCAAGTTTAAAATGTTTATTTAATTCTTTCACTGCCTAATAAGCTTTGTGTTCTAATTCTAAAGGCAAGTGACAAGCTTTTCCATAAACCATTTTATCGGAAGACATACCCATAGGATTTTTATAAGAAGTTCTATAAGCCCATAAAGCATCATTCAACTTATCACACCAATTCTTTCTAGATTTATTAATAGTTTTTTGCAAGATAGATTTAATTTCTCTGTTTGATAATTATACTTGACCACTGGTTTGAGGATGATAAGCTTAGGCAATTCTATGATTAACATCATATTTAGCAAGGGTTTTCTAAAATCACCATGAATAAAATGAGAACTTCCATCAGTCATAAGATATCTAGGCACACCAACCTAGCAAAAATAACATCTTTAAGCATTTTTAACGAGGTTTCTCCATCAGCACTTTTAGTAGGTATAGCGTCTACCCATTTAGTAACATAATCAACAACAAGTATATGTGTATATCCATTGAAGGAGGAAAAGGACCCATAAAGTCAAATCCCCAACCATCAAAAGGTTCAATAACAAGATAATAACTCATAGGCATTTCATTACGTCTAGAAATATTTCCTACTCTTTGACATTCATCACAAGATAAAATAAATTTACATGCATCTTTAAAGAAAGTAGGCAAATAGAAACCTGATTGTAGAACCTTCTGTGCGGTTTCTTTCTCCAGCGTGATGTCCTCCATAAGCACTACTATGGCATTTCTTCAATATTTCACGTTGTACATGATCTGGAACACACCTTCTCATAATACCAACTACTCCTTCTTTATATAAATGTGTGTCATCCCAAAAATAATTCCTCAAATCATAGAAGAATTTTCTTCTTTTTTGAGTTGTAGATGTTGGAGGCAAATACTTTGAAACAATAAAGTTAGCGTAATAAGCATACCATGGACTGTCTTGGGGTTTTACCTTTATTGCAGCCAATTTTCCATTTGAAAAACTACCATTAACATGAATAAGATCAAAAGTAATGTTTTCCAATCTAGACAAGTTATCAGCAACAGGATTTTCAGCACCCTTCCTATCCACAATATGCAAATCAAACTCTTGTAAAAGCAACACCCATATAATAAGCCTAGGATTAGCATCTTTCTTTTCCATAAGGTATATAATAGCAGCATGATCAGTATGAATAGTAACGTTTGAATCTACAGTATAAGGCCTAAACATATCACATGCAAAAACTACAGCGAAGAACTCTTTTGCAGTAGTAGCATAATTCTTTTGAGCAGAATCAAGAGTCTTACTAGCATAATGAATAACATTCAACTTCTTATCTATGCGCTGTCCAAGAACAGCACATACAGCAAAATCACTAGCATCACACATAATTTCAAAAGGTAAATTCCAATCAAGTGGTTGCACAATAGTAGCAGCAGTTAAAGCTTTCTTTAAAGTTTCAAAAGCTTCTTTACAATCGTCATAAAAAACAAATGGTACATCTTTTTGAAGAAGATTAGTAAGAGGCTTTGATATTTTAAATAAATCTTTAATAAAACTCCTATAAAAACCAGCATGACCAAGAACACTACGAATACCTTTAACATCCCTAGGACAGGGGATTTTCTCTATGGCTTCCACTTTAGCTCTATAAACTTCAATACCTCTTGCAGAAATTGTATGTCCAAGAACAATTCCTTTATTAACCATAAAATGACATTTCTCCCAATTAAGAACAAGATTAGATTCCTCGCATCTTTGCAAAACTTTATCAAGTTTGTGCAAACAATTATCAAAAGAAGTTCCATAGACAGAGAAATTGTCCATGAATACTTCCACAATTTCTTCACAAAAACCATGAAAAATAGCAGACACGCGTCTTTGAAAAGTAGCAGGAGCATTACACAAACCAAAAGGCATACGTCTATAAGCATAGGTACCATAAGGACACGTAAAGGTTGTTTTCTCTTCATCTTGTTTCCTAACAGCAAAACCCAGAATAACCATAAAAAAACAAAAATGAGTTTTCTTAGACAACCTCTCTAACATTTGATCAATAAAGGGTAAATGATAATGATCTTTCTTAGTAACTTTATTAACCTTTCTAAAATCAATACACATTATATAGCCAACTACTACTCTTTGCGGAATGAGCTCATTGTTTCCATTCGGTACAACAGTCATTCCTCCTTTCTAAGGGACAAAGTGCACAGGGCTCACCCATCTACAATCAGCAATAGGAAAAATAATACCAGCATCAAGAAGTTTTAATACCTCATTTCTTACCACTTCCTTCATCTTAGGAATTAAACGGCATTGATGTTCAACTAATGGCTTTGCATCAGGCTTAATATTAATAGCATGTTGACATATACTAGGAGAAATTCCCTTCAAATCATCAAGAGTATATCCAGTAGATCCACGGTGTTTCTTCAAAACTCCCAATAATCTTTCCTCTTCTTCACCTGAGAGTTTAGCACTAATAATAAAAGGATATGTTTTCTTACCATCAATATAAGAATATTTAAGATCATCGGGCAAAGGTTTTAAATCAAAGACATGATCCTCCTTGGGTGGTAATGTGCTACCCAAGTCTTCCACATGTAAATTATGTTTCAGTATCGCTGGTTGACGAGGAAGAATATTGTCAATCTCATTTCTCTCGTCCATAAATACCCCACTCTCATGGTCCTCCATATATTGCTGCAAAGCATTGTTCGGAGAAAGAGAAATAGAAGCAAGTTGTTCAACTTTAAAATTCTCATCAGGCAATTTAGATTCATAAGGTGCTCTAGCAAATTTGGAGAAATTGAACTCATAAGATTCTCCATCAAATTTATTCAAAATCTTCTCTCTTTTACAATATATACTAGCACCACAAGTGTTCAAGAAAGGTCTACCAAAAATAATAGGACAATTTTTACTAGCAGCCTTACCAAGTAGTAGAAAATCAGTGAGATATTTAGTTTAACCACATAAAACTTCCACATCTCTAACAATACCAATAGGAAAAATAGTTTCTCTATTAGCAAGCCGAATAACCACATCAATATCTTCAAGCTCACAAGACCCAATTTCATGCATAATTTCTTTATAAAGATCATAAGGTATAGCACTAGAACTAGCACCAATGTCACACAAACCATAATAGCAATGATCACCAATCTTAACAGAAAGTCTACGAGGATGTGAAATGATGTTAGAAGCATCCTCACATAAAACAATGTGTTCATCCTCCACATTTCCACACACAAGATCTTTTACTATTCCTACTGCAGGTTCAAGAGTTATTTGTTCATCAGGTTCAATAGATTTCTTGTTACTCTTATTAACCACACTAGCTACCGTAGAGTGTTCTTTCACTTTAGCAGGGAAAGGCATTTTTTCAACATAAGGCTCAGGAATAGCAGGATTAATAGCATGCACTTCTATATTACTAGCAGGAACAATATCTTTATAAGGTGCATGGTACATGTGATAATTCTTTTTGCGAATATCAAGATAGGATGCAAAAGCTTTAAGATAGTTTGCAAAAAATTGAGAATCAAGACCACAAACAACACTAACATCGTAGAAATCATTAGTATCCATAAAAGATTTAGTGCATTCATAATCATAATTTATACCCGACTTTCTACCTTTGTCGTTCTCCCATCCTTTAGTGTTTTCTTGAATACGACCGAGAAGATCCCATTTAGCTTCTTCCTTCATTCGTGTGAATGATCCAAAACAAGAAGCATCCAATAAATCCTTATCATGAAGAGAAAGCCTTGCATAAAAGTTATTGACAACAATATTACGCGGGAGCTCATGAACGGGTCATTTGAGCATTAGTAACTTTATTCTCCCCCACGCTTGGGCAATACTCTCTCCATCATGAGGATAAAAATTATAGATTTGATTCCGGTCTTTATGAATCTCACTAGAAGGATAAAATTTAGAATAAAAGAGAGGAACAATTTACTCCCATCCAATAGATTCATCATTCCTTAGTAATTTGAACCATTCAGCGGCTCTTCCTTTCAGCGATAAAGAAAATAATTTCCTTTTAACTTGATCCATTGTAATACCTGCACACCTGAATAACTCGGATAATTCATGTATAAAGAGCAAATGATCACCGGGATGGACATTTCCATCACCGTAATAGCAGTTATCCATAAGACGTCCAACTATTTTCATAGGTATTTTATAGAGATCTAATTCAGCAGATAACGGGTCACTAACTACCCTAGCAGTGATAGTAGTAGTACCTCTAAAAAGACAATCAAAAGTATTATCCATGATGAAATAAAACAACACACAAAAATAAAAACAACACTTACAGTAAAAATTTCTCTTACCAATAGCGCTTCACTCCCCGGCAACGGCGCCAGAAAATAGTCTTGGTGATCCACAAGTATAGGGGGTGTATCGTAGTACTTTTGATAAATAAGAGTGTCAAACCCAACGAGGAGCAGAGGTATTGACAAGCAGGTTGGATAGAGGATTCACTGTAAACACTAGTAAACGGGTTTTTGGTTGTTTTGGATGTAGCACATAAATGAAGTGTGAGTAAATAAAGAGAAGTAAATAATATTGCAGTGAGTGATCCAATCTTTTGAGAGCAAAGGACAAGCCGGTTGAGTTACTTATGACTACCAAACATTCTCGAGGACACATGGGAATTTCGTCAAGTGCTTTTCGCTTCGTTACGGTTGATTAATATCCATTGGTTCGTGAAGTATTGTGTGGGTGAACCTATGCTAATGCACCGCCCAACTAGGACTTATACATACTTGTTATTATACCACTCGCAAGCATCCGCAAATACAAGAAAGTAATTAAGATAAAACTAACCACAGCCTTCAACTCCGGGATTCTAAGCTCCCTCGTGCATTGGTCTCCTAACGGGGGTTTAGGTTTATGTCACTCCAGCAACCCCACAATTAGTAGCCAAATACACAATGCATCCTCCTAGGCCCATAAAGGTGAAGAATCATGTAGTCGACGTTCACATGACACCACTAGAAGAATAGCACCACAACTTAAATACCGAACAACTAGATATTACTTCAACATAACTTCACTACTAACATCATGACTTTTCCCATGTCCTCAGGAACTAAACGAACTACTCACAAGACATCATATGGATCATAATCAGAGGTGATATAATGGATGATAACAATCTGGTCATAAAGTGCTAACAACGATAAATCTCACAAGCATCAACTACTAACAAGTAATCCACACCGGGAGAGAGATCTAACGTAAAACAACGATAGGAGCCCCTAATTGTTACAGCGGGATGATGGTGGATTATGAGGGTGATGGTGCTGGTGATGATGATGATGACGATCTTGATGATGCCCGGAGTGATGACGGTGACGATGGCGATGATTTGCCCTCTCCGTAGAGGAATTTCCCCGGCAGATTTCACCCTGCGAGAGAGATTTTCTCTCTCAGGTGTTTTCCGCCCCAAGGCGGCGGCAGAATAATTCTTCGATGCTGGTCTGGGGCTTAGGGTTCCCTGGGGGTCAAGTACGTGAAATACCTCGACCAGAGGTGGGCCAGGGTGGCTACACCACCTGGCGACGCGGCGAGGGGGGTGGGGCGCCACCTCATGGTGTGGGCCCCTGGTAGCCCCACGCTGGCTCCCCTTCTGGCTGGAGTCCTCCTCTGAACTTCTAAGACACCTCCATTGTCCCCCTTCTTCTTCTGATCTCCTGAAATATGGTATCTCGATGGTGCTTTTTTCCATCAGATTTCTGGTCCGGTGTTTATTCTCCAAAAATTATGAAACATGCAAAATAAGATAAAATAACATAATTAATGCATCATAACATTAAATATATCAATGAATAACAGAAAATAACAATATAAAACAGTGATGCAAAATGGATGTATCAGTGTACCTCTCGGTCAAGTGCGCATCACTCATCTGCGAGCGGCAGACTGGGCTCACGGGGAAGGGCTGACTCTTCAAGCCGTTTTCACGGTGCCTCTCAAGCCGTGAGCGTTACGCGGACGAGGACGATGACGGCGGTGAGAATGATGTCCCTGAAGGTATGAACACCTCGCAGATGCCGGGTGGACCAATGCCAACTCCTCGCCAGCAGTACCGTGGTACTTTCGAGTTGAGGGAGCACAATCGCCCAAGGAGGAAAGCAAGATTTACTCCTGATATGTACGCTAAAGGCAAAAATCTAGTCACTCAGTAGCAACATCACGAGGAGCAAGAAGGGGAGACAGAGTTCGACGAGGAGGCTCATGTCGTCTACAAGAGAGCTAAGAAGCTCACGAAGCTCACTATCAAGAGGGTAAACCCCCTGCTGCTGCTGATGATGATGCCTAGTGCCCCTTTTCATAAACTTATGCCGTGATGAGGTCGTTGTGGTTGAACTTCTTTCATGAACGTGTTTCATGAATTTGGGATGTATTTTGTGTACTTATGACGTGAACTATGGTCGTGCTGTTTTCGAACTGATTTTATGATCATGTAAAATTATATCGTGAATTTGTGATGTATTTGTGAATGTATATTCGTCGTGAATTTGGATCTACTTATTTCGAGCAAATTTGGATCTACTTATTTAGAGTATCTGTGAAGTTATTCAATATGTGTAGAAAAGTTAGCAAAAATCAACCTAGAAAAGTTTAGAAAAAATCAACCTACACAAGTTAGCAAAAGACAAGCTAGGAAAGTTATTCAATATGTCCTAAAAAAAGTTAGCAAAATGAACCTTTAAAAGTTTAGAAAAAATCAACTTACAAAAGTTAGCAAAAAAACAACCTAGGAAAGTTATTCAATATGTTCTAAAAAAAAGTTTGCAAAAATCAACCTAGGAAAGTTTAGGAAAAATCAACCTGATAGCTTAATGCCTTCGCCCAGGGCGTTATGGCCTAGGACAAGGAATTGGAGTGGATGTACGCCCCAAAATCCTCCCTGGGTCTGTTGGGTAGCGGACTTAGCACGGACTTGACGAGGAATCCCTTGTCCTGTTACTGCTTAACGCCCTTCGGCGGGCGTTATGGATCCTGCCGAGGAATTGGCCCGGATGTCCATCACAAAGTCCTCCCTAGCTCTGGTAAGTAGCATACTTAGCACGGAGAAGGCGCAGAATTCTGCGACCTGTCAGCTTAATGCCCTCCAGGGGGGCGTTATGGACCCTGACAAGGAAGTTGCCTGGATGTCCGCCCCGAAGTCCACCCTGGCTTTGTTGGGTAGCGGACTTAGCGAGGACGTGGACCAGAATTCCGGCGTTAGACGCCTTAACGCCTCCGCCCAGGGCGTTAAATGTTGGAACACGTAGAGATAAACAAAACTTTTCCTACGCGATGCTTCCAAGATCTAGCCGAGATAGAAGGCCACGAGTATTACCACTAGACGCGCAAGTGCGGATTATCGATGCAGCGCGTCGGGGCAGTGCAGTCCCACGATCCGGTCCGGCCGATCCAATCCCTCGAACGTCGAAGTGCTGAACGTACAACACCTCTGCCGGTATCCACACGTACGAGGAGGAGCTCCGACGGCGAACTGCTAGGTCCGGTGCGGCGGCTGGACTGAGTGGGGCTAGGGTTCCCAACGCATGGAAGAGTGGACTAACGTGCCCGCTGGGCAACCTGCGCCCCTCTTTATATAGCGCATGGTAATGGGCTTCACAACACTTGTGGCCCATTCCCTCTGTGAGTCCGACTCACAAAACCAGTCCATTTCCGGTTCGGGTCCAACCCGACCAATACTTGCTCCCGCTCTTAAGTGTGCGACCCTGCAGGCTCATGGCGACTTGAACACGATTGGAGTCCAAATCCCAATCGATCAATCGGTAGCGGCTCCTAGCAGAACGTCCCGACTCCCAAGTACCATTGAGTCATGACAACATACCTTTCAATGTGATATTCATCTTAGTCCCTTTTGCCTCACGATATACGTTGTCGAGCTATAGGCGATTTATCGTCATCCCTTGAATAGCTCAACTCTCTTCTCGATCTGTGACATGTGATTCATCTGACTAACTCTTAGTCAACCGACACAGTTAACACTTAACTGAGTCGCGCATGGCCATGCTTCCTGAATCATATCACTCGAGAGGGCCCAGAGAATATCTCTCCATTCGGAGGGGCAAAATCCCATTTTGATTACCCACATCACGCAGCTTGCTTCTCATTCGACCCGAACTCTGCCTTTATAGTTGCCTTGTCACAGAACAACGTTTGACAGAACCTAAGTCGGTGATCCACAACTCGGATTATGCGACAACCTCAGGTCTAAGGATTACATTGATTGAGACATGCAAATGACGACTTGATCGTTGCATCTCAATGTGGGTCAGTCCGACTTGCTAAACTCTTTAGCCAAGTCCGTGAAAGTTGGAATGGCATCACCATGCCCATGACAAGTGGAACCGTGTCATCAGCCAACACTCACATTAGTCTAGGGTGTGTGTCCAGCACAACCTAAATGACCAAGGACAATCTAGTATGAACAACATGAATATACAGTTCCACAATCGAATCACATATTCAATGACATATATCAGATGTTCAAAACAAGGACAACTTAATAACTTTATGAATACAGTGGGAATTACATCATACATGATTGCCTCTAGGGCATATTCCCAACAGTCTCCCACTTGCACTAGAGTCAATCATCCTGGCATCATATGCCTAGGCATCTAATGCCCATACCTCTCGTGTGCGCCTCATGCTTAGGCTGTGGTAGCGCCTTTGTCAACGGATCTGCAATGTTTGCATCCGTGTGTACTTTGCATAACTTGATATCACCTTGTTCGACAAACTGGCGAATGAGGTGGTACCGCATGAGTATATGTTTGTTCTTCTGGTGTTGTCTAGGTTCCTTGGCTTGTGCGATAGCACCATTGTTGTCACAATATACGTCCAAAGGATTGGACGCGCCCTGAACCACACCAAGATCTATCAGGAGGTTCCTGATCCAAACAGCTTCCTTTGCCGCCTCTGAGGCAGCAATATACTCAGCCTCTGTTGTAGATGCAGACACCGTATCTTGCTTGGAACTCTTCCAGCTCAAAGCTCCTCCGTTCATTACGAACACTTAACCAGATTGAGAACGAGAATCATCTGAGTCGGTGAGATAACTCGCATCCGTGTAACCCTTTACACCGAATTCCTCATCACCTCCATAAACTAGGAACATTTCCTTAGTATTTCTCAAATACTTAAGGATATTTTTAACCGCTGCCCAGTGGGCTTCGCCAGGGTCAGCCTGGTATCTGCTCGTAACACTTAGAGCATAGGAAACATCTGGCCTAGTACAAATCATGGCATACATGATGGATCCTATTGCCGAAGCATACGGAATCACACTCATCCGACTTCGCTCATCAGTCGTCGAAGGACACTGAGTCTTGCTAAGTTTTATGCCATGGGACATCGGCAAGAATCCCTTCTTGGACTCTTGCATTTTGAATTTCTTCAAAACTTTGTCCAGATATGTACTCTGACTCAATCCAATGAGCCGCCTTGATCTATCTCTATAGATCCTGATTCCTAATATGTAAGTTGCCTCACCCAAATCCTTCATGGAGAAACTCCTTTCCAATGACTCTTTGGTTTCTTGCAACATCATGACATCATTTCCAATCAGCAATATGTCATCCACATATAAGATTAGAAAATTTAATTTGCTCCCACTAAACTTCTTGTATAAACAAGAATCATGATCGCTCTTGATGAAGCCAAACGATTTGACTACCTCATCAAAGCGAATGTTCCAATTCCGAGATGCTTGCTTCAACCCATAAATGGATTTCTGAAGTTTGCATACCTTGTCAGCATTAGCTGGATCGACAAAACCTTCGAGCTGTATCATATACACGTCCTCAGTTAAATTTCCATTAAGGAAAGCCGTCTTGTCATCCATCTGCCATATCTCATAGTCGAAATAGGCTGCTATGGCTAACATGATCCGAATTGATTTAAGCATCGCTACGGGCGAGAAGGTCTCGTCGTAGTCAACTCCTTGAACTTGTCGGAACCCCTTCGCGACAAGTCGTGCTTTATAGACGGAAATATTTCCATCCATATCAATTTTCTTCTTAAAGACCCATTTGCACTCGACGGGTCTTGCACCGTCAGGCAGATCAACCAAATTCCAAACTTGGTTTTCATCCATGGACTTTAACTCGGATCTCATGGCTCCAAGCCATGACTCGGAATCAGATCCCACCATCGCTTCCGAATAAGTTGCCGGCTCATTACTGTCTAACAGTAAAACATCTCGAGCACTCTGTAATCTGGCAGATCTCCGAGGTTCAGGTGCTGTAACCGGTGTAGGTACCACGACCGGCTCAGCCTCCAAGGCCATTGCCGACTTGCCCCTAGCTGGTTCCTCTCGAATTTCTTTGAGTTGCACCGTGCTCCCAATGACTTCCCGACTGAGAAACTCTTTCTCAAGGAAGACACCATTCCGAGCGACAAACACTTTGCCCTCTTCCCGGTTGTAGAAGTAGTACCCCAAGGTTTCCCTCGGATACCCCACGAAAATACACTTATCCGACTTGGGCGTGAGCTTGTCCGACTGAAGTCGCTTGACAAATACCTCACAACCCCAAATCTTAAGAAAAGACAAACTTGGCTTTTTGCCCGTCCACATCTCATGTGGTGTCTTCTCTACTGACTTTGATGGTACTCTGTTTAGTGTGAAAGCTGCAGTTTCTAGACAATAACCTCGAAATGATAAAGGTAGATCTGTCCGACTCATCATTGATCGTACCATGTCCAACAAGGTCCGATTTCTCCGTTCCGATACACCGTTTCTCTGCGGTGTACCCGGCGGAGTGAGTTGAGGAACTATTCCACAACTCTTTAGATGGTCATCAAACTCATGGCTCATGTACTCGCCCCCACGGTCCGACCGTAGAAACTTTATTTTCTTGCCGAGTTGATTTTATACCTCACTCTGGAATTCCTTGAACTTTTCAAAGGCTTCCGACTTGTGTTTCATTAAATAGATATATCCATACCTACTCAAATCATCAGTGAAGGTAATGAAGTACTCATAACCAGCTCTAGCTGTCGTGCTCATTGGTCCACATACATCACTATGTATTAGTTCCAACAAGTCGGACGCCCTTTCACAACTCCTTGCAAAAGGTGTCTTGGTCATCTTGCCTAGTAGGCATGATTCGCATGTCTCGAATGACTCTAAGTCAAACGAGGTTAGAAGTCCATCATCATGGAGCTTCTTCATGCGCTTCCAACTTATATGACCAAGCCGACAGTGCCAAAAGTAAGTCATATTCAGATAATTTGGTTTCAACCTTTTAACATTTATGTTATCGACCGATTCACTATCAAGATTTAAAATAAATAACCCGTTCTGAACGGGTGCAAAGCCATGAAACATATTTTTCAAATATAAAGAACAACCATTATTCTTAATATTCGACTCATAACCTTGTCTCATCAAACATGAGGCGGAAATAATGTTTCGACTAAGCGCTGGAACATAATAACAATTATTTAGTTCCAATAAAAATCCTGAAGGTAAATGAAGTTGCATCGTGCCGACTTCCAACGCAGCGACTCTCGCCTTGTTGCCGACCCGAATGTCAACCTCTCCTCTTGCCACGCTCCTAATTCTTACCAGTCCCTGCAACGAGTTGCATATGTGAATAACTGATCCGGTATCATATACCCAAGAACTATTAGGCGCATCAGCAAGATAAATGTCTATAACATTGCACACAAGCGTACCTGAGTTGGAAGTCACACCTCCACTCTTGGCTCTGTCAGCCAAATACTTGGTGCAGTTCCTCTTCCAGTGGCCATCTTGCTTGCAATAGAAGCAGTTGGCTCCGGCTGTAGGAGAAGGTTTAGTCTTTGAGGGAGCACTCTGGACAGGGCCATGGGTGCTACCTCCTGACTTATCCTTCTTCTTCTTAGTCCAAGAACTCTTCTTGAACTTAGCCTTATTCTGCACCATCAACACTTGAATGGCGCCTTTCTTGATATCAGCCTCTGCCGTTTTGAGCATCCCATGTAATTCAGTGATACTCTTATCCATACCATGCATATGGTAGTTCGAGATGAACGAACCATACGCACTAGGAAGAGAGTTCAGAATTATATCAGTAGCGAACTCTTCGTTAATTGGGACGCCCAGCCGATCCAGAGACTGAATGTAACCAATCATCTTGATTACATGCGGACTCAGTGGATCGCCATCTTTCAGCTTACAGCCCAGCAAAGCTTGAGAGACTTGATACCTCTCGGTCTTTGCCTGAGCCTGGAACATACTTTTGAGGCTTTCGATCATATCGTAGGCCTCAACATTCTCAAACTGCTGCTGCAAGTCCGGTTCCATGTGTGCAAGCATAAGACAGCTAATTTCCGTAGACTCATCTCTAAACTTACGGTAGGCATTCGTGACAGCGACAGTCGCATCGTCATCTGGCTCTTCTGGAAGTGGAGTTTCTAGAACATGTTCTTTCTTGTCATGCTTGAGGACTATCCTCAGATTACGATACCAGTTGGTGAAATTAGTTCCATTAAGCTTATGTTTCTCTAGGATTGACCTCAACGCAAACACGGACAACTGAGGAAGGTTGCTAGGTGCCATTGATCTACAACAGAAAATACGCAAAAACACTTAAGACATGTATTCATAAAAGAGAAGGCATATTAAACGCTTTAATATTTATGATCCCACTAGAACCAACATCCCTCCGATGGTTGCTAAGTGATTCAAGATCCTAAATAAGCAAGCCGACTAGTGAGCTTTAGCATCACCGCTAGCCGTCAAGTGATCTAGGTAGGCAACACCTTGCCAATCGTATCCAATACGACTCCTGTTAGTTGGGTGACATCACATGCCCCGGCTCCCAACCTACCGAGCCCCGAGCCCCACAACCGTTGTGATGGACTCGTCTAGATAACCAAGTGCTTCTGCTTGTAAGAGTCCGACTCAAACCCACCTAACCGGAAAGAATTGGTAGCACCTCAATTTTATGAGCCCACTACCAAGAATGTCCGACTTGTGATGGTGCAGCACTGGCGGGGCGACCGACTAGACCTTCTTTGAGGGATTAAAGAATCTACCAACTATCTAAATAGAGGTAAATAGAGACATAACAATAACACAAATAAAGCAATTATAATGTGAAATGGTATGGCTCTCTTCATGGTGATCTCCATCTCCACAAAGCTTGTAAGTCGACTCGTGCCAACTCTTGTCACGTGCCATCTTACTCCATGTAGCCGACTTGTACATCGACTTGCATGCCACCCGGTTCTCCAACAAGCTACACTAGCTACTAAATGAAAAATTACATAGAGAATCCGACACGCAGGTCGTTATACAATAAAATGACAGCACCTAGGCTCGAGCCGGCTGACATAAACATGATACGCAGATCATGTATGGATTACACACATCACATGCACATAAGCCATACCATTCACAAATGCATAGATACGATATCTACCGGCGTTGTGAAACTTGCAACGACATCTAAGGCGCTACGACAGGGCGAAGCCGGCAGTCCCGCTAGCCGGATAGCGGGCGGGGATCGAAGGGGCAGCGCCCGACGATTTCGGAAAACGCAGATCTCATGTGCATTCCGATCGTGGATTTCTTCATCGGATAAAACGATTTTACCCGAATCTGATCGGTATTCCGATTCGACCAAACTCTTTGATCTTCGATCACCGCAACTGGATTTATGTGTCACGGTATACCCCGATGGCGGAAACCGACCGGTAGGGGTAAGTTGTTTCACGACCTTAGCAATATGATCACGGAAACCAGATCATCCATTAACCCCGAGTACGATTGATCCAATCAACCTTGTACAAAACCGATCTATCTCATAGACCGACCACCAAAACAACAATTAGATCACATCTAACGCTAACTACATATCACATATGTACGGATCTCGGGCCTAATACCAGAAGCTACCGCTCTGATACCACTATTGGAACGCGTAGAGATAAACAAAACTTTTCCTACGCGATGCTTCCAAGATCTAGCCGAGGTAGAAGGCCACGAGTATTACCACTACACGCGCATGTGCGGATTATCGATGCAGCGCGTCGGGGCAGTGCAGTCCCACGATCCGGTCTGGCCGATCCAATCCCTCGAACGTCGAAGTGCTGAACGTACAGCACCTCTGCCGGTATCCACACGTACGAGGAGGAGCTCCGACGGTGGACTGCAAGGTCCGGTGCGGCGGCTGGACTGAGTGGGGCTAGGGTTCCCAACGCATGGGAGAGTGGACTAACGTGCCCGCTGGGCAACCTGCGCCCCTCTTTATATAGCGCATGGTAATGCGCTTCACAACACTTGTGGCCCATTCCCTCTATGAGTCCGACTCACAAAACCAGGTTATTTCCGGTTCGGGTCCAACCCGACCAATACTTGCTCCCGCTCTTAAGTGTGCGACCCTGCAGGCTCATGGCGACTTGGACACGATTGGAGTCCAAATCCCAATCGATCAATCGGTAGCGGCTCCTAGCAGAATGTGCCGACTCCCAAGTACCATTGAGTCATGACAACATACCTTTCAATGTGATATTCATCTTAGTCCCTTTTGCCTCACGATATACGTTGTCGAGCTATAGACGATTTATCGTCATCCCTTGAATAGCTCAACTCTCTTCTCGATCTGTGACATGTGATTCATCTGACTAACTCTTAGTCAACCGACACAGTTAACACTTAACTGAGTCGTGCATGGCCATGCTTCCTGAATCATATCACTCGAGAGGGCCCAGAGAACATCTCTCCATTCGGAGGGGCAAAATCTCATCTTGATTACCCACATCACGCAGTTTGCTTCTCATTCGACCCGAACTCTGCCTTTATAGTTGCCTTGTCACAGACAACGTTTGACAGAACCTAAGTCGGTGATCCACAACTCGGATTGTGCGACAACCTCAGGTCTAAGGATTACATTGATTGAGACATGAAAATGACGACTTGATCGTTGCATCTCAATGTGGGTCAGTCCGACTTGCTAAACTCTTTAGCCAAGTCCGTGAACGTTGGAATGGCATCACCATGCCCATGACAAGTGGAACCGTGTCATCAGCCAACACTCACATTAGTCTAGGGTGTGTGTCCAGCACAACCTAAATGACCAAGGACAATCTAGTATGAAGAACATGAATATACAGTTCCACAATCGAATCACATATTCAATGACATATATCAGATGTTCAAAACAAGGACAACTTAATAACTTTATGAATACAGTGGGAATTACATCATACATGATTGCCTCTAGGGCATATTCCCAACATTAAACTCTACACTGTAACACCCACAATAAAGGCCTTATGTCTTGTTTCCCTTCATTTTTTCTGTTCCTATCATTTTTCTTGCTCAGTGGTTATTCTATTTTCCTTTAACAATTGGCAACATTAAAAATTCTATTTTGTTTAACTCCATGTATGTTTACTTCAAGTGTATTTGCATGATTTTTCAAATAACAAACATTTATAATAAGAAATATGACAAATATACGAACATAAACACAAATGCAAACGAGCATAAACATAGTTTGGCACGAATACAACCATTGTTTGACACGATGACATAAACATAGTACCACACAACTGGAAACATACTACATATCCGGGTTTTCGAGCCAAAGGGATCAACCACATAGTACAACCCGGATATGTACTATGTGGTTGAGCCCTTTGGCACGGAAACAATGATTCACAAAGGTAAAATTGTTCGGAAATTTGGACGTGCATTTTGGACTTTGGTCCTTGCATTAAGGTTTTCAAGCATCTTAGACCCGTTATCTCCATGGATGGGACATTTCTGACCGGCCGTTAGAAGGGCACAATCATGGCGGCGGTAGGACATGACGGTGGCAACCAGTTGCTATCTTTGTTATTTGCACGTGTGTCCGCGGAGAACAATGATAACTGGGAGTGGTTCCTTGGCCTTGTGAGGACTAGGCTCGTTGGACCTCAAATAGAGGTTTGCATCATCTTATACCGACTCCAAGGAATACTCAACGCCGTGGAAGTGGATATCCCCGGATACCCCCGCATTCACCATCGGTGGTGCATGAGGCATTTTGTGTCCAACTTCTACATGGCATGTAAGAACAAGGAGCTAGCTGATTTGCTCCAAGATTGTTGTCTCACCTTCACTGCTCGTCATTTATTGAATTTTTTAACCAAATATTCATAGCTCCTGAACCGGGGGGGGGCAAAGAATTCTTGACAAGAAACATGCTAGACAGAACAAAATGGGCGCGGGCCTATGACCACCTCGGAATGAGGTACGGTGACATGATAAGGAACATGGCAGAATGTTTCAACAATGTGATTAAGAGTGTGTGTTCATTGCCCGTGTCAGCAATTGTGGAATATACGTTCTTGAAGATGAATTAATACAATCTGAGATATAGTGAGAAAACAGGGAAGCTAATATCCGGGAAAAACAAGGCAAAGAAGGAGTACGAGTACCCCCAAGAAGATCGACCGTTGGATGACGTATCAGAAATACAAGGCGGACACGGTGGAGGTAGAAGAATTCGACAACACACATTTGATTTATGTAGTCATCGAGCTAGGTGGCATCACACAGAGTGGTGTCCAGTACAGAGGCGGGGCCTTCAAGGTTAATCTGACAACCGGAGGGTGCTCTTGTTGTAGACCAACCATATATCATCTCCCATGCGCACACTTGATCGCGGCTAGTCGGGAGAGACATGTCGGTTACGAGTCCTCAGATAATGTAAGAACAAGATATTACACCATTGGAGATGTGAAGGCCACATGGGCTGGGAGGTTCGAGCCCTTCCTGGACCAATCTGTTTGGCCAGACTACGACGGGCTTCCGCTATACGCTGATCCTGCTATGAAGATCACGAAAGTAGGAAGACGACAAACAAAGTGTTTCAAGAATGACATGGATGATTGGGGTGGTGGTGTTTTCCCTATATGGGGCAACCAACATTACGAAGAGCCTCGTGAAGACGAGAACCCATCGGAAGACGTTGGTGAGGGTAGTACTACCGCTGGTTCAAAAAGGAAGACAAAAAAGGTTGCACGTACAAGCAAACAAGGTGATACCACAACTGCTGCTGCAAAAAAGAATAGAACAAATGTTGATGGAAATGGCAGTAGCGAAGAAGATGACCAAACTCGTGGTCGTGGTAGAAGTGGTGGTCGTGGCAATAGTGGCCGAGGAGAAGGTAATGTTCAAGATGGAGGCCCGAGCGGTGGAAACGATGAGAGTGCCCCGACCCGTGGTCGTGGTAGAGGTGGTGACAGGGGTAGTGGCGAAGGATAAGGTAACGTTGAATATGGCGGTGGAAATGGTGAGAGTGGCCAGGGCTGTGGCAATAGTGGTCGAGACGAAGGAAGGGGTGGTCATAGTGGCCGCGACAATGGTGATGGAGGTGGTCGTGGAAATGGTGATGGAGGTGGTGTCCGAGGTAGAGGAAATGTGGATGGTGGTCATGCTGACGGAGGTGTTGGTCGAAGTGGAGGAAATATTGATCATGGTCGTGGTGAAGGAGGTGTTGGTGGAAGTGGAGGAAATGTGGGTCGTGGTCGTGGTGAAGGAGGTGTTGGTGGAAGTGGAAGAAATGTGGGTCGTGGTCATGGTGAAGGAGGTGTTGGTGGAAATGGAGGAAATGTGGGTCGGGGTCGTGGGACGAATTGTCACGTTCAGCAGCTTCATCAAATAGTAATACCTTGGGTTCAGTCCAACAATTTTACCAATGTTTTTTGAGGATGTGCCATTGGGGTGATGAAACTTAAGGCATGCCTTGCTTGGCGGAGCACCCTGACCATAGCATTCAACTGCTCTCCCCCTTTTATACTGTTCCTCATAGTCCATTGCTTTGACAAAGTCGAGGAAGGGGCACTAAGCATGTTTTCACAGCACATCCAGTTTATTGTCTTGTGATGATCTTTCACGAAGAACACGGTTTCATAAAACTGTTTCACCACATCGGCATTATAGGCTTGTTAAAATTCCATGATCCTCCCAACACCAATGTTTTCATAAACGGAAGTGAGATTGCCAAACTGATATTCGTAGTCGCTGATGTATTCAAAATAAACGTGCTTCTGGCTCACAATCTCCATGTTCTTATTTTGAATGAAAACTTCAAACACTGTAACTTGTTGTTTGTTCGAAAACCGGGTATCAGCTAGCTTCTCTCTCGGTGTCAAATAAGGGTCTACCTTCATTCTGACCTCTTCCCATTCGTGCAAACCCATGCTCATGTAATCTTTATCCTTCCCCTTCTTGCCCTTTGAACTAGTTTCCTTTATTGGTTTGGTCTTCACAGTGTTTCCCTTGCTAGTACCGGAGGCATCATCTTTGCGTTTTGTACTCCTTGTCATCTAACAATACAAAAACCAAAGTCTTATTACCTTATTCAAATATAATGGCCACATCAATTTTAACTACTGTTACTAATTGGATCCTAACAATCTAATAAGAGCAATAGTAACTTATTAGTACAAATCAACTAATCTAGTACTAAAACCCAGAGTTTCAAAAATGGTAGTACAAATATCATTATAATTACTTAGAAACACACTAATCCACTACTAGCAACCTAGTACTAACAAACTTAATAGCTAAAAAACTAGATAGATTAGGGATCGGGAAAACCTAGAGAATGAGATGTGAGAGATTCAACCAATAAAATGAGGGGAAAAGGGGGGCAATACCTTTGGAATTCTTTAGCGAACCAAATCCCTAACAAATGGCCTCCGATCTTCCCAAAACTCGACGGGTTTTAGAGAGAAAAGAGGGGGAGGGGCGGCGGGGTAGTTCATGTCTTCCTCAAGAACATGAGAGAGAGGAAAAAGAAATTGGTTCGGGAGGGGGTCGTGCGCCTGTGCTAAGTCACAGAGCATAACGCCCCCGTTCGAGGCGTTAGGGAGCATAACGCCCCCGGCCAGGGCGTTGAGGAGCATAACGCCCTCGTCGGTGGCGTTAAGCTCCCTGCCACGTCGGATAGCAAGTCCACGGTGGCACGGTCCATAACGCCACGGGTCTGGCCATTGAGCTATGGAGTATAACGTCCTCGTGGCGGGCGTTAAGCAAAAGGATTATTTTCCGGATTTTTTAATTCGAGAGGTTAGAGTGTGAATTTTCTGCGCCAAAAGGTTATTTATATAAAAATTCACAGAGGGAGCAGTACATGCTTTTGTTTCTTGTACCCAAAAAACTGAGAAGCTTTTGATCCCCTGCACAAGTTGAGATAAACTGCAGGCGCAGAGGCACATCCCCACCCACCAAATCAAGCTCCATTGCTGCTGCCCTTCCCGTATCTTCTAGTAGTAGGAGTTCTACCTTGTCAGTTTGTGTCTTGTTGCCATTATATCTACCATGTTCAAAATGGTTCTGTGCTACAAAAGATCACCTGCTGGTTCAGCACATTTACTTCTTGTAGCCTGCTGTAATTTCCAATGATGTTTTTTTTGGTTATGATGGTAAAAGGTACAGCACTCTCTACCTTATGCATTTTCAAGTAACTATTTAGTATTTACAAGCAAGGAAATGGCGAAGCAAATGCCGGTCAAAAGAAAAAGTGGAGAGAAGAAGAAGAAGTAAAGTTTTAGACAATATTGGATAAAACGATTTGGAGAAAAGTGGAGAGAAGAAGAAGGAAAAAAACAATATGGATAAAATGATTTGGACAAAGGAATAGCCCAATTCTGTCTTTCTTGTTTGCTCGTTTTCGCTCACATTCTGTATTTTTTGTTTGCTCGTTTTCGCTCACTTCCTCAAGTGGTGCTAGCTGCCTAGTTTTTATTGAGCATGCTGCCATTCTTCTCTCTCCGGAGCACGAGCAGGCAAGCAGTGTGATCCCTTCCTTCACAAGCTGTGAGATCCTCATTAAAACAATGTGCTGCCGTGATTCCAGTGATGTTTTCAAATGAATAAAGTGCCATGCTTGTAATTATCATTAAAACGAACAACGACTTACACCTCGATCATTTTGAACCAAATGCATATGAACTTAGATCACTTCACTTCAGTTCTTTATGAACTGTTACTGCTGCATCAGCTGACACACAAGCATGGCAATGGCAACGAACTGCATGAGGATAACGTGATCCCTCCATCCCAGTCCCCATCCGCTGCTCACCTCGAAATCCTCGGATTCCGCTTCGGAGGCGTCATCACCGTCGTTCTCGCAGGCTGAATCCTCCCTTGAACTGATGCAGCTCGTCCTACAGTTGCCTGGACCAGCGTCGGCATCGTTGCCTCCCGGTGATCTTGCCTTCTTGGCCGTGTCAAGGCGTACCGGCGGCGTCGTGACAGCGTCCATGGCGCCACTGGCAGTGACGTCCATGGTAGCCGTGCACTCGGTGAAGATGCCACTTGGGCCGCCCCTCCAGTGGCTGAAGACGTCCGGCTGCGCCATGGTGGAGACAGCCAGGTTGCGCCGCTCGGATCCCGCCGGCGGCGGCGTCAAGGCCATCGCGGAGTCGTATTCCTCACGCGCCTCGCTACGGAACACGTCTCGCATGAACGCCGCGTCCGCTGCCGCCGCGCGTGCGCACAATGACAGGGCCATGTCGCCAGCAGGAGCGTCGCCGCGGTCTTCTCTCACTGATCTTTCCTTCCTGGGAGTTGTTGCGCGCCCGGCAACCACCATAGAGCCATATGTGGGCGGCGCTGCGCTCCTCCACCGGGTGAGCGCCTCCAGCTGCGCGGAGGCGATGGCGAGGTCGAGCAGGTCCGCTCCGGCCGTTGGCGCCACGGCGAGAGCACGCACGTATCCGACGAACGCCTCGCCGCGGAAGACGTCCCTGGCGAAGGCCGCGTCCACCGTGGCGCCTCGCGCGCCTCTCCGAACGCCGGAGTTCGAGAAGACCTGCTTCTTGACGCTGGCAGCGCAGGAGCCGCAGGACCGGCCAGCGTCCACGCGGCGGGCGACCTGCTTCTTGTTGCTGCTGGCGGCGCGGCAGCCGCAGGACAGGCCAGCGTCCACGCGGCGGGAGACTTGCTTCTTGATGCCGGCGGCGCGGCAGCCGCAGGAGAGTCCAGCCTCCGCGCGGCGGGAGACCTCGTTGAGCACGTCGTCGACGGCGGAGGCGAACGCAGCCCTGCTTTTGCTCCGGCTGCCGGTTTCCGCGAGGCGTGAGAAGTGGTAGCGGAGAGGGAGGAGGTCCTCCGCGTCGGCCCACAGGAAGGACTCGTCGCCGAAGCACGCGACCAGGACGGCGTCGGGGAGCCTGTTCCGGCGCTCGCGGAGCGCGAGTCTCGACGCGTCGGACAGGGTCGAACACCTGCCCCGGCCACCACGGGTAGCCCGAGACCTTGACCCACACCAGCCGGGGTGGCACGAACCGATCGCCGTCCTCCCCCGCATCTTCATCAAAGACGCAGCCGTACCGCACGCGCCCGCGCACCTCGTCCGTGGCGGCGGACGGCGCAGTCTTCTTTCTCTGCCGGCGTGGAGGGGTGGTGCGGGTGGCCTGGAGGAGCTCCGCCACGTCAGGGTGCATGTGGCGCACCGGGCTGTCGGCGGTCCTTTCGATCCCCACGTTGAGGTTCTTGGGAACCGCGGCGCACGGCGACGCCGGCGCGCCTAACTCCGGCGACAGAGATGGCATCACGCGCGCGCCTACCTCCGGCTATTTGCTGCGGCGTTAGGAGGGGGCTCACCGGAGAAGAAGGACGCTATGGAGTTTGGTTGGGGATGAGACGAGTGACGGACCGACGAGGAGGGAGATAAATGCCTCGGAGGAAGAGGCGCGTGCGGGTTTCGACGTCCAATCCCTCGGAAGCTAGCTAGCTTGCCAGACCAAAAATTTACTATCCGTGTCTCACCGATGCGATGAAAGAAAATGGTGAAATTTTGGGTAAATAACCTTTTGCGGCAACAAATTCACATTTCAGTTTGGGTTAGTTTGACAACAAAGTACTTTTAAAACTAAAGTATTAAAAAACTATAGTATTTCTTTGACTAACAATCCAATACTTCAGTTTTGGAAAAACTATAATATTTCTTTGACTAAAAATAGGTGATTTTCGGAATATTAAAGTATATAAAACTACACGTTTTACTACCGCCAAACACCTCAAAATTTGATACTTTAGTATTTCTAGTATTCTTGAAATAGTTTAAACATAAGGAGCTCCCAAACGGGGCTTTAACCATTTAAACCAAAAATATTCAAAAAATAACCCTAAACATAACGCCCGCCTATAAAATGTTACGCTCTCTAGCATAACGTGGGGCCATGAGGTGTTATTGACGCTGCCACAGTGGACGAGGACTTCCACGTGGCACACACCATAACGCCCTAGTCGGAAGCGTTATGCGCCTTAACGCCTTTGGTTGGGGCATTGCACATCTGAACGCACTAGACCGGGGCGTTATTCGAAGAGGTAAGTGAGGCCGGGACAGCCGCACTCCACTCTCCACTCCCACTCTTAGCTCTAGCTCGACCCTCTCTCTCTCACTACACCCTTCAATCCCTCAAAATCTTTATGATTTCTCCAAGGAATTCGGCTTCTCTCACGTTTCCAAGCTAGTATCCCCCTTCCCTTCGTTTTGTCCAAGAAAAATATTTCTATTTAGTCAAATTTCTCCCGTATTTTGGAAACGCCAGAAATTTGTTCGGGCCACTCTAATCTCTAAATTGGTTAGTTTCTTGTTGATGTATGGAGCATATGTGGTTGTTGCGATGATATAGACCTACCAATCTTATGGCAAACCCTGTATATTTTTGGTAGGGCCTACCCTCACCCTAACCGTAGGAATTGTTATGTTAGGGCCTACTTGTTAACTATTACGGCAATGTAATCGTTGTTGTGTTTTTTAATTTTCTAGATGTTGTCAAGAATCGTGAATGTTTATCGTGTCGACTTTGTCGGTTTTCCGAAAGGAGATATTTATTGTCGAGACCTGGACGAGATAGTCATGTTCTTTGACTCTAGTCCAACATTTCGTGATGTTGTGGAGAAGCTACGAAGTGAGTTGAATGGGAAGGACAAAAATGATGTAATTGACTTGTAAGGGAAATACAATGTTTCCCACGGTCACTACATTCGGTGGAAGATGATGCCCGTCGGCTCGGAGAGTCGTTGGAAAGCTTACAAGACGGTTGTCTTGGACTTACAAGACAAATCATTTGAGTTGTTTGTCACAAAGAAGATTGGTGCTCGAGTACACATTGATTTGAACCTTGAAGCATGTCCTAGTGAAGGGAGTAGGCCGATTAAACGGGGTGAGGCACGTGTCAACCGAGAGGTGCGAAGTGTATGACACAATGATGAGCTGACCTCCTTTGACACAACCCTTGAACCCCTATTGCAATAACTATTATCGTGATGACTACGATGGCGGTGATGGTGGACATGATGAGCCCATGAGGCATGCGGAGGAAGATGAGCCTCAAGGAGATAATGGTGCCGGTCATGACCCCGAGGTCCGTGCATAGGTCATGCTTGAAGAGACCTAGGGCGATCCAAGGGAGGGGAGCATTCCTTCTGTAACCATAATGTTGGAGATGTGGAAGAAAATTGTTTTGAAGAGTACATGGACCGTGCCATTCCATACTCCCAAGCACATACAATGGACTCGGGAGATGAAGGCTCGGAAGAGAAACTTGACGAGGATGGTTTCACAGCTAAGGAAGCAAAATCTTTTATGTATGCATTTGGCCGAGATCACCGTACATCATTGTTTCATGATCTAAACCTTGCGAGTAAAGCTATTGTTGATGGTAGTACCACTAAGAATATTGGGCCAAGGTCTTACTCGAAGAAAGAAAGCGAGCTTCACAATCATGTTGGAAATATGAGCAATTTACCACATAATTTAATAAATAAAACCATTAGGTAAAGCAAAACTATAATTGCAAGAGTCAAACTAGTCATTTGAATTTCCAGAGAGTAGGAAAAAGGCATGCATAGTAGTGAATTTGGGGAAATCAAATCTATTCCAATTTCTAGAACTAGGAACTCTAGTAGGATCTGAAACATGAGGATGAACAGAGAAGACATGAGTACATACTGGACAGGAACTGGTGCAGCAGCGGGGCCGTTGTTGACGTTGTCGCCCATATCGTCGAAGAGATCGTCGACTTCCGGGAAAAAGTCGTCGTTCGGGAAGATGTCGTCATCGTTCGTGATGAAGAAGCCAGTAGTCGCCAGAGCGCTCCCCAAAAACCTTATCGCTCTTCTCCCGTACAGGACTCGAAATAGCGCGGTTTCGGAGGCCTACTGTCCCGACCGGCGGTGCACGCCGCAGGCCAGGATGGGGAAGACTTGAGCGGTGGCGCAAGGCTCTGTAACGAAGAGGCAGTGTATCTGTTGTGCGTATCTCTGGAGAGGAGCGATCTCTTGCGCGAGAAGATGAAACGAAGAGTCGGGAAGGCAAACAGGCAGCAGCCGGCAAAATAAAGAGAGAGAGGATCTCGGCTCGAAATTCCCGTGGCGCGGCGCGGCGCGGCGTCGTCAGAGGAGCGCGCGTGTGTTCAGCTTCTATTCCCTCCTATTCTTTTCTCTTTTGCAAGGAGTGTGAACACGTCCCCTTATAAGGTGCTCCAACTCTCCTTAAACTAGCAATGTGGGACTAAATTTTTGTCCCACCCCTTTCCTTGCATGAATGGGCCAAGTGGGCATCTATGATTTATTATGAATTTCTGGAATATTAAATGGGCTGGTCCATTTTGGGCCAAAATTCCAACAATCCCCTACCAGATCCCAGAGGCACACGAAATTTGCCTTTAGTTCCAAAACATTGTTTTATATACCGATTCTTCAGTGGAGACTGTTAAGTTGAACTTCCACCTCGAACTCTATGCTACACTAGTAAGCAACTTGGACAGTGGACTGCGCCTTGAACTGCAAGTTTTCTGCGGATCTAGTTTCACACAAAGCCTTGACCGATACTAGGCTGCCGCAGGACTTCCCCGCGGGTGGAGCTTATGCGTCATACTCCTTGACCTTTCATGAGTTTATTAGACAGCACCCAACTCTCATGGACTGCGACGTTTGACAGTCAGACTCACATAGGTGTGTTCTTCAAAAGATGTTCTGCAGGACACCATCTCTGCTTAAATAAGCCACTTAGAACACATTAAGATAAACATCAACCTGCCTTGCAGAGTAGGAGAGTATTGCATCTTCATGGAGTGGTATAAAAGGTAGGGATACTCTCCTCTCAGTTGATCAACAACTTGTCTCCCAATTCTAATTCACGGGATCTCCGATCACATAGAGTGGTCTGCCACAGTGAACAACTTATATTGTGGGTCTCATACCCATCTCCTTCGATGCATTATCTATCGCATTACGCGATAGACCCTTTTTGAAGGGGTCTGCCAAATTTTTAGATGTATGGATATAATCCAATGCAATAACTCCGGAGTTTCTTATTTTTCTGACAGATTTTAGTCTCCTCTTCACATGTCTTGATGACTTCATATTGTCATTAGAACTGTTTACTTTGATGATCACAGTTTGATTATCACAGTTCATCGGGATAGCGGGTATAGGTTTTTCAACCATAGGTAAGTCCATCAAGAGCTGTCTCAGCCACGCTGCTTCAACAGTGGTTGTGTCCAATGCTGTGAGTTCTACTTCCATAGTTGACGTCGTTAAGATGGTGTGCTTGCAAGACTTCCAAGAAACAGCGCGACCACCAAGTGTAAATACATATCCACTCGTGGTCTTTATCTCATCAGCGTAAGATATCCAATTTGAATCACTATAACTCTCAAGTACCCTTGGGTACCCAGAATAGTGAATCCCATAGCTCGCAGTGCCTTTCAAATAGCGCATGATTCTCCCAAGAGTACGCCAATGATCAGCGCCCGGATTTCAAACAAATCGGCTAAGTTTGCTCACAGCATACGCGATGTCAGGCCTCGTAGCGCTAGTTAAATACATAAGCGAGCCAATAATCCGAGAGTATCTAAGTTGATCCTTTGCAATTATTCTGTTTTTACGAAGTAGCACACTAGGATCATATGGAGTTGGTGAAGGCTTGCAGTCGCTATACCCAAAACGACTCAAGATCTTCTCCACACAGTGAGATTGAAGCAGTGTTATCCCACCATTGTCATCTCTCAGCAACTTGATGTTATGGATAACATCGGCCACTCCTAGATCTTTCATCTCAAAACAGTGAGATAGGAAAATCTTGACCTCTTCAATCAGTTTGAGGTTAGTTCCAAAGATTAGTATGTCATCAACATACAAACAAAGAATGACTCCTTCGCCCCCACCATGGCGATAGTACACGCATTTGTCAGCTTCATTTACAGCAAAACCTGCAGCAGTCAAAGTTCTTTCGAATTTCTCATGCCACTGCTTAGGCGCTTGTTTATGGCCATATAAAGATTTTAGCAATTTGCACACCTTTCCTTCCTGACCATTTACCACAAATCCATCTGGCTGGTCCATGTAAATTTCCTCTTCCAACTCTCCATTTAGGAAAGCGGTCTTAACATCCATTTGATGAACGATAAGACCATGTGAAGCAGCCAGTGGAAGTAGTACTCGAATGGTGGTCAGGCGTGCTACAGGTGAGTAAGTATCAAAGAAATCTTCACCTTCCTTTTGAGTATAACCCTTGGCCACAACCGTGCCTTTTACTTCTCAATAGTACCATCAGGCCTGAGCTTCTTCTTGAACACCCACTTGCATCCTACAGGTTTGCACCCGTAAGGACGATCAATGATTTCCCAAGTTCCATTAGCCAAAATGGAATCCATCTCACTACGGACGGCTTCCTTCCAGTAGTCAGCATCTGGAGATGCATAGGCCTCTGAAATAGAACTGGGAGTATCATCCATGAGGTATACAATGAAATCATCACCAAAGGACTTTGCAGTCCTCTGTCTTTTGCTTCTTTTTGGAGTTTCAATGTTGTCCTCCATAGGATTTTCAACGTGTTCCATCGAAATGGTAGGTTCAAGAAATGGAACTAATTCTTGACTTTATGAATTAGGCATCTCCTGATGTGATGAGGTAGACATATCCTTCATAGGAAAAATGTCCTCAAAGAAAGTCGCATCATTTGACTCCATAATTGTACCAACACGCATGTCAAACACATCGGATTTTATGACCAAGAATCTATAGCCAATGCTATGAAAAGCATATCCCAGAAAAACACAATCCACGGTGTTTGGTCCAACCTTGCGCTTCTTAGGGAATGGAATACTGACTAACACCAAACAACCCCAAGGTCGTAGGTAAGAGAGTTTTAATCTTTTATTCTCCCATTCCTCAAATGGAGTTATCTCTTTGTCTTTTGTAGGAACTCGGTTTAGGACATGACACACAGTCATAATAGCCTCCCCCAGCATGCCTTGGAAAGGACCAATGTATCTAACATGGCGTTAACCAAATCTGTTAGAGTACGGTTCTTTCTTTCAGCCACCCCATTTGACTGAGGTGAATAGGGAGGCGTCCTCTCATGAATTATACCATGTTCCTCACAAAAGGAATCAAACTCGTTGGAAAAATACTCTCCACCCCGATCAGACCTTAGCCTCTTAATATTTCGATAAAGTTGGTTTTATGCTTCAGCTTTATAGATCTTGAAGAAACTCAAAGCTTCATCTTTTGATTTCAGAAGATACACATGACAATATCTGGTGGAGTCATCAATTAACGTCATGAAATATTTCTTTCCACATTTTGTTAACACACCATTCATTTCACAGAGATCAGAATGTATGAGCTCTAGTGGTGCCAGATTTCTCGCCTCTGCAGTTTTATGGGACTTGCGAGGTTGCTTAGCTTGCACACACACTCGGCACTTAGAACCCTTAATAGGTGTGAAGTGGGGAATTAAGCTCAATTTGGATAGTAATGTCATGCAGCTAAAACTGATGTGACAAGGATGTGAATGCCAGAAATTTGATTCATTGTTGCAAACATGATTTACAACGTTATTACAGACATCGATCAAAGATAAACGAAACAAACCACCACATTCATAGCCTTTACCAACAAAGGTTCCAAACTTGGACACTACAAATTTATTCGACTCAAAGACAAACTTGTAGCCATCTCTACACAGAAGAGAACCGCTAACAATATTCTTATTTATAGAGGGCACATAATTCACGTTCTTCAGTCGTACAGTCTTCCCCGAAGAGAACTTCAGATCGACCGTACCAACACCGCGAACAGAAGCATGTGAGCCGTTGCCCATCAGCACGGAAGAAGTTCCTGCTGCCCCGCGTCCTTCATCTCAGTATCACCAATGACAACATTGGCGGTCTTGCCGCCTTTCCCATGTTGACGCTTGTCAAAGCGATTCGGGCAGTTGGGAGCCCAGTGTTCAGGATCACCACAAACATGGCAGACTCCTTTCTTCTTCTCATACTTCTTCTTGAAGTTGGTAGAATGTGATGCCTTGTTCTTTACATCAAACTTTCCTTTACCCTCAAACTTGTTCTTGTTACTGAACTTGTGGGTTTGGAAGTTTCTCTTCTGTACCAAGTTGGCACTAGAACTTCCATCAGCACCTCGAGCACGTGTGTCCTTTGCTCTTGCCTTTTCTTCGACATCAAGAGTCCCAATGAGATTCGAGATAGAAAACTCATGTCTCTTGTGTTTTAGAGACGTAGCAAAGCTCCTCCATGAGGCAAGAAGTTTGGCAATGATGCCTCCGGCAATAAACTTGTCCGGTAATACACAAGTTAAGTGCTCAAGTTCTTTGGCGAGTGACTGAATCTCATGAGTTTGCTCAACCACTGAGCGCTCATCAGTCATCCTGTAGTCATAGAATTGCTCCATGACATATAGTTCAGTGCCAGCATCTAAGGTACCAAATTTTGCTTCAAGTGCATCCCACATATCCTTGCCATTGTCAAATGACACATAAGCATCAACAATGTTATCTCCAAGAACACTGATCAGAGCAAGCTTAAAGAGGGTATTCATTTTCTCATAGCTTGCCTCCTGTTGAGGGTCGAGATCACCCGTAGGCTTGCCAAGAGTGGCGTCATAGAAGTTCATGGATTGGAACCAGAGAACTGCTCTCACGCCACATCTCTTATAATTGGCGCCCTCAAACACAGGTGGCTTCATAGACGCAACAAAAACACTTGGGGTAAATTGCCTATAGTAAGGTTTTTGGATTGTTGGAAATATGAGCAATTTATCACATAATTTAATAAATAAAATCATTAGGTAAAGCAAAACTATAATTGCAAGAGTCAAACTAGTCATTTGAATTTCCAGAGAGTTGGCAAAAGGCATGCATAGTAG
Organism: Alopecurus myosuroides; assembly: GCA_028641055.1. Classification (NCBI taxonomy): domain Eukaryota; kingdom Viridiplantae; phylum Streptophyta; class Magnoliopsida; order Poales; family Poaceae; genus Alopecurus; species Alopecurus myosuroides. Next base: position 315,782,910 of record CM054061.1, read on the forward strand.
TGAATTTGGGGAAATCAAATCTATTCCAATTTCTAGAACTAGGAACTCTAGTAGGATCTGAAACATGAGGATGAACAGAGAAGACATGAGTACATACTGGACGGGAACTGGTGCAGCAGCGGGGCCGTTGTTGACGTTGTCGCCCATATCGTCAAAGAGATCGTCGACTTCCGGGAAGAAGTCGTCGTTTGGGAAGATGTCGTCGTCGTCCGTGATGAAGAAGCCAGTAGTTGCGCAGAGCGCTCCCCAAAAACCTTATCGCCCTTCTCCCGTACAGGACTCAAAGTAGCGCGGTTTCCAAGGCCTACTGTCCCGACCGGCGGTGCATGCCGCAGGCCGAGATGGGGAAGACTTGAGCGGTGGCGCAAGGCTCTGGAACGAGGAGGCAGTGTATCTGTTGTGCGTATCTCTAGAGAGGAGCGACCTCTTGTTTTATAGGCATAGAGCAGGAGCCGAACAGCCTCCGTAATGAAAACCCACTGAGCAAAACGTTTCATATTCTTGCGCCTGTTCATATTCTAATTCATGCGTGTGGCAAAATAAAGAGAGAGCCTCTCGGCTCGAGGCATTCCCGCAACCCGCGGTGCGGCGTGGCGCGGCGCGGCGCATCGTGACGAGGCGAGCGGCGGCGGCGTCGAAGGAGGAGCGCGCGTGTGTTCAGCTCCTATTCCCTCCTATTCTTTTCTCTTTTGCAAGGAGTGTGAAGACCTCCCCTTATAAGCTGTTCCAACTCTCCTTCAACTAGCAATGTGGGACTAAAGTTTTGTCTCACCCCTTGCCTTGCATGAATGGGCCAAGTGGGCATCTAGGATTTATTAGGAATTTCTGGAATATTAAATGGGCTGGTCCATTTTGGGCCAAAATTCCAACAAATCATGGGGTCGGTAAAACAACCATTTTTTCATGCATGGAAGAACTAAAACCATGGGTAAAGGACTACTCATTGAAGCATCATCGAGAATTCGGTGTTAATTATTCGGACGAGAAGCTCCGTTACCAAGTGGTATGTGAACAGGATCATTGTCCATGGACTATCCGTGCAAGGCCTATCAAGAAGGGTAGACCTATGAAAATACCACGGTGGAAGCTTACAGAATTTTGCCTCACGCACCGATGTGCCCTAAAGGATATCGACCAGCTCAATTTTAAGAATGATCACCGTCAGTTGAGCTATGAGTTCACCGGGCAGAAAATAAGTTCAATGGTGAAGATCCTACTAACATGTCCAATTAAATCCGTTAAGAAGTATGTGTTGGACCTATATGGCTACACAATGACGTACGGTAAGGCATGGAAGGCCAAACAAACCGCATTCATGATGTTGTATGGAGACTGGGAAGAGTCATACAACTTCATAGCCATGTTGTTGGGAGGGATGTCTACAAAAAAACCCGGATATGATATATGTGGCTAAGCCCTTTGGCTCAGAAACAATGATGCACAAAGGTAAAACTATACGGATATTTGGACGTGCATTCCAGACGTTTGGTCCTTGCATAAAGGCTTTCAACCACCTTAGATCTGTTTTGTCCGTGGATGGGACATTTCTCACGGAAGTTATAAGGGCACAATCATGGCGGCGGTAGGGCAAGACGCTGGAGACCAGTTGCTACCGTTGGCATTCGCACTTGTGTCCGCTAAGAACAATGATAACTGGGAGTGGTTCCTTGTCCTTGTGAGGACTAGGCTCGTTGGACATGACACAAAGGTTTGAATCATCTCGGACCGACACCAAGGGATACTCAACATCGTGAAAGTTGAAATCCCTGAATACCCTCGTGTTCACCATCGGTGGTGCATGATACATTTTGTGTCGAACTTCTATAGGTCATGTAAAGGCAATGAGCTAGCTGATTTTCTCCAAGATTATTGCCTCGCATTCACCGCTCGTCATTTCTCGAAAATAGTTGACCAAATATTCACAGCTTCCGAACAAAGGAGGAGGCAAAGAATTATTGACAAGGAACATGCTAGACAGGACAAAATGGTAGCGGTCAAATGGCCACCTCGGAATAAGGTACGGTGACATGATAAGAGACATGGCCAAATGTTTCAACAATTTGATTAAGGGTGTGCGTTCATGCCCGTGTCAACAATAGTGGAATAAATGTTTTTGAAGATGAATGAATACTTTCTGAAATATAGTGAGAAAACGGAGAAGCAAATTATAGGGAATAATAAGGCAAAGAAGGTGTACAAGTACCCCAAAAAGATCAATTGTTGGATGACGTACTAGAAATACAAGGCGGACACGGTGGAGGTATAAAAAATCGACAACCCAAATTCGATTTATCAAGTCATCTAATAAGGTGGAATCACACAAAGTGGTGTATAGTATGGAGGTGGGTCCTTTAAGGTTAATCTGACAACCAACGAGTGTTCTTGTTGTAGAACAACCATATAGCATCTCACATGCGCACGCTTGATCGCGGCGGGTTGGAAGAGACACTCGTTAAAAGGATTTTGAAGAGCGGACAAACAAGTTATGGGCACTAGAGCCGACAAATCAAGCTAAGGAGCACAATATTTACAAGAAAAGGGTACTTTACGAGGCTAGACTTACGAGGGAGAAGGAAGAGGAACAAGAGTGCAGTTCCAAGAGGAAGGACAAGGAAAAGCGACCTAGGTCGACACAACATTTTTCCGAATTGGTCGTTATGTACTGAAGAGTAAACTATGTTATTGAGTGAATTTCATTTCAAACATTGTAGTCCATTGCACTTTATGATACTCAAGTGTTGTTTTAAACTATGTTATGAACTTTGTTGTTTTGTTTTGTTTTGTCTGTGCAAACAACTTTGTAGTCCATTGCACTTCCTCTCTCAAACACAGATCAAGAAGAACCGATGAACATTCGCAACTCAGGGCATATCGTTCCTTTCAAAGGCATTAAATTGGTAAGAATAACGCCCCCATTCAGGGCGTTACACGTCCGAAATTCCTTTCCTTCTCCTCTTTACTTCCTTTCTCAAACACAGACCAAGCAGAAGAATCGTCGGATATCTGTGCCTTAGGGCATAACTCGGCAGTCCATGGCGTGATGCTGGACTGCATAACACCGCCTTCCGTGGTGTCAAGCTGGTTAGCATAACTCTGCCGTCCGGGGCGTTATTTATCTTTCTCTTGTCCTCAATCAAACATATGGTACGGTTTGAAACAAACATATGGTACGAATACAACACATAGCAACGAAGATAAGGTTCCGTAAATGACATAGTTGTAACATTACAATCCACTAAATTACAGTTCACTAAAAGGTCCACACGTGCGTTCATTACATAGTTGTAGCCTACTAAGGGGGCACAAATAAAATGGTTTATACAAATAACCGCATTCTCCTTACTCATCGCATAGTAACTTGATCCTCTTTATCCTCTCCTTGTTAGCTAGGCTCGATTTCAGCATGTCAAACAACTGGTACTCTATCTTTTTTATCTCCTCCTTTAGTGCACTATTTTTCAGATCCCACTCGTGTTGTTTGGTTTTGCTACTCTCAGCTTCGGTTATCTGCATTTGCTTCAACATTTCCACTTCATTATGAATGCATCTCCTCGACACTTTTCTTCAACTCCTCCAATTCAGTGCCTTCTTTCTCCATTTTTTTCCAAGTCTTCTGGTTGCAACTTTTTCTCCATGGAATCGAACCATCCGTTCGTATCTTTTATCAAGCCCTTGTATTTTTCATCAAGGTTATTCTTCTCGTCGGACAATTCTTATAGTAACTTATCATTATGAATCTTTTCATTGATTCTAGCATTGTTGCTCTCCTTATACATGTGCCAGAGTCTGTCAATTGATCTTTCCAGTGTTGGCTCCCACATAACATCCACCCAACGCATAAATCCACAATTTATGGCATCATATACACTCAAAATTTCATGTTGTGATCCAAAAAATATGCACGAGCACCAAAGTTTAAGCGATGATGCACTTACGTTCATAATAGAACAGACATAGAAACGACGTCATGTGTTTTACCCTCCAAAAGTAACGAACATCTCCGGCACCGCATTGTGAAGGCGGCAAGTCTAAGTTGAATCGAGAGATATCCCACACAACGAAGGGCCTTCGATAGTATCAGGAACATAATCAACCTCGTGGAGCTATGTCTGAAAATAATGCATTAAAACACTAACCCTAGAAAAAATACCACTAATTTAACCCTAGGAAAATTAACATAACCATAACTCTAAATTGGTGAGAGTACTTACAAGACCCGTGCACTAGTCGTGGAAACTCTCGCTATCGGGCCAACTAGGCATGGTGAAGGCGGCGAGGAGGTCGGAGGGAGGAGCTTGGTTGAGGAGGAGAAGCTAGGAAGGACAAAGGGGAGCTCGGTGGGGCTGGGGAGGAGGAGGCTTTGAAGAGGAGGGGCGGCGGCGGCGGATGCTGCTTCCTATGGGAATGGGGACAGAGTAGGGACGTCGAGAGAACGATATAGATACGAGCGGAAGGTCATGTCATCATATCAGCGCATCTGGTGTAGTGGTATCATAGTACCCTCCCACGGTACTGACCAGGGTTCGATTCCCTGGATGCGCAGTAATGTTTTCATCTTTTACTTTTTTTATTCTTTATCTTCCGTATTCATCAAGGACCAAGTTAATCGATTTGTAACCCAACTTATGAAAATCTAATACGAACGTATTCATCAAGGACTGATGTTTGCCAATAACGTATGCAGAGGCTCGGAAAATGTAAGTTCATGAGCAGTTTGTTTTGCAGGGAAATCACTGAGCAGGTTAGCTTATTGTTAAGGAAAAAGCTTCTCTAACAAGGCTCAACAATGCTCGTCAATGTAATTCTTCACCAAAAGAGAATGATCATCCGCACATTGAGGCCTCAAAATCAACGATTAAGTGTACGTATCATTTTAATATACAATGCAAAAAAACGTAGCATTCTGATCGTAGTCGCCGTAGGCACCAGACTAAGTTACATCGTGACTAAGAATAGTGTCACTGAAACTACCTCATAAGAATTACTAGTATTGTTCAATGACGGTGGATCAGGCCTGGCCTCTTTGATCCTTGCCCGAGGAAAATAAATGCATAATGCCGGTGGTGGACGACCTGCACAATGAACACAAGCAACCATGAAACACGCCTTTCAGTAATTGCAACCATGAAACACATGTTTCAGTACCGTAGACACAACACACCTGCAAGTGCTAGGGAGTGCAAGACAGCAAGATACAAATGAAGGCTTTCGTTCATAAAAGGTACTAGCAAGTATCAAAACTAAACTAAATAACTATTTATATAGTCTGTATTCCTAAAGTAGCATACATTGCTAATAATTTGATTAATAAGAAACTTTGAATGATCAATATTTCTAAGTCGTAACACCTTCACCACTTAGTACATTTATATTATTATTTTTCCTTTCCCATAAGAAAAATATTAGACAAATATTTATTTCCTCCAATTGTTTCAAAATATAAGACGTTTCGGTAGGCTAAAACAGCATACCAAAACGTCTTATATTTAGAAATGGAGGTAGTATTTAGCAATAAAAACAGAATTTAATGGCACCAACCTGGCTTGCTTTACGGCCTAAACCCATAAGAAAATTATCAGGCTTTATATCACGATGAAGAAAGCTCCTCAAATGCATGTAGTCTACCCTAGCAATCTGCATAATAATATAGGAAAAATCAATAAAATAAATTAGTCATAAGAATTTGAGTTTGCAGACAAATATTTCCGTTGGTATTATGTCGGACAGGTCACAGGTAGGCCAATATTAACAGCCAAAATGCTATGATACAGTAAGAACAACTTACCATCTGATCAACAAGCAAAAATACTGTTTTAAGTGTGAATTTTCTATTGCAATAGTTGAACAAGTCCTCCAGACTTGGACCTAGTTGAACAAGTCCTCCAGACTTGGACCGGGAAGATCAATGACCATGACTCTGTACTCCCTGTCCACTCCAAACCGCTTCAGATGATGAATCCCAGCTGAAGTTTGAAATCAAGCATTAAATCAAAATCAGCAAAACAAGAAGAATAAAAATCACTTTCTTGTATTTATACTTAATTCCCCTTTGCAGAAGCATGTACAGCTCTGACTCATAATGAAGCTGAGGATGCCTTGTTTTAACAGACCCTAACAAACTGTGTGATGACAAAAAAAGTCATCTCCAGATGCTAGCAGTTGCATGGGTAGTAACCTGTCCTAACACTCAGAATTCACGTTGATACAAAATTGTCTCCTGAAGTTCTGAAAATACTGTTACTACTCATTGTTACTCCCTCTATACCATTTTACTTAACTCTAAAGTAGATGTATTTACACTAATAATATGTTTAGATACATTTACTTTAGATTCAAGTAAAATGGAACTAAGAGCATAGATATTGCTTCATTTATGCCCGCAATCGAATGCAGTTAATAAACCACAAATTTTATCAGGTTATATATACTGAGTTTAATTGTAGCAGGCTTGGACAAATAGCGAGGGACTGTTCGCTCATTGGGTAAGAAAACGACTACCAAAGTTTATGAGGAATGTTACTTCGACGGAAGATTCTACCAACCAACTTCCACGAGTTTCATCGGATGGTTCTGTGAAAGATTGAATTAGACAGTGTTAGATGCATTTCAACAACCAACGATGGCCTTAAACATGGATATGATATTTAAAAAGATAAAAACTTGTACTTGAAGACAAAATCATTTCTCTGCCAAGTATTACTCGATGTAAACAGTATAATTTGTTGCCTGTCCTGATTCCTGTAACCTAATACTGAAAGTATGTAGGTGAACATGCCAAGAATATTTGTATGGTGTCTATATAAATCCTATCCTCATGCAACCCACACACAGGTGTGCAAACATCCTGAATGATCAGTTAATAGATAATACTCTTACTGGGAGCAGCAAAATATTTGCCCTTTTTCTTAATTAACCCACACACAGGTGTTGTGCTACTCCTCTTGTCTCAAGTTTGAACCGAAGGAAGGGAGGGATGATGAGTGCATGCTTTTGTTTTTCTTGTATCCAAAAAGCTGAGAAGCTTTTGATCCCCTGCACAAGTTCAGATAAACGTTGGCAGAGGCATCTTTGCCCACCCACCAAATCAAGCTCCATTGCTGCTGTCCTTCCCCTATCTTCTAGGAGGCGTTGTAGCTTTGTCAGTTCGTGGCTTGTTGCCATTATAAAGTGATGTTTTTAGCATTAAAACAAACGATCACCTACACCTCCATCATTTGGAACTAGACACTTCAGAATCACGGAATCAAATGCATATGAACTCGACAATAGCATTAAAACAAATGCATATGAACTGGTCATTGCATCAGCTGACACACAAGCATAACAATGGCAACGAGCTGCATCAGGATAACGTAATCCTTCCATCCCAGTCCCCACTTGCTGCGAACCTCGAAATCCTCTGATTCTGTTTCCGAGCCGTCATCACCGTCGTTCTCGCAGGACGAACTCCCCCCCGAACTGAGGCAGCTCGTTGTCACGATCCAACAGTTGCCAGGACCAGCGCCGGCATCGTCGCCTCCCGAGGATCTTGCCTTCTTGGCCGTGGCACGGCGCACCGGCGGCGGCATGGCAGCGATCATGGCACCACTGGCAGTGACGTCCATGGTGAAGATGCCACTTGGGGCGCCCCTCCACTGGCTGACGATGTTCGGCTGCGCCATGGTGGAGACGGCCAGGTCGCGCCGCGCGGATCCGGCCGGCGGCGGCGTCAAGGCCATCGCGGAGTTGTACTCCTCCTCGGGCGCCTCGCCGCGGAACACTTCTCGCATGAACGCCGCGTCCGCTGCCGCCGCGCGGGCGCACAGTGACATGCACATGTGGCCAGCAGGAGCGTCGCCGTTGTCTGCTCTCATTGCTCTTTCCCACCGGGGAGTTGTTGCGCGCCCGGCAACCACCATAGCGCCATCTGCGGACGGCCTGACGGTCCTCCACCGGGTGAACGCCTCGAGCTGCGCGGAGGCGATGGCGAGGTCGAGCATGTCAGCCCCGGCCGTTGGCGCCACGGCGAGAGCACGCACGTACCCGACGAACGCCTCGCCGCGGAACGCGTCCCTGGCGGAGGCTGCGTCCACCGTCCGAACGCCGGAGTGCGAGAAGTCCTGCTTCTTGATGCTGGCAGCGGACAGGCCAGCGTCCACGCGGCGGGAGACCTGCTTCTTGATGCTGGCGGCGCGGCAGCCGCAGGACAGGCCGGCCTCCGCGCGGCGGGAGACCTCGTTGAGCGCGTCTCCGACGGCGTAGGCGAACGCGGACCTGCTTTTTCTCCGGCCGCCGATTTCGGCGAGGTGTGAGAAGTGGTCGCGGAAAGGGAGGAGGTCCTTGGCGTCAGCCCACGCGAAGGTCTGGTCGCCGAAGAACATGACCAGGACGACGTCGGGGCGCGTGCTCCCGGGGTCTTTGAGCGCGTCCTCTGAGGCGTCGGACCGGTCGAACACCTGACCTGGCCACCACGGGTAGCCCATGACCTTGGCCCACACCAGCCGGGGCGGCGCGAACCGATGACCGTCCTCCCCCGCCGGCGCGTCATCTTCGAAGGTGCAGTCGTACCGCACGCGGCCGCGCGCCTCGTCCTCGGCGGCGGACGGCGCAGGCTTCTTTCCCCGCCGGCGTCGAGGGGTTGTGCGGGCGGCCTGGAGGAGCTCCGTGACGTCGGGATGCATGTGGCGCACCGGGGTGACGACGGTCCTTTCGATGCCCACCTCGAGGTTCAGGGAAACCGCGGCGCACGGGGACGCCGGCGCGCCTTCCTCCGGCGACAGAGATGTCATCATGCACCTCCGGCTGGTTGCTGCGGTGCTAGGAGGGGGCGGTGGATTTTGCTTGGGGATTTTGGGCTGAAGGAGACTGAAGATGCGCATGCCGTTTTTTATTACTCTAGTTTGACTGTTGGGTATTGAGTGGGGTTCTGTCATTTTGAAATTTGAATTTACACAAGCCCACTGCTGATGACGAAGTTCCCCGAGGCGTACCAAGTTCTCTACTCAGATGCAGCTTGCAAGCAGCACGGTCAGGCTTCAGGACTTGTGTATGCATCTGCCACGATGGAAAATCACAATTCAGCCTGCAATAGTTCAACAACTGTCGGTTATCCAAGCAGCTCCCAGGCTTGCTGCAAGGTGTGTGCAAATATTGCAACTACACAGTCCGATTTTCATAACAGACAACCAGTCACTTGCCAAGGCGGCAGCATCAAGGACCATCCTCTTCTTCACTGGAGTGCAAGACCCCTCCTCGCAGATTTCTTCAAAAACACACACCAGCCAGGGGCGGATCCAGGATTTGAGCATAGGGGGTGAAGAAGTAACTCACCATATATAAAAAATTCTTTAATGTACTCCCTCCGATCCATATTAATAGGTGCTAAAGTGGATGTATTTAGACATGTTTTATTGCTAGATACATCCACTTTAGCACCTATTAATATGGATCGGAGGGAGTATCTCATTTCGTTGGCCTTTTTAAGAGTCTCGTTGATATATTGCGCTTACGATTCTAGCTTTTCTTTTGTAGTTAGACAATTGACTTAATATTTTGATCGAAAGTTATACTTAACACATATTTTCAAGGAAAGGTTGTCTGTCATCCGGGTCAGCGTTGGAAACATCATTTCCGGTAGATTTCTCTCTCTGACCTCTGTCCCCTTGATTGGATTTATATTTTTAGACGTAGAATTGGAGGTTTAACCAATTGTATGAGATAATAATTGTTTCATGGTGCCTTAATATTTCTGATCGAAGAAGTTCTACTATTCTAGTTCGCACAAAATAATTAAGAGACTATGATTCATGCTAGAAAAACAAACTATAGGAACTAGCAAATATATTAGATTGCCGTGGGCCTCCTGGGCTTGGGGCACGGTGGATGGCCCCGTCGCGGCGGGGAGACGGCGTGATGCTGGGGCTCACTGGAGCTCGCTCGCGGCTCGCATGCCCTTGTACCAGGCGATCTCCACCCCGACGGTGCGCGACGGGCGTCGCACGTGCTTCTGGCATGACGATTGGCTGGGCAAGGGAGCGCTCGGCACCGTGTTCCCGGCCCTGCTCTCGCACGCACGCCGCCCCATGGCGTCGGTGTCGGAGGTGCTCGAGACTGGCCTTCGCGCCTCTCTGGTTGCACGGCTCACCGCGGTGGCTGAGCGCGAGCTCGCCGCTGTCCTCGAACTGCTGGAACAGGTCACCCTCGAGCCTGGAGACGACACGCGCACGCTCGCCCGCTGCCGGAAGAAGGACGGTGGCGTCGACGTTGGCGCGCTCTATCGCCTTCTCCAGTTCGGCGGCGTTGCGGTGCCGTTCGCTGGCTTCGTGTGGGGTGGCTTCGCGCCGTCGAAGGCGAAGTTCTTCGCCTGGCTGCTGGTCCAATCCCGCATACAATCACGCGCCTCTCTGCTGAAGAAAAATGTCCTCCGGGACGATGAAGCTGCGTGCCCTGTCTGCGGCGACGCGAACAAAACGGCGTCGCACATCATCTTCACCTGTGCGTTCGCGCGCGTCTTCTGGACCCAGGTCGGCGGGAGGTTCCCTCCTAACGCTGACGTGCGGTGTCTCCCTGACTACGAGCCTCCAACTGGGGTCACCGGAGCTACCGCGTCGTCCTTCGTCATCCTCTGCTGCTGGAACTTGTGGAAGCATCGCAACGGGTGCGCCTTCAACGGCGATCAACCCTCCCTCCCCCGGGTCCTTGCGAAGTGCGGGGAGGACGCCGTGCTCTGGCGTCAGCGTGCGCCACGGAGTGTGCGAAGTGATACTGAGGGCTGGGAGGCGCTGCTGTGTGCCCCAGCCCCCCCTCTCTCTCTGAATTCCGTCTGAACCTTGTTTTCTGCCCTCCCCCCGCTGTAACCCAAACTTGCTGTACCTCTGGCTCTTGAGCCAAAATTTTTGCAATGAGAAAATTCAGGTGGGGAACCTCTCCCCCCCGGTGACCATTCAAAAAAAACTAGCAAATTGCAGTTTTATTATCTATACAAACAGGTGTCTATACATATAGTACAATAATACCTTAGGGCAATGAGCCGATCAGCTTGGTTAGCAACTGGACGTGGCACGCGGCAGATCGTAGTCGATGGTTGACTGGGAAGCGGGAGGCCGGTGTGCCTTCGCAACCAGTGCAGCTACGCCTGAATCCAGAATCCCGGCGTCCGGCGACGATCTCACGACGCTCAAGCAAAACAAACGAAACCCTTGGCAGCTGGACAGGCGGCGGAGGAGGAATAAATACCATGCATTCTGTGGATCAACCGATTGGTCTCATTGTCGTTCTGCTGAGGCTTTGTACATGCCCTCGTGGCTAACTTTTTTGGGCTTGGCCCGTTCACCTTCAACACGGTACGTGCATAGCTAATGGCTGGACTATTTAGTTTAGCCCAAGATTAATGCACCAGCCCCTGCTACGTATTGCCAAGGGGGGCCGAACCATGGGGGGGGGCCTGGCCCACGCTCGCCCCCCTGGATCCGCCACTGCACACCAGTGCTCTCCTGGTGTACCATATCTTAGGACATCTCCTGCGGGGCTGCTCATTTGCCATGGACATGCCGGATTTGAGCAGCCTGGGCCGAAACCAGGCCCTGCGGCGCTGCTCAAACGGACCGCGGTCCGTTTTTTTTTCCCGAATGCTCAAATTCAGACCAAATTTGGTCCAGTTTTGAGCAGTCTCCGGACATCTTGGGACAACAATATGTGTCTCGAAACCCCGCCGTGGCCCACATCAAAAGTGAGAAACATTTGCCCTTTCCTCTCCCAGCCTCATCCACCTCCCGCTGCTCCAGTGCCCTAGCCATGGCCGACGCAGCAGCCGCCGCCTCCGCCTCCGTGACCACGGACCAACAGGTCCCGGCCCGAACCAGGGTCTCCCTCCCGCCGTAGAAGCCGAAGCCGAAGCCGAAGAAGCCCAAGGACGCGCTCGCGGAGGCGCGGACGAAGGAGGAGTCGGCGAAGAGAGCGGGCCGGAGGATGAGGGCGAAGGAGGAGAAGGCACCGCCGCCGCAGAAGGAGGACGAGCAGAAGAGGATCGCCAAGATGGCGGCGCAGGCCGCCATGATCATGTTGGGCATGCAGCCGCCGCCCACCATGAACGCGGCTCCGGCGCAGGCATGCAGCTCGAACGCCTCTGCGGCCCGACCGCGGAGCGTCCTCCTCGACGCGCGGCCAACGACGGAATCGCCCGCGCCGGCCTACGGCTACCTGCCCGGCCGTGACACGACGCCGCCACCCTTCTTCTTGGTGGACATGGATGACTCGTCACCGGCCCGAATCAGGGTCTCCATCGACCTGAACACGGCGCCCGTGTCCGGCATGTCGACTGCCCCGTCGAGCAAAGGCGCCCACCGTCCCCCGCCGGCCGTTCGCCCGATGCCCCGCAACCTATTCGAGGAAACGCAGGACATGGGACGCAGCCCACGGACCTGACAAGGGAGGAGGTCGAGGGGTTCATGTCAAACATGATCAACGAGGATGTCCAGGCGAGCTACGTCCACCCTGGGGACGAGCTGTACGAGGAGGACGACGAGGAGGCCCACATCAACGACAAGCCCATGTTCATGGACGAGCTGACCCAGCAGGCCAAGGCGGCCAAGAGGGACGTGAAGCGGGGCATTGGGTTCACCGAGGCGGAGGACGAGTCCTCATAGACACATGGATAGAGGTGGGGCAGAACACCATTGTCAGGGCCGAGATGAAGGGCAACGCCTATTGGAGGAGGATGCACAGGAACTACCAAGAGCGGGCCGTCCTTCCACCGTACTCCATGGTCACCACAAGGAGCGAGCTCTCCATCCAAAAGAGGTTCGGGCTCATCTCGACTGAGTGTAGCAAGTTCACCAGCTCCTTCGAGCACGCCGCGGCCCGGCCCCAAAGTGGCATCGGCATCGGCGACTTGGTGAGTGGCCACACGTCCCTGTCCTTCATATGCATTGCCCACACGTCCCGGTCCTTCATATGCATTGCCCACATGTTCCCGTGTCCAATTCTTGTTTGTGTAGGCCTTCCAAGCGTTGGCGTTATACAAGGCCGAGCATGGGGGCAAGTCATTCAACTTCGCCCATTGCTACCGCAAGATCAAGGACAATCAAAAGTGGAAGGAGCTCCACAACGCCCTCAAGAAAGGCGCGGCCATGCCGGGCGGGGTGCCGCCGATGGCCACGGGCCAGGCGGCCGATGGCACGACAGCTGAACGACCAAGGGGCCAAAGCAACTCCAAGCTCGACCTCAAGCGCAACGCCACGACCATCGCTTTGCAAGAGACCCTCCAAGGGTTCATCTCGTAGAAGGACAAGACCAGCGACAAGAAGGACGAGAGGGAAGAGAACAAGCGCCGGGAGCGCGAGGAGATCACGAAGAACTACTTCATCGTGCAAACGAAGAAGCTTGAGATCGAGGAGGAGAACGCAAAGACAAGGGCCATGGAGGCCTCAACCAGGGCCATGGAGGCCGAGAACAAGAGGAAGGAGGTCGAGCTCGCTCTGGCCGCCCAGGAGGCGCAGATCATGGCCATGGACCTGAGTTGCCTGACCCCGAGGAAGAAGGCCTACTTCGAGAAGAAGCAGCAGCGGTACATGCAGGGCGAGGAGTGATCGTGCATGGCCTCGACTGTGCCCCGCGCCGGCCTGAACCCGCGGCCGGCGTCGCTTTTGTACATTTTGGCCCTGGGCTGGCATGGCCTCACCTGGCCGCTTGAACCTTGCCCGAACCGTGGCCGGCATGGCCTGAACCGTGGCCGTATGGCCGAACCGTGGCCTTTTTTGCATGCGCCGATATTCTTTTGCTATTATCTAGGGCATTTTGGTACTTTATTTCGAAGTGTGGCCACCATTTGAGCAGCCCCGCAGGAGGCAGTGGCCAAAACTGGCCGGACATGGTACCGGACGGCTGCTCAAATAGACAAAACCGACAGCAATTTGGTCCGCATATGAGCAGCCCCGTAGGAGATGTCCTTAAGAGATCACAACAGGGAGGCTCATAGTTGTGCGACACAGGTTTTTAGGCGTAGTCTAAGAGCATCTCCAGTCGCGCCACCCAAACACGCCCCCACGGCCTCTTCCCGTCCAGACGGACCCCGAACGCGCCCAGTCGCGCCCGCCATTGGGCCGTCCCGTCCGGACGCCCCCTTGTTCCCGTCCGGCAAACCCAGCCCATCCCCGCCCCCCGGGGTTCCCGTGGGGGCGACGGACGAGTCGTTCGGCGCCGCGGGCCGGTCCTGACAGCGACCTAAGACGGCCAAAAAACTGGCCCACGCCGCCACGTCTGCTTCCTCTGCCTCACAGCGTCGCCGCTCACGCCCACCAGCGCCGCCGCCCATAGTCGACGAAAAAATGTGCGAAAATTTGTAAACTAGTTTTCATTGATAGGGGCCGAATATACGCGTGTTTATACATAATTTGGACGAATTTTAAACTAAATACGGCGCAGCCGCCTACATGCCTAGGGCCTTGTACATCTCGGTGTAGTCGACGCCGTCGTCGCGCGGCGGCTCGGCTTTCGGGGCGACGCTGCTGCTGCTCTGCCCTGGGTCGCCAAGGTACATTGGCGGGGGAGGGCAGGCGGCGTCGTTGTCGTCGTCACTGTCTGAGACGAGGATGACATCGCCCGGCGCCTTCGGAGGAGCACGCCCTTCCCTGATGACGAGGGACTGGCTGCGGGTCCGCCGGCGTGGAGGCACCTCCTGCGGCTCCTCCTTGACGACGACAAGAGGGGTAGGCGGCGGAGAGGGCGCAGCCGCGCGGCGGTTCTTCCCCCGCCGCCTAATCTGCCGCTCGATGTGGGCGAGGACACGGCGAGCGTGCGCCCGGGCTTGCTCAACCACATGCGGCGGCCGGCGGCATTGTTGCTGTCCGAGAAGATGCCAAGGGTAGGGGCCTCGGCGAGCTCCCTGTCGAACCTGTCCTTGAAGTACGCCGCCCAGGCCGCCTCGTTGGTGGATGCCACTCGGGCTGGTTGCGCATCGCTGGCGTTATCAGCTTCTGGATCTCTTCGATCTCGGCGATGCGCTCTGGCCCAGTGGGCGGCGGAGGCACATGCACGCCGCCTGCTTGAGCCTCCAGGGCCTTGGCGTGCTCATCCCCGGCGGTGAGTGGTAGTTGGCTTCGTACAACAGCCGCGCAGGGTTCGGCGGCCGAACCCGTTGGTGGCTGCGCCGGCGAGGTGGTTGCGGTTCACCATGGCGAGGGGAGGCATGAAGAGCAGTAAGGGGAGGGAGTAAGAGAGGCGAGGGGAGAAAAGAAGAACGGCGAGGAGAATGGGCCGAGGATGGCGACGGGGCCGGGTTTTGTAGTCGGGGCGGGCAAAACGAGGCGGCGGAAGCGCCATTACCCCGCCGCGTGGGCGATTGGACTGCTCCGCCGCAGCGTTCCATCTCGTCTAGCCATCAATGCGCGCGTCTTCCCGAGGCGACGAGCCTCTCCTCTCGCTGAAAGGGCGGGGCCCGCAGCCCGAAGGGGTTTGGGTTGGTGCTGCGAGTGGAAACGTGGCAGCCCCGTGGGCGCCTTTCCGTCCGGACGAGCCCCCAAAGGGCCTCGCCGGACGCCTATTGGGGGCCTCGACTGGAGATGCTCTCAACCGACCTATCTACATTTGTACAAATTCAGCTCATATCTTAGGTACTTGTCCTCTGCTTCAGCATGTAAACATACGTGACATTGTACTCATCGCTTCCTCGTGTAGTTGAGCTGAATATATTGGGCGCCCTTGTTTGTTAAAAAAAAAAAATCGGCCATCACACGAAAAAGTCATTTTATTTTGAAACTTTAATTTCAAAAGAACGCTAGATGTCTTGTCTTCTGAACGAAATGGCAAACATGCATCCCAACCTCCCCTGTTCCTCCCCCAACCTCCCCCGTGCGGCGGCCGCCCCGCACCGAGGAGGCCCTGCCCTCTTCCTGGACTTGATCTCCAACACAAGGGCGTCCGGGGAGCGGGCCATAGGCGTGGTGGTGGTGGCCGGTTGGTTGTGCATGGTGTGGGGTCGGGAGGCTGCCAGTGAAAACCGTGCTCCGACTTCGGCCGTGGCGGGCGACGACAGTGCCAACGCGTCGTTACTTTGTTGAAGGCGCCGCCTCTGCTGTCCACGTCTTTCCACTCGCGCTCCATTCAGTGACGGGTTTCGACTCTCGCGGCTGACGGTGAAAAAATGAGACGGACGATAGAGGCATATCTTGGTGTCATTCCCCGGTGAAGGCACCTCTTTGCAGCTAGAGCTTCTTTGCTTTTGATGCTCCGGGAGAACCCCTAGGCCCGGGCTTTTTGGATCATACGTTGGAGACACTTGTTGGTGCCGTTCTCCCTCTTGAGGGCAGCGCTTCTGGAGATCATACTGAATGCAACGGTCTAAAGGTGGAGCTGTCCTGCTTCTTGCACATATTCAACGACGAGTTTTGGCGGCATGGTGCAGCGAAGACTCGTCGTTCTCGCATGAGAATGATCACATGAAGGGTGGATAAGTTGTCTAGCGTCCGGGCAGAACCTATATTTCTAAATAAAAAAACTGGTAGGCTTTATAACAAGAGAAATGCTACACCTTTGGAGGGGGCTTACGGATTAATATTACGAGATTAGTTAGGTGGGTCGGTGGGTGGGACCACGGTGAAATTCAGGGGGGGCTTATTAGGGTTAGGGCTAATTAGGAGGTAATCGGATAACTAGTGCAAACTAGAGGATCCGAAAACCGGCAACTAAACCCACAGCTGCCTCTGGTAATCAATTCACTCAAACTCACCTTGATTGGAACCAATTCAACCCTACGGTTGGTCCACCGCACCAATAGATTCTTGAAGGTCAATCGAGAAATATTTGGAGAACACCGACTGAATCCCAAGGGGAAATGTCGACAATTCCGGAGTAACCTTGGTACGTTCCAAATACAAGAGTAGATGGGGTATCCTTGTTTCGTTCCAAGGTACACATCTAAGGAGTAGCCTCGTACGAGCGCTACGAGCAAAATTCCACAAGTTCTATTTTATCATCTCTCCCTAGATCTGAAAGAGAGGGAGCCTATTTATAGTCTAAGGGTGAAGGGGTAAGTGGCAGGCAGTGGCGGAGCCAGGAATTGAGACAAGCCGGGGCGAACAAATAAGGTTAAAAAATTGAACACACAAAAGGAGGTGTATATAGCAACGAAAATGGTTAACAGACATCAAATTTTCATAATTCACGAAGTACAAATACAAACAACATTAAAGGACATGATATGACTTGGAAGCTACTAAAAGTGTCGAGGTAGATAACCACGACGTTCCTTGTAGGAATCAAAACGTCGCATAATCTTCTTGTCATCGATTTTTGCAAATAACTCTTTCTCAACATAGCAAATCATCAGATTATTGAGCCAGTCATCACCTATCTTGTTTCGAAGATCTGTCTTTATGATATTCATGGCCGAGAAAACTCTCTCAACTGATGCTGTTGCCACCGGCAATGTGAGTGCAAGTGTAATAAGGCGATAGACCAATGGAAAGATCAAATGTTGTCTCTTCTGAACAACCTTGAGAGCAAGACCACTCAGATTATCACAAGCTATGAATTCAGAACTTCTCCTCATCACATCAACATATATGTCCAGTTCATCAACCAAGAGACAACAATCATGTGAAGAAAAATCAGCAGAGTACATAGTTGCAAGCTCAACTAGCTTCTCATTATCAAATCTGCTAAATGAGTCTCTAGGATCAAGGCAAGCAATGCATAATAGTAGCCGTGTTGAAGTTTCAGAAAATCTATGATTCATCTCAACTATGTTTCTATCAAGCACCTCATTAAAGATTTGTACCTTGTAATGATGCAAGCAAGTAACCATCTTGCGTGAGCTCCTTCGATAACCCCTAGCTGGAATGTTATCACCCATATTCGGCACTAAAATATTTCTGCCACCACAAAAATTAGTAGCAGCAAGCAAGAGAGGATCCCATCCATCATCTCTCAATCTTTGCAATAGACTTTTGACCGAGACAATCATATTCATAGCACTAACTATGTTCTGATCCTTGGATTGCAATGCATGTGATAAACCATTTGTTAAACCAAGCACTCGAAGCATCAAATGCAAGATAATAACAAATTCAAAGGTTTCCATGTATATCATATAACCTGAAGCCAAACCTCTCTCCTCAGTATCTGTCCCGTCATGAGAAATATTGAATAGCACTTCAATGACTGAATCCCACATTTGTTGAATCCGAATTAGAGTTCTATGGTGTGACCCCCAACGAGTATCACCTGGTCTTACTAGACTTGTCTCTTGATTTTGGCCTCTTCCCGACGAAATCTCCCCACTCTCTAGCTGTGCTACCAAACGATCATGATGCAATTGCAACAATGCATCTTTCTTCTTACAAGAGGCACTCACCTACAAAAAAGGGCATGTAGAAATTAGAGTTGATATATAGATTTCAAGAGGCGCTCACCTATATAGATTTCAAGACAACTGTTTGCAATTGTGTTCAGTAAAACTAACCATGTTGACAATCTTGTTTAAGTGACCAAAGAAATCACCAACTGATAGAACTCCTTTCACAACAGCCACAACCACCAATTGAAGTTGGTGGGCAAAACAATGCACATAAAAAGCATGAGGGTTATCTGTCAATATCAATGTTTTTAAACCATGTAGCTGCCCGCGCATATTAGAGGCACCATCATATCCTTGTCCTCTTAATCTAGACATGGATAAATTATGTTTAACAAACATTGCATCTAAAGATCTTTTCAAAGAAGCCGATGTAGTATCAAGAACATGCTGAACACCGAGCAATCTTTCTAGAATCTCTCCTTTTTGGTTCACAAATCTACAAGAAGAAAGATGTAAGAATAGGCATGTGATTTGTGAGAGAATAATAATTGAGTTGTGAGAGTATAATGAATGAGTTGTGAGAGTACAAACCTCACCATGACGGCCATTTGCTCTTTAATGGATACATCACGAGACTCGTCAACAAGTAGAGAAAAACTAGCATTCCCAAGCTCACTCAATATGACTTGTGTAGTCTCTTCTGCACATGCTTGTACTATATCCAGTTGGATTTCACGAGATGTCAATTGACAATTGCCAGGAGCATTCTCATTAATCACATTGGCTACATCCTTGCATCTTGCGCCATACCAATCCAACAGCTCACGGAAATTCCCCTTGTTCAAGGAAGTGCTAGACTCGTCATGCCCACGAAAAGCTAGACCTTGTTCAAGTAGAAATCTAATAACATCCACAACAGCCCTCAAACGAATTTCATACTGAATATGTGATTGCTCTTCATGAGAAGTGATAGCATATTCCACACTTTGTTTTTTATTTCTGAAATCTTCACAATATGCTCTTGCATTGTTGTGAATGCTGTTTGTTAAACCCACATGAGAATTGAAATTTTCCGGTCCTTTCTTCCAATTCTTAAACCCTGTCTTTGTGAAAACATCACCTCCATAGCGTGAACTAATGCTTGAGGACTTGAAGAGAAAACAATAGAAACAAAATGCAGCATCTTTGTCCACACTATACTCTAACCAATCATATTTGGTATACCATACATCTAGAAATGACCGCCAATCTCGCCCAAATTTTGTTTTCGGAAACATGTGTCCAATAACACGACTCGGGCCTCTCGATAAATATGCCCATCTCATTTTATCTCTAATTTCCGGTGTACCATATTCATCTATTTGTCTCCGAATTCCAGGATCAGCAACAACATTTGCTATATCAAATTCTTCACGAATTGCTTCTGGAGTGTGCTGCAACAATAAAATTGAATTCAAAATTGTGTGTTCTGCTATTGAGCTACTCTACATTCTACTCGCAAAACTGAAATCGACAATTGAAATCAAAAGGGGAGAAATAACCTCGTGTTCTTCTTGTGTCTGATTCTCTGCATCCATCTCTTCTGCTTCCTCTTCTTCTAGCTCACGTTCTGTCTCCATCTCTTGTGCAATCCACGCAGCTTCTTCGGGATCCATCGGCCGGCCAACGCCCAGCGGGGTAGCACGACGGTTGGAGTCAGAGGAGAGAGGCGCAGGCGCGGTGGAGCGAGGCCGGGAGGAGGCGCTGCACGGCGGGAGAGAAGGCGAGCGGCCGAGAAGTTGGGGGTGGCGCGGTCGCGCGAGGGCAGCCGGCTGGACTCGAGAGAAGAGGCGCATGCGCGCAGCACGCCAGGAGACAAGGCGAGCGGCGGCTGTTCTGCTCGGCCGCTCGGGTCAAGTTCCAGGCTCCCAGCGACCTAGGTCTGGCTTTCCCGTGGCCAAGCGAGCGACCAGCAGGATGGGCTTGTCCCGAAACTAAAATAGCCCAAGCCCAAACAGTTATGAGCCCAAAAAACGGTTCGTTTCATCGAGCGGCTAATACATCGAGCTTTAGCCCCGTTCGTCCATGGAACGCCGCCGCAAACAGGGAGCCGGAGTCTCTGCTCCGCCCCAGGGCAGCCGGGGCGACCGCCCCTCCTTGCCCCCCCGGTGGCGCCGCCTGTGGTGGCAGGAGGAGAAACATTGGTCAAAGGCCCTTTCTGCATAAGAGCAAGTACAATAAGCCCATGTAAGCGGGCTATAAGGAATTAAATAATATATTTGTGCTTAGTTGGATGAGAGAGAAGAGGAGAGAGAAGAGAAGCGGGCTACAAGATAGTAGCCAACTCCTGCAAGTGCTCATATGCACTTTGTGAGAGTGTAAGGTGGGCCATGTATTGACAAAATAATGCATGCATATAGTATACTATTGTACATGTTGGCTATAAGCTGGATATAAGATGACATGGCAATGCCTAATAGCCAGCAGTCGGCTCTATTATTAACCATGCTCTAAGAAGGATCGCTGGACGGTTCGACACTTGAAACGTTGTTCGTCCGGCGCCTAGTCTTCTCTGGCTTCAGGCGCTGGGGCGTGCTGTCTCCCAGGCGCCGGATGGTCTGACGCCTTTTGCCGATTCGTCTGGTGGGTTTGTAGAGGGACTAACAGACCGGGGCCGCACTTGTGTCGGTACGTGCTGGTAGGTATCCAGCGGCCTAGGCAGCGCCGGACGATCCGGTGTGGGAGGTGTCGGACAATCCGGCGGCCTGGTGTCTTCATTACGAGGAGGGCCGCAGTGGCGCCAGAAGATACAGGCAGCTGTCCGGCGTCCTAGAGTGTGTCGGACGATCCGGCATGCTGGCGCGGAATGATCCGGCAACTCGAGGGAAGCTCTTTCTTCGCCGTTTCTTCTTCTTCTTGCCCAGCTTATTTCTGATCTTCTTGGTCATCTTTGGCACCATCTTGGGGCTCTCTTGGCGGTGTGTAGCTCAGCACACATAGAACATTTGCATGAGGTAACACACAATTCACCACATCGTCGAATTCATAGAGAGATGTGAGCGAGGTCACCTTTTCTTTCATAGCCTTTGTAAGTGTCAGGTTCTAGGGGGACTTGCTGGAATTGGTTGGGCTGCATCACAATTTGTGTGTACATCTAGTGTTTTCGTTATAACAATCCTAAAAATGACTAGATCTTCGAGAATAACTTAATGTCAAAATGCCGAGCAAGCACTCCTTTTGAACCTGACATGTTTTCACGACTAGATCTTCGAAATGAACTTTTTTTTATG
Source organism: Alopecurus myosuroides (assembly GCA_028641055.1). Classification (NCBI taxonomy): domain Eukaryota; kingdom Viridiplantae; phylum Streptophyta; class Magnoliopsida; order Poales; family Poaceae; genus Alopecurus; species Alopecurus myosuroides. The sequence goes on from CM054061.1 coordinate 315,804,450, forward strand.
TTTAGTGGTGTGATTTATTGATCTAAAGAAGAAAGATGGCTCAGTTTATTAGAAAAACAATCCCCGAAAACCATACAACCCGTAAAAAGCTAGGACAGCGTGTGGCGAAGCATGTGACAAAAACACATGACAACAATAACAACACCGCACCTAGGCTTGTAAGTGGACACGCCCACAGGCTTACCGCTTTTGCCCGCTTAATTAAGTGGGACTAAGATTTTACCCACTTAATTCCCGTCTAGTTCCCATGGGACCTGTCTCGTCCGCTTAAAACCGCTTAACATTTCAAGCAGCAACCCTTCTCAACTCTACCCACTGACCAAGCACACCCAAGGCCACGAAGTAGTCCTGAATATAGGGTACTAGCCGCTTCGCCGCGCAGTCTGCTTGACGTCTAGTTCCCATGGGACCTGTCTCGTCCGCTTAAAACCGCTTAACATTTCAAGCCGCAACCCTTCTCAACTCTACCCACTGACCAAGCACACCCAAGGCCACGAAGTAGTCCTGAATATAGGGTACTAGCCGCTTCGCCGCGCAGTCTGCTTGACGTTTGCATGGCATGGCTAGTTCGTATTTGTTTGTTTTAAAAGATAGGAAACATGTCCATGCGTGGCAATGGGTTTACAAAATTTCTTTCTAATCCATATGAATATAATGCACGTGAAAATTTACGCGAGTATAAAATGTATTCACTTAGCATTTAAAAATATTAAAATCTAGCTTGCTAAAAAATTATAAATCAACATGTATATGTAACAGTGTCTTTGAATTTAAAAGTGAAGCTCTAAAAAATATAGACAACATGGTCGTTTTTCATGATTCTTTTTATATTATTCATATTTTTTAAGCGGCTATACAGTTCATGCATTAGGGATGTCATAAGTGACAATTGAACGAGTTCAAATATTTAAGGCCATAGCCTTCAATGTGATCTATTGGTCTCTAAAAATCAACTTTCGTCATTATATTTATTTGTTTTAAGACAACGGTAATAAACAGATGAGTGAACATATAGCATTATGATTTTTTTTCTTTATCTTTTTTACGCGAAGTATAACTTCTATTTATGTGCTTTGTTTCTGTCTAGTCGGTTAAATACTTTTTCGTCATTCAACCACGACCAAATGTCAATCCTAGATCATTCTGAGCAAGAGCGAGTTCCTTCCGGAGGAGCAAAGTCACCCAACTCCCTGCACCTAAACACTAAAATGAAAGAAAAAAAATGAACATGCAGAGCTAAAACGGCGACGCATATTCAACAAGTATAACTCACTATAACAATCAAGGGTGTTGGATTTCTCAAAATTACATGATATATTATTATGGTCTTGAATTATGAAAATGATAAAACTCATTTCCCAGCTACAAAAGAACCATCCGTATAACAACAAAGAATTATGAAGTTGCTTTAGTAATTTCTTATAAAAAAGAGCTATATGTAGGGGGGCTCGGCCCCAACCACACTCTTCAATTCCAAAGTGGGCCAGCCAACGCAATCAGGGGCAATCGAGGGCAGTTGAGTGCCAAAGACAGGACAATAGCTTCAGCGTTGTCATTTCATATAGTTCATCTCAGTTTACAACATCTAGGCTACCACGACAACCGTGAATGCAGAAATGCTACTCCTTGCCCAGTACTACAACTCTTGGTTCACCTCATTCAGCAGTACATAGTGATTGCTGCAGAAAGAATCAGCTTTCTCTAAGCTTGCAGCAGCTCCAGTCGCCGGATCCGTAGGACCTCCTTGCCCAGGATGCTGCAGCGCACCATTGAAAGCGCATGGTTCCCCCATATGTGGTTTTGGTAATTAATGACAATCCTTATGGACTAATGTTTGCATTGAGTTATCCTTGTAGATCTTGTCCATAGGAAATAATGGAGTTCATGTGTTGAACTCTACTAGCTTCCTTAATGGCCATTGTTATATTCATGGATTTATATGAAGAATGGTCTTGGTTTGAGTTGATCTTATTGCTAGTATGTCTTGAAGAAAATGATTAGGTGATCTTTCATTATCATCTTCAAGACATCATATTTAGAAGTGAGAAGCAAAGATACAAGGTTGATCAAGCAATCGATCAACACACAAAGCTACAAGTTGTACCAAGTGGGATTGTGTATCTCATGGTATGGTAAGCAATTGTCAATATAGCTTTGTGAACTAACCCATGATATGTGTGTGTCGCATCTCTATGTGTGGTTAGGTATCTTTCCATGGGCATGAGCCAAAAGGAAGATTTCTTATAACCCATGGACTATGTCGTCGTCAAGCGGTGTTTGTCATCTAGCTTGACGTGGAAGCTCAAGTGAAGCATCTAGAAGATATCCTATGCTTGATGCTTGCCACCCTTTTGGAGATTGTGGCCTTGTGAAGATTTGCCGACTTGCAAGTCTTCATCAAGCGGAGTTTGTGCTAGCAAGCGCAATCAAGAAAGAAGATCCAACTTAAGAGAGTCAAGATCGTCATCATCTAGCTCAAGTGGAATGCTCAAGGCAAAGGTATAATCTTGATAGGTTTTCTATTTTACCGGTCTCGTGTCTTTGGGAGACTGGGTTATTGTAACATCCCAAGTATGAAAAATAGCCATTAGAATGTTTGCTATCTGTTCTTTTATGTTTTGCATCATGGCATCATGTTCATTGCATTTGTTTTGCTTTGTTTTCCAATTGTTTTCCTCTGTTTTCTTTTGTTTTCACTTGTTTTCTATTTGAATTGCAAATCAAATTTCAAACCTTTTGTTTCATAATTGTGATGTTACAATTTCCAAAATGATATTTCAAATCAAAACAATCAATTGTTTCCATAAAAGTTGTGATTCCAAAACTGTTGTTTTGTTTCATCAAAAATTCATTTAATATCAAACCCTTTTCAAATTCAATTACAATTTCTTCCAAACAGCAACCATGTTGAATTTATGAGAATTACAAACCAAATTCTAATCCTTGTTGTTTCAATTAAACTCTAAGGTTCAACTATTTAAATCTTGTTTTCAATATTCACTTAATAATCAAATTCATTCAAATTGTATTCAAATTCTTTTGCATTTTCCAAACAACAACCAATTGAAAGTTATGGAAATTACAAATCACTCCAATCATTTTGTATCAAATAAACATGAATTTTAAACAAGCTTTTGAATTGCTTAAGTTCAAATAATCACTTAACTCAAATATTCAATTAAATTAATTATCTTTCCAAGACACAACATAAATCAAAAATCTTGGAAACAAAGGGATTGCAATGTTGCTGTTGCAATATTCCAAATCTATAAAATTCATTCTTAAATTTGCTACCCCAAAGCTATCTTCTTTCTCTTCCTATTTCTATTCAGCAAAAAAAAAATATAACAAAAAGAATAAAAAGGAACAAAAGGGAGAGAGAGACAGGAAGGCCCAGCCCAAACTCTCCCCCTTGGCCCATACCCCTTCGATGCTCTTCTTCCTCCTCGTACGGATTGCATCCACTGCATCCACGTATTCAGAGATGGAGCAGCAGACGGCTGCAGCATCACCTCCCCCTCTATAAACCCAGCTCGGTGCCCTAGCTCCCCCTCTAACCCTAGCTTTCTCCTCCTTCTCCCTCTCCCCCGCTGTCCTCTCCCTTCTCCCTCTCTTTTCTCTCTACTCTCTCTGCTCTGTATTTCTCTGTACCTGTACCTCCACCCGAAAACCCTTTCTTCCCTCAGGTGATCACCGGCGGTCTGTCCCCCTCCGAGCAAACGGTGGCCGGGAATGGATTCCCCCGGCCACCCTCTACCTCTCCACCCCCGCGGCGAGGGCCGGGAGGGCTCAGGTCGCCGCCGCCGTCAAGGTTTCCCGCCGGCCGCTGCACCTGCTCCGCCCCATCGCTGCCTCCTCTGTCCGCCTCCCTCGGTGAGCCCTTCGCCTCGATCCCCTTCCTCCCTCCTTTCTCTAGCCGCAGCACAGCCCAGCACACCCGCAGCCCACAGCACCCGCACCCCCCACGGACAGCGCCTACGGCGAGCGCAGCAACCGATCGCTGCCGTCGCTGCCTGTCTTCTCTGTCGCGAGTGCTTCATTCAGTTCAGTTAAGTCCGCCAAACTGAAACATAAGCCCCCCCCGCAGCCCCTTACTGTCAACAACACAGCACAGCACCCCACTGGTTCTGTTCCTTGCGCTGCGAGCAGAGGGGGTGGGTTCGAATCCCACCCCCCACGGGATTAAATCCCATTTTTTCTTTTTTTTCTTCACAACCCAAACAAATCCCTAATCACAGTCCAGTCCCCCATCTTCCTAGGCCCCTGCAATTTATTTTTTCCAAGTCCCTAGTTGATAAAATTGGCAGATTGCACCCCAAACTTCTAAAATGCATAACTATTTCATTTTAACTCCAAATTCAACTTTTTAAATATGTTTTCAATACCAAATTAAATGTTCTACCCAAAAATAAAATTTGTTTACTGTTTTGAATATTTTAAATTGATGAAATATTTGAATTCTTGTTCAATTCACTTAAATTTGCAAAATTCATAACTTGGGCATAAAAATTCCAAATTCCACAAACTAAATATGTTTTCCAATCAACTTTTCATGTACTTTCGAAATATCAACTTTGTGTACTGTTTTGAATAATTTAAATTGCTGAAAACAACTGTTTCTTAATTATTGCATTTAAAATTGCCAAAATAATAACTTGCTCATTTTAAATCCATTTTCAACAAATAAAATATGTTTTCCATGCTAAATTAAACCACCTTTTCAAATATAAATTTTATGTTCTGTTTTGAATAATTAAAATTGTGTAAATGATTTAAACCTTGTTTAAATCATTTAATATTGCTAAATTCATAACTTGGTCAAACTAATTTCTTTTGGGACATATAAAATATGTTTTCAAACCATAAAAGTATAAGATTTTCAAATATGAATCTCACTTAATGTTTTGCACAAATAAAAATTCAAATAAGTTCATGTTTGAATTAAATTCATTTAATTCTTGCTTAAACTTGTTTAATTCATAAATAATTTATTTGAAACCCTTTTTCAACAAGTGAAACATGTATTCCAACTAAAATCTTGTGTTCTTTTCAAATATGAACTTTGTTATCTATTTTGAACAATTAAAAGTGTTGAAAACAACAAATGCTTGTGTAACACTTTTAAGAAACCAAAATTCCATAACTTAATAAATGAATTTCCAAACTTGGTAAACCTTATCTCAAATTGTTTCTATTGTTGTTTTCCTTCTGTTTTCCTCATCCATGCATCATGCTAATTCACTTACACATGATGATTAGTTGTAGAACAATTAATTCAACCTTAATTCATGGGCTTTCCATATGCAATCCAATTGCATATGGGTCCATTTAAACATGTTATGTTGTCAACTAGTTTACCTTTGATGCATAAATTAATTTGCCATGCATCATCCCATGATTGTGCATTATGCTATGTTATTGACTGTTCGTCTCTTTTCGATTGTGTGTTTGCTTCTTCTCGAATAGACGACGACGTTGAGACCGACGATGTTTACGATACTACTTCTGAGGATTTAGCTCAGTACCAGGCTACTGGGTTTGCAGGCAAGTTATCACTCACATGAACCATTGAGTTCCTTTCCACACTGGTTACCGATACTATCCATTGTCTACTTTTGCTAGCCCTATGTATCGTTGCTTGTTCTCCGAACCTATCACATGATATCCTGAACCCTGATATTGCCTCACCTCCACACCTATAACCCTTGTTTGTTGCCTTAGTCCTACTAGCATGCTTAGGGTTGCTTGTGCTCGAGTCTGTTGTCGGTTACTTCTTGTACCTTACTTATTTATGTTCTATGGGCTCGGGTTAAATCAATCAACCTGTTAATTCTATGAATAATAATAACATGCTGATAAGGCACCGGCAGGAGGCCCTGCGTGGTTTTGAGGCCTGCTAGTGTCGACCCTAATTAGGAAAAGGGTCTTGTCTACTGATCCATGATGAGCGCACTACCCGCATGTGGGAAGCGTGTATGGGCGCCCCCCTCAATTTGACTCGATTCACATCTCGTCCAAATCGCCTCATTTAGTTCGGGTTTTCCATTTGCCACATGCATGTTTTTGCGAGCCCAGGCCAGGGTGGAACTTTTGTAGTCGGCATATAGGGAGACACGTTCTTAGAGTGCTATGAGGGTCCCCTTTTCTTCGTGGGGCTCGATTAGCCGTGCGCTCAAGGTGCTTTGGGCTTGATGCGAAGAAGAGTTGGGTTGTGTTGAGTGCCTCGCTTGGTGGAAGTGCATTTCCTATCTGGCGGGGTATTCTTACGTGTACGGCTAAATTGGTGCATCCCTGCAGGGTTAAATATTCTCGAGAAGCCGTGTTTTCCGCGGTTATGGACTACTTGGTGAAAGTACTGGCTAACAAGTACTCAGAACAACTTATACCTAATGATTAACAACCTTACACCCAATGATTAACAACTTGACTAGTAATAGGCTTATTGACACAACAATCTGAGCCATCATTAATCCAACTGTGTGGGTTATCCTCAGATTGCTTCTTTGGATAAGGGGCGAGATACAGGATGGGTTTGTTTGAGGTTAGTTGATAGGTTGGTTACGATACGCTATCTTATCTTCTTTCTGTTTAGCAGGAAGTGGTAGTAACTCTGTAGTTGGTTAGAGCAGCCAGTTGCAGCATCTTTTATATCCCCTTTCTTCCGTTGAACCCAAAGCATCTGTGCTTGGTGTTGACGGGTTACACTTTGGTGAACTGTGAGTCTTGCTTGCCTGTATGTTTATGTACTGACCCCTTTGGGGCTGTGGTTTCCGCAGACGACGTTTCCGAGGATCCCCATGGTGGCTACTACGTGGAGTATGACGAGACTGCTGACGAGTAGATAGCGGACCCGGGCAGGATCCGAGACTACGTGGATGGGCTCCGTCTTCTTTTCATTGCCGGCCTCTTAGGCCTATTTGGTTCTTGTCTGTACTCAGACACTTTTGTCGTGGGATAATCACGGCAGACGTTACCGGGGGTAACTTATCTTGGGGCAATACGACACAGGCGTTTGGGAGAGGGTTTAGCTCAAAGGAAAACATGATGATGAACTTCGATATGGTAGCCGGCAATCAAGTCGCCGGGTCTCCGATCTCAAGATAATAGCTCGAATCACGTGTTACACTGGGTGTTCGATATTAGGCGATATCACTAGAACTCTTGGCCCTCTCTCAACTAAACCTAGGGGTCGGTTTATAAAGCACCCGTACCCCCTGGCTTGCCCTCCAAGGCGCACCCTGAATCCTACCCGAACACCACATACAAACCCTAACTTTCCTTTACCATAACCCACAATCCGGGTTACGAGGCCTACTAACTTGGGTCTTCCAGAAGTTTCTTTATCCTTAGCCGGGTTGTGCGCAGCGTCCTTTAGGCCGGATTACACCTTGGAGTTGGCCTACCGGGTTATTATCCCTCCATCAGTAGTCCCCAGAATAGCTTGGGCTTCACGGATCCCTCCTCGAAGCGCTCGCTATTCCCTGCAAAAATATTACACGTGCAAGTGTATGAAGGCCGGGTTAAAGTGCTTTAATAAATAGCTAGGCTCAACTCCACGGTGGCCATATAGTAACCCGGGTTTTTTCCAAACACTGGGCTTAGCTTTCCGGGTCTAAGCCTTGATAAAAATGCCAAGATCCCATACTTCACTCGATAATTGATCTTGATATCATGGAGAATATCTCCTTCCTATTTCTGTCCGGATACCTCGTTCAACACTTAAAGCGTATCTCGCAAAACTCAAACAGATAGCCGTTACTCCGTAACTCCCGGCTCCCACCCGTTGAACTGAGCTTATCCACTCGCGCTATTATAAATAGGCTCTTTAGGGTAACCCGAACCCCAACGGCTCATTTTCCCCCATTCTTCTTCCTTTCTCCCTCAGCGCTCAAGCTCAGAGAACGCCATCACGGAAACCTCGCGCGCATCGCCGGAGCCTATCTGCCGCCGGCTACGCTCCGCCACGGTGCGCTCTGCACCACCGCCCAGATCCACCGCCAGACCCCCGACCTGCCCGCCGGGAATCGCCAAGGGGCACCAGGCTTGCGCCATTTGCCTCCGTCGATCTTCACTACGATCTCCTCCAGTAAGCCTCTCTCACCCATTAACTGGCCTCCGCAATTTCTTGATTTCCTTCAGATTAGATCTAAGTCAACCCGCCGGTCATTTTCCTGGTCGCGCCGAATTAGGTTGCTCATATTCATTCTAGCTCATCCAATGAATTAGATATAGACTTTATTTCACTTTCCTACCGCCCATAGTCGTTAATTTTACCAAAAATCCAGAAATGGAATCTCCGATCTGGGCTCGGGCCGCCCAATTTTTCCGCCCTTGTCTCTGTCACCCGGAAAATCCTCCCGTTTCCGGTTCTTTTTATTCGCAATAAGTACCTGCGCAACCATCCACCACCCTCAAAGGCTCTTTCGACGCATATGCCTCCATAATTTTTATTATGATGCTTGATACCCGGATAGTTTGAACCTTGCTCTGCAAATCGATACCCGGATATTATGCAACTTCCATGTTGTCTCGACATCATGCGCCAATACTCGACCGGCTTACAGTTTCCGAGTCTTATTCCTTATGCCCTTCTACCTTGTGCTTTGCAGGTTACACCCATGGCTCCTAAGAAACAGGGAAAGCAGCCGACCAAGGCCAAGACCACCAACTCCATATCCGCCAACTAGGCGCGATCTACGGTCACCAAGGCCAAGTTAGAAGAACTGGTCGAGCTAGGGGTTCTTCCCCCCCAAGAGGATATCCAGTGGAGGGCGCCGGGCAACGAGACCCGGCCTACCCCAGCAAAAGATGAGGTAATATGCTTTGTGGAGCACGTGACCCGGGGCTTCCGTCCTCCGGGTCACCCTTTCTTTCGCGATATTCTGAGCCACTATGGCCTTCGTATATTTGACATAGGGCCTAACTCTGTGTTAAATATCTCCCATTTCATCATTCTCTCCGAGTCATACTTGTGCACTCCGCCAAGTTTGGCTCTTTTCGTCGAGCTTTTCCAGTGCAAACCGTGCCGTGAAAGCGGTGACGGGGCACTTCTCGCTTGCGGCGGGGTTTCTATCCAGCGCCGCAAGAATTCTCTGATGCCACCTCTTACCCTCAACTCCCACGTCAAACATTGGCAGCTCTCATACTTTTACTGCCGAGACACTTCCCCACCCGGCCAAAAGAAACTGCCGGGTTATTCAGAGGGCCTTCTTGACATCTCCGAGAATTTTAATGCCTTTGCTCCTGACTCGGACAGGGAGGCGATTCAACCCTTGCTAGCCAAAATCTCTATTCTTTCGGCCCAAGGTCTCATTGGGCTTAACCTGGTGAAAACTTGGGTCGATTTCCGGATCCAGCCTAACTCCATCCGCACAAAGTTAATGTGCGAGTATTCGGGGCATACCACAGACCCGCTCCGGTACTCTACCAACAGCTTTGCGGCTGGCGACACCAACAAAACTATCAAAAGTTTTCTGACAGAAAAGCTAGAGGTAATCCGGAACATAGCCGGATTAGAGCCCTTCACACTCGAGAACCCAGCCCCTAAGGTAAAGATCCGATTTCTATGCTTTTACCTTCGCTCTTTTCACTTGGCACAGCTGGTAACCCTTGTTTTTATACCTTCATTTCAGGCTGATGATGATTTTTGGAAGGTCGAAACTTCTCCTAGCTCCGAAAGTCTAGAGGAGCAAGAAGATGCCGTTAACTCGGACGAAGGTGCACTCCGGGTTTCATTTAGTTCCTTTAAGCTCGTCATGTCTCGTTCTTCATTTTCCAACTGTGACCTTGATAACTTCCAGAGCAAGAGGACAAGGACGAAGAAGAAGAAACTGACGGCAAGGTAGAATCCGCCAGTGATGAGGAGGAAGTGGAGCCGACAATCAAAGTCGGATCTAAGAGAAAACCCCGAGGGGTCGTCTTCAAGGTTTCATATCGTCTTCTTGTATTCGATTCGTATTCCTTTGATGATACACATGACCTAACTTGACATTATTCCACTGGTCGTATTTGAAGGAGTCGCCCATGACCAAGCGCAGAGCGACTCGAAATTACCCGGGTGATGATGCTCTCAACCCGGGTATTCCATCGTCTCCGACTCGACGCGCTGGTATTTACCTTATCCTTTCTTGAATGATAAAATATTCCTAAACCATTCCCTTACAAAATCTTGCTTGATGTTTTTTCAGTTTCGTCCGGATCCAGCAGCGAATTCCCTGCGGATTATGCGGTGAATCCCGGGTAAAGTTCTTTTCCTGACATTCTATCACATTTTCATCATCTTTTCCTGGTTACATGCTAACTGCTCACTCATACTGTCTATAGGGCCACGGTCATTATTAGTGACCAAGAGGATATGGAGACTGATGACCCGGGTAAGGGGAAACCGACTGATAATATGACAGCCGCAGCTGGCGGCGAAGAACAAGTGTCACCAATAAACCCGACCAGACAAGAAGCCGAGTATCCGATAGCCTCGCACGCAAGCGAGAAGCAAAAGGCTGCAACTTTGGGTGCGGGAGGAGAGGCACCAGATTCCGACATTCGTATGACCCGGATGCCGTCTCCCGCTAAGAAGAAAACTCCTTCTCCGAGCTTCCAAGACCCCGGGTCCTCTAACATGGGTAATGATACTTTTGATCAGCTGATGAACACTCTCCTTACTATAAAGACCTCAGAGAGCAATATTCTGGAGCGCATGGCCACAGAGCACCAGGTAACAATACTTGATATCTCGCAGTGTACGCCTAGTCCCCAAGTTCCGAGCATAACTTGTTTGAAGTTGTGCTTGGTACTTTATGCGATATTCAGCTTGCCATAATGCCCGACTGATACTTGTGCTCCTTGTTCCTTACAGGCGCAGATGACCCGGTCTGATGAAATTGTGCTCAAGACCGAACAACTTCTTCTTGCCGAGGTAAAGCGGAGAGAAGCCCTTGAGGCTGACGTGGAATCCTTGAAGAAGGATGTATCTAAATATAAGAAGAAGTACAATACTGCTCAAACCGCACTGAAGAAATTATCGGACCAGGTTACCGATACCTATCGCATCTTGCTTAGTAAGTTTTTGCTTCCGAGTGACTTCATGCCTTTGCTTTATTACATGATACTCGGGATTACTGATATGTCCCTCATTTGTTTCAACTGCAGGTGCCAACCTTGCGGCCCCAGAAGAGGATGCCATTGCAAAGGCTAAAACTTTAAAGACCGTGCTCCGGACTTTCTTTGCCGGCACAAAGTTTATACTGGACGCCGTGAAGTGGCCTACTGAGGTATACCCGGGTGAAGAGAATCTTATCCAAGCTTGCTCCACCGTGCCTGGCTGGATTGAGATCTGGAAACGTTCGGCATGCCGGATTGGCATGACCCGAGCCTTTACATTGGCTAAGGCTTATTTTCCGAAGCTTGATCCGGCAAAGCTGATATCCGGGTTTCCGGAATTCAAAGCTGATGGCTCCAAGTTTGCACCCAAGGACTTCAAGGCCATACAATCCGCAGTGCGTCACTCGGCAACCACTTTGGCCGATAGTATGGATCTGAACATGATTATGAGTGCGTACGATGCTGAAGGCAAAATCGTGAAGGAGGTCGCACCCCCGCCCTTTGATATTTTGGGGAAATGGACTGCTGACTCGGCCAGGAAGAGGGAAGAAACTGCGAAGAGAGAGGCCGAGTTGGGATCAGAGCCAACCACCTCTACACCAGCTGTCCTTCCGCCTGTCCGTCCTGACGCGAAGAATCCGGGTGATGATGCCGAGAGAGCTAAAGAGCAAGTCCAGGACCAAGACCCGGAGGGCAAGGGCAAAGACGTGGACCCTACTCAGGAAGCCGAATAGGCAAATGCCATCATGATACTTCGATCATCTGATGTTTTTATTCAAAACAAGTATTCTTTTGACGGTGCGCCTGTGCACCCTTGATACTGGTATCGCAATTTTTAATGTACTTTAATTCCGTGATATACTTCGTGCCTTTCTAGGCCTTTCGATGAACTTGATACTTGTCTATTTTCGAACTTATTCTTGATATCCAACTTTCTTTACATTTCTTTGTGTGAGACTCGTTTTCCGAGTATCGTGAGTTTTGACAGGTGAACTTTTCTTTAAGTCCCCAAGTCCCCACGACTCGGACATTGGGGTCTTTCGAGCTTTGCGACAAAACAACTTGATTCTGTTTCGAAACCCACAGTCCCCAAGACCCGAATATCCGAGTCTGTGGTGTGTGGTCTTTTCGAAGAGAACGAACTTGTTGTTGCTAAGACAAAACCCAGAGTTGTTTCACATAGATAATGAAGTTACGCTTGATAAACGTTGAGTTTCCGGCTATTAGCCTTGTACTCTGCATAACTTGTGGTTTAGATGACCCTTTTGACTATCTTGTACTATAAGCCGGCTTTCGCGTGGATACCATGTTGTTACATCTATACGAAAACAAGATCAGGCAGGTCCCATTGGCCTTCATGGCTGATTGTAATCGTAAGCGAGCAAATCATGCCACTTTAGTGCGAGTCACATCGAGCTTAAGTAAGAAAATTCAAGAAAATTTGGCTCCTTTGTCCGGTTATAAGATTGCAGCCGTACTCGTTTGCGAGTAATCGACCCTTATAACTCATAGGCATCTAGGCCGGGTCTTTGGGTTTGTAACTGTGCTATTCGAGCAATCAGCCCCCAAGACCTATATATATATATGCAACACACTTGATGATACTGATGTACTGATAGCAAATAGACAAATATTTACCTTTAACCGAAGCAAAGATCGTAATAAAATAAGACTTGATAACCCTCTCTTTATTGATATGAGAAAGTTTGGGTCAGCAAGCCGCCTCATTAAAAACCTTCCAGTCCCCTTAGGTACCCTGGGTAGGAAAAGAGCGCGTCTGAAACCTGCTGCCTGTTACATTGTTTTAATTCTTCTTGGAAATCGGTCCCGAGCTGACGTGACCGATACACATTCTCCACTTGTTAGACTTTTTCATAATGAGTACCGGGTTTGCTAGCCAATCCGGGTGAGGCGTCTTCATATCGCGGCTGGCTGCAAACTGTCGTACGATTTCTTCTCATGCGCCTGACTGTTTGGAGGAATCATCCTTGATGAAAGCTACCATCTTAACATCTTGTGCTGCCTTGGACTTTACTCTTTCGCCTTCAGTGCTTGGCCTTTTCGATGCGGTTCTGTCATCCGGGTCTGCTTGAGACCGGTAATGCTTGAGTTCCTCTTTTCTACAGGCTTGCTCGGCCATTGCTGCGTCTCCTTCATCGCATTCAGCTGCTATATCTCGATTTCCATGTATGGTAATGGTCTGCTTAGGACCCGGTATTTTTAGCTGTAGATACACATAACACGACCTTGCCATGAATTTAGCATAAGCCGGCCTTCCGAATAGCGCGTGATAAGGACTGCGCAACTTAACCACCTCGAAAGTAAGCCACTCAACTCGATAATTGTCCTTTGATTCCCCAAAAGCTACCTCCAATGCGATTTTTCCCTCGGGGCATGCTGAATGACCCGGTACTATGCCATGAAAAACTGTCGTACTTTTTTGGAGCTGAGATTCCTTGAGACCCATGCGTAGAAAGGTTTCCCAGTACAGGATATTGATGCTGCTTCCTCCATCCATCAGGACCTTTTTCAGTTCATACCCATTGACCTGTGGTGCAACTACCAATGCTAAGACTCCCGGGTATTCTATTCTTTCCGGGTGATCTCTTCTGCTCCATGTTACATCCTGTTCTGACCACCTCAAATATCTCGGGACAGCCGAAGAAACTGAGTTGACCGCTTGCTTTAGTATCTTTTTGTCCTTGTTAGAACCTCCTGTTGTATGCACGTGATATTGACCCAACTGTTTGGGGTTAGCTTGGAAACCTCCAGCTCCCCCTTGATTGTTGCCTTGATTTCCGGCTGCCGGGTTACCGGCTGGGGGTGGGCCATTGCCCGGGTTTCCACCTGGACCCGGTCCTCCTCCCCGGCCTGCTCCTCTCATGGCTCTGTTCACTTCCTCGTTCTTCCATCTCTGTAGATCGGCGCATTGCTCCAGGGAGTGATTAGCCGGCCTGCCGTTCCTACTGTGCTTCGGGCACGCCATTCTAAAGATGTCCCAATTGTTGCTCGGCCTTGGCGGCCCTTGATAGTTTCCTCCATTGTGGTTTCCAGAGTTAAAATTTCCTTCTGCCCTGGGTCTCGAAGAACCGGCTTCCGTGTTGGCGACAAACTCGGAGCCTCCTTCAAACGGGCGCTTGTTTTGGCTATTTCCGTTGTTACCCGGTGCTGATCCATTGCCGGTTCTTCCACTATTACTTGCGTTTGCTTTTGCTTTTTTGTCATCAACTTCCTCTTCCGTGGTATCTGTTGCAGCGTGTTTGTTGCACGCATCCATCAATTCTCCCATCGTAACCTCTGAAGCATTCCGACTGGATTTCATGCGAGTTAGCTTTTGCACCAGAGGCGTATACTTGCATGTTTTCGCCATAGCTTGTAATGCATCCTTGGGCTGAATATCTATGGACGAATGAAGTATCTCCATAACCCGGCGCACCCAACTGCGCGCCGACTCTCCTTTCTTCTGGACGCATCGTTCTAGGTCATCGATAGTGAACAGCTTTCTGCACGTCCCATGAAAGTGCTTGACAAACGCGGTTTTCAACTCCTCCCAGGACTTGATCGACCCTTCCGGCAGATTGGTGAACCATAACTTCGCTGCTCCTTCTGACATCATAAAGTACATGAATTTGGCTTGGAGATTCTCGGATGCATTGCGAATTGACATTGCCATCTCATAACTGCTCAACCATGTTTCTGGATCCATAGTCGGCTCGTAATTCACTACCTTTCCTGGTTCTTTGAACTTTTCCGGGTAAGGTTCAGCCCTGATGTTGTCCGAGAGACACTTAGGTCCTGCAAGAATGGTAGAAGCTGGCCTTACTCGGGAAACATGTGATCCTGTGGGGGGCACAGCGGGACGCGGTGCTGCTGGTAATCCATATACTACAGACCCGGCCCCGGCCCTCCTGGCCCTGGAGCTATCCACAACAACTTGCGCCGCTGATGCTGCTGGTACCGCCTGAACACGGGGAGGAGGCAGCATTTGCTGCCGCTCTTCCCTCCGCCGTGCTGAACTTGTTTGGATATTGCCGGTATTGCCACGTTGCTGACTGGCGTATGGCGTCCCATGCATTCCACTTCTGTGATCCGGATAATTAGCTTGCTGCGCCACCGCGGTATGCAGCATATCTATCGCCCTCCGGGTCTGCTCTGCGTGGGGCGATTCTCTCACAGGGATTTGATTCAATGCAAGTGTCGCTGCGTACACGTTGTCCATGGGATTATTGTAATGACCTGCAGGTGTATGAAAACGCGATGGTGGTGGCGGTGGCAAGGTGTTGCCGGTCGTAACCCCGGTCTGTGGCAAGGGTAACCCGGCCTGCTCGTTTGCCGGATGTATTCCTGCGGTTGCTGGCTGAGGTGCGGTTCCTTGGTTCGTCGCTGGGATCGGTTGGTCTTGAGGCGTGATAAACAGCGCAGCCGGATTTATTACCCCACCCAACGCTGGTAATCTGGTTTGGTGCCTTTGATGTATTCTAGTTGTTTCCTCTCGGAGCCGGGTTTCCAGTGCGTCCAGCTCACGTTGGCGCGTGGCCATCCCTTGCTTTTCTGCTTCTACTTGCCTTCTTTGTTGCTCCAATGCGCGACGGGCTACATCTAGATCCCTAGCATGTTCTGCCGCGTTCTCTGGGGTGATAACCGTGGCAAGAACTGTGGGATCTAGGATCAGATTGTTATCGAACAGGGCCGGGTGTCGCGGATTTGAAGGACCCGCCCCTGGTGTCCGGTTTGCTAGGAATCCGAACGTATTTGCCTGCAACTCCTCGTCTGCTGCGCGGCTGGTAACCGATGCCGATTCTCCATCCACCCGGATCAGAACCGGGTTTCCGTTAGCCGCACCCTGCTGTTGGGCCAACGCTTGAGCTGCCCCGACTGCGGCCGCGGTCACGTTCTCTTGATTGAGGTTGGCCGCGGGAGCCGTGTAGACCGCAACTCGGCGTATGATGCTTGGCGCAAATTCATGCTGTTCCTCTTCGCTGTTATTTTCCTCATACCGGTTCTCTAGCAGATCCAGGATGGACTCGGTATCATCTTCTCTTTCAACCCGATCACGCGGGGTCCATGCCGGCTCCTCCGGCTGTTCCCACTTCGTGACGGGTTCTTCCGTCGGATCTGCCGTTCCAACTGATTCTTCTCCATCTGATTGGATATAAGTGGCCTCCCCTGACACAGAATCAGATCCAAAATTGTCAGGGATCGAACCGGAAGTACGTACCATACCGATGAAGACGCTGATCCGGCCGATTGTCACGACGGATCCGGATTCGAGGTGATCCGACTCTGGCCCCCAGCCGGAATCGTCCACCATCTTCTCTCCTTCGTGGTCGATGTAGATCTCGCCGACGACGAGATTCTCCATGTTCTTCCGAGCTTCTCCCGTGATGTAAACACCTTTGGACGCAGGCCCCATGGTGGGCGCCAACTGTCGTGGGATAATCACGGCAGACGTTACCGGGGGTAACTTATCTTGGGGCAAGACGACACAGGCGTTTGGGAGAGGGTTTAGCTCAAAGGAAAACATGATGATGAACTTCGATATGGTAGCCGGCAATCAAGTCGCCGGGTCTCCGATCTCAAGATAATAACTCGAATCACGTGTTACACTGGGTGTTCGATATTAGGCGATATCGCTAGAACTCTTGGCCCTCTCTCAACTAAACCTAGGGGTTGGTTTATAAAGCACCCGTACCCCCTGGCTTGCCCTCCAAGGCGCACCCTGAATCCTACCCGAACACCACATACAAACCCTAACTTTCCTTTACCATAACCCACAATCCGGGTTACGAGGCCTACTAACTTGGGCCTTCCAAAAGTTTCTTTATCCTTAGCCGGATTGTGCGCAGCGTCCTTTAGGCCGGATTACACCTTGGAGTTGGCCTACCGGGTTATTATCCCTCCATCAACTTTGTTTGTTTCCGCTGCTATGTAATGATGATATGTTGGGACATGTGTCCTCTGGATGATTGTATCTGCTATTCTCTGCCCTAGTGAGGGCCAGTTGCAACTTATTTCCATCTTTTGTGTCTTAGAGATATGTTGTGGTATCATTCCGTTTAACGCCGTTGACGTACCATGTGTGAATGGTATGAAGTACGTCAATGGTAGTATCCTGATCTCTATGGGATAGTTTACATCGACGATGGAATAGTAGAGTTTGGTTGTCGCACATAAGTGCTGGCCTACTCGTAAGAGGATGCGGGAGCAGTTAGGCCCCATAATCCAAGCATCTACTATCCAGTTCGGCCGGTGAGTATCCCCTAGAAGTCAGGGTGCGACAGTTATAGGATAGATAGTCGTACTATCAAGAGGGGCTCTCAAGTGAGTAACTCGATCGAATCGTTATGGAGAGCTCAAACCTTTGCATACTTTGCATATCATCTTTCTTGGTTCTTATTTGGCTTTTGTCTCCTTTGGGTTTTAGTTCTTGTCGTGATCTTCATGACAAGCCTTGGTTTCTCGAAAACGGTTTTCGTAAGAAAAACTTGTTGCGTTTTCGGTGGTGAAAATATTCCGTTCAGCTTTGAGAATGTTTCCACACCTTCCATGTGTGGTAACTTCTCCATACTTTGAGGTATCAATATTTTCAATGCATTTGGATACTCCTTGCTGTTATGTTTCCAATGCATTTGGATTCACCTGATTCGGAGTTCATTCGCAAAAGTTATGTGAGTTTTCGTGTTGGAGGTTTTACCGGTTGTTTCTTTTAGAGAGGTTAAACATTTCTACATTTGGTTTTAATTTCCATTGTTGGGCAGTGATGTTTCTCTGCATGATCTTGTAGAGTTTTTCATTGCGAACTCAATGAGCCAAAGATCATCGAAAACGGAGTCCGGACGCAAAAGTTATGAAGTTTCTAGTTCAGCCATTTTCGGTACTCACATGAACCGGATTATTGGAAACCGGATTATTCGGAGCAGACCGGATATTCCTGTTTGGCGATTTTCTGACCATATTTCACACTGGCATGGACCGGATTATTTGAACCGGATTATTCGGGGCATGCCGGATATTCCGGTTTGGGCAGTTTTCGGACCATATTTCTCACAGAAGTGAACGGATTATTTGGACCGGATTATTCACTTCGGACCGGATATTCCTGTCGGACTGGATTATTTGGTCCAGTTTTGAACCGGATATTTCGAAATATCCTGCTCGGATTGCACACAAAACGGCTAGTTTTTGTGGGGACCTATTTAAGTGGGCTTTCTTCCCCATTGGTCCCCAAGTCTTCCAAGCACGTTTTTCCCCCTCTCTCCCACCATTGTTGACCTTGGAAAGCTTGCCCCTCTCCCAATCCCTCCTATGATTCTTGCATATCTTTGAGGGAGAAGGTAGAGGAGAGCTAGATCTACATTTCCACCAATCCATCTTCCTTCTTAGTGAGGGAAACTTAGTAGATCTTGATCTTGGAGTTCTTGGTGTTTCTCCTCCATTGTTCTTCCTCTCTTATTCCCCCATAAGCATTTGTTGCTTTGTTGGAATTTGAGAGTGAAGGATTTGAGCACTTGTGCTCTTGCCATTTGCATCGGTTGCATCGGTTTGCTCTCTCCACGAGGATTCGTGGAAGTTGAAAGTTTGTGAGCTTGTTACTCTTGGGTCTTGGACCCTAGGCGACTTGTGGTGTTCTTGGGAGCCTCCAATTGAGTTGTGGATGCGTGCCCCAAGATTGTGGTGACACCGAGAGCCTCCAATTAAGTTGTGGATGCGTGCCTCGGGTTTGAAGGTTGCCAATAGTGGAAGGTGAACTAGGCCTTTGTGGCGGGGTTCATCGGAGAATAGGGTGAGGCCTTTGTGGCGTTCAGTAGGCCTTTGTGGCGAGCTCACACCCCTCCAACGAGACGTACTCCCCTTTGTGGGAGGAACTCGGGAATACATCATCATCTCCGTGTGCCTCGGTTATTTCTATACCCGAGCCTTTTACTTATGCAATTTACATTGTGATAGCCTTCGAGCTTGAAGTTATATATCTTGCTATCACCTTGTTACTTGTCTTGCTTAGCATAAGTTGTTGGTGCACCTAGTTGACCCTAGAATATTTAGGTTGTATGCTTGTTAATTTAAACACCTAGTTTATTTCCGCATTTAGCAAGCTTTAACCGGAAAAGTTTTAATCGCCTATTCACGCCCCCTCTAGGCGACGTCGTTGTCCGTTCAATGGGTATCAGAGCCTCGTCTCTCTTTATTAGGCTTTAGATCCTAGAGAGTACGATGTCGTTTAGAGAAATAGAACATGATCCCGCTTTTATATTCTATAGTAGAAATTATGATGTTTGGAAAATTCGCATTCTTAATTTTCTTGAGGACACGGGTCCAAAGTATGTTAAGAGAATTGTAGATATGGATTTTCCTCCTCCAAAGGATTCTCAAGATTTATCTTTAGAGGATGAGGAAAACTCTTATCTCGATACTCTTGTATCTAATGGTATCTTTGCATTTTGAGCGATGTAGTTATTGAATCAATCATGCCTTTTCGGAACGCTCATGAGCTATGGACAAAACTTCAAGATATATATGATGTGTCCAATATTATTGAGGATAATTGTTCTCCATCCACTTTCGGTCGTGATGAGTTCACATCTTTCTCCACTCCACCAACATGTGATTTGTCACAAGGTAATGATATGGTGAGTGGTGATAGAAATTGCATTGTAGATAGTGAATTTACTATTGAGTATACTTTATCTCTATCTCATTGCAACATTCTATCTTTGGACTTAATCTCTTCTAGCACTCAAAATTCCTTACATGCTAGTATTGATAGTCCTTGCATATCATGTAATATTTGTTTAACTAAATCTCATGATGATATGCTTCTTATGTCTTGTTTTCATACAAACAATGCTTCCATTTCCTCTAGTACTTGTGTGGCTAACAATGTAGAGGAATCCCAACCTTTGTTGGAACAATACATGGACCTCAATGGAGCTTCATGCTTTCTCTCTTCATCACCTTCCTATCCCCACTTGTGCCTTATGGCTAGGGATTCAAAGGTATCTCCACCTTTGGAACCCACTATATCTTGTGATGATGAGGATGAGGATTTATCTTGTGGAGAGTATGAGGATGAGGCCTCCTTAATGGAGAAGGGTGAGTTGGTTCTTCTTGATCTCCCTAAAGGTAGTAAAGCTATCACTCCTTTTAGTGAAATATTGGCTTTTGCTATTTATAGCGCTAAAATCATTGAAAATAAAGGTGAGATTGAAAGAAGTGATGCCGATGAAAAGGCATCCCTCACTACGTCTCTTGAGGAAGAGTATGAGCTCCGAGTTACTCTTGAGGAGAAACTTGAATCTATCGAGGAGCTCTATAATGAACAAATAACCTATCTCACTAAAGCACGTGACCATACCAATGCTAAATATAAAGTGCTTAAAAATGAAAAGGTTGAATTTGTTGTTGGCAATGCTAATCTAATTGAGGAAAACTCTAGGTTGAATAATGAGCTTGCCAAGTTGTCTTCTTCTATTTCAAATGATGCTTGTGCTACTAACTCCACATCTTGTGAAGCATCTATTTTGAAGGAGAATGTTGAGCTAAGGGCTCAACTTGAGCTAATGACTAGCAAGTATGGGAAATTGGAAGAAAGTCATGAAAAGCTATCTAGCTCTCATGAGGATCTTCTAGAATCCCATACCAAGCTAAAATTAGCTCTTGAGGCTATCACTACAAAGGTAACATCTTGTGAGCCTCATGTGGTTACTAGCACAATATCTTCTAATAATGCTATATTGACTTGTGCTCGTATTAGTAATTCATCCTCCCATAATGTTTCTACATCTTGTGATGAATTTCTTTCCTTGCCTTGTTGCTCTAACAATGAAGCATCTACTTCCTCTAGCTCTTGTGTTGATTCTAACCATGTAGAGGAAAATAAAGAGCTCAAGGCCCAAGTCACTTCTTTGAAGAAAGACTTGGAAAAGTGTCATGAAGGAAGTTCCACACTTGACAAGATGTTGAGAGTGCGAAGACTTCCCAATGACAAGAGTGGACTTGGATTCAACTCCAATATCAAGAACAAGTCCATTATTGACAAGAAGAAGGGCCAAGAACAAGAAAAAGATTCGGCCAAGATTATTTGCTTCAAGTGCAAGATTGAAGGGCACCATGTTAGATCTTTCCCTTTGAATAAGAAGCCTCTTAGTGAGAAGAAACTAGGGAAGAGGCCTTTTGTTCAATCTCATGCTCAACCACGAGTTGAACAACGGCCACCTCCTAAGAAGACTCAAGCCAATGCTCCTCCTGTTGAGAAGCCTATTGAGAAGAAAGAAAAGAGTCGATGTTGCTACCTTTGTCGCAAGAAGGGACACTTTGCTTCTTCATGCACTAATGGTACATTATCCAACCCTATCCTTGTTGATAATGTCTATTCCATTCGGAAGGATAATGTGGGCAATGTGTTTGCCAAGTATGTTGGTACTCCAAGTGGTGTCAAGAAAAGAACCATTTGGGTTGCCAAACCTATTGTGACTAACCTCTTAGGACCCAACTTGGTTGGGGACCAACAAGCTCAAACTTGATCAATAGGTGGTGATGGAGGGCATTGGAGACTTGGCTATTTTCATGAAGAATTAAGGGATCTTCATCAATTATATTTCCTCAAGCCAAGTCACTTGGATTATATATATATCTTACCCAATGTTCCTCCAAGCGGTAACTTGTATTTAAATCTATATACATTGAAAGTTGCTTGCTCCCTTGCATATGTTAGTTTTGTTTCTAGCATGTGTTTGTATATGTTGTGCTTCCTACTTACATATCTTGAGTAATCTAGTTATGTTTATTGGTTTGTACTCCATGTACTTGTGTTCTTTGTGTTGAGCCCTCATTGCAATTATTGCTTATTTTAGTTGGCTCTTTGGGAGATTAATGGACTATCCCATTTTGGGGGAGTAATATGCTTTGCACTTTACTATCCTAAAATGTGTGTACATGAGGAATACCACTTAGTGTTGATATATCAATATTATCTAGTCTCTATGTGGTATGTCTTTCTCATGAGAATTTCAATTCTAATGTCGATTAACTTTCTCTAGTTGGTTTTATTTTTGCCTCTTGTTGTTTTCAATGGATTATCACATTACGGGGGAGTAATAAGCTATGTGCATATTACAATCCTAGAAAATGTGAACATGTGAGGTATTGCCACCTAGAGTTGATATTATTAGTTATCTTGTTCCTATGTGGCATGTTGCTCAAACAAGTTCCATATTTGCTTAAAATATATTGTGTCTCTCCTCTTTGGTATCTTGTTTGTTATAGAGTTTCTTGTTGCCTTGCTTTTCGGGTTTTATTTGAAGCCTTCAAGAATCTCTTCTTAAGCATGTTTTATTGTTCCTATCGTTTACCACATGCTTATGTTTTGTGAATATGATTGTGAACCAATCTACCACTGAGAAATAATCTCATACATATCTTGTCTTTCACAAGTTATAATAATTTGTGGTAAGTTTATTGATCATATTTACTTTGGCCATTGCTCTAAAATTGTATTCTTTCTTTCCAAGGATTTGTTTGGTTCAAACTCCTTTGTGTCTTCCTTGCTCTACTCAAAATTTGTTCTATGCTTCCTTGAGTTAGGAAAATCAATGATCCCTTACTTGTGCACTTATGTTCAAAGTCATACTTCTTTGGGTTGCACTAGTCTTGGAGAAGCTATCCTACATTGAGTAGATCACCGTTCTTAAAATTGGTATTGCATCTAATTGATTTTATTTAAACATGACTAGTGTTTGAATAATATGTATGGAGAGTAATGATTCCATTCTGTGCATTTTGTATTCAAATTCAAGATCATAAATAATGCACTATTATTGGAAGAACTATCCTATATGCGTTTGAACACTTGTTGTCTTTAAATTTCTATTTTATCCCAATGACTTGTCTCTTTGGAAGACGAACATTTTTTGTCTTGGTACTTTGTGTGCTATCATGAAAAGTGTAGAGGGTTTGTTTATTCTTTGATGTTTTTTTTTGGTATCTTCTCTATTTGGTTTCCTCAATCATGTGTTGATTTGGGTCTTGATATATTTTGGACAATTCTCTTTCTTTTCACTCTTGTGAGTGGCTTCTTGGTTTAATTAGTTCTTCGTCCAATTTGTATCTTGTTTTGGTTCTTGAAAGTTTTGTGCATGCATATTTACTATGTATATCTTTTGGCATGCTTACTTTCATTAATCCAATATAAAGGATAAACTCCATCAAATCCTAAATGGCTAAGATGTTCATGAAATTCAAATTCATATTAGTATGCACATATTTATGTGGAGTTTGTCCTATGTATTGTAGTTGTTCTAACTACTTTGGACCCAATGAGTTTGGGTACCATTTTGTACTTGAATTTTGTTTTTAGGTACAATGGAGATACATTGGTTGCTTGCTCCATTCATAAGGAAGGTGTTCTCACCATGGTATTATAGGAGTCAAGCTTCGATGATTATCAAACTCGCATCCTCTTCATCACCAATGTCGTCTCGGTAACAAGTATCTATCTCATGCATACATTTCTAGCTTTCAACTTTGTGTAGGTTGCTTCTTGGGATGATTTCCCTTTGTTGCATTTCATTTGGTTCTTGCAAATGTCTTATCAAAAGCATCTTTATTGCAACTATGAGTAAGCCAGGATGATTACATACTAAGGGGATATTTATAGTCATTTTCATGATTCACCAATCCCGAGTATATTAATCTAGCAACTTCTACTTGAAGTCTCTCATATGCAATATTTATGAATTCTCAAAAACCATTTGAATCTTTTGTGATATGCGTTACCTTTCTCGAAGCATTCCAACTATAACTTTTCCCTTGTGATATTTGTGATGCTTTGATGAGTTTTGTGTGTTCATCTATATCCCCTTAAGATTAAACTAAGCTTAGTGCTTGGCTTTCAAGCAAAAATCTTATTGGTATATTAATGAACCTCTCTTGGATATCATGTTCTTCACTTTTGTACCTATTTTGTGTGTGCATGTTTCTTTGTGGATATATATCTTTGTGATTGTTGTCCACTTAGAAACTTATACACACGATAATAGTTACATATTTAATTGATATTCTATTTCTTTAGTGACCACGTTTTTTTGCTTTATATTCCTTGGTGGTTCCTAAAAGGCACAAGATTTGTTTTTGTTTTGGTATTCTTTTTGCATCTTAATAAGCTTGTGGACCTATGTGTTTTATCATTTGATGGTTTGTGTGTATGGGAAAGACATGGTATGCACTATGTGCCTCTTATATTGAAAGACTATGTTGATGATTCTATCATCCTATTAGTCTCCTAAAAATGTTTTTCCTTGTCACACGCATCTATTTCGGTTGAGTAAGTATTTATTTGTCACTTCTTGATCGTCTTTGCTCAACTTTTGTTTGTTTGCAAGTTGCTTTGCTTCATTTCCAATCTATTCTCTTGCTCTTGTTTGTGTTCAAAATTATCTAGAAGGGAGTGATGAGTCCATGTTGTGCACATTATATAGTAATTCAAACCTAACATTGTGCATTACCTTGGGGAGTTCCCTCTTGATTTTCTAGAACACTTGGTTGATCTTATCAAAATATTGATTTTGGTCAATCGGTTTTTCGGATCCTTTGGTTGGTTGCTTCTTTGTGAAAGCATCCTACAATTTGATTTTTCTTGTAAATCTTTGGATCCTCAATATAGTTTGATCTCCCTCCATCTATTCATAGTTGGAGATATGCACTTGTTTTCACTCATATCATGAGGAATGCATACACTATGGGGGAGCTCTTACTATATTGGCCTTCTAACCTTTTTTACCCATTTCGTCAATGGATGCCAATGGGGGAGAAGTTTAGAGGGTTTAAGGGAATTTGGTTTATGCTTTAGTTTCGTTCTTAAGCATTTGCCTTTCCATGCTATTGCATCCTTGCTCTTGTTTAGCATGGTTGCTTTATTCATCATATAAACCCTCATAAAAAGGGATTGCCATCAATTACCAAAATGAGGGAGATTGAAAGCGCATGGTTCCCCCATATGTGGTTTTGGTAATTAATGACAATCCTTATGGACTAATGTTTGCATTGAGTTATCCTTGTAGATCTTGTCCATAGGAAATAATGGAGTTCATGTGTTGAACTCTATTAGATTCCTTAATGACCATTGTTATATTCATGGATTTATATGAATAATGGTCTTGGTTTGAGTTCAGCTTATTGCTAGTATTTCTTGTAGAAAAGGATTAGGTGATCTTTCATTATCATCTTGAAGACATCATATTTAGAAGTGAGAAGCAAAGATACAAGGTTGATCAAGCAAGCGATCAACACACAAAGCTACAAGTTGTACCAAGTGGGATTGTGTATCTCATGGTATGGTAAGCAATTGTCAATATAGCTTTGTTAACTAACCCATAATATGTGTGTGTCGCATCTCTATGTGTGGTTAGGTATCTTTCCATGGGCATGAACCAAAAGGAAGATTTCTTATAGCCAATGGACTATGTCGTCGTCAAGCCGTGTTTGTCATCTAGCTTGACGTGGAATCTCAAATGAAGCATCTAGAAGATATCCTATGCTTGATGCTTGCCACCCTTTTGGAGATTGTGGCCTTGTGAAGATTTGCCGACTTGCAAGTCTTCATCAAGCGGAGTTTGTGCTAGCAAGCGCAATCAAGAAAGAAGATCCAACTTAAGAGAGTCAAGATCGTCATCATCTAGCTCAAGTGGAATGATCAATGCAAATGTATAATCTTGATAGGTTTTCTATTTTACCGGTCTCGTGTCTTTGGGAGACTGGGTTATAGGATAGATAGTCGTATTATCAAGAGGGGCTCTCAAGTGAGTAACTCGATCGAATCATTATGGAGAGCTCAAACTTTGCATACTTTGCATATCATCTTTCTTGGTTCTTATTTGGCTTTTGTCTCCTTTGGGTTTTATTGCTTGCCGTGATCTTCATGACAAGCCTTGGTTTCTCGAAAACGGTTTTCGTAAGAAAAACTTGTTGCGTTTTCGGTGGTGAAAATATTACGTTCAGCTTTGAGAATGTTTCCACACCTTCCATGTGTGGTAACTTCTCCATACTTTGAGGTATCACTATTTTCAATGCATTTGGATACTCCTTGCTTTTATGTTTCCAATGCATTTGGATTCACCTAATTCGGAGTTCATTCGCAAAAGTTATGTGAGTTTTCGTGTTGGAGGTTTTACCGGTTGTTCCTTTTAGAGAGGTTAAACCTTTCTACATTTGGTTTTAATTTCCATTGTTGGGCGGTGATGTTTCTCTGCATGATTTTGTAGAGTTTTTCATTGCGAACTCAACGAGCCAAAGATCATCGAAAACGGAGTCCGGACGCAAAAGTTATGAAGTTTCTAGTTCAGCCATTTTCGGTACTGACATGAACCGGATTATTGGAAACCGGATTATTCGGAGCAGACCGGATATTCCTGTTTGGCGATTTTCTGACCATATTTCACACTGGCATGGACCGGATTATTTGAACCGGATTATTCGGGGCATACCGGATATTCCGGTTTGGGCAGTTTTCGGACCATATTTCTCACAGAAGTGAACCGGATTATTTGGACCGGATTATTCACTTCGGACCGGATATTCCTGTCGGACCGGATTATTTGGTCCAGTTTTGAACCGGATATTTTGAAATATCCTGCTCGGACTGCACACAAAACGGCTAGTTTTTGTGGGGACGTATTTAAGGGGTCTTTCTTACCCATTGGTCCCCAAGTCTTCCAAGCACGTTTTCCCCCCTCTCTCCCACCATTTTGACCTTGGAAAGTTTGCCCCTCTCCCAATCCCTCCTATGATTCTTGCATATCTTTGAGGGAGAAGGTAGAGGAGATCTAGATCTACATTTCCACCAATCCATCTTCCTTCTTAGTGAGGGAAACTTAGTAGATCTTGATCTTGGAGTTCTTGGTGTTTCTCCTCCATTGTTCTTCCTCTCTTCTTCCCCCATAAGCATTTCTTGCTTTGTTGGAATTTGAGAGTGAAGGATTTGAGCACTTGTGCTCTTGCCATTTGCATCGGTTGCATCGGTTTGCTCTCTCCACGAGGATTCGTGGAAGTTGAAAGTTTGTGAGCTTGTTACTCTTGGGTCTTGGACCCTAGACGACTTGTGGTGTTCTTGGGAGCGTCCAATTGAGTTGTGGATGCGTTCCCCAAGATTGTGGTGACACCGAGAGCCTCCAATTAAGTTATGGATGCGTGCCTCGGGTTTGAAGGTTGCCAATAGTGGAAAGTGAACTAGGACTTTGTGGCAGGGTTCATCGGAGAATAGGGTGAGGCCTTTGTGGCGTTCAGTAGGCCTTTGTGGCGAGCTCACACCCCTCCAACGAGACGTACTCCCCTTTGTGGGAGGAACTCGGGAATACATCATCGTCTCCGTGTGTCTCGGTTATTTCTATACCCGAGCCTTTTACTTATGCAATTTACATTGTGATAGCCTTTGAGCTTGAAGTTATATATCTTGCTATCACCTTGTTACTTGTCTTGCTTAGCATAAGTTGTTGGTGCACCTAGTTGACCCTAGAATATTTAGGTTGTATGCTTGTTAATTTAAACACCTAGTTTATTTCCGCATTTAGCAAGCTTTAACCGGAAAAGTTTTAATCGCCTATTCACCCCCCCCTCTAGGCGACGTCGTTGTCCGTTCAACCATGCTGCCTGCCGTGCGCCACAACAGCCGGACGTCGGCCCAGCGCTCGCTGGGTGCCATCCGCTTGTGGATGTAGCAGTCGAACGTCCGCGTCTTGTCCCCGTAGAACACGTGCTGCAGCAGGTCCAGGAACGGAACGTCAGCAGAAACTCGTCGTCCCACCGCCGCGCCATCGCCTACCCGCACATCCGCCCGGACTTGGCCGCAAAGTAGATGCCCTCGCCTAAGCACCGAGTGACGTATCCCGCCGCGTCGCTGACCAGGGCCATGCGACCGACCACGTGGTTGTCGGCACAGGCACCGTTGCCGCCAAGACGGAGATCAAGAAGCTCCAGTCCGCCATCCGCGAGCCGGCGGGCCCAAGATCGCGCGGGCAGGACACCGTTGTTGGAGAAGATCCGGGCCGGGCAGATCGCGGTGGTACCTGGGGTGGAGAGGTTCGTGCACGGAGGGACAGAGCCGGTGGATGGCGGAGATAAGAGATCAAGCGAGAATCTCCACAGAAAGGAAGCCGGCGGTGAGTAACTGGCCCAAACCTTGGAAAGGCCGCGCGGCTGCACCCTGAGATCGGGAGAAAGGGAGAAGATAAGAAGAGCTGGGTCGTGGCCGGGTCTGGGACTCTGGGTGCGCGAGCGGTGCAAGGGCACACGTTTTTTACTTGATGGCACACATACATGTCTCACTTCAAAAATTCGCGTGCGGAGATGTCTCAGGACGCGGGTCATATACCGAGTTTACAGCTTAGATGAATGGGTGGCCTCAACTACCACTCATGGCCGTGCCATTTTCCCCTTCGATGATGGTCGTTGGCATGTGATACGTTGCAAACGTATGTATAGTTTTTTATTCTCCATGCTTGTTTACTATCAAGTGCTACATGTTTTATTCACACTTCATAGCATTTTGATGCATTTTGTGAGACTAACCTATTAACAAGATGACACAACACTCAGTTCCTGTTTTCTGCTGCTTTTACATTCCAGATGATTACTTAAGGAAATATTCTCGGAATCGGACGAAATAAGGCCCCGACCTCCTATGTTTCCCGATACGGCGTCGCAGCGCCTATGCCGGCGCTTCTAGAGTGCGAGTTTCGACGCGTCGGATGGGTTGAACACCTGCCCCGGCAAGCGCGGGTAGCCCGATACTTGACCAATCACCATCCTCACCCGTTGGCGCCTCTTCTTCGAAGGCGCGGCGCACGCACCTGCGGGCCTCATTCGGGGTGGTGGCGGACGGCACAGGCTTCTTTCTTTGCCAGCGTTCAGGGGTGGTGCCGGCGGCCTGGAGGGACTCCGTGACGTCCCGGTGCATGTGGCGCACCAGGCTGGCGACGGTCCTGTCGAGGTTCTTTCGAACCGCGGCGCGCCTTCCTCTGGCGAGATGTTACACGCAATAGCAAAACAACGATGAAGTTAAACAAGATCGAACCAACGGGGACACGAGATTTTAACGTGGAAAACCCTTCCAACAAGGAAGAGAAAAAACCACGGGCGCCAGCCAGCAATACTTCACTATTTCGGGTGAGGTTACAATCGCGCCGGGATTTACAATGTATGGATTATCCCATGCAGCGGCTTACAAGAGGTATATAAAGGCGGTCCTGACCTAACTAGGTCGGTAACTGTGAAGTTCGGCCTTTATCAGTATATACGAATACGAATTTGGATCACCATAAAATAACACGAGAGAGATGGCACCATGTGTGCGCCTACCTCTGGGTTGCTGCGGTGCTAGGAGGCGGCTCACCGGAGAAAAGGAGGCGGTGGAGTTTGGTTTGCGATTTTGGGCCGGAGGAGGTGGACGGAGAAGGAGGAAGAAGAGGCGCTCGGGTTTTGACATCCGATCCCTCGGACGGTAGCTAGCTTGCCATGCCACTACTACAGTAGAAATTACTAACCGTATCTTTTAACCAGTTTTGAGTGGGGTTCTATCAGAGACTCAGAGGTGTGGAGGTGAGATGAAAGGTCTAGCAGACGGAAGGAACACCCTTCACTTCCTGACAGACGTCTCATCGACTCGGGCAACTATTCCAATAGCACTGAATTTTGAACTGTGACGTGACTAAAAACGTGGAACCTACTACGACATGTTGTTGTTTGATTCCACCTAGAAATTTATTTATTTTATAATTTTGAACATTTGTGAAAATTTACCGGAACCTAAATGAAACATGCCCGAGGTGATACCACCTAGATATATGACACATGTCTCGCATACACATCGAAATAAATTTTTGCATTCATCTAAAAGTAATATATGTACCAAACA
Source organism: Alopecurus myosuroides (assembly GCA_028641055.1). NCBI lineage: Eukaryota > Viridiplantae > Streptophyta > Magnoliopsida > Poales > Poaceae > Alopecurus > Alopecurus myosuroides. The sequence goes on from CM054061.1 coordinate 315,834,451, forward strand.
ATTCGCAAATATACACCTCTGAAACATCTATCTATCATATAAACCAAACATTATCAACCAACTTAAAGAATACCAAAATTTCATTCCCACGTGTCAAATGTCTCTCACACGTCTACATCTCTAGCACAACGATCACGTACACCGAAGTATACCAAACAAAAAAAATATGTGAAATGTGAGAGATTCAACAACTATCACATAAACCACATTTTCGACCACCTTAGAGAATACCAAAATTTCATGCTCACATGTCAAATGTCTCTCACACATCTACATCTATATCACAACTACTACATGCACCAAAGTATCTACAAATTTCGAAATCAATCAAGAAGTAGGGTTCCACTTAATGAAAACTTGTTGTTGTTCTATAACCTCTACACTTGGAGACGTAACATTGTCTACAATAATAGAAGCGCGCGTAGACATTAGCGAGCCAATTGGCCAACCTAGGGGCACAATTCTTTGCTGAGAGGGAGGGGGAAGAGATAAGAGAAGCACAACTTTGAGTGGAGGGCATGGATCTGCCATTTCACGCCTTAATCGCGTGTATTCACGGCTAGAATCAATCAGCTGAAACGGCCGTTTTCCGTTTCAGAGATTGAAGACGAGTGATGTCACTGATGATCTCACTGCAGGACCCACCTGTCGGTGAGAGGAGAGAGGGGGATGGGCGTGTGCTTCTGTTGGGATGCTAAGCCTGCTTTGACGTGCGCATGTGAGCTGCTCTGCAAGCTGCGCTGGAGGCTGGTTGTGTCATTTTTTTGTTCTCTTTCTTTTTCCTTTTTCTGTTTTTATTTGGATGGCTTACAAATAAATTCAAAACCAATTCAAACGTTATTAGAAATAATCATAAAAAAATATTTTGAAAAGCTTGTGATAAATAGAACAGGTTGGGATCATTATTGCCAACAATTGAAAATATAATATTTTAAAAGTTGGCTAGCGATTGTAAGCATCTTTTAATGCAATTTTTAAATAGAAAACTCAATAAAAGAAAATTTGGCTAATTTAAAATTTAGAGAATTACCACAATTACAAATATTGTTTCTCAAATTATTTAAGCTTGTTTTCATATAGAAAACAATTTATGATAATCATTTTATGGTTTTAAAACTTGCTATAGCATTGGAAAATCAATATACATACTTTTATTCTCATAAAGTATTTTGAGGCATAGCAAATTGTTAAAGGTAACAATTCTCTTGTTTTAAAAGCTATAGAACATTTCCAAAGTAATAGTTGAATGATAACATTTTATGTAATAAGGTTTGCTAAAGGGAAAATAATAACTTTTGATAAAGATTATTTATTTTGAATAAGCTTTAGGTTTTCAATATGAATACTTAAATGTCATTAAGGCTCAAAGTCATCAAGATTTCGAATGCCAAAGAATCTCTCGAAAATAATCATATAAATCAAATCATTTTAGGATTTAAAACATTGCTTGAGATAGTTTTGTCTTTTTGCAAATTAATCAATAGAACAAAATCAAGGTTTATAAAATAGAGGAATTATTTGGATTAACAATTCCAATAACATTGGACTAAGATATAATATTTATTTTGTATTTGATTTTTATTTATTTTTGGTGAATTTATATTAGCAAACAAAAAGGTTTTCAAAAAAATTAGATGTTTTAACTTTTACAAAAATCAGGGATATTACAAACTACCACCCTTAAAACAAATCGCCTCTCGAGAATTGGGAAGGCTAGAAAAAATAGATAAGTTGGTTCACTTGGGTTCCAAAGCAACTAGGTGGCTACCACCCTTAAAAGAAACTTTTGTGGCTAGTCTAAAACTCTTGTCCAATTTACTACGGAGTTTACTAAATTCTCAGATGTTGAGTTGGTCTTCATCATCCATAATTCCTCGTATATTGCTTAGAACAATTCCTTGTAGATATTTGAGATCTTGAATTCTATGTATACACCTTTTAGAGTCTTATGGGTCTATATATACTTACAATAGAATATGTCCATTCACAAGTCTAGGTGTGTAGCTTTAGTAAAATGGCTTGAGTAGAACTTTCCTTCACATCTGAGCTTTAGACCAATAGAATTAGGTTGAACATCCTTTGACACCGAGGGGTCTGGTCAATCAAAACACCAAGTTGAGAGATTTTCACAACATCGTCTTACTATTTCCTTTGATGTCCTTGGCAGGCTTCCATCTTGTTATTGTCTTCCTTTAATTACAAACATCATGCTATCTCTAACGAAACTCTAATGGTATGTCAATGTTCTGTTGAAGGGAATATGCCCGAGAGGCAATAATAAAATGGTTATTATCTTATTCCTTGTTTATGATGAATGTTTATTTCTCATGCTAGAATTGTATTAACCGGAAACGTTGATACATGTGTGCTTAATAAACAAACATTGGTTCCTAGTAAAGCCTCTCTTTTAACTAGCTCGTTGATTAATAGATGATCAAGGTTTCCTGATCATGAACATTGGATGTTATTAATAATGGGGTCATGTCATTAGAAGAATGATGTGATGAACATATACCCAAAGAGAATATAGCAATGCGATCAAGTCATTTAGTTTACATTGTTATATCAAACATACGAAGTAACTTATTCCTTAGACCATGAGATCATGTCAATCGCTGATACCGGAAGAGTGCTTTGATGGCATCGAACGTCACACCGTAACAGGGTGACTATAAAGGTGTCGTTAAGTATTCAGAAAGTATTAGTTGAGGATCATGGATCAAGAGTGGGATTTGTCCATCCAAATGACGGAGAGATATACTCTGGGCCCTCTTGGTGATATCACATCGAAACCGCTTGCAAGCATGTGATATGATCACAAGGATGTTATATCACGGGAACAAGAAAAGAGTACTTGTCGGTAACGAGATTGAACAAGGTATTGTTGATACCAATGATCGAATCTCGGACAAATAAAATATCGCGAGACAAAGGGAATAGTTCACGGCGTTGTTGGTTCACACGATCACGAGAGTCATCGTTGAATATATAGGAGTCATCACGGATCTCCAGATCCCGCTGTTGATTATTGATCGGAGAGGAGTCTCGATCATGTCTATCTTATTCGCGAACCGTAGGGTGACACACTTAAGGTTCGATGACGCATTTGAGAGGATACGGAATATCGGAGAAAAGTTTGGACAGCGCCGAAATTGTTACGGGGAATATTGAAACAGTCACCGGAATTGTTTCGGGTAATTTTGAAATAGTTCAAGGGGATTCTTATCAAATGGTTGTTAATAGATTTAACAACTAACTCAAGGGTTTATATGTTAATGTTTGTTAATGGAATTAACAAATATTAAAATAAAGAAATAAAATTGTTTTATTTATTTATTAAAGAAAACCCTTGGGATTTTGAGTGGGAATTAATGGATGAATGAGTGGGTTGAGTGGAGACTCCACTCACATGATGAGGGAGAGGTGGAGACACCCACAAATTCGTGGCTGCCATCCCCTCCTATAAAAGGAGGGGTGGGAGGTCCCTCTCCCACACACACACACACTTGCCCACTCCTTTTTCCCTCCACCCGCTGCTCCATTCCATGGTCTCCGGCTTGGCGAAGCCCTGACCGTGGTATTCTTCTTCACCACCACGCCGTCGTGCTGCTGGAGTTCCGAGGGATCCTCTACTTCCGCGCCCCGCTGGATCGAGGGAACGGAGGTCGTCATCAACCGTACGTGTGACCAATCACGGATGCACCGCCAGATTGCGGTGCTCATCTTCTCGCTATCGGGATCGGTGTGAGTACGACTACGCCAACAACGAGATTTGATCTCGTACCACTTTGAGTCTTCGAGGGTATGTGTTCTCCTTAACCCTCTCGTTGTCCGTTGCACTTCGTCTCCTAGATTAGATCTTGGCCTTTCGGGTGTCTCTCGCGTAGGAAATTTTTTGTTTTCTATGCAACGAACCCTTCAGTGGTATCAGAGCCGGATCTATGCGTAGATGTTTTGTACGGGTAGAACACATAGGTGTATGTGGGCGTTGATGATCATGTTATTGCCTCCTTGAGTATTTTATGATCTTAGTGGCATTGTAGGATGAAGCTGCCCCAGACTAAGTTTACGTGTACTATGTACGCGAGAGTTGTCTCACTTGTGGCTAAGGGGGTGTTCGTTTCTCCTACTATAGTTAAGATCTAATCTACGAAGGGTTGTTAAAAATGTGTTTATCAACGTTGTGGTTGATGTTCGTAGGTATGAACGGTTCTATCATCGAAAGCCCTAAGCCACGTAAAACATGCAAAAATAAATTAAAGGCGTCTAACTAGTTTTTGCTGGGCATGTGATGTGATATGGTCAATGTTACAAATTTGATTATGAGATGATCTATTTTGTAAATTATTTTTATACCGGAAGGTATCCATATGGTTGTCTTCTTATTGATGGACAATCAAGATTGGGGTGCCATGGTACTTGGTACCACGCCGGTGTAATGATGGAGATCATACCATGATGCACATGATGGAGATCAAGTGCAAGGAGGACCATATCATATCACGTTATCCTTACATGTGATGTTTGTGATGTTAATCCTTTTTATGCAGCTTGTTTTGCTTAGATAGCAACGGTAGCATTATAAGATGATCCCTCTCACTTAATATCAAGATAATAATGTGTTCTTCCTTAAGTATGCACCGTTAAGAAAGTTCGTCGTTTCGAGACACCACGTGATGATCGGGTGTGATAGACTCAACGTTCGCATACAACGGGTGTTTTCAAGCCTAGCATGTACAGACATGGCCTTGAAACACACGCAATACTACGGTTCTACTTGGCGAGCCTAGCATGTACAGACATGGCATCGGAACACGTAATCGAAAGGTAAAGCATGAGTCATATGGATGATATGATGAACATGTCGATGTTCGCCTTTGAAGCTACATCATCTCACGTGATGATCGGTTTTGGTGTAGTGAATTTGGTTCGTGTAATCACTAAAAACGACTAAGAGGGATGTTGTTTTTGAGTGGGAGTTCATGGTTTAATTTTTGAATTAACTTGAACTTATTTATCATGAACAACAAATCAAAGTGAATTTGCACAACTTGTAGTAGTCATTGGCATCCACATAACTACCTTACACTTAGATTGTTAATTGAGATATAACTGTTATGCTCTGGTAAATACCATTTAAGATTGGTATCGTATTAGTGAAATTTAAAATTGAGTCCTATTGTATAATTTTGGTATTTTCTATCTAGCTCCATATGGTTAATGATTGATTGATCTAAAGAGGAACCAATTCCTACTTGGAATCTAGAGTCATGGTTGCTTCCATATTACTTTATCTTCAAAAGAATGTTTTGTTGATCAAGGTGATTTAGGAACTGAAAAGAGTTGTTTTCAGAAACAATCAAGTGAAAGATATATTGATATCTAGAAACTTATCTGTAGCAACATGACTGAGTATAATTTAGCGTGACAATGTTTGCTTATATTATCTGAATATATGCAAATTTAGCGTGACAATGTTTGCTTATATTATCTGAATATATGCGATGATTGAAGACGCTAGGCGTTTGAATATTCCAAGAAGTTGGGCGCTAAAAATTATCCTCTAAATTCCTTCCTTCGAGCTATAGTAGCTTAAAACATAAAATTGTTTTGATGGGATGGATTAAAAGTATGTGTAAAGTCGTTTGCCTTACTTGGAGATTGCTAAGAGTGGAATCTAGAAGAATTCTATTAATATGGTGATATTAGTAGAACAATCAAACTCAAAGTATGACTCAATGGGTGATAGTATATGACTAACACGCCAAAGAAATGAGCTAGTACGACTAGCATTGTTTGATGTTGAATGATTCTTCTATAAAGGAAAGGGAATATTGAAAATAGAATTACAAAAAGATATATGGCAGAAAAAGAAGACAACTGGAAAGTCCAGCTCAGGAGTATATGCTTGATATACAAGTTATAGAAGTATTACTAGTTAACAAAGTATTTTTTGGGTATTTTGATACCACATTGGTTGGTATGAGTTGTCATACAAAGCAACGCAATGCAAGAAATACAAGGGCCTAGAAGAAACTAGTAATAGATGTGGAATCGATTATGACAAGAATATACATAAAGTGTTATTGTGTTCATTGTCGTATCGAACCAAACATTCAAGATTTATTTTAAGAACTTAATAAGTTGTTATTTTGTTCTAGTCTTTTGTGAGAACAAATGAGATTGTTCAAACTATGACCATATTCCATAATTGATGGATATGTTAATATAAATCATGTTGGTAAAGTAAACATCTATAAAACTAAAAGCTAAACGTTGCAAGACGTGAAATAGTTTCACTTAAATTGTGACAGCACCACTTTAGTTCATATCGGAAAGGAAAACATGAAGGAACTCTATTTTGATGGACTTCCGGAGTCATTTTTTTTTGAATAAAATTGACGCTTGTGAGACTTCTTCCAAAAGATGACTAAAATTCCGTTCATAGGCCAAAGTAGAATGGACGACTAATGTAGTGGAGATTATACATGTTGATGTATATAGTCCATTATGTGTAGTCATGTATGGTGGATTAATTTTTTCCTTCATAAAATTCCGTCGATGATTTGAGTAGATATGTGAGTATATCTATTTAAAGGGAACGGAGTTTGACATTTTGAATTGGTTCAAAAGGTTGTTAATATGAAGTAAAAATCATTGTAACAAGATAATCAAGTATTTATGATTCGATCATAAAGAATAAATTTTGAGTCACAAGTTTAGCAAAACATCTGAGAAGTTGCAGAATTGTTCTACAACTTATATTACTCGAATTACCCCACATTAGTTTGGAGTGTTCGAGAGACAAAAATAAAACCTTGTTTGACATGGTAAGATTAATAAAAATGCCATTATAATTTTGTAGTTTATACATTAGTGACAACCGTTTTTCCACTGAAAAGAGCACCATCATGATCCGTTGAAATTGACAACATATAAGATATGTTTGGGTAGTGACCCGAATTGTCACTTTCTTAAGTTTTGGTATGCATAGCATGTGTAAAATGTTTACAACCAAAATAGGATAAATATATGTTTATAAGGTTATCCCAAATACAACATTGGGTATTTCTCCTATCACCGAACCAAAAGACAAATGTTGTTTGTCAGAGAGGGTTGATTTCTCGAGAAAGTAGTTCTTGCGAAACAAGTGAGTGGGAGCACAGTACAAACTCAACGAGATGAGAGAATCTTCGTTATTATGTCAAGAGTAGCGCAGCACTGGAAGATGTTCCGGGGTTTACTATTTTAACTAAGTAGAAGACATTACAAATGTTGTAGATACTTCAATGAGTTTGCGAACTGTACCAGAAAAGTCCAAACACTTTGTACTTATAACAACTTGTGGTTTAACTATAAAGTGTTGTTTTGACAACAAAGGACCTGGACCTTATAAAGGAAGCAAATGATGGGCCCTGACTTCGTAAAATTGACTATGGGTCATTATATCCGCCATTGTATCCTTGTATGAATATCAAGTATGTGACTTGGTAGTCCTTTCGATAGGCATGATACCTAACGATAGCAAAAGGGTCTATATAGCGACAAAGACATGGATTTTACATCTTATTAAAATTGTACTTACCGAAAAGTTGTTTTCGACGAAGTTCAAAGAGTTAACTACTACAAGATTTTGATCTTCCGTAGTGATGCTTTAGTCTTTGCGGATAGTTCTAGCAAAAGGTTACATATTATGATATGACAGTTGAATAACAAAACCAAGTCTCCTCTCAAGAAAGTTTTATCAATGATGTGTACTTGACACAGTCTGAGAGTTTTGTAAAATTCAAAAGGTTGCTAGAAAGGTATGCACACTTCAATGGTTGAAGTGAGCATAACGAAGTTGAAATCTTTACCTTAATGAAGTTATAAAAATAGTTTGATTCCATCATGAAAGATAAAGATGCCTGTAGAGTTACAAGAAATTACATGGGAGCGCTATGACATATTTCCAATACTTTATGTAGATGACATATGGTTGATTGGAAAATATGTATTTTAAATTAACACGGTTAAGATTTTCATATTGATGAAAGGCTTAGAAGATATTGGGCATCGATATCTATAAAAGATGGATTGAAGTGCCTGATATGATTGAAGCAAAATTACATAGATGAAATATTGAAGTAAGTCAATATAAAAATGGTAAGAAGGAGTTCTTGTCACATGGAAAATAATTGAGCAAGATTCATGTGTTTTGACACATGATGAGCCTCATTGAAATTGAGATTTCTAAGTCATGTTTCCATGCTATGTACACAACCAGATGAGTCCTATGCTATAAAATGTTATAGCAGGATAATTCATATGATGATTAGACGACAGTGGGAGAGATCCTTGTGTCATTTTAGAAATGCTAAGGATATGTTTTCCTATATAGTAATGACAAAATATTAGTTGTAATATGTTACACTAATAGTCTTGTCATTTATTCAAGAAATTTTATCTCAATTAAAATATGTGATGAAGGGTAGCACAATAGGATGGAAGAAAGTTCCATGCTAGATTTGAAAGAGTTTCAAAATTGAAATATTGTGACAGATACTAAAACAAAGGCTAAAGTATATCGTTGTGTTGACAAATGATTATAAGCGTATTTTGTGTCAAGGAGTTATTTATTGAACTTGGTGAATTTCCAAGAATGCTGAAACTATGAAGCTACATTTTCACAATGTTAGTAACATCAGTTTAAGCTGAGGAATTAAGGTATCACCGGAACTTGGTGAATTTCCAAGAATGCTAACACTATGAAGCTACATTTTCACAATGTTAGTGACATCAGTTTAAGCTGAGGAATTAAGTTTTCACCAATTGACCATATATATACAAAGCCATCTCATTAGAGAATGAGTGATGCGTGTAGACGCAAAGAACATGCAAATACAATAGGACCTGAACAGTTCAGATCTTTTTGATAATGTTTACCACATGCGAAGCATGGTAATAACACTGGTACGCCATATGTGTTAAGTGCTTACAGACTAGATTATTGACTCTAGTGCAAGTGGGAGACTGAAGGGAATATGCCCGAGAGGCAATAATAAAATGGTTATTATCTTATTCCTTGTTTATGATGAATGTTTATTTCTCATGCTAGAATTGTATTAACCGGAAACGTTGATACATGTGTGCTTAATAAACAAACATTGGTTCCTAGTAAAGCCTCTCTTTTAACTAGCTCGTTGATTAATAGATGATCAAGGTTTCCTGATCATGAACATTGGATGTTATTAATAATGGGGTCATGTCATTAGAAGAATGATGTGATGAACATATACCCAAAGAGAATATAGCAATGCGATCAAGTCATTTAGTTTACATTGTTATATCAAACATACGAAGTAACTTATTCCTTAGACCATGAGATCATGTCAATCGCTGATACCGGAAGAGTGCTTTGATGGCATCAAACGTCACACCGTAACAAGGTGACTATAAAGGTGTCGTTAAGTATTCAGAAAGTATTAGTTGAGAATCATGGATCAAGAGTGGGATTTGTCCATCCAAATGACGGAGAGATATACTCTGGGCCCTCTCGGTGATATCACATCGAAACCGCTTGCAAGCACGTGATATGATCACAAGGATGTTATATCACGGGAACGAGAAAAGAGTACTTGTCGGTAACGAGATTGAACAAGGTATTGTTGATACCAATGATCGAATCTCAGACAAGTAAAATATCGCGAGACAAAGGGAATAGTTCACGGCGTTGTTGGTTCACACGATCACGAGAGTCATCGTTGAATATATAGGAGTCATCACGGATCTCCAGATCCCGCTGTTGATTATTGATTGGAGAGGAGTCTCGATCATGTCTATCTTATTCGCGAACCGTAGGGTGACACACTTAAGGTTCGATGACGCATTTGAGAGGATACGGAATATCGGAGAAAAGTTTGGACAGCACCGAAATTGTTTCGGGGAATATTGAAACAGTCACCGGAATTGTTTCGGGTAATTTTGAAATAGTTCAAGGGGATTCTTATCAAATGGTTGTTAATAGATTTAACAACTAACTCAAGGGTTTATATGTTAATGTTTGTTAATGGAATTAACAAATATTAAAATAAAGAAATAAAATTGTTTTATTTATTTATTAAAGAAAACCCTTGGGATTTTGAGTGGGAATTAATGGATGAATGAGTGGGTTGAGTGGAGACTCCACTCACATGATGAGGGAGAGGTGGAGACACCCACAAATTCGTGGCTGCCATCCCCTCCTATAAAAGGAGGGGTGGGAGGTCCCTCTCCCACACACACACACTTGCCCACTCCTTTTTTCCTCCACCCGCTGCTCCATTCCATGGTCTCCGGCTTGGCGAAGCCCTGACCGTGGTATTCTTCTTCACCACCACGCCGTCGTGCTGCTGGAGTTCCGAGGGATCCTCTACTTCCGCGCCCCGCTGGATCGAGGGAACGGAGGTCGTCATCAACCGTACGTGTGACCAATCACGGATGCACCGCCGGATTGCGGTGCTCATCTTCTCGCTATCGGGATCGGTGTGAGTACGACTACGCCAACAACGAGATTTGATCTCGTACCACTTTGAGTCTTCGAGGGTATGTGTTCTCCTTAACCCTCTCGTTTCCCGTTGCACTTCGTCTCCTAGATTAGATCTTGGCCTTTCGGGTGTCTCTCGCGTAGGAAATTTTTTGTTTTCTATGCAACAAACCCTTCATCTGTTGCATAATTACTCCATGGTTGGTTTTGTCCTCACCAAAAGATAGTATGTTTCAGCAACACTTTCCTAACACGTGGTTATTATTACATGTGACCATTCTATGGTCTAGGCTTAACATCATCGTCACACGAGTAGTGTTCAAGGCAAACATAATTCATTCAACCCAACATAGTGAGAGTGAATAACATGAGTAGTAGGAATGGTGACCAATCCATCTTGCATCCATATCATTTTCCCACATGTAGATACGTAAGTTATGAGGTTGTGTAAAATCTTATGCAACACTAACTGGATGCTTGTGTTTCTTTGTCGATTCTTCCCTTGGTGTAGTTTCCAATATCTTTATAGATCATCTAACTTGGATTCCACACGTTTATCCTCACATGTTTATTAACTTGCTGCTCCTTAGGATGGAGATGGTTTTGATCAAGGATGTTATTGTTCCTTCACACAAAAGAACAAGATCCTGAGATCTCTATCATCCCTTGGTTGGATGGCTTGTGTCTCAAAGGTAGTTGCAAAATATATACTTGGGTGTTCTTTCAATTTTTGCACTCCAAATGCCAGTTTACTATGGTTGGTGAATGGTTATGGGATTTGGTTTGGCTTATCATGGATGAATAGAGATTTAGAAAGAACTAAAGAACTTTCCTACCCCAACACAGCAGATCAAGGCAATTCATCTTACAAACAACATCTAACAAGCATTCATCACACATAACAACGAGGTTTAGCAAAAAAAAACTAGTATTTTCATACCACACTTAATTGTATGATCAATACACTAACATTATATCGTTGTTCTAACAAAGTAACTAGATTTGTGGTCTCATCTATATCTTCTTGAGTTTCTTCAAGTACTTCTCTCAACGCCCTGACGTGTTTCTGATTGTTGTGAACTATGAATATTTATCCAAGTTCTTCAATAGACTTAAGTGTAGGTCTTCATGTCGAATCCAAAAATGTCATGTGAAAAGTATTTCTTGTACTTAATGGCATGGTTATCACTAATTATGTCTTGATGGTATTCAAGAGGCAGGTTATCTTTAACAAGATAAGAAATTTTTGAAAGTGAATAATAGATGAGAGGAAATGAGAAAGGATTAAATGAAAAGTTTTTTTTAGAATATTTAAATAAAATATGTTTTTCAATTCCTAGGGTCTTTCCCTAGTTCTAATCCAAACCTAGGGTCTCGAATCATACAAGCAACACAGTGCTCTGATACCATTTTGTAGCATTCCCATATTTTAATTAAATGCAAGAACATATGTGTTACTGTGCTAGTCCTTGGATCAATTTCTAGCATCATAGTACAAGATAAAAATATCATGCAAACGCGTCAAAATATATTATATAGCATAATCCAGTCTTTATAGACTGAATCATTATTACAACTTTCATAGTCTCAGAAGACTAGCACGAAACATAGAACTACAGCAAAAAAAACATAGCACAACAATGATCCTCATCTTCTTCATCTGCCACAAGAAAAACATGTTGGTTGTAGACTCAAAATCCTAAACGAAATCCTCACTCGTCATCAGATCCATTTGCAATATGAAATATGCAGCCACAAGGGGTCAGTAAAATTTATTGTACTGGCAAATGACACATTGGTGGATATATTGAAGTACCTAGTACTACATGACATCTGGCTTGGTGGAGCTTGGCTAATTGCATAAAGCAGGTTTTGTCCTACAACTTTTCATAAAATATTTTATGTTCAAAGGTTGGCATAACTGATTGAGACCAGTGAACCAAAATTATATTAATGAGTGCCACTAGTAAAAACCTAGGAAATGTCCTGCCCGTGTTTAACCCACAAAAGTTTATTTATGAAATTGGTATGAATGAGATTCTTCTGTCATTTCCTCGCCCAGATGCTCATAGTTGTCCATAACCGGGGAAATGGCAAAGATCTTAGTTTGTTAACTCTGCAGAGTGTGCACACTTTCACCTTTAAACTCGATCAACCCAAACATCCCATACATCCTGAGTGCAATAAGGAAAGGAGAAGACCGAGAAAATATCTTTAATAATAAGAATTGAACCCACTCGGAAGACCAGTTCCACCTATACCACCTCTGCTTGTCAAGCCGACAGGTTAAACTCTCACAACTTAGTTGACCGAGACAGAGCACATAAAGTCTAGAAGGTTGCACACGAAGGAATAAAAACAGTAATGACATGCAATGTATTTGTTCCTAGGTGGCAATCGACAAGTGTACACCCTGGGCGAAAGACACCATAGAAATGGCCCCAGGCATACACTCAACTTTTACCACCGTTTAACATAAATGCACCCATGTGATTCATTAAACTTAGTAGTTTTATCCTCAATATCTAAGTAAAACATTTTATGAGTATCACTAAGCACTTCTACTAAGTTCAATGTCACCTACACTAAGAGGATATAAATGGATAGCTACACACTACTTGCGATATTGGCATATCATATTAATTTTCCATAAGACACCTATCATGCATACTACACAAAAATCTATAATGTATAGTAAAATAAGGGTGGTTTATGTGTGTCACTTGCCTTGTTGAAGTTGGTGTAGAAGTATTTGTAACATCCCTGATTTTTGGAAAGTTCAAAAATCACAAATTTAGAACTTTTGTTATCTTCTTTTGCAAGCCATCAAAACCCAAATAAAACACCATTGCAAAAGAGAATATCAATTTAATTCCACTGTTATTGGAACGAGTATCCAAATATACCACCTAATCCATAAACCCTAAAATCCTATTCAAATAAGTTTTCCTTTTTAAGTTATTATTTCCCTAAAATGTTTTCAACTCACATACTACCTTGAAAAATATCTTTATGGTCTTTAAAATCAGAGGATGTTTATACTAAATAATTTTACAAGCCCCAAAATAATTTAAGAGAAAACTAAGGCATTTGTATAATTTATTTTATGCTTTCCAAGCTTTAAATATGAAGTGGTATTCATAAAATATTTTATAGTGAAGATAACAGAAAATGGGACTATGAAAACAATATTTTGAATTGTGGAAATATATCTGAATTTTATTAAACCCCAATTCAAATTATCAATTATTATTTTTTATTTAAAAATGTCATTAAGTAGCTACTAGTAATTTAATTGTATTTTGAAAATAACCTTATTTTAAGTGTGTTGATTTAGCACACAAATGTTTTTATATGAAAGGAAATGTTTTTAGAAAACTACTCGTTTTGTTTGAGGTGATTTGGAGCTTTTATTCAAAAGTTATAAATGTTTTGTTAAAACAGAAAATAGAAAAGAGAAAACAAAACAGAACAAAAAAAGAGAAAGCCAGCCCAACCCCAAAAAAAACCTCCCTACCCCTCTCTCTCTCGCCCACGCGCGACGCACAAGGCCCAGAGCCCAACAACCAAGCCTATCGTGTTAAAAAGACAGCCTGCTCGTCCCTCTCTCCCTTTCCATAACTGACAGGTGGTCCCCACGTGTGACGCCACCTTCCTTCCTCCTCGAACCAGAGAATCTCGCCGGGAAACACACCGCCGTAATCCCCGCCCCCTGTCACCGCTTTCCTTTCCCTTTGCCTGATATAAGTAGCCCCCGGACCCCTCTTCCGTTTGCCCCAAAACCTAGCTCGAGAGCACTGCAAGGCCGTGCTGTATTGCTCGTCTACGGCCTTCCTTCACGTTTTCCGGCGAGGCGAGCCATTTCCAGCACCCGAGACCACCACCATTCGCTTACTTGTGTTGCTGTGCCCCTCCTTATATATTGTTGATTTGTTTTTGCGCAGCGTGTACACCGCGCCGTCCACGACCGAGGCACGCCGGAGTTGCGCCGTCTCCGACCGTGCGAGTGCGACTGCGACTGGGAGTCACCCCAAAATTTCTATTTTAACTTATTGTTACGCAGTGATTCGAGTACGACCGGTTTGTGGCGCTGCCACGAGTGTCGAGTACGGCTGCAGGGAAGGACATCCCTCAAGTCATTTAGCAGAAAGGACTCGACGCGGCGGATAGATCGACGCGGAGGATACACGATGTTTAGGAAAAAGGACTCTACGAAACGGACGGAGTCAAAGCAGCAGAGTCACAGTGTTTAGCCGAAAGGACTCGACAAAACGGATGGAGTCTATGTAGTGGAGTCATGTTCTTTAGCCAAAGGCACTCGACGTAGCAGACAAAGTCGACGCAACGGAGTCAGATTTGCTCTGTGAACGTGAAGGGAAATGTCGATGTCGAGCCCCCGGGCGCTAGTACCATGAGTCTCCCATGGCGTAGTCAATGTTGCAGCCTATGTCGGAGAGTTTGAGGTCAACCTTAGTCTTTGTGTTGACTCGCAACTGTAACATCCCTGATTTTTGAAGGAATTCAAAAATCACAAAAAATTAAAACCTTTTGTTTTCCACTAATGCAAGCCACCAAAAACAAATAAAACACAACACAAAACAAATATAAAGTGTTATTCCAATGTTATTGGAAATTATAATTAAAATATGCCTCTGTTTTCTGAAACCTTAAATCCTCAAAATAGATAATTGTGCAAAGAAGTTCTTTTCCCTAATTGCAAACGTCAAGAGTATAAAATGGTTTCTCTAACAATATGTTTTCCAAATGATTCGTTTCCAACTTCTATTAAACAATAATAATTGGAAAACATTTTCAAAAGTGTTTGTCTCTGAACTTTATTTGCCTATAAACTTTACTTAGCTTTTTTCTTCCTTTCTATTTTAAAATAACATTTGTTGCTATTCATGTTTATATAAGATTTTAAAATATGATTATTTCAAGTGTGCTAAAACATCCCACAAATGTTCACATATGAAAGGAAATGTTTTTACCAAACTATAGAAACAAATTTGAGGTCATTTGAATTTTTTAATCAAAAGTTATGTTCATTTGAAGAAAACAGAAAAAGGAAAAACATAGCGGCCAACTGGGCTGGAGCCCATTTCCCTCCCATCGCCCTTCCTCTATCTCGCGCGCAACCGAGCGGCTGACGTGGGGATGATTCCTGGACATGTCGGGTGAGCCTACCCGGTCAAACGCCCAAGATCTAGTCCCAAAGACAGGTGTTATCATGTGTTACTAGAAGGCCCAACGAAGGTCCACCCGCAAGACTTGCGAGTCAAGAAGGAAACTCCTACCGACCTAGAACTTGGGTTTGTACCCCCCGACACGGTTTGAGAACTAGCCACCTATAAAAGGCTAGGAGAACCACCAAGAGGGATCCAATCTATTTTTCACCACCACGGCCTTGAGGTCGAGATCATACTCTCGACTTGAGCAACCCCCCCCCCCCATTCTAACCGATCTACTGATAATGCATATCGTAGAGCAGGAGTAAGAGTTTTACCTCTAAAAGGCCATGAACCTGGGTGAATCGTGCCCCTATTAGCCGATGATAGTCACCAGCGTCTTTACGTTCTTGATGACCCACAAGTATAGGGGATTGCAACAGTCTTCGATGGAAGTAAAACCCAAATTTATTGATTCGACACAAGGGGAGCAAAAGAATATTTGTGAGTCTTAACAAGTGAGTTTTCAATTCACTTGCACCTGAAAGTGGACTTGTTCGCTGTGGTTTATCAGTAGTAACAGTTTTATAGTAGCAGCAGTGAAATAATAACAGCAGTAGTATGAAAACAACAGAAGTGGTGATTCAAGTAAACATTGGGATTAAATATTGTAGGCATAGGGATGGATGAACGGGCGTTGCATGGATAAGATAGTTCATATAATGATCAAGTCATGGGCATTGCATATAAATGTTATAAAGCATCCAAGCACTAAGTAACCATAGGCATGTGTTCCGTAAATAGTCGTACGTGCTCGCAATGAGAACTTGCACAACATCTATTGTCCTACCAGCCCGTTTTCAGCGGGGCCTCAAGGGAACTACTGGTAATTAAGTTGTTCCTTTTAATAGAACACTGGATAAAAACATTAACACTCCATGAACACACTTGATCTTCACATCACAGCCATCCCCTCCGGTTGTCCCAATTTCTGTCATTTCGGGGCCTCGGGTTCCAGACAACGATATATGTAAACAACTTGCAGGTATGATCAAGAAAATAATAATTATCATCGTGATTCAATAAGTTGTTCAGATCTAAGATCATGGCACCCGGGCCCAAAGTGACAAGCATTAAGCATAACAAGTTGCAACAATGTCAATAGCACTAATAGAGGATACTAGGCACTATGCCCTAACAATCACGACATAATTACATGAACGAACTCATCCAATCCCTATGATCCCCTTCAGCCTATAGCGGGGGAATTACTCACACATGGATGGGGGAAACATGGATGGTCGATGGAGAGGCGTTGGTGATGACGATGGCGATGATCTCCTCCAATTCCCCGTCCCGTCACGGTGCCAGAACGGAGTTTCTGAACCCCGAAAAAGGATTCGTGATGACGCCGGAGCTACAGACTTCTTTCTGGAAAACTATCAAACCCCCTTGTGTTTTCGGGTTGAAGGCTATTTGTAGTCGAAACGGGAGACCGAGGGGGGCTCTGGGTGGCCCACACCATGTGCTAGCGCGGCCAAGGGGGGGCTCGCGAGGGGGTGGTGTGGCCCCTCTGCGGATCTTCTCGTGGCCTCCTTCTGTTTTAGGAGCAACGTGTCTTTTCTGGGCAATTTCCCGAAAGTTGATTTTTCTGCACAAAAACGAGACACCAAGGTAATTCTGCTGAAAACAACGTTAGTCCGTGTTAGTTGTATTCAAAACACACAAGTTTAGAGGAAAACAATAGGAGAAGTGTTCGAAAAAGGAGATACGTTTTTGACGTATAAACTCCCCCCAAGCTTAGCTTATTGCTTGTCCTCAAGCAATTCAGTGACAACCGAGTGCGATAAAAGACTTTTACGAACACATTTGTTTCATATGATGTAAATATGCTCACTATATGATCAAATACTTAGTTATGCTCATGATAAGTTACATGCAAGATACTGACACTTAATAGCTATGCAAACCATGAAGAGATAACATCATATTAATAATAAACAACATGAAGCATAACTATTTGCAAGATTGAAATATTCATAATAGGATCTGATAAAGTAGTATGTCGCTTGCCCTTATGTGAGGGGCAAAACATAAATTCCAGGGCACCTCTGAAGTTCAAGGGAAGACTAGAAGTAAAGATATCAAAGATGCAAGTATCAAGATTATACCACAATCAACCGTGCTTTGGGACAAACACATCACACTAAGAATGATAATTATGCTCTCACGAAATTTCTCAAACAATATGGCGTAGACTCAACATGAAAGTAAAAGAAAGGACCTTCGCGGAGGGAAGCAAAGATTACTCATGTGCTAGAGCTTCTTGTTGTATTAAACAGAGGTATCGAAAACATTTTTTAGAGAGGTGTATGCTTATGTCAACGAATGGTAAACATACAATACAATACGTCACAAGCCAACATGATTCACAAGAGCGGCTCCCATTGGGAAGTACGCAACTGGTGTAGAAGGTCATCCCTCTTTCTCTTTTGTTTACACAATTATGTTTTGACTCATAAATCAGAGGCAAAAATAGTGAACAGAATTTGTTTGTATTAATTTGGGGCTGGGCATCCCGCTACCAGCTCTTCTATCATTTGGATAAGCGGATCAAGCCACTAGTCTAGGGTGTGAAACCCAATCAACAAGTGAGATAAAGATTCTCTATTTACGGCCTCATGAGCTAAAACAGGGGCACAAAACAGGAATAATTTTTAGAAGGTTTTAAAGGTAGCACACGAGCAATTTACTTGGAATGACAGTTAAATACCACATGTACGTAGCTATGGTGTACACAATGGGAAACTTTGGTTTTTGGGAGTTGGATGCACGAATAGAATTCCATACTCAGTACAAGTGAAGGCTAGCAATAGACAGGGAGCGACAATCAATAGAGCAGCAACTATCATAATCATGTTTGCGACAAAGTAAAATTAACTGAGGCATAAAATTGATACGAGAACTCTGAGGAAAAATAAATCATCGAGGCTTATTGACTTTTTGTTTTCAGTCTTAGCATGCGTGAGCATGTGCCCAGGCGATTCAAATGAAACAGACAGAAGAGGCTACCACAATGTCATACCCTTCTATGAATAGAACAATGCGAAAAAATATTTATATGGCAGGTCATTTACCATTAATAAATTGGAACAAAACATGAGAGAGCACGAACTATTAAGCAGCCATTAAGTCACATATAGCTTATACGAACAAACTAAGCTTGCTCACATAGATGGATATATGTACAAAAATAAAAGAAAATAGAATTCATACCAACCTCTCACCACAGTTGAACTGTCGTAGATCGTAATTATTTCTCCTCACTTGTGGTTTGAATAAAATATATAATGAAAACCAACCTCCAATGGAATCATGGACGACTATTGAACTCTGCACCAAACTTTAGAAAACAAGAGAAAAACAACAAAATAATTTTGGGATTATCAATTAAAGCACGAGCGAAAGAGAACAAGCAAACAAAACAAAATCTTGTTGATTTTTTTTTAAATGCAACTAAAGGATAAAGCAAACCAACTAAAGAAAAAAATAGAGAGAAACAACAGAAATGTTTTTGGTCTTTTTGTGTTTTGGAAAGCGAAAACAAAACAATAAAAACAAAAGAAATGAAAGAAACGAAAACAAACGAAAGAAACGAAAAGATGGATATACAAAGAACCGGCAGAATATGATATATAAATGAGTGTGATGTCGGTATACCTCCCCCCAAGCTTAGGCTTTTGGCCTAAGTGGAGATCAATCACTAAGGGCACATGAGGTGCCGCCCCCGTAGTATGTCGAGGAGGAACCCTCCACTGATATGTTCTCGAGGATGCGCCGGTGTACTGCGTGTTGCGGTCCTCGGGAGGCGTGTCTCGCCTCTCCTGCTGCATGTAAAACTCCGTGGTGCTCAGATGCTCGTCTACCTGCTCCTTGGAGAGCGCCACGGTGCCCTGTCAATCTTAACAAAACAGGTTGCGGCAAAGTAACTTTTCGCTCCTCTCCATCCATATATAAAACTCTATATACTAAATGATCAACAGTAGAGTTAGAAGTGACAAACTGATGGGATGTCATGGCAGCAAGGTTAAGCCTATGTGGAGAAACTATTTCATCATTAGGGTCAATGGAAACATGTAAAGCAGCTGCTACACGTGTAGCAATAATGCCACCAAAAATAGGCCCAGAAGCAGCAAGGCGGCGTGCAACAAATGCACCAAGGTTATATTTCGTGCTACAGTTCAGCGCAGCATCAATAAGAGCAAGGTGATAAGTAGAAATGTTTCTAGTGTTCTCCCTACCAAGGAAACTAGTACCAATATAGTAAGTAAAGTATCTAAGAGCGGGAAGTTGAATGTTCCTTATCTTCCCGCGCTGGGATGAGCGAACGTCATCGTTGGTGACTTCTTGTAAATCCCCTGGAGGTCTGCGGGTTTATCTTGAATCCTGCTCGCTCTCCCATTGGCGTTCATACCTATAATAACACAAAATTCTCCCAAGGACAAAGAAAAAGGACTACCATATAGCTTGAAGGCAACAGATGGACCATAATGTGTGTTTTGAAATTTAAAAATCTTAACAAAAGTTTTTGTAAGTGTGGCATACTGAGTGCTTTCATCTTCCATAAATTTGGTTAGAACAACTCTTTCAATAATCATAAGAAAATGAGCTAAAAGACCCACACTTCTTAAAAAATGTACGGCAAGGAAAACTAGATGGTTGAACGATACCTTCATCTTCCGCATCGTCAATAGTTGATGCCATAACATCCTCGTTGTATGATGGCCTCGCTGAACTGGATGAGCGTGAGGACCTTGTCCATCTAGGAGCATCACTCCTAAATATCTCTCCAAAATTATAACTATCCATCTCTTAAATTTTTCAACAATCATCACAAAAATTAACTTCAAGCAACTATAAGGTGGAGACTACCATAGGGACTTATATGAGAGCTAAACATACATAAAAAATACATTATTTATAATCAAATCAAGCATGGAAACTCACATAAACTGTCACCTACAGTACCAAAATACTCAAGAAATACTTCACTAAATAAAATTCTACTTGGATCATCGGAGGAGCCACATACCGGAGATCGAACACACCAAATATCAGCACAAATGATGGGCTGAAGAAGGAGATCAAAAATCCAGAGGAAGAACAGCAAGAACACGGTTTCCGGAAAATATTTTCGTTTTGTGAGGTGAGAGAGAAGACTTTGGCAGGGGAGAGAGTTAGTGGAGGGACAGGGGCCCCACACCATGTGCTGGCGCCACCAGGGGGCTGGCCGCGCCACCCTATGGTGTGACTAACTGGTGGGCCCCCTGGGCCTCCCAGGTGGCTTTCTGCCTCATTTTTAACGTAAAAATTATTATCATTTTTCTGGAATTTTTCGAGAAAATTTATTTTTCGGACTTCTTCAGAATTTTAATAAATAATAATATTTCTGGAAAACAAAAGTGAAAAGGTGGAAAACAAAACCAAAACCAGCACTACGGAGGTTCTATGACACTCTAATGGAAGAATATCCAAAGAAAACAAAGGTGGTAGTGGTGAAAACAAAAGTATGGATGGTGAAAACTTGCATATCCTAAAAAATCTGAGTGAAAATATCGGGAAAACATGCATCAGGATGGTGGAAAACATGATTGTACTCAAGTAGCAATGTTATAACAGAAGTAAACATGGTGAAAACATAATGGGGAAGGTGAAAACATAGTGAAAACAATGTCCTCTTTATTAAAAATCATTTTGTTAACAAGGATGATCAAGTGTTGTTACCAAAATAATTTTTATATGAAGAAAAAAATTTGCTAATCACTATATAATTATGTTATCTCAACCTTGATAGGCATAGTACCAATCATAATAATTTCATATTCTTTTGGTGGTACTGGAATAGGACAATAAAATTCTCCAATCTTGATGGTCTTAATATTTTCAATTGAAATTAGACCATATTTCTTATCAATCTTCTTGGGAAAATAAACATTGTTCTCTTTATCATTAACATTAAAAGTAACTTCTCCTTGATTGCAATGAATAACAGCCCCTGTAGTATTAAGAAAAGGTCTTCCAAGAATAATAGACATATTATCATCTTTAGGCATTTCCAACACAACAAAGTCAGTTAATATCAGACAATGATTAGCAACATGAAAAGGAACATCCTCACATATACCCACAGGAATAGCAGTAGATTTATCAGCCATTTGCAAAGATAAATCAGTTGGTATTAATTTTTCTAGGATGAGTCTTTTATAGAGAGTAAAAGGCATGACACTAACTCTAGCTCCGAGATCACACAAAGCAGTTCTAACATAATTATTTTTAATAGAACAGGGAATAGTTGGTATACGAGGATCTCCAAGTTACTTAGGAACCTTTCCATTAAAATAATAATTAGCAAGCATAGTGGAAATTTCCTCATTAGGAATCTTCCTTTTGTTAGAGACAATATCTTTCATATATTTTGCATAAGGAGGCAATTTAATAGCATCAGTTAAAGGGATTTGCAAGAACAAAGGTTTCATCCATTCACAAAACTTATTATAGTGTTCTTCTTATTTTGATTTCTGTTTCTTATTAGGATAAGGCATTGGTTTTTGTACCCAAGGTTCTCTCTCATTACCATGTTTATTAGCAATAAAATCTTCCTTGGTGTACTTTGTATTTTTAGTTTGCCTTTCAGGTTCCTTTTCAATTTCTTCTTTATCATAAGCATCATTCTTTTCATTACCACTTTCAGTTTCAGCATCAGAGATAGATATACTACTCCCTCCGTCTCAAAATAACTGTCGCAAGGGACAGAAATTTTGATCTACGAACCATTTTACATTTAGACCCATAGCATTCTGAATCGATCAGCTCGCGATCCTCAGATCTGTTCCTTCCTCGCGCCCAGGCGACGCCCGGCCCGCCGGCGATCAGCGAGCTCCTCCCCGCCCCGCCGAGGCCCACCCCACCAGCAATCAGTGAGCTCCTGCTTCAGGTCCCCCGCCACCAGAACCCTCCCCGCTGGCCGCCGGAGCTCTCTAGGCCCCTTCCAGCCGGAGCTCCAGGCCCCTCCCAGCCGGCCTCCGGAGCTCCTGCTCCCACGCCCATCCAGTGGAGTTGGAAACGAGTAGGACGCTCGCACCACTCCAACGAACTCGCCGTCGCGAGGCATATCCCCCCAGATCGATCCAGGCAGACCACCTCGTCTGGCCCGGGTAGGCCACCTTGTCAAGCTCCGTCAGCTGACAGTTCTTCAACACGCATAGAGCCACACACTGACAGTTCCATCAGAAGTTCGCAATGGGACGCCCTGCCATAGAGAAATACAGAAACATTCAATCAGAGAAGAACATGGATAACTCAAAATTGCCAACAACAGCAACAAAACTAAGAGAACAAGTTAATTTGTACCCGAGACTTAATTGATTGCATGATGTGGGCTAACTCTTATGTGAGCTCTTCATCCAAACTTATGTTCGTATGTAGAGCTACGAGAGATTTGGACAAAAGAGAAGATAAGGAATGTTTACCTTCAGTGAATGCTTGCGTCGTAGGGTTGTAGTCTATCATGATCTTCAGACACAGATGCGTGCAATCAGTAAATTCTTCCGTTTTAGCTTATATAATCTTCAGTTTCCTTCTCTTGATGATTCTATCATTTTCCTGCCGTCCGCCGTCCTCCTCCACCATCCAATCGAGAGTACAAGGTCATCAAGGTTCCGCAGCAGTGATCGAGATTGTCGGCGCTTGACTGTCAACGGCGTCTCCAGCAGATCCTTTAACCTGTTGAACACGGGAAGTGATACTATACAGATCAAGGAAACCATCTCTGCAGCACTCGCCCACCAGCACCTCCGGACAGTGCGTACAGCTCCTGCTCTGGGCTCTCGCCGCCGGCGAGTCGTGCTCTTGCTCCTACGCGTACAAGTGGGGATTGTTGTGGCTGGAGAAGAGAGCGCTCCTTAGATCGCCTCCAGGCCGGGGAAGAAGAAGCTCCTCCATACCTAAGGAACAAGAAATTGAAAATATTACTTAGGGACAGTAGTGCCAGTTGCACAACATGCAACACTTGATCAAATCACATCTTCATGGCAATAAAGACCTACTCCCTACTGACCCGCTTCAGAATAGACTAGAAATCCAATTAACTTTTATGTGCACATCCAGTTAACATTATATCGGATAAAATGTCGTGTGATTGTCTTGGGAGTATTTTTTTAGTCACAAGAATATTTATTATCTCTTAGTAATCCACTCTGATTACCAGATCAGCAATTTGACACTTTGGTAAAGTACATAATTATACTCAAAGACAATCACACAGCCTATGGCTAAATCAGCAATTTGAGAGTATTTTAGAGAGCATAGTCCTTTTGGAGAGCCCTTAACACTCTGATTACTAAATCAGCAATTTGGAAGTCACACTTCATTGTCACCTAAGTTATCTTGCAAGCAGCGGAAAATATTACAGTCTAATGTTGTTTAGTTCGACAGTATCTTCTGTTCTGTATCTTGCTATGTTCAATGACTTTTCAATTTACGGTTTATTCATGCTGAAAGAATTTTATCTTCCAAGTGAGTATATTCATCTAGTTAGTAGCTCTTCTTGGAGCTTTGCAACTGTAGAACTAATCGACTGAAAACTATACCAGCAGCCAAGAAAGTCCAGCAAGCTGCAGGTTTACTAGCAAGGCAACTCCATAAACTCATCAAAGACGAGGACTAAATATCTATCATTGGCTAAAAAAGAAACGAAAACGATTGCATCAATAATCTGGAAAGAACAAGAGAACGCGAATCGAGGCACGAAATGCATGTACCATGTACCATCCCAACCAGTCCCAAAATAAAATTCGATGCACGGTTTGCACAACTGAACAAACAAACTCCAAAATTCCGGGTACAGACAAATGAGTAGATGGTTTGCAGCACTATGTTTATTTGCAGCAGTCTCAGTAAATGTAAAATGCAAGGCTAAATATAGCTTGAGTATGTTCCTGCGTAACATCTCGGAAATCTAATGCGCCCAAGTTTTACATTCTCAAACCACTACTCCGTTACCTACAGATCAACAGAGGCACTTGAGTGTCAATAGGATAATGGGCCTTGTCATCCAAAAATACTCTACTCTAAGGTGCTAGAATCGACATGTGTCTTTCCAGTTGTAAAAATCTGAACTTTTATCTGAATGAAAGGCACTTACCAAATAGTAGGGCGCAGTGGAGAAGACGCTCATGGGCTTGCCGACCCAGGCGTGATGGGGGGGAGGGGGAGGGGGGAGTGCGTCCATGAAGAGCTGCGTGGAGCCGGTGCTGACGAGGACGTGGTAGTCGTCGGCGGCGGCGTTGTCGATGGTGCGGTGGAGACTGCGTTACTCAAGTGCCCTGGGCCGTGGCCGATGACGTCTCCGCCTAATTCACTCCAGTACACTCCCGCGTCCCAGTTCTGGAAAAGCAGCGCTCCTCCTCGCCGTTGGAGAGAAAATCGACAAAAAAATCAAATCTTGAGATGGCGCGAACGAGGCGGCGTAGGGGAAGCCGGAGGAAACATGGGGCAGCGTGGGCCGGCGGGGAGGGGGGGGGGCGGGGCGGCGTGGGCCAGTGGAGGGGGGAGGAGCACAGCGGCTGGGTCTGCGTCGGAGAGTGATTTGGGAAGGAGCAAGCTCTGTCGGGTGAGCGCGAGGAAGAAGATAGAGGACCACGGGTTGTGTCGGGAAAATGACAAGGACCATTCTGCAAAACTTCCCCCCGCGACAGTTATTTTGAGACGGAGGGAGTACGTTTACTGTGGTTAGGTGTAGCAAAAAAAAAAATCCCCGCTGCTTTTGCTGTTTGATGTACATACGTTTCTAGCTGCTATTTGCGTGAGTACTCGATACGTGTGTGCTTTTTTCGAATGGTTATACTAATATGTGTACGTGTGCATGTTGTAGGTGTTTGTCAGCCGGCTGGCCGCCGGCGTTTCGCTGACCCCTCTATGTTGTCATGCTGGGACGCCATCAAATGATTCGAATATATGTTAATAGCGGAGCCAAAAATCATCTCTTACCGAGGGTCATTATTCATTGTCAAACCTTTTGATCATGCCAAGATCTCTAAGATCATGCCTCGTGCCCCTCGTCGGCTCTCGGAAGCCCGATTTTTCCCATCTTGGACAACTCAGACCTTCGCGAGCTGTCCCAACACTCGACAAGCATCGTCGACCCTCGGTAAGAGCTTCACCGGACTTCGACAAGTCTTCTGCAAATTCGGTAAGCTTTAGTGAGTCACCTCGACACTCGACGGGAGTCCTGGACAAAGCCAATCGGCCGACTTCTACATCAACGCTAGCCACAGCCCATTGTCCAACCCTCGGACTACTTCAAGCCTACATCGACAAGCGCCCTCGGTCCTCGCCACCTCTCGGAAGTGCGGCACAACCACGAAAACCTATGTGTACTTACGTCTAGCTCTTATTCCACATGTGTGTCTGAGAAAATACCGAGCCTCACATAGAAGCGTCCGGGCCCCATATCAACGTGGTCACCTGAGAAGAGCCGCAACCCAACTCTGGACTAATTCTGAGTTGCAACTCCAATTGCAACTAGGAAAAAACTCACTTGAAATTCATTTGCAACTGGAAAAAAATCTTAGTTTAAACCCGACTTGCAACTAGGAAATAATCAGTTGCGATCCGACTTGCAGCCGACGAAGAAATTTCAGTTGCAACTCCAATTGCAACTGGGAAAAAATCAGTTGTGCCCTCGCTTGCAACTAGAAAAACCCTAGTTGTAACTAGACTTGCAATTAGTAAAAAAATCAGTTGAAAATCGACCTGCAACTAGGATAACTCAGTTGTGACCGCACTTGCAACTGAGAGAAAACTCATTTGCAGCTCTATTTGCAATTTTAGAATACAAGTCAACCGAATACCCACTTTCAATTACGAAAAGCACTAAGTTACAACCCCGTTTACAACTTAAATTCTCAGTAGCAACTCCACTTGTAACCGAAAAGATTCTCAGCTATAACACCCACGATTGAAAAATCTAAGTTGAAGTTTCCACCCCACTTGCAATTGGGATAACTCAATTGCGACCACACTTGCAAGCGAAAGAAAACTCAGTTGTAAAGCCATTGGAAATTTAAAAAAGAAGTCAATTGCAACCTCACTTGGAATTAAGAAAAAACAAATTACAGCCCCATTTGTGACAGTAAAATTCTCGGTTGCAATCCCATTTGTAAATAAAAAATCATTAGTTATAACCCCTACTTGAAACTGAAAAATCTAAGTTGAAGTTGCAACCCCACTTGCAACTGGGATAACTCAGTTGCGACCACGCTTGCAAGCGGAAGAAAACTCAGTTATAAAGCTATTTTAAACTTTAAAAAGAAGTCAGTTGTAATCTCACTTGGAATTAAGAAAAAATAAATTACAACCCCATTTGTGAGCGGAAAACTCTCAGTTGCAATCCCATTTGTAATTAAAAAATTCTTAGTTATAACCCCTACTTGAAACTGAAAAATCTAAGTAACAGTTGCAACCCCACTTGCAATTGGGATAACTCAGTTGCGACCACACTTGAAAAGCGAACGAAAACTCATTATAAAGTTATTTGAAATTTAAAAATGAAGTCGGTTGCAACCTCACTTGGAATTAAGAAAAAAAAATTACAACCCCATTTGGTACTGTAAAATCATCAGTTGCAATCCCATTTGTAACTGAAACTTAGTTATAACCCCTACTTGAAACTGAAAAATCTAAGTTGCATCTGCAACTCCACTTGCAACTGAAAACAATTAGATGCGACCACACTTTCGACTGACAGAAAACTCAGTTGTGACGCTACATAAAAAAACAGTAGAGTTCTACAACTGAAATAATATGTAATACCACTTGCAATCAAACAAATCCTAATAAACCAAAAAGACGTGCCTCAATTGCAAATGTACTTGCAGGAAATCCTAATAAACCAAAAAGAAAATCTTCATATAAAACTTAATGCAATGGCTAGTTACAACGATACTTGCAATTGTGTCTAGTGCTCGTTTAGAACTCCACTTGCAATTAGATCCGTATCATTTACAATTGTTTTTGCAAATATCTACTTTAAGAAAGACTTAGCTCAATTGCAAGTGTACTTGCAACAAATCCTAATAACATAAATAAATCATATTAAAACATAATGCAATGGCTAGTTACAATCATAATTGCAACAAAAAAACTAAAACTTGCAACCATACTTGCAATTGTATCAAGTACTCATTTAGAACTCTACTTGCAATTAGGTCCATACCATTTACAAAAAAAGTTGCAAAAATCAACCTTTCAGAAAGACTTAGCTCAATTGCAAGTGAACTTGCAACAAAATCCCAATAAAAACAAAAACAAAAACAAAAACAAAAACGTTTCATATAAAAACATAATTGACTCACTAGTTACAACCATACTTGCAACTAAAGAAAAAACTAAAATTTGTAATCATACATGCAATTATGTCTAGTACTCATGTATTACTCCACTTGCAATTAGGTCCATATCATTTACAAAATTTTTTTCAAAAAATCTACCTTTAATAAAGACTTAGCTCAATTGCAAGTGTACTTGCAACAAAATCCCAATAAAAACAAAAGGAACATTTCATATAAAAAATAATGAAATGGCTAGTTACAACCATACTTGAACACAAAAAAACTAAACTTGTGACCATACTTGCAATTGTGTCTAGTACTTATTTAGAACTCCACTTGCAATTAGATACACATCATTTACAAAAAATTATGCAAAAATATACCTTTAAGAAAGACTTAGCTCATCTGCAAGTGCATTTGCAACAAATCCTAATAAAAATAAAAAAACATTTAATATAGAAACATAATGAAATGGCTAGTAACAACCATACTTGCAACTTAAAAATAAACTTGTAACCATATTTGCAATTGTGTCTATTACTAATTTAGAACTCCACTTGCAATTAGCTCAATTGCGAGTGTACTTGCAACAAAATCCTAAATAAAAAAATTCATATAAAACATAATGGAGTTGCTAGTTACAACCATAATGGCAACTAAAAATAAAACTTACAAACATACATGCAATTATGTCTAGTACTCATTTAGAATTCCACTTCGAATTATGACCATAACATTAACAAAAATTGCAATTTTAGCATTAAAACAGGAGAATTTTAGATCAATTACAAAGTTTGTAATTGCAATTAATCCTAACAAAACAAAAGGAACATTTAATATATATATATATTTTTTGGATTGGCTAGTTACAACCATTTGTGTTGTACTCTCATATACACGTGAAACTATTTTTTTTGTTTCTCTATTTGCTCCTATAGCTGAGCAAGTCACACTATGGATTAAACTATATTGCGTGTTACTCTCAGTCGAGGTTGTAACACAATATCACCAACTTATATTTCTGTGTTACCATGTCAATATATTTGTAACACATTAGTAGCAACATGTATTTATATGTTACCCGGTCGATACATCGGTAACACATTTTCGGGCTTTACACTACTAGAAAAATGGCTATAGGAGTGATGATACCCGTGACGCACCAGCAAAACGGCGCGTCACGCCTAATAGCCGTGGCGCACCACGGTTTGGTGCTTCACGCCTATGGGCATACCCGTGACGCACCAAACAAACCGTGCGTCACGGCTATATGTGGGTGTTCGGTGGATACCATAGCCGTGGGGAAAGATAGCCGTGACGCACCGTTTGTTTGGTGCGTCACGGGTATTGCAATAGCCGTGACGCACCAAACATACGGTGCGTCACGGCTATGCTATCCACCAAAATGTTCCCTCCACACCCCCCCCCCCCCCCCCGGGGACCGCCTTTCTAGTTTTGTCACGGAAGATTTCCATGTCTAAAAATCATCAAAAAATAAATTCCTTATAGATGCACGGAGAGTTTAATGTATACTTTTTTAACAAATTTTGAAATACATATTTCGACTTTCTGAGCAAAAGTTCTTTAAAAACAGTAAAATGGGCATAACTTTTGCATACGATGTCGGAATTTAAAGTTCAATATACCAACGGAAACTAGAGAAAAAAAGGAATCCAACCTCACTCGCCTTCGGCCTGTGAGCTTTTTTTAGATTCTCCAAATTCCGAAAGGAAAAAAAAGTTATAGCCGTTTAAAGATTTTTGACTAGAAATTAAAAAAATAAAAAAATAAAAAAGATAGGCGTAACGCACCACATGTATGGTGCGTCACGGCTAAGTAAGATAGGCGTGACGCACCACATGTAGATGCGTCACGGCTAAGTCTGGGCAGAAATTTTCAAATTTCGAATCCGGGAGGGCCACCCACCTATATATACTCCCCTTCCTCCTACTTCCTCCACTCTTCTCCATTCCTTTCTCCTTCCTCCACTCTCCATTCTCTCTTCTTTCTCTCTTCCCTTTCCTCCTCCTACCACCACCACCATCACCACCACCATCACCACCACCACCACCACCACCACCACCGCCGCCACCTCACGTCTACTCCGGCGACTACTCCGGCGGCGACCTCTACTCCGGCGACCACCTCCTCTACGGCGACCACCTCGACTCCGGCGGCCACCTCGACTCCGGCGGCCACCTCCTCTCCGGCGGCCACCTCCTCTCCGGCGGCCATCTCCTCTCCGACGACCTCCTCCACTACCACGGCCACCTCCTCTCCGGCGACCACCCTCCACTCCGGCGACCACCCTCCACCCACCATCCTCTCCGGCGACCACCCTCCACTCCGGCGACCACCCTCCACCCACCATCCACTCCGGCGACCACTCTGTTTTCGTTTTTCAAAATTTCAAAATTTTGGGCGGCCAGATCTGGATCTAGATCTAGATCTGGATCTGTCCCGCCTTTTTTTTTAAAATTTCGAAATCAATAGCCGTGACGCACCCAAAACAGGTGCGCCACGGGTAACGAAAGATAGCCGTGACGCACCAAAAACAGGTGCGCCACGGGTAACGAAAGATAGCCGTGACGCACCAAAAACAGGTGCGTCACGGCTATTTTCAATAGGCGCGGCGTGATAGCCGTGACGCGCCATGGTGCGTCACGGATAAGACAAATGGTGCGTCACGGGTAAGCTTTTTCCTAGTAGTGTTATGTACTTTATGTTACCATCGTCCGTTGGAACACAAATGATGTGTTACATGAATTTTGTTTGTAACATGTTTTACTATGTGTTACATGATTGTGTTACCAAAGCTCTGTTCTGTTGTAGTGATTGGAACTAAAAAAATGATCCATCATATACAATGGAGAGAAAATAGAAAAAATACAAAATCAGCCTTGTT
Source organism: Alopecurus myosuroides (assembly GCA_028641055.1). Lineage (NCBI taxonomy): Eukaryota > Viridiplantae > Streptophyta > Magnoliopsida > Poales > Poaceae > Alopecurus > Alopecurus myosuroides. The sequence continues at coordinate 315,865,417 of CM054061.1, forward strand.
ACACCTGCACTTGCAACTAATCCTGTAACTTACAAGGCTTATTATTGTTATTCTAAAAAAAATTGAAGAACAAAAGCTCTTTGAACTACACATGTTTGACGTCAAGGGAAACGAAGTCAGGTGAAAAGCGTATTTTCGCAATCATGATTGATCCTTCGTAGAAGTTGCAAAAATCCCTAAGATCAGAGCATTCATCCTTGAAATTAAACGCCTCTTTGTATTTGTGCTTGAAAGCTCCATGAAAAACTTGTTGTCCATATACATACAGAGTTGTTTGTTTTTGACATATCATACGGCCGTGGACATACACTTCAATCGGGATTTTCTATAAAAATAAAATGATTGTTTGAACATAATTAGCAAACAAAAGTTGGTACAGAAAAATCCTTCCAACGACTAAGAAAATAGAAAAAGAAAAATTAAACTCACAAGATGGGACATGTCATCGCTGTCTAGCTTGCGGACAAAAAATAAAAATTCATCATCACACACTTCATTAGCAGCCTCATTAACGTATTCTGCTAAACAATCAAACATCACATTCATTTCGCCTTGCGATATCTCCATCGCATATGTGAAATATGTGTTAAGAAAAACTTCTACACAAATATATGGCACTTCTTCGCACTCTAATGAAAAAACACAAATACTCCCTTCGTATCAAAATGTAAGATATTTTAGCCTTTTATAGACAAAATGTATCTTGACATGTTTTAGTGTGTACATTCATATTCATCATACACTAAAACATGTCTAGATATAGTTTGTCTAAGAAAAGCTAAAAAAATCTTACATTTTGATACGGAGGGAGTATTAGACAGTTAAAAGAACAAAAATGCAATGATTTGCCATTAAAAAAAGAAAATTACAAAAAAGTAATAAAATACTTACCATAAAAATCAATGAAAGGTTCATTTATACCATTTTCACTAAAAACTTCGAAAATGAAAGCATTCAGTCCATGATCATAACTGAAAAAAGGTTATCATGAACTGTTATGCCATATGCTTCACATAGAGATCTCCACTGAGCGTCGCACAACATGGTTCTGCAAACCTCCTATAAAGCCAGGTACAATGTTTTGTGGAAGAATATGCATTTCCACCTATAACTATCATGTAAGTGTCAGGAAAAAAGTATCCAATGTGGATCTAAAACCACATGGTACAAACTACAGAAAAAACAAAAGACAAAATAAAAATTAAAACAATAAATTCAAAAAATAAAACAATTACTAGACAAAATAAAGAAATAAACATACAAAAAAACTCTTCAAATGAATTCATATTTGTACGCAAAGAGAAGCTAACAACTTCGTTCCTAGCGCGATTGCAAACAGGGTAAACCTGCTTGCACAAACAGCAAGGGGCATCTAAATAAGAAAAAAATATAACAATTACCGAAAAATAATGTGCAACATAGAAAACTTTAATACATTACCAAAATTGACAAGACTACAAATAAACTATAATAGAAAATGACAAACCTTGAGCATCCATAGGACATAACCTGTTCCCACTCAAATCAGCAAAGAACTATTGAATTTGGATTACTAGTAATCTCCCTTCTCCGCATCTCTTGTTCCGATGGAAACTCCCATTTTGAGTCCATATATATAGCACAACAATAAAGCAACAAAAAATAGAAATGACGAGAGGTTCAACATCGCTAGTCATTTCTACACCACAAGAAAATAGACTACTCATAAATCTAAAAAATAGACCAACAAAACAGTTAATATTCGCATGTAAATGACCGGTTACGACCTTCCCATTTCGTTTCACATGTAACCAATCTAACTTTAGATATGCAACACACACAAATAAAACTGACACAATTACAATCAACAACATATAAAAAACGAACGAACTTGGAACTATTTTCTTCATGTAGATGCGCGGCCGAACAAACCAAGAAAAAAAATGAGTGCAATGAATTACATATAACGAACTGCAGATATCCTAATCCAGACAACCAAAATAATGAGTGCAGCCACGCACGCTCCGACTAAAAAACATAACTAGCTCCGACACAATCAGCCTGAACCTATCCGCCAACAAACAAAAACAGAGCCCGTCCGTACAGAACGTTTACGAATCTTGAGACAAACAATCCGATGGCAACGCAGCTAGCTGAGCGTTAACATGTATCTCCACTTGCAATTAAGTAGTACCGCTTGGTATAAAAAGTTCCTAATTTACAAATCTTCACTTGCAAGTTGGGTTGCAATTACGCCCCCTACGTGTAGGAAAAGCTCCTCGTTTACAACTCCACTTGCAATTTTACAATTATGTATATAGGAAAAAATTAAAAAATATATGGAAATCAAATTAGTTACAAGTGCACGTCCAACTAATAGTAATAAGAAAAATGTAAAAAGATAAAAAAAAATACATCTTAGAAAAAACCTAGTGGAATAGCTAGTTACAAACATAGTTGCAACTAAATGGAAAAAAAAAACTAAACTTGAAACCATACTTGCAATTGTGTCTAGTATTTACTTGCAACTCTCCTTGCAATTAGGTCATACAATTTAATTGGTAAAAATCTCCTCAATTACAAATCTTCACTTGCAAGTTAAGTTGTAAATAGGTCCCTATGTGGTAGGGTAGGAAACTCCTCATTTATAACTCCACTTGCAATTATAGAAATATGGAGACAGTAAATGTACAAAAACAAATATGGAAATCAAATCAGTTACAAGTGCACTTGCGACTAATCGGAATGGTAGTTACACCTATACTTCAACTAATTTTGATAAAACTAAAGTTGGAATCATACTTGCAATTGTGTCTCGTATTCATTTGCAAAAACCCACTTGCAAATTAGACAATACGGTTTAATTGGTAGAAAAAGGCCCTCATATACAATAGAGAGACGGAAAAATCGCAATCAGCTCAGTTACAAGTGCACTTGAAAAAACACAGTTACAAGTGTACTTGCAACTAATAACAAACAAGGGGGGGTATCTAGTGGAATTGCTAGTTACAACCATACTCGCAACTAATATTTTTCTCAAGAAAAACTATAGTTGCAATCATACTTGCAATTGTGTCTAGTATTAATTTGCAACTCCACTTGCAATTAAGTCATACTGTTGCGTATAAAAAGCTGCTAATTTATAAATCTTCACTTCCAAGTTTGGTTGTAATTAGGCCCCCTATGTGTAGGAGAAACACCTCGTTACAACTCCACTTGCAAGTTTAAAATTATGGAGATAGGAAACACTATTTTTTTTAAAAAAAAAATCAGCTCAGTTGCATCGCCACTTGCAACTAATTGTAGTAAACAAATGAAAAATGATAAAAAAATAATATCGTAGATAAAATAGTTGAATGGCTAGTTACAACCATACTTGCATCTAAATAAAGGAAAACAACTAAAGTTGCAACCATACTTGCAATTGTGTCTATTATTCATTTACAACTCCACTTGCAGTAAGTCCATATAGTTTAAATGCTAGAAAAAGTTTCTCATTAAGAAACCTTCACTTGCAAGTTAAGTTGTAATTGGGTTCCTATGTGACAGCATAGCATTACGGAAACGGGAAATTTTACAACAAAAACATGAAAAATCTACTCAATTACAAGTGCACTTGCAACTAATCCTAATAAAAGAACATCTCAGATAAAAGCTATTGGAATGGTTAGTTACAACCTTACTTGCAACTAATTTTGAAGAAACTAAAGTTGCAATTGTACTTGCAATTTGGTTTGATATTCATTTGTAAACTTTACTTGCAAATTAGATCATACCGTTTAATTGGTAGAAAAAGGTCATCATATAGAAGTTATAGGTTCAGTGTAGAACCCTCTGATCATACCAAGATCTCTACCACCACCCCACCGCGGCCTTCGCCGGTTCTTGGAAGCTCCATGTTGCCCATCCAGGGCCTTGCGTGCCGACCCTCCACAAGAACGACCGATCCTAAACAAGTATGGACAACCCTCGACAAGCATCATCGCCCCTTGATAAGCCTCTCACGGAGTTTGATAATAATCAGCGGATCACCTCGACACTGTACGGGAGTCCTCAATGACACCAATCACATGACTTTTGTCGACACTAGACATTGCTCGTTGTCCCTGATTACGTCAAGCCTACATCAACAAGCGTCCTCGGGCCTCTCCACCTCATCGAAGCGCGGCACAACTACGACAACCTAGGTGTACTCCAATCTCTTCTCCCATGTGTGTCCTAGAAATACTGAGTTTAGCGTCAAGGTCATGAAGGAGCCTCCCGACCCCATATCAAAGGTGTCGCAACAAAAGCATAGTCACCCAACTTGCAACTCGAAAACCTCTACGGTAATTAGAAAATCTCAATAATAACCTACTTACAATTAGAACCCCATTTGTAATTAGAAAATGTCAGTTGAAATTTTATACTCAACTAAACAATACTCAGTTGCCACCAACTTGCAATTGAAAAAACTTAGTTGCAACCATATTTGCCACTAAAAAACACGGTTGCAAACTCACGTGGAATTGAACAAAAACTCAGTTTCAAGACATTTACACCCAAAAGTCTCGGTTGCAACCGGAAGAATTTTAGTTGCAATTTCACTTGTAACTGAAATAAAAATCTCAATTACAAACCAAGTCGCAACTTAAAAAAAACAATCGTAGCCTGACTTGCAACAAAAAAAAGGACAAAGAAAATTCCTATAACTGTGCCGCCAAAAACCGAAGTCTGTGGTCGTACAAAAAAACCAACTTTCATATCCATGAATAGAAAACACAAACCAACAATTGACTCACATGGATCTTGGCGGCCTAGATCCATGACTACTAAGTTGACTAGAATTTAACCAATTATCATACACGCCTAACAACTGATAATTCCAAAAAACTTAATAAAAAAGTAGAGTTAGAAATAAATCTTAAATTAAAATATTTAAACATGTCGCACCAAAGTTTTTAAAATATAAATATGTGCACCGCTTAACATGGAAAAAAAGGTAGAGACAAATTCAAACATGAGAATTACTGTGGGATACGGGAAGGAAAAAATAAGTTTAAGGAAATAAAAATAAAACTGAAAAATCTTTTAAAAATCAACAAAAAACAGATTAAAACACCTGAGAGTGCCTCTCTTCCTTCAACAGAAAACAACACAACAAAAGAAAGAAAGCCAATATGCCGGCAAATGGCTAAATTCTGTAGATAAAATGGAAATGAAGAAAGACCCAGCTAAACTCACGTACAGGTGCACGTAGCGAGCTAGGCACGCCTACATTTCCACGTACAGGCCTATCGACCAAACAAGGGAGGCAAAAAAAAACAAGTAGCGAGCTAGGCACAGCTACATCTTCACGTACAGGCCTATTGACCAAACGAGGAGGGAAAAACTACACGGATCTTAATACAAGAATCGGATGGTTAGGCTGTTAGCTGAGCACTAAGCTAATTCTTATTAAAACCCTAGGTGGAATCGGTGCCTTTGTCTCGGCCCGAGTTACGTGTTAAATAGGGGGAAACCAAGTCCCAAAGATTACAACAGAATAGAACAACTTCGGTACCAAACTTAGGAAACATGTCGAGACATCGTAGTAGTTTTCATAGACTGGGGTGCCATGAGACTACGGTAGAGACGTGGGGTAACGGGATAGCGTGGTAACACAGAACACGGGATTTTACCCAGGTTCGGTACGTCGCGACAGTACGGCGTACCTACTCCTGCACTTCTCACTAATTGGGACTAAAGCCCGTATAACAGGGTTACAGTGTGAGGGAATAGATCTAGCTACTCGACGAGGATGAGCTTCTCGGCGAGTTGCGTAGAGCTTTAGCTTATGAAACTTGAACCTATCTAATCTATCTCCCGTCCGGCTTTATATAATAGCCGGATTAAGGCATACAGAACAAGAAACCTAGAAGACTACGTTTAACTTGTAACTTGGAAAGTAAGGAATCCGTCTTCTCCTCCAAGCCAGATCACGTGGGCCGTGATCCGGGTTCTTCTAGAATCCGGCTTCTGCGCGTCGGACTACTGGGCCGCCCAATGGACCCAAGCCCATTACCATGTAGGCCACCCTGGTAGTCCGGCTCTTTTGTCTACCATCTTCTATACCCCTATTCAGTATATATCCGACAGTAGCCCCCAGGAAGGATCAAAACTCTGATTCTCCGTCTTCTGTCAAATAATTTTGTCCGGGAAAACTTGATTCAGCAGTCTTGATTCTTTCTTCTTTCCTTTTGAAGGAGATGGTAACATAAAACTCGGAACTATGAAAATCCGGCTTTTCTTCTCGCGATCCTTCGCGGAAAAGGAACTTATGACATCAGCGCTTTAATCATGCTGACGCAAGCGCCGCTTGGTTTCACGCGGGAAACCCTGCAACGTATCTCTGACAGATTCTCACGAGAAACGAGGAGATAGCCATCATTCCCCTGTCGTTTCGTTTCCCGGATTTCCCGGCGAGCGACACGCGTCGAACATCCAACGGTCAAAAGAGCCGTTGGCACGTATCTAAACGGATATCTGGCTATAAATAGCCATCATCGTCCTCCTCCGAAACTTTCCTCACTCCCACACTGCCCACGCCATTGACGCGAGCTCGAGAGCAAGTTTCCTGCCCCAAGCGCACTTAGCTTCCAAGCACGCAGAACGCACCAAAACGCACCACCAAAGGATGGCATCCTCGCCGCCTTCACCGACCTGCGCCGCCATCGACGAGCTCGTCAACGACCTAGATCCGCAATCGGGAGCGCAAAAGCCCACCGGCGGTGAGCCGGAGAAGACCACGGCTTCCGCGGCGGGCGGAGAGAACACTTCCGCCGCCGCGGACATAGCATCATCAAGCGCCGCGACAACCCCACCGTTTGCACCAACGACGGCGAGGGTCAAGATCCCTTCCCGTGGTGATGAGCGCTTCGCTACCGGAACCAACAGCAGAACAGAATTTGTCGGCAATTGGAATCCGAGTAATACTTCTCTCGTTCTTCTTCGTCGGATGACAAAAGAAGGTTACATAGTTAAAGGCAAATGGCGGATCTCGAAAGATGAACCCGAGCCCAAGCCAAAAGTCGGAGAATGCGTCATCCTTACTTCTCACATCACGAGAGGTATGGGTTTTCCCCCTTCCGCCTTTTTTCTAGACATCCTTAACTTATATGGCGTCCAACCACACAATATTTCTCCGAATTCCATCCTCTACTTAGCCAGTTTCCAAGCCCTTTTCGAAGGATATCTCGGAATGACAACTGACCTAGGTTTCTGGCAGTATTGTTTTGAGGTAAAGCATAATATCACGCATGGCATATCGCCTATTTGCGGGACTATATCTTTTACCCTTAGAAAATTTAGGGAGGAATGGTATCCAAAAATAGAAATGCCGGAACCATACCAATCTTGGCTAGGTTCTTTCTTTTATCATCAGGATATTCCATTCCCAGGCAAGACAACCGGGTTTCCTCCCTTTGTTAACTCTGCTGCTATTCCTCGCGAGAGTTGGACAACCACAGCAGTAGAAAATTTGCCAGAAAACCTGATGAAGATAAAGCGGCGCATCGCCAAACTTTCTTCCTCTCAACCTTCTTTGATTGGGAAGGATACCGTTATGTGTTGGTTCGGACGCCGCATCCAACCTCTCTCTTTTCGTTCCCGACTCCTTTGTGAATACCAAGGGCCAGAAGATAGCATGAGAGGAACAGATAAGGCCTTTACCAAAAAGGATTTTATAGGACGACTTCACCAACTGGTTGCCGCCAGTAGTAGGGTTGAGGAAAATCTGGCGATCTATCACGTGGAAAACCCGGTCCCTAAGGTATTTATCTTTCCTTGTTTCCGAGTTTTTCCTCAGATTATCTTCTCTCTCTGCTTTTTAACATACTATTAACTCCTTCCTAGTTTGATGATCTTGGAGAAAATGATCTTGCTTCCGATGCTGAGCTCAACAAATTGCATGCCGAGTTTCTCAACAATCGAAAGTGCAAAAGGCAATCAGCTATTAAAGAGGAATCTATTCCCATTCTGGACGATACCCGGATAAAAGAAGAACCATTCGACGAACTCGGATATATTCGTCCAGAAGCAAAGAAATTCTTTGCTCCTGCGCCTCTGATTCGCCCTTGGCCACAAAATGGGTTAGTTATTCGCAATGACATTGCTTTTTCACCTCGTCAAGTTATACACGATTGCCTTCATCACGTTGGGATTCTCTTTGCGGAATATGCGAAAGAATTCCACGAGGTTTTGACCGACTTGCGGGAAATGAGCCAGGTAATACTTCTAGCCCCCAAGCATTAAGTTGAAATATGAATTCTTCTTAATGTTTCTTCAAATGCCTGTTCAAACTTAAGCATCTGGCTTTCATTTCCATGTTATAGCATTCCGCAGACGCCATAAACTTAGAAGTTTTGAAGAAGCTTAGTCTCAAGAGCAAAGAAGTAAAAACCCTTCAATCTGTTATTGAGACGAAAAGCAACGAACTAGCGTCAACTCAACGGCAACTATCAAAAGCCACCGGTATTTTGTTTTGTACCATTTGTTTTCTCTGGAGAATGCTTGCTGAATTGTTTTGTAAACTCAAATTGATTATTGCCCTCCAGCTGCTTTAAACAAAGCCAACAAATTAGCAGAAAACAATGTCCATGTTTCTCAGCTTCGTGAGGAAAACTCGAATCTCCGAAAGGAACTTCTGAAAGTTCAAGAAGACCTGGAAGCCAGTAATCTGGCCCTTGGGATTGCTCAATCCAAGGCTTCTTTACAAGCAGCGGAAGATAAATCTGTTATCAATGATTTGGAAAGTATGCTACTCCCGCGCATGAAAGAAAGCGACGAAATTGACAAGGTTCTTGGTAAGTTAATTTCTCTTTACCAATATCTTCCTGTCTTATCTATTATATTTTTTCATGTAACCTTTGCTTTTGTCAAAAAAGCAGGAAATTTTCCAGGAATTTCTCGGACTGAAAAGATCCGGGCCTTTGGGGAAGTGTGGAATTCAATCAGGAATGCAGGAATGCAGCTGATTAGTAAATTCCTTCCCACAAGCACTGTACAATTTTCGGAATTTTACCGGCTTCCGGGTGCCATCACAGAGGTAGCAGAGTCGAAAGAATCTATCCTTCGCTCTGCCGCACGAGGTGGTGCACGCATGGCACTTGGCCTTATGCGTCTACATTACCCTAATGCTAGATCTTGGCGCGTAGCATCCGGTATCCCTCAAGGATATACAGAAGCGCAATGCAATGCAATTTTTGACGAAGTTAAAGGGCATGCTTCCAAGATTGCCTCTATGGTTAATATTTCCATTACTTATCCGGAAGAAGAAGTGCCCGCAGCCCCCGAGAATGATAGCAGCGATGAAGACTCGGATGCTTGAGGGAATACACTTAACCCGAATGATGGATGTGTATAGGAGCTTTTTTACAATGTAATTCATATTGTAATGCTTCTATGTCATTTGTCGAAACAAGAACTCCGCCTTTTGCAATTTCAAGCTTCTTGCAAAGTTTTTCCGGGTTTGACTGTTCCTTTATCTTCTAAGTAATCTGGCATCTGTGTTTTAACTGCTCTAGTGTTTAAAAATGGCTCAATTAGCAATATGTATCGTCATGTCGAGTAACTGGGGACGAACCAAACAGTTTTTAAAACTCAGAAACATGGATTATGCTAGAAGCATTTTTACTGACTAGTTTCAGTAACCCAACACATACACAATCAGATAAAACTTAGAGAAAAGAAGGAACTGCTCTGAAACTTGGGCACGCAGGCACAATCCGAGTTTCCTTTAACCTTTAACAGGCCGAATCATTCAGCTTTTAAACACCGAGCACGCAGGCACAATTCGGGTCAACATTGAGTATTTGTAAGATCATTGGGAAATAGATAAGGCGGAAATATTTTGTACTTATAATGAATATGAATTCCAACAACTTTATTTCATGATCTCAAAGATGTTTACATAGAAATTGAACTAAGTATAGAAGGGACGTAATTGCTGGATACTCCAAGGCCTCTTTGTCTCTCCTAGTTCATCATCTATTTTTCTCTTTCTTTTGCGATTCGGCTTCTCGGGATCGTCTTCCGTATCTCGAATGTCGACAAGATAGTATGATCCATTCTTCATGGCTTTACTGATGACAAATGGTCCTTCCCATACAGGGGCCAATTTGTGCTTCCTTTGCTGCACCAACCTCAGCACTAAGTCACCTTCTTTAAAAGAACGATGTCTGATTTTCCGACTGTGATAACGTCGTAAACCTTGCTGGTAGATGGCGGATCTTTGAAGCACAAGTTCTCGTTCCTCTTCTAGTAGATGTCGTAAACCTTCCCTTTATTTCCGGATCCTGCATTGCCTTTCATATGCTTGTTTAGCCGGCATTGCGCGTTTGTGTGGGTTGGTTTCCCAAACTGAGAGTGGTGGACGCAGGGTTCCGACTTAATTCTCTCCCATTCTTCGGGAGTGTAATTGATTGGATCTGGACTGCGGCCTTTCCACTTATTCACCTTTTCTCCTCCAAAGGCTATGTTGACCTCCTTGGGCTTTGTTGTTGACTCCGGAGTTCCTTTTTTATCAGAACGAGGTGTTTTCTTGGCCAGTATCAGTGACTCAATATTGCCTCCTCTTGCTCTGATATCATCTTCGGCTGCAGCATGCTCATTAGCGGTCGTAAGCATAGATCCGAGATCTTTGTGCTTTTTAGAACCAACCATGAACGGTACAAGTCCGGGTTTTAGGCCATTGACGAAAGCATGCATTGCTTGTACGTCAGTTACTCCAGAGCAACTATTCTTCATTGCAGTCCATCTGGAGATGAAATCCACGTATGGTTCGTCTTCAAATTGGGTGCAACGGTTCAGCTGGTTGATGCTATTTGGGCGTTTGTATGTTCCCCGAAAATGCTGAGTAAATACTCTCGCCATATCATCCCAACTGTCGACAGTTCTTGATGGTAAACCATTGATCCAATCTCTGGCTCCGTCTAGCAACATTAGGGGAAGAAACTTGACAGCTTCCAGGTCTGTCCCGTTGTTGATTTGGACGGCTGTGTAATAATCTGAGAGCCAGGTATCCGGGTTTGTACTGCCGGTATACTTTTGGTAGGTTGGACCAACTTTGGCGAAGCCAGAATGCAGGGTTATCCTTCGGATCCTGTCAGTAAAACACTTAGGACCAAAGTATAGATCATCCTTTTCTGCTCTATCAATATGTGCAGAATATCTCCCGGCTGAATGGACAGAAGGGGATCTGCTCCTTTCTTTTCCATTGTTGCGCGGACGCACTTTTCCGAGGTTATCTCTATCTCTTCCGTTGTCACGCCCCCTGGGATTAGGTGGAGTCCTGCTCCTGTACCTTTCCTTATCTTTAGGCGGTGTCCGAGATCTTTCACGTCTGTGAGGTGTATCGTATCTTCCAGCTTTTTCAGCTGGGTTTCTCGGAGGTGGCATTATTTTGCCGTCATTCCGGTGTTTGTCTTCCCGATCGTGTGGTTTATATCCATCTTTCGGGAGATGAGGTCCAGTTCTAGACGTTGCGTCCCGGTTGTCGGGGTTTTTCTTGTCTTTTCTCAGATCCTCTTTTTTATCCGAATCTCCGGGTTCTTCCGGTCCAGGTGCTCCAGCAGCGCAAGTAACTGTTTTGCAGAGGGCGGAATTATCATGCAGCCTCCCTGATCGCTCTTGTCCTCGCTGTTGCTGCTGTAATGCTTTTCCTAGGAAAGCATACACCCCTTGGAGTTTTTCCCCGTTGGAGTACAGATCGTTATTTAGGATGGCAAACGCTGCTTCCGCGTTTTCTGCTGCGGTTTTGTATATTGGTTCGCCCTTGGCATCTTTGCCGTTTAACTGCTTTTGCCAAGATGGGTTATAAAACCTTTCTTTTGGCGGCAGTTCTTCCGGTTTTGCGATTCCGGGTAACCTAGTAGGTTTTAAGGCAGATCTATGCTTTCTCTCGTACTCCTCTATTTCTTCCTTCATGACTTTGATGTCATTATGGGTTTGTTGGAGATGTTGCCGAGATCTAAGCAGATGTTGCTGTTGCCGTTGGAAAGCTTGTCTCCTGGCTTCCAGCATCTCAGGGGGTTCATCTGGTCCCACTGGTGTTTGTAATAGTTCTTGCTCTTCCAGTTCTGTCATTGGCGGAGCAGTGATTTCCTTAGATTTCTTTTCCGCGGGCTTTGTGCCACTAATATCTCCAACTTCCAGGTTTTCATCAGCGAGATCAGCTGACTTTTTCTTCCGGAGTTTGTACTGGAGTTTTTTAGAAGCACGGTGCTTTTTCTTGGAAGACGGAGGTTTTTTGACAGGTTCATCCTCTGTCATCTCCTTGACATTAGGGAATATCGGATAAGTTTCTCCGTCTTCTCTCTCTTCCACTGGCGGAGGGGTTTTAGGGCTTTCCTGGCTGTCGGCACCCGTTGTATCAGCTGGTTTTGCCATTAGCACTTCATGGAATCCCTCTTGAAAGGACTTAACCTTTGTTACGAAGGCATCCTCGTCTTCGTCTTCGGAGTCGAAGTTATCCGATCCAGTTTCCGACTCCAATCTCGCCTCAATGGCGGCAAGCACGGACTCTGCTTCCGAGTTCATCGTCTGGTTGACGGATGTCGGATCTTCCGTCTCTGTGACGGGTATTGGTTCTTCCGTCTCTATGACGGGTAAGTTGTTATCTTCCTCTTGCACGGGATTTCCGTCATCCGTGTTTTCAGCGATTTCGGATTGCACCATGCCGATAAAGTGCGTATCACTGTTTTGTCGGCGATCTGAGCAGAATCCGGCATCATAGTCGTCTTCGACTGGGTATAGGGCGGGTGGGATAAATTTGCTTCCACCGCAAAACCCCATTGCCTCTGCGGTTAGTCCGATAAAGATGTTAGCAGATCCAATCGGTAACACGCAGGCACTTACCAGGTGGTTTTGCGGTGGTATGTAGGATCCGTTGTCGAGGAAGCGCCCGACGTCGTCGTCGAATTCCAGGCTTCCGACAGTGATCGATCTTCCAATTCCGCCGAGTATCCCAGATCGGAATTTCACGCCTGACGTCGTCTGCCCCACGGTGGGCGCCAACTGTCGAGATATCGTAGTAGTTTTCATAGACTGGGGTGCCATGAGACTACGGTAGAGACGTGGGGTAACGGGATAGCGTGGTAACACAGAACACGGGATTTTACCCAGGTTCGGTACGTCGCGACAGTATGGCGTACCTACTCCTGCACTTCTCACTAATTGGGACTAAAGCCCGTATAACAGGGTTACAGTGTGAGGGAATAGATCTAGCTACTCGACGAGGATGAGCTTCTCGGCGAGTTGCGTAGAGCTTTAGCTTGTGAAACTTGAACCTATCTAATCTATCTCCCGTCCGGCTTTATATAATAGCCGGATTAGGGCATACAGAACAAGAAACCTAGAAGACTACGTTTAACTTGTAACTTGGAAAGTAAGGAATCCGTCTTCTCCTCCAAGCCAGATCACGTGGGCCGTGATCCGGGTTCTTCTAGAATCCGGCTTCTGCGCGTCGGACTACTGGGCCGCCCAATGGACCCAAGCCCATTACCATGTAGGCCACCCTGGTAGTCCGGCTCTTTTGTCTACCATCTTCTATACCCCTATTCAGTATATATCCGACAAAACAAGTCACGTCTGGCTTATCTACACCAAACGGATTACAAAGAGTTTAAACTACAAACATTCTAGAAGCTCTATCTCTTAACATCCTCCCTCAATTTCAACTTCTCCAAGTTGAGATTGTTCTTGAAAGCTTCTAGTTGACGAACCTGCAGTGGTTTAGTAAACCCATCTGCAACTTGATCACCTGTTGGAATAAACTGAATGTCCAACAACTTCTGTGCAACTCTTTCTCTCACAAAATGAAAATCTATCTCAATGTGTTTTGTTCTTGCATGAAACACTGGATTAGCAGATAAATAAGTTGCACCAAGATTATCACACCATAAACAAGCTGGTTGAGGATGAGGAATCTCGAGTTCATCAAGTAAGGACTCTATCCATATTACCTCTGCAGTGGCATTAGCTAATGCCTTATATTCTGCCTCAGTACTAGATCTTGATACTGTAGCTTGCTTTCTAGCACTCCAAGACACAAGGTTTGAACCAAAGAAAACAGCAAAACCTCCAGTAGACCTCCTGTCATCAGGACATCCAGCCCAATCTGCATCAGAAAAGGCACTCACAAGAGATGACATTGATTTACCAATTTTCAGCCCTGTTGAGATACTTCCTCTAAGATATCTCAAAATCCTCTTAACACTTGTCCAATGCACATCAGTAGGAGAATGCAAAAACTGGCATACTTTATTAACTGAAAAAGAAATGTCAGGTCTTGTTAGAGTCAAATACTGCAGTGCTCCAACAATACTCCTGTACCGTGTTGCATCCTCTGGACTAAGTAACTCCCCTTCATACCGAGACAACTTTTCTGAAGTGGAGAGAGGTGTACTTGACGGTTTGCACCCCTGCATGCCTACACGCATCAAAATATCTGATACATATTTTTCTTGAGTAAGTAAGATTCCATCACTAGCCTTTCTTACTTCTATGCCAAGAAAATAATTTAGATCCCCTAGATCCTTAAGTGCAAAATCCTTCCTCAAATCACTCAACAATGCTGTAGTAGCTTCTGGAGATGAACTAGCAACTATTATATCATCAACATAAATAAGCATAAAAATAGTTACTTTGCCATTCTTGTAGTAGAAGAGTGATGTATCTCCTTTTGAAGACTTGAACCCAAGTTGATGCAATTTTGTACTTAGCCTTGAGTACCATGCTCGAGGGGCTTGTTTCAAACCATACAAAGCCTTCTCCAATTTGCACACATAATGTGGATTTGCCTCATCTTCATACCCTGGAGGCTGTCTCATATATACTTCTTCCTCTAGAACGCCATGAAGAAACGCATTCTGAACATCCAGTTGACGAAGATTCCAACCCCTGGAAACAGCAATAGACAAAACCAACCTAATAGTTGCAGCCTTTACTACTGGACTAAACGTGTCCTCATAATCAATGCCATAACGTTGCTTGAAACCCTTAGCTAAAAGTCTAGCTTTATACCTATCCACTGTACCATCAGCCTTTCTTTTTATTTTATACACCCACTTGCAATCTATTAAATTCTTCCCTACACCAGGTGGTACCAACTGCCAAGTTTCATTTTTTATAAGTGCATCATACTCCATATTCATCGCATCTCTCCAATTTTTATCTCCCAATGCTTCATACAAGCTCTCGGGTTCACCAGTGGAAGTAAAACCAGCATACCTTTGATCACCCTTTGGCAGTGTGGTTTTATACCTGATCGTACCGTCTTTTGGAATTAATGGCTTGAATACACCACTTCTGGAACGGGTGTGCACCCTAGTCTGCACAGGGGAGACCACGGGCGCACGCGGAGCAACAGATCCAGCCCCGGCAGCATCTCCTTCGGATCCCGCGCCTGCAGGCACAGAACCAGGACTCTGCGCGGTCATCATTGCGCCTGGCGCACCTGGCGCTGTCGGGGAAGATTCCCGCCACGTGGTTGGCGAGGACGCGCGGGAGGCGTGTGGCGTGCACGCGCCATCTCGATCCGCGCTCGGGGACGCGTTTTCGCCTGGCGCCGGCTCTGCGCCTCCACCAGCTGCGCGCCACGTGTTCTGTCGAAGCGGAGACTGGCGCACTGCCTCCTCTGCACCTGGCGCTGTCAGCTCAGGATCAGCGCTGCTGCTGTACTCCAAATCTTCACGGGATCGCGCGCCAGATTCGTTTGTCGTTTCCTGAGACATAAAATGAAGACCATTTTGCACACTTTGTGCATTGTTAGACACGGAAAAATCTGGAGAATCAATAACCGAATGATCATGTGTGTTTTCCCTCCCGTGATCAGAAGGATGTGGAGACTCAGATGGTAACAAAAGAACTTCAGAAATTAACCTTGCACCGGCATTGGGGTTAAGCTTGGAAAACGGAAAAACGGTTTCATCAAACACCACATCCCGTGAGATGTAGATACGACCGGTGGAAATATCCAAGCACTTAAATCCCTTATGAAGGACACTATAACCGAGGAAAGCACACTCTTTGGAACGAAATTCAAGCTTACGAGGATTGTAAGGTCTAAGGTTGGGCCAACAAGCACACCCGAAAATTCTAAGAGATTGATAGTCGGGTTTTTCATGATATAAACGTTCCAAAGGATTTTCCAAATTAATCATTTTACTAGGCATGCGATTAATAAGGTAAGTGGCTGCAATAAATGCCTCATCCCAATATTTGAGTGGCATAAAGGAGTGAGCAAGAAGGGATAAACCAACTTCTACAATGTGCCTATGTTTTCTTTCAGCTGACCCATTCTGTTGGTGAGCATAAGGACACGACACATGATGGGAGATACCAATTTTGGTGAAAAAAGAATTAAGTTTCTCATATTCACCACCCCAATCCGATTGAACTGCAAGGATTTTTCTATCAAATTGTCTTTCAACAAGACTTTGGAAATCATGGAATTTTTGAAACACCTCAGACTTGTGTTTAAGCAAATAAATCCATGTGAATTTACTGAAATCATCTATGAAACTGACATAATATTTCTTTCGTCCAACAGACTCAAGGGCAGGTCCCCAAACATCTGAAAAATAAGCTCTAAAGGAGCACTAGACTGACTAAAAGACTTTGGATATGGCAATTGGTGACTCTTGCCTCTTTGACAGGCATCACACACAGAGTCATTATTGAAACTACTTGAACAAGGAAGATTATTGGTAGTGATAACTTTATTTGCTACGATCGAAGATGGGTGGCCTAAGCGAGCATGCCATCTCTCCACGGACGGTTTGATGACACTGAGACCATGCTTGCTTGAGATGGAAGGTGTGGACGAAAGTGGATAAAGCCCCCTCCTACATTTGCCTTGAAGAAGGACCCTCCGAGTTGCCTGATCCTTAATAGAGAAAAAGTTAGGATGGAACTCTAAATAAGCATTGTTATCAAACGCGAGTCTATGGGCAGATAAAAGACTTTTGTTGGACTCTGGAACATAAAGAATATTCCTAAGATGGAGATCACGACCGGAAGTACTAACAACAGAATGACCAATTCGGTTGATGTTCATACCAGATCCGTTTGCAGCGTGTACTTGCTCGTGGCCGTGGTATTTGTCGTGGATGGCGAGCTTGTGGAGATCGCCCGTTATATGGTCCGTGGCTCCAGTGTCAACATGCCACGGATTGCTCTCTGCACCATATCCGGTAGTGGCCGATGCAGCGCTCTTCTCTTCAACCCCTGCGAACTCTGGATTGAAGCGTTGCCAACACTTGTGAACCGTGTGGCCTGGCTTCCCGCACAGCTGGCATCGCGGCTTGGCATTGCCGTTGTTGCTTCCACCGCGCCCGCCGCCGCCGCCGTTCTGGTAGCCACCTCGTCCGCCTTGATAACCTCCTCCTTGGTAGCCTCCATACTGACCACCAGTGTTACCATGGCCTTGGTTGCCATAGTTGTTGGGGTAGGGCGCATTGTAGCCACGTCCTCCTCCGTTTCCGCGGCCTTGAGGTGCCTGTCCTCCGCGTCCTCCACCGCCGCCATGACCGCCGCCGCGTCCTCCGCGTACGGCAGCGTTTGCTGAAGATTTCCCCCCTCCTTGGAGCAGATCAAGCCGGGTTTCGAAGCTCAGAAGCTGCGAGTACAGCTCTGCGACGGTGACCGGCTCGACGCGCGACGCCATCACGGTGACTATGGAGTTGTACTCCGAGTCCAGTCCCGTGAGAACATACGACACGATGTCCTCCTCATCCAACGGCTTGCCGGCGGCTGCCATCTCATCTGACAGCTGTCGAATCTTGCCGAAGTACTCCGCCATGCTCAGACTCCCTTTCTGGCAGTTGGCGAGAGCGATCCGCGTGTTCACAGTGCGTGCACGCGTGTGGGACGCGAACATCCCCTCGATGGCAGTCCAGAGCGCCGCCGAGCTCGTGTTGTGATGAACTTGCAGAAGGATCTCCCTCGACAACGTCGTGACGAGGAAGCTCAGAAGTTGCTGGTCTTGCGCCAGCCAAGGTCCGTACTGCGGGTTCGGCTCCATCGCCGTCTTCCCGTCCTTGGTCACCGGGAGCTCCCTGGCGACCGCGCGATCTGGATTGAGGTAGCCGTCCATCTGGGCTCCTCTGATCGCAGGCATCACTTGTGCCTTCCACAAGATGTGGTTCCCTTTCGTCAGCTTCTCGGTGATGACATGGTCGGCGAAGGGATTACTGGAATTGGATGAACTCGCCATGGATGTTGAGAGGGTAAGCTCTGATACCATATTAAAACCCTAGGTGGAATCGGTGCCTTTGTCTCGGCCCGAGTTACGTGTTAAATAGGGGGAAACCAAGTCCCAAAGATTACAACAGAATACAACAACTTCGGTACCAAACTTAGGAAACAAGTCACGTCTGGCTTATCTACACCAAACGGATTACAAAGAGTTTAAACTACAAACATTCTAGAAGCTCTATCTCTTAACAATTCTCAGCTAGCTGAGATTTAGCAAAACCGGTATTCTTTCGGGTACGAAGGTCAGATCCAACTATTTTTTCCGTGGGCATGGAATCGCACTCAAACTGTGTGCTCTAGTAAACTTTCCGTATCAACAACACGAAGAAAAAGCCTATCGGACGCGCCGGGTATCCTTTTACATTAAGTTCGACTCGGTAAGACCTCCATGGCCCAATCGCAACAATCACCTCGCCGGATTCGAGTCGGAGGTCTTGAATTCGTGTAGATAAGAACCGTTTTTGCCCTAAATGCAATTAGTTGGCCCTGATCTTTCGGGAGAGCCAAGCAACTGAGCCACATTCTTCTGTGAAAACAGCCAACACAAAGCACATTTATCACTCGATGCTCGAGTACATGAGCGCGTCGCGCACAGGGTATACACCCTCAAAACTAGGCGATTGAATGACAAGTAGAAGAAATCAAGAACGAACTTTGAGTGCTTACCCGACTATTCTCAGTCGAATAAACACTCGGAGGGCTACTGACGTGGGGATGATTCCTAGACCTGTCGGGTGAGCCTACCCGGTCCAAGGCCCAAGACCTAGGCCCAAAGAGAGGTGCTATCATGCGTTACTAGAAGGCCCAACGAAGGCCCACCCGCAAGACTTGCGAGTCAAGAAGAAAATTTCTACCGACCTAGAACTAGGGTTTGTATCCCCCCGGACACTGTTTGATACCTAGCCACCTATAAAAGGGTAGGAGAGCCACCGAGGGGGGATCCAATCTACTTTTCACCACCATAGCCTTGAGCTTGAGATCATACTCTCGACTTGACCACACCCCCCCCCCCATTGTAACCGATCTAATGATAATACAGATTGAAAGAGAAGGAGTAAGGGTTTTACCTCTACGAGGCACCCGAACCTGGGTAAATCGTGCCCCCTGTTAGCCGACAATTGTCACCAACGCCTTTACGTTCTCTTAATCGAAACCCTACCGGATCGTCCGAGAGACTTGTTGAGATGACTAATCGACAGCGGCCCAAAAACAGCCCGCCAGGAGCCCGCTCCATTTCCCTCTCCCTCTCACGCCGACATGTGGGCCCCGCCCATGACGCGTGCGCGATGTCACGCATGAAGCCAGCATGTTCTTGACATCCATGTCCGGGACGAGCATGACTCCGCCGCTGCCTCTCCTGCCCCCTCCTCCACGCCTTCTTCCTCTTAAATAACCCCCTCGACGTCCGCACCACGGGCCCCCAAAAACCTAACCCTAAAACAGCGCTGCCGCTTAGATTTTCTCTGCCGCCGCCGGCCACCACTGACGGGAGGTTCTGGAGCCTCCATTGTCCTCGTCTCCTACCGCGCGGAAGACAGACGTGGCCACGACCAACCTCTCATCGGCGAGAGGGACCCGTCGGTACGCTCTGCACATCCGGAGGTCACCGGGAACGCCGCCGCCGTCCAAGACCAAGTCCCCGCACCGCCGTCCCCGTGTTCTCCAACGACAAAATGCCCCCCGCCAGTGAGCTCTCCCCAGATCCAATCTTGGCCGTCAGATCTAAATCGGACGGACCACAATAGGTCTAACACCGGAATCGGTATCAGCCAATGGGCTATCTCCACTTGTCCTACCACGTCACCTGCTTGCGTCAGCACCCAGTCAGTCCAGTCAACCCCGGTCAAAATTTGATTTAAATTGATTTTTAAAATCCAGAAAATCACCAAATCTTGTAAAATCCATAACTTTAGTTCTGTAAGTCCAATTTTGATGATTTTGTACGTTGTGAAATTAGCACAATGTGTAGAATTCATTAAAACTATGAAAACTGATTTTTGATACATGCACACACTTTCTATTGTTGAATCTTTGTAAATCTTGTTTTGCTAATAACTTTAATCTATAAATCCAATTTGAGCAAACTTGAACTTTTTGAAAAGACCTAAACATGTAGAATATTTTAGTAACTCCTAAAGTTAAATCTGACTATTATAAATATATTAACATTCAAATATGCTTGTTTGGTCATTTTTGGCATAGTTTAAATTCTATAAATTCAAATTTTGTAAATAAAATATTTTTGTAAACTCTAGGCCGTGTACTAACAGTCCCAATGCCCAAATTCATATTTGGCTAAGTGTAAAAATGTTGCCTTAGAGTTTTGTGCTCTTTTACTATTGTGACTTAGTTTATTTTATGTTATTATTTTCAATATGCTTTCTCTAGCAAATTTGTGCTAAGGACTAACCTTAAACCAGAGGGACAAATACCAAAGCCCTTAGAATATTTCTAAGTTATTTTTCCTAGTTGACCCTCCTATTTAAAAAAACACTAAGTCTGGTCTTGTGAATTCATGAAGTGCAATGAGGGTGTCCCATTTGTCAACTTGGGATTTTCAACATGATGCCAAGGAAGGACATAGCCATCTCAAGAATTTCAACATGAAGCTAGAAGGACAAAGAAGTACTTAGCCAAGAAGACAAACTTCAAAAGCATTTCCAAGAAGGAGCAGTTAGAAGAAAACAAGAGGAACTACAAGAAGACTAACCTCCCTTTTTCTCTAAGTCCTTCTCTCTTTTTCCTTTCTTTTCCCTTAGACTTTGTGGTGGCTAAGTTAGATAAATATCATACCCTAGTTTTTGCTAAAATCATCAAGTCCTACAAGAAGCAATGGAGGCATCAACACAGAAGTAGGAAGCTACAAAGGAGCCTGAAGATTTTCAAGACCAGTGATGTGAAGACTTAGAGTTTGCTTTCCAATACTTAGAATTTGTTTTCAAGATGATTAGTGTTTTGCCCAAGACTTATAATTTATTTTCCCAAGTGAGATGAGAGTTTTGACCAAGACTTCAACAAGGAATTTTTCATCAAGAACAACTTCAACAAGAAGGCCACTCAAGAAGAATACTCTCATAGAAGATGAAGAAGAAGAAGAGAAGATTTTACCAGTCCTTTTTAAAAGTAACTCTAGAAATATCATATACATCTCTTTCTATATATGACTAAGTCCCTAGATCCTAGATAGATAATTCACACGTTTTCTTCAACTCAATGAGGAGTACTACAAGCAAGTCCATTGAAGAAAATCTGCAAAAGACTTAGACACCAGAAGCAACTCAAGAAGATGGAAGAAGGAATTGAAGAAAAGAAGAAAAAGATATATGAGACCAATCTTAACAAGATAGAAAAACTTAGTATAATCACTTGTTTCCTTTTGGTGAAATTACTAAGTGTTAAAAACATTGTCATGTTTCCTTGGTTTAATAAGTGGTGCAATCACCCTAGTGAACTCTTGGAAATCCCTTAACAAGTATGGAATCCATCAGAGGTTGTTTTCCTTCAAAGTTAAACTTTAACCAACCTATGCCCTAGTAGCTAACCCTATGCCCTTTTTCACTAAGTCTTTTCACAAGTTGAATCTTCGTGACTAACTTATTTAAAAAACTTTTGTTGTGATTGTTGTTTTGTAAGTTTTCTTCTTGTTTGATTGTTAGCATGCTTGTTTATTCTGTTGTTGTGTTTTCAATGTTTAGATTGTACGGAGAGCAGCGTTCCATTTTGTGAAGAGAGAGTTTAACTTCTTCACCAACTTCAAAGGAAAGTAACACACCATCCATCCACCCATTATTTTCTATATGCATTAGTTGATTTTTGAGTAGTATGCATGATAGGAAATTTTTACTAAGTTATATTATGCTATGTTATTATCCTAGTAGTGTGTAGCCATCTGTTTACATTATTTGTATAGCCTTAGAACTTGATAGATGCTATGCAATGTTACAAATTGTTTTTATTTGATGTTGCAGAGAAATTCTAAGTAACAACTTCAATGAACCACCTGGTGGATTTCGTTGCATGGCTGATGAGAGTTGAGTGTCACCCCGAGGGGTGTTCACTTGAGGAATGCCACCCAGGAACAAAGTGATTTTGATGTTCCCCAAGTTTAGATTGCATCCAGTGCAGCCTTTGGTCATATGGGCTCTGGCTTAGTCGATTAAGTTGTGTGGACTCTACCTGTGGCTTGTAAACTTGCTCCAAACATGCAATCCACCGGATAACCTCTGGCTTGATCACATACCAACGACCTTGGAGTGATCTGTAGGTGTGTCGTGTCCTCTCAACATTCTTCGGCATCATCCAGAAGAACATGTCTTCTATCCTTTGCCAATACCTTTTGTCGGTTTTGTCGGTGCCGTGGACGGCATCGAGGGACACACTATCCCAAGCCCGAATAAACACCTCATCGTACAATTGAGTGTAGAGCTTTGATCTCTTGCTACACCTTGCCGATTGCGATGCCTCGAACACCCCCCCTTCAATCTCCTCCAACTCGTCCTCTTCTTTGCCGCCAACATGTTCCCCTCCGTCCATGTAGTTGCATCCGTAGAAGCCGAGCGGTGCATCCTCAATGTTCACTATATTCTGGTCGAGAAGCATCGATTAATCAATTTCTACGACATGGAATTCAGAGCTACAAATAAGGCCACCGAATTCTTAAACTGACCACAATGGCAGAAATTGGAAAAGCATCCAAATATGATCGGGCATACCTTGCAGGCATTCCGTTGAACACCGGTGGGGCGGTGGTTGTGGTAGGCGGAGAAATCGTGACGGCCTTGTTGGATAGGCGGTCGCTTGCGTCTGACTGCCACCACCTTGGTCTTCTTCTTCACCCGTGGAATCGGCTTCGTATCACCAAGGTTGATGTCGCCAGCGGCGGTAGTGCGACCATCCCTCCCCTGTGCCGGCGGCTCCATACATAGCGCCTGGAACGGGCGCGCCTCCTTGAACGATGATGTTGCTGAGAACGGGCTAACCCAACCGCCACGGTGAAATGCGCACGGTCGGAGGTATCCATGACGCTGCTACATGGTGTCGATGGGGTCGGCCGGAGCGAAGGGTGAATATCAGCGGCGACGGAGTAGTGGGGAAGCTGGAACTGCCGAGCTGAAAACTCCCTCCCACCAAATCGATCTAGGAATAGAGGGTGCAGCCGGGTCGGCCGCGCAATCCTTGTATTCACAGTTTTTTGGGGGAGTGGTAGGGGGATCTGCTGCGTCCCTAAATTTATTTGCCTGCCAGAGAGTTTGCGGGATCTGGTTGGGTCGCGGTTTCGACCGAAATCCACAAAATGACTGCTATGTTACGGTTCCGTAGGATATACCGTGTCTTAGAGCAACTCTAGCAGAGCCCTTATAACGCGAAATGAAAAAACGCTTTTCGGTTCGCGTTTTGCCTGCTTCTATGGGTTGCGGAGGGAGAGATGGTAGCAGAACCCATATAAACTGAACTGAAAATTCGATTTCATTCAAACGCGACGAACTCACCGCGGGAACTCAGTGAAACATCTGCGCGCGAACTTTGGCATACATCGAATTTTCATCGCCAACTACGGCACTACGGCGATCCTACACAACCACAGCGAGCCTAGCAACTACGGGGACATCACTCCTCATCGGAGGTGAGGTTGATGCACACCTTGGCGTCGTCCTCGGCTACCTGCTTCGAGTATGTCGTCCGCTCCCTATGCGCAGCTTCCGTCGAGAGGCCCACCTGGAGGAGCTCCGTGTCCGCCAGCGCAACTCCTCTAGCTGATTCTCTTCAGCCGCCATCTGGGCGCAGAGGAGCGCGACCATTGCGTCCACCTGTTCGTCGGGGACGAAGTCGTCCGGCGCGACGGTGGAGGCGAAGGCATGCGGGTCGTACCCTTGCGGAGGCTCCTCGCGGATGACGAGGGCGCCGTTGCTCGGGGGGCGCATCGAAGCGCGACCTCTGTCGCCAGTGGAGCTCCCTTCGCCACCGTTGTAACCCCCGTCACCGCGCATTTGCCGGTCGTACTCCTCCACGGCGCGGTAGCGGAGCTTCTCCGGGATGGGCATCCCCGCGCAGATGAACTTCCAGGGACCTCGCTTGCGGGCGCCGTCGGAGCGGAGGAGCCGTTTCCGCTCTGGTTCATCACATCCGCCGCGGTGGCCTCTCCCGGACCCGCCCGAGCAAGGGCTACGAGCCATTGTAGGTGGCGTTGCTTGATTTGACGGTGATGCGGTTTTATTGCTCGCCGGAGTTTGGGATTGGCTATGGCGATTTGTCGTCGGCGGGGGGGGGGGGGGGGGCTAGGTTTTCGATCACGGACCGAAAACGGCTCCCGATGCCGAATAAGTAGGGGCTGGGAGGGGGATTCAGGGGGGCTGCTATCGCGTTTTCAGGTCGGGCCGCGTTTTCGGGCTCTCTACGGCCTCGGAACTGAACGCAACCCCTAAATACACCAGGATTTTTCAGTTCCGGCTCTTTTAGGGACAGTGCTAGAGTTACTCTTAGTAGATACTACCTTTGTTCTAAAATGTAAGCCTTTTTAGCAAACTAAACTAACTTGCTAAAAAGGCTTATATTTTGGAACGGGTAGTAAATATTTTTACAGCTCAAGGCCGATAATGGAAATGAGAAACTGGTGCCCATTCATCGAGCGGGCGATCGGTGGAGGATCGGTTAGTAAATATTTGTATTCAAAGAGAACGCGTATTAAATTGTTGGAATTTTGTGGTCAATGATATGCAGCAAGTTTAAATTAAACTTCTCGGATGAAATCGGTACGGCGTAGATGGTTGTGCCTTGTGAGTACATGTAAATAAATAAGGATGCAGCAATTGGGAGGCGACGCAAAAGAAAGAAGACGAGGCCAGAGAGCAAAAGCGTAGTGGTAGTACGTCAAAGATAGTACTCCCTCCGTATCGAAATGTAAGATGTTTTAGTATTTCTTAGACAAAACGAATCTAGACATGTTTTTAGTGTAAGATGCATATGAATCTATACACTAAAGCATGTCTAGATACCTTTTGTCTAGAAAATGCTAAAACATCTTATATTGTGATACGGAGAGAGTAACTACTAAGAGCAACTCTGAACTTGAGGATGCAAGTTGGGTCGTTGGCGGCAGGCCCGCACCCCATCCCACATCCGGCGTATAACTTAAGTGGGACACCCGCTTAATCCCACATATTATTATGTGGGATATGTGGGATACCCACCAAAGCCAAACTATCCTAAATTAACCTCACTACTTAGGCTATGGGCATATACATGTGAGTGTCGATGACAGACTCTGTACTCTGTCCCGGGGCTAGAACAGACAGGCGGCAGCCCAGCTCCATGGGCCGCGAAGAACCTAAGCAGCTGGTCCTTGGTGGCCACGCAAGAACTAGCATGTCGCATGAAGCTATGAACAATAAACCACATACGTACACAGCAGCAGCTTCGGCGGCTCCTCACTCTGCCCGCTAACTCAGTGGCTGTGGAGAATTGTGGGATCCATGTGGGCAAAGTGGGCTGCCCACATATTTTTTCCTCAAGCCCGTGGGTGTCCACGAAGCGTTTTTATGTGGGCTTGGCAGCGGGCGCCGCGGAACCCTTGACGGAGCAGCAGCTGGTCTGCTTTCTGGCTGGTACGTCAAAGATTCATGTTGGCACGCTACTGCGTCCTGAACTCCTCATCTTATGATAAGATTCTTATCTCTACGTACTCGTGTCTCGCCAGGGCTGTTCTGCAGATCGCAGGGAGGCAGGACAACATTGGGATGGGATGCCCAGAAAGAAGAAGGCAAGACGCCAGAATGATTTTGCAAAAGAGTAGGAGGCCAGAACAGAAAGCGAGTTATTAGCACAAAACCGCCACATTTGTGGCAAATTTTCCCAAAAACCACCACCGGGTGTCGCGATCGCACAAAACCACCACATTTCAAATTTTTCGTAGCAATGTGCACTAATACCTGTTCGTGGGCGAATTGATACAGATTAAGGAACTAGGGCCCCACCCGTCAGGCTGACGTGGCGCAAGAATAATTAAATATCCTAAAATCAAGACTCGATGGACTGGGTCAAGGTCCAAAAAAAAAAATGTCATCTTCTTCCTTACTCCTCGCAGCACGCTCCCACGGGCAGTTCATCAGGCGTACTGGAGGGCGTACTGGAGGGCGCCGGCGTACTGGCGTGCGTACTGGAGGGCGCCGGCGTGCGCCCTGAGGACGCCGCTCGCGACGACGACGCCGACGATGCCCGCGGCGCAGCCCATGCCGTTGTAGTCGAACACCTCGCACTGGTCCGCTAGCGCCGACCACTGCTCCGCCGCGGTGCCTCTGCCGTGGGCGGCGCCGTAGGCGCGGAAGTTGCCGTCCGGGTCGAGGCGCACGAACCGCACCATGTCGCCGCTCTGGCCGTGGTTGCTGCTGTAGGCGACGACGACGGGGGTCGCGAGCGTGCCGTCGGTGCGGTGCTCCGGCCAGGGGGCCTGCGTTGTGGCATTCTTCACCGCGGTCTCAAAAGCCACGTTTACTTCTTCATCCATCTCTATACAGTACTGCACCGTACGTCCAGCATTCTTCGCCGCGGTCTCAAAAGCCACGCACGGATGCCCGCGATGCGTCCCCAGTTGCCGCGACGCCGAGTCTTCATCGCCGTCCTGGCAGCATGCTTCGTGCTCCTACACCACACAACAGCACCGGCGGCGGCAGCCGTGGCAATCTGCGCGCCCAAGACTTGCGGCAACGTCACCCTCGCATACCCTTTCTGGCTCACGGACGCCAGCCAGCCGGCGACGCCGTGCGGCCCTTCGGCGTTCCAGGTGGACTGCCTCGCCGGCGGCCGCGCGACTCTTTCCCGCTTCTTCCGTGACGGGTACAAGCTCCTAAACGTCTCCTATGCCGACCGCACCGTCGTGGTCGCCAACGACAACGTCCAGACGAACGCCACGGGCTGCCCCGTGCTGCGCATCGACGTCTCCGCCAGCCTCAGCCTCGCGCCCTTCTCCGCCAGCGCCGCCAACCGCCAGCTCCTCTTCCTCTTTAACTGCACGCCCACGCCGCAGCAGGCCGGGTTCGTCAGCGTCACCTGTCCTGGCACGGCCGCCGTGGTGCGCCTCGACGCGGTATAAAACACGACCGCGGCGAGGGCTGTGGCTGGGAAGTGCGACTACGCGGTGGTGCCGGTGGTCGGGTCGTTGTCGCCGGGCGGGAGCGCTGGTCGGGAGTACCCCCAGCTTCTCAGCGAAGGGTACCTGCTCCAGTGGAGGGCATCGGCCTGGTCAACATCCGGTCAATTCTATGTGCCACGTCAGCTTGACGGGTGGGGCCCTAGTTCCTTAATCTGTGTCAATTCGCCCACGAACAGGTATCAGTGCACATTGCTACGAAAAATTTGAAATGTGGTGGTTTTGTGCGATCGCGACACCCGGTAGTGGTTTTTGGGAAAATATGCCATAAATGTGGCGGTTTTGTGCTAATAACTCACAGAAAGCAAAAGCTCCGTGGTCGAGACCGCCTCTGCACCATTCTGCCGTAGCTGGTTGGTTGCTTCCATCCATTCAACTTTACGTCTACGCACTTGGTATTGCTTTGTACTAGCTGGAGTTAATTACACTGGGCATGCACAAACTATACATCTATGTGCAATTTCATACAACAACTCAATTTAGGTGACAAAATGGTACACGAACTCCCACGCCAGGTGCAAACAACATAAATGAGTCCGAAATGCCATATTTGGCTACCACTTATCCATTCGGTCATTATGCAGAAAGATCCCCAGCACCGGTTCGTCTTTACAAATCTATCCGTCCCTTGGATTTCTTTGTGGACGTACCTGCTCGTGCGCATAAGGCACGGTTATTGCGCACCTGCCCGTCGCGGCGCGGACGAGCCGCCTCCATTGTCGACGACGATCTCCGACGGCGATCGCCTTTCTTCCGCTCGATTCGTGCAATGCCATCGGAACCTCTACTCCGTCCTTGGTTTGAGGAGGATTCCGCATACGGTAATCTTATTCTTCTTCCTCCCAGCGGGTCGCGGGCGGCTCCGATCGAGGGCACGGATTCGGTGGCTATTTTTGTTGCAATTAGTTGGTGTAATCGAGCTAGAACATGGAGTAGATCATTTTAGTAGCGATTTCGGGAGCAAATCGTGACCACAGTTTTTTTTTATGGTGTCATGTTTCTACAGGCGGGCGGACATGTGCGTCGTAGTTAGAGGGTGGTAGAACGATTTCGGTTAGATTTGATTGTTGTAATCAACCTAGAACATGTGGTAGGTGGTTTTAGAACAGTTGTTACCAAGAAATTTTGAGCAATTTGCAATAAAATCGTTGCCCTGTTTCTGCAAGCTTGTTGCTTTCTGTGTAGTTAACTGACAGAGAAGCAGTGTGTCATTTTCAGTTTCAGTTCATTAACAGAGAAGATTGTGTGTGTTTTGTGCAGGAAGAAATGATGATTTATTCACAACTGTATTGGAGCATAATGGATTATTTGTTGGCAGAGGAGAAACTTTGTCCTATGTGGACTCAACAGTTGAGTACATTGACTTTTGCAACAAGGAGACATGGTCAATTCTATGGATACATGAATTCCTCAAGCAATTGGGTTATGATATTAATGATCCAAAATTACATGTGTACTAGTCACCACCATGGAAGGAAATTCATGAGGGTTTAGTTTGCATAGAAAGAGATGCAGACATTGTGTCCATGATAAATGCAGCCGAGCCACAGAAGAAATTGGTGTTATTTGTTGACCATATCAATTATTTGCAGGATTTGAGACCAGAATCCATTTCCAACAGAGGTATAGCAGGTGCAAGGCCATCATTATCAAGCACAGCAGTAGCAGGGCCATAAGTTCCAGGTGTAGAAAATGCAGGGCCAGAAAATGCAGGGCCATCAGTTGTAGAGCCTGTTGTTGAGTATTCCCTTGCTAGCCAAAGAAGCAGGAGAAGTGTGACAAGTGAAGAAGAGGCAATTTTGGAAGGAGAAGAAGGAGAAACAGATGAAGAAGAAGATTCTGATTTTGTGGACAGTGATTATGCAGCACATGAAGGATATGATGACCTTTTCATTGATAACATAGACAGAGAAGTTAATGACAACAATGAAACAGTTCCAGTACAAGAAC
This sequence comes from Alopecurus myosuroides, assembly GCA_028641055.1. Lineage (NCBI taxonomy): Eukaryota > Viridiplantae > Streptophyta > Magnoliopsida > Poales > Poaceae > Alopecurus > Alopecurus myosuroides. The sequence goes on from CM054061.1 coordinate 315,894,761, forward strand.
ATGAGGAGGATGCTGCTCTAGAGGATCCAGATTTGAATTTGAGGCCAGAAGAGCATGAGTTATTGCGGTACAAGTTTGGAGTTTTCAATAGTGCAGTTGATTTGGATAATCCAGAGTTCAAGGTTGGTATGTCATTGTCATGTGTGCAAGAAATGAGAGCAGCTTTGAGGTCATACAGTGTGAGAAATAGAGTGAAAATTAAGAAGACAAGGAATGAGAAAAATAGGATAGATGCAAGGTGCAAACATGGTTGCCCATGGATGTTGAAAGCATCAAATGACAGCAGGACAGGTGCTTTTGTTATCAGAGCATACAATGGAAGGCACACATGTGTGAAAGAATGGCAACTGAAGGCCCTTACTGCACCCTTCTTAACTAAGAAATTCATTGATGAATTTAGGGATAACAGGAAGATGGATTTGAAAACATTTGAAGCTAAAGTGCAAAGAGAGTACAACATGTGTCCAGACAGGTGGAAACTTGGAAGGGCAAGGAAAGAAGCACTTACTATTATTCATGCTGATGAGGATGCTCAATTCAGTCAGTTGTGGGACTATGGCCAAGAATTGAGAACATCTAACCCTGGATCCAAGTTTTTCTTGTCCTGCAACAAAGTTAAGTGTGGAGATGAAACAAATGAACATTTTTCTACACTATATTGGTCATATGATGCAGTGAAGAGGGGTTTCTTGAGGGGTTGCAGGGCACTGATTTGTGTGGATGGGTGTCATATGAAAACAAAGTACAAAGGCCAGATACTTACTGCAGTGGGAATAGACCCTAATGATTGCATTTTTCCAATTGCTATGGCTTTGGTTGAAGTGGAGTGCACAAGCTCATGGGAGTGGTTTATGACAACATTAAACGATGATTTGAACATAACAAACACTGCCCCTTGGACAATAATAAGTGATAAGCAGAAGGTATGAAATTTATAATGTTTAAGTAATGTCACTGTTATTTATAATGCCACTGTAACTTCTATGTTTCACTACTGTCACTGTTATTTATTATGTGATTGCAAAAGGTGGCAGTTGTGTGGAATTCCATGTCATCATGCAATAGCATGTTGCAGAAGTGAGAGAATAGACCCAGAAACAATTGTTCACAGTTGTTACAGCATTGACACATATTTGCAAGCATATGGCTTCCCCTTGGTGCCACTCAGAGGCAGAGTTTTCTGGGAGAAGACAAATGGAGTGAAGGTACATCCTCCATTGTACACTAAGGTCATGGGCAGGCCTAAGAAAGCTAGAAGGAAGGCACCAGAAGAGAAGAAGAAAGATGGCACAACTATACTATCTAAGCATGGTATGATCATGCATTGTTCCATCTGTAGAAAGACTGGTCACAATAAAACAGGGCATGCAAAATACATTGAAAGCATCCAACATTTGGAACAGGAAGGTGGTCCACAAGTTGAGCACAATGAAGCAGTAGAAGATGATGAACAGTTTGATGATCCAAGTTATTTGGATCACATAATCCAGCAAGATCAAGACCCAAGACTGGACCCTACCCAGCAATTAAATTCCATGGTGCACAGATTAGGCCAGGAGGTATGTTTAATGCATTTTAAATGATCACAACAATGGGTCCTATTTCATTTTAATACATTGAAATGCAGAGGCAATGATTTTAAGTGGGCAATTAATCTTTATGCATCAGGTTCATCTCCCTCCCAATAGGTCACAAGGACCTTTGCCACAGGAGAATTCATTTGTTGAGGCAGCAAGAGAAAATCTACCACAAGACAGGGCAAGAGTAACAACAGCAACATTAAGAGGGAAAGGAAGATTGGGGGTAGAGGAAGAGGAAGGAACACACCTGATGAGGGGACATCTCATGGACAATAACCATCAACAACTGGCAGGGGTAGAACTATGGAAGGGGATGCTGAGCAACCAATCAGTGGTAGGGGAAGAGGAATAAAAAGAAAGAAAGAAACAGATGCAACCACTTCAGGAAGAGCAACAGGAAGAGGAACATGGAGAGGTGCATATTACCTTCTTTTTGGTGATGATGGGCAGCAACAGATGGAAAACATGCAACAGCAGGTGCATCATCCAATTGGAGAACAAATTCCTGATCTCAACTCACAAGTGCTACCTGATTTGAATGCAGAAGATGTGTAATTTGGAGATAGTGTTTAAATTCATCAGATTTTGATACTACTTTCATGTTTTGCACTTCTGTGCACCTTATGAGACAGACAAGTGTGTAATAATATGGTACTTCAAAACCAATAAAATACTAGCAGTGCTACTGCAATTTTCATTTGTACTCAATTGTCTGCATTTTATTATAATGATTGCAGAACATTACAGTACACTAATACATCAATTTCTGCAATCTATATAACAAAGCACACACACACACAGTACACTAATACTAGCAGTGAACCACTAATGCAATCTAAATAACAAAGCGAGCACACACACACAGTACACTAATACTAGAAGTGAACAACTACTGCAATCTAACTAACAAAGCGCGCGCACACACACACACAGTACACTAATACTAGCAGTGAACCACTACTGCAATCTAACTGAAATTAACTGACGGAGAACAGCAAGCATCAGCGGCCTCTTTTGCGTCAGTGAGAACGAACCCGCCTGCTTCAGCAAAGCAGACCTGCAGTGGACGGAGGCAAGACGACTAGCCTCAGCGGTGTCTCCCTCTCGCTCTGCACGGAGGCGTACGTCCCCCGCGATGATGAAGGATGCTCGAACGGATGTTCCCGAGTTGCAGCTCTCTTATGAACTCGAATTGGCGAATGGACGCCCTGTCGGGGTCTTGGATTTGGGCTTCGGGAGCTGGCGGAGTGACCAGGCCATGGCTGATCATCTGAAGCGCATGTTCCCTCGAAATGCCGGCGATGTGCTTGGCTCCTGTGACCCTGTCCTAGAGAACCACGATCAGATTACCGGGGGAGCTGGAGGGGATCGACCGCTCGATGTGTGCCAGAACCTCCGCTCGGACTGCCATCGCTCGATGGATCTCGCCCTGGCTTCCACGAAGTAGAAGCAGGGTCCAACCTCTGAGTGTGCAGGCCGTCGAGATCTCTGCCAAAGCAATCTGCGAACTCTCCCTCGCTAGCGCTCGCCTTGCCGCCGTCGTCAAATCCCGGAAATGGTTGCTCGAAAGCACTGGATCATCCCCCGGGATGACCTCCGCCAGCGAGAGCAAGGCACTTGCGCCCTCCAACTCCGAACGACTATCGACTGACCTCAAATCCGCGTCGGGGCTGCTTCGGGCTGGATCTCCCATGACTGCGCCTCTCCAACAATGGCTGCGACTCTCCAACAATGAGGCGCTTGGTCTGTGCCCTCGGCGACGCGGCAACGGCGGCGCGGCGACGGCGACTGGAGGGGGTGGCTCGGGGTGGGGGTGGTGAGGCTAGTGGCGTGCGAGTAGGGGAGGAGTGAGGAGTTCCGTCGCCGTCACGGGGATGCGAATTTGGGGATTCTTCTCTCCCTCTGAAAAGGATCTATTTGCAAACTGAAAAGAGTATAGGGGGTGATCAAGAAAGATGTGTCGTGGCCCCAATCCCGCCTGGACGTACACGTGTCAGTTCACGGTAGGCACTGGACGTACAACGAATCTATGTGTGAGTTCGTGTACCATTTTGTCACCTAATTGAGTTGTTGTATGAAATTGCACATAGAGGTATAGTTTGTGTATGCCCAGTGTAATTAACTCTACTAGCTGGGATTGTGTTTCGACCCATGCTAGTACTGTTGGGCACTAGTGTACATTTCTTTCTAACACATGAAAAAAAAACTGCGCACAAGGCATGCACAAAATGTTTTGTTTGCGCGCAAGGAAACGGCCAAGAGCTGAAAAAACCATGTCAGAAAAGCATGGAGACCCACTTTTGACCCTGGTCTCGCTCGCCTAGGACAAAATCAAAACCCTTCCACTTCCAGCCCTCTGCTGCTGCAGTAACAGCTGGAACAAGACGCATGTTACCTTTGTGCCCTTGTCCTAGTCCTCAAATTGCCATCGCTTTTCTTTCACCCAAAGCTCATGGCCATTTTTATCACCGCATCTATTCTTAATTAAAAAAGATTTTTTAATCTTATTTGGTGAAGCGCCAAACGGTCATATAGAGGATGTGGATCAACAGCAGCGGTACTGAACATGGGGAGAGGGGAAACAAGGCCAAGGAAGAATGGCCATGGTCAAATAAAGTTTGGTCAGGGGATCAGAGAGAGACGGGCAGCATTTTGCATTGGGATGCACAGCAAAAAGATGGATGTGAAATCTGTTGCAGGAGAAAGAAAGGCAGCAAGCAAAAGCACGGTGGTCGAGAAGAGACCGCCTCTGCACCCTTCTCTGCTGGTCTTTGCGCACAAAAGAACGATAAATAAATCATGTCAGAGGCCAAGAGGTGACCAACCGCGCGGCCAGTTGGCGCACATCCGCCCACGCTTCCCCTGCATGCTTCCTCTTCCGTCCCACGACACCCGCTGCACCGACCCGCATCCAGATATAAAATCCCCTCCCTCCCTCCCTTGCCTGCCTACCAGCTTCCTTTTCCCCCCTACTCCCCGCACCACCAGAGCGATGGCGTTCCTCAGCTCCTCTGCCCTCGCTCCATCCCCGGCCCGCCTCCTCCTCCTCCACACTGCTGGAGGCGCCGCCGGTGGCCGGGGGCTACTGCTCCAGGGCGCTGGCGTCAGCGGCGGCGCCGGCTCGCACTGGCGGCCGTCGTTCTGCCTCGCTGCACCGCCAGGGCGGAGACCACGCAGACCCTTTCCAACTAAAATTTGGACCCGGTGCGAGTTATTTAGAAATATAATTGTACTAAAATTGTATACTTTATTAATTTTTCTTATAATACTGTAGTTTTAACAAACATATGTTTTATACAACTTGATTTGCTTTACTAACAATATAATATTTCCAATTATTTTTTCGTTACATGGTTGTAATGCAAACAAAAATATATTTGAGGTGCACGTCTTTTTTTTGTGAGGTATTTTCTTTCACAAAATAAAATACATCTTAAATGTGAAAAAAGAAAAAGAAAACGTATGACACATTATTATTTTTATAATCGATGGATTATATATATATATATATATATATTTTATGAATGTTCTTTTGTACTTCGATTATTATTATATATATGGATATAAAGTAAAAAACTATACACCCTAACAAATATCTTCATATAGGTTCGTAGTGTATGGTTATGTAAACAAATATGTAGAAACTTCTCGAGTATAAATTGACAAATTGGCGTAGTCATTTTTTTTATGTGTTATAAGTTAAAGCGGTTTTGATAATAAGTTTATAAGACGCGGATGATCCATATTTTTATTAAAATAGCATTGCTTATTGTAATCATCGATAAACATTAAATGTTATGGCTTCTACTGCTTTTGCGCACGCAAAATTCAGTTATCATATAAGTCACCACAATATGCTCTATGTCACATGGTTTAAAGAATTTCTTCTATTAGTTTCTCAAATAAGAATTTACGCACCAAATTAAACATGTACAAATTAAACAATATGCTCAATGTCACATGTATACCCAACCGTATATATACATCATACATACCCAAGATACATGTATCCGAGGTATCAATGGTATATACATGTATAAATTGAACAGTACTTCTACAGAAGCATGGTCACAAAGGAGCATCTGTTAATTTACCCCTATATATATATATATATATATATATAGTATATAGTATATATATATGGGTGCGGATTTCCTGTCGTTGGGGGTAGCTATACACCCACCGTGAGCCGGCGGATGATTCCAATCTTAAACAGTCACCTAACGGGCGAATCCACGGGATTGCCTAGTCCTTGCATGAGCTCTTGGACAAAAGGTCTTTTTTTTTTTTTGAATTTTCCACCATCTATTAACCAGTCGGCATGGCAACATCACCAGCCACCAAATCAGATACACACTCCGGCACAGCATCCATCCACAAGGTGCCATTGCCAGCTACACCATCAGCACCAAGAGATGCCATTGCATCAGCGACCTTATTACAATTACGTCTACAGAACTTGAAAGAAACACTATTAAAATTCAGACGAGCCATCATCTTCGCGTCTCGTACCAGAACGCCAACATGCGAGCGATCAAATGCCTTGCTGTTTAGTGCATGCACCAGCACCTGACAGTCAGATTCAACGATGATATTCATCATACCCCAATTCATAGTTGCCGTTAGACTATGGATACAGGCTTCCGCTTCAGTATGAGCTGCATCAACCGGAAACGCCATTCGCCCAGCTCCAGAACCTGCGACCATCCCATCCTTGTCTCTGATTACAAAACCCCATCCTCCCCTGCACGGATTTCTTGTGAAGGATCCATCAATGTTGATTTTCAGTATCTCGGACTCCGGTTTCTCCCATTTGTCCACTACCTTGCTACTATGAGCCTTCTCTTTTGTCTTGGTAAGGTATAGATCAAATTCCATTGCCCATCTCCTAGCCTGGGAGACGATCTCTGCCACAGGTCGTATCCCCTCATTCGCATTCCTCTTATTACGTGTTGTCCACCATTGCCAAAGCAGCGCCAAAGTAGGTAGCTTCTTCTTATCATCTAAGCCGAAAATTGTCATGAGCATGTCTTGGGCATTTTGGCAGGAACATAACCTCATCCGAATATCCTCCAGGTCGAGTCCCCTCCAGAGCTGTTTTACAAGCTTACAGTGAAGGAATAGGTGCCCACCGTCCTCATCGAGCCTGTTACACATGGGACATAAGGTTACGGCTTTCATTCCACGTCGTGAGAAATTTCGTTTCCATGGTAGACTCTCATGTGCCAGCCTCCAGAGAAATTGCTTGGTCTTTGGCGCACATGCTTGAGACCAAAGCATCTTCCAGTTGAATTCGGTGGCATTTGGATTCCTCCCAGATGTTCCTGCTCCATCCTCCCGTGGTGGCTTCTCATTTGCAAGCATCTTGTACGCAGACCGAACAGAAAAGACTCCCTTTGCATCCAGGGACCACGCCGGGAAGTCCTCAAAATCATGCCTTAGTGGAATCCTAAGGATCGCCTCAGCATCATCCTCGAGGAAAATGTCACGGATCAGAGACTCATCCCACACTCCCGTGCTTGGGTCGATCAGCTCGGCTACTTTGGTAAGGAGACACTGTCCGCGTGGTGTGGTCACCTTCTCGGGTCCCTCTCTTTTGAGCCATTTATCCTCCCAGATGTTCACCTCTGTCCCATCTCCAATACGCCAAAGCATTCCTTTCTTAATTACCTCCACACCTTTGAGGATACTCCGCCATGTATAGGACATATGCCTAGTGTTCCCAGCCTCAAGGATCGATTGATCAGGGAAGTATCGTGCTTGTAGCACACGAGCACAAAGGGAGTCAGGATTAGTTAGCATCCTCCAGGCTTGTCTAGCGAGCATTGCGAGATTGAATTTGTAGAGATCCCGAAAGCCTAGACCACCTTCACTCTTCGGTTTTGACATCTTCTCCCAACTAATCCAGTGCATCTTCCTCTCATCCTTTTGTTGTGCCCACCAGAAACGATTAATCATGGAACTAATTTGGTCACATAGGCTCTTGGTTATATCGAAACATGACATGGCAAAGGTAGGGATCGCCTGAGCACACGCCTTAATAAGAACATCTTTCGCTGCCCGTGATAGGAGTCTCTCATCCCAGCCTTGTATCCGAGCCCAAATTCTTCCCTTCAGGTATGCGAACGTGTTGGTACGGGATCTACCAACATAGGCAGGCAACCCCAAATATCGTTCATTCCGCGCCTCCACCGAGATCCTTAGTGCATCCTTCACCTTCCTCCTAACATTGTTCTGGGTATTAGGGCTGAACATCACCGCCGATTTGGAGAAGTTTACTGTTTGCCCCGAGCAATCTTCATACAAAGATAGAACATTTCGCAGATGTGTTGCGTTCTCTTCAGATGCTTTTAGAAGAACCAACGAGTCATCCGCGAACAAAAGATGGTTAAAACTCGGGGCTGTTGCACATATCTTCACTCCTTGTAGCCTTCCATCCTCTTCAGCCCTATTCAATAAACCAGAGAATGCCTCACTGCATATAAGGAACAAATATGGAGATAAAGGGTCCCCTTGACGAAGGCCCCTTTGAGGTTTAATTGTATCCGAATATGATCCATTCACTTTGATTCTGTAATTGACCGTGGAGACACACATCATTATTCTCTTGATCCAGCCCTCCGAGAACCCCAACCTCCTCATCATAGCTTCCAAGAAATGCCACTCGACTCTGTCATATGCCTTACTCATGTCTAGTTTCACTGCTGCATATCCCTCTTTCCCTCTCCTTTTATTTTGCATAAAATGCGTGCACTCATACGCTAGGAGGATATTATCCGTAATGAGCCTGTCAGGAACGAATGCACTTTGGTTTGGGGCAATAATCTCCGGGAGGATAACTTTGAGTCGATTTGCAAGCACTTTGGAAATCAACTTGTAGACCACGTTGCACAGACTAATGGGTCTCAGTTCTTTCATACTAGATGGGTTGGATACCTTAGGAATAAGCACCACACATGTGTCGTTCCAACCCGTGGGCATGTCTCCTCCATTCAGGACTTTGAGCACCTCAGAAGTAATGTCCTCTCCCACAACGTTCCAGTATTTCTTGTAGAAAAGGGCAGGCATCCCATCTAGGCCCGGGGATTTTAGGTCACCTATACTTTCCAGTGCACTCCGTACCTCTTCTTCCGTAAATTCTTTCATAAGCCCATCATTCATGGCCGGTGTGACTTTATTATCAATTTGATTCAATAGCTCTCCCGACCTTGTACCTGCAGTAGAGGAGAAAAGATTGATAAAATAGTTAGTGGCCACCTCCCCCAACTCCTCCTCCTCTGTCACCTCAACTCCATCATCCCTTCTCAACATGTGGATTTTGTTTTTCTTTCTCCTCCCCGAGGCTACAGCATGGAAAATTTTTGTGTTTATGTCTCCTTCCTTGAGCCAAGTTACATGTGCACGTTGCTTCCAATAGGTACTCTTTTGGTCCTCCAGCCTACTCAATTTGAACCTCAACACTGCCTCCTTCCTTACCATACTTTCGGTTAACTCCCCTCTTCTACATCTCTCCAAATCTTTCTTTATATTTTTTATCCTCTTCTCTAGCTCCCCCAGCACCTCCTTACTCCAATGAACCAACTCTCCCAACACACCTTCCAGCCCTCCCATTGTAGATTTATTTTCCACCTTGACCTCCGTCTCCCATGCCTGTCGGATCCTCTCTTCACATTCTTCCTCGTCAACCCACCTTGCTTCGAATCTTGGGAAAACCTGCCGACCACTCGACCTCTGGCATCTCCTAACCCCCATCGTGTCAATGATTATAGGTCGGTGATCAGAGTGCCGTGGTTCTCCATTCTTGACAGTGACTAGAGGGAATCGTGTACGCCAAGATGTACATGCCACCGCTCTGTCAAGCCTTGCCCGTATGTACTTGGAAGCATCATTGCAGTGGTTCCTCCATGTAAACACATCACCCGAGAAACCAAGGTCCATCAGATTACAATCCTCCAAAGCAGTCCTGAATCGATCCATACATGTTTGTGATCGTGGCACCCCTCCTTCCTTCTCCCATTCGAACAAGATTTCATTAAAATCCCCCGCGCACAGCCACAGTTTATTACTATGATTTTTGAGCACTCTCAATAGCTTCCAAGTCTTCTCCCTTTCCTGTGCTTTGGGCTCACCATATACCCCCGTGAATCTCCATTGGAATCCATCCTCCTCAGTAATCTCCACATCTATATGGTATTTTGATGGCATGCCTAGAAGATTCACATTAATTCCACTCTTCCAAAATAACACTAGACCACCACTTTGGCCTACACAATCCTTCACCAACATGTTTGCCATCCCCAATCTACACCTAATCCACTCCAACTTCTTCCTGTCCATCTTTGTCTCCGAGACAAAGAGAACATCGGGGTCCTCCACCTTCTGTAAATCCAGAAGGCCATCAACGGCCGGGCCATTCCCCAAACCCCGGCCGTTCCATGCTCCAATCCTCATTGGTACTCGCAGGGCTGATCCGTCAGCCCCGCGTTCGACATATTTGTGTTACTTCCATCAACGACCTCACCTCTGTTCTTTTTTGGTATAGGTTCCACTTCCATATCGACTCTGTCCTCCTCGTGGCTTCTCTTCATTCCTGCGATCCTTTCCTCCTTCTCTGTTATTACAACCGGCCTCGATCCCCCCCTTTATTCTCTTGAACTTTCGTAAAGAAACACCTACCACTGCCTCCTTTTTTTTACTTTCAGCTACCCCCTTATGGAACTGATCACCTTCCCCTCCTTTTTGCATGGTTGCTTCTCTATCCTCCACTACCCCTTCTTTCCCCGGCCCCACTCCATGCACGTTCCCCTTCTGTGTTACGTCTCCCTCCATCGGGTTCATGACTGCATCAGGTAATTGTGGCGTCTCCACATGCATCAAAAGCTGGCGAGATACCGGCTTCTGTTTGTCCCCTCCTCCCCCCGTGCTAGCATGTTTCTTTAAAGGACTAGTAACCTCCTGTTCTTCCCCTGGTTTACGAATCAGCTGCTGTGTCAATTCTTTCTTCCTCCAACTGTCACTGTCGCTACCAGTCGTTCCCTTCCCACGGCCAAAGTTGTATTTGCTGTTGCTTCCACTCCCCTGTCCATCACTACTAGACCGGCCATTATTCCATGTACCTCTACTATACTCATTGCCTCCCCTCGGGATATACGCCTTCAGCCAGCTCCCAAACTGGGACTTTTCTCCTCTACCAAGCTTGGTTGTACAGTCACGATCAATATGAGTCAGTAGCCCACATACATAGCAAAAATCCGGGAGAAATTCATATTCAAATCTGCACCATCTTCCCTTCTCGCCATCCCCCATGTCCAGGGTAAAACCTCGCCGCAGTGGTTCCTTTATTCGAATACGAACCTTGATACGTAGGAATTTGCCCACTGCCATGCCGTGTTCTCCCACATCGGCATCCAAGAATTCCCCCACCTCCTCACCAATCTGTTCACCGGTATCACGGCACATTCCCCCTAGTGGGAGATCAAACACACGGATCCAGATGGGAATTGAGTCGAACATGTATTCACTCAACGTCTTTTTTGGATCAAACTCCTCAAACACAAGCAGGGCCTTTGCAAAGCTCCATGGTCCTTCAAACAGTGCTTTCTTCTTGCCCGACTCCTAATGGAATGTGAACAGGAAGATATTATCACCGAGATCTTTAACCTCCAGCCGTGCCCATGAAGTAAACAGATACAAGGTCATTCCCACTAGCTGCCGTGCCCATGAAGTAAACAGATACATCCATTCAAAAGGTAAATAGTAACTAATTGTGGTGGACCCTTAACCTGCTCAAAAGGTGATTTTAAACGATTGTTTGGCTATGTGTCAAGGTTTTTTTTTAAGTGGGGAAGTCCCGAAGGACCCATATGTGCTGACATATTTGAGGAGGGGATATGTGCGAACACCCATGTGTGAGTTGATATCTCCACTTGAGGACAAGATCTTGAAACCAAGATAATATGCCTTTTTAAAAGCCATGGAGAAATGCCAATGACCCCAGCGCAACTCGACGACCAAAGACAGCGGCTCTACCTGCTAGATCTCGAGGTTAAAACGAGCACCAAAAATCTTGAATGTGCTGTGTTCTCGAACTGAAAAAGGAAATAGTGAAGCTGAGGATCAGTCTCCAAAGGTAGCTCAAGGAAGCTGGGACGCTGACTTGATGTACACGGACCAACAAAACAGCCAAAAGAAGCATCAAATAAACCTAATCAAATCTGCTCAGCTCATGGGTTCATCACAAAACAAAACAAAAATCTCAGTCTTCCCTGCCGAGCCTGGTGGTCCAGCTCCATTGAGCAGCGTGCTCTATCATCAGCGGCTGCCCAACTCCAGCCCGCTAACCAGTTTTGGCAATGCGACCAGTTGTTTGAGAAAAAAATTCCAAGTAGCGATATGCCAGTATGGACCATGTGAAGACTTATCAGTTCATATCAGAGCTTGAAGAAAAAAAAATCTTCTAAAGAGTGAACTCTAGAATCCAGCTCAAGAATCCATCTAAAGATGAATCAATCACAGTCTTCCCCCACCGAGTCGAGCTGCCGGTGGAGACTGGAGAAGCGTGGCCACTAGCTGCCCACTTCCACGCCTTTTGACCAAATCCACTTCCAGGTTACTCCAAGAGCCAGATTACTGGCTTCCAGATCTTGTTGCACCTTCATAAATTCCTTATGAAGGTCCAAATTCTTCTTACGCAGTCGCGCGGCATTATCGGCATCTTCAGCTAATTCTTTGGCCTTAGCCAAAGCAGCTGGAAAGTAAGGAAAACATTCCGAGTTTAGAAAATCCTCGAGACAGTACTTAGTGATAATCCGGATAAAAAACTTCAGAGAATAAAACATACCTGCTGTTTCCGATAGCTGTAGCTGAGATGATGCCAGCTCATTGTTTTTAGACTCAATAATAGATTGAAGGGTTTTCACTTCTTCATTCTTGATGTTAAGTTTATTAAAAATTTCCAAGTTTGTGGCATCAGCGGTATGCTGAAACACGGAAATGAAAGCCAAATGCTTAAGTATGAACAAGCGTAATAAGAAGCATTAAGAAGAAAGTATATTTTCGACTTATTGCTTGGGGGCTAGAGATATTACCTGGCTTATTTCCCGCAAGTTTGTCAAAGTCTCGTTGAATTCTTTTGCATATTCAGAAAAAATAATCCCAACATGATGAAGGCCATCTTGTATGACCCGACGAGGTGAAAATACGAAATCATTGCGAATAATTAATCCGCCTTGGGGCCAAGGACGGATCAGAGGGGCAGGAGCGAAGAATTTCTTAGCTTCCGGACGGATATATCCGAGTTCATCAAATGGTTCTTCCTTTATCCGGATATTACTGTCCAAATTAAGAACAGTTTCGTTTCTCCTAGATGATCGAAGATTTCTACCCATCTGTGTTTCCGCTCTCTCCCTCGCGCCTATGGTGGCAGAAGAAGATTCTCTTTTGACAGAAGCTTTATGCTTCTTCAGTTTCTTTGTCTTTAAAGGAGTTGGAGCAAGGCTGAAAGGAGAACATCCGAGAAATAAATATCTCGAAGAACCGGAGGGGAATAACGATTAAAAAAGCTCCAGCAGAATACCTGGATGTAGCGACGGGAATCCCGTCAATAGTTCTCGTTTCCTCAAAAGTCACCTGCTTTTACGTTTCCGGTCGCCGTAGAAGCTGGCATGTAATTCGTTAAGCTTGGCGTTGGAACCAAGATCATCTCCCTCAAGTTCGTCGAACTAGGGAAGTAGCAACGATGCGTTAAAAGTCAGAGAAAGAGGTTAATCCGACAAAAACCCAAAAGCAAGGAAAATATAAATACCTTAGGGGTTGGATTCTCCTCGTGATATATTGCCAGACTTTCTACGTATTGATCGCAAGTGGCGACCAGTTGGTTGAGCCGCTTTATGAAATCCTTTTTGGTATAGGACTTGTCTGCTCCCCTCATGCTATCTTCTGGCCCTTCATATTCGCAAAGGAGTCTTGAACGAAAGGAAAGAGGTTGAATACGGCGTCCAAACCAACATAAAACAGTATCCTTCCTAGTTAAAGGAGTCTGAGAGGAAGTAAGCTTGGCGATACACCGTTTTATCTTCATCAGGTTTTCCGGCAATGTCTGCACTGCTTCAACTGCCCAACTCTCTTGAGGAGCGGCGGCGGAATTAACGAATGGAGGAACCCCGCTTTCCTTACCAGGGAATGGGACGTCCTGATGGTAAAAGAAAGAACCCATCCAAGATTTGACGGGTTCCGACGTTTTTATCTTCGGGTACCAATCTTCTCTAAACCTCCGAAGAGTGAAAGAAATAGTTCCGCAGATGGGAGAAATACCTTTTGTGGGGTTATGCTTCACCTCAAAGCAATATCTCCAAAAATCTAGACTAGGTGCTATTCCTAAATACCCTTCAAAAAGGGCTTGGAAACCAGCTAGGTAGAGGATGGAGTTTGGAGAAAGATTGTGTGGCTGAACGCCGTAATAGTTAAGGACGTCCAAGAAAAAGGCGGAAGGCGGTAAACCCATACCTCTCGCGATGTGAGAGGTAAGGAGGACGCGTTCCCTGTTTTTTGGTATGGGCTCGAGTTCACCTTCCGAGTTCCGCCATTTGCCTTTGACTATTAGTCCTTCCCTTTCCATTCGTGGGAGGAGGAGAGGAGGAATATTACTCGGACTCCAATCGCCGACAAATTCCATTTCTTCATCGGCTCCGGCGGCGGCGGACGCAGCGGCCTCTGCGGCCGCGAGCTCGTCGCCAACGAGCGTGATTTTCTCCTCCGCCGTCTCGGGAGCGAACGGCGGAGAGGGCGCGGAGCTCGAGCCCGCAAGATTCACGGCGGCGGAAGGATCTCCTCCGTCCGCCGCGGTGCCCGCGGTCTTCACCGGCTCGCCGCCGGCGTGCGTTGGGGAATCCAACATAGGATCTATTGTGTTGATGATGTCTCCGATGTCCTGCTTGACGGTGCGACGGAGATGCCATTCGGTGGCGGCGCTGGCTCGCCTCCGGTGAGGTTTTGGGCGCGGTTCGCGTTTGGAAATCTCTCTCTGCTCGGAAGCTTGGGCGCTGCAATGGCGTTGGAAGTGGGAGCGGAAGGTTTTTCGAGAGGACGAAGAAGGCTATTTATAGCCGGAAATCCGTCACGATACGTGCTAACGGCTCTTTTGACCGTTGGATGATCAACGCGTGTCACTCGCCGGAAAATCCGGGAAATGAATCGACAGGGTGATTATGGCTATCTCCTCGTTTCCCGCGAGAATCTGTCAGAGATATGTTTCTGGGTTTCCCGCTTGAAACCCAAATGTCCCTTACGTCAGCATGATTAAAGCGCTGACGTAGGAGGTTCCTTCTCCGCGAAGGATCGTGTGAGAAAAGCCGGATTTCTAGAATTCCGAGTTTTACGTTACCATCTCTTTTAAAAGAAGAATAAGAAGAATCAAGACTGCTGATTAATACTTCTCGGACAATATACATTTGGCGAAAGACGGCGAATCAGAGTTTTAATCCTTCTTGGGGGCTATTGTCGGATATATACTGAATAGGGGTATATCGGATGGTAGTCATAAGTGCCGGATTACCAGGGTGGCCCAAGTGGTAGTGGGCTATGGTCCATTGGGCGGCTCAGTAAGCTGACGCACAGAAGCCGGATTCTAGAAGGACCCGGATCACGGCCCACGTGATCTGGCTTGGAGGAGAAGCCGGATTCCTTACTTTCCAAGTTAATAGCTACCGTAGTCTTCTAGGTTTCCTACTCTGTATGCCCTAACCCGGCTATTATATAAAGCCGGACGGGAGATATGATAGATAGAGAAGAAGCCGTAGGCTAACTCGCCGAGAAGTTGATCCTCGGCGAATAGCTAAACCAAACCTCACATTGTAATTGTATACACAGGATTTAGTCCTGATTAGTGAGATTGCAGGTCCTGATTAGTGAGATTGCAGGAGTAGGAACGTCGTGTCTTTACGACGTACCGAACCTGGGTAAATCCTGTGTCTTTGTCTTCAACGCGATCCCGTTCCCCCACGTCTCTACCCGTAGTCTCATGGCACCCCCGTCTCTGAAAACTACCACGATGTCTCGACACAAGTACACGGGCTCCTAGCGCGTGCCTCCCCGCGCCAGATTATTTCTTGTACGTTCAATGCAAGTCTATATATTCAAGGTCGACAATTCACAAGTAGAAAAAGATTGTATCAAAGTCTACATGAATTACTTATTTTAGTGCAAATTAATAGAAATCATCCACGTCGACTTCTCTTTGAACACCCTATTCTTCCACTCTTAGCTAATGACCAAAGAAGCAATTTAACCTTAGGGGCCAACTTTGATGGTCAGCTCTCAAATCTCAGACGTGCGGATCCACCATAACTGTAGCACCCCAAACTAGACTTGGCCTTGAAAAACAAATAGAGCAAGTACACGGGCTCCTGGCACATGCCTCACATCGTCAAAATATTTCCCAAAACTAGGTACACTGCTTCCTACGGTATCAAGTCCTTCGGTTCGACGGCAAAACCAGGGGTTGAAAACTAGAAGGGTAACAGTTTGATGAGACAGGTTGGTATGTCAATGGAGTTGAGTTGAGAAGATTGGGCTCATACTTTTAGAGCTACCAAATCATGCCGATAATAGAAGGATTTACATAGTACCTTATTTCTTCATTGGAACAAACGGTGGTGAAAGGAGCAGTCCTACGTGATTATTTATATCAAAAAGATGTTGCCGACTAGGTTAAATATAGTTTAGGTAATTCTCTAGCACATGCTTATTTCTTCACGCTGATGCACAACTAATTCTTAATTCTGATTCCGAACTCTATTCATTATCTGCGCTACTTTGCTTGTTGGTACCGAGTCAAAACAATCATTATAATTACTTTGTGTATGTGGATTTGACTGAGTTATGCATGTATCTCATTAGCATTAGGGCATCTCCAGCCGTTGCGCCCCCCCAGGGCCCAAAACGCCGCCGTTTTGGGGCCGCGGCGGCCAAACGACGCTAATCTGGAACCTGGTGGGGCAGGCTTCCCAGTCGCCCCCCGAGCCCAACTTTCGGCCCAAAAAAAAACTCGAGATTTGAAACCCCGCGCATTTTATTGATTCACGCAAAGTTCATACATTTTCGACGCAATTTTAAATTAAAAACGCAAATTTAAACTAAAAGAACCTAAACTACTTCAGTCCTAGGCGCGCAACGATGGCCTGGCTGTAGTCGACGTCGTCGTCGTCCGGGCCGTCGCCGTCGCGCCTGCTCGTTCTCTGGTCGGGGTCGCCGCGGCCAGTGTTGCTCGACCCCACGCCGGAGTCGCCCCACCTGCTCACTGTGAGTGCTCGCAGGTACTCGGCTTCCTCGTCGGAGTCGGGGTCGAGCACGACGTAGGGGACCTCCCTCGTCTGCGGCGGGAGTGCGGCGGCGGGCCGTGTTGGCGGCAGCCTCTTGCTCGCGCGCCGCCTTGCGCTGCTCGGCCTCAGCGAGCAGGGGTGATGGAGAGTGACTGCGCACCGGAGGAGGACGAGGTGGCCGATGATGAGCCGCCGCCCATCCGCCGCGGATTCCACGATGGGTGCCGGCGGGGCGGCATCTCCAGCCGGGGCTCGTTGCCGGCGTGGATGTAATGCAGCACCCACTCGAGAGTGCGATGCTGGCCTCCCCACCAGCGCTTGCGCCCCTGGTTGTTGGCGCGGCCCTCGACGGGGCCGTTGTTGCCCTCGGCGGCGAGCTCGGCGTCCTGGCCGTGCGGCCTCCAGTGGAGCCGCGCGGCCTCGTCCGCCGGCAGGCCTTGACGCACCTCGGCGATGGCCTGCCGGAATTCCACGTCCGTTGAAGGGATCGGTGCCGCCTCCATAGCTCGGGAGGCGCATGTCCGGAGGGCACAGGTAGCCCGCCCGGTACAGCGTCCACGCCTCATTCCGGCGAAGGTGGCAGCGAATCCAGCCGTTCGCGGCGACGGCGCCATCGTAGTTCGCCATCTGCGTGGATGAAGGAGAGAGCACGGGGGAGAGAGGAGAGCACCAAGGAAGAAGGGCGAGGGAGCAGCGAGGTGGAAGAATGGGGCAGGCGGCGAGCGACGGGGGGCTTTTGTAGCCTGTTGGGCATTTACTGCGCGCGCGTCCCCTCGCTGCCGCCCGCCACGCCATTACGCCGGCAGCCTTTGAACGGGCGCATGCACTGGGTGGCCGCCACGCCATAAACGACGGCAACCTTTGAGCGACGCGGGAGCCAAGAAGTTTATCACGGGGGGTTCTGTTCCCGCGTTTTTTCGGCGCGTCACTGACAGAGCTGGCCCTTGCGGGCTGCCGCGCCGTTTCGCCCCACCCAAGCCGAACCCAGCGGGCTGGGTTTGGCATGGGTGCCGCGGCGCGAAATAGCGCCGAAACGGCGCTATTTGGGCTTATGGGCGGCCGACTGGTGCAGAAACGGCGCTATTCGTCGCTTCCGGCGCTAAAAAGGCCGCTTGGCGGGGCTCGATGGGCGACTGGAGATACCCTTAGGGTATCTCCAGTCGTCCCCCCCAGAGCCCCCCCAGGACGCAAATTAGCGCCGTTTTGGGCGAAAAGCGCCGTTTTTTCACCAGTCGCCCCCCCAGGACCTGAGAAAGCGCCGTTTCGGCGGAAATTAGCGCCGCCGCCCCCAGGCGGAACCCAGCCCGTTGGGTTCGGCCTGGGGGGGCGGCGAGAGGAAAAGCGCGCGTGGGCCAGCGCTGTCGGCGAGGGAGAGCTCTTTTCCCACTTTCTCCACCCCCCGAACCGTCTTTTCCACTCGCTCGCCCTCGCCGTCGCCGCCCCACCCCCGCACCCCACGCCGCCACCGTCGGCCACCATCGGAGACAAACCACCGCCGGCTGGTCCACCACGTCGTCGCCGCCGTTCGAGCACGTCTCCGCCGCGGAGGAGGCTGCGCCCCAGTGAGCCGCGTCCACCGCCAGCAAGGTGTTCGACGCTCTGTCCGAGCCATGGACTCCGACGCCGAGGAAATGCTCGCCGAGCTATTCGACGAGGAAGACCAGGCCGCCATCGACGACGAGGAGCACCTGCTCGTCCTGAGCTGCCTGGCCGGGTTGCTGGCCCAGGACGCCGCGCCGCGCCGCGCTGGATCGAAGCCCGGTCGCCGGAAGAGCAGGCCGAGGCAGCGGTACGAGGGCTACTGCATCCTCTACTCCGACTACTTCGCCGAGGATCACACCAACGACGAGAAGGTGTTCCGGCGTCGTTTCAGGATGAAACGCACGCTCTTCCTCAAGATCATGCATGCCATCCGGGAGTTCGACACCTACTTCAAGTTGAAGAAGGACTGCACCGGCACGGTAGGGTTTACCTCTATCCAGAAGTGCACGATGGCCATGAGGTTGCTTGCATACGGTGCTCCCGCAGATGCACAAGATGACTACCTGCGCATGAGCGAGTCCACGGCCATCGAGTGCTTGAACAAGTTCTGTCGGGCAGTGGTTGCAGTTTTTGGCCCAATATACCTGCGATCACCCAATGCGCAAGACACTGCTCGTCTCCTCGCAGAGAATGAAGCAAGAGGGTTTCCTGGGATGCTTGGCAGGATCGACTGTATGCACTGGGCATGGAAGAACTGTCCATTTGACTGGCAGGGGATGTACAAGGGAAAGGAAGGAGAGTGCTCCGTGGTTCTCGAGGCCGTGGCTTCGTACGATCTATGGATTTGGCATTCATTCTTTGGTATGCCTGGAAGTCACAACGACATCAATGTCTTGCAGTGCTCGAATGTCTTTGCCGATCTTGTCGAAGGCCATGCTCCCCCTGTGAACTATGAGATCAATGGACACCAGTATACAAAGGGGTACTATCTTGCAGATGGCATCTACCCCAAGTGGGCAACATTTATGAAGAGCATCTCCAACCCTATCCCAGGAAGCGCAAAAGCTTGGTTTTCCAAGTGACAGGAGGCTTGCAGGAAGGATGTTGAGAGGGCATTTGGTGCGCTCCAATCTCGATTCGCTGTTGTCCGGTACCCAGCTATGACTTGGTCGAAGTCCAACATGTGGGAGGTGATGCAGTGTTGTGTGATCTTGCACAACATGATCATTGAGAGTGAGCGGGATGACCCGGTGCCTGACAGTGAGTCAAACACACCATACTACCGGCAAGGCCCTCTTGCAGATGTTGATCACCAGGTGCCGGCATCATGGACAGACTTCCTCACCAAGCGACAGGAGATTCGACACGCTGCAACACACCATGTTGGGAATATGCCCTAGAGGCAATCATGTATGATGTAATTCCCACTGTATTCATAAAGTTATTAAGTTGTCCTTGTTTTGAACATATGATATATGTCATTGAATATGTGATTCGATTGTGGAACTATATATTCATGTTGTTCATACTAGATTGTCCTTAGTCGTTAAGGTTGTGCTGGACACACACCCTAGACTAATGTGAGTGTTGGCTGATGACATGGTTCCACTTGTCATGGGCATGGTGATGCCATTCCAACGTTCACGGACTTGGCTAAAGAGTTTAGCAAGTCGGACTGACCCACATTGAGATGCAACGATCAAGTCGTCATTTGCATGTCTCAATCAATGTAATCCTTAGACCTGAGGTTGTCGCACAATCCGAGTTGTGGATCACCGACTTAGGTTCTGTCAAACGTTGTTCTGTGACAAGGCAACTATAAAGGCAGAGTTCGGGTCGAATGAGAAGCAAGCTGCGTGATGTGGATAATCAAGATGGGATTTTGCCCCTCCGAATGGAGAGATATTCTCTGGGCCCTCTCGAGTGATATGATTCAGGAAGCATGGCCATGCGCGACTCAGTTAAGTGTTAACTGTGTCGATTGACTAAGAGTTAGTCAGATGAATCACATATCACGGATCGAGAAGAGAGTTGAACTATTTAAGGGATGACGATAAATCGCCTATAGTTCGACAAGGTATATCGTGAGGCAAAAGGGACTAAGATGAATATCACATTGAAAGGTATGTCGTCATGACTCAATGGTACTTGGGAGTCGGCACGTTCTGCTAGGAGCCGCTACCGATTGATCGATTGGGAGTTGGACTCCAATCGTGTCCAAGTCGCCATGAGCCTGCAGGGTCGCACACTTAAGAGCGGGAGCAGATATTGGTTGGGTTGGACCCAAACCGGAAATGGACTGATTGTGTGAGTCGGACTCACAGAGGGAATGGGCCACAAGTGTTGTGAAGCCCATTACCATACGCTATATAAAGAGGGGCGCAGGTTGCCCAGCGGGCACGTTAGTCCACTCTCCCATGCGTTGGGAACCCTAGCCCCACTCAGTCCAGCCGCCGCACCGGACCTAGCAGTCCGCCGTCGGAGCTCCTCCTCGTACGTGTGGATACCGGCAGAGGTGCTGTACGTTCAGCACTTCGACGTTCGAGGGATTGGATCGGCCGGACCGGATCGTGGGACTGCACTGCCCCGACCCGACGCGCTACATCGATAATCCGCACCTGCGCGTCTAGTGGTAATACTCGTGGCCTTCTACCTCGGCTAGATCTTGGTAGTATCGCGTAGGAAAAAGTTTTCGTTTATCTCTACGCGTGCCAACAGTGGTATCAGAGCGGTAGCTTCTGGTATTAGGCCCGAGATCCGTACATATGTGATAGGTAGTTAGCGTTAGATGTGATCTAATTGCTGTTTTGGTGGTCGGTCTATGAGATAGATCGGTTTTGTACAAGGTTGATTGGATCAATCGTACTCGGGGTTAATGGATGATCTGGTTTCCGTGATCATACTGCTAAGGTCGTGAAACAACTTACCCCTACCGGTCGGTTTCCGCCATCGGGGTATACAGTGACACATAAATCCAGTTGCGGTGATCGAAGATCAAAGAGTTTGGTCGAATCGGAATACGGATCAGATTCGGGTAAAATCGTTCTGTCGTAGCGCCTTAGATGTGGGTCATTGCGAGTTTCACAACGCCGGTAGATATCGTATCTATGCATAACTTGTTTTTGCAGGAAGTTGTGAATGGTATGGCTTATGTGCATGTGATGTGTGTAATCCATACATGATCTGCGTATCATGTTTTTGTCAGCCGGCTGGAGCCTAGGTGCTGTCATATTATTGTATACCGGCCTGCGTGTCGGATTCTCTATGTAAATTTCATTTACTTAGCTAGTGTAGCTTGTTGGAGAACCCGGAAGGCATGCAAGTCGATGTACAAGTCGGCTACATGGAGTAAGATGGCACGTGACAAGAGTTGGCACGAGTCGACTTACAAGCTTCGTGGAGATGGAGATCACCATGAAGAGAGCCATACCATTTCACATTATAATTGCTTTATTTGTGTTATTGTTATGCCTCTATTTACCTCTATTTAGATAGTTGGTAGATTCTTTAATCCCTCAAAGAAGGTCTAGTCGGTCGCCCCGCCAGTGCTGCACCATCACAAGTCGGACATTTTTGGTAGTGGGCTCATGAAATTGAGGTGCTACCAAATCTTTCCGGTTAGGTGGGTTTGAGTCAGACTCTTACAAGCAGAAGCACTTGGTAATCTAGACGAGTCCATCACAACGGTTGTGGGGCTCGGGGCGAGGTAGGTTGGGAGCCGGGGCATGTGATGTCACCCAACTAACAGGAGTCGTATAGAGATACGATTGGCAAGGTGTTGCCTACCTAGATCACTTGACGGCTAGCGGTGATGCTAAAGCTCACTAGTCGGCTTGCTTATTTAGGATCTTGAATCACTTAGCAACCATCGGAGGGATGTTGGTTCTAGTGGGAGCATAAGTATTAAATCGTTTAATATGCCTGCTCTTTTATGAATACATGTCTTAAGTGTTTTTTGCGTATTTTCTGTTGTAGATCAATGGCACCAAGCAACCTTCCTCAGTTGTCCACTTTTGCGTTGAGGTCAATCCTAGAGAAAGATAAGCTTAATGGAATTAATTTCACCAACTGGTATCGTAATCTGAGGATAGTCCTCAAGCATGACAAGAAAGAACATGTTCTAGAAACTCCACTTCCAGATGAGCCTGATGACGATGCGACTGTCGCTGTCATGAATGCCTACCGTAAGGCTAGAGATGAGTCTACGGAGATTAGCTGTCTTATGCTTGCACACATGGAACCGGACTTGCAACAGCAGTTCGAAAATGTTGAGGCCTACGATATGATCGAAAGCCTCAAAAGTATGTTCCAGGCTCAAGCAAGGACTGAGAGGTATCAAGTCTCTCAAGCTTTGCTTGGCTGTAAGCTGAAAGACGGCGATCCACTGAGTCCGCATGTAATCAAGATGATTGGTTACATACAGTCTTTGGATCGCTTGGGCTTCTCAATTAAAGAAGAGATCGCCACTGATATAATTCTGAACTCTCTTCCTAGTGCATATGGTCCGTTCATCTCGAACTATCATATGCATGGTATGGATAAGAGTATCACTGAATTACATGGGATGCTCAAAACGGCAGAGGCTGATATCAAGAAAGGCGCCAGTCAAGTGTTGATGGTGCAGAATAAGGCTAAGTTCAAGAAGAGTTCTTGGACTAAGAAGAAGAAGGATAAGTCTGGAGGTAGCACCAATGGCCCTGTCCAGAGTGCTCCCTCAAAGACTAAACCTTCTCCTACAGCCGGGGCCAACTGCTTCTATTGCAAGCAAGATGGCCACTGGAAGAGGAACTGCACCAAGTATTTGGCTGACAGAGCCAAGAGTGGAGGTGTGACTTCCAACTCAGGTACGCTTGTGTGCAATGTTATAGACATTTATCTTGCTGATGCACCTAATAGTTCTTGGGTATATGATACCGGATCAGTTATTCACATATGCAACTCGTTGCAGGGACTGGTAAGAACTAGGAGCGTGGCAAGAGGAGAGGTTGACATTCGGGTCGGCAACAAGGCGAGAGTCGCTGCGTTGGAAGTCGGCACGATGCAACTTCATTTACCTTCAGGATTTATTTTGGAACTAAATAATTGTTATTATGTTCCAGCGCTTAGTCGAAACATTATTTCCGCCTCATGTTTGATGAGACAAGGTTATGAGTCGAATATTAAGAATAATGGTTGTTCTTTATATTTGAAAGATATGTTTCATGGCTTTGCACCCGTTCAGAACGGGTTATTTATTTTAAATCTTGATAGTGAATCCGTCTATAACATAAATGTTAAAAGGTTGAAACCAAATGATCTGAATATGACTTACTTTTGGCACTGTCGGCTTGGTCATATAAGTTGGAAGCGCATGAAGAAGCTCCATGATGATGGACTTCTAACTTCGTTTGACTTAGAGTCATTCGAGACATGCGAATCATGCCTACTAGGCAAGATGACCAAGACACCTTTTGCAAGGAGTTGTGAAAGGGCGTCCGACTTGTTGGAACTAATACATAGTGATGTATGTGGACCAATGAGCACGACAGCTAGAGGTGGTTATGAGTACTTCATTACCTTCACTGATGATTTGAGTAGGTATGGATATATCTATTTAATGAAACACAAGTCGGAAGCCTTTGAAAAGTTCAAGGAATTCCAGAGTGAGGTACAAAATCAACTCGGCAAGAAAATAAAGTTTCTACGGTCGGACCGTGGAGGCGAGTACATGAGCCATGAGTTTGATGACCATCTAAAGAGTTGTGGAATAGTTCCTCAACTCACTCCGCCGGGTACACCGCAGAGAAACGGTGTATCGGAACGGAGAAATCGGACCTTGTTGGACATGGTACGATCAATGATGAGTCGGACAGATCTACCTTTATCATTTTGGGGTTATTGTCTAGAAACTGCAGCTTTCACACTAAACAGAGTACCATCGAAGTCAGTAGAGAAGACACCACATGAGATGTGGACTGGTAAAAAGCCAAGTTTGTCTTTTCTTAAGATTTGGGGTTGTGAGGTATTTGTCAAGCGACTTCAGTCGGACAAGCTCACGCCCAAGTCGGATAAGTGTATTTTCGTGGGGTATCCGAGGGAAACCTTGGGGTACTACTTCTACAACCGGGAAGAGGGCAAAGTGTTTGTCGCTCGGAATGGTGTCTTCCTTGAGAAAGAGTTTCTCAGTCGGGAAGTCAGTGGGAGCACAGTGCAACTCGAAGAAATTCGAGAGGAACCGGCTAGGGGCGAGTCGGCGAACGCCTTGGAGGCTGAGCCGGTCGTAGTACCTACACCGGTAACAGCACCTGAACCACGGAGATCTGCCAGATTACAGAGTGCTCGAGATGTTTTACTGTTAGACAGTAATGAGCCGGCAACTTATTCGGAAGCGATGGTGGGATCTGATTCCGAGTCATGGCTTGGAGCCATGAGATCCGAGTTAAAGTCCATGGATGAAAACCAAGTTTGGAATTTGGTTGATCTGCCTGACGGTGCAAGACCCGTCGAGTGCAAATGGGTCTTTAAGAAGAAAATTGATATGGATGGAAATATTTCCGTCTATAAAGCACGACTTGTCGCGAAGGGGTTCCGACAAGTTCAAGGAGTTGACTACGATGAGACCTTCTCGCCCGTAGCGATGCTTAAATCAATTCGGATCATGTTAGCCATAGCAGCCTATTTCGACTATGAGATATGGCAGATGGATGTCAAGACGGCTTTCCTTAATGGAAATTTAACTGAGGACGTGTATATGATACAGCCCGAAGGTTTTGTCGATCCAGCTAATGCTAACAAGGTATGCAAACTTCAGAAATCCATTTATGGGTTGAAGCAAGCATCTCGGAGTTGGAACATTCGCTTTGATGAGGTAGTCAAATCGTTTGGCTTCATCAAGAGTGATCATGATTCTTGTTTATACAAGAAGTTTAGTGGGAGCAAAGTAAACTTTCTAATCTTATATGTGGATGACATATTACTGATTGGAAATGATGTCATGATGTTGCAAGAAACCAAAGAGTCATTGGAAAGGAGTTTCTCAATGAAGGATTTGGGTGAGGCAACTTACATATTAGGAATCAGGATCTATAGAGATAGATCCAGGCGGCTCATTGGATTGAGTCAGAGTACTTATCTGGACAAGGTTTTGAAGAAATTCAAAATGGAAGAGTCCAAGAAGGGATTCTTACCGATGTCCCATGGCATAAAACTTAGCAAGACTCAGTGTCCTTCGACAACTGATGAGCGAAGTCGGATGAGTGTGATCCCGTATGCTTCGGCAATCGGATCCATCATGTATGCCATGATTTGTACTAGGCCAGATGTTTCCTATGCTCTAAGTGTTACGAGCAGATACCAGGCTGACCCTGGCGAAGCCCACTGGGCAGCGGTTAAAAACATCCTTAAGTATTTGAGAAATACTAAGGAAATGTTCCTGGTTTATGGAGGTGATGAGGAATTCAGTGTAAAGGGTTACACGGATGCGAGTTATCTCACCGACTCAGATGATTCTCGTTCGCAATCGGGATACGTGTTCGTAATGAACGGAGGAGCTGTGAGCTGGAAGAGTTCCAAGCAAGATACGGTGTCTGCATCTACAACAGAGGCTGAGTATATTGCTGCCTCAGAGGCGGCAAAGGAAGCTGTTTGGATCAGGAACCTCCTGATTGATCTTGGTGTGGTTCAGGGCGCGTCCAATCCTTTGGACGTATATTGTGACAACAATGGTGCTATCGCACAGGCCAAGGAACCTAGACAACACCAGAAGAACAAACATATACTCATGCGGTACCACCTCATTCGCCAGTTTGTCGAACAAGGTGATATCAAGTTATGCAAAGTACACACGGATGCAAACATTGCAGATCCGTTGACAAAGGCGCTACCACAGCCTAAGCATGAGGCGCACACGAGAGGTATGGGCATTAGATGCCTAGGCATATGATGCCAGGATGATTGACTCTAGTGCAAGTGGGAGACTGTTGGGAATATGCCCTAGAGGCAATCATGTATGATGTAATTCCCACTGTATTCATAAAGTTATTAAGTTGTCCTTGTTTTGAACATATGATATATGTCATTGAATATGTGATTCGATTGTGGAACTATATATTCATGTTGTTCATACTAGATTGTCCTTAGTCGTTAAGGTTGTGCTGGACACACACCCTAGACTAATGTGAGTGTTGGCTGATGACATGGTTCCACTTGTCATGGGCATGGTGATGCCATTCCAACGTTCACGGACTTGGCTAAAGAGTTTAGCAAGTCGGACTGACCCACATTGAGATGCAACGATCAAGTCGTCATTTGCATGTCTCAATCAATGTAATCCTTAGACCTGAGGTTGTCGCACAATCCGAGTTGTGGATCACCGACTTAGGTTCTGTCAAACGTTGTTCTGTGACAAGGCAACTATAAAGGCAGAGTTCGGGTCGAATGAGAAGCAAGCTGCGTGATGTGGATAATCAAGATGGGATTTTGCCCCTCCGAATGGAGAGATATTCTCTGGGCCCTCTCGAGTGATATGATTCAGGAAGCATGGCCATGCGCGACTCAGTTAAGTGTTAACTGTGTCGATTGACTAAGAGTTAGTCAGATGAATCACATATCACGGATCGAGAAGAGAGTTGAACTATTTAAGGGATGACGATAAATCGCCTATAGTTCGACAAGGTATATCGTGAGGCAAAAGGGACTAAGATGAATATCACATTGAAAGGTATGTCGTCATGACTCAATGGTACTTGGGAGTCGGCACGTTCTGCTAGGAGCCGCTACCGATTGATCGATTGGGAGTTGGACTCCAATCGTGTCCAAGTCGCCATGAGCCTGCAGGGTCGCACACTTAAGAGCGGGAGCAGATATTGGTTGGGTTGGACCCAAACCGGAAATGGACTGATTGTGTGAGTCGGACTCACAGAGGGAATGGGCCACAAGTGTTGTGAAGCCCATTACCATACGCTATATAAAGAGGGGCGCAGGTTGCCCAGCGGGCACGTTAGTCCACTCTCCCATGCGTTGGGAACCCTAGCCCCACTCAGTCCAGCCGCCGCACCGGACCTAGCAGTCCGCCGTCGGAGCTCCTCCTCGTACGTGTGGATACCGGCAGAGGTGCTGTACGTTCAGCACTTCGACGTTCGAGGGATTGGATCGGCCGGACCGGATCGTGGGACTGCACTGCCCCGACCCGACGCGCTACATCGATAATCCGCACCTGCGCGTCTAGTGGTAATACTCGTGGCCTTCTACCTCGGCTAGATCTTGGTAGTATCGCGTAGGAAAAAGTTTTCGTTTATCTCTACGCGTGCCAACACACCATGCTCTGCAGAATGACCTGGTGCAGCATTTGTGGGCGCGAAAGGGGAATGGCAAAGTTGAGGAGGATGACTAGTGTATTTTTTTTCTTTAATTTGTTGAACAATTTATTTGTGTGGCAAAACTCTATTTATTTGTATGTCAAAACTCTATTTATTTGGTGTGCAATTTTTCTATTGCCCAAATTGGGCCATGTCGCCGCTGGGGGGGGCGGCCTGGGTTCACGGCTGTGAAACGCGCCCCCCCCAGTTCCCAGAATAGCGCCGCGGCGCAAAAAAAGCGATGGTTTTCGCGTCCTGGGGGGGCGCAACGACTGGAGATGCCCTTAGTCAAAACGTGCATTGCACGTGCCAACCTACTAGTCCTCATAAATTGTTCAGCTTTTCTCGACTTTATCAATCAAAGGCATTGTTCGAGGTAGGAGAAAAAAAAAGTGAGTCTCCGTGCTTTTCTTTTCTGACATCATTTTTTCACCCCTTGGCCGCGCGCTCCGTTTCCTGCGCGAAAAGGACAGGAAACAGTTTGAACATGGCTTCTGCCTGCCTCCGCAGTTTTACATTTTTGCCTCTGTTGTGTTAGAAGAAATTTACACTAGTGCCTGCCCAGTACTAGGTACCATGGGTCGAAACACACCCCAGCCAGATACGTAACGTTGAATGGATGGAAGCAACCAAACCAGCTGCGGCAGGCGCGGAGAATGGTGCAGAGGCGGTCTCGACCACCGTGCTTTTCTGGCCCCCTCTTCTTTCGCAAGAGTTCTGGCGTCTTCCCATCTTCTTGCTGGGCATCCCACCCAATGCTGTCCTGCGATCTGCAGCACACAGCCCTGGCATCCATCAAAACACCCTGCCCATAGAGATAAGATCAGGACACAGTAGCGTGCCAGCATGAATCTTTGACGTACCAGACAGCCAGCAGACAAGGGTTCAGAAGAGGCAGGGGCAGTTTCTAGTGAAAATTGACAATAATGACCCTAGGAATAAACTTGAGCACAAAATAGACTCGAAGCCAAAATAATTCCCAATCTAACCCAAGAGGGTAGCGGCCAACACCACGGCGCGGTGGTTGCAAGGACCGCGCCGTCTGATCGGGCGCGGTGAGGCCTGCCACGTAGGCCAGGTGCGGCTATGTAGCGCCGGGCGACGGGGCGCGGTGCCTCTGAGGGTAGCGCCGCGTAGCGGGGCGCGGTGCTCCCAGGATAATGAAAATCGCGACGGGGCGCGGTGCCCCTGTCTTCCTCACATTCCACATCTGAACGGGAGCAAGAACAGAGACACGCGCGGCGGCTCCACTCTCTCCCCTTCCCAAATCCCTCTCGGATCCTGCAAGATTGGTGGTTTTCTCCGTGGATTTCGCTGCCCCATCCTTCCTTAAGGTATTTTCCTCCGATTCCCTCAATTTTGTCCAATAAATCTCTCTTATTTGCTCCGATTTTGTTCCTTAAGGTGAAACCCTAGTTCTTGATTTATTTCGAAATTTATAGATGAGTTAGAGATGTATGTTAGATGTTTGTGATGTGTATGTTAGATGTGTGAGATGTGTATGTTAGATGCTTCTCTAATATGGTTGCCATGTGATAGATGTGAGAGTGAGAGATGTGTGAGATGTGAGAGTGAGAGATGTGTGAGATATGTTAGATGTGTGAGATGTATTTTTGTTTGCTTCTCTAAGATGATTGCTAATTAATTCCATGTGAGAGTGAGAGATGTGAGAGCTAATTTTTTGGCTTCTATGATGTCCTTGATTTGTTGCCATGTGAGAGATGTGAGAGCGAATTTGTTGGCTTCTCTAATATGGTTGCTAATTAATTCCATGTGAGAGATGTGAGAGTTGTTGTTTGCTATATTGACACATAAATACTAGGTTGTGTATGTCTAATATGAGAGATGTGAGAGCTAATTTCTGTTATTAGTTTGTCTCTTCTAATGTGTATATGAGCATGTTGTCAAATTAATTAGCATCATCTATGTCTCTTATTAGTTTGTCTATTTTGCAAAATTATAGGATGGATGACGATTGTCTTATCGAGGATAAATATGATGTCAATCATCGTGGAATGTTTATGGCGGAGCAAAAGAAGGTAATCCATATTCACTATGTTTGTTCATATGTATGTAGTTTCCATTTTATTGTTGTAACTTGTATTTCTTCATGTAGGTCTGTGTCCCTCTTCGTTTGCGTTCCCATGAGGCCTCACACAAGGACATGCCATACGACGAGCGGTATACGGATTACATCGAGACACTTGGACTACTGCCATATATCTCATTTGTCACTCGGTCCAAGATGCACATAAATCCTGCTGCCATCACCGCTCTTGTTGACAGATGGAGGCCGGAGACGCACTCTTTTCACCTCCGTACCGGGGAGATGACCGTTACTCTCCAGGATGTGTCCATGATAACGGCACTCCCCATCCGTGGAGATCCTGTTTGTTTTAGCACCGATTCCAAGAATTGGCGTGAGGGTATGTTCAGTCTCATTGGTAAGGCTCCACCTGAGAAGACTGACCCAAGCAAGGATAGGCTCTCAGCCGGCGCTACATTTGTTTGGATAAAGAGGGAATTTGGAAAATGCCCCGAGGATGCTGATGTGGAGACCATTGAGCAGTATGCACGCGCATACGTGTGGTATGTCATCTCGAGGACTTTATTTGCTGACAGTGGTGGTAGGACCGCGCCCTGGATGTGGCTGAAGGCGTTATCTGTGAAAAATCTCAGCTGGGGTTCGGCTGCGCTTGCGTACTTGTATCGCCAGGTAATCCAAAGAACTCTCATTTTCTAAATTAGATGCCTGTCTCGGAAACTTGTGAACTTAATAGCGTGTCTCTATGTGTAGTTGGACGAGGCTTGCCGTAGGACCTTACCGAGTGCCGGCATTGGTGGTCCACTAGTACTACTCTCTGTTTGGATGTGGGAACACTTTTCGGTGGGACGGCCTCAAAGGATGAAATCTGATCCTTGGGATGATCATGACAACCCGCTGCGAAGGGCTACATGGGCGTATTGGTGGCACAAGGTCGCGGAGTTCAAAGGTGACACAAAGAGGGAGTACGTGCGGTACACGAATGAGTTTGATGAGCTGACCCCTGACCAGGTAATATTGGTCATATCATGTTTTGTCATTATGTTGTAGGTAATAGTTGTTGAGTTATATTCTAATTTTAAAATATACTGTTGTAGGTGACATGGGAGATCTATGGCACTCATGAATATTTCGGACAGACAAACGGTCAGTTCGACCTGAACCCAAAGTGCCGAGAGGAAGAGTATCTTTGGTTGTTGAAGGTCCCGCTGATATGTCTCTGGGCAGTTGAGCTCCATTTGCCACCTCGAGTCATGACTCAATTTGGTTTACTCCAAACTACACCGCCGCAATGGAAGAACACAAAGTTTGCCTTACACGAGTAAGAATATAACATTTCCTCTCTTCCATTCTAAATCATGCATTTCATAGCACTAACGCTTAATATCTTCTTATATGAAGGTTGGACCGTAAAAGGCAGAAGAAGGTGACGAAATGGGATCAGCACCATAGTGATTACGTCTCCAAGTGGAAGGTTAGGGTGGCAAGGGCTAGGAAGGACAAGAAATTTCTACGTCATCATGACCAGTTCGAGTTAGCTGCATTCAATGCCTATCTGGCTTGGTTTCATCCACGGACTCGTCTGGCTCTATGTCCTCCGGCTTTCGAGGATATAGTCTTTGATGATGCTGAACTTCCAGATGTCGCGCGTCAGTTCAACTATAACATTGCAGTTCGAGAGGGCCGCGGGACCGAGTTTGCTCCTATGATCAACTATATGGTAATTTGAACCATTTTTTTTCGTGTTCATACTTATTCGATTCGGAGATCTAAATTTCTTATTTTCACAGCGCAATGCGATAGAGAACCAAGCCGCGGAAGCCGAGGAAGCAGCCGCTTTCCCTCGTACCAAGAAGGGTGACAACGCCCTTAGAGAATATGTGAAAGTAAGTTTTAAATATTCTCGAGACCACTAATGCTTTCTTAGAGATATCACTAAGATGTTTCTTGTCAATTTCACAGCGTAGCGCCGCTGGGTTACGACGATTGGCTCACATGCTTGGTTGTCGTACCAACGACGCCGCGGAGCCGAGCAGTGACTCCTCGGGCTCTCGAGGACATGAGGCCCCTTTATGTGGCGGTGCTTCCTCGTCTAATCCACCACCAGATGTTGAGGTAGTAATATTTGTTTCTCTATCCTTTGTTATTTTCCTCGGGGTCTCGAGCACATGAACCGAGCAATAATTTGTCTTTCTTTTTTTGTTTCAGGATAACCTTGGTGACGATGAAACATTTAGTTCTTATGTACGGTCCTTTGGTTTACGGTCCAAGAAAAAGGCCAAGATGGTTATGGAGGAAGAGGAGGCCGAGGAGGAGGAGGCCGAGGAGCAGGAGATCGAGGAGGAGGCCGAGGAGGAGGAGATCGAGGTCCCTCCTCCGCCGCAGCGCCCAAGGAGGAAGAAGCTGGTATGTAGGAGGAAGAATGCCGACGCGCCGTCCTCGCACCGTTCTCGTGACGAGGAGGAGGAGGAGATCGATGCCCCTCTGGCGAGTAGGTTGACTCGGGCTTGCAGGGGGAGGAAGTAGATGCATAGTTATGCGTCCATCGTCGTCGTCGTGAAATCTTAGTGATAATTGAACTTTGCTTGGGATGTACTAGGAATATTTGTGAACTTTGCCGTTTCTCTAGTATTTGTGGACTATTTGTGAAATCTTAGAGATGTTTGAGTATTTATGATATTACAATGTTTGTGGAGTTCTAGTTGATGATTGTTTGAGCTGTGATTATGAATATTTGAACTGTTTGAAACTGTCAATATGAAATTGCAAAATAATTGGGCATTGTGCTGTTAGTTGTGCAGCGCTACAGACCACCGCGCCCACTGCCAGGGCGCTACCCTCTGCAGCACCGCGCCGGGCAGCAGGCCACGGTCCAGTGGGGGCACCGCGCCGCGTGGGGGGGCGTTACCCTCCCTGACTTAGCCGTTTTGGCGACGGGGGGGCTACGCCCCTTCTGTTAGCTCTCTGGTGAGCACCGCGCCGTAGAGCGCAGGCGCTACCCACGAGACCACCGCGCCCTGGCAGGGGGCGCTACCGGGCCACCGCGCCTTGCGCTGGGGCGCGGTCCTTTCCGGGCACCGCGCCGGGTGGGGGGGCGCTACCCTCCCTGTCTTAGCCGTTTTGGCGACGGGGGGGCTAGCCCCCCTCTGTTTGGTCTCTGTTAGGTGCACGCAAAATAGCTACAGACCACCGCGCCTTGCCCGTGGGCGCGGTCCTTCAAAGCACCGCGCCGTGTGCTGGGGCGCTACCCTCCCTGACAAGCTCCATTTAATTCCTCTTTTTGCTCTTTTCACACACACAATTTCACACACATTTTACACAATCAATGCAGTTCAAAAATGACAGGAATTTGTCCACCACACAACAAATAACAATCAAACTCAACAACAAAATAAGAATTCACCACATTACAAGTTGAAATCCAACTCAACCACACCTAGTTCATTACAAGTTCAATACCAATCCAACTCAACCACACCTAGTTCATGATACATAGTTCTTGCCACACTCCTTTTGTGCATAAGGATCACATCGCATTTTTCCCCTTGCGTTTACCCGAATCATTCTCACGAGCCCACTCCTCTTGTGCACCGCGAGCTATCTCACACTTTTTTGACCTCTCCGCCTCACGATCCCACATCTCTTCACGTTTCTTCTTTTCCTTCTCCAACCTTTCCTTCTCTTTGCGTTCCTTCATCCTCTTCTTTCTCTCCTCGTCACGTTTGTTCTCCTCTACACGAGAACGAGTGTACATAACCTCCCATTCCACCTCGTTCTTGTAGTACCTATCTTGAACTAGGTCTATCCACTTGAAGTAGCCACAAAGGGGCGGCGGTGACTATAAAGAGACCATAATCATTAGCCACAACAAAAATGCCATATAATTTTGATGAATGGTAGAATATATACCTTGGGACGGTCATGTGAAGATTTTGGTTCTTCTTTGTCCCTACAATAGTTGGGACACAACCAAAACTTTCTTCCTCGCGTCTCATCCCAATCCGTGGATTGCTTGGCCTTGCAAATGTCTTTGCACCAACACATTGGTGGATCTTCTTTAGGAGTGTCAAGAGCATTCTTATACGTGAAAGGCCTCTCTATCCATGAGTCCGGGTCCATACCTACAAGAATTAGTAAATTTAATTAGCACATGAGAAAAAAAGCTATATTCAAAATAAAGACAATAACGAAACAATTGTATGCTTTATTCATACCAATCATCTACGTCCTCGTATACCCCCACGACCCCTAGTCGTTGTACGTCTACCACCTCTTAGTTCGTCAAACATTGATACTCTACCACCTCTACCACCGCCTCTACCACCACCTCTAGCGCCATGGTGGATACCCCGTTGGTGGCTTGTGTTACCGCCACCACCATGACCGCCATGTTGGCTACCGTCTTGTTGGCTTGTGTTACCGCCACCACCATGACCGCCATGTTGGGTACCGTCTTGTTGGCTACCCCCTTGTTGGCTTGTGCTAGCATCGTTCCCTCTCGACCTCTTGTTTCTTCTACAACGACCACCTCTATTGTTGTGGCCTTCGCCATTGCATGCTCCACATCGGAGAGGTTCCCTTGGTTCTTGAAAATGTTGGGGGCCCCATTCTCGAAGTCCACCACGACCCCAAGCATCCATGTCATTTCTAAAGCGCTTTGTCCTCCTTCTTCCCCGTGTTTCCACCTTCAAAGCCGGATCGGGCCATAGTTGGATGCCATGATATTCCGGCCACTGGGATTGGTCATAGTAAGGGTGAAATCGAGCCGCCCATGTCTCCTTGGTGGCTTCAATGGAATACTCCTCCAACCTTACCGTTAGTGGATTATTAACACCCACTTTTCGAATACGCGCCGCCGTCCTCAAATGCGAGCAAGGGAGATGAAGCAATTGAGGCCTCATGCATGAGCACTCACATTTCTTGAGCCATACTTTGAACGCCCGACCTCCGTGTTGCACACCTCCAACGGTGGTGCCACCTGGCTCATTAACTTGGTAAATCCACTCGTCGTTATCAAAACATTGAGCAGTTTGGGAGTCCGCCTTCCTTTGCTGGTATTCTATCCATTTGTCAGCTAACGGGGGATACTTGTACTTCTTTTTCAACTTGTTTTTTCCCTTAATCTGATCATCCGTTTCCTCGCTATACTTCTGAAAATACACATTCAACTTGTCGACTGTATATTGGACTATTGCTGTCACGGGCAACGCACGGACACCCTTCAAAACATTGTTGAAACATTCTGCCATATTGCTTGTCATGTCTCCATACCTCCTACCGTCAATGTCAAATGCTCTGGCCCACTTGTGGGTCATTTCCTCGTGCCTATGTAGGAACTCTTGACCCCCTGCCGATGTTGTGAGTACGAGCAAACGGTTGTACAATCTTGCGAAATGACTCTCGGTGAAAGCGAGGCAACAATCTTTGAGATCATCGGATAGCTCCTTATTTCCGCATGCCCTATAGAAGTTGGACACAAAATGCCTCATGCACCATCGATGGTGCAAACGAGGAAGCCCGGGGATATCAATCTCCATCGCGTGAAGTATGCCTTGGTGGCGGTCCGAGATGACACAAACCTCTCTTTGAGGCTCGAATATCGTGGTTCTCACTTGGTACATGAACCACTCCCAATTATCTTGGTTTTCCGCCGTAACCAAAGCAAAAGCCAAAGGCAACAACCGGTCATTGGCATCATGTGCTACTGCAACCAAGAGTGTGCCTTGGAACTGTCCGGTCAAGAATGTGCCATCCACCGAGATAACCGGCCTACAATGCTTGAACGCCCTTATGCATTGCCCAAAAGCCCAAAATGCACGGCCAAACACCCGGACATTTGCACCTTTGTACTCTCTAGTCTTTGTGCCAAATGGCTCTACCACCACCACCATGCCCGGGTTTGTAGCTGCCATTGCTCCCAACATCCTAGGGAGGCGGTTATATGCTTCCTCCCAATCACCATACAACATCTTAAATGCGGCTTGCTTCGCCTTCCATGCCTTCCCATACTTCACCGTGTAACCGAATAGTGCTTTCACCGTATCTATGATAGCTCCAATCGAATAAGACGGGAATGACGATATTTCGGTGGAAATTCTATAGCCAATGAAATCCGAGGTTAGTTGTCGGTGATCATTATTCACTTCAATGTCATCGCTATCCTTGCCACCGCACATGTGAGTTGCCACACAACTTGTTATCTCCCATTGAGGCCCTCCTTTCCATGGTCTTGCATGCACAATCCATGGACACCCTTTGTTTGCCGCTTCACATTTAACCGTATAACGCACCTTGGAGTCCGAGTGAGCCACCTTGAAAGGTCGGTAATACTTAACCGCATACTCCTTGAGCCATGTCTTCAATTCCAACAAACTTTCAAACTTTACTCCCTTGCAAATACCATACTTTTGGGGATCCATATCCTTCTTCGAACTTGGCCTTGGTCCAAGCATTTTACTAGTGCCTCCATCAACCACGGCTTTGTCGGCGAGACTAAGATCATGGAACAATGATGTCCGATGATCCCGGCCCACTACCTTCTTGAAAACTTCGGCTTCTCTAGCCGTTAACCCATCCTCATAAACATCTTCCTCGGGACCTTCATCATCGGAGTCATTTGCATAGCATCGGTTGTAAGGCGTTAGAGGATCCATGTCCTCTTGCAAACAATATGCCTCCACATCACCAACATCATTGGTATGAAGCTCATCCTCCAACTCATCGTCTTCCGATGATACATCTTGATCATCTTGAGAAGGGTTTGGAGAGCGGTGGATTTCATGTTGAGTCATAGTTGGTTGGCTCATGTCATGTTGGGTCATTGGAGGTGGACTCGATGATGTGACATACACTTCATGCTCATCAAATGGCTCGTTACGAATAGGGCTCCTAACATCACTTTGGGAGGCACTCCGGTTCAAGTCAAAGTGCATGAGAGGATCAACCTTCTTGGTGGCAAATAATTCACGAGCTTTGTCTTGAGATTCCGCCACGATATCCTTGTAAGCACTCCAACGTGCCTCGGAGTTGAGAGGCATGACCTTCCAACGAGAGTGCATCCCGGTGCCAACATTGTGCCTTCCCACCAATTCAACTACACCATTTGGCTCCATCCAATTTAATTCAATCCTCACTTTTTCCACTAACTCGGCATAGCTAGGATTACGATCAAACATCAACACAACCTCCTCCGGGTCATGGTCAACATTCCCTCTCAAAAAAGAATCCTTATCCACATGATGAACACTAACAAATTTCTCCATCTAAAAAATAATTACAACAACACAACAAAATTGTATCATCAAATAAATTTATACACATTCACCATTGAATTCAAGCTACTAAATAATAGTACCATACATATCACTAACTACATCTAACCCTAAGGTTAATGCTAACTATTTAACACTAACCATAATTAATATAGCCCACTAACCATATCTAGCTAAAATAATAATTCCTAACATTGAAATCATGTGCACACCACTATATAGCTCTCATACACAAACATTGAGCATTTCAACCACAAATTTGCCCTCATATGCAAAAGGTAGGGTTTCCTAGATCTACACAAAATGTCAACTCTAATTGCAAAAATTAATTGGACACAAAGCTTAAGCATAGGGGAAATACCTCTTGAACAAAGGGGGACCAAAATCTACCAAGTATAGACCAAGAAATGGATAGATTTGGGAGTGAGGGGACTTTGGGGAGTGAGAGGGAGAGAGAAAATGAAGTCAACCCGTGGAGGAAGAACAAGTGGAGTGGAGAGAGAGGGGGGGTCGGGCTGGCTATTTTGCATATCCTGGGAGCACCGCGCCCCAGCGGGCGGCGCTACCCTTTGAAGCACCGCGCCGTGGCGAGGGGCGCTACATAACCGCACCTGGGCCACGTGGCAGGGGGCACCGCGCCGCGTGACAGGGCGCTACCCTAACTAGCACCGCGCCGCGGTGTTGGCCGCTACCCTATTGGGTCAGATTCAAAATTAGTTTGCCGGAAGGTCCATTTTGTACTGAAGATTATTCCTAGGGTTATTTTTGTCAATTTTCACCAGTTTCTACCGCTACGCTTTTGCTCTCTGGCCTCCTCTTCCTTCTTTTTGCAACCTCCTCCCATCTGTCTTACTCGCCGTCGCGTCCCAATGCTGCGGCCTGATGTACCTGCACCCACAACCATCTATGCCGTACCGATTTCATCTGAGAAAATTCAATTTAAACTTACTGTCCACAAATTTCCAACAATTTACTGCCCCTTCTTTTTGAATAAATAACTGATTATTTTCATAAGAAACTTTATCTTTTTGTTTTCAAGCTCAAAAGACTCGAACGAATGGCATCTGCCAACTGAGAAAATACCGGGCAGTAAAAAGATAGGTTGTGATAAAAACTTGGACAGTAAAAATTTACTACTAGTGCTAGATTGTTTTCAAGCTCAACAGCTGTGGTCGCCGGATCACCGTGCGGTTCTTTTCAGGCTGCACAGGGGGAGCAGGCTGGTGAAATGACAGGGAGCAGATGGTTCCTGCTGTACTACCGTGCACGCCTGGTGTGCGTGACCGCGGGATGGTGGTCAGGCCTTTGCCATTCCGCATGGGATTGCCGGCTCGTGCTAGTGCAAACACCCGTGCTCTCCGCCCATGGCTACAGCCCGGATGCCAATTGCCAAGGCTTCGCCGTCGAGGGTATTCCACGTGAAACGCGAGCTCCCAACTATTCCCAAATGAGTTGATTATGTCTTCTTCAACGTAACAACCAAGTAAAAGTTATGGGATGGTGGTCTGTCGACGATGGATCTCTCTAAGATGTTCAAACACTCTGGGCTAAGAGCATCTCAGGTCGCGCCCCCCAATAGAGTCTCGATGGGCAGCCGGATCGGCCCTTTGGGGCTCGTTCGGACGGCGGCGCGTCCACAGGGGCGCCCCAAACCAAAACCCGAAAGAATTTTTCTCCAAGTTTTTTAATTGTTCAAATACAAAAATAAATAAAATCTTATATAATTATATTTTTGGGCCATAATTTGAAGGTTTGGCACTACAAAACCATACGAATTCGTCGCTGGCGTGCTCGACGTTTGTCAATCGACGTTGTCGGAGTCGAGGAAGCCAGGGTAGGGGTGTAGCCGTGGAACTCGTCGCCGTCGCCCTGGGTCTCGCCCGGTGTCTCGTTGCTGCCGCCGCTTGGGGCCGCGCTCGGGGCCGCTTCGTGCCGCTCCGTGGGCGCCGAGGATGCCGCCCCATTGGTCGCTGTGGCCGTCGTGGACGCTGGACCGAGGCCCATCTCGGCGAAGCTTTGAGCACGCATGTTGTTGCACGCCGCCCTCGTTTGCGGATCAAGGTTGGTTGTGTCCATCGTGAGAATCATGAAGTCCACTTGCCTCTTCTTGGACGCCGCCTTGCTGGCCTCGATCTGGATCTTCTTGTCCGTCGGCGAAAAGAGCGCGGGGACCGGCGTCGAACACGTTGTGGGCGCCGTCCTCGATTGAAAGTGTGCGCCCGGACTGGGCCTGCCCGGCCGCCGCGCCGTCCCTGCGCAATTCCGGGGACACCTCGTACGCCTCGTTCAGGTCGAGCCCCGTCCCGGCGCCGTTGGGTGCGTCGCCGCCGAACGTGTCCAGGGCGTTTGGGTCGAAGCCGCCGTAGTTGCCGCCGTAGCCGAACGCGTAGCCGGCATAGCCGTCGGGCTCGTTGAAGTTGGGAGAGAGACCCGGGTTAGGACAGAGCCTCGACTGTGAACGCGGCGTGCTCGCGGCGTCCGCGCGGAACGGCGACGCCGAAGCCGACGAGCTCGATGCACCTCCCGGACTGCCTCCTCTGACGACGCTGACCAGCAGTTCCAGGTTCGCCGCTGCGGTCCGAGCCTCCGACCTCTCGCGACGTAGCCGGCGCTCCGCCGTGGAGGTATCGCGCCGCTGCTGGTCGGCCTCCCACTCGGCGTCGGTCATGCCTTCCGGCCGCTCCTTCGGTGGGCGCGGCTGCAGCACACGGCGCCTTCGTCATTGCGCAGAGGGCTGTCGTCGGCAGCACATGGCATGTTCCCTCTTGAGAGAGAACATTCTCTGGAGAGGAGCGGGGGCGAAGTAGAGCTTCTCTCCGGGGGCGAGCGCAGCGAACCCCCAACGCGGAGGCCTCGTTCTTAGACGGGCATGTTCGAAGGTTGGGTCAGGAGGCGGCCCTACTGACACGGGTAGTGCCTTCGAGGCCGAAGTTGCATGTCGGGCTGGGCCGCAGAAGTCGGTCTGAGATACCCTGGTATCTAGCGGCCCGACAGTAGCCCTCGGGGTCGTGGGGGACACGCGTCCACGGGATGCGAGAAGACGCTGGGCCAACAGCTGCAGAGACAGGCCATGGCACGTGGCCGCGACCCACTATCTTCTTGAGATAGTGATAACGGCTCCCTGCGTCGTGGAGGCCCCTGTAAATAAAGACTGGACGGAACCATCGAGAGCCTATTCACTTTCCTCATTCACCGCCGCCGGCCCTTCTCTCCTTCCTCCAGATCTCCAACTCTCCTCAGGGATTTCCTCTCAATGGCGGGTAAGAAAGGCGCGTCGATGGCGAAAGGCAAGCTCGCGGCTGACGTCAAGCCTTCTTCTTCCATGTCGAGCTCGATCTTGGAACCCTCCCGCATCGATGAGGGGTCTTCACTCGAGAAGGCCCGCCCCATGGTGGCCTCCGCCACCAACGAGCACGGAGCCACCTCGATCTATACTGGTTCAACGCGGTGCAACGCCCTTCCGGCCACTGCTTACGTGTTCTTCTTCCACACCATTTTCACGGGTTTGATACCCCCTTTCTCCACTTTCGCTCTCGTGGTTCTGGAGTGGTACCAGATCCACGCTCTGCACCTCCACCCCAGCTCCGTTCTCACCTTAGCGATCTTCTCCTTTTGGTGCGAGACCTTCCTCAGCATCAGGCCTTCCGTAGCTTTCTTCCGTTCCTTCTTTAGCCTCCGTGTGACGAGGAGGACCCGCTGCGCCGGATGCGTCTCCTTTCGCATCAGCTTGGGGAGAGGGGACTTGTTCCCCCACTTAGATTTTTCCAAGAAGGTGGACAACATCACCCAGGGAGAGGCAGCGCCCAGCACGCAGACACTTTTGCGCGTTACTAAAATAGGGAATCTGGGCACAATCCGAAATAGGCAGGGTGAGGCAGGCCCAATGTGCAGGATTTTTAGCGCGTTACTGTAAAAGGGAATGGGGCGGACATTCCTAAATGGGCTTTGGGCCTGTTGGAATTTCAACCTGACGGACGGTCGTCCGTAAGCTAGCAACGCAGGCACTATATATCGCCTATAGCGAGTCCAAACACTGACTCGCTCACGTACTTTCTAAGTGGGCCGACCCAATAGTGTGTTACGTTTACATAGAAAACGATACGTAAAATAACGATGGCAGGATTTGAACATGTGTGATAGGCCTCAGCGGAACAGAGAGGCAACTGCTAGGCTACAAAGTGTCCACGTACACATTTCGTTTCTATTATTGTGCCGTTTTTCTGTTTCATTTTTCCCCAATTTCTTTCTTGTTTCTTTTTTCTTTTCATTTTATTCTTTATGTTTATGTTTTATTATTTATTTTCCTTTATTTGAAAATATTCGTTTTTTTATATTTTAAAAATCTGAATCATTTTTTTCGTTTCTGTTTTAGCGAACTTTTTCAAATGGGGAACAAAATTGAACCATTTTTAGTTTGAAGCCATTTAAAAAAATGAAACCATTTCTAATTTCGAACCATTTTTAAAAATGAGGACCATTGTAAATTTTGGAACAATTTTGGTTCACCGAAAATATTGGTTCACTTTTTTTTTGTTAGTCGGCATTTTTGATTCACCGAAAATTTTGGTTCACTATTATTACATGTTCACCAAATTTTTTGTTCACTATTAGTTCTGGTTTACCAGAAATTTTGGTTCACCATTACTTTTGGTGCATCCATATTTTCTGTTCACTTTTATTTTGGTTCGCTAATATTTTTCGTTCATCGCCATTTTTGGGGCACCGATGGTTTCACTAAAATTTTTTGGTTCAGAATTATTGTTTGGTTTAAAATGAAAAATGTTCAAATTTGAGAATTGTTCATATGTAACATTTCTTCATGTTTGAAATTGTTTATATTTTTTGAAAATCGTTAAAACGTAAAAATTATTCAAAATTAAAAATCGATCATATTAAGAAAAAATGTTTTTAGAATTCGAAGATGTTTGGATTTTTCGAAATATACTACCTATAAATGGTGGCTACATTAGGCTGGACTTTTTTTAAAAATTCATTCAACATGAGCTAGCCACGTAGGGTTGGAAGAAGAAGAAAAACTAGCTAAGCAAGGTGAGTGTAGTACTGCATGGTATCTCACCGTACGACATTGTCAAAGCATGCACTATACAAATGCAACTTGCACGGAAGATCGATCGGTGCGTGGAGGGGTGTGTGGCGGCTTTCTGGAGGCGGTTAAACAACAACGCGTCGGCCCATATGTAAATGATCCATCCCGGTGCGGGCAGGTGTGGGCGAGCAGATATGGGCGAGTCCTATACCGACTCGCTATAGGCGGCGCATAGGGGAACCTGGGTGCGTGGCGGCTTTCTGGAGGCGGTTAAACAACAACGCGTCGGCCCATATGTAAATGATCCATCCCGGTGCGGGCAGGTGCAGGCGAGCAGATATGGGCGAGTCCTATACCGACTCGCTATAAGGCGGCGCATAGGGGAACCTTGCAGTACTTCTCACTTCTTCGAGTATAGTTGACTTTCAGGCGAGATGCCGATGTGCGTCCCGTCCTCAACTCTGCATTGCATGCTACCGTGCCTGATTAGTGCTCTCTTTTATCTCTAATTTTTATCTTCTCTCTCGCCCTACTGCTGCCTCATGTACCCACATAAACCACTTTATTTTTCTTTTCTTTTCTTGTACTAAGTGATTTCTCACGTAAACTCTAAGTTCATCCTATGCATCCATCTTTCTTAATTAAATCCATAAAACGGATCTATCTAAATAAATGTTTATTTAAATTTTGTTTATTATAAAAATCACTATTTTAAAATTAGTTCATTTCCAAAAACTGTTCAGCATTAAAAAAAAATTATAAATGTTTATGATTTAATTTTTTTGTTCATTTTCAAAGACTGTTCATCACTAAAAGATGTTCAATTAAAATTTGTTCATTTTCAAAGAAGTCACCATTTTAAAATTTGTCCAGTTAAAATTTGTTCATTTTTTAAAAAGGTCATCATTTTAAAATTTGTTCGTTTTCAAAAACTGTTCACCATTAAAAATTTATTCATTAATACAATTTTTTCTGATTTAATGTTTGTTCATTTCAAAAATTGTTCATCATTTTTAAATTGTAAACTTTTCAAAATTTGGATTTTTAAATCTGAATTTTTTCGTATTTGCACAATTTTAAAAAATTAAAAACATTTTCCAGTAACAAATAAAAAATGGAGAACAAAAGTGTAAAAAAAAACTGGAAAAAAGAAACGCGAGCATGCGCTAGATGCTCCTTTTTGTTTTGAGATTGTGCACTGGATGCTCGTGCCATGTATGTTTTTTTTAAAAAAAACTCGCAAGCACTTTATTCAGTTTTGATCAT
Source organism: Alopecurus myosuroides (assembly GCA_028641055.1). Classification (NCBI taxonomy): domain Eukaryota; kingdom Viridiplantae; phylum Streptophyta; class Magnoliopsida; order Poales; family Poaceae; genus Alopecurus; species Alopecurus myosuroides. The sequence goes on from CM054061.1 coordinate 315,938,103, forward strand.
AAGTTACAGGGATGTTCAAGCCAGGCGGTGGCTCCATAAACCACACATATCTACCAACAGGCAATGACGAAGCAAATTTCGCCAGCCTATGCGCTTCAGTATTAAACTCCCTTCTCTCATGAACGAAAGAAGTAAAACCCCTCGACTGACTCCTCTCCTTAACCTCTCTTGCGATACTCCCAAAAATGTTGTGATCCTCCCTGTGCAAGGCCTGCACCACCTGAAGACAGTCTGAAGCCACTTGAATGGATGCTAGCTGGAGACCTCCCGCCAGGTCGAGAGCCTCTCGACATGGTAGGGCTTCGAGACATCCCAGATCCGTCACTCCCTCATACACCATTGCCGATGCACCCTTGTATGCTCCATCCGAGGAGCGGCACACCGCCCCAACTGCGCCTCGCGGCACCGCCCTTGCCACAGCAGCGTCCACGTTGATCTTGGCTTTCCCAGACGGAGGTGCAATCCATTTTCCCTGTCTCGAAACAGCGGGTGGTCGATTGCTCCGTGCCTGTACCTGCGTCGGTATTCTGACAAATCCTCTAAAAATCTGTCCACAAAGCCCTTCGTGGCCATTGGACTCTGAAAAATCTCCTCGTGGACTGCCTTTCTCTTTGCATGCCAGATAGCCCACACCGTTACCAACATGCGAATGAAATCTCCCTTCTCCATCATCTCAACCATGGCAAAAACCCATTGCTTCGGAGTTGGTTCTGCCGAGAGAGCGACATGCTCGCTGATCTACTCCTTCGTCAGGGCCTAGACACAGCGGGCTAGATTACACTCGATCAATGAGTGGCGCCAGGAATCCTCCTGCCCGCAAATCGCACACGCCGCTATAGTTGCCATATTTCGCCTCTGTCTTACATCCCCCGTAGGTAAAGAGTGCCTTGCCAAGCGCCACAAGAAAACTCGGATTTTTTAAGGAATCGAGATCTTCCATAGCTTAGTCCATAGATTTCCCTCTTCCGTTGATCTCGACGATGCTGGTCTTCCTTCCAACCAATCTTCCCGAGAGCGTTTTGTCATCACCAGCGCCCGGTAGCAAGATCGGACAGAAAAGACACCCGTCCGCTCGAAATGCCAGGCCCAAAAGTCACTTTGGATCCTCGTACACAACGGAATATTTTTGATAATTTCTATATCCATTGGGAGAAAGAACTCCTCGAGCTTTCCTTCATCCCACGCAGAAGTATGGTGGTTTATATAATTGCTCACCATCACCGGCGCGTTCTCCTTTCGTGAAGCAACCGGCCGCAGCCTCTCACTTCGTGGCAACCAGCTATGTGCCCACGCATCGGTTGTGCGCCCATCACCTATTCGTCTGATCAGGCCGACATTGAGGGCATCCCTCCCTTCAAGCAGCGATCTCCAAATCGGAGACGGATGTGTGCCGAGCTCTGCAGATAAGATATCACCATTTGGGTAGTAGACCGCTTTTAAGATCCTCGCACTGAGAGACTCCGGTATGATCAGAAGTCTCCACGCCTGTCGTGCAATGAGAGCGAGATTGAAAAGTTCGATGTCTCTAAACCCCAATCCCCCGCGAATTTTGGTTGCGTCATTGACTCCCAAGAAACCCAGCTTGTCCTCCTCTGCCCCTCCTTGCTTCCCCACCAGAATTTGCGAATCATTGAGTTAATATGTTCACATAAACCCCTGGGGAGCTTAAAACAAGACATTGAGTACGTTGAAATAGCTTGGGCCACTGATTTTATAAGGACCTCTTTACCTCCCACCGATAGTAGCTGTTCCAACCAGCCAAGAACTTTCTTCCACACTCGATCCCTCAAGTATTTAAAAGCTCCACTCTTGGTTTTATCTACATCCGATGGCATCCCGAGATACTTCTCACTCAAATCTCTCTATGAACATCCAGCTCTTCTTTGGCAGCTAGTCTCACCACTTTCGTGCCATGTATGTTTTTTTTTTGAGGATTACAACGACTACTAAGCAGTAGAACTAATGTTTACAGGGAAATTGAGGTCCATCGGTGGCTCGCCCAGCCACAGGTATCTTCCCGCCGGCAATGAAACCACATATCTTGCTAGACGGTGAGCTTCATCATTGTGGCGTCTTCCCTCGTGCACGAAAGTTAAGTTACCTCGCTGCCGAGCCCTTGCCTTGATCTCGTTGATCACACTTCCAAATACTCCCATGTACTCCTGTTGGAGGGCCTTGATCACCTCCAAGCAGTCTGATGCCACGACTAGCTTCCCCAGCGAGAGGTCCTCCGCTGTATCAATTGCCTCCCTGCACGCTAGAGCCTCAAGTGACCCCGGGTGAGTGATCCCTTGATACACCAGCGCCGAGGCCCCCATGTATTCTCCATGGCTTGAGCGGCAAACGGCACTCACCGCACCCTTTCCCTCCACATGCGATACCGCAGCATCAACGTTGATCTTCGAGGCATCACTAGGCGGTGGGAGCCAGTTCAACGGTGATTGCGACGCCCTCCTACTCCTCGGCTGAACCTCCGTGTTGGTTGCAGACCCTGCTTCCAAATCAGTAAGAAACCGGTTAACAAAACCGTAGGTCGCCATCGGGCTTTGGAACACCTCCTCATGGATTGCTTTCCTTCTAGCGTGCCAAATCGCCCACAATGTTACCGTCATGCGTTTCAACTCCTCTCTATCCATCATCTCCATCATCGAGAACAACCATTCACGGGCTCCCGCCTCCCGAGCTATGGAAACTTTTTCGACCACCCCTTCCTCGGTGAGCGCCCAGACACATCTCGCCATGTTACATTCTAGGAGAGAGTGGTGCCACGAATCCGCTTGCCCACAGATCACACACGCCGGGGTGGCCACCATGTGCCTGTGGTTCCGAACGTCCCCTGTTGGTAATGAGTGCTTAGCCAATCTCCAGAGGAAAAATTTCACTTTTGACGGTACATCAATCCTCCACATCCGCTTCCACTCCTGACTCCTCACGGCACTCCTCGACGAGCTCGATCTCTCATCTAGACAGTCCTCGTGTGTCCTCTTCGTGGACGCCAAAGCCCGGTAACATGATCTAACCGAGAAGATACCTCTGCGTTCAAAGTGCCAAGCCCAGAAATCTTCTTGTACACGATGGCTCACTGGAATGTTGAGAATAATTTCCGCATCCATCGGAAGGAACCACTCGTGTATCTTGTCCACCCGCCATGTTGCCGATGTGTGATCGAGGAAATCCGCCACTTGTGCTGGCGGATTCACTTTCATCGGTGCCACCGGTCTTCTCCTCTCGTCCCTTGGTAGCCAGCTATCTTCCCAAGCTAGAGTGGATCGGCCATTGCCGATTCTTCTGATCAGACCGAGCCTTAGCGTATCTCTCCCCTCGAGAATTGACCTCCAAACTTGAGACGGGTGTGACCCCAACTCAGCCGATAGGATGTCCCCTCCCGGGTAGTAAACTGCCTTGAGCACCCGCGCACTGAGCGACGCCGGCGTCTGTAGCAATCTCCATGCCCGTCGAGCCAAAAGAGAGAGGTTAAACAGTTCAATATCCCTGAACCCTAAACCCCCCGCAAATTTGGGCTGAATCATAGCCTCCCACGAGACCCAACTTGTCCTCCTCTTGCCCTCCTTGCTCCCCCACCAAAATTTTCGGAGCATAGTGTTTATGTGTTCACACAACCCTCTCGGCAGTTTGAAGCAAGACATCGAATAGGTAGGGACTGCTTGCGCTACTGCCTTTATCAGGACCTCCTTGCCACCCACGGACAACAGTTGTTCCATCCATCCAAGGATCTTCTTCCAAACTTTGTCCCTTAGATACTTGAAGGCCCCCTTCTTTTCAGAACCCACAACCGAGGGCATACCCAGGTACTTTTCATTGAGGGTTTCTCTCATAACCTCCAACTCTTCCTTTATTTGCGTTCTGATTTCCTCCGGACAACCCTTACTAAAGAGTAAAGAGGACTTGTCCGTATTAATCTTCTGCCCCGAAGCATTGCAATACCTGGTCAGAACTTCCTTGATGTACCTAGCACCCTCCATACTTGCTTGAAAGAACAGCAGGCTGTCATCTGCGAATAGTAACTGGTTTACTGATGGGGCAGTAGCTGCCACTTTAATCCCTGTGAGTGAAGATGACCGATCTGTATTTTTTTAAAGGCACGAGAGGCCCTCTGCTGCCAACAAGAACAAGTACGGGGATATGGGGTCACCTTGCCTAATCCCACGTGATGGTGAAAACTCCTCCTGGGGTACTCCAATAAAACGTACCGAGAACGACACTGTCGTAACCAACCGCATGATCAATGCTACCCATGATCTGCTAAAGCCCAACTTCAGCATAATTGCCTGCAAGTAACTCCACTCCACTCTGTCATACGCCTTCCTCATGTCCAACTTGAGAGCACACATACGATGTTTCTTGGCCTTGTTGCGTTTCATGAAGTGAAGGCACTCATAAGCAGTGATGATATTATCCGTGATCAATCTACCTGGGACAAAAGCGGACTGTTCCTCCGCCACAATTTCCGGGAGGATTTTTTTCAATCTATTAGCACCACTTTTGAAGCCACCTTGTAGATCACGTTACATAAACTGATTGGGCGAAACTGTCCCAACTCACTCGGGCTGGCCACCTTCGGGATCATCACAATAAAGGTTTTGTTGATCACCCTAGGATCACCCTCCCCTGATAAAATTCTCAATACTGCTTTTGTAACTTAGCCACCACAAATTGCCCAGTTTCTTTGGAAGAAGTGGGCTGGGAAGCCGTCGGGTCCAGGGGCCTTCGTGGGGTACATCTCGAACAGGGCTGATTTTACCTCCGCTATGGTGAAAGAAGCATCCAAAATTTCGTTCATCCACTCGGTCACCTTTGGAGGAACCGAATCTAGTACCTCCTCCATCCCATGTACTCCTTTTGATGAATACAGGTCCTTATAAAAATCTTTGGCCATGCTCCCCAAATGTTCTACCCTCGTTTCCATCGAGCCATCGGATCTTTTAAGCTCAATGATCTGATTCTTTTTCCTTCGCTGACTCGCCTGTAAATGGAAGAAACGGGTATTCTTGTCACCTGCAGCTAACCACTGGACCCTCGATCTCTGGCGCCACATAATTTCCTCTTGTTCTAATAATTCAACAAGGTTCGCTGCCACTGCCTTCTCCCTCTCACTCGGCCCCTGTCTGTTGGGATCGCCTCGCAACACTTCGAGCTCGTGCTGTAGGTTTCGGATCTTGGCCTGGACATTGCCCACCGTAGACCTCCCCCATCGAGCTAGGTCTTCCGAGGCTGTACTCAGCTTCTGCTGCAGCTCATGTACCCTCTCGCACGGTCCTCCTTCTGACCACCGTTTAGACAGTGCATCATCAAAGTCCTTATGATTCTCCCATGCCACCTCGTATCTCCACGGCCGTTTAACTCCATTGGTCCTTGTTGTATTGGGTGGTTTACGGTAGAGTATGATCGGAAGATGATCCGAACCCACCACCGATGTCAGATGATGAACCTCCGCCTCCGGGTACCTCGCACACCAAGCCGGAGATGCCAGGCACCGATCCAACCTAGTTCGGCAGAAGGAGCCCCCCGCCACTTTCTTCTCGAAGGTCCATCCCACGCCTTTATACCCAAGATCACAGAGCCCACACACATCAACCATCTCGCGAAAACCCGCCATCTAGCTATAACTCCTCTCATTCACCCCAACGTGTTCTGATCTGTGGAGGACTTCATTGAAATCCCCGATACAGAGCCACGGAAGATCGTTTGCGGATCGAACAAACTTGAGCATATCCCATGTTTTGTGTCTATCCGCCACTTGCGCCTCACCATACACCACTGTCAAACGCCATGGATCAATATCCTGTTCCATTACTATGACATCAAGGTGGTATTGTGAGTAAGGTAAAATTTCCACTTTTATTTCATTATTCCAGTACAAACCGAGTCCACCACTTCGGCCACTACTGCTAATAGCAAAACCTTTGTCGGAACCCAAAGAACTAGATAAACGCTCCACAGTGTAACTGTGTCTCTACTACACATAAAATCATGGGGTCGTGTCGCCTCACCACCTCGCGAAGCTCCCGAACTGTCGCAGCCCCTCCCAGACAACGATAGTTCACGCTCAACACGCTCACTGCGACTCGCGGCCCTCCATATCCGGGGCCGCGTCATCTTGAGCTTTCTTGGTCTTTGCCAACAGGTTGACCTTCTTAGGACGTTTTGTTTCCCTCTCAGACGGTGGAGGGGGAGGGTACCCGTCCTCGTCTCATATTTCTTTGCTTGCCCCTCCGCAGAGAAGTCCAGCTTGAGCTTTGCACTCGTTCCCTCCTTAGCCAGTGTGGACTTCTTCCACTCAAGCAGTACAACAAGTGCCTTAGCTCCTTCACCCTCCTGGCCGTCCTTGATCGGACTCCTTTCCGTCAGCTTTGCCTCCGTGGAGGAGCGCTTACGATTTTCAGCACTCATGTAAGTCTCACCCCTCCCGGCACCCATCCTCCCTCGGCCCATCCCACGCCCCGGCGGTGGCCTGCTCGAGCTGAACGTGCCCCTGCCTTCCTGTTTGCTTGGATGGTCAGAGAACTGCGATCGGTTCCACGCGGTTTCGGCCAGCATCCACTTACCGAAACTCACTTCGTTCGGGGCATTCTCCCCCGTTCCACATTCCTCTTTCTCATGGCCAAGCAGTCCACACACCTCACAGTACTTAGGGATCTTCTCATATTTAACTTTCATGATCACCGGTTTCCCTCCCTCCGGTTTGGACGAGACAAAACGAGTTAAGCTCCTTCTGACATCAAGCCACACCCGTACTCGCACATAGTCCCCACCTTCAGCACTTGGGCCATTCATATCAACCTGGACAACTTCACCTATGCTCTTGGCTAGCCCCGTAATCAATTGCTTCTTACGGTATAGTTCTGGGACGTCATGGATCTGCACCCATGCATGGATGCGGTTCAGCTCCACCGAGGATGCTCTGCAGCTTCCATCGTACTTCTCGATCAAGAGCCCATAGTCCCGAAAAATCCAGGGCCCCTGTTCAGTAATCCTTTTCCAATCCCCCAGACAACTTGCTTGAACTAGGATGCGATTCTCATCCAAATCCCGAAAAAACACCTCCTGCGCCGGCGCCCAAGCAAACAACATTGTCTTCTTTAGCGACGCCGCGCTAAAAACCTTCGTAGTCAACAGTCTCATCACCGCAAGCCACTTGGTTCCCTCTTTCAGCGCCTCAACCTCACTCTTGGGCACAAAGAGGCCCTCGATATCCTCTCCCTTCAGGTGCAAGCTCTCCAAGAGGTCCTCCAGCGACGGCTCCTTAGCCGATCCGCTCTTTCCGCCGCTCCCATGATCCGCCGCCATCGCCTTCTCTCGAAACCAATCTCACCCCGAAACCCTACCAAGGCCGGGTAGTTGGACTAGCCAACCCCTTGTTCAGCCCGAGTAGGTTACCAGGAGAGGGAGGTCCGAGAGAAACAGTGAATCCGATCAACAACTCCCGGGCGGAGATCGAAATCGCCGGGAGGAAATAGGAAAACCCTAATCGCCTCGTTATCGCCTGAACCACAGCGAGGACGAGTCGGTACGTGTTTCACTCTCAAAGTGTACCTGGGACCTTCGTGTCATGTACTCCCTCCGTTCAACAATAGATGACTTTCACATATCTATATATGGATGTATCTAGACATATTTTAGTGTGTAGGTACATCCATATATAGATATGTGGAAGTCATCTATTGTTGAACGGAGGGAGTATGTGATTGCTATTTTTAAGGCAGATGCATTGATGGGCCAGCGCCCAGGCCCATCTAACGCGTAGGTGGGCGAGTCCGCACTCTGCCTCGCTAGAAGCGATGTATAGGACCTCCCACTAGCAACGAGAAAGAAACACCAATAGAAACGATCATCGTCTCCCTCGAAAAAAAAAATAGAAACGACCATCGTCTGTCGTCTCCCCCGGCCATGTAGGCCACTGGCCACCGACCCACCGTGATGCCTCGCCGATGTCCCGCATCCGCCTCCGCCTCCACCGCCGCCTCTCCTCATCCCCACACGCCGTAATTCAGCTGCTTTGCTCCTGGCGTCGCTGGAATGCCACTCCGATGTCCCATTGTCCCACATCCGCCTCCGCCCTCGCTGCCGCCGCCGCCTATTCTCCTGCTCCACCTCTCCGCCCTCACGCTACTTGTCTCCCCACGCCGCCTTTTACGCGGCCAGAGCGCATCTGCGGACCGAGACGCTCATTTAGGAACACGCGCACCACCTGTTCGACGAATTGCTGTGCCAAGCCACGGTGGTCCCTGAGCGCTCCCTCAACAGCTTCCTGGCTGCGCTCGCCCCTGATCCAGCCTACCACGCCTGCGAAAGAGATGGAACCGCCATCTCCCTCTCTCTCTTCAACCCCTTGTGCCAAGAAGAAGTCGGCCCGTGGGTGGCGCAGCAGCCGCAGCTCATTGTCTGCACCTACAGCATCCTCATGGACTGCTGCTGCCGTGCGTGTCGCCCAGGCCTAGGGCCTCCCATATTCATCAGTTCAAGACGGGGCTGAAGACAGACCAAGTATCTGCAACCACCCTCCTCAAGTGCCCCTGCTGCGCAAAACGGACAAATGAGGCTGTGAACGACTGCTTCCCAGAATGTCTGAGGTTGGCTGTGCACCCAATGCCTTGTCATATTCTATTGTTCTGAAGAAATTATGCGACAATAGCATGAGCCAGCCGGCCCTCGACCTGCTCCAGACTATGATGAAAGAAGGTGGTTCATGCTTGTGGTGACTTACAACACAGTCATCGACTTCTTTAAGGAAGGAGAAGTACACAAGGCATGTAATCTATTCCATGAAATGATGCAGCAAGTGGTTCTTCCCAGTGTGGTGACATATAGCTCTGTTGTTGATGCATTATGCAAGGGTGGATCAATGGACAAGTCAGAGCTAGTCCTTTGTCAAATGGCTGATAATAGTGTCCAATCAAGTAATATGATATACAATTGCATGATCCATGGATAGTCCACATCAGGGGGGTGGAATGAGGCGACTAAAATGTTCAGATAAATGACAAGCCAAGGTATTATACCAGATATTGTTACTTGCAACTCGTTCATTGCCTCCCTTTGCAAGCATGGAAGAAGCTCTGGAAAATTTCAATTCCATGACTGCCAAGGGACACAAACCTGGTATCATCTTGTACTCTATTTTGCTTCATGGGTCTGCCAATGAAGGCTGCTTAGTTGTTATGATTTATGTGAAAGATAACAGTATTCTACCGAATTGCCATGTTTTTAACATTTTAATTGGTGCATATGCTTAATTCAATGAAAGTTATGTGGGCTTATGCGGGCATCCCACTTAGCAGCATGCTTAATTAGCGGCGGCCACTTTCCCGCATAAACACATCAGCCACCACAACCTACACACGCACTAGCTCCTAAGGAAGAAAGCCGGCTGGCGATCAGCTTTAGCTCCACAATATTGTACAAGAACCACAATATTCATGCAATCTGCTGAACGGCAACAAAATCTCATTGAGTACAGTACACACCAACCACAATAGCAAAAAAGGGGAACACAAATGAGCATTTATATCGCTTAAATCACAAAGGCAGATTAGCTAATAACAGGAAAGCACATCTGCTGCTGAGATTAAATGGCTACTATGCAGACAATCCATAAGTAGCATGTTTCTTCAACTGGACATAAGCTAATAAAAAAATGAAAATTAGAACATTCAAAGTAGTACAATATATACCAGGTCACCAGGAGTCAGTAATATTCAGATTTTTCTTAATAAAAGGGATTAAATCCCCGATCCCATTATAGAAACCACAGGTACACATTCTTGAGGTCACCAAAACACACCAGCCACCATAGTATTACAAACCCGGAATGCTCAAGGCAAACACCGCGAAGAACATAACGTATAAAAGCAAAGCTACAGGAAAATGCTGGTAAAGTTTGAAAGGATGTAAAACAGAAAGAAGCATTCATCCAGTCGCCGATCATCCCATCAATATCGGAGTCCATGATATCATCCGCCACCTAGCCTTGAAAACCTCAGTTGGGACTTGATCTGCGCCCCGCTGTAGTTATAATCATGCAGTTTCCTTCACCTGCAATCTGCTCCACCGGTTAATCCAGTAGCAGATTTTAAACATCACCCCAGTCGGTTCAGTTGTCCATGATGTTAACCTAGTATTTCAACGTAATTTAATTCTAGGATAGATACTTCAGCTCTAAAGAAATTCCATGCAGAAGATGTACATTCAAAATGGATGTGTTGTGTGGCAGTTTTGTCAGTAGAGTTTCTTGTACTCCAGTCCAGAGGATCAACAAACAAGTAGATGGCTTCAAAGAGTCTCATATCACTATGATCATGGAATGTATAGATTCAGAACAGTGAAGACTGTATGCTGCTTTTCTGAACCAGCAAAAATATCCTACGGTATGGACTCATAATTTTGCTCCAAATCTCTCTGTTTGTCACACAAATTCAGAACAGTGAAGACTGTATGCTGCATCTCTGAACCAGCAAAAATATCATACGGTTTGGACTCACAATTTTGCTCCAAATATTTATGTTTGTCACATAAATTCAGAGTACTAAAAATAAGTGAAAAGGCTGAATGTACCTATGTGCTATGACATGCTAGTGCTTTCTTCAGTTGTGTTTTTTGCCAAATGTTTTGGCAAGAGGTACATGACAATCTAAAGATAAAATCTTAGAACAAAAAGACTGAATTTTCGATAAAAGAACAGAACCAGGCCACACCTCACTGATTTCAGTTCTGTAGAATTAGCACTGCCCTGGTTTTCAGTTTTGAATTAGAGTAAATAATGAATTTGCGGTTGCATGTGACCAGCTAATCCGAGCTATCCAGTAGTATCAAGCGGCCTATCAGACAACACAATTTTGGGGGCCAATTTGCTCCGTAACCTAACATGGCATGAATCTAACCAAAAAGGATTAGATCTTTACCTTGTGCTTCCTCTTCTTGCAACTTAGGGAGTTCTGTTTGTGAAGTTCTCACCAACTGGAATTGAAGGAGATACGTGAATGGAGGGATAGGGGATGAACCAGTGGAGGTAAGTGGGAGAGGACTGTCTCCGGGCCAGAGGAGGAGGGGTGGACGTGGCGGAGCTAACCAGCAGCGCTCTGACAAGACTTCACCTTCCTCTCTGTTATTTTCCATCTCGTGCGTGGCTGAGTGGAAAACTATGCAGGGTTAAGTGGGATATGCGGGCTACATGTGCGCAGGCCCACCAATCCAGTTATTTCCACTCCTCTGTCGTGGGTGCCCGCATAAGCTGATATGTGGGCTTGTGTTCGCGGCACCACAGTCGGCCCGCCCCCACCTGGTTTGAGGCTCTATTGACATAAATGCCACGCAAGATAAATAAATCTGACATTGTTACATATGGCACCTTACTGGATGGGTTATTTCGTGTTGGGAGAACTGATGATGTAAATAAAATGTTCCATGAGATGATCGAAAGTGGAATAACAATCAACATTTCCGTATACAGTATCATTCTTGAGGGACTTTGCAGAAATAGCTGTGTTGGGGAAGCTATTGTGATGTTCCAGGAATTAGGTGCAATGAATGTTAATTTTGATATTACAACACTCAACATCATTATCAATGCAATGTACAAGGTTGGATAAGAGAAGAAGCTAACAATTTGTTTGCTGCAATAGCTAATGCTTCTACTTTTAGCATAGTGATAAAAATCTTCTAAAAGATGGATCGGTGGAAGAAGTTGGCAATGCTTTTTCATCAATGGAGAAGATTGGTTGTGCTCCAAGCCCCCGTATTGTAAATTATATCATCAGAATGGTGTTGTGAGAAAAGGTGAGATCGCCTAGGCCGGATATTGTCTAAACTTGATGGGAAAACCATCTCACTTGGAGCTTCAACTATTTAATTGATTCTATCTCTCTTTTCAATTAATGGGAAGGATGTGAAATTTCTCCCTGCGAAGTATCAATCTTGTGACGGACTTGGTTGAGTAGTTGATACATTGCATATGAGACCAACTTCCAAGAAAGCAACATAGAGTATTTGCTCGCATAAAGCCCTCCTGCCAGCATAAGAAATCCAAACTGCTTGCTTGTACCTTGAGTTCATTTTGTGGTTTATGAGAATCACAACTTCACACGAATGTGAAATGTATATGAATCTTTAATCTTCAATGTCGAGGAAAGGCAGACAAAGTAGTCTAACATTACTGTTCTCCATTGAGTTCCTTAGAGATAATGGCTTCTGATTGCCGTTTGGTAAGATAAGCACAATGGATACTAATACAATCTTTTCTAGCAGCCACGTGACATTTTATAGTCTCTCTAAAACTGCCACTTTTCTTCATAGTTCATTTGAATGCATTTTTAGCAATGTCATTCTCAATGATCTTCTATGTATGCAAGGATGGGCTTACTTTTAGTTCAAAAAATCCTTTTTGTATGTCGCAGAAAAGATGTTTGAGGTTGTTGATGCAATGTTTAATTATCAAATATATGAGTCTCCTGCATTTCTATCTACCAGTTCCACTGTTCGAGCTTGTTGCGTACAGGTGAGAAAAATACTTCCAGTATAATTTCTTTCTGCTTTACTTCATTGAAGATTCAACTAATTTCGTCATGATGTACGTAATGGTATGGCCAAGAATTTACTGGTGCGATCATTAGTTTCAGTCTGCAGGGCACCAACACCACCTAGGGTGACATTGGAGAAGTAGCCAAAGCATTTGCATGATGTGAATGTATTTCCCTCGTACACATGCAGTGTGCATTCCTCTCTGTTTCTATCTGATATCTCAATTCCACATCGGTATTTCTACGCCAGAGCAAGGGTTCCGAGAATCCAAGTTTTGACATTTACCTTCACCATCCGATTTGCTGATCAAATTGCACTCTCACGCGAGGAGACGCTGCCGACAGGCAACAGCCTCTCGTCGATTTGCCGCATACTTTTCTTCATGTGCATACGTACACAAACTGCTCGTCATACACGAGCTTATACATGTTTGGATTTTTCCATTTTGTGGCATAATTTGATGTCTACTTGAACTCATCATCCAGTTTACCAATCATTTAATTATGTCCATGATTATTTTTTAACCTGCCTTGAAACAGTTTTAGTTCCACGATGTTTGCTTATGAATAGTTGCACAAGAAACAAGATAGCAGGTTTGTATCGTTGCTAACTGATAAAGTTTAATTTCCTACAAATTTACAGGTGTAATAGTGATCAACAAATGCTTTCGAAGTGTAAACTTTTATGTACATTGATATTTACAAATTTGTTCTGGCCTCATTTGTGATCATGGCCTAGTTTATTAAGGCCCTCCCTTAACATGGAATATCAAATATCCATCCCCGGAGACTTGTAAGTGAATAGGAGCATGTGAATACTGAGGAAAGTTAGCAGGCAGGCTTGTAATATATCGTCACTGTCTTGTTATGCGGTTATAAACTTGTAGAATTGTTTAACTGAGAACTGGGCAGAGGCCCAGGTTAGGGGAGCAGTGGCTGACCCAGACAACCAGAGTTCGATCCCTGTCAGGGACGAATTTCTGGAATTCTCGCAAAGGAGCAATTCTACTATAAAAGTAAGCCCTGGGTGCTAGTGCCCATGGGTCTCGTTTTTTTAGAATTGTTTAACTTGACCATGCTTCTTAATAGGTTTACCGTTTCTCCTATCCGGTTTGGGCCTAAATTTCTGTTCCCAGTAGCTTGGAAGTGTCCGGAGCCGGAGTGCCCTGAAGACAGTCATTTTTAACGGTAGGATTAGTTATTTCCTGCCACCCCCGAAACTTATTTTGCCAAATACATGACTTGTGACTTTATTTTGAGCATTTTTCTTATGCTAATGGTGTATAATTATTTCAGAACTGTTCATGCACGCACAGGTGGAGAAGAGCTTACTGCAAGTAGAGCTTACAGTTGATAAGGAAATCCCCAGATAAAGCTTTATGTTGCCTTGCAATATCCAATGAGCAGCGACGCTCATAAGATTTGAACCTGACTCGCCTCTCCAAATGGAAAAGATACCGCTTGACGATGCAAATTTGATGAAGATTGCCGAGTCGAAATCAAGTAAGCGACAGATGAGTGTGGTCCCCAAAAGAAATCTCTTTTTGAACCTGTACGGACTCCTCGTAGTGTCATGCCAACAGAAAAACACAGCAGAAGACTTCTCGATAGCCTAGTCCTGACAGTCCCTTCCTTGCATAGATAGATAAAAGGATGGAGGTTTCAAAGCAAAGATACAGAATCAGTCTGTCAGAGTACTGGCTCGATGGAGTGGGTGTCAGTATGTCTACAAAGTGTAGATTTGTGATTTATCATACGTAGCCCGTTGCCATCGCTGTTGCCAGCCAACACGTCCAGACCAGTGAAAACAACAATTGGTTTGCCAGCAGGATCTGCCCATCCATGTCCATCCATACAAGAGTCACTCTTGCCTTTCATGTCTTCAAATGCAAAATCTGCCAGAACGCAAGCTGACAATGCTAGGGGAACGAAAAAGGTTCGGTAGCCAACCTACGTCGATGTGGGCTCCCCCAGGCATACCGCCGCTGGTTCTTCAGGGCATGCCCTCCCAGGACAGTAAAGAGGTTGGCGGCACATGCAGAGACGCAGAACTTGAGCTCAGGGAGACACATATGACATCGTCCACCACAGAGAGAGATAGTAGCAAGGTATACTGGTTAGGTTGGTGATGGAAGAAGGACGGCCGCCGGAGTCCGGTGGGCGTCACAGTGCCATGTCTTCTGGACAGAGAAGTGCTCATCTGGGCGGCTGTGGTGGATGAGGACATGAGGTCCTTGAACGGAGTGGCGGTCCTCGGGTCGAGCATCATTGATATACAGGGCCTGTTCGCCGCCATCCTGCTCTCCTTCATGTCCGACAGTGTTGTAGGATATGGATAGGGCGACATGGACTTCTTGCACGTGTGTGGAGGCGGGCATGGTGATCACAGAGCGGGCCTCGGTGTCGTACAGGTGATGTGTTTCTGCTGTGGGTGAGGAAGATTTTGCTTCTAGCGAGAGGAAAGACATACAACCAGGTTCGTCGTTGTAGGCCATCAGGCATGTCATCGGCCGGATGCTGAAAGTTGGTGTCGAAGACCGAATCATACTAGTGGGCAGCTGATCTGAGACAGCCGGCACCGTCGTGCAGCTCCTAATCGTGAAGAAGTTGGGGACCGAACCGGAGGGCTGCGATGCCGCCGACAAGTACCTTGCCGCCTTCTGATAGGTCGCTGACGGAAGCTCAGGTCGGGGCTCTCACGGCCCTGGCCTTAGCCCCGAGCCTGAGCAGGAAGAAGCACCAGGTGGCTGTGGAGGAGACCTAGGCTGACGGGGAGGTCCAGCGAGCTTGGTCTGTCAGTTAAGTGTCGTTTTCGGTTACATTTATCGACAGTTACCCAATGCTTACCTGGAATTTCCGTGGATTGAACTCCACTGCTAGGAGAGGTGCGTTTTGCAGAATAGTGCAGCAACACCATGTTTCGATTGTTTGTTTCCAAGAATCCAGATTGCAGTTCGTTGATGCCACAATTATATCTCTGAAACTAGTGATACCTGCTCCACCAGCTGGATTTCTGCGGTTTGCTCGCACAGACGTTCCGGGGAACATTTGGACGTCGAGGAGCTGTCTTTGTTCGTTGATGAGATGAGCCAGCTACTCAACAACCCTGTCCTTCCAACGGTGTGTTGCCGGAGACTCCAATATGATCACTACTGCTGCTTCTGACAAATCTAACAACCGCATCAACAGAAGAATGCTGAACGTCTTCCGCAGATTCATCAGTGATCAGAGCCTCAAGGACCTGTACTTGCACGGCATGGTCATTTTTCATTAATGACCAGAGCCTCAAGAACATACATATCGTCCAATGAGCAGTAACCGGTTAGATTGCTTGGCATGACAGTTTCCTAGCCTGCTTGCTTCAGGGAATCACCACCTCTGCCACTGACCACTGCCCTCTGCTGTTGATCTGTGATGTGGATTTCAAGCAAACAAGGAGGTTCCGGTACGAGAATTATTGGACACAGCTTGAAGGTTTCCGGGAAACAGTCAAACAGTCGAGCTCGCCTGGCATTCACGTGTATCTTCCCCAGATCCCTATGTGGTGCTTCACATGCGGCTCACCTACATAGCTGCGGCCCTAATGAGATGGCAATCCAAGGCCGCGATAGATGTGGTGAATGAACTGATATACCTGCTGGACAGAGTGCGTGATCGCAGGCAGCTGCACCCCTCCGAGCATCAACTCCACAATTTTCTGAAAGCCTGGGCCTAGCGGCACTATAGCGCACCATGTGGAGACCGAGGGCTCGGATCCAGTGGATTAGAGATGCCGACACCTACAAAAAAAAATCACATCAAGGCTAGAAGCAAGAAACGGAAAACCCTCACAGTTCTTCCACAATCTGATTGGCGAGACTAGAAAGCGTGAGCTCACTAAACCTCGACGTGCATCCTCAACATGAGCTACTGTCTGACCTCACTAATCCCATTGCCGAAGAAGTTCCTTCTGCCCTCAATGACTCCATCACTGACAAGGCGCCGGACCCGATGGGTTTACTGTCCTGATTTACACAACCTTCTGGCCAATCAAAAAAGCAGAGGTTATGGCGGCCATCCGCAAACTTGAAGCTGCCAATCTGCATGCTCTCAACACTAGCACGATGGTGCTCATCCCTAAAGTGGAAAGGGCCTCGAAGCTGACCGATTTCAGAATGATGTGCTTGGTTTATGGGTTCGCCAAGTTAGTTGCCAAGATCCATGCCCGCTGCCTGCAGCCAAGATGGGAGAGCCAATTTCTCCATGTCAAAATAGTTTCATTAAGCATTGATCGATCCTGGACAATTTCACATATGTGCAAGCTATGACAAAGCAGCTCAAGGCTAAGAAATGCAGTGCTCTCCTCCTGGAAGTGGACATCCAGAAGGACCTTCACACCCTCACATGGGAATTTTTGCTAGAGATGCTCGTCACTCGTAGGTTCAGCTCAGATTGAACAAACCAGATCACGCGTTGGTCACTAGTTTGCCAACCCAGAGACAATGGTGGCCTCGGTCTGACTGACCTGCAGAAGCATGGGGGCGCCCTGTGCCTGCGCTGGCTTTGGCTGGCATGGACAGACCCGGCACGGGCTTCCAATCCCGACTGATGCTGAGACTGAATCCATCTTCCGTGCGTCCACCACTGTCATCATCGGCGATGGGAAGTTACCGGAGATCTGGCAGCCGTGTTAGGTGGAAGGACAGCGCCCCGTTGACCGCTGGCCATGCCTGGCAAAACACTGCATCAAACACAGGCAGTGCCTCCGTGATAATGTCCACAAGAACCGCTAGATGCACCACATCAAGGCTGACCCACCATGGACGTGCTTCTGAAGATGTTCGAGCTTTGGGAGGTGATCCAGCACCTGCAGTTTCGCGACAGAGTGCACGACACTATCCGTTGGAAGTGGACCGGGAATGGTTCCTACTCTACGTCCTCGACATACCATCTTCAGTTTGAAGATTTTCTACGTGTGGCTAGCCACTGCTGCAGAATCGTAACTAGACGTCGGACAGACTGGCTAGAAGGGGGTGGCCTCACTCCGCAAATTGTTGTTTCTGTGATCAGGGGGTTCGTGGATCAAGAAATGGTGACACAACGTTGGGAGGCAGCCAGTCAAGTCCGTGCAGAGAAAGGAGGCCCATGGAATAAGCGTAACCGCCGAGTGTTCCGGGGAAAATCCATT
The DNA here is from genome assembly GCA_028641055.1 of Alopecurus myosuroides. NCBI lineage: Eukaryota > Viridiplantae > Streptophyta > Magnoliopsida > Poales > Poaceae > Alopecurus > Alopecurus myosuroides. The sequence goes on from CM054061.1 coordinate 315,955,803, forward strand.
CCACCTGAGAGCGTTTTTGCTTTATTTCGAGACGATGTTTCCCTCATTAGAGAACTGTTTTGGGAGTAGCTCTCTTATTGCTGTTTTGGCCAGATGGGGTGGGAGTTTGTTCTCACCCCTGCCCCCTGTAAATTGTGTGTTCTCTCCTTAATAAACAAAGGCAGAGTATATGTTAAAAGATTCAGGCTCTGTTCGGTACAAAGGTCTACAATTTTTTGTTCAGTACGAAGGACTACAAAACAAAGGAATTCGTAACAGTATAGGAATAGGGTGGAGTGAAAAGTGAAAATCTACGGGATTCCAAAACAGAGTTTTCGTGGCTTTCCTTTGGTCTTGGCCGATGTTTCGTTTCCCTTGAAAAGTGCGGGAAACTTTGCCTTTCCTGAGGAAATGTTATCACTCCTTCCTGCGTCCTGAACGGCTGCAAAGGAAAAAAGTTCCAGAGGAAAGCAAACCGGTACTCTTTAGAATTCCTTCGATCCGAACAGTGCCTCAGTGCAGGAACACAATTCAGAAGTGGACAAAAGTGAGCCCACATTTTCAACTGCCAAAATTAAGCAGCAGATTGCATTGCTAAGATAAGAAGTAAGACAAGATACAAACAAGTGCGCACACAGACAAAAGATGGCATCAACCACAACAGAGGGAGCACTAGGTTGATGCAATGTCTTAGTTAAGATGATAGCGAAGTGAATTCTTTTGTTCAAGAAACAAGGCAGAAAAATACAGACATAATTACTTGGCAATATGCTTCTTACTTAGAGCAAGAGACCAGGTAGAACAAATAGGTACACGAAGAACAATAAGGCAGAGTATATGTTAAAAGATTCAGTTGTGGGGACACAATTCAGAGGTGGACAGAATTTGAGCCCACATTTTCTACCAAAAATAAGCAGCAGATTGCATTGCTAAGAAGACGAGAGAAAAACAAGTTCACACATAGATAAAAGATGGCATCAAGCAACAATATAGAGGGAGCATTAGGTCGACATAATTCCTAATTAAGACAACAAAGTTAATTCTACCGTTCAAGAAAATACAGACACAAGGCAGACTAGTTAGCACATACTCCCTCCGTTCCAAATTAGATGACCCCCACACAGAGGTATCTAGACATATTTTTGTACTAGATACATCTATTTGAGAGTCATATAATATGGAACCGAGGGAGTATTTCAGATGTGCACCATAATGGTTTCGTGATTTGGGAATCAACACGTACAGTAGTCCCTTCTGCCTGAAAGGGTTTTCATGCAACTAAGAGTGGGGACTTCTTCATCAACTAAACCTACCAAACCCATCTAAATACAGCAACTACAAATTGTGTGCCAGTATATTTAAAGCAAAGCACAGCTTGAGTTCTTAATACAAACGCATGCGAATAAGCAAATTGCGTGTTTTTTGCAGGATGACGCATGCGAAGACCAGTATACCGCCATGTAACCCGACCCTTCAATCAAACTCAAAATTAGCTATACCTAACCATCTATCAACCAAAAACAAAAATGGCTATCCCTAAGGAGGTGGTTGATGATGCCCTCATCCCCAATCCATATTGCCTGAATCAAACACACCCTTAGAGATGTTCTTACCTTTGTCCCAAATATAAAATTTTATAATGTTTTGGTAAGGTATTCAGGCACAATATAGATTTTGATGCTCAAGCTTTCCATATGTAAGTTATTATAGGCATGATTCCCAATTAAGCTTATCATACGTCAATCCTGACTTTGCTGTCAAAAGAAATTTTGACCAACAAAGATCTAACTCCTACTGGAAGAACAATTACAGGTACCCAATGTATCAATAAGGCAACAAACTAACCAAGCAACAGTAGATCAAATCATAACACGAGCAAAAAGGAAACAAGGGCGAGAATGCAGTATATATATTTACATAAAAGAGAACAATCGAACAAAGCTTCTGTCCGTCCTTCCAAGAAACAACAGGCAGTACTTAGCCCCAATCCAGAGCAGCAGATAATTCAGTAAATAGTACAGCAAACACCATCGAGGGATCTTTTCAGTTGTGTTCTTTCATCCATGTTTCCAAGGATACTGGCGAGCTCTCTGTTTTTTCTTTCCTGTTCCCCAGAGTGATGCTCCAGTGATCATCCCTCAATCTGTGTATAATGATTTCATAGATCAATAAATTGCTGGTGTTTTAACAAAAACAGTAATAGTACCTAGAGGCAGTATCATCATGCACAGATGAACAGAAGTATGTACTGGGTTTTCCCAAAACGTACGGCATCTTTGGACGGTAAGAAGAACATATCATGTTCTTTTCCTAGCCCTTGACTTCTTGCTTGTTGCACTGGCTCTGGGTGTGGTCTTCGTTGTAGCAGCAGATGCTCTAGGAGCAGAGATACCTTCTATTGTCGATTGCCTACACATTTGGGAATAGAAAAAGGTGTCACATCATAAGTTCTCAGCTGCTAGTCTACCTTATGAAATAGGTAAGACATCGACTTGCGCTATATTTAGTTCGGCTTCAAGTCACAGGTCATGTAATTTCATTAAGTGCAGGAAAGGTATTCAAATGGCGTCGAAAGCTCAGTGATCTAACCTGCCCACCTCCTCAACTAGTTCTAGGAAAGGGTCGATAAAACTCATGTAGGTGTCAAACTGCAGAAACATTATATTAGCAGTTTGCATAATCTTGAGAGAAGCATGTTTATTGATGATTTTATGAAACAGCCTTGTGAATCAGACATACCGCCTTCAGAATATCATTGAATTTTGCACCTATTTTCTGTTGTTCTCCAGCAGCAGCAGTCCTTGCTGAATCAGCTTCCGAACATAACTGTGTAGCCTGTGCGGTCACATGGAGAGAAGTACAATCAACAAATAAGGCGACTAATGACTCATTTCAATTTCAAAAGGATATTAAGTCCAAACAAGCTATAACTTCAGAATAAGCACACCACCTTCGCGATCATTGCCTCTACTTTCCTTGTTCTAGGTTCAAGGCCCTGCAGTTTACATTCAGTCTCGGACCTCAAAGCACCCAGCTTCTGATTTTCATCTGCTATTATTTGATTCCTTTCCTGCACTTTCGCCTTGAGACGCTCCTCCATTTCATGTACTGGTTGGAAGGGATTCATGTAACAACGTAAGGAAAAGAACTTCCAGAACGGGATGAACATACAATATTTTAGCAGTACTAACAAAATATACAAAAAGAAATCAGAGAGATAACCTTTTCCTTGCCATTCAACAATCTGTGCGTCAAAGGACATGACCGAGACACTTTCATCATTAAGCTTAGCTTTGCAAGCTTTAAGTTCCTTTTCAACTGTTTTAGCAGCAGCAAGCTAGCGGCAACGGTAAGTAAAGGAATTAGCCTAGTCTCATCATTCAATAAATCCAGGTACAGAAACCAATCGTGCTCTGCAACTACTCTTACCTGCTCTTGTACATCCTGGATTTTCGTGTATTGCTTCGACAGTTTTTCATGAGCCTGAGAGATGGAGATAGTTTAGGATGCAGTCACACAGGTATCTACAGGTGAAGAATAACTAGGAACAGCAGTAAGTGCCACTCTGACACAAGCTAGCACCACCAGAGGCACCATAGAAACCAGAATCCAAAACATCGTAGAGATATATCATGGGAAAACTACAGTGTCCCACATATGTACCAGATGGTTTTTCAAACTCCATGAAAATAAGTTTGAAATCGGTTGTTGCAGATGGTTTTTGAGTAGCTGCTTAGTCACTGTATAGTCGCCGAGTCGTTTTCCCAAAATCAGGTGACTGGCGTGACTATACAGCAACTTCTGTCGACTATACAGCGAGTCGCAGCCTCGGCAACTCACCTTTGAGTCGTGACTCAAAAACCTTGGTTGCAGCCAACGGTCGTAAGCAAAACACCTAGAATTGGCATATTCTAATGAAAAGTAGAATCAGAATACCTTATTGAGTAACTCCAAAGTGGCTGTTTTTTCTTGAACATTTCGTATTGCTGTTTTCTCAGACTCCTTCAACTTAGCACGAACTGATTTCTTCTCTTCCAATGCCCTCTTTAATGAGAAAGAAAAACAAAAATTAGGTATGCAGGCTTATACAGATATTACCTTGTAATAATAATACCTTTACGAGTCAAAGTTTTATTCAGTAAATCACGGGTTTAACCAGGTCATAGATCTTAGTAGGCTTGATATTGGGCAAAATAATAGGAAGTCCCCTCCACAAGCCGAATTTCATGGAAAAAATAATGTAGCAGGTCTACCAGGCTGGTTATGTTATGCAGATATGCAGCCAGCTAGTACTAGGCAGATTGCAAAAACTAGGTGATTTCCCACATAGTCACGACAACACCGGTTACCCAATAAATATCACCTGGCAAACTTTGGAACCTTGCCTGCAGCAACAACAACAAAATGGAAGATGTCTCACCTTAACCTTTTCTGGGGACTTTACTAATTTGGACCTCAGTTTGGAGTTTTCTTGGGCATGTTTAGTCAACTCAAAATCAGCCTCGGTTATCTGCAGCAGGAAACACAAATGCAACGAATACAACATTATGTAGTGAGCTTTTGCTTTTTGTGCATGATATAAGACTTTCAGTGTAAGTTAGGAGAGCAATATATCAGTTGGTCAATGTTCTCATTCACGAAGTATAGCTTAATAGCAATTGGCTTTGAGCAGATGCCAGGACTCAAGAGTAAATGGTGGATACACGGCCAATTTAAACGCACTGTGCACATTGTTCACTTTTCACATGGTAAATTGTAGGTAGCCTCATCCTAGCATCTAACCTGCGAAAGGTAGATGGAGATTATGGCTTCTCAGAGTCAAGAAGCTGGAGCAGGAGATGTGTAAGGGCAAATAGCCCTCGTCTAATAAATTTTATAGCCCTGCAGTTACACATAGTATTTAATGTTACAGGTTATAACCAACCTCCAGTTATGTAACTTCTTGTAATTGAGGATCATACATTTTCAAGCTACTTTAAATTCATATCTAGTTTGCTTTGTCAGATCTCCTGCCTTCAGGTTCCAAAAAGGATCCTAGTTTGTTCAGCAGGAGGTTCCTAGTTTATTGGCATCAAACTGGCTCCAGTGTCATCTACGCTTGTACTTGGAGGATTGAAGTTGTAATGTTTGACCAACTAGCTCTAGCTTTTATACAGAAGACCAGAGCCGAAGTCACGGCAAAAGGCCACGGCTCAATAGATTGCAGCACAACTCCACAAGGCTGTTCTTATATGGCATCATGTGGTGTGTTGGCTTCAATCGGAAACTCGTGTGTTTCGTTATTATTCATGTTGTCGGCAACTAAGCATAGACCATGTAGCATGCTTGATTATTTACAATCTGATAAAACTCATGAGCAATAACTAAATCTTTTGATGACCATGTAAGACACTTCATGCCAGAAAATCACAGAACGAAGTTGGTTTTTTTGGGGTGGAGAGCGATAATTGACGAATAAACATGATGACACAAGGCAGGAATGAACACACCTTCGTGTGGATTTCCTCTTTCTTGGCATTGATGGCCGTAGCTTTTGCTCGCAGGGCCACTTGCTGCTTGTTGTAAACCTGAACTTTCTGCTGCAGAGCATTGACGTCCGCTTCCAGCTGCTGGGCCATGGGCTCTTCCATCTGCTCCGTGAGCTCATGATCCGCAATCTCCTTCTGAAGCTGCACGTGATTAACCCGGCACAACAAACAATTTTAAGAATCTCAAGCATGTGAGCATTTCCCCGAACAGAAAAGCTGCAAAGAAACTCTGAACAGTGAAGACCTGGGCGATCCTGGCTTTGAGCTCCACGGTGCGCTCTTGGTAGTCAGGGGCCGTGTTGATGACAGGGTGCAGGAGGCTGAGCTTCTCCTCCCTATAGAAGAGGAAGTTCATGAGGGCGCTGAGGACCTCGACGACGCGGGACGGGCTGGGGCGGAGGAGATGGGCGAGCGTGAAATCCTTGAACTGGATGGACTCGAGGAAGGCCCGCGACTTGTGGTAGAGGCGCAGCACCCGGATAGCCTCCGCGTGGTGCTCCGGGTTGTCCAGCGCCTCCAGGTCGCTGAACCCTAGCTGCCCGTCTTCGCCGTCCCTGGCGAAATCTAGCCCGGCGAGTGAGCGAGTGGGTGGTGAGTAGGGAGGGGGAGGATGAGGACGCGATGGCGTGTTTGTTACCCAGGGGCGTCGACGAAGGAAGCCAGGAAACGAGAGAGGACGGCGGGGAGAAGGTCGGGCTGGGGTTTGGCGATGTCCTCGGGGCGTAGGTTCGCGATGGGGGCGATGCCGTACTGGACCAGAGCCTCCGCGATATCCGCCGGCGACAGCATCGGGAACCCGAAGCCGGACGCCATCGAATCGCCGGTGCTTCTCCTCCTCCTCCGGCTACCGGCGGCTAGCCCTGTAGATTATTCTCCCCACAAAATTCGAAATGTTTTGGCGGTGGCTCTAGCAACTCTTCCCGCCGTAGGCGCAGAGAAACGAGTGTTTCTAGGGCGGCCTACTGGGCCTTTTACTCTCTCAGCTGGCCCGGGGCAAAACAGCCTGCTAAAGACCACGAGTACGAGAGAATATTGTTTTTTTGAGTAAAATGCATGAACAATCACTGATGTGTCCTGCATCGGCTAATTTTTTGCAAGAATATTCAGAGTCGACAGTTCGTCACCTACCGTCCCCAAAGTCTGATCATTGTGCTCTGATTGGTCGCCTTCCGAAAAGCACAAGGTCATGATATTGGTGAACAACGTTTGTTCAGGTACGAAAATGCATGGGCAAGAGAAGATAACCATGAACAAGCTGTAGTTGATGAGTGGTCAAAGGAAGATGGTTCCGCGCCTGGTCTGTTAGGTGTAGTGGACAAATTGGACAGAATGAAGCCTCGTCTTCATGATTGGAGTAAAAATAAATTCGAAAGCATTCGGAAAAGACTCAGGAAAGCACGCAAGCAATTTGAGTGTGAAAGAAAGAATGCTTTTTTCAAAGGTGTTTCTCCAAGTGAGCAAGAACTGGCTAATCAAATCCGAGAATTGTTACTTCAAAAAGAAATTACGGCGAAACAAAGAGCTCATACAGATTGGCTAAAAGAAGGAGACCGGAATACCCGGTTCTTCCATGCGAAGGCTTCTGCAAGGAAACATCATAATAAAATTTCAGCTCTTGTTGATACAATAGGAACCTTGCAGGAGGATAAAGGAAAAAATCAATATTATTATTCAAGACTTTTATGTGGACCTTTTCAAGGCCCAAGAAATTCTTGATGTTCAGGCAATCACGAAATGGGTCCCAACCTGTGTTACTCAGCCTACGAATGTTCAGTTGGGCCGAGCTTGGGAAGCTAGTGAGGTGGAAAACCCCTGTTCGGCATGGGCCTTCAAAGGCCCCAGGAGTAGATGGTTTGACCGCTGGGTTTTATCAACGGCATTGGGCTTTGGTTAAGGACGTTGTTTGCACAGTTGTTCTAGATTTTTTGAATGGTGGCGACCTACCTGTCATGGTGGTGTCACGGCAGATGCCATAGGATGGCTAAAGATGTGGGGACGAAGGACGCTGGAGGTGCTCGGGGAGGGATTACGCGACGTGTAGACGCGTGAGGTGAAGATCAAACACTGCAAACAACACGATCTACCCAGGTTCAGGGCCCTCGTGAGGAGGTAAAGCCCCTACTCCTGCCTTTCTCTCTGTATTCTGGTGTCTCACCGAGTAGCCACAGTACAAATGTTCTTGCTACCGAGTAGCCACTCTTCCCTCTCCGGGTAGGATTAGGTCAAGAATCTCTACGTGAGTTCTAGTAACGCTATGTGGTGTGTGATCGTCCCTCGCGCAGGAGGCGGCTGGGCACCTTATATACCCGGTGCCCTGCCGGATACAGCCAAATATAACAAGTGTCGACATTGTGTGCACATCGTCCTTCTTCCGAGTTCCCGCTGACAGCTTTGGCTTCTAAGCTTGTCCTGATGCAGAAAGTCGTTGGGCAAAACCAAGTAACTAGTCTGTTATCACTGTGCGAACACAGAGTAGGTCCCCCCTATCCTGCGACGCCCTGCTGACAGACTGTCGCTGTCAGGCACGCCGTCCCCAGATGAAGAGTGCTGTGAACAGTGCCAAGTACGGACACGGGATACGCGGGATCCTGTGTCAGAACGGCTCCTTTGACTTCTGGCCCGAGTAGGTTCCCCCCAGTTTTACTCGGGCCAACTCTCCTACTCGAACGGATATAACTTGCTTGATATTTCCTTCTGGTCATCTTTTCGTAAGACCGAGTAGCAGTCGACCGGGTAGCAAGTACCGGGTAGGCGGCTACTCGACCAAACTTCTCTTCTGACTGTTGCCTTTACCACTTGCCTTTACCCTACTCGGGGGTAACCCCCCGACAGCAGTCCCCGAAGCTGGTAGAGTCCTGCGAACTCGTTCACTGGGCCCTGCCAGCTTAAAACCAAGCTTGGCAACCTTGCCCTTGAACCTCAATATGCCGAGTAAAACCTCCGAGTAGCACCTGGAAAAGTACCTTGAGTTTCCTCCCTTCCGTATAGAGCTGGCTTCCTACTCTGTAACCGAGTAAAAAGACTTAGGGAATTTCTTCAATCGAATCTCTACAGCGCAGAGCACAATCCGGCTGTCCGTACTGCAACGGGGCACGTGTCAAGCATCCAAGACCGCGACGCCTCGCTGCCCAGGACCTGACAGGCCACGCGCCCAGTTTTCACGGAGTGGGCCCACTGGCTCGTAATGTCCCATCATGCGCAGTAATCGCCCACGATCTCGTCGTGGGATCTAATGCGGCCGTTACGCGCGCGTTCCGCGCTGTGTGCGTTTCTAACCGGCCACAGACCCCACGCCGCACGATTTACTGCCACGATCGATCCCACTACTCCAATCGTAACGGTAATCCGTGGTGCGGTATAAATACCCCCACGGTAACTTCCTCTTCTCCTTCTTCTGGGTCCACACAACGTTGCAGCACGCCGGTGGCACTTCTTTTGTGCAGCACATCCCGGAATATAGTGTAGCCCTTGGATCTTCTCTGAATCTGTCTTGCGGCCACCTCATCTTCTGGCAGAGTACCGTCCCTTAGAAAGGATAATATGGGCATGGCCCAACTCGGTGTCTCCCGTGTGGGAAACACTGGTTCGTCCAGTTCCATTGGGACAGGCACCTCTGGTTGCTCTTTAGGGTTGGGAGCACTTCTCTGGAGCCCAGATCGATTGGCAAGGACCTACTCAATGAATGCGACAGTCCCCGGGTTAACGACAGCAGTCCCCGAGTATGGAGTGGCAGTCCCCGAGTAGGGAGTGGCAGTCCCCAAGTAGAGGACGGCAGTCCCCGAGTCAGGAGCAGCAGTCCCCGGTTTCTTGTAGCATTCTCCCAGTCAATCTCCATGGGATCAGATTCCTCACTTGGCAGAGAAGGAACAAATATGGACTCCGAGTTGGGAGAGGGCTTGATGGATGGCTTCCTCAAGTGCTCCAAGGCAACCCCCGCCAGGATGGATTGCCGAGAAGATCCCAATTTGGACAGCTCGTCTGTCGCTTCGTTTTCTGCTCGGTGAATGTGCTGGAACTCGCAGCCCTCGAAGAATCCAGTCATAGACTGTACCAGGAAGCGATATGATGCCATGTTGGCATCTAGAGCATCCCAGGTGCCAGAGACTTGCTGCACCACCAGATATGAATCGCCATAGCATATAAGGCGTTGCACGCCAACCTCCTTGGCTACTCGCAAGCCATGCACCACTGCCGCGTACTCTGCTACGTTGTTGGACGCCTTGAAATGAATCTGCAGCACATACTTGAGTTGGTCTCGCTTGGGTGACGTCAGCACTACGCCAGCACCAAGGCCTTCCTTCACCTTCGAGCCATCAAAGTGCATCTTCCAGTAATTAGAAACTGGAGCAGGAGGTTCATACTGCACCTCGGCCCAATCCACCAGAAACTCCGCCAGAATCTAAGACTTGATAGCTTCTCTTCTCGCGTACGCGGGTGCATACGCGGCCAGCTCGATTGCCCACTTGGCTACTCTGCCACTCGCCTCCTTGTTGCCCATGATATCCGAGATGGGAGCAGAGCTCACAACCGTGATAGGATGCTCTTGGAAGTAATGCTTTAGCTTCTTGGCGCCCAGGTACACGCCGTAGGTCATCTTCTGGTAGTGCGGGTAGTTTTGCTTGGAGCTAGACAGCACTTCACTGAGATAGTACACTGGGCGTTGCACACTCTTGCCTTCTTCTTCTCGTTCCACCACAATCACCACACTGACTACTCGGTTAGTGGCAGCAATGTACAGCAGCATTGGCTCCTTGGGTAGCGGACTAGCCAAGATGGGAGCGCTAGCCAGCATTGCTTTCAGCTCGTTGAATGCCACATCCGCTTGCGGAGTCCAGACAAACTTGTCACTTTTCTTCATCAGCTGGTATAGAGGCAGGGCCTTCTCGCCCATTCGGCCCAGAAAACGGCTCAGAGATGCCAAGCAACCAGTGAACTTCTGTACATCCTTCAGGGATCTCGGCAAATACATGCTCTCAATAGCTTTTATCTTTGAAGGATTGGCTTCAATGCCCCGACTAGACACCAGGAAGCCGAGTAGCTTGCCAGCCGGGACACCAAAGGTGCATTTACTCGGATTCAGCTTCATTTTGTACTTACGTAGGTTAGCAAAGATTTCCTCCAGGTCGGCAAGCAGAGTATGTGTTTTATTCGTTTTGATGACAATGTCATCTACGTACACCTGCACATTCTTGCCGAGCTGGTCGTGCAAGCATTTCTGCATGCATCTCTGATAGGTTGCACCCGCATTCCTCAAGCCAAAACACATGACACGATAGCAATAAGCCCCGTACGGGGTAATGAAAGCAGTCTTTATTTGATCAGCAGGATTGAGTGCAATCTGGTGGAAACCAGAGTAGGCATCTATGAAAGACAGCAGCTCACAACCAGCAGTGAAATCGATCACCTGATCGATGCGAGGTAGCGGGAAAGGATCCTTGGGGCATGCCTTGTTCAAGTCGGTGTAGTCGACACACATGCGCCATGCAGTGGCAGCCTTGGGATCCTCCTTCTTCTTCTCGACCATGACCGGGTTGGCTAGCCAATCCGGATGCAGCACTTCCATGATGAAGTTGCTTATCAGCAGCTTGGTGATCTGGTCACCAATGGCTTTCCTTCTCTCATCTCCGAAGCGGCGCATAGCCTGCTTCACTGGCTTGGCGTCAGGACGCACATGTAATGAGTGCTCAACCAACTCCCTCGGGACTCCTGGTAAATCTTCATTGGACCAGGCGAATACATCCCGATTCTCACGGAGGAAGTGGATGAGCTCGCTTTCCTATTTCTCCGCCAACCCGGAGCCAATGATGGCTACGCGGTCGGGGAACTCGGGGTCGACCTGGACCCTCTTGGTTTCCTGAGATGCCTGGAACGCGGTCCCGTGTTGGGTACTTGGCACGCCCTGCGCGCCAGCTTGCGCGGATTGCGCCATGGCCACCACCTCATACATCTTCTTCTTCTCGGCAGCAATCACCATCGACTCCGCCAACTGGGAACCAGCAGAGGCACACTCCATGGACTTCTTGTAATCACCAGAGGTAGTAATTATGCCATTGGGACCAGGGATCTTCATCTTCAGATATGCAACATGAGTAGAGGCCATGAACTTGCTCAGAGCGGGCCTGCCGAGTAGAGCATGGTAAGGGCTCTGATGATCAACCACTTCGAACTGCAGGCGCTCTGTGCGGCAGTTCTCCCTGGTGCCGAATAGCACATCTATCCATACTCGGCCAATCGGGTTGCACGAGATCCCGGGCACAATACCATGGAAGGTGGTATTGCTGGGCAGCAGCATGTTCTCGGCCAGCCCAAGCTTCTCGAGTGTGTCTTTGTACACGATGTTGATGCTGCTGCCGTTGTCGATTAGCACCTTGCTGAACCTCACATTCTTCTCGGGACCCAGGAAAGTAGGATCCAGCACCAAGGCGTAGCTACCCGGGTTGGGCATCACCTTGGGATGATCTACTCGGGACCACCTGATCTCCTGGTCACACCAATACATGTAGTGAGGGACAGCAGGAATCACTGCATTGACCTCCATGGCACGCCTGTGCTGTGATTGCTTGTCGACTGGCTCAGAGGTGAAGATCATGTAGCTCTCATGGTGCTCTTGGTACTGGTTGGAGCCTCCGCCCCCATTGCTGCCGTTGTTGTTGTTGCCCTGGTAGTTGTTGTTGCCTCTGTTGTTGTTGCGGTTGTAGTTGTTGTTGTTGTTGCGGTAGCTCTCATTGTTGAAGTGACGGTTGGCTCCTAAAGCCACTTGGTTCACATTTTCTCTTCTCGGGAACACTGGCGGCCGAGCTGCGGGTGCGCGAGTAGGCTGCACATTGGCGTTGGCCGCTGGCAGAGGAGGAGGAGGAGGCAAGCCATCATTCTTGATCACATCCCACCACTCGCACTGCCGAGTAGTGTGGTTAGCAGGCCTTGAGGGGTGGTGAGTGTGGAAACTGCATGGGCCATCCTTCATGTCGTCAAAGACGAACTTCCTCGGCTGCTCGGAGTTGCCGCTACCCGACTGAGGAGCACGGAATGGTTTCTTGTTGCCTTGGCCCTGGTTCTGGTTCTGCCCGTAGGCTCCAGCAGGTTTCTGCCTTTGGCTACCCCCAGCTCCAACAGTCACTGCATTCACCTCTTCAGGATCATGCCGAGTATCTATTCGGTCACCCCTGCGCTTGTTGCGGAACTCGTTGCGCTTGCTGTTGCTGAAGTTTCTTCTCGGCTCAGAGGAGTCCATCAGGGGCTGAGTAGGAACACCGAGTGCGTACTGATCCGCAATCTTGATGGTCTCCGCCAGAGTGTTTGGCATCTCCCTCTGCAACCTCTGCCACAGCATACTGCTATGTCTGCAACCCTGCGCAAACCAAGTGATGGCCTGGGCCTCGTTCACACATTCACAGGTGTTCCTCAATGTGCTCCACCGAGTAAGGTACTCGCGGTCCGTCTCATCTTCTCGCTGCCTGCAAGCGGACAGCTGCTGTGGCCTATTCGGCCTCTTGTACGTGCTTGTGAAGTTGCTGATGAAGGCGTCCGAGAAGTCCAGCCAGCAATTGATGCTGTTCTTGGGCAAGTTGTTGAGCCAAGTGCGGGCTGGACCCTCTAGCATCTGCGGGACATAGCGCACCGCCCATCTCCTGTTGCCGTTCGCGATATGAACCGCGATGACATAGTCATTGAGCCAATCTTCCGGCTTGGTGCTGCCGTTGTAGCTCTTGGTGCCCCTTGCGAGCTGGAAGTTCTTCACGGACGGCTCGTTCATGATGCGCGGGCCAAAGCACTCGGGGCCAGGAGGACCCGTGTTCTCCAGCCGAGCTGACAAGTTGATCCGGTCCAGCTGATGCCTTGCGTCTCCAGGCGCCAACACGCGCTCGCCAACACGGTCCAGAATGTCATAACCAGCCATCTCCATGGCCGAGTAGCCGTCAACATATATGTCCACCTGCACAGCTGCAGGCTGCTCCACCGGGTTGGCGACTGGCGCCACTGCGCGCGGCTGCTGCCTCTGCCGAATAGGCTGAGCAGCGGGACGCTGAGAAGGACCTGGGCGCGCTCCACCTCGGGCCTGGCTTTGAGCTTGATGGGCTTGGGAGCCTTCTCTTGCAGCGTTGTGTTCCTGCCCGGGCTGCTGCGGCACAGCGAGCTGTTTCGCGGCAGCAGCCGGGTCGTACACCTGCATTTGCCTATCTCTGCCAGAACGTCCGTTGCGGCTCTTCTCGCGGCTGGGATGCGGAGATGAGGCCTGATTGTTAGATCTAGCCGCGTGCGAGTGCACCACCTGCGAAGCTCCAGCACCCGGGTTGGCTTTCCGGAACTCCTCATTCTGCCTAGTAGCCTCTAACACCAACTCGTTGAGCCTCTCCTGCTGCCTAACGCGCGTGTCGCCGTCGAGACGAGGCAACTCGGCGGCCACGGCCTCTGCAGCTCTAAGTGTCTTGGCGGGTGTGCTATACCTAGGCCTAGTGGAGGTGTTTGCGGTGGCGGACTGAGCGGGAACCTCTACAACTGTCGCCATCTCGGCACCAAGGTTGCGCCGCGTGGCGCCTACTCTGCTAGCTCTCCTAGTGACTGGCGTGAAGCCGTGAGCCTTGTTGTACTCAAGATGGTCTAGACTCAACTCAAGCCTAACCTTCTCCAACTCCGCCTGCTCGGCGAGCAACTCCTGGCGCTGCCTGTCGAGCTGCTCCTTCATGGTCAAGAGCTCGAGGTCAGTGGGAGGCGGCATGCCATTCCGCCCAGCCGACGCGGGAATGGTCGGAGTGGTGGAGGGAGGGAGGTTGCAGTCCTTCTCGTAAGGCCTGTGGGTCCTGCCACCAGCGCTCGAGCCAGCAAGATCCTCGACGACGACCGCGGCGCCAGCAGCAGCTGCGCCGGCGTTTGCCGCCAAGCCGGTCACCATCACCTCAGCGCGGTCCGCAGAACGGCGCGCAGGCCTTCCGCGAGCAGTGATCACAGCAGGAGGATCCTCCGCGTCATGCACCAGCTCGGGGTAATCGCGGTCGATGACGGTGGCGACGTAGACGAGGTGCGCGCCGAAGGAGATCACCGTGCCGCCCTCCGGCATGGCCTTGCCGCCGAAGTCGCCTGTGTTGTCGGTGACGAAGTCGAAGGAGCCGAATCTGTGGACAAGGCCACAGACTACGCGCTCCGCTGAAGAAGATCCCGTCCGAACAGAAACTCCAGCCAGCGCCGCTGGTTGCCCCACGGTGGGCGCCAACTGTCGTGGTGGTGTCACGGCAGATGCCATAGGATGGCTAAAGATGTGGGGACGAAGGACGCTGGAGGTGCTCGGGGAGGGATCACGCGACGTGTAGACGCGTCTGGTGAAGATCAAACACTGCAAACAACACGATCTACCCAGGTTCAGGGCCCTCGTGAGGAGGTAAAGCCCCTACTCCTGCCTTTCTCTCTGTATTCGGGTGTCTCACCGAGTAGCCACAGTACAAATGTTCTTGCTACCGAGTAGCCACTCTTCCCTCTCCGGGTAGGATTAGGTCAAGAATCTCTACGTGAGTTCTAGTAACGCTATGTGGTGTGTGATCGTCCCTCGCGCAGGAGGCGGCTGGGAACCTTATATACCCGGTGCCCTGCCGGATACAGCCGAATATAACAAGTGTTGACATTGTGTGCACATCGTCCTTCTTCCGAGTTCCCGCTGACAGCTTTGGCTTCTAAGCTTGTCCTGATGCAGAAAGTCGTTGGGCAAAACCAAGTAACCAGTCTGTTATCACTGTGCGAACACAGAGTAGGTCCCCCCTATCCTGTGACGCCCTGCTGACAGACTGTCGCTGTCAGGCACGCCGTCCCCAGATGAACAGTGCTGTGAACAGTGCCAAGTACGGACCCGGGATACGCGGGATCCTGTGTCAGAACGGCTCCTTTGACTTCTGGCCCGAGTAGGTTCCCGCCAGTTTTACTCGGGCCAACTCTCCTACTCGAACGGATATAACTTGCTTGATATTTCCTTCTGGTCATCTTTTCGTAAGACCGAGTAGCAGTCGACCGGGTAGCAAGTACCGGGTAGGCGGCTACTCGACCAAACTTCTCTTCTGACTGTTGCCTTTACCACTTGCCTTTACCCTACTCGGAGGTAACCCCCCGACACTACCACATGTTGTTAACTAGAAGAATACCCCGCGCGTTGCAGCGGGTATCTCTTTAAAAAAATCTATAAAAGAAATGGGTATAAGGTGTATGAAATATTCCATTATCAAGATTGACTTGATCACATAATCGATAAACTAAATTTAATTTGCGTATAATTATTGTATATTTTGAGAAATAAATATTAGTGACATTGGATAATTATATGGTTAAAGAAAAATGGCATGTTATGTGGATGAAATATGTAATATCACAATTCTTAGTGGAGATGACATGGATAATTGATTGGCTAAAATTGTGGGTGATGTGGATAGCTTGCATGTTGAGATAGAAAAATCATAAATGCGTCTTAGTGGGGTTTTGTCTTATAAGAAGTATAGATAGATAGAACTGTGATAGTCCTTATTCTAAAGGTAAAGTCACCATAGCTTATTTCACAATTCCGCCCTATTGCACTTTGCAATGTGATTTACAAAATATGCTCAAAGGTGATTGCAAATCGTTTACGTCTAATTTTGGATGAAATTATCTCCGAGGAGCGATCAGATCTTGTGCAAGGTAGATTAATAACATATAATATACTCATTGCCTATGAAAGTATTCATAGTACGAAAAAGAAGAGAGGGGAGGCTTCTTTTTGTGCGGCCAAATTGGACATGATGAAAGGTTATGATCGTGTCGAATGGCCTTATCTTGGAAGTATTCTAAGAGCTTTGGGCTTCTCAGAAAACTGGATTACACCGATAATGAAATGTGTTTCTTCTATGAGCCTAGAAGTCAAAGAGAATGGTGAACTTCTTCCACAATTCTTACCATCTAGGGGAATATGTCAAGGTGATCCCATCTCACCTTACTTATTTTTTATTTGTGGAAAGGGTTTTTCTTGTCTTTGAAGAATTGTGATGTTGGCTGGGTGGACAAGGCTTAAGGGTCAGTTATAAATCTCCATGGATTTCACATTTATTATTTGTTGACGATAGGTTGGTGTTCTTGAAAGCGGATGTGAGAAGTGCAAGGCGCCTTGACGATATTTTATCCATCTATGCTCAAGGTTCTGGGAAATGTGTAAACAAGCATAAAAGCTATACCTTTTTCATACCAAATTGCCTCCTCCCTGTCTGAGTGATGATTAGGAATATTCTTGGCATTGATCGTGAAGCTCTTTCAGAAAAATACTTGGGACTGCCAACTGTTGTGCATCGTCTTACGGACCGTAGTTTTGTTCATATAGTGGAAAGGGCAAGATCGTGTGTACAAGGTTGGTGTGAAAAATTGGTTTCCTATGGTGAAAAGGAGCCTCTTTTAAAATCAGTGATTCGGTCTCTACCAACCTACTCTATGAGTTGCTTTAAACTCACTAAGGGGTTGTGATCCAAATTAAAGACGATTGTGTCTAAATAATATTGGTGGAGTGGACCACTCGATAAGAGAGTTATACATTGGCAAGCTTGGGATAAGATGGCGGTGCCAAAATGTGAACGGAGGACTAGGCTTTCGGGATTTCGAACTCTTAAATGATGCAATGCTAGGTAAACAAGCATGGCGAATACTAGAAAATCCGAACAGACTATGTGCTAAAGTTTTAAAAGGGAGATACCTCCTGAATGGTGAATTCTTATCGGCTGGATGCCCTTCAAGTTCTTCGAGAACTTGGAAATCTATTATGTGTGAGAGAGATGCACTTAGTAAGGGCTTGATCCGTCGAATTCGGGATGGTTTTTCGACATCCGTATGGAATGATAATTGGATTCCTAATATGCCATCCTTCAAGCCTACGGGTCGTCTGAAGGATGATGCAGACACACCCATGTTGGTGTCAAATTTATTGGATGCTAGTGGAAACTGGAACGAAACAAAAATCAGGAAATATATGTTTACCATAGATACTAATGCAATTTTGTGTATCCCGAGACTGAGAGGAACTTCATATGACATTTGGTCTTGGGGAGAGGAGAAGTGTGGAATTTATTCAGTTCGGTCTGCATACCATCTATTGGTCAGAAACTCGGGTCTAAATGACAATGCTGAATGCTCGAGCTATGACAGTGGTTGTATATGGAAGAAACTTTGGAAATTAAAGGTGGTGCCAAAGATAAAGGTTTTTTGGTGGCGGCTGGCGCGTTGTCAAATACCTGCTTCCTTGTTTTAGTGAACTATCAAGGCGGCATGTGATGGAAAACACAACTTGCAAACTTTGTGGTTGCGGGGAAGAAAACATGTACCATGCTTTGATTGCATGTGAGCATGAGAAATTGTTTTGGTTAGCTGTGCGGGAACAGAGTGATATCAATCTCCCTCGGTTATATCCTCGTTCCTAGGCCTCAGACTTTACAATGGACGAAAGCACATCAAATAAACGGAAGGAAGTATGCGTGACCTTAATGTGGTGTATTTGGTCTAGCAGAAATCGGTTTGTGCATGGAGAAGAAAATACCAACCAAGTAGATATCTTGTGTTGGTCGACGAGCTAGTTTCGAGCTTGGAATTACCGGCTGAGTCATCAGTCCCGAAGGCTCGGAAATCCAAATGGTATTCGCCACCTTCTGGATGGGTAACAATGAATATTGATGGGTCTTTGGACCTGGAGAATAGAGTGGCTGGATCGGGATATATTATCCGTGATAGCGATGGTGGATTGATTGAAGGAGGTTGCCATCATCATCGGGCAGTTATGGATCCATTTATATCTGAATTATTCGCACTGAGAGGCGAGATGGAGGCGGCATCGCAATTTTTTTATATCTCAGGTCATAATACGGACAGATTGTGGCTCACTTGTGTCGCTATGGCGGGACTCAAGAAGTGTGCGGATGGAGGGTTTTATCCTGCATGAACTCAAAGACCTGAGCCTCTCGTTCCAGGCATTCAAGCTTCTTAATTTAGTTTGTGACACAAATTTTGCAGCTCATACTTGTGCAAAAGAAGCTCCTAGCATAGGTCCTTTATGCTTTGATGTAACCCCTGGTTTCCTGCTTAGAATCATTCAAGCAGATTGTATCGCTGAAACTTCTGTTTAAATATAGTGGATTACAAGTTCAAAAAAATCAGTGATGTGTCCAAAATGAACTATTTAGTCACTTAACTCCAAAATAAATATTCCCTGCTACTAAACTTGTCCCGTACGCTCACGTATTAGGCCCCATTATGACAGGGTGAACGATCGTAGGGGTGATTTTTTCATACAAGCAGGGGTTTGATACGTCATAAACGTATCCCTAATTTATGATGCTCCATGATCATATTATGCCAATTGCTACATGTTTTCTCCCTTATTTATAGCATTTCCATACGTTTTCCGGGACTAACCTACCAAGATGCCCAGAGCCAGTTCCCTGATTTCTACTATTTTTTAGTTTCAGAAAAGTTGTTCTGGAAATATTCTCGGAATTGGAAAATTCGAAACCCGGAAGTCCTATTTTCCCGGAAGCATCTAGAAGACCGAAGAGGAGTCGAAGAGGGGCAGCTGGGGGCCCACACCATGGGCTGGCGCGGCCCCCCTGGCCGCGCCAGTTAGGGGTGTGGGTCCCCTGGAGCTCCACTGTCTTTGCCCTTTCGCCTATTTAAGCCCCCCGGATGGAAAACCCTAAGTACCTGATCAAAATCCCCGAAAAAGTTCCGCAGCCGCCGTCAACTCTAGATCAGGAGGGTTCTGGAGCTGTTTTCCGGCACCCTGCCGGAGAGGAAATCATCACCGGAGGCTTCTACATCACCATGCCTGCCTCCGGAGTGATGCGTGAGTAGTTCATCCCTAGACTACGGGTCCATAGCAGTAGCTAGATGGTTGTCTCCTCCTCATATGACTCCATGTTTAGATCTCGTGAGCTGCCTATCATGATCGAGATTGATCTTATGTAATTCTATATGCTGTGTTTGCTGGGATCCGATGAATATTGACCTTATGCCAAGTTGATTATAGTCTTTATTGCATATGTTATTTGTGATCTTGCGTGATTTCCGTTGCTATTTGTTGCTCTGGCCAAGTAGTTGCTAGTGACTGCAAGAGGGGGTATTTATGCTTGATAGTGGGTTCATGCCTCCTTGTTGCCTTGCTCGAGTGACAGAAACATGAAGGGGGAGGATGTGATGTTGCCATTAGGGAGAAAACAGCGGTGAGAGTACCCACGTGTATAATCATTGCTTACATTACATACTTTGTTTAATGCAATTATCTATTGCTTGCAACTTAATACCTAAGGGGGTTCGGATGATAACCTGAGGGTGGATTATTAGTCATAGATGCCGATGGATGTCAGTCTATGTATCTTGTTGTAATGCTCGCACTAAATATCATAGTAATCATCATGTTATAATGTGCACTACGGTGCAACCTTTATTTGTCAATTGCCCAGCTGTAATTTGTTCACCCAGCATGCTATATTTTATGGAGAGACACCACTAGTGAAACTATGAACCCGGGTCCATTTTCCACACTATTAAACAAACCACAACAATTTCCTGCTCTCTTTAATTTCTGCAAGCATTCAACTGTTTTCCACACTATACGTCTAATCTTTCTTTTCAGCAAGACTGGTGAGATTGACAACCACACTGTACCGTTGGGGAAAAGTATTTTGGTTGTGTTGTGTGCTGGTTCCACGTTGTTTCTGACACCGGTGAAGCGCCAGCACCACCGTCAGTGGCATCAACCTTCCGAAGTTCCTCTTTCTCCTACTTGATTGATAGCCCTGGTTCTTAACTAAGGGGAAACTCCTACGGTTGTGCTCATCACACCCTCCTCTTGGGGTATCCCAACAACACATATCAAGGATTTTTCTGGCGCCGTTGCCGGGGAGGTGGAAGTCTTCTGGCAAGGGGAGTCCCTCACTCTCAACCTCTTTATTTTATTTATTGTCTTGTTTTTTTTTGTATTATTTTTATTCTCTATATTGAAAACACAAAAAAAATAGTTTACTTTATAGTTGTTATTTATTTGCTTGCTATTATTCTTCTAAAATGAGTTCCTTTGAGAATACTAAGTTGTGTGACTTCACTAGCACAAACAACAATGGTTTTATTTGCACACCTATTGCTCCACCTGCTCCTACTGCTGCTTTCTATGAGATTAAGCATGCTTTATTAAATCTTGTGATGAAAGGGCAATTTTCTGGTATTAGTACTGATGCTGCTGCTACCCACTCTAATAATCTTGTTGAACTATGTGAGATGCAAAAATATAAAGATGTGGATGGAGATATTATTAAACTTAAATTATTTCCTTTCTCTTTGAGATGAAGTCTTTGCCTAGAAATAGTATTGATTCATGGACTGAGTGTAAATATGCTTTCATTGGAAAATATTATCCTCCTGCTAAGATTATATCCCTAAGAAATGACATAATGAATTTTAAACAATTTGATAATGAACATGTTACTAAAGCTTGGTAAAGAATGAAAACTATGGTGAAGAATTGTCCCACTCATGGACTGACTACTTGGATGATTATACAAACTTTTTATGCAGGGCTGAATTTTTTCTCAAGGAACCTATTGGATTCAGTTGCTGGAGGTACCTTTATGTCCATCACTTTGGGCAATGCAACAAATCTTCTTGATGATATGATGATAAATTATTCAGAGTGGCACAATGAGAGAGCTCCACAAGGTAAGAAGGTAAATTCTGTTGAGGAAACCTCCTCTTTGAGTGAAAGGCTTGATGCTATTATGTCTATGCTTGTTAATGGTAAAGCTCAAGTTGATCCAAATAATGTTCCTTTATCCTCTTTAGTTGCTCAAGAAGAGCATGTTGATGTAAACTTTATTAGAAATAATAATTTTAACAACAATGCTTATAGAAATAATTTTGGTGGAAACAATTATAAGACCTATCCTCCTAATAATGGTTATGGTAATTCCTATGGAAACTCCTACAATAATAATAAAATCTCTACCTATGATCTTGAAAACATGCTTAGAGAATTTATTAGCACACAAACTGCTTTTAATAAATCTGTTGAGGAAAAGCTTGGTAAAATAGATGTTCTTGCCTCTAAAGTAGATAGCCTTGCTATTGATGTTGATTTTCTAAAACTGGAGGTTTTGCCACAAGATGTTAAAAAAAACTTTGAATTCCATCCAAGTTCAAATAGATAATAATGTTAGATTGATATCTGAATTACATGCTAGGTGGAAAAAAGAAGATGAATTTGCTAGAAAGAATAATATTGCTAGAGTTTGTACTATTACAACCACTAGTAAAACTGAAGTTCGAAGTGCTAGTAAACCTCTTATTATCAATGGTAAAGTAGTTGGTGTTAATAAGGTCCATACTCCTTTGGTGAAACGTGCTAAATTGCCTCAAACTGTTGAAACTATTTCTGATGAAAGTGCTGAAATTTTTAGAGATATAGGAGATAATGGTTCTATTACTTTTGATGATAATAATATTGATTTTGATGATTGCAATATCTCTGAAGTTATTATGTTTCTACAAAATCTTGCTATAAGTCCCAATGCTAGTGCCATGAATATGGCCTTTACTAAACATATTACCAATGCTCTCATGAAAGTTAGGGAAGAAAAGTTGAAACTTGAGACATCTGTCCCTAGTAAATTAGATGATGGTTGGGACCTATCATTAATATAAAAGTAAATGATTTTGATTGCAATGGTTTGTGTGATCTTGGTGCTAGTATCTCTGTTATGCCTCAAAAGCTCTATGATATTCTTGATTTACCACCACTAGAACACTGTTATTTGGATGTTCATCTTGCTGATAATGCTAAGAAGAAATCTCTTGGTAGAATTGATGATGTTCTCATTGTGGTTAATAATAACCTTGACCCTGTTGATTTTTTTGTTATGAATATTGATTGCAATGTGTCTTGTTCTATTGTTTTGGGAAGACCTTTTCTTAGAACTGTTGATGTTGTTATCGACATGAAAGAGGGGAGTATTAAATATCAATTTCCCCTCAAGAAAGGTTTGGAACATTTTCCTATAAACAAGATGAAGCTACCCTTTGACTCTATTATTAGAGAAAAATATGATGTTGATGCTTCTTCACTTGAAAATACTTGAGTTGCCCTTTTATGCCTAGCTGAAAGGCGTTAAAGAAAAGCGCTACCAGGAGACAACCCGTTCTATTTCTCTGTTTTCATTCTGTTTTTCTTTGTTTTCTTTGGTGTGCTTTGCACCTGGGTGTTGTCTATTTCCTTAGCAAACCCTCTGTATCTTTTCTTTTGTGTTTTTGTTGAGCCAAGTAAAGCCTCTAGTGGAAAGTTGACACTATATTTTGGATTTCTGTGCACAAAACAGATTTCTGCTGTCCACTTTTAATTCCGTTAAAAATCACATAAAATTCAAAATGACCCGATCTTTTTTTGCTTAATCCTGAGTTATATATGCAACTTTTCTTAGTTGATCACTTTTTGATTTCAGAAACATAAGATTTTCAAAAAAATCGATCTCTGCCTGTTATTCTGTTTTGACAGAGTTGTGCCATTTATCGCATTTGCATCTTAATCTCTTTCTTTTGGTGTTCTTTTGAGAAAAAGAGTTTTGAAAATAAGTTGATGGTAGATAATGTATTTTTTATTGCTAGTCTTGTGTTTAAACTGAACCATGTGAGTTTATTATTTCGACTGCACTAACGTTGCTAATGAAGATTGTGAGAATTTTGATGTGAAGGAAGTTTTCAAAGGTCAAGAGAAGAGGATGATATGATGTGATCAAGAAGAGTGAAAAGTATAAGCTTGGGGATGCCCCGGTGGTACATCCTAGCAAATTCCAAGAAGACTCAAGCGTCTAATCTTAGGGATTCCCAAGGCATCCCCTTCTTCATCAACAAATTATCAGGTCACTTCTAGTGAAACTATATTTTTATTCGTTTGCATCTTATGTGCTTTACTTGGAGCGTCTTTTATTCTTGTTTTCAGTTTTCTTTTGCTTTTGATTTAAGTTTGTTTTACTTTCATAATAAGCTTGGTTGGACCCCAGCATTCTTTTATTGGCGAGTGACACGCTCCGTTTTTTCATGAGAATATGTTGTATTCTTAGTCTCTGTCTCGCTGCTGCATTTACTTAGCTCCTGTTTTGCATGCATCTCTTATCAGAGCCGTTAGTTTTAGTAGTAGTATTTTAGTACTCTCATGTTTGCTTGATGTATCATAAATAGTATTTTTGTTAAAGCATGTTTTGTATGATGCTTGTTGGGAGAAAGAAAATTGTTGCTTGAAGTAGAAACTATAACAGTACTAGTAGAAGCTTGTATGGACTGTGGCTAGAATTTTTTCATGCCATGCTAAATGTTATTTTAGTTTTAAAGCCTTGTGGTTATTGAGTATAATGATTAGCCTCAAATAGCTGAGAGTGTTTAATATGTATTGAAATATTCATGAGTTGTTCTTGTCATAGTAAAGCATCAATATATGGTATTCTCTTTCGAATGTTTTATTTGGTTAACTTGGCACATTCTCACACCATGTTTATGACTACAAACCAGTCATGAATAGCATCCATGACCACTTAGTTTTTTAACCTGCAATACTGCTTATGTTTTAATTAATGATGCTTATGTCGCTATGCATGATTATGGCTCTTATGCTCTCTTGATTTGTCGCTCCCAGTCTTTTGCTAGCCTCCACCTGTACTGAGTATGAGCTCTACTCGTGCATCCAAACTCCCTTAAACCAAAGTTTTTACATTGTGTCCATCATACCTACCTACATGTGGTATTTAACTGCCATTCCAAAGTAAATTGCTCATGTGTTACCTTTAAAAAACCTTCAAAATTATTCCTGCTTTTCGTTCTTGTTTTTGCTCATGAGGACGTCAATAGAGAATATTTATCTCACTTGTTGAATGGATTTCACACCCTGGACTAATGGCTTCATCCTCTTATCCAAATGATAGAAGAGCTGGCAGCGGGGTGCCCAACCCCAAATTAATACGAAGAAATTCTCTTCACTATTTTTGCCCCTGATCATATCAGTCAAAGCATAATTGTGTAAATAAAAGAGAAAGAGGGATGGACTTCTAAACCAGTTGCGTCCTTCACCATGGGAGCCTCTCTTGTGAATCCAGTTGGCTTGTGACGTACTGTATTGTCTGTTTACCATTCGTTGACACTAGCATACACCTCTCCTAAAATATAGACATTCCTCCACAAACGTCAAACTTTTAATACCTTTGTTTAATAAAATGAAAACCTCTAGCACATGAGTGATCCCTGCTTCCCTCTGCGAAGGGCCTTTCTTTTACTTTTATGTTGAGTCTCCATCTTCTAACTTTATGCACAATTGAGAGAGCATTTTTGCCATTCTAAGTTTTATGTGCATTTGTCCCATAAACATCAATAGTTACTTCATGATGTGCTATCATTTGTTCTTAAATTATTTGTTCTAGTCTTCCTCTTGAACTTTGAAAGTGTCCTGACATTTATGTTTTGTCCCCCTCTTAAGGACTAGCGAAATACCACTGTGCTATGCTTCCTCTATACCTGAAACAAACATTTACCTCTCTTTGCATTATTATTCATGATCCTTTATTTCAGTTACTCTTCGTGATGCAAAGTAATTGCTATGCTTTATTATTAAAGTTATATTTATCATGCCTGTATTTAAAGTTTTATGATCTCAGCGTGCATATGCTTTTACATTAGATTGATCAAGTTTATGTTAGTAGCATGTCACCTCAGAAGTTATTGTTTTATCGTTTACCTACTCGAGGACGAGTAGGAACTAAGCTTGGGGATGCTTTATACGTCATAAGTGTATCCCTAATTTCTGATGCTCCATGATCATATTATGCCAATTGCTACATGTTTTCTCCCTTATTTATAGCATTTTCATACGTTTTCCGGGATTAATCTATTAACAAGATGCCCAGAGCCAGTTCCCTGTTTTCTGTTGTTTTTTAGTTTCAGAAAAGTTGTTCTGTAAGTATTCTCGGAATTGGAAAATTCGAAGCCCAGAAGTCCTATTTTCCCCGGAAGCATCCAGAAGACCGAAGAGGAGCCGAAGAGGGGTAGCAGGGGGCCAACACCATGGGCTAGCGCGGGTCCCCCTAGCCACGCCAGCTAGTGGTGTGGGGCCCCTAGAGCTCCACCGCCTTTGCCCTTTCACCTATTTAAGCCCCCCGGGTGGAAAACCCTAAGTACCTGATCAAAATCCCCGAAAAAGTTCCGCAATCGCCGTCACCGTCAACCCTAGATCAGGAGGGTTCTGGAGCTGTTTTTCGGCACCCTGTCGGAGAGGAAATCATCACCGGGGGCTTCTACGTCACCATGCCTGCCTCCGGAGTGATGCGTGAGTAGTTCATCCCTGAACTACGGGTCCATAGCAGTAGCAAGATGGTTGTCTCCTCCTTATATGCCTCCATGTTTAGATCTCGTGAGCTGCCTATCATGATCGAGATTGATCTTATGTAATTCTATATGTTGTGTTTGCTGGGATCTGATAAATATTGACCTTATGCCAAGTTGATTATAGTCTTTATTGCATATGTTATTTGTGATCTTGCATGCTTTCCGTTGCTAGTGGTTGCTCTGGCCAAGTAGTTGCTAGTGACTCCAAGAGGGAGTATTTATTCATGATAGTGGGTTCATGCCTCCTTGTTGCCTTGCTCGAGTGACAGAAACGTGAAGGGGGAGGATGTGATGTTGCCATTAGGGAGAAAACAGCGGTGAGAGTGCCCGCGTGTATAATCATTGCTTACATTACACACTTTGTTTAATGCAATTATCTGTTGCTTGCAACTTGATACCTAAGGGGGTTCGGATGATAACCTGAGGGTGGATTATTACTCATAGATGCAGATGGATGTCGGTCTATGTATCTTGTTGTAATGCCCGCACTAAATATCATAGTAATCATCATGTTTTAATGTGCACTATGTTGCAACCTTTATTTGTCAATTGCTCAGCTGTAATTTGTTCACCCAACATGCTATCTTTTATGGAGAGACACCACTAGTGAAACTATGAACCCTGGTCCATTTTCCACACTGTTAAACAAACCACAACAATTTCCTGCTCTCTTTACTTTCTGCAAGCATTCAACTATTTTCCACACTATACGTCTAATCTTTGTTTTCATCAAGACCGGTGAGATTGACAACCTCACTGTACCGTTGGGGCAAAGTATTTTGGTTGTGTTGTGTGCAGGTTCCACGTTGTTGCTGACACCGGTGTAGAATCAGCACCACCATCAGTGGCATCAACCTTCCGAAGGTCCTCTTTCTCCTATTGGATTGATAACCCTGGTTCTTAACTAAGGGGAAAACTCCTACCGCTGTGCTCATCACACCCTCCTCTTGGGGTATCCCAACAACACATAGCATGGTTCCGCAAAATGGACAGATGATTAGAGACGCTCCAAATCAATCAAAACTCCTCAATCTCTTCCCTAACCCTAGTTTCTTTGTGTGCGACAAATTGCCATGTCCGCCAGTGGCAGCTCGAGCGGAGGCGCCGTCCGACGACGACTTGCTTCCCCCTCCCTCCCCCTTCCCCATGGCGCCGACTCGAATGGTGGCAGTAGCTCGAGAGGAGGCGTCATATTTCTCTTCACTCTAGTGCATGATTGTTTCCAACTCCGGCTCCAGCTCGAATGATGGCGGTAGCTCGAGCGGAGGTGTCGGCTTGCTCTCCTGCTCTGGTGCGTGCTCTCCCCCTCCCAACGGATAGTATGGGCACATAGAGGGCGGTGAGATACTTCCATTTTTTAGTACTTTTTCGATTTAGGCTTCACACAAAGGTAAAATCTCGAGATATACAACTACAATGAAATTATCTATATGACAAGGACTACACTAAGTAAGATACAAACACAAAGTGAAGATAAAGGATGGAAGGAGCCGATAGCGGAAGCACGCGGATACAAGGATTTACTCCCGAGTTCCTCCTTTTAAGGGGGGTATGTCTCGTTGGAGGGGTGTGAGTTTCACCACTAATGCCTACTCAACACCACAAAGGCCTCGACACATTCTCTGATGAACTTCGCCACAAAGGCCTAGTTCATCTTCCACTATGGAATCATTCAAGGCGGAAACCGGAGCCTTTACAATAAGCTTGAGGCATACACCCACAACTGAATTGTGGGCTCTCAAGAACACCAAGAATCTGCTACAAACAACAAGTGAGTAACAATGTATTCTAGGTTTTCCACAAGGAAACCCTTGACACAAATCTCTCAAGTGAATGAGGCCGAAAAGAACTGCTTGGTTAAGATTTAGATCGGGGCCTTGTCCTTCAATTCTTCGAAGATCAATGAGTTTTGGTGGAGGGATTGGGAGAAATCTAGCGTTTAGTGAGCTCAATTAATGGTGCATTAAATGTTGGATGAGCTAACCCTTTGGGGAAGAAGGAGAGGAGTATTTATACCCCTCTCCAATTCTAGTCATTGCAGGGTCACGTACCTCGGAGTCACCGGCCTAGAGGGGCCAGAGACTTGCAAGATTCTAGGGAGACTCCGGGGTGTCTCCGGACTGGGAATTTGTCTCTTCCAACTTCGAGAATTTTCAGAAGGCCAGAGTCTCCGGGAGACTCCAAGGACACTCCGGACAGGGCATCTGTCTTGTTCACCAAAAACACCATGAAGGGGGGGCGAAGTCTCCGAGCATACTCCGGGGAGACTCCGGACAGGGCCTCTACGAGAAATCACCAAGAAGCAACCTAGCTTCAGTGAGGAAGACCGGAGTTTCCGGGGGGAAGATTTTGGTCCTGGCACACCAGAGTCTCCGGTCAAGGAGACCGGAGTCTCCGGCTTGAAAACTTCAGAGAGGAAGAATGTTTCTCTTCTTTGCTATTTGTAAGCCATGATTTAATGTTGGTATAACCTAACCACCTGTAGCACTTGGAACAAGGTTAGGTGATCACCCGTGTTGTTATCTAACACTCAAAACAAAATAGGGAGAACACAAAATGTTCTTTCAATCTCCCCTTTTTTGGTGTTAGATGACAACACTAGGATTTGCAAAGATAAAGCATAGATACAATGAATATCATGTTTCAAGGGATAGAATGGCTCCCCCTAAATGTGTACCCTAAATATTTTCCCAAGAATATGTAATTCATGCATGTCTCATCATCTAGGTCTACCAGATCCATAACATAAGTCAGTTAAAGCAGATTAAGTTATTGCGCTCTCGTGTGTTCCACCGCAAGAAAGAATAAGTATTATGCTCTGTTTATTTGACCAGGTTCTTCCATCCAACATGTCGTTAAAAAATTTGTTGACCTTTGATTTCCTTCTCTTATGTAAGGCCTGGGAACAATAGACACTGCAACAGAATTTTTTAAAAAAATTGGCTTGTTCTGGTTATACGTTGAATGGTGATGATACTCTCTCGGGAAAGAACGATAAGTACTCCAAGGCGCAAATTTTTCAAAGAAAACAAATATGAAAATAAGTTTGGATGTAGTAAGTGATGTATACAACAAAATTACAAATATAACATTGTGAACTTAATTGGACC
Organism: Alopecurus myosuroides; assembly: GCA_028641055.1. Taxonomy (NCBI): domain Eukaryota; kingdom Viridiplantae; phylum Streptophyta; class Magnoliopsida; order Poales; family Poaceae; genus Alopecurus; species Alopecurus myosuroides. Next base: position 315,984,817 of record CM054061.1, read on the forward strand.
AGAACCAATGGGACAACCGATTCCAATCTAGATGAAACGCACCAATAGTTCTTAGGGAATTTACTCGACTAGGAATCACAACGAACTACTTCTAGACTAGGAGATCTCTAGAACCCTAAACATCATTATCTCACAAGATTACTCGAGGGTGAGAGATTGAATGGGTTACCGGAGCTCATCGTTGTGGAGAAGGAGTTGGGTGCGATCCCTGGGCTTCCTCCGGCGTGATTGGAGCACTCGATCGCCGGAGAGAACCCTCCCCGGCGAATGGAAGACTTGGCGGTAGCGAGATCCGGTGTGGGGAGAGAATGAGGGAGAGAGGAGGTAAATGGGTAACTCCCTCTCCCAGATCCGTATTTAACCCCAAGGATTTACAACGCAGCGGTAGTACCGCTATGCTCAGCGGTAGTACCGCCCACCTGGGGCTACTGGAACCGAGAGGTAGTACCACTCCTGGGGTCTGTGCTGGGAACGAGCCCCTGCATCGGTAGTACCATGCACGGTCACCGGTAGTACAGTGCGCTGGGTACTACTGTCAGTTACAACGTTATTACCGCTAGCCGGGTTCTTCCTTTCGCCAAGAGATCAAAGTGATTCAGATTTTCGGAGGAGAAAATATCTAAGGGGGGAAACATTGGGCTTGGGATAAGAACTCAAACTGAGATGGTACTACACACTCAAACTTTCGCAAGGAAGACAAAATTAGAATAAGGAAAAGAGAGAGTGTGTTTCCCAAACAACAACAACGACTCACAAAACACTAAGAGAGAAGGAAAAACACAACGAATAACACCACATAAGAACCAAACAAGAACCAACTCTTCAAGAGAAGAGGTTGGTTGGCTAAGCCACCATGTAAGAGAACATGGTATGTCACAGTGAAGATATATCATGGGTACATTGCCAATTCTCGATATTGAAGCTCACAGTTCAACATTAGAAAAAGAGAGATAACAATGATTTTTTTGCTTTGGGCATAATGGGAGGAGGGAGAACCCAATGTGTTAGGATAACACTCCCCCTATGTCCATGCCTACACCTAAACCCAAACATGTTTCAACTAAAGGGGTGTGTGCAAAATACTTAAGAAAAACTCCTAGAATCAATGATGTTTATTTCATTCCTAAAGAACATGAATCTTGCATTGTCGAGTGGCTTCGTGAAGATATCCACGAGATTGTCCTTGGTAGGCACATAAGCTAGTGCAATATCACCTCTTTCCACATGGTCTCGGATGAAATGATGGTGAATCTCAATATGCTTCGTTCTTGTGTGTTGCACGGGGTTGTAGGCGATCTTGATGGCACTTTCATTGTCACACATGAGAGGCACCTTATCCAAATGAACGTCATATTCCTTGAGATTTCGCCTCATCCATATAATTTGGGTGCAAGCACTTGCAGCGGCCACGTACTCGACTTCGGCGGTGGAGAGAGATATGAAATTTTGCTTCTTGGAAGACCAACTCACCAAGGACATACCAAGGAATTGGAAAGCCCCGGTAGTGGACTTCCTATCATCTTGATCACCGGCCCAATCAGAATCCGTGTAACCCTTGAGAGAGCTTTGGGTACCACAAAACAAACCCTGAGGTATGAACCAAATACCGAAAGGTCCTATGGACCACCACTAAGTGGCTTTCCGTAGGAGCCGCTTGATACCTTGGACACACACCTACACTCAAAACGATATCGGGCCTAGATGCACAAAGATAAAGCAAAGAACCAATCATAGAACGATACAACTTTTGGTCCACATCTTTACCATCCGAGGTTCACTTGAGGTGGCACTTGAATTGCATGGGAGATGGCTTTATCGTAGCACCTTGGAAATTAAACCTCTTGAGAATGTCTTGGGTATACTTGGCTTGAGAAATGAAAGTCCCACGAGCCAATTGCTTGATCTCAAAGCCAAGGAAGAATTTAAGCTCTCCCATAATGGACATCTCAAACCTGTCAGTCATAAGCTTTGAGAACTCATTATTGAAAGCTTGGTTAGTTGAGCCAAAGATGATATCGTCCGCATAGAGTTGGCATATGAAAAGCTCTCCCTTTACTCTCTTTGTGAAGAGAGTGATGTCGATCTTCCCAACTTCAAAACCACGGTCATCCAACAACTCTCTAAGGTGCTCATACCACGCACGTGGTGCTTGTTTAAGTCAATAGAGCGCCTTATCGAGCTTGTAGACATGGTTAGTAAAGTTTAGGTTCTCGAACCCCGGAGGTTGCTTAACATATACCTCCTATTTGAGTGGACCATTCAAGAAAGCACTTTTGACATCCATTTGTTGCAATTTGAAATTATGTGAAGATGCATATGAAAGAAGGATACAGATGGACTCAAGGCGAGCCACGGGAGCATAGGTTTCATCAAAGTCAATGCCTTCAACTTGAGTGTAACCTTGAGATACCAATCTTGCCTTGTTCCTTATAACAATTCCATGCTCATCTTGCTTGTTCTTGAATATCCACTTAGTGCCAATAACATTGTGGCAATCTTTGGGCTTCTCAACTAATCTCCAAACCTTGTTGCACTCAGAGTTATTGAGCTCATAATGCATAGCTTCAACCCAATCAGAGTCCTCAAGAGCTTCAAACACTTTCTTTGGTTCCACCATAGATATGTGAGCTTGATGTTCACTAAAATGAGCTAATTTCCTTCTTGTGGATCTTCTATTTTGAACATCTTCTAACACTTTGTTGTCTTGGGCATCAATTTGCTTCAAAGCTCTTCTTATCCTTCTAGCACGATGGGCTTCGATCTCTTCCTTATTACAAGGAGGAATCTCTTGATCATTTAGGTCCCCGTCTTGACCAACTTGGCCTTGATCATCATCATCATCATCATCATTTGCTTCAACTTGGGGAGAAGAGGAAGAGGATGCTTGATCTTGGCCTTGACCTTGACTAGCATGAAAGATAGGAGTGGTTGCATCTTGCGTAGTAACTTGGTCAATAAGAGGAGGGTCTTCAACATGTTCTTGGTTAGGTGCATCACTTGGCTCCTTGGCTTGTTATTCTAATGTAGAGGTGGGATCCACTTGAGTAGACCATAGTCCTTCTCGAGTCGCCATAAGGTGTCCCTCAATGGGGCGGAAAAATCCCACACCCATCCTTCCTATGGCTTCTTGAGGCATTTCAACATCTACATTAGAAACATGAAATTTCTCCACTTGGGAGCCATCATTTTCCTCAAAAACCACACTACAAGATTCTATGATAATCCGTGAGGCTTTGTCAAAGACTCTATAAGTGTGGGATTCGGCACCGTAACCAAAAAATATACCCTCAATAGTTTGGGATTGCAATTTAGACAACTAACACCTTTGATCAAATAAAAGCACTTACAACCGAATACACGGAAGTAGGAGACGTTGGGCTTGTTGCCGGTGAGGATCTCATATGGAGTATTATCCAAACCCTTACGGATGTAGAGGAGGTTGGAGGAGTGGCATGCGGTGGATACGGCCTCGGCCCATAAATATTGGGGAGAAGAATACCTCGCCAACATGGTCCTTTCCATATCCAAGAGAGTGCGATTCTTCCTTTTGGCAACACCATTTTGTTTAGGAGTGTAAGTGGAGGAGTATTGATGACGAATACCCTCGTCACTAAGGAATTTATTCCAAGTGTAGTTCTTGAACTCCGAACCATTGTCACTTCTAATAGCCATGATTAGCACATTGTGTTGACGTTGCACTTGGTTGGAGAAGTCGATGATGGTTTGTTGAGTCTCGCTCTTGCACTTGAAGAAATAAACCCAAGTGTATCTTGAATAATCATTGACAATCACCAAGCAATACTTATTGCCACCAATTGCTTCGGGCACGGCACCAAAGAGATCAACATGGAGAAGCTCCAAGATCCTCTTTGATGAGATAATAGTCTTGGCCTTGTGCGGAATATCATGCATCTTGCCTTCAACACAAGACCTACAAACGCTATCTTTGGAAAAGTAAGAATTTTCTTTTAGTCCGAGAATAAGGCCACCTTTGTGAAGACTTTGCAAAGTTCTCATGTTGACATGGGATAAGCGGCGATGCCACAACCACCCCACGTCCGCCTTTCTGAAAAGACACATTGATTGAGAGTTGGTAGACTTTGAAAAGTCCACCACGAACAACTCATTTTCAACATGTCCCACGTATGTGACGTCAAGAGTCTTGCTCCTCAAAACGACCACAATATCTTCATCAAAAAAGATGGAGAAACCCATCTTTCCAAGAGAACGGGGCCGAAAGTAAATTGAGACCAAGGGATTCGACAAGCATGGAGTTCCCGATAGCAATATAGGGTGCAATCACAACCTTGTTGAACCCCGATACCTTAGACGAGGACAAGTCTCCATAAGTGACGGTTGCTTGAATGTCATTTGGGCGCAACTCCGTCACAAGTTCTTTGCTTCCGGTCATATGGCTCGTGCATCCACTATCAATTATCCATTTAGATCCACCGGAAGCATAGTCCTGCAAGAGATCATTGACTAGAGTTAGGACCTGAGCAGGGTACCTTCATGTTAGCAACAAGGGTCTTTGGAACCCAAATGGTAGAGTCAATGTAACCCTCGATAGGACCGACATATTTAGCTTGCACAACACCATAATAATCAACATATAATAAATGGTGTGGATTGTTAGTTCCCGCAGAAATGCTACGAGTAGTGGAGTCCCTCATGACACCATCACTAGAGGCAACATTGTTAGCTTGAGCGGGAATGCTACGAGTAGTGTTATCCCTAATGACAATACCACTCGAAGCACCATTGTTGGCCTTCTTCTTGCTCTTCTTATTCTTGTTCTTCTTCTTGGAAACATAGACAAGACCTTGCTTGCCCACTTGTGGCCTTGGAGCACTCAATTGTGGTCTATCAACAACCACATGAGGTCTAGGGGCAACCACTTGTGGGGTAGAGACCACAACCTTCTCAACTTGAGGGACTTTGCCCTTGAGCCTTGCTAGCTCATCCTTCAACCTAGCATTTTCCTAAATAATATTTGCATGATCACAAGAATAAGTAGAGGTGCTAGGGTTGTTAAGTTGATTTTTAAGTTGTTCATGCAACTCTTTGAGGGAAGAGTGTTGACTCTCCAAATATTTGTGAACCTTGGTTAGCTTTTCAAACTCCCCGGTTAGTTTACCATGACCAACACCAAACTCAACCTTATCCTTTTTAGCCTTTTTATATTTAGCAATTGCAAGATCACTTTCCTTAGTGATATTAGAAACAAGTTCATTATGTGACTCTTCAATAGATTCAAGTTCCTCCTCAAGAGAAACTCTACCCTCATGTTCTTCCTCAAGAGTCATAGAGAGGGATGCTATATCATCTGCATCCCTTCTTCCAATCTCACCTTTCTTCTCAAGAGCTTCATGGGCCTCTCCCAATTGGCTCATGAGATGATCAAAGTACTTCTTGGTCTCCCCTTGTATGTTAGACATAAAACGTTCCAAAGAGAGAATTTCATCTTCTACTCTAAGACTAACATGATTTTCTAGTTCACTTGTGGTCTTAGAGTTGGGACAAGGTGATACCTCCGAGGCCTTATCCATGAGCACTTGGCATTTGGGTGAGGATGATTCGCATTGGGGGATTCAAAGAGATATGAAGATGATGGAGTATAAGCAATAGAAATAGCGGCCACTTCACTTGTGGTTTCTTCTTCATCGCTTCCGGAATCATACTCCCCTTGAGTCACTAGCACAAACTTGGTGGGGGACTTCTTTTTGAACGGTTTTTTCTTGAAGTGACGTTTCTTGTAACCAGCCTTGGACCTGTCCTTGCGAATGAGCTTGCCACCATAGAGTTCTCTATTTTCATAGGGACACTCCGCAATAAAATGGTGCATATCTTGAAAATTGAAGCAAGACCTCGCTCGTTGAGTCCCATCATTGCCATAGCGAGACTTGGTCTTCTCCTTCACATATGCCTTGGCCTTGGGAGAATTCCTCCAAAAAATTGCACGGTGCGAGCAATGATGTCTTTGAGCACAGGATCATATTCTTGATCCTTCAATGGAGCCAACTCCTCATGGAATTCTTCTTCATACTCAACCTCCCTTGACACAACCTTGGCCTTCAAAGCAACCAATGCTCCTTTTTGCATTCCTATGGCCCTAGCACGGTTGTCAAGAGAATTCTTGGTTTGCACTTGATAGGAGCACACCTCTTGCATAACTTGAGTTGAGGTCAAAGAAGCAAAGTCATGTCTTCCTTCAATTCTCTTCAAATCCATGGGCTCAAATGGCATAAGAGCAATCATGCACTTCCTCTTGATCCAAGCATCATCAATGTACTTGGCACCAACATTGTTGAATGCGGTGGCAAGAGTCTTGAGCCTTCGGTACATGTCTTTATGGCTCTCTCCTTCATGCATATAGAACCCTTCGGCCTCATTGCTCAAGGCATCATACCTATTCCTTTGCATGCTTTCATTGACCACGAACATGACGACAAGAGCGTCCCATGTTTCCTTGGCGGTGAAATATTGTTGAAGACGAGGCATGTGGTTAGGACCCACGGCTTGTTGAAGAATAGACAAGGCGGTGTGGCTGAGTTGACAATCTACGACTTTTCTTCTTGTCAAGTTCTTGGGGTCATGTGGCTTGTATCCAGTTCAAGTGACCCTCCAAAGTTCTATACAAGAAGAGTTCAAGTGAGTTTCCATGTAATATTTATATTCCCTAAAAGAGTATGCATCAATTTTAGGTGGATCTCCTCTAGGGATTATATCAGGATGTGGTACGGGAGGATCGGGAGAATAACGTCCTTTGACGGACTGATATTCTCCATCACCACTCGTACCATTTTCGGTGGTGTTTTCAGCGGAAGCATCTTTAGGTAGATCACCATCTAACCCTTTCTTGGTGCCCTCTGGGTTTTTGTCCGGAGGAGATGAGTCGGTGGCCTCCGGTCCCTTGGCTTTCATGAATTTCATCAAGACTTGACGCAATTCATCGATTTTGTTCTCCATGGATGAGGTCAATGAATTTTTCAACTCATTGAGATCATTCATAGATAAATGCACCTCAGAACCGGCGGTCTCCGTATCATCGACCATACTTAAACTCTTAGGCGGTTAAGCCCGATAGAAGAGCCGAGGCTCTGATACCAATTGAAAGTAAAGTATGGGCACCTAGAGGGGGGGTGAATAGGTGCTACGACCAATTTTAATTTTTCTTTCACAATTAGGCTTGACACAAAGGTAAATTATCTAGATGATGCAACTACGGTGAATTTACCTATATGACAAGGACAAGTACGATAACAATACAAGCAAGAGTAAAGGGGGAAGGGAACGAGGTAACCGATATGAACCACACAGAGACACGATGTATTCCCGAGTTCCTCCTTGTTTAGGGATTACGTCTCGTTGGAGGGGTGTGAGCTCGCCACGAAGGCCTACTCAACGCCACAAAGGCCTCACCCTATTCTCCGATGAACCCCGCCACAAAGGCCTAGTACATCTTCCACTATTGATCCCCTTTGAGGCGGGAATCGAATCCTTTACAAACAAGTGTGGGGCACACACCCACAACCAAATTGGGGGTTCCCAACAATCACCATTCACCAACAAGTGTAGCAATGTAGTCCAGGTTCTCCACAAGGAAACCCTAGACTAGATACCTCTAAAATATGAGGGGGAAATGAAGATCGTCTTGGTGAAGATGTAGATCGGGGTCTTCTCCTTCAATCCTCCAAGTATCAACAAGTTTGGGTGGAGGGATTGGGAGAAATCTAGCTTTTGGACGCTCAATAAATGCTTGTCTTCAATGCTGGTTCGAGAGACCTTTTGGAGAATAAGGGGATGGGGTATTTATAGCCCCCTCCCCAAACTAGTCGTTTGACCCTTTTTCGAGCCTGGCGGTACTACCGTTGGGGTCAGTGGTACTACCGCCACCTGGTAACCTAAGCGATACTGTAGCGACCCAGTGACCGGGTGCGAGCGGTACCACCTCGGAAGTACCGTGGTACTTCCAGCAGCGGTACTACTGCTAGTGCCCACCGGTACTACCGCTGGCCACTTCTTCGAAATAAATCGAAGTGACTGGCGGTAGTACTAGGGCACTACTGCTCTAGTACCGTAAACGTTACCGTGAGCAAAATCTCCCTGGCGCTACTTTGACCGATACTGCCAGCGGTACTACCGCTGGCGGTAGCGGTACCACCGCCTGGCAAGGCGTTGCTCCTCAACCAAGTTAGTCACAACGATACTACCGAACCAGTACCGCTGAAGTACCGCTGGATGCAGTAGCCAAGTTTACTCTGGCGGTACTGGGCGCGGTACTACCGCTTGCTGGGCAGAGCGGTACTACCGCTGAGGCGCCCGGTACTACCGCTGGACCAAGTTGGTTTTGGTGGCTTTGTCTTTAAACACTCTTCCCTTTTTGCGTCGAGATGATATTTCCTGAAATAACTTAGATGCACTGTTAGATACTTACTAGTGTTGTTATCAACTCCAAAACCAAAGAGAGATCAAAATTCAATGCACTTTCACTTGCACACACACCTACACTCAAAACGATAACGGGCCTAGATGCACAAAGGTAAAGCAAAGAACCAATCATAGAATGATATAACTTTTGGTCCACATCTTTACCATCTGGATTGCGCTTGAGGTGGCATTTAACTTTCATAGGGGATGGCTCCTCTTTTGAACCTCGTAAATTAAACCTCTTGAGCGTGTCTTGGGTATACTTGGCTTGAGAAATAAAAGTCCCACAAGCCAATTGCTAAATCTCAAAGCCAAGGAATAATTTGAGCTCTCCCATCATGGACATCTCAAACCCGTCAGTCATAAACTTTGAGAACTCATTATTGAAAGCTTGGTTAGTTGAGCCAAAGATAATATCGTCCACATAGAGTTGGCATACGAAAATCTCTCCCTTTACCCTATTTGTGAAGAGGGTGGAGTCGGTCTTCCCAACTTCAAAACCACATTCATCCAACAACTCTCTAAGGTGCTCATACAATGCACGTGGTGCTTGTTTAAGTCCATAGAGCGCCTTATCGAGCTTGTAGACATGATTAGGGAAGTTGAGGTTCTCGAACCCTGGAGGTTGCTTAACATGTACCTCCTATTTGAGTGTACCATATAAGAAAGCACTTTTGAAATCCATTTGTTGCAATTTGAAATTATGCAAAGATGCATATGCAAGAAGGATACGGATGAACTCAAGGCGAGCCATGGGAGCATAAGTTTCATCAAAGTCAATGCATTCCACTTGAGTGTAGCCTTGAGTCACCAATCGTGCCTTATTCCTTATGACAATGCCATACTCATCTTGCTTGTTCTTGAATATCCAGTTGGTGCCAATAATATTGTGGCAATCTTTGTGCTTCTCAACTAGTCTCCAAACCTTGTTACGCTTAAAGTTATTGAGCTCATCATGCATAGCTTCAACCCAATCGGAGTCCTCAAGAGCTTCAAACACTTTCTTTGGTTCCACCATAGATATGTGAGCTTGATTCTCACTAAAGTGAGCCAATTTCTTTCTTGTGGATCTTCTAGCTTTAACATCTTCCAACACTTTGTTGTCAGATGCATCAATACACTTCAAAGTTCTTATAATCCTTCTAGCACGACGGGCTTCGATCTACTCATTATTGTGAGGAGGAATCACTTGATCATCTTGATCATTTGGGTCCCCGTCTTGACCGATTTGTTGGCCTTGATCATCATCATCATCAACATCCACACTAGCTTCAACTTAGGGTGAGGAGGATGAAGAATGTTGATCTTGGCCTTGACCTTAACTAGCTTTAATGATAGGAGTGGTTGCATCTTGCATAGTAACTTGGTCAACAAGAGGATGGTCTTGAACATGTTCATGTGTAGGTGCATCACTTGGCTCCTTGGCTTGTTCTTCTATTGTAGAGGAGGGATCCACATGAGTAGAGCATAGTTCTTCTTGAGTATCCATAAGGTGTCCCTTAATGGGGCGGAAAAATCCCACACCCATCCTTCATATGGCTTCTTGAGGCATTTCAACATCTACATTAGAAACATGAAATTGCGCCACTTGGGAGCCATCATTTTGCTCAAAAGTCACACTACAAGATTCTATGAAAATCCGTGAACTTTGTCAAAGACTCTATAAGTGTGGGATTCGACACCGTAACCAAAAAATATACCCTCAATAGTTTTGGATTGAAACTTAGACAACCGAACACCCTTGATCAAATAAAAGCACTTACAACCGAACACGCGGAAGTAGGAGGCGTTGGGTTTTTTGCCGGCAAGGATCTCATATGGAATGTTGTCCAATCCCTTGAGGATGTAGAGGCGGTTGGAGGAGTGACAAGCGGTGGATATGGCCTCGGCCCATATATATTGGGGAGAAGAATACTCCGCCAACATGGTCCTTTCCATGTCCAAGAGAGTACGATTCTTCCTTTCGGCAACACCATTTTGTTGAGGAGTGTACGTGGCGGAATATTGATGTCGAATACCCTCATCACTAAGGAATTCATTCAAAGTGTAGTTCTTGAACTCATACCAATTGTCACTCCTAATAGACATGATTTGGACATTTTGTTGACGTTGCACTTGGTTGGAGAAGTCGATGATAGTTTGTTGGGTATCACTCTTGCACTTGAAGAAATAAACCCAAGTGTATCTTGAATAATCATCAACAATCACCAAGCAATACTTCTTGCCACCAAGACTTGCCTTGGGCACGGCACCAAAGAGATCACCATGGAGAAGCTCCAAGATCCTCTTCGATGAGATAATAGTCTTGGCCTTGTGAGGTGCATGTAACACCCCGGCCACCTCGTAGCCGGCGGCTGTCACCCCTGGTAGCTCTCTAGGATCTCTAGACTGGCCCCACAGACCAACACTAGTCTTTCCTGTGCACTTTGTCCTCACTCACGCGCACTCGGGAAGGACTTCCCGGTCGGTCACCCATCCTCAAATTGCTCCAGGACAAGCACGCTTAACACTGGAGTTCTTTCAAGATGAGCTTCTGGAAAGAAGTTGCAACTTGTTGATATGAGTATCCTATTAATCCTATTGAGCCCTGCGCCAGGATCTCACATCCTTCCCCCCTTAGAAGACCGACGCCCTTGTCGGTCAACCTACAGTCCAGAAACTTCCCCTCTTGGCACTCGTCTGTGCGCCCAGTGTCGGCACATGTCCCACATGTCCACCCACTGACCCGCACACGCCCGTGTAACCGCGAGGGTCGGCTCTGATACCAAATGTAACAACCCGGCCACCTCGTAGCCGGCGGCTGTCACCCCTGATAGCTCTCTAGGATCTCTAGACTGGCCCCACAGACCAACACTAGTCTTTCCTGCGCACTTTGTCCTCACTCATGCGCACCCGGGAAGGACTTCCCGGTCGGTCACCCATCCTCAAATTGCTCCAGGCCAAGCACGCTTAACACTGGAGTTCTTTCAAGATGAGCTTCTGGAAAAGAAGTTGCAACTTGTTGATATGAGTATCCTATTAATCCTATTGAGCCCTGCGCCAGGATCTCAGAGTGCATCATGCATCTTTCCTTCAACACACAACCTACAAACGCAAACTTTGGAAAAGGAAACATTTTTTTTAGTCTGAGGATAAGGCCACCTTTGTAAAGACTTTGCAAAGTTCTCATGTTGACATGGTATAAGTGGCGATGCCACAGCGACCACACATCCGACTTTCCTAAAAGACACATCGATTGAGAGTTGGCGGACTTCGAAAAGTCTACCACAAACAACTCATTTTTGACATGTCCCACGTATGCGACGTCAACAGTCTTGCTCCTCAAAAGGACCATAGTGTTTTCATCAAAGAAGACGGACAAACCCATCTTCCCAAGAGAACGAACCGAAAGTAAATTGAATCCAAGGGATTCGACAAGCATTACATCCATGATAGTGATATCAGGAGTAATCACAACCTTGCCAAACCCCGATACCTTAGACATGGACTTGTCTCCATAGGTTACGATTGCATCAATACCATTTGGGTGCAACTCTTTGACAAGTTCTTTGCTTCCGGTCATATATGTAGTGCAACCACTATAAATTATCCATTTAGTTCCACCGGAAGCATAGTCCTACAAGAGATCATTCACTAGATTTAGGACCCGAGGAGGGTCCCCTCATGTTAGCAACAAGGGTCTTTGGAACCCAAATATTATAGTCAATGAAACCTTCAATATGACCAACATATTTAGCTTTCACAACACCATAATAATCGACATATAAGAAATGGTGTGGACTGTTAATTCCCGCGGAAATGCTACGAGTAGTGTTGTCCCTCATGACACCACCACTCGAAGCAACATTGTTGGATTGAGCGGGAATGCTACGAGTAGCGTTGCACCTAATGGCAATGCCACCCGAAGCACCATTTTGGGACTTCTTCTTCTTCTTCTTCTTCTTCTTCTTCTTCTTCTTGTTCTTCTTCCTGGCAACACAGTCAAGACCTTGATTGCCCACTTGTGGCCTAGTAGCACTCATTTGTGGTCTAGAAGCAACCACTTATGGGCTAGAGGCCACAACCTTATCAACTTGAGGGCTCTTGCCCTTGAGTCTTGCTATCTCATCCTTCAACCTAGCATTTTCCTCAAAAATATTTGCATGATCACATGAATAAGTAGAGGTGCTAGGGGTGTTAAATTGATTAATTTGAGTTTGAAATTGTTCGTGTAACTATTTGACTATAGAGTGTTCACTCTCCAAGGCCTTGTGAGCCTTGGTGAGATTCTCAAACTCCTCGGTTAGTTTCTCATGACCAACCCCAAACTCAATCTTGTCCCTTTTATATTTAGCAATTGCAAGGTCACGTTCTTTAGTGATATTAGCAAAAATTTCATTATGTGACTCTTCAGTAGATTAAAGTTCCTCTTCAAGAGAAACTCTACCATTATGCTCTTCCTCAAGAGTCATGGAGAGAGATGCTATCTCATCCGCATCCCTTTTTTCAATCTCACGTTTCTTCTCAAGAGCTTTATGGGCCTCTACCGATTGGATCATGAGGTGATCAAAGTACCTATTGGTATCTCCTTGCATGTTAGACATAAAATGTTCCAAAGAGACAATATCATGTTCTACTCTAAGACTAGCATGGTTCATCGATTATTTGGAGTCTTAGAGTTTGGAGAAGGTGATACCTCTGAGGCCTTGTCCATGAAGCACTTGGCATTGGGTTGAGGAAGATTCTCATTGGGGGATTCAAAGAGTGATGAATATGATGGAGTTGTAGCAATAGCAAGAGAGGCCACTTCACTTGTGGTTTCTTCCTCTTCATCACTTCCGGAATCATACTCCTATTGAGTCACAAGCACAGACTTGGTGGGGGACTTCTTGTGTAAAGGTTTCTTCTTGAAGTGAGGTTTCTTGTAAGCAACCTTGGATTTGTCCTTGCGAATGAGCTTGCCACCATGATGTTCTCTATTATCATAGGGACACTTCGCAATGAAATGGTGCTTATCTTGACAATTGAAGCAAGACCTCACCCTTTGAGTCCCTTCGTTGCCATAGCGATACTTGGTCTTCTCCTCAACATATGCCTTGGCGTTGGATGGATTCTTCCAAAACTTCTGCACGGTAAGAGCAAGGACATCTTTGAGCACGGGGTCATATTCTTGATCCTTCAACGGAGCCAATTCCTCAAAGCAATCTTATTCATACTCAACCTCCCTTGACACAACCTTGGCCTTCAAAGCAACCGATGCTCCTTTGTGTATTCCTATGGCTCTAGCACGATTCTCAAGAACACTTTTCGTTTGCACTTTCTAGGAGCACACTTCTTGCATCACTTGGGTTGAGGTCAAGGAGGCAAAGTCATGTCTTCCTTGAATGATCTTTAAGTCTGTGGGCTCAAAAGGCATAAGATAAATCATGTACTTCCTATTGATCCAATCATCATCAATGTATGGCACCAACATTATTGAATGCGGTAGCAAGAGTCTTGAGCCTTCGGTACATGTCTTTATGGTTGTCACCATCATGCATATAGAACCCTTCGGCCTCATTGCTCAAGTCATCATACCTATTCCTTTGCATACTCCCATTGCCCACAAACATGACAACAAGAGTGTCCCATGTTTCCTTGGCGGTGAAATATTGTTGAAGATGAGGCATGTGGTTTGGACCCACGGCTTGTTGAATGATGGACAAGGCGGTGTAGTTCAGTTGACAATATATGGCTTCTCTTCTTGTCAAGTTCTTGGGGTCATGTGGCTTGTATCCATCTCGAGTGACCCTCCAAAGTTCAATACAAGAAGAGTTCAAGTGAGTTTCCATGTAATATTTCCACTCACCAAAAGAATGTGCATCAATTTTAGGAGGTTCTCCTCTAGGAATTATATGAGGATGTGGGACGGGGGGATCGGGAGAATAGTGTCCTTCGACGGAGTGGAATTCTCCTTTTCCTTCCGTACCCTTATCGGTGGAGTTCTTAGCGGAAGCATCTTTAGGTGGATCACCATTATTCCCCTTCTCGGCGCCCTCCAAAACTTCACTCGGAGGAGATGAAGTGGAGGTCGCCGATTCCTTGGCTTTCATGAATTGCAAAATGAGTGTTCGCAATTCATCGATTTTTCTCTTCATGGACGAGGTCAATGATTTTTTTTAACTCATTGAGATCATCCATAGAGACATGCAACGCGGGACCGGTGACCTCCGGATCATCGGCAATACTAAACTCTTCGGCGGTTAAGCCCGATAAAAGAGGCGAGGCTCTGGTACCAATTGAAAGTAATGTATGGGCACCTAGAGGGGGGGTGAATAGGTGCTACGACCAATTTTAATTTTTCTTCGAGATTAGGCTTGACACAAATGTAAATTCTCTAGATAATGCAACTATGGTGAATTTACCTATATGACAAGAACAATGATAAACACAATACAAGCACAAGTAAAGGATAAGGGAACGAGATAACCAATAGGAAGCACGCGGAGACACGATGTATTACCGAGTTCCTCCTTATTAAGGGAGTACGTCTCGTTGGAGGGGTATGAGCTCGCCACAAAGGCCTACTCAACGCCACAAAGGACTCATCCTATTCTCCGATGAACCCCACCACAAAGGCCTATCTCACCTTCCACTATTGATCCCCTTTAAGGCAGGAATCGAATCCTTTACAAACAAGTTTGGGGCACACACCCACAACCAAATTGGGGGCTCCCAACAATCATCAATCACCAACAAGTGTACCAATGGAATCTAGGTTTTCCACAAGAAACCCTAGACTCAAATCCCTCTAGATAATGAGGGGGAAATGAAGAACGACTCGGTGAAGATGTAGATCGGGGCCTTCTCCTTCAATCCTCCAAGAATCAACGAGTTTGGGTGGAGGGATTGGGAGAGATCTAGCTTTTGGAGGCTCAATAAATGCTGGACTTAAATGCTTTTCGAGCTACTCCTTGGGGAAGAAGGAGATGTGGTATTTATAACCCCCTCCTCACAACTAGTCGTTTGACCCTTTTTACGCCTGGTGATACTACCGCTGGTGC
This sequence comes from Alopecurus myosuroides, assembly GCA_028641055.1. Taxonomy (NCBI): domain Eukaryota; kingdom Viridiplantae; phylum Streptophyta; class Magnoliopsida; order Poales; family Poaceae; genus Alopecurus; species Alopecurus myosuroides. The sequence continues at coordinate 316,000,269 of CM054061.1, forward strand.
CAGCGGTACTACCGATCAGTGGCAACCATCACGGTACCGAGGGATCCCAGCCAAAGGATGCAGGCATTACTACCGCGGAAGTACCGCAATACTTCCAGCGGTGGTACTACTGCTAGTGCCCACCGGTACTACCGCTGGCCACAATTTCGAAACAAATCGAAGTGGCTGGGGGTAGTACTAGGGCACTAGCGCTCTAGTATTGTAACGGTTACCGCGTGAAAAACTCCCCTGGCGGTTCTTTGACCGGTACTGCTAGCGGTACTTCCGCTTCCTGGAAGGATCGGTACTACCGCCATAAGTGTTGCTCCAAAATCGACAAAGTCCCAGCGGTACTACTGGACCAGTACCGCTGAAGTACAGCTGAATGCAATAGCCAATTTCATGTCGGCGGTACTTCTGGCGGTACTACAAACGGTGCTACCGCTCGCTGGAGGAGCGGTACTACCGCTGATGTGTCCGGTACTACCGCTGGTTAGAGATGATTTTTGTGGCTTTGGAATTCTTCACTCTTCCTTTTTGCGTCCAAAAGATGTTTCCTGAAATAAGTTAAACGTAAGGTTAGAAACTTAATCGTGTTGTTATCAACTCCAAAACACATGAGAGATCAAATGCAAAGATGCACTTTCATAGGATCATCAGGAATGTTTTCCATTCCAGATAAATTATCAGCAACAAAATTATCAACTCCTTTCCTATCAACAATATGCAAATCAAACTCTTGTAACAAGAGTACCCATCTAATAAGCCTAGGCTTAGCATCTTTTTTCTATAGGATATTTAATAGCGGCATAAATAGTGTAAATAGTGACTTTAGAATCAAGAATGTACTACCTAAATTTATCACAAGAAAAAACAATAGCTAAAAACTCTTTCTTAGTGGTAGCATAGTTCCTTTACACACTATCTAGAGTCTTACTAACATAATGAATAACATTCAACTTCTTGTCTATTATTTGTCCTAAAACAGCTACTACAACATAATCACTAGCATCACACATAATTTCAAAAGGAAAATCCCAATAAGACGGTTGAACAACGGGATCAGTTATTAAAGCTTTCTTAAGAGCTTCGAAGGATTCTTTACAATCATCGTACAAAACAAAAGGAACATCTTTTTGAAAACGATTGGTAAGAGGTCTTGAAGTCTTAGAAAAGTCTTTAATAAATCTCCTATATAAACCAAAAATGACTATGAAAACTACGTATACCTCTTATATCCCTAGGATAGGGCAACTTTTCGATTGCATCAACTTTGGCCTTGTCAACTTCAATGCCTCTTTTAGAAATTTTATGACCAAGAACAATTCATTCATTAACCATAAAGTGACATTTTTCTCCCAATTAAAGACAAGATTAGTGTCCTCACAACGCTGAAAAACTTTTTTAAGATTATGGAGGCAACTGTCAATAGAAGTCCCATAGACAAAGAAGTTGTCCATGAATACCTCCATAATTTCCTCACAAAAACAAGAAAGATAGCAAACATACATCTTTGAAAAGTAGCAGATGCATTATATAAACGGAAAGACATACATCTATAAGCATAAGTACCATAAGGACAAGTGAAAGTGGTTTTCTCTTAGTCTTGCTTTTTAACATGGATTTGCGAGAAATCAGAATAACCATCCAAATAACAAAGGTGAGTGTTTTTAGATAACCTCCCTATAATTTGATCAATAAAAGGTAAAGTATAATGATCATTCTTGGTAGCTTTGTTTAGTTTTCTAAAATCAATGTGCATTCTATATCCTACTACAGTTATATGAGGGATAAGTTCATTTTTATCATTGGCAACAACAATCATACCTCCTTTCTTGGGAACACAATGGATAGACTAACCCATCTATTATCAGCAATTGGATAAATAATACCAGTTTCGAGAACGTTTAATATTTCACTTCTCACCACTTCTTTCATCTTTGGATTTAATTGACATTGATGATCAACTACAGGCATCGCATCAGGCTCAAGATTAATTGAATGCTGACATAGAAAATGACTAATGCCTTTAAGATCATCCAAAGTATACCCAATAGCTTTGCGGTGTTTCCGGAGTGTTTCCAATAACCGTTCTTCTTTTATTTGTGTTACTTTTCATGATGCAGGGTGATTGCTAAGTTTCATTGTTAAAACCATATCTATGATTCTTGTGTTTAAAGTACTATGATCGCAGCTATACTTATACTTTTACAATTTAGATGATCAAGTTTATGTTGGTAGCATGTCACCTCATAAATTATTTGTTTTTATCGTTTACCTACTCGAGGACGAGTAGGAACTAAGCTTGGGATGTTGATACGTCATAAACGTATCCATAATTTCTGATGTTCCATATTGTTTTCATGCCATATGCTACATGTTTCCCTTACACTTTATGCCATTTTTATTAATTTCCCGGGACTAACCTATTGACAAGATGCCACAGAGCCGGTTACTGTTTTCTGATGTTTTTATGCACAAAAGAGCTGCCTTTGCTCAAGAAAGAAACACATAAAAAAGCCATCCTTGTTTTGCCTATACAGAACGGTCATCGCTAGGCGCAGGTCGTGCCAAATCTAGGTCCCCTCGTGAGCCGTCCGGTCGTCATCCAACGCGCAGAAATCAACACAACGCATTTTTGCACTTTAGCCCCTCTGTTTTTCGGATATAGAACCCGCACTCCATAGCAGCCTCACTTAAGCGACGGGTATATTGTGTTGCCCCTGGTCATCTCTATAATTACAGCAAAACTGCCATCGCAACAAATTCACTGGTATCGCAACAAAAATTATCGGCCCGTGTACAAAAAAAAAGTATCGCAATAAAATTTTCCAAATCTTTTTCGAAAAATAAGTAATGTTACAAATAATAGTTAAACAATATGTTATTGTGTTGCAAAAAAAAGTTTAAACAATTCAAAAAAAAAATCACAACCTATTGCAATAAAAAAATTATTTGCATCAATTAAAAAGTTGGTAAGCAACAATAATTTGTCGCTGTTTCAGTTGCAACAAAATTGTTCACCTATTTCAACAAAATAGTAAATCGATAGTAACAATAAAATCACATGTTTACAACATGTGAATGATCGCATAAACATATCATTCCAAATGAATTCTAAATACACATTCATTTATCTAGAAAAAACATTCAGAAAAAACATTGCAACATCTCGTTTGTGTTTTCTCAACAAAATATGGAAAAAAATGTTACAAATTTTTAATTCGTAGGCAACGTTGGCCGAAACATGGTGAAAACACTTAGTATAATTGTGGCTGCTTCTATTTATTGTGATCGCCTATTTACACATAAACTGGGCCAAATAAACGAAATTGCTTCTAGTTAGGCCAATGCGCAAAGAGGCCCACAGTCAAAATGGCAGTTTTCCCCGTGGATGCGGGTACCCGCGGGGATATACCCGCTAAGAAACGGGGATGGGGGGCAGTTTATGCCCATGGGTATAACGGGGCGGGTACCCGGGAAGCTAACGGGGCGGGGACGGAGGGCAAACTGGCCCCATGGAGTCTCCACGGATACCCGGGGTCACACATGTCAGTCACACAAACAACCTAGTATATACCAAAAAGAACCCTAAACCCGGCACCCGCTCCACAACTCCACCAGTTTCCCCTCGCAGCCGTCCCTCCCGCAGTCACGCACTCACGCTCCAAGCCTCCAACCACTTTCCTTCTAGATCGAGGCGCGGCGGCGGGCGGTGGCGCCACAGCACCCGGCGCATCTTCATCCGGCCGCTCCTTACCGGCTGCTCCTCGAGACCTAGACTCCTCCTCTAGGTCGTTGCCTCGTTTCCTCCTCATCCTGTCATGTCCTCCACCTCAAGGTCACGGCCGGAAAATCGACGATGACGGTGGCCATCGATTCGGCGACCGGCGAATCGGCAACCGGCCAACCGACGTCGACGACAACTGGCGAATCAGCGACGACGGCAACCGACGAATCGGCGACGACTGTTGCGTGCTGTTGGTATCCATGGAGATCCCCATGGGCATCGGGTATTAGCGGGGATCGGGGATGGGGACTGTTTTCCCCCCGCGAAGGTTGGCGGGGCTAGCGGGGACGGTTACTAGCGGGGATCGGGGCGGGGACGGTGGCGTCTCCCCCGGTGATCCCCGTCCCCGTTGCCATCTTGAGCCCACAGTGTTCCGTTCGCTGCTCGCGCCCGAAGAAAGAAGTGACCTATGCTAGCGATCAATAGGTCGTCCTATAGAAAACATTTTCCCTACGGAACGGACCACGTGTACGTCCTCGGAACACCCGGTCTTAACCTAAGCAAGCTTCTCCTCCTAAATTAATTTGGAGTACAAAATCCCATATAACTGCAAACGACGATCATCATGCTCTAAAATTATTTGCCATGACGTCTAAATTTACGTGTCTTGCTCTTATCATGAATCGATGAAATACGACAGCTAAGGCCATAAAACGTCTATGAAACCAAACCACTACCGTTAGAGCATCCACAGTGTTGCCAAGACCAAATTCGCCACATAGATTTATTTGACATTAGAACTAAACTTGCTATGCCATGTCAAAGCCAATGCCAAATGGCAAATTCTGTTATTGTGTGGCCCACCATATATAAAGTAATAATAAACTATTTTGGGCTGTATACTCTTTCTAGTCTCACTCCTCCATCAAACTATTTTATATTTATTTAAAAGAATTTGACATTGAATCTTCTAGTTGCTCATATGCCAAATTATTTGGCTTTGACACAAAGATTTGGCACCTCTACAATATAGCGAACCGATGCCAAAAGCCAAATAGGATATTTAGCACCCAAATTTGGCACACTCTCCAAAATAGGAGTATATATACACACGGAACCCAGAATCGTAAATCTCGTAGTGCGCCGATACTTTCCGTGTCTTCGGTTTGATGATCTCCGCTATCTGGTGGTCACATGGTCAGAAGCGTTACCCGTTTGACTCACCGGCTCCTGTCGGGTTCTCCCGAGCCGCATCACACGCCTCGGCCCTCGCGCATCCAAGCCCTCGCTGTCGACCCGGGCCCACTTTCACGCGTACCCCACCTGTCAGCACTGCGATTCGTACGTCAGGTCACCCATCTCGGTAGACGACGAGGAGGCCACAATCACCACGCCCCTCCTCGAGACCAGGGAACTGACCGGTGCGGGCTGGGCACCTGACGCGCGGGCCCCATGAAGCCACAACCCTGCCACATGGCTGGGCCACAGGCGCAGCGGGCGCACGAAATCCCAGGCTCCATCGAAGCGAGCGAAAGGGGGGCGAGCGTGGGATGGCATACCCGAGAGGAGAAGACGCTACACACACTAGCAGACAGCCGCAGCCGCAGTAGTAGGGGAAGCGGAGTGAGAAGAAGAAACAAGAACAAGAAGCCTCGGAGAAAGAAGAGAAGAAGGTGAGGGTTCTTCTTCCTTTGCTCTGCAATGGTGTACCTTTGATCCACACGCCCTCTCTCTCTCTGTCCCCATCAAAAAATCATTGCGTGTTCTTGGTTAAACTCGCGCCTCCCTTCTGTGCGGAGAGAGAGGGGGAAGAACGAGAGATTTCTTTTATTCGATTCGGTCGAATGTAGGAGGAAAGAGAGAGAGAGAGGATGAAAGATTTGGTATTGGAGACCTCCCTTTTACTCCATAGATTGTTGAGTAGGAGCAGTTTGGGCCGAGGATCAAAGAAAATATTCTGCTTTTGCATCCTCGCTTTCTATCTTTCCCAAATATCTGACTGTTTGTGTAGATTTGCTTGGTTTTTTTGGGAATAAACTTTTTCCATTAAATCTATCTCTCCTTTTTTTGTTTGTTCTTGTTGCTGGTCTTAAACCGGCGAACAAGCTAATGAATGCCCCCTCTTAGTACTACCGCTGTTACTAGTTGTACGTTATTCATGATTTAATCCGCCATTAACCCCTTGCAAGATATCTGGACACTGTTTCTAGTTCTGCAAATGTTTCAACCCTCAGTCCCCAAATCTTTTACTGTCTTGCATTACCGGTTAATAATGTTTATCCTCCCGCGCTTGCTCCTGCCCCCACCTTCAATGCATTCCTCCATCCCCAAAACATGACCAGGATCTAGTCCTACACCATTGGGGATTCATAATAACACCCTATATTGTCAGCACAGAGGACAGAGCCCCTTCTCTGTAACTGTGCAAGTTACTGCAGACAGGCAGCTTCTCCACCTTTGAATTTTTTACCCCCGGCCATTTCTTTGCTCCGTTCCATGTAAGGCTGGCCGGCTCCCATTATTGTTCACCACCCTGGAGAGGAATGCCCATTCTAGCCCTTGCCGTGCACTGTGCTGGGTGCCCTTGAATCAAGGGCAGTTTGGTATGTATGCAATATTTTAGGTCTGTTGTGGGAGTAGGTTGCGGCTGCTTGCTGGATTCCTTCAACCTGAGAGTCCCTAGATTGGGCCAACCTCAGTCCTTGTGTGCAACTTGGTGCACTGTTTGCCTCTGCCTGAGGCTACAGGGCGTGTGAGGCTAGCTGTACATTTTTTAACTTGGATGTAGTAATGAAGAGGAATGGAATATCACCACTTCTTTCTCTTTTTCAGCTTTTATGAATTGAGAAGTAATCTGCATCTTGTGATCTAGTACTAGTTACCTTCTTGTATCTAATAAGTTTCAAGTTAATGGCCACCAGGAGTACTCCTATTCATGTTTGAGTTAGTATGCTAACAGCAGTACTCTCGTGATTTAATGCAGGAGTTAAGTGAGTGCAGAGGGATTTTGTGAGGAACCTCATCATGCAGACTTCAAAAACCAGGTTAGCTTGTTGTCCTGGAGCTTGGATGTGTATTTTTCTTCCTTCTCTTGTGCAGGTGTTTGCTCAAGCACACCTGCAGTTGTACACATGCATGTGCCTCTCTGAGGCAGTGTCTACCAACTCAGTGCACCGTAGCATCCAAAGGATAGCATGATGTTTGTATTAAATTGGCCTAATGTACTGGGACCAGTGCAGGTCAAACTGGCCATTTACTTTTGCATAGTGAAATAATATTTACAAGTCTTGTTGACTAGGAGATATTTGTAGTGTACTTTTGTATGATTGCTAGTTGAACACTGTAGATTTTCCCTATTTTCTTTGTCAAGTGAAGTTTGCCACTAGTATATTATATTAAAAATGGTAAACCAAGCTAGCATTTGCAAGGCTGCTAGCTTATTTCAAAACACTGCTACATTGCGAGTACACTGCTCTAGTCCCTGTATACGGTTTAACTAGCATTATGTATAACTCCTTATGCTGTGTACTAAGCCTTTTGCCTCTTTGAGTTCTGTAGGAATGGTCCTTCAGATGCTCCGCAGAAGACGTCTCCAGCAACTCCACGATCGTCTCGCGTGGCGAAAACTGGAGGGAATGAAACCGACTCCCCGGGGATCACACCAACAAGAACACCTACTGAGAGGAGCCCCAAGGTCACTGAGCGTCGTTCACCACGGAGCCCAATTACTGAGGTAGAATGCTAGTACTTGTTTTACAGTCATCTCGCTGATTGGCCCACTAAGTTCTTGCTCCATCCATAGAGTACAGAGATTTTTTTACCTGAACTGGCTTGCATTTTCGAAAGCTCTGTTCCATTAAATTAATTGTGCATGTGTGCAGTTAGTTATCCTAGATTTTTTTTAATCGAATAATATAGTATCTGAATGGTATGATGATAACTTTAGCATCTATAAGCAGTTTACCACTGGAAAATACAGCAAGCTTCTTTTAAATTAGTTAATTAATGCAGTTTGTACTCATTTTTCAGAGGAAGCGCCCAAGTAGGCTAAATGAGTTGGACTCTAAGGTCAGCCAGCTCCAAGATGAACTGAAGAAGACCAAGGAACAGCTGACTGCATGCGAGGCACGGAGGCGCCATGCACAGCAGGAGGCTGATGAAGCAAAGAAGCAGGGGCATGATGTTTCCTTGAAGCTAGAGGATTCGCAGCGCCAGCTTGCAGAGTTCTCAGACGCGGAGGAATCCCGTCTCCAGGAGCTGCGCAAGATCCAACAGGAGCGTGACCGTGTGTGGCAATCTGAGATCGATGCTTTGCAGAAGCAGCAGTCGGCGGATGCGGCTACACTCAGCTCGGCCATGTCTGAGATCCAGAGGTTGAAGTTGCAGCTGGAGGCCACAGTACAGTCTGATGCAGCCCGTGTGAAGCAATGTGAGTATGCAGACTCTGAGCTTGAAGGGTTGAAGCAGGAGATGGAGCTCCGGCTTGCAACGATTGAAGGCCTGAAAGTAAATGTCGGGGAAAGCGACAAGGCTGCAGCTGATGCGAACGCCGTGGCAACTGAGACCAAGCTGCAGCTGGAGACTGCAAAAGCCACCATCGACTCACTCGTAGCAGAGGGTCTGCGGTTGCAAGAATGCCTGAGGTCAAAGGACATAGAGCTGAGTGAGTCTAGAGCTGGGGTAGTCTCGCTCGAGGAAGATCTGAAGAAGGCACAGGCTGCAGGTACTGAATCTTTAAGTGAGGCACATGCCAGCAATGCCAATGGTGGCGGCTTTGGCAGTCCGTTGACTGAAGTTCTGAAGAGCGTCAATGGTAGTCCTGACTCAGAGATTGAACACTTGCGCACTGCACTTGAGGTGACCGAGATGAGGTACCAGGAGGAGCAAACTCGGATGACCATCGAGACAAAGACAGCCTATGAGATGCTGGAGAATGTGAGGTCAGAGTGCGCGCGCCAAGTGTGCGACATGGAGCTCAAGCTGAAGAGCAAGAATGAGGAGCTGATGGCAGCGCTGGCAGGCAAGGCGCAGGACCTTCACAGGTCAGACGGGCTGATGAGCGAAATGCAGCCAGAGCTGGAGGCGAAGCTGATGAAGTCGATCACCGACATCGCCGAACTGAAGGCGAACCTGATGGACAAGGAGAACGCGCTGCAGAGCTTGGAGGAGGAGAACGAGACGCTGAAGTCGGAGGCGGGCAGCAAGGAGGCAGACGTGCAGCAGAGGTACGAGGCTGCGGTGGCGGAGCTGGAGCTGGCCAAAGCCGCGGAGCAGGACGTCCGGATGCGGCTCGGGTACGTGACGGAGGAGGCCGACAAGAGCAGCCGGCGCGCCGCCAGGGCCTCGGAGCAGCTGGACGCGGCGCAGGCGGCGAGCGCGGAGGCGGACGCGGAGCTGCGCAGGCTGCGCGTGCAGTCTGACCAGTGGCGCAAGGCCGCGGAGGCTGCTGCTGCCGCTCTTTCGGGGGGCGGCATCGGGGGAAACAACGGTAGTGGCCGGATGGTGGAGAGGACCGGGTCGCTGGACCCGGAGTTCAATGGCTCGATCGGCGGGAAGCTGATGGGATCGCCGTTCTCAGACGACGAGTCCCCGAAGCGACGCAACAGCGGCGTGCTGCGGAGGATGAGCGGGCTGTGGAAGAAGGGCCCCAAGTGAACTGGACAGACAGACCGAGGTAAGCTAAGGTTACAACGGGAGCAAGAAACCGAAAGCGAAACGCCTATCTCCTTTTTTTGTAGCATCAGCCAGGTTCAGTCAGTCAGAGCTGGGTACTGATCAGAGTGGTAGGGGTTTCTGATGATGGATGAGTAGTAGAAATCTGTAGCTGAGCTTCTAGCCTTGTAGGGTTATTAGGATGATGGATGGTAGATCGATATCTGTTTACCCCTCCTTCTGGCTTGCTTGGAGTCAGTTCATAGAGACCTTGTGGTGGTGTCATCAGATTCTGGAGCAGCTGCTTTTGTCTGGCTGCCTATCTCTATGTTTGTTATGTTGAAAAAAGCGACCTTGATATTTCGTTATTATTCTGTAGTAGTACCATCTTATTCTAGTTAGTTCTGGTTATGGATCCGTTCTGCAACTGCAAAGATATTTTAAACTGCCGAGGTACATACACGACAGCTTGGAAGATTTGGTTCTCCTATCGTGACTTACGCCAAGGCCCAACGAACGACCTACATCTCCAAGCTGAGTTCAACTCGGTTTCGTACCGCCCGCGTTTCCGTTTCTTCCTCCGATGGTTCGCTATATGTACGCCCGCGGCGCTGCGTCTGCGCTCACCCAAAACACGCGGCACCCACTACGACGACGATGCAGATCTTCGTGAAGACCGTCACCGGGGAGACCCTCACGCTGGAGGTCGAGGGCAGCGACACGGTGGACAGCGTCAAGGCCCAGATCCAGGACAAGCAAGGAACCGTCGGCACCTCCGACGTCGATCAGCTGCCATCTCTCGTCTTCGCCGGGAAGCAGCTAGAGGAGGAGGACGGCCAAACGCTGGCGGACTACGGCATCGGCAGGGACTCGACGCTGCACCTCGCGCTCGGCCTCCGCGGCGGCCGCACCTACATATGCCGGGGCGGCTTACCATACACCATCGAGCCCAGCGTCCGAGCCATTGCGCAAAGATACATAAGGGACAAGATGATCTGCCGCAAGTACGTGCATGCCATACAGTAGTATCTTTCTATAGTCTATACATGCTACATTTATCCCTTCCATATATTCCGGCCTGACGCTGTTGATTCATACATAGGTGCTATGCACGCCTTCCTCCGAGATCTACCAACTGCCGCAAGAAGAAATGTGGCCACAGCAACGACGTACGAGTTATTTCCTCTCTTCCGATTTATACTTTTTTTAATTGTTGGTAACGATGTTCATTCTTTGATCTGACGAATTTCTTTTTTTTTTCAGCTGAGGAAGAAGAAAATGTTCTATCGATGGTGATACCAGGGCAGCACCGACATCCATGCTACCACGAAGCCATAGTAAGGACCGGCGGATAGATAGATACGATCATCCATATGCTTCCTCGGTGATCATCATCTTTTGCTTGGCATACATGCATATTAGAAGCAAACTTGCACGCTTTGTTCCATCGTCTCATAATGCCGATGTGTAATTGTACCTCTTTATTGATATTTAGCCTTTCGAGGGGATTGTCGAAATGTAGTGTTGATGTTTATTCTAGTCACATGACTTCACAAATTATGATGCATTCCCTATTTGTCACGTAAGTCCTTTCGAGCAAGTCAAGCAGCTAGAGTATCATATTCCATTAATTAGTTGAAAGCGCACCCAACAATTATGGTTCAACACAAATAATTTGCATATTCGTCTAGCATGGTAGATACCACCACATAAGCAACTCGAAATAAAAGAACTGCAGGAAAATAATACACAACCTACATATGTTCGATTTAGGCCTCACGCTATAGTTTTGAAGATCATAATGTAATTAGCACAATCGTGAACACGGATCGTAATTTGGATGCATGGTTCAAACCACGGTTCGATTTTTATTCGAATCTAAGGAAAAAAAACACGGGTGCCATCTCCCACCAGGGGAGTATTCTCGACACACGAAAAATGGCGGGATGGAAGAACCTCCCATAGTGCGCCACTGGTCATGATGATGAGGGGCAAAAAAGACCCCCCCCCCCCCCACACACACACACACAAAAACTAGTAATTCCTAGCATTCTATCATACAAAACTTAGATACCCAAATTCTTCTTTTACATAGCAAGCCCAAATATCATAATTGGTCCATATCTGCGTGATTAGGGTGGAATCAAAAAAAAAATCTGCGTGATTAGGCCGAAGGAGTTTCAACCCAAGTAGGTGGGTGGAGAGATTTGGCCCATCCCATAAATTTCAGATTTTCAAATTATTTTAATTTGGGTGATGAGGTCGAAGGAGTTTCAACCCAGGTACGTGGGTGGAGAGATTTGGCCCATGAGAGAAATCTCAGATTTTCAAATTATTTTAATTCGCTGATTAGGCCAAATGAGTTTCAATTCACACGATTGGTCGAACATATGGCGACAACAAAATGTCATGGAATTGATTTGTCGGTGTGAATTCAGAGTTCCACTTATGTCACCTGATGGTAACAGTAAATTCCCACAGATGATTATGTTATATGGATTACGAACCGGGATTAGTACTACTCCGTAGCATATGAGAAAAAACTAAAATAACCAAAATTAAAATTTCATGGATGGAATGCAATCACACCGACGATTATATATGTAATGAAAACCCTTTTTCATTGGAACATCTCAAGTACTTGAGATGCAAACCAATCTCAGCCATGTGAGACAAGTTCCGCGAAAAGACGACCACCTCCACCGGTTATAATTGCTGCCACCGCAGTATTTTTTTTTACAACTACCCAACCTATTTATTTATTTGAAATCGGTGTTACATCACCTAATAAAAGCGGTAAGATAAGGGTCGGTGGATCATCAATCCAAGTGGATTGAGCTGAACCTCTAGCCATTTTTGCTAATTTGTGTGCTACAATATTCTATTCCCTAGGTACATGTTCAAATTGATTTTTTTATGAAATTGTAGGCTAGATGGTAGCGGTCATCGAAGATCCCCCAGCTTCTACTCCTTGACCGATCACCACATTATTCATAGTCTCAATTACTCACATGCAGTCATGAAAGAACATTTATTAATCCCTTTGGTTTTGTGTGTTTGTTAACAACATAAGTGAAATTTTATCATATGCTGCATGTATTGGTACACCTATTTCCAGCACAAAGCGGTGACAATTTCGGTGAAGGAGAAAACGATCGCGACTTGTTTCTTTTTCCTGCATGCAGAGGTTTCTGTTGGCATCTGAATTCATTCCGGAATTTCTGTAATGATTCCCGATTTGCCGTGAAATCTCTGTCAGGATCCAGATTCATTCCAGAAAACTCCGGCTGTCGGTTTCATTCCAGAATGACCGTGAAATCCTCTGTTGACATCCCGAATGCTCATGCATATTCCGAATGGACGAATTGATTTCGGAATTTCTAGAATGATTCCGAATTGCTCGTGAGCTGCAGGAAAACGGCTAGTTTCAGAGTGAACCTATAAATAGAAGACCCCCTCTTCTCCAAAGAGCAAGCCCGTCCAATGCCCCATTGATTGAGCTCACCCACCAAGCTAGATCTCCCAATTCATCCACCCAAACTCATTGATTCTTGGAGGATTGAAGGAGAAGACCCAAATCTACATGTTCACCAACCCGTTCTTCATTTGGCCCCCGTTCACTTGAGGGAACCCTGTCTAGGGTTTCCTTGTGGAAAACCTAGACCACATTGCTACACTTGTTGATTGTTCGTGATTCTTGGGAGCCCCCAATTCGGTTGTGGGTGTGTACCTCAAGCTCATTTGTAAATGCACCGATTTTCGCCTCGAAGGTAATCAATAGTGGAAGGTGAACTAGACCTTTGTGGCGAGGTTCATCGGAGAATAGGGTGAGGCCTTTGTGGAGTTGAGTAGGCCTTTGTGGCGAAACTCACACCCCTCTAACGAGACGTACTCTTCCAACAACGATGGACTCGGGAATACATCCTTGTCTCTGTGTGCTTCCGATATCGGTTACCTCGTTCCATCTCCTTTATTTTGTGTTTATTGTTGTTCTTGTCATATAGGTAAATTCACCTTAGTTGCATAATCTAGAGAATTTACCTTTGTGTCAAGCCTAAATTGAAAAGAAATTAAAATTGGTCGTAGCACCTATTCACCCCCCCCTCTAGGTGCCCATACTATCCGTTCAATTGGTATAAGGGTTTTGGCTCTTATTTTGGGCTTAACCGCCTAAGAGTTTTAGTATGGTCGATGAAAGGGAAGCCACCGAATCTGCGACACAAGTCACTATGGATGATCTCAAGGATTTGAAAGACTCCTTGACCTCATCCATGGATGTCAAAATGACGGAGTTGCGAGAACTTATGTTGCAACTCTTGAAAGCCAAGGAACCAGAAACTTTCACTTCATCTCCTTCGGTAGAAATACCGAGGGAAGCAAAAGATGCGGAGAAGCTAAAAGTGAATCCCCTAAGAACAAAACTTCTAAGGGAACATATGAGAAGGGCGAGTACCACAATGTCAAAGGACGGTACTCTCCTGATCCTCCTATCTCACATCCTCATATTAACACTAGAGGGAATCCTCCTAAAATTGATGCACATTATTTTGATCAATGACAATGTTATATGAAAAATCACTATAACTCTTCTTGTATTGAGCTTTGGAGGGTCACTCAATATGGATTAAAGCCACATGACCCCAAGTACTTGACAAGAAAATAAGTTGTAGATTACCAACTCAACTACACCGCCTTGTCGATGATTCAAAAAGCCATGGGTCCAAACCACATGAATAATCTTTAACAATACTCCACCGCCAAGGAAACATGGAATACTCTTATCACCATGTTTGTGGGAAATGAAAGCATGAAGAGGAATAGGTATAATACCTTGAGAAATGAGGCTGAAGGTTCCTATATGCATGATGGTGAGAATCATAAGGACATGTACCGGAGACTCAAGACCCTAGCCACCGCCTTTAATGGTGTTGGTTCCTCTCATATTAATGATGCTTGGATCAAGAGAAAGTACGTGAGTGCCCTCATGCCATTTGAGCCCGCGTAATTGAAGAGTCTTCAAGGAAGACACGACTATCAACTCTTGACCTCAACCGAAGTAATGCAAGAGATGTGATCCTTCCAAACTCAAACGAAGAATGCTCTTGACACTCGTGCTCGTGCTATTGAAATGCACAAAGGAGCCTCCGTTGCTTTGAAGTACAATGTTGTGACCAATATGATGGATCGTCATGAGAGTTGGAGTGTATTGAAGACTTGGCCCCTTTAAAAGATCAAGAGTATGATCTCGTGCTTAAGGATTTCGTTGTTCTTGTCGTGCAAAGGTTTTGGAAGAATCCTCCCAAGGCCAAGGCATATGTTGAGGAGAAGACCAAGTAAAGTTATGGAAAGGAAGGAACTCAAAAAGTGAGGGCTTGTTTCAATTGTCAAGACAAATATCATTTTATTGCCGAGTGCCCGTATGAGAATAGAGAAAATCGTGGAGGGAATCTTATTCCCAAGGATAGATCAAAGATCCCTTACAAGAAAGTTATCTTCAAGAAAAGAAACCTTTCAACAAGAAGACTAACACCAAGTTTGTGCTAGTGACTGAAGAATAGTATGATTCCGATGATGATGAAGAAGAAGAAACCACAAGTGAAGTGGCCACTATTGCTATTGCTATTGCATCAACATCATCATATCCATCACTCTTTGAATCCCTCGATGAGAATCTTCCTCAATCCTCCGCCAAGTGCTTCATTGCTAAGGCCTCGGAGTTATAATATTGTACCACCTCTAAGACTCCAAATGAAATGAATAACATTGCTAGTATTAGTGTAGAAGATGAAATTGCCTCTTTGGGTCGTTTTATGACTAACGTGCAAGGTGAGACCAAGAGATACTTTGATCTTATCATGAGACAATTGGGAGAGGCCCATGAGGCTCTTGAGAAGAAAGGTGAGACCAAAAGAAGCGATGACATTGAAAAATTATCTCTCACTATGTCTCTTGAGGAAGAGCATGAGGTCTGAGTCTCTCTTGGGAAGGAACTTGAAACTATTGAAGAGTCACATAATGAATTAATTTCTAAACACACTAAAGAATGTGACCATGCAATTGCTAATGCTAATATAAAAGGGATAAAAAGAAATAGGTTGAGTTTGGGCTTGGTCATGAAAAACTAACCGAGGAACTAGAGAAGCTCACCAAGGATCACAAGGCCTTGGAGAGTGAACACTCTACCCTCAACAAGTCTTGTGAAAAAATTCAAACTCAACTTGATCGATTCAATGTGCCTAGTACCTCTACTTCTTGTTGTGATCATGAAGATATTATTCAGGAGAATGCTAGGTTAAAGGAAGAGCTAGGACGCCCTAGTGTTGTGAAGGTTGTGGCTCCTAAGCCGCAAATGGTTGATCCTAGCAACAAGTTGGAAAGAAAGGTCTTGGATATGTTGCCAAGAGAAAGAACAATAATAAGAAGAAGAAGAACAAGGCCAATCCCGCACAAGAAAAGAAGAATGTTGTTGAGAGTGGTATTGTCATTAGGGACGACACTACTCGTACTCTGCGTGAACTAACAATCCTCATCATTTCTTATATGTTGATTTTTATGGTGTTGTGCAAGCTAAATATGTTGGTTCTATTGAAGGTTACATTGACTATACTATTTGGGTTCCAAGGACTCTTGTTGCTAACATGAGACCCTCCTTGGGGTCCTAACTCTAGTCAACGATTCTTGTAGGACTATGCTTCCGGTGGGTCTAAATGGATAATCGACAATGGATGTACGAGTCATATGACCGGAAGCAAAGATATCGTGGCGGAGTTGCATACAAATATCAATCAAGAAACTTTCACTTATGGAGATAAGTCCAAGTCTAAGGTAATGGGTTTTGGTAAGGTTATTTTTTGCTCTTGATATTACTATTGTTGATGTCATGCTTGTCGAATCCCTTGGTTTCAATATTCTTTCCGTTCGTGCTTTAGGGAAGATGGGTTTCTCCGTCTTCTTTGAACCTGACATCGTGGTCCTTTTGTGGAGAAAGACTCTAGACGTCGCATACGTGGGACATGTAAAAATTAGTTTTATGTGGTAGACTTTTTGAAGCATAGCAACTCTCAAGCGATGTGTCTTTTCGGAAAGGCGGATGTGGGATGGTTGTGGAATTGCCGCCTATCCCATGTCAACATGAGAACTGACATCATCCTCGGACTAAAAGAAAATGTTTCCTTTGCCAAAGATCGTGTTTGTAGGGCTTTGATGTCTACGCACGCTTCTATTCTTGTAGACATTTTTGGGCCTCCAAGTGCAGAGGTTTGTATAACAACAACAAGTTTCCCTTAAGTGGATCACCCAAGGTTTATTGAACTCAGGGAGGAAGAGGTCAAAGATATCCATCTCAAGAAACCCTGCAACTACGATACAAGAAGTCTCTTGTCTCCCCAACACACCTAATACAATTGTCAGTTGTATAGATGCACTAGTTCAGTGAAGAGAGAGTGAAATACAAGTAATATGAATTGTTATAAGTGATAATAGAAATCTGAAATAAAAATGAAAGCAAGAAAACATGTAGCAGAACTCATTGAAAGTGGTGTTTCAATGCTTAGAAACATGGCCTAGGGATCATAGTTTCGCTAGTGAACACTCTCAACGGTAATAACATAATTGAATGCATAAATATCTCTCTTCACTACGCTACTCCGAACCAATCTCTGATCGGATAACAAACACCAATCATTGCGTAGGGATGCAAAAAATCACTCCTTAGAGTTCGCATTTCCCCATCTAGGTAATCCCCAAGCTATCACCATGAGACCTAGATGGTTCCAGACAAACACCACAATTTCATAGGGTCATCCAACACAAAATATAAATATCATGCTAAACCACACGGTGCACACACACTATCACCTTTACACCATGATCAAAGTGTCTACAGAGATCTCATAACAAAACCACTTGAGTAGCATAACAGATGAAGATTAACATCTACTTATTCAACTAGATTACAAAGCTCATGATCACATAAAGATCACACCATGGGAGAGAGAGAGATGAAACACATAGCTACCGGTAGAGCCCTCATCCCCGGGGGAGAACTACTCCCTCCTCATCATAGGAGACAACAACGGAGATCAAGATAGCGGTGGAGTTGATAGAGATGGCTCCGGGGGCACTTCCCCGTCCTGACAGGGTGCCGAAACAGAGATATTTGTCCCCCGAAACTTGTCGGCAGCGACGGCGGAGCTACGGAACTTTTCGTGGACGGAGGGTGATTGATCTAGGGTTTATGCATCGGGGGGAATATATAGGCGAAAGGGCGATGGCGGTGGGCGCCCGAGGGGCCCACACCACCTGCAGGCGTGGCCAGGGGGAACCGCGCCCACCCATGGTGTAGTGGCTCCAGGGCACCCCTCTGGGTCTCCTTTCAACTATGTTAACGTGTTGGGAATTCTAAGACTTTGCTTTTGTTTCGTCCAATTCCGAGAATATTTCCAGAACAACTTTTCTGAAATAAAAAACAGCAAAAAACAGGAACTGGCTCTCTGGCATCTTCTCAATATGTTAGTCCATGAAAACGTCCGGAAAACGAAGGAAAACATGTGAAAATATAAAATTATTGGATAGAAAACAAGCATGGATCATCGAAAATTATAGATACGTTTGAGACGTATCAAGCATCCCGAAGCTTAACTCCTGCTCATCCTCGACTAGGTAAGTGATAACAAAATAATTTTTGAGGTGACATGCTACCAACATAATCTTATCATCATATTTTTAAAAGCATTTGTAAAAATGAGATCATAGTACTCTAAACATAGGCATGATAGATATAATTCTAACAATGAAACTTTGCAATCATGTTGCAGCATGAAAAGTAACACAAATAAAAGATCATGAATAATAATGCATTTGAAAGTTATATGTTTGTTTTGAACAATAAGAAAGCATAGCAAAGTAGTATTCAGCTTGTCCTTAAGAGTGGAGCGAAACATAAATGGCAGGACACCTTCAACTGGTGACTAGAAACAAATAGTTTAAGAGCAAGTAATAACATGGCATGAACCAATCAATAATAAGGCTAGCCCCAGTGGGAGTAACTTCGCTAGTAACATTGATGCCACGTAGGACAAAAAGATGATGTGGCAAGTATTTAATAAGGAGAGAGAGTGTTGTGGTAACTTAGCTAGTTACCGTAACATCACATATCACAAGACAATGTGAGTCTATAAGCTAATTAATAGGGCTTGCATGACACCACATGTTGGTTACTACCCATTGTGGAGGTGGTAACATAGCCTAGGATAACGTGTATGTTACTAGTCTATGTTACTCCCCATTGTGACTAGCCTAATCTTTGGGACAAATGCACATTAAACTCAGAATGGAAACTATGCTCTCTTGACTGTGCATAAAGTTAGAAGATGGATACTCAACATAAAACTAAAATAAAGCCCCTTCGCGGAGGGAAGCGTGGATTAACCCATGTGCTAGAGCTTTTTATTTTTAGTAAAACAGAGGTATTTAAAACAATTTTGAGAGAGGTGTATGTTTATGTCAACGAATAAGACAATACAGTACGTCACAAGCCAACTAGACTTCACAAGAGAGGCTCCCATTGAAGGACACAGCTGGGGTAGAAGATCATCCCTCTTTCTCTTTTGTTTACACGATTATGCTTTGACTAATAAATCAGAGGCAAAAATAGTGAAGAGAATTTGTAGTAATTAAGTTTGGGGCTGGGCACCCCGCTGCCAGCTCTACTAGCGATTGGATAAGCGGATGAGGCCACTAGTCCAGGTGCGTGAAGTCCAATCAACAAGTGAGATAAAGATTCTCTATGTGCGTCCTCATGAGCTAAAATAGGGGCACAAAATAGGTATAATTTTGAAGGTTTTAAAGGTAACACATGAGCAATTTTCTTTGGAGTGGCGGTTAAATACCACATGTAGGTAGGTATGGTGGACACATTTGGCATGCTTTGGTTTTTTGGTAGTCGGATGCACAAGTAGAGCTCATACTCGGTATAGGTGGAGGCTAGCAAAGACCGGGAGCGACAAATCAAGAGAGCATAATGGCCATAATCATGCATAGCGACAAAAACATTATTGATCAAAGCATACATGGAATTGCAAGTCAAAAACTAAATGATCATGGAGGCTACATGTGACTGGTTTGTAGTCATAACATGGTGTGAGCATGCGCCAAGTCAACCAAATAAAGCATTCAAAGGAGTATACCACAATATTATGCTTTGATATGATAAAAGACAACGCATGATTCTTTCAACGGCACATTAAGCAATCTTAGATGTTTAGTACAAGTCATGCTACATCAATAATTACTAGGCATAGAATTAGAATAACATCCAACATGACATGATAAAGTCTAGCCACAGTCCAAACAAGCTTCTATTTGGACCGTTATAAGCATGAAATATTTTATTCTTCGCCAACACCAATTAACTTGTTTGAAACAACTCTCATAGATAATATTCATCAAAGACCAGAGAGCTAATCATATATAACTGAAGAAAACTAACAATCTCTGAACGAAATACGAGTGGAAAACAAGGGCTAAACGCAATACTAGCAAAAATTGAATACTCATAGAACAATAAGAGTGTTCTAAGCAATGAAAACGGAGCGTGTATCTCTCCCGCACAAGAATGCTAGGTTCCAACTAATTTTATTGCAGCAAGTAAAAAAAAGAAAACAAAACAAAAACAAACATGCGCTCTAAGTAAAGTGCATATGATGTGACCGAATAAAAATATAGTTTCACTAGAAGTGACCCGATAAGTTGCCGATGAAGAAGGGGATGCCTTGGGCATCCCCAAGATTAGACATTTGAGTCTTCTTGGAATTTGCTGGAAATAACCACGGGGGAATCCCAAGGCTTTGGCTTTTCACTCTTCTTGACCACATTATATCACCCCCTTCTCTTGACCCTTCAAAAGTTCCTTCACACCAAACTCAAACTAATTCTCATTAGAGGGTTAGTGCACGATCAAAAATTTATATGTTCGGCATGGAAACAAGCGTTATGAATACTTTTTAAACATTAGCTATAGCCACTGATGTTTCATGGAGCAAAGAAATCCACTCAACATAGTAAAAGAGACAATGCAAGTAAAGAAGGCAAAATATGTCAAAACCAGAACAGTCTGTAAAGACGATATTTTTCGAGACACTTAAGTTGCTCAAATAGAAAAACATAAAGCTAAAGTTTCGGAATCATCTGAAAATTTAGCACAAAATAATGCAGGTCATTTTGATCTTTCTGTGATTTTACATGGAACTAACAGTGGATAGCAGAAATCTGTTTTCTGTTCAGAAATCCAAATCTAACACCAACTTTCACTAGAGACTTTACTTGGAACAACTAATACATGAAAATAAAGATACAAAAGAGTTGGTACATAAGTATACAACACCTTGACTCAAAGAAAACAGAGAAAAACAATGCAAAAAAACATGGGTTATCTCCCAAGAAGTGTTTTTCTTTAACGCCGTTTAGCTAGGCGTGATAATTTAAGAAGATGCTCACATAAGAAATATTAATTGAAGCAAAAGAGAGAATCAAGAAGCAAACATTTAAAAAAATTAAGTCTAAACCACTTTCTATGAAAAAGAATCTTGTAAAGAAACAAGTCATGAAAGAAAAAAGTGGCTAGCATAGGAAGAAAAAATAAGTGCAACTTAAAAAATTTCAACATAAATAGGGGAACTTAATTTTGTTGAGATACATAAAACCATGTTTCCCTCTCTCATAATAACTTTTAGTAGCATCATGAATAAAATTATTACTCTCCACATAAGCCACGTGCATAAAAGAATTATTACTCTCCACATAAGCATAGCCATTCTCATTAATAGTAGTGGGAGCAAAACTATCACACCCATCATTGAAATCATCATAAATTGGAGGAATAGTATAATCATATTGAATTTTATCCTCAAAAGTAGATGGAATGAAAATATCATGTTCACCATATATAGGAGGAATATCATAATCACAATAAAATGTATCCTCAATAATAGATGGAACTAGAATACCACAATCATTATAATTATCATATATTGGAAGCAAAGTATCATCAAAGAAAATTTCCTCCTCAAAACTTGGGGGACTAAAAATATCATATTCATCAAAACCAGCTTCCCCAAGATTAGACTTTTCCATAGCATTAGCAATAATGGTGTTCAAAGAATTCATACTAAAAACATTTCTACTAGCATGCAAATAAATATCCATATGTTTTTTTAATTTTCTCCTCAAACACTTCATGTCCTAACTCAAGATAAATATTACAAAGCTCTCTCATATTTTTGTTGTTTTCCATTAAGCCTAATTAGTAAAAATAAAAACAAGGAACAAGGAAAAATAAGCCTCACTGGTGAAAATAAAAACAAGAAACAAAAAGATATAATTAAAGAATCTAAAGGAAATAACTTCGAGCACTCATACCTGAGGATGTGAGTACCTGATACGTAAAAAACGTATATCCTTTTCCGAACACTTTTATTATTGTTTTCCTCTAAACTTGTGAGTTTTGGATGCAACTAACACGGCCTAATGCTCTCTTTAGCAGAATTACCCTAGTGTCTTCTTTTTGTGCGAAAAAATCAACTTTCGGGAAATTTCCCAGAAAAGATCCCAATGAGCTTATATCACCCGAAGACCCTGGAGACAGAAGGAGACCCAGAGGGGGGGGCAAGGAGGGGCCCACACCACCCCTGGGCGCCCCCACCTATGTCGCGCCACCAGGTGGTGTGGGGGCCCTAGGCACCCTCTCGAGCTCCCCTTCGACTACATATCCCCCTTTACCCTAAAACTACAGGGGATTTGTCATATTATAGAGAAACACACCCGAGCACCGCCGCCACCTTGAAACCCAATTCAGGGATCAGAAGTTCCTGTTCTGGCACCCTGCCAGGACAGGGATTCGAAGGAGATCATCGCCATCGTCACCGCCACCACTTCTCCATCAACCATCCATGATTCCCCCGTCCATGTGTGAGTAATCCCCGTTGTAGGTTGAGTGGGATGGAAGGGATTGGATGATATCGTTCATGTAATAATGCCAGATTTTTAAGGCATAGTGCCTAATATCCATTGTTAGTGCTATAGACCGTTGTTGCAACTTGTTGTTCTCAATGCTTGCCACTTAGGGCCCGGGTGTCATGATCTCACATATGGACATGTTATTGTTTCATGAGTATAATTATGTTTCTTGATCATATCTGCAAGTTGTTTACACATGTCATTGTCCGGAACCCGAGGCCCCAAAGTGACAACAATTGGGACAACCGGAGGGGATGGCTGCGATGTGAGGATCACATGTGTTCATGGAGTGTTAATGCTTTGCTCCAGTGCTTTATTAAAAGGAGCACCTTAATTACTAGTAGTTTCCCTTGAGGCCTCGCTGCAAACGGGCTGGTAGGACAAAAGATGTTGTGCAAGTTTCTCACTGCGAGCACGTATGACTATATTGGAACATATGCTTATGGTTTGCCTAGAACTTGGATGCTTTATTATTATCTATCTGCAATACCCACGTTATTATTATTACAAGAACTATCTTATCCATGCAACACCCGTTCATCCATCCTCTATGCCTACGGTACTTTAATCTTGTTGTTTTCACAAATTGCTACTGCTGTTTTCACGATTGCTAATGTTGTTACTATTTTACTCCTGTTGTTATTTCACTACTATTGCTGCTATAAAACTGTTACCACTGATAAATTGTTGCAAGCGAGTCTACTTTCAGGAGCAACGAAATTGACAACTCATCTGTTAAGGCTTATAAATATTCTTTGGATCCCCTTGTGCCGAATCAATAAATATATGTTTTACTTCCCTCGAAGACTGTTGCGATCCCCTATACTTGTGGGTTATCATGACTATTTTATGGCGCCGTTGCCGGGAGCATAGATTTATTTATTTGCTCGCTTGAACGTGATATTGTTCATTGCAAGCTTTTCATCGTGGGTAAAACTCGTGATGGGAAGGTCCCCATATTACTATCCACTACAAGGAGAGGTACAACTCTGAACACCTATGTTTCTCTTGATTCACCATCTGTTATGAGTAAGCTTCTTACTCCACCACATGCTACACATACTCTTACTTCTGCTGAATCTGAAAATGCTTCTGATACTTTTGATGATGCTTCTACGGTGCTTGATGATACTGGTTCAATAGGTCCTTTCCTAGATGCTACAATTGCTAAATCCAAACAAATAGAAAATGCTGAAATTCCTGATGAAAATGCTAGTACACCTATTAATTCACCTGAGTTTATTGATGATCTTGATGAAACTTATATTGAACTTAATGATGACTTTATTGAAAAAGTTCAAGCTATACTAGTGCAAGTGTTCTTAAGAGTATTCTTGCAGGACATGTTGTTAAATATAAATCTCCTCTAGATGCTAGATTTGCTACATCTTCCATATACATTAAAGATAAGGATTATGATTTCTCTCTTGATTTATCTTACATATCTATTGTTGAGAAAGAACCTTTTTCTGGTACTGAAAATGGAACTGCGATGGAACATATAAATGAGCTCTCATCTTTGATTTGTTTATTTTCTGATGATATTAAGAAACACGTTTATTTTGTTGCTAATATTTTTCCTTTCTCGTTGAAAGATTAAGCTAAAACTTGGTTTAACAATTTGACACATGGATCTATTACTGGTTCTATTGGTTAGGATAATGTTTTTTTCAGAAATATTTTCCTGCTAGTGCTCAACATGCTGCTGTGCAAAGAATCTTTAATTTAAACAAATTGAAGAAGAAAAAATGCCCGAATCTTGGTCAAGGTTTTGTTCTTTAATAAGAGCTAGTCCTGGAAATCCATTACCTAAAAATGTGCTCTTAGATATATTTTATACTTTTGAATCTAGGACATACCTGGATAGCTATGCTGGTTCTGTTTTCAGGAAAAGAACTCCAGAAGAAGGTGAGGAATTACTTTCTAATATAAGCAAGAACCATGATTATTGGACTATACCTAAGCCTACACCAACACCTATACCAAAACCCAAGAAGAGGGGAATGATTGAAGTAAATGATGAAGTGATGAAGGAAGCCAAGAAATCTCTTAAAGAGAGGGGTATCAAATGTGAAGATGTGAAGAATTTACCTCCTATAGAAGATATATGTAAGACAATTCCTCACCCATCCACAATTGAGGTACACTCCCTCCAGTATTTTGATAATAGAGATATTCTCTATTCTAAACCACATGAGCAATGCTTAGATAAATTTGATAATTATGTTGTTAAGCAAGATAAATTTAATATGAGAATGCATAATCATCTACGGAAAACTCTAGAGCTATTGAAAATTTGTATGGTCTTGTTGAGAAAACCTCTAATGATGTGAAAATGCTTGTTAAACATTTTCATATGGTTCAAACTCAAATTGATCAACTTACTAAAGTGCAAAAAGATTTGCTAGCTAATGCTTCTAGAGAGAAACATGTTTATGAATAATTACTAAAAGTGGTGTTTCTACTCAGATCCCTTGTATCTCGATGGTCATCCTAAAAGAATTGAACAAGATTCTCAACAACCTAAGAACAATAGTTCTTATTCTAAGAAAAAGAATAAGAAACATAAAAATGTTGTAGAATCTCCTAAACCTCCTAAAGATCCTAATAATATATCTATTTCTGATGCTGAAACTGAAAGTGGTAATGATAAAAGTGATGCTTATGATAAAGAAGAATCTAAAGTTGAACCTGATAAGAAAACTAAAACTGCAAAGTACATGATACGTCTCCAACGTATCTATAATTTCTGATGCTCCATGATGATATTATGCCAATTGCTACATGTTTTCTACCTTATTTATAGCATTTTTACACGTTTTCCGGGACTAACCTATTAACAAGATGCCACGGAGCCAGTTCTGTGTTTTCTGCTTTTTTAGTTTCAGAAAAGTTGTTCTAGAAATATTCTCGGAATTGCAAAATTTGAAAGCCAGAAGTCTTAGAAGTCCCGGAAGCTTCCAGAAGTCCCGAAGAGCCCTGGAGGGGGCCACAGGGTAGCCACACGATGGGGTGGCGCGGGTTCCCCTGGCCGCGCCACCTAGGGGTGTGGGCCCCCTGGACACTCCTCGACATCGCCCTTTCGCCTATTTATACTCCCCCGAGGCTGAGGGCTCTACCGAGCTATGTGGTTCATCTCTCTCTCCCATGGTGTGATATATATGTGATCTTGAGATTTGTAATCTAGTTTAACAAGTAGATGTTACTCTTCATCTTGTGCTACTCAAGTGTTTTATTAATATGAACTTTGGAGTCACCTTGTCCCGCGGTGTGAAGGTGACAATGTGCACATCGTGTGTGTCTCCTCTATGAACTGTAGAGTTTGTCTAGTACCTTCTAGGACGCTCATAGTGACAGCGTGTGGTTAACTAGACATGGGAATGCTTACTTTAAGAATGCTTTTTGCATCCCTACGCAATGATCAGTGTTCATTATCCAACCGGAGAGGGTTAAGAGTAGCATAGTGAAGAGAAGAATTTAGTTACTCAATTATGTGATCATTGTTGAGAGTGTCCACTAGTGAAAGTAGGATCCCTAGGCCTTATTTACAAGAATCGAAACACCGTTTTCCGCATGTTCTGCTACATGTTTGCTTGATGCAATTTTTATTTCAGATTGCTATTATCACTTATTAACATCCATATTACTTGAATTTTACTCTCTCTTCGCCGAACTAGTGCACCTATACAACTGACAATTGTATTAGGTGTGTTGGGGACACAAGAGACTTCTTGTATCTTGATTGCAGGGTTGCTTGAGGGATATCTTTGACCTCTACCTCCTTGAGTTCGATAAACCTTGGGTGATCCACTTAAGGGAAACTTGTTGTTGTTCTACAAACCTCTGCACTTGGAGGCCCAACACTGTCTACAAGAATAGAAGCGTGCGTAGACATCAGTACACTAAGGAGGATTTCATTGCTAATAAACATAGTAAATAAAGGGGACCTTGGGTACAAAAACCAATGCCTTTTCCTAATAAGAAACTTAAATCAAAGGAACAAAAGCATTCTAATAAATTCTGTGAGTGGATGAAACCTTTGTTTTTGCAAATTCCGTCGACTGATGCTATTAAACTGCCTCCTTATTCGAAATATATGAAAGATATTGTCTCTAATAAAAGGAAAATCCCTAATGAGGAAATTTCCACTATGCTTGCTAATTACTCTTTTAATGGTAAGGTCCCAAAGAAGCTTGGAGATCTTGGTATACCCACTATTCCTTGTTCCATTAAAAATAATTATGTTAGAACAGCTCTGTGTGACTTGGGAGCAGGACTTAGTGTTAGGCCTTTATCTCTTTATAAGAGAATCTCTTTGAAAAAATTGATACATACTAATATATCTTTGCAAATGGCTGATTAATCTACTGCTATTCCTGTTGGTATATGGAAAGTGTTTCTGTTCAAGTGGCTAATAATTATTTGATATTAACTGACTTTGTTGTGTTGGAAATGCATAAAGATGATAATATGTATATTATTCTTGGGAGACCTTTTCTTAACACTGTAGGGGTTGTTATTGATTGCAACCAAGGAAAAGTAACTTTCGATATCAATGATAAAGAGCATATTGTTTATTTTCCCAAGAAGATTGATAGAAGATATGGTCTAAATTCAATTGAAAATATTGAGACTATCAAGATTGGAGAATTCTATTGTCATATTCCAGTGCCACCAATTCATTATGAATGGTACTATGTTTATCAAAGTTGAGGTAACATAATTATTTAAGTGATATATCGAGTTCTTCTTCATAATTTTTTTTGGTAACAAGACTTGATCAACCTTGTTGACAAAGTGATTTGAAATAAAGAAAACAATGTTTTCACTTTGTTTTCACCATGCCCACCTTTGTTTTCACCATACCCACCTTTGTGTTCACCATTCCACACATGTTTTCATAATCCATACCCTTGGTTTCACCATCCATACTTTTGTTTTCACCATGTTATGTTTGTTTTCACCACCCATAACTTTGTTTTCACCACTTCCACCTTTGTTTTCACTGGGTATTTACACATTAGAATGTATTAGAACCTCTGTAGAATTGTTTTTGGTTATGTTTTCCAACATTCCATGATTGTTTTCCAGGTTTATAATTAATTATTATATTCTAAAAAAACCTCGAAAATAAAGTTTCTCGAAAAATTCCAGAAAAATTATAATAAATTTTTATGTCAAAAATGAGGCAAAGAGGTACCTGCGACACCCATGCAGGCTCACCACAGGGTGGTGCGGCCATCCCCTGGTGGCGCCAACACATGGTGTGGGCCCCCCTACCCTCCACTAACTCTCTCCCCTTCCAAAGATTCCTCTCTCTCACCCCAAACTCAAAACATTTCCTGGAACCCGAGTTCTTTCTCTTCTTCCTCGAGATTTTTCGATCTCTTTGCTCAGCCCACATTTGTTGCTGAAATTTGGTGCATTTGCTCTCCGGTATGTGACTCCTCCGATTATCCAAGTAGAATTTTGTTTAGTGGAGTATTTCTTGAGTATTTTGGTACTGTAGGTGATAGCTTATGTGAGTTTGTATGCTTGATTTAAGTAGAAATAATATAGTTTTGATGCATGTTTAGCTCTTCTACAAGTCTCTATAGTAGTCTCCACCATATAGTTGCTTGAAAATCAATTTTTGTGATGCTTGTTAAAAATTTCAGAGATGGAGCACAATGTACACCAACTTGACCAGCATGAGTTAGAGTTGCAAGAAGTCATGCATGTACACCGGGAATAAAGAGTGTTTCCATCCATTTATCCATGCCAAGGATTTATGCATGCCGCAGGAATTCTGCAAGATTTCCAAACTCTTGTGGCTAATGCAGGATTGACACATTTCATTGAGGATGAACCTGCCCAACATGGTAAACTAACTATGTCTCTGGTGCAGGATTTCCATTTCATATCATCCTCGTCTAACCCCACGGTCCATTACAAAATTTATAACAAAACTTTCAAGTTGCCTTTTGATGATTTTTGTCCAGCGATTCGAGTGCCACAATGGGGATCTCGTGGGAAGATAAAAGGGCAACCCAAGCCATTGATGGACTTATATGAAGAAATTTGCCAAGGTAGAAGCTTCACTAGAGAGAGTGGTAAAATTCGAGACATTCAACTCCCATCCATTCGATAGTTTGCCTATTTTATTGCCAAGTGTGTGCTTGCTAGAAAAAATGCAAATAAGTTATCTGTGTATGATCTAGCATTTATTGCGGTTGCTTTGAGACGTGATAGCTCATATAATTTTGGTGCTTTAATTGCTTTCTGTCTTTCTACTAACCGCGAGAAGGGAGGAATTTGTGGAGGTCTCATTGCCTCTCGTTTACTAGCCTTGCATGGTTTAGAGCCGCATCCACTAGACCTTCAGTTTCCTACAGAGAGACTTGATCTTAATACCATGATACTACATAAATTTGTTTCCACCTGTGCTAACCTGAATAATTTATCTTATGAAATAACTTTCTCCAAGAAAGGAAGGTGGAGAGTAACTAAAACTGATACAGTAGTAAAATTGCTTGCACCTCTTTTGCTTAACCTGAATGCCAGGGAAGGATTGTCGCTCTCAGAGAGTAAATTTGATACATATATTGAGGAGCATCCCCAGCTTGTAGAAGACATTGGAGAGGAGGGCGAAAGTGGTTTCATCCAGCCTCCGACACTACGGGGTTCCCATACCATCATTCTGGTTATGACTATGCGCCTTCTTCATCATCCTCTTCATGGGCGCCCGAGTACGACCATGCGAGGTACGACCCACCAATATGGGGTCACTACCCACATCGTGATTGATCTCCACTTAGGACAAAAGCCTAAGCTTGGGGGAGGTATGCCGACATCACGCTCATATATATATCATGTTCTGTCGGTTCTTTGTATATCCATGTTTTCATTTCTTTCGCTTGTTTCCGTTTCTTTCGTTTCTTTTTTTATTGTTTTATTATTGCTTTCCAAAACACAAAAAGACCAAAAATATTTTTGTTGTTTCTCTTTAGTTTGTTTCATTGGTTTGCTTTGTTTTCTATTTCGTTTCAATATTCAAAAACCAAAAAAGATTTTGCTTTGTTTGCTTGTTTTCCTTTTGTTCTTGTTTCAAATTCGAAAACACAAAAATATTTGTTGTTCTTTTTTGGTTTTGTAAAGTTTGTTGCAGAGTTCATCGTTCTTCCGTGTCTCCATTGGAGTTTGATTATCAATTTATATCATTCGATCCACACAAGTGAGGAGCAATAATGATGATCTACGACAATTCAAGTTGTGGTAAGAGGCTGTTATGAACTCTTTTTGTTTTCATTTTTTTACATATACTCATCCATGTGGACATGCTTAGTTTGTTCATGTAATTTGTATGTTATTTAATGGATGCTTAGTAGTTCCTGCTCTCTCATGTTTAGTTCCAACTTACTAATATTAGATAGCATGTCGTATAAATGTTTGCTTCATTGCTTTATTCATAGAAGGGTATGACATTGTGGCGTTTCCCTCTGAATGTTTCACTTGAATTGACTTGGCACATTCTCGCGCATGATATGACTGAAAACAAAAGGTCAATTAATCCTATATGATTTATTTTGCCTTAGAGTAATTGTGTCACTTTTATGCCCCCGTTAATTTTATTTTGTCACAAGCACGATTATGAGAGTTATTGCTCTCTTGATTGTCGCTCACAGTCTATTGCTAGCCTTCACTTGTACTGAGTATGAGATCTACTCGTGCACCCAACTCCCAAAACCAAAGTTTGCCAAATGTGTCCAACATACCTACCTATATGTGGCATTTAACTTCCACTCCAAAGTATTACCTTTAAAACATTCAAAATTATTCCTGTTTTGTGCCCCTATTTTAGCTCACGAGGACGTAAATGGAGAATCTTTATCTCACTTGTTGATTGGACTTCACACCCTGGACTAGTGGCTTCATCCGCTTATCAATTGCTAGAAGAGATGGCAGCGGGGTGCCCATCCCCAAACTTAATACAAAAATGTCTTCACTATTTTTCCCTGATTTATCAGTCAAAGCATAATTGTGTAAACAAAAGAGAATGAGAGATGACCTTGTACCCAGATGCGCCCTTCTATGGGAGCCTCTCTTGTGAAGTCTAGTTGGCTTGTGACATACTATATTTTCTGTTTACCATTCGTTGACATAAGCATACACTTCTCTAAAAAAATGTTTTCAATACCTCTGTTTAACAAAATAAAAATCTCTAGCACATGAGTGATCCCTGCTTCCCTTTGCGAAGGAACTTTCTTTAACTTTATGTTGAGTCTTCACATCCTCACTTTATGCACTTTATTGAGAGCATAGATGTTATTCTTAGTGTAATGTGCTTGTCCGAGGATACGGTTAATTGTGGTATAATCTTGATGCTTTTATCTTTGATATCTTTACTTCTTGTCTTCACTTGAACTTCAGAGGTGCCCTGGCATTTATGCTTTTCTCCATTATTATGGGCAAGTGAGATACCACATTATGATACCCTATTATGAACATTTCAATCCCGCAAATTGATATATTTCATGTTGTGTTTTATTAGTCTGTTGAAATCTCTTCATAGTTTGCATAACTATTATGTAACTTTATTTTGCATACTTATTATTATGAATTGCCTAAGAACTTGATCATATAGTGAGAATATTTGCATCATATGAAACAATTGTGTTCGTAAAAGTTCTTTTATCGCACTCAGTTGTTAACTGAATTTCTTGAGGACAAGCAATAAGCTAAGCTTGGGGGGAGTTGATACGTCAAAACGTATCTCCTTTTCCGAACACTTCTGTTATTATTTTCCGAACACAGACTAACGTTGTTTTTAGCAGAATTACCCTGGTGTCTTGTTTTTGTGCAGAAAAATCAACTTTCGAGAAATTGTCCAGAAAAGATCCAATGAGCTTATATCACCCGAAGACCCCCAGCGCCAGAAGGAAACCCGGAGGGGGGCAAGGAGGGGCCCACACCATCCCTGGGCCCCAGGTCGCACCACCAGGTGATGTGGGGGCCGCATGCACCCCCTAAGGCTCCCCTTTCTACTACATATGCCCATTTACCCTAAAATGACAAGGGGGTCGTCATATTCCAGAGAAACAAACCCGAGCGCCGCCGCCGCCTTGAAACCTCATTCGGGGATCAGAAGTTCCTGTTCTCGCACTCTGCCGGGACGTGGATTCGAAGGAGATCATCGCCATCGTCACCACTTCTCCATCAACCATCCATGATTCCCCCGTCCATGTGTGAGTAATCCTAGTTGTAGGCCGAGAGGGATGGAAGGGATCGGATGATATCGTTTATGTAATAATGCCAGATTGTTAGGGAATAGTGCCTAGTATCCGTTGTTAGTGCTATATACTGTTGTTGCAACTTGTTATTCTTAATGCTTGTCACTTAGGGCCCGAGTGCCATGATCTCAGATCTGAACATGTTATTGTTTCATGAGTATAATTATGTTTCTCGATCATATCTGCAAGTTGTTTACACATGTCGTTGTCCGGAACCCGAGGCCCCAAAGTGACAACAATTGGGAAAACCAGATGGGATGGCTGCGATGTGAGGATCACATGGGTTCACGGAGTGTTAATGCTTTGCTCTGGTGCTTTATGATACGTCATAAATGTATCCTTAATTTATGATGTTCCATGTTATTTTCATGTTATTTCCTACATGTTTGCTATACACTTTATGTCATTTTTATCGATTTCCGGGACTAACCTATTAACAAGATGCCACAGAGCCAATTCCCTGTTTTCTGATGTTTTTAGTTTCAGAAAAGTTGTTCTGAAAATATTCTCGGAATTGGAAAATTCGAAGCCCGGAAGTCTTAGAATTCCCAAAGGTTCCACGAAGTCTCGAAGAGGCCCGAGGGGGGCACAGAGGGGCCACGCCATAGGGCGGCGCGCCCCCTGGTCGCGCCTGGGGGTGGTGTGGCCCCCTCGGGTGTCCAACGTCATCACCCTTTCGCCTATTTATTCCCCCCGGCATATCAAACCTAAATATATACCACTTTTTCCCGAGAAACACCCGAGGCCGCCGTCATCGTCATCCTGAGATCGGGAGGGTTCTGGAGCTCTCCCCGACACCCTGCCGGGAGGGAAATTCATCACCGGAGGGGTCTACACCACCATACCCTCCTCCAAAGTGATGCGTGAGTAGTTCATCCCTGGACTACGGGTCCATAGCAGTAGCTAGATGGTTGTCTCCTCCACCTTATGCCTCATGTTTAGATATCGTGAGCTGCCTCACATGATCGAGATCATCTTTATGTAATGCTACATGTTGTGTTTGCTGGGATCCGATGAATGTTGAATGCTATGTCTTCTGATTATCAATCTATCATGTTATCTTCATGCATATGTTATTTATGATCTTGTATGCTCTCCGTTATTAGTAGATGCTCTGGCCAAGTAGATGCTAGTAACTCCAAGAGGGAGTATTTATGCTCGCTAGTGGGTTCATGTCTCCTTTGCATCTGTGCTCGAGTGACAGAAACGTGACGGATGGAGGATGTGATGTTGCCATTAGGGTGAAAACAATGATGTTTAATTCGTTTACATTGTTTACATTACACACTTTGCTTACTGCAATTATTGGTTGCTTGCAACTTAATACATAACATTTGTTCGAATGATATTCGGAGGGTGGATTATTAGTCATAGACGCAGTTGGATGATATTCGGAGGGTGGTCTATGTATCTTGTTGTAATTCCCGCATGAATCACATAGTAATATTTATGTCTTGCATATGCATTACGATGAAGACTTCATTTATGTCAATTGCCCAGCTGTAATTTGTTCACCACACATGTTATTTATCTTTCACGGATAGACACCACTAGTGAACTGTGGACCCCGATCCATTTTCTCATACTGATAATACACACACTGCTTCTACTGTTTTCACACTACTTCTACTGTTTTCACATTGATGCTACTGTTTTAATATTGTCCTCATATTGTTTTCCACACCATACGTTTAACCTCTTTGTGTTCAGCAAAACCGGTGGGATTGACAACCTCGTTGCTTCGTTGGGGCAAAGTTATTTGATTGTGTTGTGTAGGTTTCACGTTGCTGCTGAACCGGTAGTGCGCCCTGCCATCTTAGCTGCATCAATCTTCTGAAGTTACTCCTTCCTCCTACTGGTCGATTCAACCTTGGTTTCTTTTCTGAGGGAAAACTTGCTGCTGCACTCTTCACACCTTGCGCTTGGGGTCTCCCAACGAGCGCGTGTCCACACTCCATCACTTTATTAAAAGGAGCACCTTAACTACCAGTAGTTTCCCTTGAGGCCCCGCTGCAAATGAGCTGGTAGGACAAAATATGTTGTGCAAGTTTCTCACTGCGAGCATGTATGACTATATTGGAACACATGCTTATGGTTTGCCTAGAACTTGGATGCTTTATTATTATCTATCTGCAATGCCCACATTATTATTATTACATGAACTATCTTATCCATGCAACGCCCATTCATCCATCCTCTATGCCTACGGTACTTTAATCCTACTGTTTTCACAATTGCTACTATTGTTTTCACGATTGCTATTGTTGTTACTATTTTACTCCTACTGTTATTTCACTACTGCTGCTGTTATAAAACTATTACCACTGCGTGAGCGAGTCTACTTTCAGGTGCAGCTGAATTGACAACTCATCCTTTAAGGCTAAAAATATTCTTTGGCTCCCCTTGTGTCGAATCAATAAATATGAGTTTTACTTCCCTCGAAGACTGTAGTGTACTTACATTTCTATTCTTGTAGACAATGCTGGGCCTCCAAGTTAAGAGGTTTGTAGAACAACAACAAGATTCCCTTAAGTGGATCACCCAAGGTTAATCGAACTCGGGGAGGAAGAGACCAAAGATATCCCTCTCAAGCAACTCTGCAATTACGATACAAGGAGTCTCTTGTGTCCCCAACACACCTAATACAATTGTCAGTTCTATAGGTGCACTAGTTAGGCGAAGAGAGAGTGAAATACAAGTAATATGAATGGTTATAAGCGATAATAGCAATATGACATAAAAATGGCAGCAAGCAAACATGTAGCATAACTGGTTGAAAGTGGTGTTTCAATGCTTAGAAACAAGGACTAGGGATCATACTTTCACTAGTGAACACTCTCAACAATAATAACCTAATTGAATGCATAAATATCTCTCTTCACTACACTAATCCAAACCAATCTCCGGTCGGATAACAAACACCAATCATTTCGTAGGGCTGCAAAAAGCGCTCCTTAGAGTTCGCATTTCCCCATCTAGGTAACCCACACACTATCACCACGAGACCTAAATGGTTCCAGACAAACACCACAATTTCATAGGGTCATCCAACACAAAATATAAATATCATGCTAAACCACACATTGCACACACTATCGCCTTTACACTGTGATCAAAGTGTCTATAGAGATCTCATAACAAACCACTTGAGTAGCATAATAGATGAAGAGTAACATCTACTTATCCAACTAGATTACAAAGCTCATGATGATATAAAGATCGCACCATGGGAGAGAGAGATGAAACACATAGCTACCGGTAGATCCCTCAGCCCCGAGGGAGAACTACTCACTCCTCATCATAGGAGACAACAATAGCGATGAAGATGGCGGTGGAGTCGATGGAGATGACTCCGGGGGGCGCTTCCCCGTCCCGGCAGGGTGTTGGAACAGAGATTTCTGTCCCCTAAAACTTGTCGGCGGCGGGGGCGGAGCTACGGAACTTTTCGTGGATGGAGGCCGATTGATCCAGGGTTTATGCATCGGGGGGAATATATAGGCTAAAGGGCGATGGCGATGGGCCCGAGGGGGCCACACCACTTGCAGGCACGACCAGGGGGACCCGCGCCCACCCATGGTATGGTGGCTCCATGGCACCCCTCCGGGTCTCCTTTGGACTACGTTGACGTGTCGGGAGTTCTAAGACTTTTGGCTTTTGCTCCGTCCAATTCTGAGAATATTTCCAGAACAACTTTTCTGAAATATAAAATATCAGAAAATAGGAACTGGCTCTGTGGCATCTTTTCAATAGGTTAGTCCATGAAAACGTCCCGAAAACGAAGGAAAACATGTGAAAACATAAAAGTATTGGATAGAAAACAAGCATGGAGCATCGAAAATTATAGATACATTTGAGACGTATCATGCTTGTGTTGAAGGAAATATGCATGATGCCTCCCATAAATGTAAGACCATTATCTCATCAAAGAGGATCTTGTTGCTTCTCCATGTTGATCTCTTTGGTGTCATGCCCGAGGCATGTCTTGGAGGCAAGAAGTATTTCTTGGTTATTGTCGATGATTATTCAAGATATACTTGGGTTTATTTCTTCAAGTTGAAGAGTGAGACCCAAAAAACCATCATCGGCTTCTCCAACCAAGTGCAACATCAAAGCAATGTTCCCATCATGGCTATTAGGACTGACAATGGCTCTGAATTCAAGAAGTACACCCTAAATGAATTTCTTAGTGAAGAGGGTATTCTTCATCAATATTCCGCTGCATATACCCCTCAACAAAATGGTGTAGCCAAAAAGAAGAATCAAACTCTATTGGATATGGCTAGGACCATGTTGGCGGAGTATTCTTCTCCCCAATATCTTTGGTCAAAAGCCATCTCTACCGCATGCCACTCCTCTAACCGTCTCTACATTCATAAGGGCTTAGTGAAGACTCCATATGAGATTCTCACTGGCAACAAACCCAATATCTCCTACTTCCATTTCTTCGGTTGTAAGTGTTTCTATTTGATAAAAGGTGTTCAGTTGTCTAAATTCTAGTCTAAATCTATTGAGGGTACATGTGTTGGTTACGGTGCCGAATCCCACACTTATAGAATCTTTACAAGACCTCACGGATTGTCACGTAATCTTGTAGTGTGGTTTTTGAGGAAAATGATGGCTCCTAAGTGGCGCAATTTCATGTTTCTAATGTAGATGTTGAAATGTCTCAAGAAGCCATAGGAAGAATGGGTTGAGATTTTTTTGCCCCATTGAGGGACACCTTGTGGCGGATCGAGAAGAACGATGCTCTACTCAAGTGGATCTCTCGTCTACAATAGAAGAACATGCCAAGGGAGCAACTGATGCGCCTAACCACGAAAACAATCAAAAACCTCCTATTGTTGACCAAGTTTCTATGCAAGAACCAAGCACTCCTATCATTCAAGCTAGCCAAGGTCAAGGCAGATCAACCTCCTTCATCTTCTTCTCCTGAAGTTGAAGCAAGTCTTTAAAATGATGATCAAGGACAACATTCCGGTCAAGACGGGGACCCAAATGATCAAGATGATCAAGTGATTCCTCCTCACAATAATATGGAGATCGAAGACCGTCGTGATAGAAGGATTAGAATAAAGTTAAAGCATATCGATGCATCTGACGATAAGGTTTTGAGTGTTGTTCAAGCAAGAATGTCCACAAAAACACAATTGGCAAGCTTTAGTGAGCATAAAGCTCACATATCCATGGTGGAACCAAAATAAGTGTTTGAAGCTCTTAAGAACTCAAATTGGTTGGAAGCTATGCATGAAAAACTCAATAACTTTGAGCGCAATAAAGTTTGGAAGCTACTTGAGAATACTAAAGATTACCACAATGTTATTGTCACTAAGTGGATATTCAAGAACAAGCAAGATGAGCATGGAATTGTCATAAGGAACAAAGTAAGATTGGTGGATCAAGGCTACACTCAATAGGAAGGCATTGACTTTGATGAAACCTATCCTCCCATAGCTCGCCTTGAGTCCATCCGTATCCTTCTTACATTTGCATCTTCGCATAACTTTAAATTGCAACAAATGGATGTCAAAAGTGCTTTTATAAAAGGTCCATTGAAATAGGAGGTACATGTTAATCAACCTCCGGGGTTAGAGAACCCCAACTTCCCTAACAATCTCTACAAGCTTGATAAGGCGCTATATGGATTAAACAAGCACCACATGCGTGGCATGAGCACCTTAGAGAGTTGTTGCATGACCGTGGATTTTAAGTTGGGAAGATCGACCCCACCCTTTTCACAACGAGGGTAAAATGGGACCTTTTCATATGCCAACTCTATGTGGATGATATCATCTTTGTCTCAACTAACCAAGCTTTTAATAATGAATTCTCAAATCTTATGATTGGCAGGTTTGAGATGTCTACGATGGGAGAGTTGAGATTCTTTCTTGGCTTTAAAATCAAGCAATTGACTCGTGGAACTTTCATCTCTCAAGAAAAGTATACCCAAGACATGCTCAAGAGGTTTAACTTCCAAGGTACTAAAGAGAAGGTCTCTCTAATGCAAGTCAAATGCCATCTCAAGCGCAATCTGAACGGTAAAGATGTGGACCGTAAGTTGTATCATTCTATGATTGGTTCTTTTCTTACCTTTGTGCATCTAGGCACGATATTGTGTTGACTGAGGTGTGTGTGCAAGGTATCAAGCGGCTCCTAAGGAAATCCATTTGATGGCGGTCCATAAGATCTTTCGGTATTTGGTTCATACCTCAAGATTTGGTTTGGGGTACCCAAAGGGGACACCGTTTTCTCTCCAAGGCTTCACAGACACGGATTAGCCCGGTGACCAATATGATAGGAAATCTACTTCCGGGGCTTGCCAATTCCTTGGTAGGTCTTTGGTGAGTTGGTCTTGTAAGAAGCAAAATTGCATATCTCTTTCCACCGCCGAAACCGAGTATGTGGCGGCTGAATTGCTATGGATGACACAAACCCTCAAAGTGTATAATTTTCATTTGGATAAGGTGTCGCTCTTATGTGACAATAAGAGTGCCATCAAGATCGCCTACAACCCCGTGCAACACACAAGGACGAAGCATATTGAGATTCGTCATCATTTCATTCGGAATCATGTGGCAAGAGGTGATATTGAGCTAGCCTATGTCCCATCCAAGGATAATCTCGCGGACATATTCATGAAGCCTCTAGATGATTCAAGATTCATGTTTTTCAGAAATGAGATAAATATCATCGATTCAATGAGATAGCAATGCTCCTTGTTGCTTTTTTTTATTCTTTGAAGTGGTTCTGTCCAAGGAGTATGACTAGGAATGTTATCCCATCTTGTGTCTTTGATGCCTTTATCTTGTCTCTTCATCTAAAAAGCACATGCAATACTCCACACAAGGCACTTTCTTCCTAAAAACGCCCCACTGTTATTTCTGGCATGTTTCAGATCAAATCCAGGATTATCGGAATTTTTCCGAGTTGGCCGGAATTAATCCGGAAATCCCAGGAAGTTCCAACTCAGTCGAAACACATCCGTAAATTTCAGAATAATTTCGGGCCACCCGGATTCGCTCCGGAGCATTCCGGAAATGACAGTGTCTGCCTATAAGAGGCAGTTGCACAACCGAGTGAGGAGTTTTTGATCCCACTTCCTCTCCTCTCCGGCCCAAGCCACCAAAAATCACCCTAAGTCTCCTCCTTACCCTAGGAAGGGGTTTTTGATCCTCTCCTTGACAAGGAACCCTTCCATGGAAGGTATTTTGGATTGTCCTCTCTCTCTACCAATTTTTTGTTGGATTTCTATCTAGATGCATCTTGACCTAGGGTTCATCTAGATTTCGAGTTCAATCCATATTGTTACCCATGGATAATATATCTACCGGTTGAATTTCCATGTTCCTAGAGATCTAGATCCCCACTTACAACTATGACCTAGATCTAATATTCTTCGGGTAAAATATGTGGTTCCTCGCACTATAGTCTCTGTCACCATCACCCCTGAGGATCTCCCTTTCAAATCCCTAGATTTGGTGAAGTTTTGAGTCATTTTTCATAAATTCATGGCAGATCCAATTCAATTCAAAGTTTCCGGAAATGTCGGAACCATTCCGGGCAACCGGAATAATCCGACATTTTGAAATAAATCCGAAAATTACGGATTGAATCCGACTGTGCCTAGATTTAGCTTAAACTTGCACTTCATCCAACTTAGGGTTGTTGTTATCTCCTTATGGCATATGCACTTATCTCCTGCTACCTTTTTATGTCATATGTTCACAGGAGAAGGCTCTCGTGGTGGTACGGTAAGCAAGAGGAAGTCCACTGTCACTCGTCGAGACTAGTCCGGTGGTTCTCGTGCTTAGAGGGGTCATGGTTCAGAAGGTCGTCCTACTGCTGCTCATGATGATGGTCTAGTTGAGCATGTGCCTGAGGGTGATTTGAAGACATACTATGTGGCTACGTGGAAGCAAGTGAAGAATAATAATCCATATCGCTTTGCTGAGACCACCTGTGAGGATCCCAGATTCTGGACCAATCTTCACCTCAAGGTGTGGGAAGATTTTTATTCCACTCATACTCCTCTTATCTGTGTGCAAACCCCTGTTGATATGGACTTCTATAATCAGCACAAGACTGGAGAGCTTCGTCGCGTTCATGAGTGTTTGGCCAAGATGAATGTTGCACCTCTTCTTAAGATTGAGCATGAGTATTGTCCTGATCTTATCGCCTAGTTTTACTGCACTGTGCACTGCAAGGGTGATACGGTGCGCACCACGACCTGGATGGCGGGTGATAAGAA
The DNA here is from genome assembly GCA_028641055.1 of Alopecurus myosuroides. Lineage (NCBI taxonomy): Eukaryota > Viridiplantae > Streptophyta > Magnoliopsida > Poales > Poaceae > Alopecurus > Alopecurus myosuroides. The sequence continues at coordinate 316,040,158 of CM054061.1, forward strand.
GATTAGCAGCAATCTATCTGAGTTTGCTACTGCTGTAGGTTATTCATGGAAGGCAACTTAGGGAATTAATTGTTACCGTGTTCATGATGCTTCTGAGTATGATTCCTCAATGTTGGATTTTTGCTATTCTCCTGAGCTGCCGGACAACAACATTCCCTTCAACTCTCTCATGTATCCATTCTACAATGTGTTGTCCAAGATCTTCCGCTCCACTCTCATGGTAAAAGATGGAGACTACTCGGCTATCAGGGCTTTTATGGTCAACTTCGTGGTCATCACCAAGCCCAAGAACCAAAGTAAGATTGATTCGACGGACTTTCTCTATCGTGAGATTTTCTTTGGAGTTATGGAAAAGAGGAAGCCGGCATGTGGTCCTTATATTCAGAGGTTCATCAACTCAAAGGTTGGTGAAGAAATCATAGAGCACTACCCGATTGTTAGGCCAAAGAAGTTCACTCCCTTTCTCATCCGTGGTATGGAGATTCCTGAGTCTGCAAAGGCCAAGGCCAAGATGTCTCATACTCCTTATGGTTCCTCTAGTGGTGGTACTCAGCGTCAGTATTCTAGTGGCATTGCCAAGTTCTTCAAGGCTATGTTCATCATGTGAAGTGATACTAGGGCTATTTCTCGTGAGGCTAGGGAGCTAGCTAAGGAGACTAGGCGTATTCAGAAAGCTGACATGAGGAATGCTGGGATTGATCTGCCTGCTGATCCTCCATCTCTTGCTAGTGTTGATCTTGTTCCCATTGAGATGCCCAAGATTTGTGATGATGACTTCTACTTTGGGGTGCCGCCGGCTGATGGGGATGATGATGAAGAGTATGATGATGAGGATTACTTTGATGAAGCTGGCAACCGAGGTGGAAATGAGCAGGAAGAAGAACATGATGATGAAGAGCAAGGCGATGATGAAAAGGAAGTTGAGTGATCTCTTTGGACGCTAGTTGAGATCTTTTTCTCCTTTTTGGCGTCTTGATAGCAAAGGGGGAGAAGGAGTTTTTTACTTTAGGATTTCACGGGATCTGCAAAGGTGGGAGCATAAGTTTCTTGCCTTTTCTATTTGATCTTATAGGTTTGTTGAAAGATCATCTTCTGTTTTGATAATTGATGACAACACAATTAGAGGACTAATCTTTATTATAGCATATGCAGGGTCTGTTTGCAACACTCGCATGGTGCCCCCATATTCCCTAAAATATCCGTAGGGGTTCCATCGGTAGAGAGCTCAAAAGGACAAGTCTGGAAAGTGGTATCCCAGGTGGCAGTAGTATCGATGGAACCACCGGTAGTACCGCTCCCTGGTACTTCCCAACACAGCTCTAGGCGGAGGGCATCCGGTGGCGGTACCGGTGGTACCTCCGCCAATTTACCACTCGATTGGTACATCACAGAGGCTACAAGGGATCCCACCGGTAGTACCGGTGGGTGGAACCTCCGGTGTTACCACCAGTACCTCCGCTACTTCTTCAGGCTCTCAGGGAGCATATCGCCACCGGTGGTGGGTCGGTTAAATGGGTGCTCTGTTGGCACATCGCGGAGGCCATGGCGGAGGTCACCGGTAGTACCGGTGGGCGGTACCTCCAGTTTTTGCACCGGTAGCTCCGATTCGCGGAACCAGCTGCGAAGGAGAGAGCCATTCAGGCTCAGGATCAGTGGCTGCACCGATACTACCGCTATTGAGGGAAAATGGCCAACAACCAGATTTGGGAAGGGGTATTTAGTACCCTTCTTCCCAAAAGCTTAAGATTCACACACTCTCTCTCCTTGCCATTAGTGCAAGCTTCACCTACTTAGATCTCCCTATCCAACCACCCAAACACTCCGATACTTTGTGGAGAGCTAGAGGAGACCTAGATCCGTGATTCCACCAAAGGAATTGCAAATCCATCCACCACATCCTAGTAGATATAGAAATCTGATTGGGGCCTAGAAGCCCTAGTAGAAATTTGCTTAGAGCTTCCACCTTGTTGCAAGAAGCTTCGTATTGATTGAGAGCATCCATCCATCTTGTGGAGATGCCTCAAACTTGTGTAAAGGTTTGGTCGACGCCTTTAAGTCGACCTCATAGTGGAAACGAGAATCTTCCTCACCGGAGAATCTCAAGGAGAATAAGGTGTGCACATCCGTGCTATTGAGGAGCGCCTAGGTGGATCCCACCTCTCCAACGTAGACGTACTTCCCTTGGGAAGGAACTACGAGAAACATATCCTTGTCTCCTTGTTTACTCTTGTGGCATATCTTGCTACTTTACATATTGCTTCCGTTGCGTATCTTGTATTGTATCACATAGGTTGTTCACCTAGTTGCACATCTATGAACCTCGTGCTTACTTGTTTAGCTCAATCTAAAAAGGGAAATAAGAAAAAATGGTAGTCGCCTATTCACCCCCCCTCTAGTTGACCATATTGCACTTTCACTTGTGCTCCAGTATATTTTCTTCGTTGAAAACATTTTTTTATGTGTGTGGAACCTTGGTGACTCGTGTGTGTCACACTTTCCCGTGTTAAGTTATTATCTTTAGAACCTTGCTTGCTTGCTTATCTTGTTTATCCTTTATGCAATTGTTATTGAAGACTTTTTTAAATTGCTTGGTTTCTAAAACACAGGGGAGCATAGCCTAGTTATTGTATGACTCGACTGGTGCACACATCTAGGGAGAGCCCGTCTATTTTTTGAAGATCATTTATGTTGTTCTCTATATAGGAAATCCCTGCAAATCCTTATGTTGTCATCAAACACCAAAAAGGGGGAAACTGAAAGAACATTTCTTAATACCTTTGGTTTTGTGTGTTTGCTAACAACATAAGTGAAATTTTACTGTGTGTGCATGTATTAAGGTACACCTATTTCCAGCACAAAGCTGTGACAATTTCGGTGAAGGAGAAAAAGATCACGACCTATTTTTTCCCTGCAGGTAGAGGTTTTTGTTGGCATCCGGATTCATTCCGAAATTTCTGGAATGATTCCATATTTTCCGCGAAAACCACTGTTAGGATCCAGATTCATTCCAGGAAATTCCGGGTGTTGGATTCATTCCGGAATGACCGTGAAATCCCCTGTTGACATCCGGAATGCTCCGAAATATTCCGAATGGACGGATTGATTCCGGAATTTCCAAATTTATTCCGAATTGCTCGTGAGCTGCAGGAAAACGGATAGTTTTGGAGTGAACCTATTGAAGGGAATATGTCCGAGAGGCAATAATAAAGTGTTTATTATGTTATTCCTTGTTTATGATAGATGTTTATTTCTCATGCTAGAATTGTATTAACCGGAAACGTTGATACATGTGTGTTTAATAAACAAACAATTGTTCCTAGTAAAGCCTCTCTTTTAACTAGCTCGTTGATTAACCGATGATCAAGGTTTCTTTATCATGAACATTGGATGTTGTTAATAATGGGGTCATGTCATTAAAAGAATGATGTGATGAACATATACCCAAACTAAATATAACAATACGATCAAGTCATTTAGTTCATATTGTTATATCTTGCATTCGAAGTAACCTTATTCCTTAGACCATGAGATCATGTCAAACACTAATACCGAAAGAGTACTTTGATGACATCAAACGTCACTCCGTAACAGGATGACTATAAAGGTGGCGTTAGGTATTTGGAATGTATTAGTTGAGGCTCATGGATCAAGAGTGGAATTTGTCCATCCAAATGTCGGAGAGATATACTCTAGGCCTTTTCGGTGATATCACATCGACACCGCTTGCAAGCACGTGACTAGGTCACAAGGATTTCATATCACGGAACGAGTAAAAGAGTACTTGTCGGTAACAAGACCGAACTAGGTATTGTTGATATCAATGATCGGATCTCGGACAAGTAAAATATCGCGAGACAAAGGGAATTAGTTGTGATGTTGATGTTTCACACGATCACGAGATTCATCGTTGAATATATAGGAGTCATCACAGATCTCGAGATCCCGTTGTTGATTATTGGTCGGAGAGGTGTCTCGATCATGTCTATGTTATTAACGAACCGTAGGGTGACACACTTAAGGTTCGATGACACATTTGAGAGGATACGGAATATCGAAGAATGTTTTGGACAACACCAAAACTGTTTCGGGAAAATTGAAATAGTTCGAGGGGTTTTTGTCGAATGGTTGTTAATGGAATTAAAAAAGGATTCGAGGTGCTATATGAAAATGTTTGTTAATAGAATTAACAAATATTAAAATAAAAAAATAAAAAATGTTTTATTTATTTATTAAAGAAAAACCTTTTGATTTTTAATTGGAGTTTTAAGGGAGCATGAGTGGGTGTGAGTAGAGCTTCCACTCACATGAAGAGGGAAGAGGTGGGGGCACCACCATGGCTGGCCGAACCCCCCTTGGGCTGCCTCCCCCTCCCCTATAAAAGGAGGGTGAGGGCTCCTTCTCCTCACACACTTGTCCCACCTTCTTTTCTCTCCACCCGCTGCTCCATTCCATGGTCTCCCGCTTGGCGAAGCCCTGACCGTGGTATTCTTCACCACACCACGCCGTCGTGCTGCTGGAGTTTCGGGGGATCCTCTACTTCATCCGCCCTGCTGGATCGAGGGAACGTAGGTCTTCATCGAGCTGAACGTATGGCCGATCACGGAAGCACCGCCGGATTGCGGTGCACATCTTCTCGGTCTCGGGATCGGCGTGAGTATGACTACGCCAACAACGAGGTTCAATCTCGTAACGCTTAGACTCTTCGAGGGTATGTTTTCGTAAGACTCTTTCTCCTCGTTGCCTTTCATCTCCTAGATTAGATCTTGTCCCTTCGGGTTTATCTCGCGTAGAATTTTTTTATTTTCTATGCAACGTACCATTTCTCCTATTAATAGAAGAACACTTCTTCTCCAAATAGCAAGCTCATCTAGAATTGAATGCCCCATTGATTATGCTCACCCACGAAGTTAGATCTCCCAATTCCTCCATCCAAAATCATTGATTCTTGGAGGATTGAAGGAGAAGGTCCGGATCTACATCTTCACCAACCCGATCTTAACTTCTCCCTCATTCACTTGAGGGAACCTTGTATAGGGTTTCCTTGTGGAAAACCTAGACCCTATTGCTACACTTGTTGATTGTTGGGAGCCCCCAATTCGGTTGTGGGTGTGTGCCTCAAGCTCATTTGTAAATGCACTGATTTCCGCCTCGAAGGGAATCAACATTGGAAGGTGAACTAGGCCTTTGTGACGAGATTCATCGGAGAATAGGGCGAGGCCTTTGTGGCATTGAGTAGGCCTTTTTAACTAAAATCACACCCCTCCAACGAGACATACTCCTCTAACAAGGAGGAACTCGGGAATACATCCTTGTCTCCGCGTGCTTCCGATGCCGGTTACCACGTTCCCTCTCCTTTACTTTGTGTTTGTTTTGTGTTCATTGTTGTTCTTCTCATATAGGTAAATTCACCTTAGTTGCATAATCTAGAGAATTTTGTGTCAAGCCTAAATTGAAAATAAATTAAAATTGGTCGTAGCACTTATTCATCCCCCCTTTAGGTGTCCATACTATCCGTTCAAGTCCAGGTTCATAATGATACGATTGCAGCCAATGAATTGAGCTGACTCGAAGGCATTTTTCAGATCTAGTGTGTGCCATCAACACAAAAAAGATGTGGTCGATTTTCATATTGCGGGAAGCCACAAAACCCCCTGAGCTATCCTAGATAACAACACTCGTTAACCCCATCAGATTGTCATCATCAAAAGAAGCATCGCCATTGGCTTTTACATAATCAGGTGGGGGTTTGGACCAACAATCTTCCTTATGTTTTGTCTTAGACATATTAATCGCTCGGTAGTTCGCTTTTAGAGAACTTGCAAGATTTTAGAGAATTGATCGCAACTGCACATCTCATCTCCGTTTGAACAATCTCGCCATTAGCTATCTTCCTTCTCTCCCACCATAAGAATAAGCAATCCGCTGCATAGGTTTCGGCAGCAACAAGCTGCCCTAAAGCAGTGGCGGAGCCAGGAATAGAAAGTTGTTGTAAATTTAAAAATACATGTATTTATACAAAAAAAAATGATTTATACCCTGTATGTGGCACTTTTTGCCGAAATGATTCGTAGTGAATTGACTACACATTTTAAGTGTGGCTCCGTCATTGCCCTAGAATACTGGGTTTTTTATTGACCTATAAGATCGATAGAACAGACCTTTGCAATTTTGATATCCAAAGCAAGATTCTGCCAAACTCGTTTCGCTTGGGCATAATAATAACTAGAAAGATACCCCGCGCGTTGCAGCGGGGATCGCTTTAGAAATTATAGGATATTATAAACAAAAGTTTGTAAGAGATGTAATACATATGTTTTCTAAGTGAATATGCAAAATTTTAATTTTTCATAGTATATATATTTTAAATTATTAATATGAATAATTGGATGATTAAAAAATGAATGATGTGTATGCATGAAGTGGATAATAATTATTAGTGGAGATGACATGGCCAATTGATTGGCTAGGAAAATAGATGATGTGGATAGCTTGCATGTTGAGATAGAAAAATCATTAATGCATGCTAGTGGGGTTTTGCTTTATAAGAAGTATAGATGTGCTTAATATCTTCCACTCCTATCGCACAGATTGGGCATTGTCTATTAGCAAGTGTAACACGACACGGTAACGTTTCTTGCATTATTCCCCACATAAATATTTTCACTTTGGAAGAAACTCTCAACTTCCATATTTTCTCCTACATACAGAGAGGTACAAGCTCTGTTAAAAAACTCAAATATCTTATGCATTTAGTTAAAAAAATCCATATTTTCTCCCAGGTGAGTTTTTTTTCTTTGTGTGCAGACAATAGAGTCTAGATTTTTTTTTCGAGAATTGAAAATCGATTCTAGGTACACCAACCTCTTAAATGGCCTAATCTGGCCCGTATAGGCCCATCCCATAGCATATTAGGACACGCCGAAGTATTCTGGCCTGCGCGCCTTTATCCGGCCCGGAGGCCCAAACCGCATCCCTCCGGAGCCCAGGTTACTAAAACCACGAAGCCCTAGCTCTCCGACACCCCTCTCCCCCCAAACCCCCGCAACGCACCGCCGCAGCAGCCATGGCGGAAGAAGCAGCCGCCGCCACCTCCTCCACCAACTACGAGGTGGACCTGGGCCACCTCATGGCCTGCGACCCCTCGCACCACCTCGCCGCCGCGCCCTCCTCCAGGGCGGAGCTCCGGGAGGAGTGCCTGCGGAAGGCCACGGAGCTGGCGCAGGCCGTCGCCGACGCCCTCTTCTCGCTGCCGGCCACCGAGGGCCGCGACGGTCCCGTCGTCCACCTCCCAGCACCCACCAACCGCCTGCCCCGCGAGAAACATGTGAGATGATGGCACCGCTCTCCCTCCTACCATCTATACTCGCTAGTGTCGATTGCTGTTGATCTGTTAGAGAATGGATATGGACTAGTCTAACCTTCATGTATTGCTGAATACCGAGATTGTGCGAGTCGTGAGAATATATTGGTATGGGTTTCCGATGGAACGCAGGCTTAATTTTACCAAATTTATGCCCAAGATGTAGTTAGGTTGAAGTCAGTCTGGTGGTAATTGCTTCTTAGGCTTATGAAGAAACTTTGGTTTCAATTTTTACTGTAGGTTACAGATAGGAGAGTAACATACTTTAATTAGCGTCTGTATGGGCTCTGAGCTTTCATTCTTGCTCTGTGCTAATCCATAAACGATGTATCAATCCGAACCGGAACTTATATTGTGTTGATACATGCATGCGTTTGCAGATTGCAAAATGTCTAATCATTTTCTTTCCTGTCACCAGTTACCAAGGCCGGCGCCTCCTACTAAGTGGGAGCAGTTTGCAAAGCAGAAAGGTGAAATTGTTGTTCTTGCAAGCTTTTGATTGTTTTTATTGGAAGGTTATTTGCCTGGATTCCGTGTAACGGTAACATACTTCCAGGGATTATCAAGCGCAAGAAGAACAAGCGTACATGGGACGAGACAACCAATACATGGAAGCGGAGTTATGGCTATGATCGTGTTAATGATGATAGAGACATTCCCATCATTGAAGCCAAGATGACAGATGGTTAGCTACTTGTCCTTTTTATCTATGACTCACAAAGCTTGTTTAGTAGCTAGTTTAGCAATCCTTTTGTGCTTTCCCCCTACTGAGTACCCATTGCAGCTATCATGATCTGTGACACAAACGCTTAGCAGCCTGCATGCTTTTGCTTATGTACACAGATTTAGTCCAGTGATCATTTTAACGAATCCTAAATTTGAATGTTGTTGATTATAACATGTACTCCCTCCGTATCAAAATGTAAGATGTTTACTAGACAAAACGTATCTAGACATGTTTTAGTGTAAGATGCATATGAATCTACATACTAAAACATGTCTAGATATGTTTTGTCTTAGAAACACTAAACCATCTTATATTTTGATACGGAGGGACTATGTGTCTTCAAACCTGCTTGCTCCATCTGTTACCCTTCTAATTAAATATTGGTCTACAGAACCTGGTGTTGATCCATTTGCTAAAAGAAGGGAAGAGAAGAAGGGCAGGGTCGATAAGCAAGAAAAAAACAGACTTGGGAATTTGAGGAACGCTGCAAAAGCTGGTGCTCTGCCAAGGTAATTCTTTCCTACTATCTAAAATCACCATCTGTATATCTCATGCACTACTTTGTCTATTATTCATTACATTAGCAACTCAAGTTTCTGATATAGCAATTTCTGAAAAAAAATATGCAGTCATATACAGCTTGCTGCCACAGCCATTCCGATCACTGGAACTAAAGCTGATCTGCCTAGAAAACACAAGAAGGAAGACCTTGAGAATGTTGCTGGTATGGCTTCTTCAGCAACGGCTAGTGGTGGAAAGTTCGACAAGAAGTTGCCTGGCGAGAAACCTCTTAAGAAAACTGGCAAACATAGAAAGGTTTTTATCTGCTAAACTTGGTTCACCTTTTGTAAATCCATGTGCTAAGTTCATAGTTTCAGTAGCTTACCAGTTTCTTTTCTGCAGTTCCTCCCTGTGGCTGAAGGGAAAGGAATGGGCAACATGGAGAAACAGCAAAACGACAAAATCCTGAACAGCCTACTGGCGAAAAACTTTGAGGAACCGTTGGATGTCAGCAAGGCAAGCTTGAAAATCAAATAATATCGTGTATAAATTTGTTTACTCCGCCGTCTAACATTGGCCATGCATAATTTTTTATACCAGGCAATCACGATGTACAAGGTGAAGAAGGACAACAAGAGAAGGAAAGACAAGAATTCATCATCCAAATCAGATAAGTTGAAGCCTGGAAAGAAGATCCACAAGAAATCTTCGAAGAAAAGCGCATAGGTTCACATCGTCCTTGAGACGTGCTGTAGGCGGGCGAGCCCAGTTTTCAAGCGGTGAAGGAGATTTGGTGGTTTTTTGTATGGTTATTGTCCTGTTTAAGTCTATGGGAGAAATACTGTTATTCCAGTTGCTAGTTATGACACTAGAACCTGAATGTTGTTGTGGCATAGCTCCACCTATAATGATATGCGCGCATTATATATTCTCAGAAGTTTGGGAAATGTTTCTGGAAAGCATGCTGGTAATATGAAAGCTAGCAACCTAAACAAAGAAATTTAATTTCTGATTATGAAATGGTCTGGATAATTATCACTTCTATTCTCCATATTATTTGAGAGATAATATGATAGCGGATAATGGTTAGTAATGATTGCAGCATTAGTATTTTGTTGGAACATTCAACTTCCTTTGTAGCCGAAGCCGGACAAACTTTCCCCTTTCTGCTTTGAGAGTCGTCTACAGTGCCTCGGGCTCTCCGCCGGTGCGCACCTCGTCTCCCCCCGGTGGCGATGCCGTTCGGTGTGGACTCGTGGGCGTAGCCAGGCTTGTTCATAGTAGATGTAGGTTGCCGTTAGTCTTTGTGCTAGTTGTTGCCGCTCTGGCTTTCTCCCTTCTCTCCGGCTGGTGCTCCGCGACTCGCAGCGACGCGGAGACCGGATCTTCTTCCTTCTGCAGGTCAGGTCCATGGCGGACTTCCCTTGAGGGAGGAGAAGATCAAGGCTATTTCAATAAGCTCGTCTGCCCTACCGGCTGCTCAAGCGATTCGAAGAAGGAGGGTGCTCTTTCTCCTCTGCTTCACCACGGAGGTGAGGGGTGGAGGGTGAGTCGCTGTTCTTCCTCGACTCGGCTCGAGTGGCTCCAGCTGCAGCTCTGCGCAAATCAAGCGAAGGTGAACTTCACCGGCCCTAGTCAAGGCCATAAGGGTGGCCAATCGACAGCTACCTCCGCGATGGAGGTCCTCTGCGCTCGACGTCGGAGCTCGACTACGCACTTCCACCAAGTGGTTTGTCCCCGGTGGATGGGCGCTAGCCGGCGTCAAGTGCCTCGCCGGAAGGGAGAGTTCGAGTTCTTCACAGAGCTCCGATTTCGGCGCTTCCAGCGTCTGGAGATCGCCGGCGACCAGTGGTGGAGATGCCCAAGGACCGGATTGCGTTTCTCTTTTTTGTCCAGGGTGTGTTTTGTAAAAGCTAGGGCCTTATCTTCGAATATAGGTCTTTTAGGGCAAGATTTGAGAAGGGCCTTAGCAAAATTTGTACTCCCCACGTTCTGTTAATGCAGCTACGGCACTACGGTGCCACCTCTTGTACAAAAAAAAAACTTCCTTTGTATGGAACTTGGGAGTTTTTCTACATGAATTCGATCTATGCATACAAATCTGGTTTCAACTGTCAATGGCACAAGATACTGGTAGCCGCCAACCTATGAGACAGTGGCGGAGCTTCAAAAAATTCTTGAAGGAGGGGGGAAGAACAGACAAACGTTGAAAAATCGCAACAAAACAAAATTTGTAGAAATATATTGATATTGCGATATTGGCGACATAGGTTGCAAAATACAAGTATGAAAAGAACTATACCAAAATATATTACATATACTAGACCATTTCATTATACAGCTAAATATAGAAATATAATATACTACCTGATCTTACCGACCATGACTTGAAAGACTCGTCACCAATTACCAGACCATGGAGCCACTCAACTTGAGCCATTAAAGATCAGCTTTTCGATGCTTCTTGCTCTTAAACTCTGCTAAAATAGACGCACCCTAATAAAAAAAATGTTTTTGGTGGGGGGGGGGGGGTGTGGCCCCCTGACTGCACATAGCTCCGTCGTTGCTATGAGAGGGTCCACTCTTGAAGACTTTCAGATGCACAAATTATGATCACGAAAATCTATTCTCGAAAACAACCTATGATCGCATTCACAGAGTTGTACTAGGGCTTAAGGTAGACCTACTGGGATCCTTGTTATTTGAAGCTTGGCCCAAAAAAAAAAGAAATCAACAGCTTTCATCTAGCGCAGATTCCAGTTTTACATTGCACATGTAACAGAACACTTCATAAGAATCTGAATCTGACTCAACAGTAGATTCCTCATTCTTTTCAGCTGCTGCAATAATAGAAACTTGAACTGTTTCGAAAGCAGTGTCCTGGAAAGTGGTGAAAAAAAGCAATGTTCCTATGTTTTTATTGTGGGCATTTGTTACATTATTTATTTACTGTATTTTTGCCGAAACTATTAAGATTGTATCATGGAAGTTAGAAAAACAAACATGTTTTGTTTTCTGTGTCTTCTGTGAGTAGTAAAGGTGTATGTGCGCACGGTTTATATTATTGTTTAGTATATTTGATATTGTTAATTACAAATAATTTTAAAAATACTTTAACTATTTTTTTTAACTGGACCAGAAGTTCAACATGTTTGGCCAGGTGGATTATTTTCGTTTTCCCGCAAAACTTTTTACTGGTACTATCTAGGGGGTCGATGGGGGCTAGATTTAGACCTTGATTCTCATATTTTCTTGTCATGCATAAATGAATTTGGTTGGTATCTTTGCATGCCGAAATGCTGTAAGCATTGTATGGTTTACTTGATAAAGCCTTTTACTTTTTTATCCCATTCTGCCGAACTGTCATTTATGGTGTTATGATTCCTTATGATATATACCTGCCGTTTTTGTTTTAGAAACCTTTGGTTCAAACAAGATTCTTTGAGTTTTGCCTGAATGCATTGCTGGATCCCCTCTTTTTCTGAACAGTGCCGGTATATGCTTCTAGAGGTAGACAATTATTGTTCTTATTAATCTGAAGTTAAATAGACTACTAGACAGTAGGAAACATAGTGACATCTTTTTCGAAGAACTAGTGTTTCTATAAAGAGCGAACAATCCCAGGAAGCATAGTTTTTTCAAAATAAGTTTGCTAATGCAACCAATTATTTAACACACTTGTGAAAGAAAAAGGTAAGAAGAGGTCATATGTCTCTAACCATTATTAAGATGGCTTAATTTACAGTTATTCATTACTTAGTCAACCTAAAATTAACAATGCCTCCGTCATGTAGAGATCATTGTGCTACATGAACAGTCGTTAATCCAAGGTTTCGTTTCTTCATGGGGAAATCAGTTGCAGATTGTGGTAAAACAAGGTGGTTCAGCATTTCAACATTCAAGCAAGCAAAGCTATTCAGAGAAAACTTTATTTTTGCTATTATTCCCAATTATTCCCAAGTTTCAACTAGTGTCGTTTACACATGATCATGTGTGAAACTTTATTGTCACCGCTACATCGATTGATCCAGGTATCGACTAAGCAACGATGATCGGTTTATCTATTATTCCTCCTAACTTCTTAGAAGCATGCACCAGTAGCACACGCCGCGACGCCGCCGAATGGCGCGATGGTGGTGGTACAGCAGTATGGTGGCACGTACACGTTGCACATTGTCTGCATGGTCTGGATGGTCATGGCCCGTGTCGCCTCGAACTGAGCTAGTTGTTGAGGCTGGAAGAATTCCTGTCTGAGCAGTTGTTGCTGAGGCTGGAAGAAAGTACCCTGTCCAAATTGTTGTTGCTGCATGAAGATTGCGTGCACAATGCTGCAGACGGCAGGGCACCGAAACTGCTCAGGAATCTGCACCAGCTGCTGACAACACTGATGTTGCATCACCTGGCAGCTGCTCTGCTGCAGCATCTGGGAACGGAGGAATGGCACTGTCATCGTCAGCGTCACCGGACTGCACTGTTGTTGCAGGAACGCCTTGCACGGGTTAAGTTGTTGCAGTTGGAATGGTTGGAAAAATGGTTGTTGTTGGGGGAATTCGATGATGGCACTAGTGTTGGTCACCACGATGGCGAGGAGAGCGAGGATGAGGAAGGTCTTCATGGTGGGTTGGTGTTGGTTTACTACTTAAATTGGCTTCGATGTTTGTGCTCTGGTTGTGTGAAGGATGATGATTGATGGAGGATGATATTCATAGTGCATGGCTATTTATAGAAAATTGTATTAGCTTGCCTGACTTGTTTGCATTGTACTTAAACTTCATTTTGTATGTTGTATTAGGTGTATTCTTGGATTGATCGCCAAAGTTGTTTTGAGGTGCACATTTCCTCTAACTGACGTGGAAGATTGATAATTGGCATGACTCATCTTATTCGCTTTACATGTCAAACACGAATCAAGATTGCATCCTCTTCTGCAACTGATTTTGTTATCTTGTATAAGCTGTTAGACGTAAACCAGATCGGCCTGCCTTGCATGGGACTAAGTTCGTAATCTTGTGGGCTGTAAAGTTGGATCAACTTGCCTAGCAAGGCTTTACTTGTGAAGGATTATTCAGGGCCTAATTTTTCTAAACTAAATTTGTAGCCTTCTATAACAAGATCTGATGATGAGTTGGCATTGGTACATCATGAAACGTCAAATTCCCTGTATACACAAAGGATTGTAATGTCGTACAAGTTATTGTCACATATCAGATTAATAATATTTTTAATACCAGTAATGTTGTACAAGGTTGAGAATAAGTTATTGTCACAAGTTATTTTTAATACAAGGTTGAGAATAATACAGAGCATTTTAAACACTAGTGCAGCAGTATTAGTTGTTTCCTTGAGCGAAATTACAGTCAGGGGCGGACCCAAGTGTAGCTGAGTGAAATTTTGAATTTTTGTAGTGTTTTTTCATATTTTTTATAGAAATTTCTTCAGATTTTTGCAGAGTATATAAGGAATGCCCCCACTCCCTCAGTTTTCTGGGTCCACCCTGATTACAGTTTAGAGTACGCGATAAGAATGAATGGACAGACATAAAGGCATTTCATCACTTCACAGGAAAACTTACATGGCATTTTTCGTTATCTGACACGAACTGAGCTAGAAAAGTCATTCCCACCTTCAACGTGTTAAGGAAACCGAGCACATTCTTAATCCAGACGAACAACAGAGAAAATTCATACGCCTCAGATTCGAGAAACCTTGGCTTGGAACTCAGCATGATCTATAACTATTTTGATAAATCCTGATATGCTCACAGCGAAATGTGATCATGACCTCTGGCAGAAACTTAAACATCAACAGAGGCATTCCAGTTCTTCGGGAACATTGCTTTCAATGTTGTTTGGAGTCCCAGCCTATTGATTTTTCGCCTCATCGGCAGCTTCGGAATATACAACACGTCAGCAGAACAGATTGAACTGAACTCAAGCATATAGAGGTCACGTTCAGATACAAAAATACTACACCAAATATAATACTGAAACGTAACGGGGCCAAGAATCAGTAGGCTGGAACCCATTCAAACCATTTGCTGAATTCAGAGAAAGGCACATTTGTGTTTAAGATGATGATAACAGCGTCAGAGGATACATCACAGCATAACACAGTTACTCTTCCTACCAAACAGAACAGGCTAATAGAGAATGTACTAATACTCTCAAGAACGGACACAGCAAGTATAGTACTCCCTCCGTCTCAAATTAAGTGTCGCAAAGTTTGACAGAAGTGGATGTATCTAACACTAAATATGTCTAGATACATCCAATTTTGTCAGACTTTGTGACAGTTAATTTGAGACGGAGGGAGTAGGAAGCAAGCAGCCGGGGCTCTCTCGCCCCACATGCGTCGCACGAGCTGGCATAATGGTGACACGCTTGGCATGGATGGCACAAAGGTTAGTGTCCTCAAAGGATTCAATCTGCAAAATGAATATGCATTTACTGAATACTTGTAGCCAATACCACTCCAGGGATGCAATCTGCAAAATGAAGGATGATCTAAGGCATTGAGAACAATGTGACAGATGCAAAATCACATGGTTCGGAACAGAACAAGACATCCTGCAAGGGGAGTCAACAGTAGAGCAAGGGTTCAGAAATCAAGTGCAGTAAGATCTAATGAATGCAGTAATTTGTGCCAGGACGAACAGAGAGGAATAGAATAAATTTTGTAAGGCACGATTGGAACATGGTCAGACAAGATGTCATTGGGGCTTTCAGCTGCAATCGAAAATCCGGTCAAGCTCATATTATACAAACAAACAGGTGAAGGTTCAGAGGACAAAATGGATTTACATTCACTCCAAGGATGGAACCTGCAAAAATGAAGGATGATCTAAGGCATTGAGAACAACCTGACAGAACTAAAATCACACGGTTCAGAACAGCAAACCTGTAAGCGAAAAGCTCTATGCGATAGTCAACAGTAGAGCGAGGGTTCACAAATCGTAATTTGTGCCACCACAAACAGAAAGCAGTATCCAGAGCACACTAACATAATCAGAATCATTTTTGTAGACACGATTGGAACATGATCAGACAAATTATGCGATCAGATATGACAAAAAGGTGCAGAGCACAACATTCAGATCTGATTGACAACTTTTTTTCCATTGATGTTGATAACAAGACGGCAACATCAGATGCAACCAGAACACAACACGGGCACTAGGAATCACTCTACGCCCTGCCATGTTTTCTAGATTCCAGCAAGCACTTAGAAGCCGACATCTCTACACCTTCAGATCAGGCACTAGGAATCACTCTACGCCCTCTCGCCCCGGATGCGCCGCGCGAGCTGGATGTCCTTGGGCATGATGGTGACGCGCTTGGCGTGGATGGCGCAGAGGTTGGTGTCCTCGAAGAGGCCGACCAGGTAGGCCTCGGCGGCCTCCTGCAGAGCGGAGACGGCGGAGCTCTGGAAGCGGAGGTCGGTCTTGAAGTCCTGCGCGATCTCCCTCACCAGGCGCTGGAAGGGCAGCTTGCGGATGAGCAGCTCCGTGCTCTTCTGGTACTTGCGGATCTCCCGGAGCGCGACGGTGCCGGGCCTGAAGCGGTGCGGCTTCTTGACGCCGCCCGTGGCGGGGGCGGACTTGCGCGCCGCCTTGGTCGCCAGCTGCTTCCGCGGCGCCTTGCCGCCGGTGGACTTCCTCGCCGTCTGCTTCGTGCGGGCCATCGGAGATGGGGGTGGAGGGTCTGGGGTAGTGGCGGCTTCGTGGGCTTGGGAGATTGGGGAATCGGAATGAGGAAGGAGGGACGCGGTCAGGGGATTTTAACGAGAGGAGCGGGCGGGTGAGCGCGCGAGTCCGGGGAAAATTTCGGCTCTTGCTTGTGTTTTGGGAGAGGAGGCGAGTTCGGCGCGTTGGATTTGCGAGAAGTGGACGGTGAGGATTTATCCTGTGGTGAGAACGCGGATCGTGGGGAGAGATCCGTGGCGTTGGGGCTCCTGGGTTCTGATTCGTTAATTGCGGCTGCCTGTAACCAGTTTTTTTTTTTTGAATGGTCAAGGGGGGGGGGGGGTCCCCACATGAATTTTTTCATTGAAAGTTGCCTATGAGGCGTTTTACAACCTCTACAAGATAGGTTCAAATGAACCAGACTTTACACAGGGTACAAGAGAAGAGAAATAAAAGAAAAAACACACACAACACGAAGGGGGCCACGCCGAGAAAACTCGGAGACAGCTGATTGATGAGAAAAACTCATCACAGCCCTCAAGCTCAGCAATCGCAATGCAGAGCCAGCAAAACATGACAGCGGAGACCCAGCCGTGACACTACATCATCAACATAGCCGAACGGCAGCGCGCATCCGAGGCCACACAACGCGCCGACACCACCTGTGTCGTGTGTGTGGCCGAAACTTTGACCACCTTGGTTCTCCCTTGATCGTGGTCGTACGCCGTGATCAGGATGCTCAACTAAAGCACCATGACACTCCTCGCTCGCAGAAGAAACTCTGAAGTGATTCCCACGAGAGAAATGCTACTGCTAGAGCAAGGAACGTCGAGGGTGATTCTAGTAACAATAGAGGCCTAGTGCTTTGTGGTAAGTGAAGTTATTCTCACGACAGAAATCCCTTTGCTAGACCAAAGCAGCGTCGAACATGTTTATTAGAGTTGTTGCTAATGGGCCTTCTAGATGTCAATGTTCTTTTCTTTTGACCCAGGCATAAACAAACAGTACATATAAAAATACACATTTTAGATAGGGTTTATGAGCAACAGATTCATATCTCCGTACTTTGTATAAGTATCATTTTGTGTCACTCTCAAAACAAACAAGAGTCCAATCACCAGTGGCGGATTCAGGATTTTACTATAGGGTATGCCACACAAAATAATTACATATAATTTTATAATATCTATTTTAACATCGAAGAAGCGAACTATAAATTCACATGCATTTGGTAAACTTTATTTTAGCAAAGCGACCTGTTTCGGATAGCGTAAGCTAAAAAAGATGTATTTTGGAATTGCAACACGGCCATTTCCAAATATTCGAAATTTTACGAGAAGTTATATATGTATTTTCTTGTAGGAGTTTGTATAAAATATATTTCGGCTTGTTAAAGACAGTAGGAACTTGTATATATATAGCAAACTCAAATACAGAACATAATACAAATATAATTGTGTATTTTTTTCACCAATGCTTATGTACAAGGGTTTGTTTCATTTTTTTTCCACCAATACTCATATATAAGGGGTTTGTTTCCTTATTGGCTAAACATGCGCTTGTGTGTAATAATTTTATAGTAAATATAACATCTCTAATATTTACGCTAGAAAAGGGTATAAAAGAATAACAAATAAGACTCACGGTATCCATGAGCAAAAAGTACTAGTAAAGTGCATGATAATAAAATGTATAAAAAGTCCTCTAGAAAATATACACAAAGTACTAACGGCGGGATTTGAACCTAGAACCTGCAAGTAAGAAACGTTGATGATAACCAAAAGAACAATCTGCAACTTATGACTAGTTTTGGACGCTTAACAGGTTAGTATATGTAATTGGAAACTTAAAATTATTTTTCATTTTTATATATACATGATATACGCGGCGGAGACTAGGTATGACGTGGCATACCGGGCATACCCTGTAGATCTGCCCCTGCCAATCACTTCACACAAAATATAGCCACTTAACATGAAGGCGATTGTAGTTGTTGCATCTTTCAAAAAAAATTGTAGTTGTTGCGCTTAGATTGAATAGATCCCTTGATGGGATTATACAGTACGAAGAGGTTGCTTGATTGCTAGGCCACATCGACTACAATTGCACTATCATAGGAAATAATGAGCACTACATTTGTTGTGAACTCTCGAGCGTTGTGCCAATCAGTGGAAACATACATGGGAAAAGTGCCGCATAAGACTCGAAAATAAAGAAAAAAACTACACCCCAGTCTCCCTTCGGCTAATCCATGAGAGTTGGAATTCATATGAGTCATGTCAGCGATGTCATACCAACTGTTTATGGCATCAACGCAACGGTGTGCTCAAATCCATCGTCGCTCACAAATCCCGATGCTTCCTAATCCTAGGTAGCACTCTACATGCACAATGTGGCATATGTGATATGGTTGCAACTTACCTCTACATCATAGCTTTCGCTCTAGCTGGCGCTGGATTCTTTGCGTGAAATAGTCCCTACTTCGTTCCTTATCTTCTTTAATAGGAGAAGGAAAATACTAGGCGACACAGTTTGGTGCAACAACCACGATATCGTTACTTTCATATCACTTTAATAATGTATAAGGAGCACATGCGCTTTAAGTGTGCAGTAGTGAACACCCCTTACCCTAGACCTATAATATATGTTATACAATCTCTTCAGAAGGGGAAACAAAAATATCGCTAAGCTTGACTAGCCATCCATCCTTGATCTTCCCTTTTGAATAATTCTTACCCAAATTCATATTGTCTATACAAATCCTTCTCCCCTTCACGAGGAACAAGTCAAGAGTCGAGTTCACAATATTTTTATGGGAAGGAACTCGATCTACAAGGGTTGAATCTTCTAACTTTATTCAATGCACAAACTTTGTTCAGTGAGTTAATCCCTCCTAACCAAAATGCATTATGTATAAGTTTTTTATCAAAATCAAACTTTATAAGCTTTGAACAAGTATGTTGATAAAAGTATTAACATCTACAATACCAAATCTAATATTAGAATCAACATGATATGTATTTTCATATTATATGCACATAATATTGTAAATGGTCATACATTTTTACATACAATTAATCGAAGTTTACAAAGTTTGACACTGGCTAAAAATAATATGCAACTTATTTTGGTCAGGAGGGAGTAGCCTCATACCTCTCTTGAGAAAAGGCACCGTATTAGGAGTAGAACCTCTTTGTTTGAAGGTGAGGACCTCAGCCTCGGGAGACATAACAAAAGGAGTAGAGCTAGACATACTAATAAAATAAACTAACAATGCAAATAAAAAACTAGAAACTAGAGAACATTTTTTTGGGAGGGGGAGGGGGGTTGATAAAGAGAAAACAAGACTAAACAAAAGTAAACTAAGCAAGAATTTGTTTCTAAGTGGAATTTCCATTTTCCAGATTTCTTCGTTATTATCAGCTGTCACAACTGGTTGGATTAGAACTTTGTACATAGAGTCCACCGATAATTTATCACTCTTTTGAAAATTCATCGAAAATCATCTATCCCATGCGTCAGACTAAATAAAGCCAGATGTTGAAGCAACTCATTCTAAGATGCTAGCTGGGGACCAACAAGATTTCTTCTGAACGTCACATTTGGTGGGGAATTTTCCACCACTTGAGCAAGCATATCGCTTTTCTGACGTCCAATGACAATATTGTATAAAAATGGATATTGTTCCCACAGCGTGGTTGTCCCTAGCCATCTATCCTCCCAGAACCTTCTTCGAGCCATCATTGATTGAGAAAGAACCGTATGGGAAGAATAATTTCTTCCGCCATAAGGCAGCCAAAAAGTGTGAATTACCTAATTTCCAAGAAATTTGTGATACAGCACTTGAGCCAATATAATTTCTCCTTAGAAGAGTTTGTCATACCCCATCTTCGGTAAGTAGCTTGAACAACCATTTACGGAGAAGGGCTCTATTCTTGACCTCTAGGTCATGAATCCGGGACCTCCTTGATCTTTAGGACAACACACTACATTCTATTTAGCGAGTCTATATATCTGTTTCTTACTGTCCCGTTGCCACAAGAATCATGATCGAAAACAATCCAATCGATGTCAAGCCTTCTTTTGGTATTTGGAAGAATAAAATTATATACAATGCCATATTATTTATGACTGAATTTATGAGAGCCGATCTACCACCCAAGGACAGTAATTTTTCTTTCCAACTACTCAATCTTTTTTTTGGAGGTTTTCCTCTACATGTTTCCATTGAGAAATCGCTAGCTAGCTTCCTAAGATGAATTGAAATGCCTAGATAACTGATTGGAAACTGACCTTGCCCACAACCAAATAACTCAGCATATAAGGTAACATCGTCCTGGGCCTCGTAGAAACAAATAATTCACTTTTATGAAAGTTAATCTTTAGACCCAAAAGTTGCTCGAACGCTGTTAATTTCATGTTCCGTGCCTTTTTCATATCATGTTTCATAAAAACAATCGTATCATAAACATATTGAAGAATATATA
Source organism: Alopecurus myosuroides (assembly GCA_028641055.1). Lineage (NCBI taxonomy): Eukaryota > Viridiplantae > Streptophyta > Magnoliopsida > Poales > Poaceae > Alopecurus > Alopecurus myosuroides. Next base: position 316,060,914 of record CM054061.1, read on the forward strand.
ATTCGCCATGCACCAAATATGGGACTATAACTTCAATTTGGTCATCCAATTTCGCACGCTCTATAATTATGGGTAACATATCAACAACTATATTAATAGTATCGGTGATAATGAATCGTCTTGTCGTAATCTTTCTTTTGATCGGAAGTATCTTCCAATGCCATCATTGACTTCGATGACTACACTTCCATCGAAAACAAAATTATGGATCAGGGCGCCACTAATAAGAAATACATTTCATTCCAAGCGTTTCCTCGAGGGAAAACCACTTGACTTTATTATAAATATTTTTCAAAATCTAATTTAGTATTACACCATTCAGGTTTTTCCAATGGAACTCATGAACTGCTTTACGTAAAATCACTACTCATCATGGATATTGCATAAAAGGCTGGAAAATCAAGTCTATGTATAGTTCTATCCGAAGTCTGGAAATATCAAAACGAAAGATATACCCAGGGATGAAGACAATCAGATGGGCAAAATCAAGAGTCGCCTTTCAATACCACCCTTACCGACCCTTTGCTCACGTCCGAAAAACCTTCATTAATGCATGACAGGATCACGTTAGCTATAACCACCGTTACCTGGTCAAGTGCTCATGCGTGAGCACAAACATGAAAGTCCAAGCTTCCAATTCCTAACCATGGCTTTATTCTCCGATTGACCCATGTACGTAACGTACATGTGCCTTGCGTGCTCTCACAAGTTAGATCACATGCATGCTATCCGACGTTGAGGTGACGCCGACTCGCTCCGTCTAGCACATCGCAGTCGCGGAGCTCCGGTTGATTCAGCCATGCGCGACACCGTCGTGGACGCCGTACACCACGCCGTCGTGGCCGTAGTCGCCGCCGCGTTTGTAGCGCTGGCCGTGGCGCTCTTCCTGATTTGGCGCAAGAAGCGCCTAGGCGCCGCGAGCGGCAGTCCCGACGGTCTGGGCTCCTCGTCCCAAGCTCCTCTGCACGTACTGCCGCTCGCCGAGGTGGAGCGCGCCACCGACGGGTTCCACTCCAGCCGGGTGATCGGGCAGGGCCGGCACTTCACCGTCTACGCGGCCACGCCGGGGCTCGCGGCGAAGCGCATGCGCCCCCACCTCATCCTCGGCCACCCCGGCGGCCGCCGCTTCCCCGCGGCCGTACGCTTGCTCACCGTCCTGGCCCACCCGAACCTCGCCGCCCTCGTAGGCCTCTCTGAGGGACCTGGCGAGCGTGTGCTCGTCGTCGAGCGCGCCCCAGCCGGCTCCGTCAGCCTCGAGGCCTTGCTCCACGGCAGGGCCGCGGCGTGCATCGAAAAACTTACATGGCGCCTACGCGCCGCGGTCGCCGCCGGTGTGGCGCGAGGTCTCGCGCACCTGCACGGGCACGGCATTGCCCATGGTCGCGTGCGTCCGTGCAACGTGCTGGTCGACGCGGCTGCCTCGCCCTCGCGAAGGCGGCCGCGGCAAGCCGCCAGGGTCAGCGACTACGGCCTGTCCGCCTTTCTCGACCACGATGACGACCCCGACCGCCTTGAAGTCCGCGCGGAGAACGACGTATACATGTTCGGGGCGATGCTGCTGGAGCTGATGACCGGGCGGCGGTGGGGCAGCGGTCGGCTCGCGGAGTGGGCGTTGCCACGGATACGCGGCGGCGCGGCAGAGGAGGTACTGGACGCGCGAGCCGGCGCGCCGGCGGACAAAGTGGAGTCGCGGCTGCTGGCGCGGATGGCAAGGGTGGCGCTGGTGTGCGTGGGGAACGACGGGCGCAGCCGGCCGGGGATGCCGGAGGTGTCAACCATCCTTAACGACGTAGAGCAAGCGTACGGTCGCCTAGACGAGGCGCCGAAGGGCGAGGTTAGGGTGGAGGACGGCGGCGAGGAGCGCCTTAGTGGATGCCTGCTTGGTCCGGGCCGCAGCGTGCACAAGGCGGAGACGCTGCTCGGGCTTCCTCCGGTGTGAAGGATGATGCAATCCGGTGCTCGTCAGAAAAAGGAAGTAGATTGAAAATACAAAACAGACAGCAACTAGACATCTGAAAAACCGCGCGGATATGAAAAATCACTAGCTAAATCCTTCTTCTTCTTAGCCGACCATACCACCACCGTGCACCTTCTCTATTCTAAAATCCTAATCCATGATCGATTGGTATTGCCGTGGTAACCCCACGTCAATGGCCGCGTGCACAAGTGTTCTCCTCGGTGGTGACGCAGAGGCGGGCCAGACCGGCACCCTCACCACGCCCCGCGATATGGCGGTCGGGATACCCGAAAAATTCGAGTCGGGTTATTTGGTTTTTTAAAATTCGGCTTCTGAAAAATGATATCCGAAATTTAGCCAAAATAATTAGAGGGTTCGGATTTTTTCGATTTACCCGAATAGGAGCATCACTTAAAGAAATTTCTCAGTACATCACAGTCGAACTACTTGAGGAGGACTTAGGCAGATCGATCGGCGTGGCGCCGCATCGGTACACGCAGCACCAGAGCAACACTACATCACAACATGTCGTTCACTCCAGGAGGCAGCGGGCGTTGCGCTATACCACAGTATGTTGTCAAGGTACGTGACGAGCGTTACACTGTACCAGAGTATGCCGTCAAGGTAGCCGGCGGGCGCTGCATATCACCACAACACGTCATCGAGGTAGGCGGCTGACACGTTGCAGCTCCTTGTCATCTCGGGCTAAGTCGGGTGCGAGGGATGGCGGACATGTCAGGGTCTCGGTCCGTCGTGACCTGTTCGTGTGTGTAAAGTTGAGCGATTGAGTCTTCGAGGCTTGTGGTCAATGATGCGGTGTTGGGCTCTGCGGGAATTTAATTCACGTTGTTGGGCTATGCGGGAGTTTAATTCAATGTATTGGGATAATACTTATCTACTTCGGGTTATTCGGGATGTTCGAGTTATAGAAGTATATACCCGAATTTCCCATATAAAATTCGGGTATTTAGAATTGACACCCGAATAGGTGCTCGAGTTTTTCGGATTCGGGTTGTTCGGGTTAGGGATTTTTGGGTTCGGGCTTCTGGTTTTATGCCCAGCGTGAGCTACTACGCCCGTCCGGAGCCACATAGGTTGTCTCTTCGAAGCATGCCAACAAGAACAAACCCCCTAACATTGCCTCCCAGGGATGGCGCTGTGTCGTCCTCACTCTCGGCCATCATCCCTCCCATTCCCGTCCAATCGCCCTAGAAGGAAGCCCTAGCAACACAATTTCTATCCACGGTGCACGCTGAGAGGGCCGGCTCACTAATCCCGTGACACCCTGCCATAACATGCCCTTCTTCTCCTGCTGATGACATGCCCTCCGATGCGGATACGATGGCGCCAGCTGCGGACAACTCCAAGCTCACCTGCTACAATTGTGGCAAGGTGGTCCACCGCCAGGTTGACTGCAAGAACAATCCGTATTGCGTCAAGTGTAACTCCAAGGGGCATCCGTATGTGATGTGAGGTGCGGCGGATGAGAGGTTTGACCCCTACTGGGCTGGTTTCGGTCACGATGGGATAGGGTTCATGTGCTTAGAGGTGGTTGAAGAAGAAGCTGCGCTTGCCCACCAAACTCTGCCACTGTCTACATTGAAGGGGCCAAGCTCACTACGAGTCAAGTTGATGCTGAGTTTAAAGAACTAGTGGATGAAACCTGGGACTGGCAGGTTCAGCAGCTGAGCGACACCGATTTCGCGATGTTCTTCCCATCCGCGGTGGAGGGCTGCGCCTGCCAATCTCCAAGAACAAGGCCATTGTCGTTCAAGGTTCTATGGATGAACAAGCGACAGAGGTGTTGTCAGAAGTCTGGGTCAAGCTCCACGGGGTTCTCCTCCGTACCGCAACACCGGGCGCCTTCGGGTGGGCGCTTGACCGGTGGGGCGCCCTATGCTCGTGGATGAAGCAACTTTCGATGACCCCAAGATGCCCATCCGTATGCAATTCCGATGCCGGTCTGGGCGCAAGATCCCCGGGTCGTTTCTTCTTTGCGTTAGTGGACAAGGCTAAGAGGTTAGAGTCGAAGTGGAAAAGGGCGTCTCTTCCCCTCCTCCCCCACCCCCTCGCAAGGATGACGAATATGATGACCTCTTGGAGAGGTCTTCGGATGAAGACGAGGAATGGGACAACAAACATGGCCGTCACGACAAGCTCCCCTCGAAGGACCATAAACTAGGTGGAAAAACCGGTGGCTCAAACGCCGCCGTCGCGGGAGTGTCCGTTGCGCGTCTGCTTCCGAGGCCCCTGTGAACCCTGTTATCAATGAATATGGGTCTTTCCTCTCGGGCGGAGGGGCGAAAACTCATGCCAAGATTGCCTCTGGGATGCCCCCTGCGCCCCTGGCCTCGGTGTCTACCATGTCGACCAGTGACCATGCCCCGACCTCTCCTGCGCCGGTCTCGTCCCTGCTCCCTTCCGCATCCCTCCTGGATGTATCTGCCCTCACCCCCTCCAGCGGGCCTTGCACCGACTCCCTGCAGAGTAGGGAGCGCCGCAGTAAGGCCAACGCCGACCGCCCAGCCTGGGTGTTGGCCTCTGCGCTCGCCGCGTTCCCTCAACCGGACTTCTCCGGCGATTCCGCGCAGGGTGCTGGAGTAGTGAAGGCCCTCTCGGCTCCCGTGGTGAGGGGCTGCGTAGCAAGGCGGTCCCCGTTCTGACCACTCGCAAGAGCGCTTGCGGAGTAGGGCTCACGGAGGCTCATGTCCTGGACCGCACTACTTCCCGCGCCAAGGCCATCAACTCTGCAGGTACGCTTTAAATTCAGGACTTTACTGTTTTACCTTCTTTATCGGATGAGCACTTGTTGTCCGTAGCGCGCGATAGCTGTGTATGGTTTGGTTCGTCTCTCGCCCCCTGCAGAGGCTATTTCTTTCTTTCGCCCCACCGAACTCGCTCAAGCAGAACTGGCTCTTGCTCGAGAGACCCTTGCCAAGCAGCAGGCTAAAGCCAAAGCTTTCGAAGATCGTGAGAAGGAAGCCAAGGCGCTAGCTTTAGCAGCAGTAGGGGCTGCTGCTGGCCCAACAACCATTGCCACGGAGGTGGGAGGGTCCAACTCCGGGGAGATTGATCCTCAAGGGGACATTGGGATCTTGGGTCCAATCGGGAGAAGACAACCTAAGAAGGGCATGGTGGTGCCGACCCGAACTCCCTACACGCGTCAAGCCAAGAAAAGCATCATCGAATCCAAAACTCCTCCCACCCGCCGAGCACGGGTTCCGCGGTTTGTGTCCTGATGCGGTGGCTAATCTTGAACATCCGTGGTTTCGGCGTTCCGGGTCGTCGAACCATGATCAAAGACCTAATCCGGACTCACAAGATAGATGTACTTCTCTTCCAAGAAACTATTAAGCAATATTTCTCTGACGCGGAGCTTCGTAGTCTTAGCGTGGGAGAATGGTTCTTCTGGAACTGGCTTCCAGCCAACGAGCACTCCGGGGGATGCTCATTGGTGTGCGAGACAACCTGTTTGATGTTGGCTCCATGGACAACGACCTGCTTTTCCTCAGCCTGTTAGTCTTGCACAAAGCCTCCAAAAAAATTAAAATTCATCAACATCTATGGCCCCGCGGACCATTCCTTCTCCCCTTGCTTCCTCGATGAGATCTCGTCCAAGATAGCGAGTTGCTCCGTCCCGGTGATCATGTGTGTGTGTGGGGGGGGTGGGGGCTTTAACCTGATCTGTGAGGGCTATGACAAGAACAACGCTAATATTAACAGGCCAAGGCTGGCGCTTTTCAACGTCCACACCAGGAACTGGGGTTTGCGAGAAGTTCAAAGATCTGGAGCAAGGTACACTTGGACTAACAAGCGGCTGAACCCCGTGAGATGCGTTCTGGATAGAGTCTTCATTTCTCCAACGATTGTTCTTTCCTTCCCCCTCCTCTCTTTGGTGGCGGCGACGAGCCTAGGGTATGACCATACTCCTCTCATTCTGGACTCGGGAGAGGCCCCCCTAGTCCGTAGGAATCGTTTCTTCTTCAAAACTGGGTGGTTCAAACTACCTGAGTTCTAACCACTTCTCCTCACCTCTTAGGAGAGGATGTCTATGGATGTTGGTGGTCGGGACATCATTGACTGGTGGAAATTTATGAGAGGGAAACTTCGCCAAATTCTCCGGGGTTGGAGCAGAAACTTGGGCAAAGATGCTAGACTCAAGAAGTCGACCCTCTTGGAAGCTATCAAAGGTATAGACCTGAAAGCCGACTTCTCTGGTCTGGATGAAAAGGAGTAGGCCCACCGTTACCATTTAGAGGAGCAGCTGCTACAGATCAACATGCTTGAAAAGAGTACTAGCGTCAGCACGGAAGGGTGCAATGGGCTCTCCAGAGGTATGCCAACACTGCTTACTTCCACACGGTGGCCAACAGGCAAAGAAGAAAGTGCAACATTTCCACCCTGATCTCTGACGATGGGGTCATCACAGGGAAACTGCCGCTGCTGGAACACATTTACACCTTCTATAGGGAATTATTAGGCACCTTGGCTCCCTGCATTTGCGGCTTATCCCAAAACTTGTGGGTAGGGGCTCAACAAGTCTCACTAAGAGATAACGAGATCTTATGCAGAAATTTCTCAGAAGCCGAGCTAGAAGAAATCACTAAGGAGATGAAATCTGACACTGCGCCAGGACCGGATGGGTTCCTAGTCCCCTTCTTCAAAAACTGTTGGAACCTTGTCAAGCACGGGGTCCTTCAAATTCTCAACGACTTCATCCTTGGCCGAGTTGACATTTCTCGCCTGAACTTTGGGGTCTTATCGCTCATCCCTAAGATCCCCGGGACGGATCGTATCTCTCAATTTAGGCCCATCGCGGTCATCAATGTGATCTTCAAGATCCTTGCAAAAGCTTTTGCTTCCCGGCTAGACCCAGTGGCCCATAAAATCATCATCCCCAATCAAACAACGTTCATCAAAGGGCGGTTCATCCTGGATGGGGCGTTGGCCCTCCACAAGATCGTGCATGAGATCAAGGTCAAGAAGCTTGGGGGCATCTTACTCAAGCTCGACTTCGAGAAAACATACGACCGAGTGAACTAGGAGTTCCTCACTGAGGTCCTGCGCCGTAAAGGGTTTGACGCGGGATACATTCATCATATCTCCCAGCTTGTTTCGGGCGTCAGACGGCCATTTTCATCAACGAGGAGATGGGCCCGTTTTTTAGGAACAAACGGGGCGTGCGGCAGGGTGACCCGCTTTCTCCGTTGCTTTTTAACTTTGTAGCCAAAGGGCTCTCGGTGATCCTTTCTAAGGCAAACGCAGCAGGCCACATTCGGGGCGTCGTTCCTCATCTAGTTCCTGGGGGCATTACCCACCTGCCATACACCGATGATACGATCATTCTCATCCAGGGCAGCGATCTTGAAATAGCAAACCTTAAATTCCTCCTGATGTGCTTTTAGAACATGTCAAGCCTAAATATTAACTACCACAAAAGTGAAGTCATAGTTCTTAACTAGTCCCAGGAGGTGCAGGCCAGGGTGGCCAGGAAGTTCAACTGCAAGTTGGGAAAGTTTCCAATGACCTATCTGGGGCTTCCCATCGTAGACTCTAAACTCAATAAGTAACAGTGAGAGTTCCTTATTCAGAAGCTCGCCCGTAAGATTAAACCTTGGATGGGATGGTTATTGTCCTCGGGAGAACGTCTCATCCTCTCTAATGCTTGCCTTGACAACCTGCCCATGTACGCGATGGGGCTCTTTCTCCTCCAACTTGGCACTCACAAACAACTAGACTCTCTCCGATCAAGGTTCTTTTGGGAGGGCGTAGGCCCGGACCGTAAATACCACATGGTGAATTGGCCGACGGTGTGCCGCCCAAAGCAATTTGGGGGCCTTGGGCTGACTAACTCCCGCAAGTTGAATGAGGCGCTAATGCTTAAATGGATTTGGAAGCTTTATCAGATGGACGACTCCATATGGGCTGGGGTCATCTGTAACAAATACACCAGTTCAGGGGACATATTCTCTTGCTCCCCTAGAGGGGGATCTCAATGTTGGAAAAGCCTGCACAAAATTAAGCATCTCTTCAAGGTCGGGGCCAAACATGAGGTGCACAATGGTCTCCGTACCTTCTTCTGGACGGACTGGTGGCACGGAGAGGGCCCCCTCTGCCACAAGTTCCCCCTCCTCTTCAGCATTTTCAATGATCAAGCGGCGACTGTGGCATAGATCGTGAGAGATGGCTGCAGATTTCGTCGGTCGCTGGATCATGCTGGCATGGCTCAATGGGCGGAGCTCAACAACATCGTCAAGTCCACGCCTCTCTCCGAGGCGTTGGATTCCATCTCTTGGTCGCTCGAACCCTCTTGCATTTATTTGGTTAAGTCCATGTTTGCGGAATTGTCTCAAGGGGCGATAGTGGCGCCTGCAGAGGATGTCTGGAAGGCTAGATTACCTCTTAAAAGTAAAAAATTTGACTGGCAACTTATTATAGACAGACATCCGTCTGGCCTCCAGCTTGCCACCAGATCCGGCCCCTCCAACGGAAAATGTTCCCTTTGCTCCGTGCCGGAAAACGCCCAACATATCTTCTTTGGCTGCTCGCTTGCTGAGTTTGGGTGTTGTGTGCTTAGACAGGTTTTGGGGAGAACCTGATACCCCGCAAAATTTGCGCAATTCCATGCAATCCTTTCTACCCTTTCAGGCGGTTTTCGTAGAACTATTTGGGCTGTTTTACTCACCCTAGCTTGGGCGCTTTGGCATATTAAAAATAAGCACTCTATTGAGGGTCTGATTATTCGCCATCCTGCTGATATCATCTTTAAAACTTTGATTTTCCTCCAAGTGTGGATCCCTGCGACGAAGCCTGAAGACAAGGACGAGGCAAGGCGGATCCTGGGGAACCTCAGGCAGGCCCACCCGAGCGCGCGCTACCCTAGCAGTTCCCAACCGTCTTAGTTAGTCGTTTCTCCGTTGTGTTGCTCGTTTTAGGTGTCTTGTTTCCTTGGGTTCATCAGTGAAGCTGTATGCCTCAACATGTGTTGCTTTCTTTCAGTTTTTCTTGGCGAAATTGTATGCCCATCATTTGTATAACATTGACCTGTCGAGATTTGTTAACTCAAAGTTGGGCACTTGTGACTTTTATCTAAAAAAATAAGAAGGCGTTTTTCTAGAATTTTACGATGTTTTTAGGGGCAAAAGAGCAATGCTATACTTATGGACAAGTATTACATAATTTTGTTACAGACAACATCATGCACGTTATAGAGACATAGATGCTTGGGTCCATTTTGAAAGAACAAACATGAGAAATATGCCTAGAGTTCTCATTGAGGTTGATCATTGGCTCCCTGAATACATGGGGCAACTGCAGAGATGGATACATGTTTCATGTCAGAGGGATTCCTTTGGATATCAGGAACTTCTCCACTGCCTCCTTTGTAGGCAGTATGGTCTGTAGGACCATTAAGGTGGACAGACATAGCCTAAACAATGTTGATTATACCAAGATCCTTATTGGCAACATCGATGTGGATCTCATCCCTCCTATTGTCCCAAATGTCAACTTTGGTAACAACTTTTTTGACAATGAGTTTACAAGAGATATTCAAGTGGGTATACAAAGCAAAGAGAAACATGTAAACATTGTTGCCTTTAAGGACCCCAGTGGCTCTGGAAAAATAGGAGGCTCTGCTCAGCACACTCCAAAGAAACATAAATCTGATAATGGGGCTAATGCCAGAAATGAGAGCAATGCCCTTGTTCAAGGGGGTTTCATTATGGATGCCACGAGATCTTATATGTCCAGTGAAGAAGGTAAGATGGTAACTTCAAAACAGGATGAGAAGATGGAAGAAGATAAATATGGAAAGAGAAAAGTCCCTGAACTAGACATGCCAAATGATGATGACAGTGATGAAGAGATTCCTTTGCTGCCAAGGTGCACAAGCTTGGTTATATGCCAAATCAGATGCAGAAACAGTTGGTGCCTTCCTTTGGTATGGGCACCAGCAAGGTTGGCATGTCTATCACCCCTAGCATTGACTATTATGCACAATACCTGCAGTATTTGGCTAAGAGAAATCTTATCACTGTTGGGGTAGTTGACGATCCTGAAGAACCCATGCAAAATGAGATAACATATGAAGAGTTCCTCAGACAGTTGAGTGTTACTAACATTGACAAGAAAGAGGAGTGAATGGCTATGCTCCTTAGAATTCCTGGATCAGCTCTCGAACCAGTGGTGGAATCACCTCCTCCATCTGGTGATGTATCAATGGGGATGTGTAGCTCTGCTGATATAGATGTGTCTGAGGAGAATGAGACTGCTCAGGAAGTGCACTCCTCAGTAGTGCAAATTACTGAACTTGCTCCTAGCCCCTCCAGGGATGTTGCTACTGAGGTAATCCTTCCTCTTGGTAATACTTCCAACATTCCAGTGACTCCCTCTCATCCTACTCCTTCCAGAGCTAGTACTAGGCTTCAGAATACAAGGCATAATTATACTCAGGTGGGCTACTTCACTTGTTGCAGGAAGAAATAATGAAGGTACACTTCATACTTCAAACTCCTTTGCAACTCTTGCTGATAATGACATTATGAACAAAGCTTTAGAAATTGGAATTGCCATCTCTTCTATCTCTCATAAAACTGTTCATGTTTGGAAGGACCTAGAAAATGCTAGATCAAATTTAATTTTGAAAAAACAATTGGTGTCTATTTCTAAAGAATCATCTCAAGAGTTGAGTGTGTCTAAGGATGTTGTCATGATTGCTTCTTGCTCTAATATTAATAATGAGATACATCCTTTGCATGTATCTAAGAACGCTTAAAAAAAATTATAATCCTTTAGAAGTTTTGGATCTTGAGGGTTTAACTCTCTTTCAAAAAATTCTCTTAGAAGAATGAGGAAAGTAGTGTACTATTGTCTCTGGATCTCAGGGTGTACTCTTCAGCAGTACATCTTCTCTTAAGAAGGCCCAACTTAACCACCCTTTGAGTGGAATTGTGGCTGGCCCAAGACATAGAAATAAACCCACTCGATATCGATGTTATATCTCTTTATGAATTGTAGGGGAGTGGGTAAGAAAGGGTTCTCTTTATGGCTTAGATATATTTATAATGAGTTTGATTTCGATTTTATTAGGATTCAAGAAACTATGAGAAAGAAATTTCCTCCTCTGTTTGGAGAAGGTTGGATCCAGATAAATCCTTTTTGTTGGCACTGCTCTCCTGCTGTGGGAAGATCTGGAGGCATTCTTTGTGGTGTCAAGTCCTCTAGATTTGACATCATAAATGCAACCACTAATAGATTCATAGTTAAGGATCATGTATTTGATTAAAAAATGGATTTGGTGTGTGTTGTGGTATATGGTGTTGCTCAAGATAAACACAAGCTTGCTTTCCTTGCTGATTTGGTTGCTGTATTATCTTATCCTGCTATTTGGGGAGGGGATTTTAACATCTTAAGGTTTTCTAATGAGAAGAGCAAAGCTGGGGGTGTTAGTAAATTATCTGATATTTGTAATTCAATCATTAACTATAATGGTCTAAGGGAGGTCCATTTCCCTGGGGGACAATATACTTGGGCATAACCAGGAAAACCCCACCCTAGAGTAGTTGGATAGGGTTCTTATGAATACGAACTAGGAAGCTTCTTTCCCTTTAACTATGGTTAAAAATAAAATCATACTTATGTTAGACCACAATACTTTGATTGTGGATACTCAAGAAGGCTTTACTCCTAAGAGTAGAGAGTTTCGTTTTGAAAATCTTGGCTTAGTCATCATGAATTTTCGGTTAGATTGGACATTCCTTGGTCCATTCCTATAACTGCCACATATAATATTGGTGTTCTTATATAGAAGCCGAGAAATGTGAAAGACAATTTGAAAGGACGGGGATACAATATCATAGGAGACTCCATCAGTCTGAAGAGTGAACTATGCAGTGAGCTAGAAGAACAAGAAATTCTTGAGGAATAGGTTATCCCGTCTGTTGAACAATGTGCCAAGAAGGGGGAGATACAACAACATCTTTTTTAAAATCTTTGAAGAAGAAGATAGGTTGTGGTTTAGCAGATCTAGTTAAAAGTGGTTGCTTGAAGGATATGCTAATACATCTTTCTTTCATAAGGTGACCAATGGAAGGAGGAGAAAAACACCATGTACTCACTCCAGGACTACCTTCAAATTCAGGGCACTAGGGACATGTTGTTCCATGACACTACGTACTACAAGATGTTGTTTGGATATGGGTAAGGGAACCAAATCAGTTTCAGTATTGATATTTGGGACACAGAGGAAAATCTTTGTGTTGAGGATAATGTAGAGCTAGACATGCCTTTCTCTAAGGAAGAAGTGGAGTTGGCCATTGCTCAAATGGTTAAGAACAAAGCCCCATGTCCTTATAGCATTCTTGTTAAGTTCTATCAGGCCTGCTGGCACATCATTGGTCCTGAGATCATGGCTATTTTCCATGATTGGTTCACTGGCAGAGCCGAGCTATCTAGAATCAACTTTGGGATGGTTACCCTCCTCCATAAATTCCCTGATGAAGAATGTATCAAAAAGTATAGGTCCATTTGCATGCTACAAGTAATTTAGAAAATCATTACAAAGGTGGCTACCCTCAGAGTAGAGCCTATGATGGACACACTTTATTCAAAATGTCAAAGTTCTTTCATCAAGGGCAGGAACATTATGGATGGTGTGATGTCTCTCCATGAGATCCTTCATGAATCTAAACGCAAGAAAATGTAGGGGTTGTTCTAAAGTTAGATTTTGATAAAGCATATGAAAAGGTGGATTAGGATTACTTGTTAAAATGTGGTGCCCAAAGAGGATTCAGTGAATTCTGGTGTAGGACGACCAAAGAAATTCTGGAGGATGGAACACTTTGTGTCAAAATAAACAATACTAGGTGGAAAGACTTTGGTAGTCATAGAGGTGCGAGGCAAGGGGATCCTTTCTCCCCTTTTTTGTTTAATATGGCTGCTGAAGGTCTTGCCAAGTTAATATCTAAAGCTCAAGAAGCAGGTCTGATTGTGGGCCTAGTTCCTCATCTCATTGACATAGGTATGGCAATATTCCAATATGCTGTTGATACCATTATCTTTGTTCAAGATGATGTCGAGCAAGTCAGACACCCAAAGCTCATACTGTATATTTTTTAGGCCATGTCTGGCTTGAAAGTCAACTTCATCAATAGGGAAGTGATGCTAGTCCTCAAAGACAGTGGGAAATGTCTTTCCTATGCAGAGATACTTAACTGCCAGACTGGGTCTTGGCATATGAAACATCTTGGGATCCCTGTTAGTGGCTCTAGATTACATGTGACTGATTTTACTCCTCTTAAATAGAAGCTGGGGAAGTTCCTGGAAGGCTGGAAAGGGGAAGATTCCTCAATAGGGGCAGATACATTCGGATACAGTCCTCCCTCAGTGGGGTGCCCATCTATACTATGTCCATGTACATGCTCCATGGATCTTGCATTGAAGACTTGACCAAGATTATGAGGAAATTCTTTTGGCAAGGAAATGCCACCAGGAAAAATACTACTTTGTTAGATGGACTATTGTAAATAAACTAAAGAGGAAATGGGGTTTGGGTATCAAATTTTGAAGTTATTCAATATCAACCTGTTGTGCAAATAGTGGTGGAGGCTGGAGAAAGAACATGGGATTTGGCAGAATCTGGTCAGAGCAAAGTACAAGAATACTCATGAGATCTGGAGGGTAAGAGTGAGAAAAAATGACTCACTTGTCTCGAAAAAACTACTCAAAGTCAAGAACATTTACATTTAGGGGAGAACCATGGTTATTGGCGATGGAAAATGAACTGACTTCTGGCATGACAGTTGGTGTGGAAGTGAGTCCCTCTGTGACCAATTTCCACAACTATATGACCTTTGCAATCAACAAGATTGTACTGTCAGAGAGATGTGGGAGGAGAATTGGTAGTTAAGTTCCAGGAGATGGCTAGACCCAGTATTGCAAAATAAACTTAATATTCTAAGGAGCTTCCTCACCACTGTGGCTATTGGACCTGATAGAGATGTGTCCAAATGGAAGTACACTAAATTTGGGGCCTTTAGAGTCAAGTCCATATACAATAGAATGTGCTCTCATGCCATTGACATGTCTTTTTGTCAACTCTGCAAAGCCAAGATCCCTCTGAAGATCAAAATTTGGATGTGGCTAATCTGACATAATGCTATTGCTACAAAAGATAACATGGAAAGGAGAAAATGTGTGTGGGACTTCTCTTGCAGATTTTGCACTGCCCCTGAGTCGATTTATCATTTGTTTTCCCATTGACGTGCTGATGTTTATATGTGGGGTGTTGTTAGTACCACTCTTGGTTCTCACAACAGGCCTTCTTGTTTTTCTCAATATTTCTGGTGGATTAGTAACCTGTTCCCAGTTGGGTCTAACCTTTATATCATTGGGATTGCTGCCTTCTGCCGGGCAATCTGGAAAACTAGAAAAAATGTTGGCTTTGAGAAAAATTCATATCATCACCTGTGGAAATGATCCGTTACATGTGTGTTTTCCTACATAATTGGGCATGTCTACAAACTTTCAATGCACGCCAAGTTCTGGAAGAAGGAGCTAATAGAATTCAAGAGGTGGCTACCTAGACCATTGCCGATGTGCGAAGTGCTACTCGGCGGATTGAAGATGATGCTTGATGGATATTCTTGTGGTTTCTGGGCGTCAAGAAAAAACAAGAAAGTCCACCGAAGACTAGTCTGATGTAGTTTCTTCGGCTCTGTTTTGGCCCTCCCTGACAAACTGAGATCACTTCGGTGCTTTTTGATTCTATCGCCTCGTTGGCGTGTGTTTCAGACTTGTTTCTAAGTGAATTGTCGTATGTCCTCCCCCTAGTTGAGCTGGAGTTTGTTTCCGTTTTAGTGGTTGGTCAGGTTTTTAAACTCTTGCGCGGGTCTGGAAGATGTCTCCGGGCGAAAGCCTAGGTCCAGAGTCGGACCGGCGCGTTGGCGACGTCCCCGACGTCGTACCTCTGGTGAGAGCATCGCGTTTGGAGACGAGGCCTAGAGGTTCTATGTTGTTCTCCATCGGTGCTCGCCATTATCCATTGATGAGATGCAGGGGCGCTATGCACACCTGCTAGCGTGATCAAGATGGAGCCTTTTCTCGGGATGGCCCATGTCCCGCCTTCCTTCTCCTTAGGTGGGTGCGTCGACAAGGGGTGTCAAGATGGAGCGGTTCTTCTTGGAGGCGGCGGCATCGGCTGAGACGCGGCCTTGCTCTCTAGTTGGATAGGTCTTTACAGTGTTTGGTTGTAGTGTGTGTGGAGGCTGTCCTTGGTCTTGCCGGTGTGGAGTGTTGTGTTCTTGACAGTGTTGTGCGCAACGACTGTCATTTTCTTGTACTCAAACCTCTTTCCTTCTATAAAGATCAGGTGCGCAATTGCGTACCCTCGAAAAAAAAAAGGTTTTTAAACTCTTGGTTCTCTTCCCACTTCCCTAATAGTGGTAGTTCCTCCTCTCTCCTTGGTAGTGGGGAGGCAATCTGCCTTAGGGGGAGCGACTAGGGTTTCAATTTCAGCTTCTCTTTCGTTTTTTTTTGGGTTTGAGTTTGTAAATAAGACAATTGTTCTCTTGTCCCCCACTTTGGTGGAGGTAGTGGAATCCGGCTTCATCGGAAGTCGTATGAAAAAAATAGAAACCAGAACGTGGTCCGGTTTTCAAGGAAGGAATCAAAACTCAGCCATTCATTTCACTCTGCGTCTGTCTGTAATTTTATCTGTAGGCTAAATCATCCGTAAGTCTAGTATTACTGGGGAAAAAAATACGTGATGAATATTGGACAAAAATTTAATTAAAAGATGAGCTCAAACGGATGCGGCGGCGTATCTAGGGGTGGGTCGGGTGGGCTGTGGCCCACCCAGAATTTATAGTTCTTCATAGAAAAGAAGACTACCCATAGTTTTTGACTATCTATTGCTTCTAGTCGTGGGAAATCTCTTTCTGGACACTTAAACCATACATACCTGATTACAACTTTATGAATAAATTTCCTATTTGTATTATTTGTTTGGTAAAAAAATCCGCGGTGCGACGTTTTGTTGTAGCGTGCCCACCCTCCTGATTTTTTTAACGGATTTGTCTGGCATTTTTAGACATATTTACGAATCGGAGTCACATTTTTTTAAGTTCGAAACTGAAGTAACTTTTTTGAAATCACACGAACTAGAGTGGCAGCTATTCAATTAACCCTATTTTATATATTTTAAAGTTTTGAAATAAAAAAGTTGTGCACATCATTTCGATGCAAAAGACCGGGCATGCTCCTCTTTAAAAAAAAAGTGTTATCGGAATTCACTTCACAATATTTTCTTCCCTGTAAAAGAACCTTCTGCAAATCAATTGGAGAGTCAACTATCCAAAAAAAAAAAATGAAACTCCACTATCTAAATCAACGATGATTCCATTTCATGTGCATACTATATACAATATGGATTTATTTTCTAAGCTGATGGTAATCTTACTACACACTTTTTTAGAAACGAGACCAAGAGGCCCGGCGTTAAATTAATAACGTCAGAACGACGAAAAAGGTACAAAGTGCTCAATTCAACTTACAACACATAATTGGACACACAAATAAAAAGGCGAAGCTTCCACGGAGAAAGGCCAGAACCCTGCGTAGGACAACCAGCCACCAAAGAGGGACAGGAACGGGCCACCACCGGAGGTAACAAATCGTCGAGCGCCAGACCCTGCGTAGAACGGCCAGACGTCAGGAGGGGAAGGATCGGACCACCAAACGAAGGCACCACGAGGCTCACCAGAAATCTTCACACAACGAGACCCTCAGGTGCAGAAGAGGCTCCAAGCCTTGCCAGAGAGAGCCTGGCGTCGAGGGATCCCGAAGAACCAATCCTGACAACAGCCAACTCTGGGGAGCCATGCCATGAGCTCCAAGACGACGTGTTTAAGAAGAGCATGACACCGGAGCGCCGCCGCCACCCGATTCGAAGATCTAGGATTTTCATCTGGAGCGTAAAGGACTGAGAGGAGCCGTCGCGACACCTTCAAGAAGGGAACAACGTCCATGGACGTCGCCGCCGCGGCCCAGGAAGGCCCCGGGCTAGGGTTTCCCCTCGGCCACCCCCGAACGTCTTCTACATGGTGCACCGAGCGCCACAGACGCCCAAACCACCGTCACAACACGCCGCTCGCCAACCACCACCTCACGATCGTGGTCACCGGACAACACATGAGTCTTTGGCACGTCCGCCAACCAAGAAGACTCCCACCAACCTGGACAGCCGCCCCGACATACTCGCTCGGAGCACCAAAGGGAAGAACAAGAACAATGGAGCGAGGGATCCACCACCAAATTAGCAACCAGCAGCCCCCATGGCTACCGGAACGACCGATCTGGGGCGACCACCGGAGGGATCGGGGACCCTTCCCCGTCCCGAACGCTAGACGACTAGGATAGCCGCACCACCCCACCGGAGACAGATCCCTACACGCATGACCACTAGGCTGAAGCGCCGCCGACGAATATGCCTTCCTTGGCCGCACCGACCAGCCTACGTCAGCTGTGCTCCCGGTCTCTCTCGACCAGAAGATGCACCTAGCCAACGACACCCATAGCGACGACCACACCCAGAGGACCGGAAAACGCGTCATGGCCGCCAAGACCGTGCAGCCACCGCGCCGCCGCGAAATGGCCGTGCCGCCACGCCCTGCATACAGCGTCGCGCCCCCACCAACGGCCCCGCCCGCGCCGCCACCGTTGCGCGAGGGAGAGAGAGGGTCCCGCTGCCGCCGACGCCGCGCTGGATTCTCTCGGCGTCGCCCTCCGGCGGCGGCGAGGAGGGGGAGGGGAGAGGCGGTGGCGCCATCCAGGGTTTTCTCCCGGTCACCCGCGGGAGCGAAACGGGAGGGGATTGTCACAAACACCAAGTCCTGAAACAATTTATTAAGCTAGTATGAGAAGAAAAACTACACTACACAAATCCTGCGGCATTGATCAACCAGCATCGTTGACTTCTTGGCCGGAGAACGCGCGCAACTTGCTTTTGTGCGGCTAAAATTTCAGCCAATCCCACCATGGGATCACCGGTACTAATCACACGCCGCGTGCTGGCAAACACAGGTCCATAGCCATGATTCACCTCACCTGGAGCATCTCTCTGAACGTGCCTTTGTCTCCACGCAGAACCCAAAGATGGTCTATGGGTTCCAAAAGTCAGTAATTTTTTAGATAAAATAGTAAGTATCCGAACTTAAATTAATACTAGCAAACATGCCCGTGCGTTGCTACGGAAAATCGAAAATGCATAGAGTGTCAATTTTATCAAGTAGCCGGATGCAAAGAGTGTCAATTTTATCACTCAAGTACATATCTAAATTCATTTTCATGTGTCTAAATTTCCCCAAGATCATTGTAAACCCCAAATTAAAACAAAATAGTGTTAGTTTCAAAGTCAATAAATGAACAATCAAAATACCAACACCCCATTCCTTAATATATATATGAGCTAACCATGTATTGCTATGTTCCTTAATTCATATAAAGTTCAGATGCATAACCTTGATGTATTGTCCGATCAAATTCATAAGCTGGAATAACACTTTTGATCTGCTGATGATCCATTATTCCAAGGTTCCAAAATATGGCTTGATTGAGTATTTGTAGACTCCATCATTGTCACGAGTAGAGACATCTTGTTCTAGACCAAGCGTGATTCCCTTCGTCTAGGGAACAATTTCGTCCCTTAACTTCAACAAGGTGGTGTTAATCAACATCCATCCATTCAGCAGTTCATATGTACTATCATATCCCAATCTGAACCTGAAAGTATCTCTGAAGCTTTCCCTAACGATATAGACAATCATTAACAAAACTCCATAAAGCATCACAACACCATTTAAAGGAGCTAGCGCACTATGTACTTACATTTTGTGTGGAGGCTTCACCTTAATCTTCTGAACTATTCGTAAGAGCCTGCAAAGAAATTCCCAGGGTACTCTCTCCGGCTGTGTTAGATTGGTAAACTGCACTGAAAACAAAGACAAAAATTATATGCACTGTACTCTTTAGGCTCCTTTTCAGCTGGGGACATAGGCACAAATTCTGAAGATCAAGAGAACTTATGGATTAAGAAACTGTCGGACCACTGTTTCTATGGCTCCCACTCGGCCTCTCCGTCTTCTCCGACGAGGAAAAATGCAGCGTAGGCTACCAGCACCAAAAATTGAGATGTTCCCGTTCTTGAGCGTCAGCGCCCCAACATCTTGGCGCGGCCGCCAGCTGTGAGGTCGGACGTAGGGTAGACAATGGGCCCAGCGAGCTGAGCGAGAACCCTGATATCTCGCGGGTCTGGCTGTCCTTGGGATCCGCGATGAGCGCCTGCGCGCCCCACATGCCATCGTCGGATGGGTGGAGCTCCCATCCGACCCACCCGTTGGCCTAGAATTACTCTGCCGCGTACGGCGCCGGCGCTGCGCGCTTGGCACGACCTCGCCGGAGAATCCCCATGACAACATGACAGGGAAGAGGGAGACAACCAACGCCGGTCCACGTCACTGACCACGGGGGAGTCTAAACCATGGAAAACAAAGAACAGGTAGGCTGCAACCCACCACCAACTTGGGTCATTCAGCTCCCATGTTCTCCGGGCCATGAAAGGAGCGAGCGACCATGGAGGCGGAGCACGTCGTATATTTCTGGACGGAGCCGAGCGGCCATGGAGGCAGCACTGACCGACATCTCATCGGTGATGAATTTGACCTGGATCGTTGTTATCATCTTGTCCTTGATCGGGCGATTAGGCAGCATCGGGAAAGTAGCGAAAGCTAGCAGAGCTGGGCAGCTGGCGATGACGGGATTGTGGCCAACAATTTCCTCAGCCCACGCTCAAGAGAAGTTTAGCTGCATCGGGTGGAGCTTGATCATGACTGCATGTGCTTCCTAGGCAGGTATATTAGATGCAGATCACGACAGGTAAAACAATCTGAACCAGGACTCCAAATTTTCCTTTTCGTTTTGGACACTGGCAAAAGGATAAGGACCGCGAGCGAACGATACAAACTACTCGAGCGAATAGGAGGCTAGCGACGTACCAACAAACCAAACGGAGGAAACGACGGACCAAAGAGAAACCTTAGTGTCTTCATTATTAGGTAAAGATAAAGACAGAGAGTTCCACAGAAACAGACGACATATAACATAGCCCTAAGAGCATACCCAACAGTCCGCCCAAAACGGACCAAAATCAGTCCTTTTTTTGTCCATTTAGGGCAACTCGCGGACAGATACTAGGCCAGATCCCTGATTTGGGATCAAACCATCCCAACGGCCACCCTAAATATGAATTTTGTCCCTTTTTACTTTATTTTATCAGCAGAACCAGATAAATTTCACGTAAATTATTTTACAACACAAATTTAAAGTTTATTCATGTAAATAAAAGGTTTCAGCAATATAAATTAAAAACATACACACGTTTGCAACAAATTATTGGATGACGAGTTACTGGTTTCCTATGAAATTCCACATATGCTCGACCAGATCTTCGTGAAGAGCGTCGTGGGTGGCGTGATCCCGGATCTCATGCTGCACGTGCATATACAGCTCAAACGTTGCTAGTCGAGGTATTGGAGCAACCAATTAACCCTAAAATTCCCACCCTGGTCATACAACATGCCATCACGCTCATCCTCGACGATCATGTTTTGCATGATCACACAACCGGTCATCATCTCCCACAACGTCCTGTTGTCCCATGTTTTAGCAGGGTGTCAAACAATCGCCCAACGGGATTGGAGCACACTAAATGCTCTCTCCACATCCTTCCTAGCAGCCTCTTGTTGTCAAGAAAATCTCCGCGTCCTCTCACCTTCAGGGTTTAGAATTGTATTCATAAATGTAGACCAATTAGGATAGATTCCATTAGCAAGATAGTACCTCTTGGTGTATTGGTGGTGGTGCCCATTCAACTCATAGCTGATCGCTGGAGCATTGCCGTCAGCAAGCCTATCAAATACAGCGGAACTGTAGTGGTATTGTCACGGCAAGTGTCCTCTTCGGAGAACTAGATTGGGAGGCCCTTTCTACTGAACGAAGTCTCGAAAGGGTTAAGGTGGAAACGGAAGACGCGAGTTTACCCAGGTTCGGCCCCTCTATTGAGGGTGCAACCTACTCCTTCCTTTTAGTATTGGGGAAATCAAGGTCTCGATTACAAGGGACATTCTGCCTTCCGATGTCTGGAGAGCTATTGATATCTGCTAGGACTTGTCTTTCTACGTCCTAGGGTCTCGCCTTATATAGTGGACGAGTCCTCCGGGTTACAACGTAATCCGGGTTATGCCTGTCGTAGGAGTCCTAGTGCGGTCTGGTCTTCGAGATGCTTCGCCCGGTCCTCGAGATGCTTCGTCCGACTTATTTCCTAAACCGGACGCTCCCGTCCGGCCTTGGGCCTCCGCACTTGTCTCTCGGGCTCTAGGCCGGGTCCGTACTTGTTTCCGGGTTATGCCTAAGCGTAACCCGGGTCTTCATTTGCTAGCTGGTTACCTCGTGACCAGCTTCTCTCAATATAAACCGGATTGAGTAGTATGAACCGGCTAGAACATTTTCCGGTTCATGTGGGTGGTAGGTAAGGCTACCCCTTACCTATTCCCCCAACATTAGCCCCCAGGTTAACATGAACACTTAAGTTCAAACTTACGTTGTTCACGTTAAGCTCTCTAAGAAAATATTAGACGTGAATCTGTTAGTCTAAGAAATAATCATCCGAAATCCCTGGTTCAGATTATTCGGGGATCATCTCTATCTCTAGAATTGTTTCGTCTGTTTTAAACCTCGAAAGATAATCTCGCTAATTTATCTCCAAGATTTCAGGACCCGAAAATATTTCGGTTTGTACCGAATTTTTCTCCGCGCATTAAATGCGCTTTCCTGAAGAATCTCCAATTTATTCTTCCATTTTTGTAGTTCCAATCTTCCCCAAATATTCGAAAAAGGTTAATACTGGGGTTTTTTATGTAAAATTTCCATCTAACCCTAGGGTTACGGCTCCCACCTATAAATACCCCCAGGGGCTCCACCACAGTCATTCGCACCCTGAGCCCCCCACTTCATCTTCTTCCTCTGAAAAAAGCTCGAGAACTCTCTTTTCTCACTCGTGCCGCCGCGGCTGGAGCTTTGCCGGCATTCGTCAAGCCATGGTGAAGGAGAAGAGTTTGGCTACCAAGGCCACATGAACCGGAAAGAAGAATAAAACCGACGGTGCCTCCGGTTCTGCAGCAATCAAGTCCAACTATTTGCGTGATGTAGGTCAACCGGTGTAAGTCGGAAACGAGGCCCATAGTCTTTGTGGGTTTCGCCGGCTCTTAGAGTATTACGACCTTCACCTTCAGGATCTCCCTTCAAATTCTATCCTCAATGTTAGAAATTTTGTTGTCCTTTGTGAGGATTATCTTCAAGTAGAACCCAATCTACATCTTTTCCTTGAATATCTCTACTGTAACAAGCACCCGGAAGGAGCCGGGGGTGAACTGATCCACTGCGGTGGTGTTTCTTTCTAGAGACGAAAGGATATTGCTTATCCGGGTATCTCACTGGCTAGCCACCCAAAACTCTGGTAAAAAACATTCTTTTAATGCAAGAACACCTCTCCTGGTGATGAACCGGATCTGCCGGGTTATGTCCCCAACGTCTTGTTTACACAAGCACTATGAATTCTTATGCTAAGCCAGCCGATCGAGCGAAGATTAATCCCCTTCTAAAACACGTAACTTCCTTGATACTCCATGGGCTAACTGGTTTAGACCTAACCCAGACTTGGGTAAACTGGCACATTCAACCTCTTAGCATTAGGAACTGGTTGCTCCATCAGTATTCCGGTTTATCAGACCCTATGAAGTATTCTGATTCCCCAGTTTCAAAATATGACATGGTGGCTCCACTGAAGGATCTAGTTGTAATAAAGAAAGATAGGTTGTTTGATGTTGGTCTTACTGTTGGAACACGTAGAGATAAACGGAAACTTTTTCCTACGCGATGCTTCCAAGATCTAGCCGAGGTAGAAGGCCACGATGATTACCACTAGACGCGCAGGTGCGGATTATCGATGCAGCGCGTCGGGGCAGTGCAGTCCCACGATCCGATCCGGCCGATCCAATCCCTCGAACGTCGAAGTGCTGAACGTACAGCACCTCTGCCGGCATCCACACGTACGAGGAGGAGCTCCGACGGCGGACTGCTAGGTCCGGTGCGGCGGCTGGACTGAGTGGGGCTAGGGTTCCCAACGCATGGGAGAGTGGACTAACGTGCCCGCTGGGCAACCTGCGCCCCTCTTTATATAGCGTATGGTAATGGGCTGCACAACACTTGTGGCCCATTCCCTCTGTGAGTCCGACTCACTAACTCAGTCCATTTCCGGTTCGGGTCCAACCCAACCAATACTTGCTCCCGCTCTTAAGTGTGCGACCCTGCAGGCTCATGGCGACTTGGACACGATTGGAGTCCAACTCCCAATCGATCAATCGGTAGCGGCTCCTAGCAGAACGTGCCGACTCCCAAGTACCATTGAGTCATGACGACATACCTTTCAATGTGATATTCATCTTAGTCCTTTTTGCCTCACGATATACCTTGTCGAGCTATAGGCGATTTATCGTCATCCCTTAAATAGCTCAACTCTCTTCTCGATCCGTGATATGTGATTCATCTGACTAACTCTTAGTCACTGGCGGAAGCAGGAATTAAGTTTAAGGGGGACGAAAACTGGTAACTATCTATTAGGGGGAGCCAAACATGTTGTTTTTTCACTAAAAATTGTTTTTTTAACAAACTTATGTGTACAAATTAGTTTCTTGTAGCATGCATAGGGGGGGCCAGGGCCCCTGCTGGTCCCCCCTTGGTTCCGCCACTGCTCTTAGTCAACCGACACAGTTAACACTTAACTGAGTCGCGCATGGCCATGCTTCCTGAATCATATCACTCGAGAGGGCCCAGAGAATATCTCTCCATTTGGAGGGGCAAAATCCCATCTTGATTATCCACATCACGCGGCTTGCTTCTCATTCGACCCGAACTCTGCCTTTATAGTTGCCTTGTCACAGAACAACGTTTGACAGAACCTAAGTCGGTGATCCACAACTCGGATTGTGCGACAACCTCAGGTCTAAGGATTACATTGATTGAGACATGCAAATGACGACTTGATCGTTGCATCTCAATGTGGGTCAGTCCGACTTGCTAAACTCTTTAGCCAAGTCCGTGAACGTTGGAATGGCATCACCATGCCCATGACAAGTGGAACCGTGTCATCAGTCAACACTCACATTAGTCTAGGGTGTGTGTCCAGCACAACCTAAATGACCAAGGACAATCTAGTATGAACAACGTGAATATATAGTTCCACAATCGAATCACATATTCAATGACATATATCAGATGTTCAAAACAAGGACAACTTAATAACTTTATGAATACAGTGGGAATTACATCATACATGATTGCCTCTAGGGCATATTCCCAACACTTACCGCATTTACCTCCTCCAACCCGGCTCCTCCTGTAAGTTCGTCTTTTCATGAGTTACTTTCACTCCGCGGACCAAATTTTTATCGATGTTAACCCTGCTTTGTTCCGGTTTACAACTTTTGGACGCTTTCTGGGTTACTACCCAAGAACCTGCTTCCCCTCCCGAAGATGATATATCTGAAGAGAAAAGTGACGAGGAGGGTGAGGTTTCTGAATTTGACTCGCTTGGTCACTTGCATAATCAATTTGCTGATGCTAGTTACTCGCATTATGAACCGGCTGAGTAGGAAGGTGCCGGTTTAGGACAGGGGTGCATCCCAAGAAGCATCGGATCAAGTTATTCCGGATCTCAAGCCCACAAATCCCATTACTGGCTCAAATGTGGTAGTTGAGAAAGATTCTCCCGTGACCAACAAGAGAAGCGAGCAAGCTGTCGCAAAGGTGCCTATTTTTAGATTGTTCAAAAAAACCTTGAACCCGTCCTCACATATGGGGAAAATGCAGGTTGACGAGGATACCAACAAAAGAAGGAGGACCCAGAGCTCAGGGTCAAGTGATTTACAAGAAGGTTTTCCTGAGAAAACTTCTTCCCGATGGGTTTCCAAGGCTCAAGTTTCTCCTACCTCTTCACATACCTTGGCAGGGAAAATTCGGCCTGAGTTGAGTCACACTTTTCATACTGATTCTCCCAACTCTGGTTCGTCCCGCTAAAGCCGGGCTAGTGAATTATTCATTAACTCTGGGTAGGCTAACTCTTTAGTATTTTAATCATAGTTGTAACCAATTTTTCCTAGTCCAGTTTATAACCTTTCTCTTGTTACAGGGACCAAGCTGTGATAAAAGTGACTCCAATTTCAGTCGTTGTTCTAGCAGCTAACTTGGAGGAAAAAGTTGTTGAAGAAACACAATATGAACCGGCTAATCTATCGTCGGGTCCTATTGATAATTATGCTCAAGCTACAGACTTAGAGGTGAATCCGGCTGATAATAAACCGGATAATGATCCTCTGGTTGAAGACGGTGATGCCTCAGAGCCGGCAGTGGAGATTACCGGTTCTCAGACTTTGAAAATTATTGGGACCTTCACTGTGTTATCCAAAGTTATAGAAGATTTTAAAACGTCTTCACCAGCAAAAAAACATTTCCTTCCAATCTAAAATTTGAAGGCCGGAACTTTGATGTTCTGGTTCAGGAGCTTTCTGAGAACCGGCGTCGTGTTGATGGAATTATCGACTTTTTGAAGAAAGGATATGAGGTAACCTTGAAATACATAACCTGTAGCCCTCAATCTTCCAGTTTGTATTTGTAGAATAAACTTGAATATTTCCTTGTTATGCCTTTAAACTTGAATTGTAGCCCCCAAGTGTCGGCTTAGAAACTAATCGTGAACCAGGACTTGTTCTAACTTTTTAATCAGTAAACTTGTATAACCTGAAGTGCTGTAGCCCCCAAATGCCGGGTAGCACCTGATGGTGCAGATCTTACACTCGTTGGGAAATCCCAAGAGGAAGGTATGATGAGCACAACAGCAGTTTGCCCTCAGTAGGAAACAAAGGTTTAATCGACTAGTAGGAAGAAGGAGTAACTTCATAAGGTTGAAGCAGCTGAGATGGAAGAGCGCACTACCGGTTCAGAAGCAACGTGGAAGCTACACAACACAATCAAATCACTTTGCCCCAACGAAGCAGTGAGGTTGTAAATCTCACGGTTTTGCTGAACACAAAGAGGTTATACGTATGGTGTGGAAAACAGTATGAAAATAGCAGGAAAACAGTAGTAGCAGTATGAGAGCAGTGTGAAAGTAGTAGATGATTTATCAGTATGAGGAAAAAGGACCGAGGTCCACAGTTCACTAGTGGTGTCTCTCCGTGAAAGATAAATAACATGTGTGGTGAACAAATTACAGCTGGGCATTTGACAGAAAAGAAGGCTGCACCGTAGTGCATATGCAATACATAAAGATCACTATGTGATTCATGCGGGCATTACAACAAGATACATAGACCGTTATCCAACTGCATCTATGACTAATAATCCACCCTCCGAATATCATCCGAACAAACGTTGGGTATTAAGTTGCAAGCAACGGATAATTGCAGTAAGCAAAGTGTGTAATGTAAACAATAACATCATCCTTAGACAAAGCATTGTTGTTTTCTCCCTAATGGCAACAACACCTCCTCCATCCGTCACATTTCTTTCACTCGAGTGCAGATGCAAATGAGGCATGAATACTCCCTCTTGGAGTTACTAGCATCTACTTGGCCAGAGCATCTACTAATAACAGAGAGAATGCAAGATCATGAATAACATATGCATGAAGATAACATGATAGTTTGATAGTCAGAAGATATAGCATTCAACATTCATCAGATCCCAGCTAACACAACATATAGCATTACATAAAGATGATCCTGATCATGTTAGGAAGCTCACAAGATCTATACATGAGGTACAAAGTGGAGATAACAACCATCTAGCTACTGCTATGGACCCGTAGTCAAAGGATGAACTACTCACGCATCACTTCGGAGGAGGGCATGGTGGTGTAGACCCCTCCGGTGACGAATTTCCCTTCCGGCAGGGTGCCGGGGAGAGCTCTAGAACCCTCCCGATCTCGAGATGACGGTGACGGCGGTGTCGGGTGTTTTTGGGGGAAAGTGGTCTCTTTTTAGGGTTTACGCTTCAAGGGGAATAAATAAGCGAAAGTGCAGAGAAGGCCTGGGGGCCTCACACCACCCCCTGGCGTGACCAAGGGGGGACCGTGCCACCCTATGGTGTGGCCCCCCTGAGGCCCCCTCCGGGTCTCTTTGAGACACCGTGGAACCTCCGGGATTTCTAGGACTTCTGGGCTTCGAATTTTCAAATTTTGAGAATATTTCCAGAACAACTTTTTTGAAACTAAAAACATCAGAAAATAGGGAACTGGCTCTGTGGCATCTTTTCAGTAGGTTAGTCCGGAAAATCGATAAAATGGCATAAAGTGTATAGCAAACATGTGGGAAATAACATGAAAACAACATGGAACATCAGAAATTAGGGATACGTTTATGACGTATCAGCATCCCCAAGCTTAGTTCCTACTCGTCCTCGAGTAGGTAAACTATAAAAACAAATAATTTCTGAGGTGACATGCTACTTAACACAAACTTGATCATAATAATGTAAAACCATATGTAAACTGAGATCATAGAACTTAAACACAAACATGATAAATGGAACTTTAATAATAAAGCATACCAATCACTTTGCATCATGAGAAGTAACTCAAACAAAATATCATGAATAACAATGCAAAGAAAGATATACTTTGCTTCAAGTATAGAGAAAGCATGGCAAAGTGGTATTTCGCTAGTCCTTAAGAGTGGGACAAAACATAAATGCCATGACATCTTTAAAGTTCACGAGGAAGACTAGAACATATAATTAGAGAACTAGCAATAACACATCATGAATCAATTAATAATGTTTTCGGGACAAATGCACATAAAACTCAGAATGGCAAAAATGCTCTCTCAACTGTGCATAAAGTTAGAAGATGGAGACTCAACATAAAAGTAAAAGAAAGGCCCTTCGCAGAGGGAAGCATGGATCACTCATGTGCTAGAAATTTTATTTTATTAATAGAGGTATTAAAAGTTTGACACTCCTCCCATCCATCTTACACAAACCATGGCTAACTGAATCCTTGGGTGCCTGCCAACAATCACATACCATGGAGGAGTGTCTATATTTCGGGAGATGTATGCTAATGTCAACGAATGGTAAAGAAAAAATATAGTACGTCACAAGCCAACTAGATTTCACAAGAGCGCTTCCCATATGAAGGACGCAACTAGTGTAGAATGTCATCCCTCTCGCTCTTTTGTTTACACCATTATGCTTTGACTGATAAATCGGGGGGGGGGGGAATAGTGAAGAGAGTTTTTGTGTATTAATTTGGGGCTGGGCACCCCGCTGCGAGCTATTCTATCAATTGGATAAGCGGATGAAGCCACTAGTACATGGTGTGAAATCCAATCAACATGTGAGATAAAGATTCTCTATTTACGTCCTCATGAGCAAAAACAGGAACACAAAGCAGGAGTAATTTTGAAGGTTTTAAAGGTAACACATTAGCAATTTACTTGGAGTGGCAGTTAAATACCACATGTAGGTAGGTATGGTGAATACAATGGGAAAACTTTGGTTTTAGGGAGTTGGATGCACGAGTAGAATTCCATACTCAGTACAGGTGGAGGCTAGCAGAAGACTGGGAGCGACAAATCAAGAGAGCATAAGAGCCATAATCATGTATAGCGACATAAACATCATTAATGAAAGCATAATTGGTACCACAAGTTCAAAAACTAAATGATCATAGAGGCTATAAGCGACTGGTTCATAGTCATAAACATGGTGTGAGCATGCTCCAAGTCAACCAAATAAAACATTCAAAGGAGAATACCACAAATTTATGCTTCAATATGACAAGAACAACTCATGATTCTTTCAATGGCACATTAAACACTCTCAGATATTTGAGGATAATCATGATACTCAATAACCACAAGGATTTAAAACTAAAATAGCATCTAGCATGATATGAAAAAGTTCTAGGCACAGTCTATACAAGCTTCTACTTGCACCGTTAAAATTCTACTTCAATTAGTTGTTTCTTTTCCCAACAAGCACCATACAAAATATGTTTTAACAAAAAATCTCTATATGCTACAGCAATAAAACATGAGAGTACTCACATAACACTACTAAAACTAACAACTCTGAATAAGAGATGCAATGAAAACAAGAGCTGAATAGGAATTTTCGCAGTAACTAGAAGAAAAACTAAAAATACTAGCATAGCAAGTATTCAAATGAAAAAAGCGGAGAGTGTATCTCTCCCAAACAAGGATGCTAGGTCCAATGATATTATTGCATCAAGGAAAACAAAAGAAAACAAAATAAAAACAAACAAACGCTCCAAGAAAACTTCATATGATGTGACCGAATAAAAATATAGCCTCACGAGGAGTGACCTGATAGATAGTTGATGAAGAAGGGGATGACTTGGGAATCCCAAAGATTAGATGCTTGAGTCGTCTAAAAATATGCTTGGATGAACCACGGGGTCATCCCCAAGCTTTGATCTTGCACTCTTCTTGATCACTTATATCACATCTTCTCTTGACACTTGAAAACTTCCGTCACACCATACTCAAACAGTAATTCACATTAGAGGGGTTAGTGAAAAAAAATCCATGGGTTATGTATGGAACAAGTGCTATTGATACTTCTAAATATTAGCTACTGCCTCTGATGTCTCGTGAAGCAAAGAAATCCACTTGACATCCCAAAAGAGCCAATGCAAGAAAAATGGCAGAATTTGTCAAAACCAGAACAGTCTCTAAAGACGGATTTTTTCGAGGCACTTAAGTTGCTCAAATAGAAAAACCTAGAGAACAAAAAAGTTGCGGAATTAGCCGAGGAATAAGCACAAACAATTTCAGGTCATTATGATCTTCTTGGATTTTCATGATTTTCTACGGTGGACAGCAGAATTCTGTTTTCTGCGCAGAAATCTGAAAACCAAGTCCAACTCTCGTCAGAAACTTTACTTGGCACTACTAAAACATGAAAATAAAGATATAAAAGATTTGCTACATAAGTATACAACCGCTTGACTCAAAGAAAACAGATAAAAACAAAGCAAAAATAAAACCATGGGTTATCTCCCAAGAAGTGCTTTTCTTTAACGCCTTTTAGCTAGGCCCGAAAAAATGGAATCTAGTATTTTCCGGTGAAGAAGCATCCAAATTGCACTTTGTTCAAATAACAGAATCAAAAGGCAACTTCATTCTCTTTGTAAGAAAGTGTTCCATACCTTTCTTGAGTGGGAACTGAAATTTAATATTCCCCTCTTTCATATCAATAATAGCACCAACAGTTCTAAGAAAAGGTATTCCCAAAACAATTGAACAAGAAGCATTGCATTCAATATTCAAGACAACAAAATCAACGGGGACAAGATTATTAACCATGATAAGAACATCATCAACTCTCCCCAAAGGTTTCTTTCTAACATTATCAATAAGACGAATATCCAAATAACAAGGTTCCAATGGTGGTAAATCAAGGATATCATAGAGTTTTTGGGCATAACAGAGATACTAGAACCAAGATCACATAGAGAATTGCGATCAAATTCATTCACTTTAATTTTAATAATAGGTTCCCAACCATCATCTAGCTTCCTAGGGATAGTGGCTTCACATCTTTCTGAAAGCCTAATTCATAGCACTAGCATTAGGACAACTAGAAAGATTTTGTAAGAACTTAATCCCTTCGGTTATGTTGGAATCATCAAATTTAACATCATTTTTAGCACAGGTAGTGGGACTATTGTCTCCCATGTTTCTAAAATTTTTAGCACTTTCATCAGGAACATGTTTAGCAGTTTCAGGAAATTTTGCATTTTTAATAGCAGAAGTGGGAGTGTTTCAAACAACAATGGCTTTACCATTGATAGTATAAGGTTTTATAGCATGTGAAGCTTCAGTTTTACTAGTGGTGGTAATTGTGCAAACATTAGCTATATTATTCTTTCTAGATATTTCGTCTTCTTTTTCCCATCTAGCATGCAATTCAGCTAATATTTTAACATTATCATCAATTTGAATTTGGATGGAATTTAAAGTTTTACTTTCTTTAACATCATGAGGCATAACCTTTAGTTTTAGAAAATCAACATCAAGAGCAAGGCTATCAATTTTAGAAGCAACAACATCAATTTTGCCAAATTTTTCCTCAACAGATTTATTGAAAGAAGTTTGTGTACTAATAAAATTCTTAAGCATGTTCTCAAGATCAGAGGGTACACTATTGTTGCTGTTATAGGAATTACCATAAGAATTGATATTATTAGGAGGATCTGGCCTATGATTGTTGCTACCAAAATTATTTCTATAAGCATTGTTGTTGAAATTATTATTTTTAATGAATTTCACATCAACATGCTCTTCTTGAGACACCAAAGAGGCTAAGGGAACATTCTTTGGATTAGGAGCGTGGCCATTAACAAGCATAGACATAATATCATCTAGTCCTGCATAAAAGGTTTGGATGATCATCCAAGTAGTCAGTCCATGAGTGGGACAATTCTTCACTAAAGATTTCATTCTTTCCCAAGATTTAGCAACATGCACCTAATCAAGTTGCTTAAAATTCATAATGCTACTTCTTAAAGATATAATCTTAGCAGGAGGATAATATTTTCTAATCAAAGCATCTTTACACTTAGTCCAAGAATCAATACTATTTCTAGGCAAAGATAACAACCATTCTGTAGCTCTTCCTCTGAAAGAGAAAGGAATCAATTTCAGTTTAATAATATCTCCATGTACATCTTTATATTTTTTGCATCTCACATAGTTCAAAAAAATTATTAAGATGGGCAGCAACATCATCAGTACTAACACCAGAAAATTGCTCTCTCATAACAAGGTTTGACAAGGTAGGCTTAATCTCATAAAAATCAGCAGTAGGAGCAGGTGGAGCAATAGGTGTGGTAATGAAATCATTGTTCTTGGTGCTAGTAAAGTAACACAACTTAGTGTTCTCAGGAGTAGTCATTTTAACAAGATTAAAAATAGGAATAAAACTACAGCTAGAATAAGAACTATTTTTTGTGTGTTTTTGATAAAGAGAAGCAAACAAAATAAAATAAAATAAAATAAAATAAGCAAAACTAAAACAAAGTAAAGAGATCGTAAGTGAGAGACTCCCCTTGCAGAAATTCTCTTCCTCCCCGGCAACGGCGCCAGGAAAATAGCTTAATGCTGCAGATCTTGCACTCGTTGGGAAACCCCAAGAGGAAGGTATGATGAGCACATCAGCAGTTTTCCCTCGGTAAGAAACCAAGGTTTAATCGACCAGTAGGAGGAAGGAGTAACTTCAGAAGGTTGGGCAGCTGAGATGGTAGAGCGCACTACCGGTTCAGAAGTAACGTGGAACCTACACAACACAATCAAATCACTTTTCCCCAACGAAACAGTGAGGTTGTCAATCTCACCGTTTTTGCTGAACACAAAGAGGTTAAGCATATGGTGTGGAAAATAGTTTGAAAATAGTAGCAGCAGTATGAGAGCAGTGTGAAGGCAGTACATGATTTATAAGTATGAGGAAAAAGTACCGGGGTCCACAGTTCACTAGTGGTGTCTCTCCGTGAAAGATAAATAACATGTGTGGTGAATAAATTACAACTGGGCAATTGACAGAAATAAAGGCTACACCGTAGTGCATATGCAAGACATAAAGATTAGTATGTGATTCATGCGGGCATTACAACAAGATACATAGACCGTTATCCAACTGCATCTATGACTAATAATCACCCTCCTAATATCATCCAAACAAACATTGGGTATTAAGTTGCAAGCAACAGATAACCGCAGTAAGCAAAGTGTATAATGTAAATAGTAACATCATCCTTAGACAAAGCATTGTTGTTTTCTCCCTAATGGAAACATCACATCCTCCATCCGTCACGTTTCTTTCACTCGAGTACAGATGCAAATGAGGCATGAATACTCCCTCTTGGAGTTACTAGCATCTACTTGGCCAGAGCATCTATTAATAACAGAGAGAATGCAAGATCATAAATAACATATGCATGAAGATAACATGATAGTTTGATAATCAGAAGATATAGCATTCAACATTCACCAGATCCTAGCAAACACAACATGTAGCATTACATAAAGACGATCTTGATCATGTTAGGAAGCTCACAAGATCTAAAAATGAGGTACAAAGTGGAAAGAACAACCATCTAGCTAATGCTATGGACCCGTAGTTCAGGGATGAACTACTCAGACATCACTTCAGAGGAGGGCATGGTGGTGTAGATCCCTCCAGTGATGAATTTTCCTCCCGGCAGGGTGCCGGGGAGAGCTCCAGAACCCTCCCGATCTAGGGATGATGGTGATGGCATCCTTGGGTGTTTTTCGGGGAAAAGTGGTCTCTTTAGGGCTTACGCCTCGGGGGGAATATATAGGCGAAAGGGCAGAGGAGGTGGAGGCCTGGGGCCCCACACCACCCATTGGCGCGGCCAAGGGGGGACCGCGCCAACCTATGGTGTGGCCCTCCTGAGGCCTGATACGTCTCGAATGTATATATAATTTCTGATGCTCCATGATCATATTATGCCAATTGCTACATATTTTCTCCCTTATTTATAGCATTTTTACACATTTTCCAGGACTAACCTATTAAAAAGATGCCAAGTGTCAGTTCCCTGTTTTCTGCTTTTTTGTTTCAGAAAAGTTGTTCTCGAAACATTCTCGGAATTGGACCCCACAAAGCCCGAGTGCCTATTTTCCCGGGAAGCATCCACAAGACCGAAGAAGAGTCGAAGACGGGCACCAGGGAGGGCCCACCGTAGGGTGGCGCGCCCTTCCCCTGGCCGTGCCAGCTATGGGTGTGGCCCCCCCAGGCCTCCACCGGATTTGCCATTTTGCCTATGTATTCCCCCTGGATGGAAAACCCTAGGTACCTGATAAAAAATCCCCCAAAAATTCCACAGCCGCCGTCATCGTCAACCCTAGATCAGGGGGGTACTGGAGTTGTCTCCCAGCACCCTGCCAGAGAGAAAATCATCATCGGAGTCTTCTCCATCACCATGCCTTCCTCCGGACTGATGCGTGAGTAGTTCATCCTTCGACTACGGGTCCATAGCAGTAGCTACATGGTTGTCTCCTCCTCATATGCCTCCATGTTTATATCCCGTGAGCTGTCTATCATGATCGAGTTTGAACTTATGTAATTCTATATGCTGTGTTTGCTGAGATCCGATGAATATTGAAGTTATGCCAAGTTGATTATAGTCTTTATTGCTGCATGCTTTCCGTTGCTACTGGT
The DNA here is from genome assembly GCA_028641055.1 of Alopecurus myosuroides. Taxonomy (NCBI): domain Eukaryota; kingdom Viridiplantae; phylum Streptophyta; class Magnoliopsida; order Poales; family Poaceae; genus Alopecurus; species Alopecurus myosuroides. The sequence continues at coordinate 316,095,244 of CM054061.1, forward strand.
TGCTCTGGCCAAGTAGTTGCTAGTGACTCCAAGAGGGAGTATTTATGCTAGATAGTGGGTTCATGCCTCCTTTTCTCCTGTGCTCGAGTGACAGAAACATGACGGGGGAGGATGTGTTGTTGCCACTAGGGAGAAAACAGCGGTGTGAGTGCCCGCGTGTACAAACATTGCTTACATTACACACATTTTTTAATGCAGTTATCTGTTGCTTGCAACTTAATACCTAAGGGGGCCAAGATGATACCCTGAGGGTGGATTATTAGTCATAGATGCAGATGGATTTCGGTCTATGTATTTTGTTATAATGCCCGCACTAAATATCATAGTAGTCATCATGTTATAATGTGCACTACGGTGTAACCTTTATTTTTCAATTGCCCAGCTGTAATTTTTTCACCCAACATGTTATCTTTATGGAGAGACACCACTAGTGAACCTATGAACCCCGGTCCATTTTCTTACACTGTTAAACAAACCACAACAATTTCCTGCTTTATTTACTTACTGCAAGCATACACCATTTTCCACACTATATGTCTAATCTTTGTTTTCAGCAAGACCGGTGAGATTGACAACCTCCCTGTACCGTTGGGACAAAGTATTTTGGTTGTGTTGTGTGCAGGTTCCACGTTGTTGCTGACATCGGTGAGGCGCCATCACCACCGTCAGTGGCATCAACCTTCCCGAGATCCTCTTCCTCTTACTGGTTTGATAACCTTGGTTCTTAACTGAGGGAAATTCTTACCGCTGTGCTCATGAAACCCTCCTCTTGGGGTTTCCAACAAAATGTAGCAATGAATTTCTGGAGCCGTTGCCGAGGAGGAAGAAGTCTTCTGGCAAGGGGAGTCTCTCACTCTCAACCTCTTTATTTTGTTTATTGTCTTGTTTGCTTCTCTTTATCAAAAATATAAAAGAAAATTAATTCTTATTCTAGTTGTTATTTTTGCTTTATCATGCTTGCTATCAATGTTTGATGTCTCTCAAACTAGGTATTATAGGCAAGGTGGGTTCATAGATGAACAACAAAAATATTATAATGAACACCGCTTGTCAGAAAAAGGGATAGACTTATGGGAACAAATTAATAAATTGCATGACTATGCTAGAAACTTGTGCTCTACTTATAATGTCACTTATTGCTTTGATAAATCTCATTTTTGTAGGAGGAATAAACACCTCCCTTTTCAATGTGAGTATAATGATAATGTTACCATATCTTCTTATGTTAAAGGAAATTATGAATTTTATGATGCGAAACAAATTGAAGAATTTATTGCTTGGAAGGGTGCATTCGAAAATTGCCTATTTTCTTGAAAGTATTAATGATGCACCTTACAAATATGATATTTATGATATGCTTGAATATTTCTTTGATAATTACAAGGATTGCAATTACTACATAATGGATTATCTTAATTGATTCTCTCCCCCAAAGGGAGAGACTAATGCCTTGCAGGAAACTATGGAAGAAGAAATTGCTGAAACTAGAAGCTCTTTGGATGAAAAAGAGGAGGAGAGTGATGATCAAGAGGAGGAAGAATGTATACCTCTCAATGATAGTAACTCTTTAACTCATAATTGTGATGATCCTATTGATTCTTTTGAAATATCTCTTTTTGATGAAGTTGATACTTGCTATAATTGTGACCTTGATACTTCTAAGAATGAAACTTGTGAGAATAATATTGCTGCTGTTATTTATGATAATCCATGATACTTTGATAAATCCTATGAGAATCCTCTATTTATTCCAACTATTGATATGCATGATAATTAGGAAGTTTGTTTAGAAAATTTATATGATAATGCTCTTGATGATGGTCCTATGTTACTTGATATTATAAATCATAATGCTACTGAAAATAGGATTGCTGTAATGTGTCCTATAACTTTTATGAGTGATCAATTATCTTGTTTTTCTATTTCTAAAAGTGGGGTAAAAAGAGGAGCTGATTTTAAATTTTGATCCCACTATTTTTGAGCTTGATATGAATTGTGTGCTTTCATACCATCACAAACATGCTTTATGTGATAATTATGTTGTTGAGTTTGTTCATGATGTTACTGGAAATTATTATGAGAGGGGAAAATATGGTTGTAGGAATTTTCATGTTACTAAAATACCTCTTTTTTTGTTGAAAGTTTTGAAGTTGCTCTTGTTATGCCTTCCCATGATTTCTAGTTTGAGCTTCTTTAATTTATTTCTTTAAAAGATTACTATGCATAGGAAGTGTGTTAGAATTCAATTTTTTTTATGCTTGCTTCTTGATGCTCTATTTTGCTTCAATTAATATTTCTCATGTGAGCATCTTCTCAAATTATCATGCCTAGCTGAAAGGCGTTAAAGAAAAGCGCTACCGGGAGACAACCCGTTTTATTTCTCTGTTTTCAACCGGTTTTCCTTTTTTTTTCTTTTGTTTGATTTGCACCTGGGTGTTTTCTATTTTCTTAGCAACCCATATATATATTTTCTTTTGTGTTTTTGTTGATCGAAGTAAAGCCTCTAGTGGAAAGTTGAGACTACATTTCAGATTTCTACGCAGGAAACAGATTTTTGTTGTCCACTGTTAAATACGTATAAAATCACAGACGGGAATAAGAAGCATTTTAAATGCCTTTTTCTCATTTTTATAGAGGGGGTCGCCTTTGGAAGCTAAAGCGAAAGTTGTAGAAAGCTGGGAGTTCAAAATGACCTGATCTTTTTTGTGCGTAATCCTGGGCTGGGTACGCAACTTGTCTTAGTTTACCACTTTTTTATTTGAGAAACAGAATATTTTCGAAAAAAATCATCTTTACCTGCTGTCCTGTTTTGACAGATTTCTGCCAATTATTGCATTTGCATCTTAATCTCTTTCTTTTGGCGTTCTTTTGAGAAAAAGAGTTTTAAAATAAGTTGTGACAGTAGCTAATGTGTTTTTTAGTGCTAGACTTGTGTTGAAACTGAACCATGTGAATTTATTATTTCGATTGCACTAACGTTGCTAATGAAGGTTGTGAGAAGTTTGGTGTGAAGTAAGTTTTCAAGGGTCAAAAGAAGAGGATGATATAATGTGATCAAGAAGAGTGAAAATCCTAAGCTTGGGGATGCCCTGGTGGTACATATCAGAAAATTCAAAGAAGACTCAAGCGTCTAAGCTTGGGGATGCCCAAGGCATCCCCTTCTTCATCAACAAATTATCACGTCACTTCTAGTGAAACTATATTTTTATTCGGTCACATCTTATGTGCTTTACTTGGAGCATATTTTATTTTTTCTTTCAGTTTGTTTTTATTTTTTCAATAAGCTTGGTTGGACCCCGACATTCTTTTATTGGAGAGTGACATGCTCCGCTTTTTCATGAAAATACGTTGTATTCTTAATCTTTGTCTCGTTGCTGCATTTATTTAGCTCCTGTTTTGCATGCATCTCTTATCAAAGCTTTTATTTTTAGTTGTGTTATATGAGTACTCTCATGTTTGCTTGCTATATATTAAATATTATTTTTGTTAAAACATATCTTGTATGGTGCTTTTTGGGAAAAGAAACTAATGCTTGATGTAGAATCTATAACAGTGCAAGTAGAAGCTTGTATAGACCGTGGCTAGAACTTTTTCATGCCATGCTAAATGTTATTTTAGTTTTAAAGCCATGTGGTTATTGAGTAGCATGAATATCTTTAAATAGCTGAGAGTGTTTAATATGTCTTGAAAGATTCATGAGTTGTTCTTGTCATAGTAAAGCATCAATATATGGTATTCTCTTTCGAATTTTTTATCTGGTTGACTTGGCGCATGCTCACACCATGTTTATGACTACAAACCAGTCACGAATAGTCTCCATCACCACTTAGTTTTTGAACTTGTGATACCGCTTATGCTTTAATTAATGATTCTTATGTATCTATGTATGACTATGACTCTTATGCTCTCTTGATTTGTCGCTCCCAGTCTTTTGCTAGCCTCCACCTGTACTGAGTATGGAATTCTACTCGTGCATCAAAACTCCTTTAAACCAAAGTTTTTCCCACGGTGTACACCATACCTACCTATATGTGGTATTTCACTGCCACTCCAAGTAAATTTCTCATGTGTTACCTTTAAAACTTTCAAAATTACTCATGTTTTGTGTTCTTGTTTTTGCTCATGAGGACGTCAATAGAGAATCTTTATCTCACTCGTTGATTGGATTTCACACCCTAGAGTAGTGGCTTCATCTGCTTATCCAAATGATAGAAGAGCTGGCAGCAGGGTGCCCAGCCCTAAATTAATACAAACAAATTCTCTTCACTATTTTTGCCCCTGATTTATCAGTCAAAGCATAATGTGTAAACAAAAGAGAAAGAGGGATGACCTTCTACACCAGTTGCGTCCTTCATAATGGGAGCCGCTCTTGTGAAACCAGTTGTCTTGTGACATACTATAATGTCTATTTACCATTCGTTGACATTAACATACACCTCTCCTAAAATATAGACACTCCTCCACGGTATGTGATTGTTGGCAGGCACGTGAGGATTCGGTTAGTGATGGTTTGTGAAAGATGGATGGGAGGAGTGACAAACTTTTAATACCTCTGTTTAATAAAATAAAAAGCTCTAGCACATGAGTGATCCCTGCTTCCCTCCGCGAAGGGACTTTCGTTTAGTTTTATGTTGAGTCTCCATCTTCTAACTTTATGCACAGTTGAGAGAGCATTTTTGCCATATTGAGTTCTATGTGCATTTGTCCCATAAACATCAATAATTGCTTTATAATGTGATATTATTTGTTCTTAAATTATGTGTTCTAGTCTTCCTCATGAACTTTGAAAGTGTCCTCGCATTTATGTTTTGTCCCACTCTTAAGGACTAGCGAAATACTACTTTGCCATGCTTTCTCTATACCTGAAACAAACGTTTACCTTTCTTTGCATTATTATCCGTGATCCTTTATTTAAGATACTCTTCATGATGCAAAGTGATTGCTATGCTTTATTATTAAAGTTCTATTTATCATGTTTGTGTTTGAAGTTCTATGATCTCAGCGTACATATGCTTTTACATTATAATGACCAAGTTTATGATAGTAGCATGTCACCTGAGAAATTATTGTGTTTTATCATTTACCTACTCGAGGACGAGTAGGAACTAAGCTTGGGGATGCTTGATATATCTCCAATCTATCTATAATTTCTGATGCTCCATGATCATATTATGCCAATTGCTACATGTTTTCTCCCTTATTTATAGCATTTTTACACGTTTTCCGGGACTAACCTATTAACAAGATGCCAAGTGCCAGTTCCTGTTTTCTGCTGTTTTTGGTTTCAGAAAAGTTGTTCTGGAAACATTCTCGAAATTCGACCCCACAAAGCCCGAAGTGCCTATTTTCCCCGGAAGCATCCAGAAGACCGAAGAAGATTCGAAGATGGGCACTAGGGGGCCACACCATAGGGTGGAGCGCCCTCCCCCTGGCCGCGCTAGCTATGGGTGTGGGCCCCCAGGCCTCCACCACCTTTTCCCTTTTGCCTATTTATTCCCCCAGATGGAAAACCCTACGTACCTGATAAAAAATCCCTGAAAAGTTCTGCAGCCGCCGTCGTCGTCAACCCTAGATCAGGGGGGGTTATGGAGGTGTCTCCCGACACCCCGCCATAGAGGAAATCATCACCGGAGGCTTCTCCATCATCATGCCTGCCTCCGGAGTGATGCGTGAGTAGTTCATCCTTGGACTACGGGTCCATAGAAGTAGCTAGATGGTTGTCTCCTCCTCATATGCCTCCATGTTTAGATAGGGTGAGCTGCCTATGATGATCGAGATTGATCTTATGTCATTCTATACGCTATGTTTGCTGGGATCCGATGAATACTGAACTTATGCCAAGTTTATTATTGTCTTTATTGCATATGTTATTTTTGATCTTGCATGCTTTCCGTTGCTAGTGGTTGCTCTGTCCAAGTAGTTACTAGTGACTCCAAGAGGGAGTATTTATGCTAGATAATGGGTTCATGCCTCCTTTTCGCCTATGCTCGAGTGATAGAAACCTGATGGGGGAGGATGTGCTTTTGCCACTAGGGAGAAAACAGCGGTGTGAGTGCCCGCGTGTACAAACATTGCTTACATTACACACATTGTTTAATGCAGTTATCTGTTGCTTGCAACTTAATACCTAAGGGGGTTCGGATGATAACCTGAGGGTGGATTACTAGTCATATATGCATATGCATTTCGGTCTATGTATTTTGTTGTAATGTCCGCACTAAATATCATAGTACTCATCATGTTATAATGTGCACTACGGGGCAACCTTTATTTGTCAATTGCCCAGCTGTAAGTTGTTCATCCAGCATGTTATATTTATGGAGAGACACCACTAGTGAACCTATGAACCCCGGACCATTTCCTTACACTGTTAAACAAACCACAACAATTTCCTGCTTTCTTTACTTACTGCAAGCATACACCATTTTCCACACTATACGTCTAATATTTGTTTTCAGCAAGACCGGTGAAATTGGTAACCTCACTGGACCGTTGGGACAAAATATTTTGGTTGTGTTGTGTGCCGGTTCCACGTTGTTGCTGACAACGGTGAGGCGCCATCACCACTATTAGTGGCATCAACCTTCCCGAGATCCTCTTCCTCCTACTGGATTGATAACCTTGGTTCTTAACTGAGGGAAAATTCTTACCGCTGTGCTCATCAAACCCTCCTCTTGGGGTTTCCAACAAAACATAGAAAGGCCCCCCTCCGGGTCTTTTCGGGACTCCTTGGAATCTCCGGGATTTCTAAGACTTCCGGGATTCGAATTCCAATTCCGAGAATATTTCCAGAACAACTTTTCTGAAACTAAAAATAGCAGAAACCATGGAACTGGCTCTGCGACATCTTGTCAATAGGTTAGTCCGGAAAATCGATAAAATGACATAAAGTGTATAGAAAACATTTGGAAATAACATGAAAATAACATGGAACATCAGAAATTAGGGATACGTTTATGACGTATCAGCACGCCTACAGCTGCTCGGGACTCACTATCGTACTTCTTTAGCCAACACTTCTTAAAATTGAATTAGTGTAGCCCCCAAGTGCCGGATTGCTAGCCTGCAGCCACTCGGGACTTAGAAACTATTCCATCCCTTTAGTAGGCTAGAAATCATTGTAGCCCTTAAGGTCTGGGATGTCCTTCTGTGGGCGGAAATTTTTCAGCTTATTGATCTGATAACTTGAACTGTCTATAACCTGTATTCTTCTGTGGTTATCATTTTGTACTCTCTTGAATCTTCTTCTTAGAAAGAAATTTCAAACTTGAAAAACTTGTTGGCACAAGAGGCCCAAAAAACTGAAGAGGTGAGAAATTTGCAGCGTGAGCTGGAAAAAACAAGTTGATGAAGCTGCCAAAACTTTGTCCGTTCTGCAGCAAGAGTTTTAGAATCGGGAGAAGACCCTTATTGAGAGGGGAAAATGCTGAGAAGGAGCTGGAGGAGACCATAAGCCACTTTGCTAAGGTTAAGGACCTGCTAGGTGATATCACTTGTAGTAATGTTTGGGTAAGTTAGCTCCTTGTGCAGTTCATTATCTATGCTTTCCTTTTGATTAATAACCTCTGTATTTCCTCATAATATTCCGGTTTCTGAGCTACGCACTCTTGTAGTTTTCAGGTAGACTGCACGGGAATAACCTCCAGCTTCCAGAACGGAAATTGAAGGCCATGTTTACCTTGATCCGGCAATTGTATGTTGGGGGTGGTGAATGCATCAAGGCAGTCTGAAACTAGGATAATGCTCCTAGGAAGCTCCATGACATGATTGTGAAACTAACTCATGTTCCTCAATGGATTGACGAGCACAAGATCTCAGCATGTTGTCGTGGAGCGATCAAGGTCATGTCCCTAGCCACATCATATCACCTAGAACTTAATCCGGATCTCCTGGTTGGAGGTTTTTTTAGTACCGAGCTGATAGTACTAAGTACGAGAGGAAAGACTTTGGCAAGATCGAGAAAGATTGCTGGTTCCAAGCTTGCTCTATTGCAGAGAAAGTGAAGTTAAAGGCTCTTTGTCCTAGTTATCTTTCCCCAGGTGATCGCAACCCGGCTTTCAATCCTCGGGTTATAACTGATGTTCGCCAGGTTCCGCAGAAAAGCCGGCTTTCTGTAGCCTCATCCTTTGGTGCACCAAAGTATACCACTCCTACAGTTACTGCTCCACCCCGTCCCTTGTATGAACCAGATACAATTGACGCGTTGGCTCAGCTGGAGTGGAAATACGTTCCCGAAGCTGAACTTCGGGAAGAAGAGAATATTCCAGGTGATGGTAAGGAGCAGCCAAAGAAACAAGACCCGGATTCTGGAGCCGGTTTACAATCTGCACAACAGAACGGAAAATTTGTTGTGTAATTGAAATAAACATTGGTCGGTTGTGAAAATAATCAGCCCTCATGGGTGACGACCCACAAGTATAGGGGATCAAAACACTCTTTGAGGGAAGTAAAACCCAAATTTATTGATTCGACACAAGGAGAGCAAATGACTATTTATTAGCCTTAACAACTGAGTTGTCAATTCAGCTGCTCCTGAAAGTAGACTTGATCGCAACAATTTATCAGTGGTAACCGTTTTATAGCAGCAGCTGTAGTGAAATAAAAGCAGTAGTAAAATAATAACAATGGTAGCAATCGTGAAAACAACAGTAGCAATCGCAGAAAACAATAGGATGGGAGTACCGTAGGCATAGAGGGAATGGATGAACATGCGTTGCATGGATAACATAGGTCATGTAATAATACTGTGGGCATTGCAGATAATAATAATAAAGCATCCAAGTTCTAGGCAACCCATAGGCATGTGTTCCAATATAGTCATACATGCTCGCAATGAGAAACTTGTACAACATCTTTTGTCCTACCAGCCCGTGGCAGCGGGGCCTCTAGGGAAAATACTGGTAATTAAGGTGCTCCTTTTAATAAAGCACCGAAGCAAAGCATTAACACTCTATGACCACATGTGATCCTCACATCACAGCCATCCCCTCCGGTTGTCCCAATTGTTGTCACTTTGGGGCCTCGGGTTCTAGATAATGACATGTGTAAACAACTTGCAGATATGATCATGAAACAATAACATGTTTAGATCTGAAATCATGGCACTCGGGCCCTAGTGACAAGAATCAAGCATAACAAGTTGCAACAACGGTAGAAAACACTAACAATGGATACTAGGAACTATGCCCTAACAATTTGGCATTATTACACAATCAATCTCATCCAATCCCTTCCATTTTTGTCATCCTACAACAGAGTTTACTCACACATGAATGGGGGAATCATGGATGGTTGATGGAGAAGGAGTAGAGGCGTCGATGGCGATGGTCTCCTTCGAATCCCCGTCCCGGCAGGGTGCTAGGATAGGAACTTCGGATCCCCTAATCGAGTTTCGGGGCGGCGGCGATGCTCTGTTGTGTTTCTGTGGAATATGACGAACCCCCTCGCGTTTTAGGTTTACAGGGCATAAGTAGTCAAAAGGGGAGCCCGAGGGGGTGCCTGGGGGTCCTACACCACCAGGCGTGCGACTTAGGGGAGGGGGCGCGCCCAGGAGTGGTTTGGCCCCCCTCCTGGCCCCTCTCTCGGTCTCCTTCTGGCTTCCGGGGTCTTCTGGTGATATAAGCCCAATGGGGTCTTTTCTGGGCAATTTCCCGAAAGTTGATTTTTCTACACAAAAACGAGACACCAAGGTAATTCTGCTGAAAACAGTGTTAGTCCGTGTTAGTGGTATCCGAAACTCACAAGTTTAGTGTTCGGAAAAGGAGATACGTTTTGGACGTATCAACTCCCCCAATCGTAGCTCATTGCTTGTCATCAAGCAATTTAGTGGCAATTGAGTGCGATAAAAAACTTTTACGAACACGTTTGTTTCATATGATGTAAATATACTCGCTATATGATCATGTTCTTAAGAAATTCATAATAAGATGCATGCAAGATAAAAGTCACCTAGAGGTTATGCAAACTATGAAGAGATGCCGACAAACTAATAATAAACCACACGAAGTTTATCAATCTACAGGATTGCAATGTTCATAATAGGGTATGATAAAGTGTACACTCTTGCCCTTAATAATGGAGAAAAACATAAATTCTAGGGCACCTCGGAAGTTCAAATGAACACTAGAAATAAAGATGTCAAAGATACAAGCATCAAAATTATACCACAATAAACTGTGTTCTAGGACAAGCACATTACACTAAGAATAACAGCCATTGCTCTCAAGAAGGTACATAAAGTGAGAAGGTGAAGACTCAACATAAAAGTAAAATAAAGTCCCTTCACAGAGGGAAGCATGGATCACTCATGTGCTAGAGATTTTTATTTTATTAAAAAGAGGTATCAAAAACATTTTTAGAGAGGTGTATGCTTATGTCAACAAATGGTAAACAGATTATACAATACGTCACAAACCAACTAAACTTCACAAGAGCGACTCCCATTGAAGGACGCAACTGGTGTAGAAGGTCATCCATCTTTCTCTTTTGTTTACACAATTATGCTTTGACTGATAAATCAGGGGCAAAATAGTGAAGAGAATTTGTTTGTATTAATTTGGGGTTGGGCACCCTGCTGCCAGCTCTTCTATCATTTTGATAAGAGGATGAAGCCACTATTTGAGGGTGTCAAATCCAATCAACAAAATTTACAGGGGCATAAAAGTGATACAAATATTGTGAGGCAAAATAAATCACCGAGACTGAATTGAATATTTGTTTTCAGTCTTATGCTTGCGTGAGCATGTGCCAAGTCAATTCAGGCGAAACAATCAGAGGGGGATACCACAATGTCATACCCTTCTATGAATAAAACAATGCAAGCAAATATCTACACGACATGCTATCTTATATTAATAAGTTGGAACTAAACACGAGAGAGCATGAACTACTAAACATCAACTAAATAACATACACCTTACTCGACCAAACTAAGCGTGTTCACATGGACGAGTATATGTACAAAAATAAAACAAATAGAGTTCATACCGGCCTCTCACCACAACTTGAGTTGTCGTTAATCTTACTGCTCTTCACTCGTGTGGATTGAATAATATAGAATGATAACCAAGCCCCAACGAAGACACGAAAGTCCAGTAAACTCTGCAACAAACTTTACAAAACTAAAGAAGAACAAAAAATATATTGAGGTTTTCAAATTTAAGACAAGAACCAAAGAAACAAGCAAACAAAGAAAATTGTTTTTGGATTTTTGAATACTTAACCAAAACGAGAAACTAAAGCAGACCAACAAAATAAACTAAAGAAGCAAATAAAGAGAAACAACAGAAATATTTTTGTTTTTTTGTGTTTTGGAAAGCAAGAATAATAAACACAAAAACAAGCGAAAGAAAAAACAAAACAAACGAAAGAAACAAAAATAAGGATACACAAAGAACCGACACAAACATGATATAAAGATGAGTGTGATGCTGGTGTACCTCCCCTTAAGCTTAGGCTTTTGGCCTAAGTGGATATTATCCCCAAGGGGACCATGGGGTGGTGCCCCCGTAGTATGACGAGGATGAACCTTCCTTCTGATGTGCTCGAGATCGCCCGACGTACTGCGTGGTGTAGTCCTCGGAAGGGGCATCTCGCCTCTCCTGCTAACCGTAGAACCCCGTCAAGCTCAAATGCTCATCTATCTCCCCCTTGGAGTGCGACCATGGTGTCCTTTCAGCTTTGAACAAAACAAGTTGCGACAAAACAACTTCCCGCTCATTTCCGTCAATAAACAGAACTCTATATACTAAATGATCAGCAGTAGAGCTAGCAGTAATAAAATGATGGGTCTTCATGACAACAAGATTAAGTCTATACGGAGCAATTATTTCATCATCAAGAGCAACAGGAATTCATAGAGCAGTTGCTATGCGTGTAGCAATAATGCCCTAAAAAATGGGTCCTTTAGCAGCTACGCGGCGAGCAATGAGATACCCAAGGTTATACCTCTTGCTATGGTTAAGTGCATCATCAATAAAAGCAAGGTGATAACTAGAAATGTTGCTAGTGTTCTCCCTACCAAGGATACTAGTAGCAAGATAATAAGTGAAATATCTGAGTGCAGGAAGTTGGATGTTTCTTATCTTCCCGCGTTGTGATGTGCGGCTATCATCATTCGTGATTCCTCGATAGAGCTCCATGAGATTAGCTGGTTTCTCCTGGATCTTGTGCGATTTCCTGGAAGCGTCGACACCTACAATGTTACAAAAGTATCCAAGGACAAAGAAAAAGAACTACCATATATCTTAAAAGCAACAGTAGGGCTAAAATGTGAGTTATGAAACTTAAAGCTCTCAGCAAAAGATTTTGTGGGAGTAGCATACTGGGTACTTTCATCCTCCATGTAGTTGGTTAAACCAACTATTTCAATAAGCATCAAGAAGTCATCCTCTAGACCTGCCCTCCTAAAAAATATATAACATGGGAAAGCCAGAAGGATTAGAAATTTCGTCACCTCCCGCATCATCGATGTCCGGTGCAATAAGGTCTTCGTTATAACTAAAGTGGATGAACGTGAAGGCCTAGTTCTTCTAGGAGCATCACTCCTAAATATTTCTCCAAAGTTATGGTTGTCACTTTATGAATTTTTTCAATAATCATCACAAAAATTGATTTCAAGCAACTATAAGGTTGAAACTACTACAGGGACTTATAGGAGAGCTAAGCATGCATCACAACTAAATTATTTCAACTTAAATCAACCATTCTAGCTCGCATAAGTTGTCACCTATGTCGCACCCTGACTTCTAGGGGATACTCATCGGGCCGAACTGGATAGCAGATGCTTGGATTACGGGGCCTAACTGCTCCCGCATCCTCTTACGAGTAGGCCAGCACTTATGTGCGACAACCAAGCTCCGCTATTCCATCGTCGATGTAAACTATCCACTAGAGATCAAAGGTACTACCGTCGACGTACTTCATACCAATCACACATGGTACGTCAACGACGTTAAACGGAATGATACCACAACATATCTCTAAGACACAAAAGATGGAAATAAGTTGCAAATGGCTCTCACTAGAGCAGAGATAGCAAATACAATCATCCAGAGGACACATGTCCCAACATAACATCATTACATCTCAGCGGAAGCATTCAAAGGGTCTGAGTACAGACAAATCCAAATAGGCTTAAGAAGCCGGGAAATGAAAGAAAGACGGAGCCTATCCACGTAGTCTCGGATCCTGCCCGGGTCCGCTATCTACTCGTCAGCAGCCTCGTCAAACTCCACGTAGTAGCCGTCACCTGGATCCTCGTAAGCGTAGTCTGCGGAAACCACAGCCCCAAAGGGGTCAGTACAACAACGTACTGGCAAGCAAGACTCACAGTTCACCAAAGTGTAACCCGTCAAAACCAAGCACAGATGCCTTGGGTTCAACGGAAAGAAGGGGATATGAAAGATGCTGCAACTGGCTGCGCTAACCAACTACAGAAACACTACAACTTCCAGCTAACAGAAAGGAGATGAGATAGCGTATAGTAACCAACTGTTGTTTACCATCAAACAAACCCATCCTGGATCTCGCCCCTTATCCAAAGAAGCAATCCGAGGATGACTCACACAGTTGGATTAATGAGTAATGGATCAAGTTTGTTGTGTCAATACGTCTATTACTAGTCAAGTTATCATTAGTTAGGTGTAAGTTGTTCTGAGTACTTGTTAGCCAGTACTTTCACCAAGTCAACCATAACCGCGGAAAACACGGCTTCTCGAGAAGATTTATCCCTGCAGGGGTGCACCAATTTGGCCGTACACGTAAGAATAACCCGCCAGATGGGATGCCTCCCACCAAGCGGGGTACTCAACACAACCCAACTCTTCTTCGCATCAAGCCCAAAGCACCTTGGGCGCACGGCTAATCGAGCCCCGAAGAAAAGGGACCCTCATAGCACTCTAAGAACGTGTCCCCCTATATGCCGACTACAAAAGTTCCACCCTGCGCTGGGCTCGCAAAAACATGCATGCGGCAAATGGAAAACACGAACTAAATGAGGCGATTTGGACGAGATGCGAATCGAATCAAATTGAGGGGGCGCCCATACTCGCTTCCCACATGCGGGTAGTGCGCTCATCATGGATCAGTAGACAAGACCCTTTTCCTATTAGGGTCGACACTAGCAGGCTTCAAAACCACACAGGGCCTCCTGCCGGTGCCTTATCAGCATATTATTAATAACAGGTTGATTTGATTAACATCGAGCCCCCAGAACATAATAGAAGTAGTAACAGAAAGTAACGGGTAACAGACTCGAGCAAAACAACCTAAGAATGCTAGTAAGACACTGGCTCAAACAATGGGGTTGTAGGAGTGGGGGTGAGACAATATCAGGGTTAAGGGATTCATGTGATAGGTTCGTAACAGAAACAACTACTACTAAGGCTAGCAGAAAAGAACAACGGAAAAGTATCGGTAACCAATGTTGAAAGGAACACAGTGGTTCATGTGAGTGATAACTTGCCTGCAAACCCAGTAGCCTGGTACTGAGCTAGATCCTCAGAAGGGGTGCCGTAAGGATCGTCGGTCTCAACGTCGTCGTCTATCCGAGAAGAAGCAAACAAACAATGCAGAAAGATAGACAATCAATATCATGGCATAGTGCACAATCATGGGATGATGCATGTCAAGTTAATGGTTGCATCAAAATAAACTAGTTAACATGGTAACACAATTTAAATGGACCCATATGCAATTGGATTGCATATGGAAAAGGTCCATGAATTAAGTGGAAACAAATGATCTACAATTTATTACCCTGTGAAAGTTTGCTTAGCATGATGCGTGCATGATGATAACCACAAAATAGCAACAATAGATGCCAGTGGAAAAGGAATTTAACAAGTTTGGAAATTGTTCATTAAGTTTGGAAATTTTGGTTACTTAAAGGTGTCACACAAGCATTTGTTGTTTTCATCAAGTTAAAGTGTTCAAAACAATTAAAAAAATTCACATTTGAAAAGAACACACAATTTTGGGTGGATTACATGTTTCAAATATTGAAAAAGGAATTAGGATGAATTTATTATGGAATAAACAATATTAAACAAGTTTTAAATGAATTTAAAACAAGTTTGAATTTAATTGAATTTTTATTTGTTCAAAACATAAATTCAAATTCACATTTGAAAAGTTTATACTTTGATGGTTTGAAAACATATTTTGCATGTTCAAAAATATTTTATTTTGAGCAAGATATGAATTTAGAAAATTTTAAATGATTTTAACAAGGTTTAAATTATTTAAGCAATTTAAATCATTCAAAATATAAAACAAAATTTATATTTGAAAAGGTTATTTGAAATAGCATGGAAAACATATTTTATTTGTATTAATTGGATTAAGTATGAATTAGTTATGGATTTTAGCAAATTGCAATTGAATTATTTGAATTCAAATTTGGAATGTATTTAAATTAGTCAAAACAGGAAACAAATGGTTTAGATAGATAGGTAATTTAATTTAGAGCAGTGCACATATTTTATTTTTATTATTTGGAATTATAAAACAAAAGTTATTTGCATTTTATGTTTAGGGACCAATCTGTGAAGTTTAGGACCTAAATAGAAAAATAAAACTTGGAAAAAAAGGGACCTGCACCGCGAAGTGACCTAGCTACGGTCACTGCCAGTGGGCCAGGGGGCAACGTGGCGCTGCGTGGCAGCACAGCTGGCCACCACGCCCACAGACAGGTGGGCCACGGGCTTAGGGAAAAATCCCCAAAAGAATTGGCGCTGCGGGGGCTCGAACCCACGACCAGGCGCGCGTTAGGGAGCAGTGCTGCCACTGCGGTGTGCAATTCGCTTCTGTCAGTATACAGCGCGCGGCAAAGGTAAGGTTCAGACTTGGGTGTTATCTGAAACTGACGCGCGCGACTGAACTTCGTCAGAGAAAAACTACCGGCGGCGAACGGCGGCGTGCCGTGGCTGCGCTGCTCTGCTGCTGAGCTGGGGGGGTGTGCTGTGTTGCGTGTGCGCGTGCCAGTGCTTGCGAGTAGAGAGGACAGCGAGGGGTTGGAGATGTGCTCACTGCCGATGTCGTCGTCGCCGCGGCTCGGTGCAGTGCGGCTGCCGGAGATGTCGAAGATGGCAGCGACGGCGTGGACCTCCTCCTCGGCTACTGTGGTGTCCAACCGGAAGAGGGGGAAGTGGTGGTTCAATCCCCGTGGTCAGCGAGGGAGATGGGGGGCTGCAACGTCGGGGAACAAGGTGGGTTCAGACATGGCAGTGACGGTGGTTAACGGTGATGTTCAGAGAGGATAATCAGGTGAGGGAGAGATGGATTGGCGGCGGCGCGAAGGGGAAAAAGGTCAGGCTAGGTTAGGGCTAGCCCTCGGGGGGATCCTAGGTAGCTATATAGCCCTAGGGGGGCGCGCTCGGCCGTCGCTCTGCCGCTGCCGTCGACGTGGCTCCGGTAGGATTCGTGCCGTACAGGTTGAAGACGAGGGAGCTGCGCGAAGCGGTACCGGGCCAGCGCGAGGCAAGTTAGGTGGGCTGGGCCGCGTAGGTTAGCTGCCGCGCGCTCGCTGTTTTCCTTTTTTCTATTTTTTTTTTC
Organism: Alopecurus myosuroides; assembly: GCA_028641055.1. Taxonomy (NCBI): domain Eukaryota; kingdom Viridiplantae; phylum Streptophyta; class Magnoliopsida; order Poales; family Poaceae; genus Alopecurus; species Alopecurus myosuroides. Next base: position 316,111,798 of record CM054061.1, read on the forward strand.
TTCTGTTTCATTATTTTTTTTGCAGAAAAGAAAATGGAAGGATTTGATAGGTTTTAGGACTAGAAATTTTTTAGAAAAATTATGTTTGAGTTAGTGATTACAACAGCAACTGAAAGTTAACTTGGTTTTCCAAAAGTTTTTAAATTAAATTGCTGTTTTTGAATTAAATCAAATTTGGGTGATTTTGAGTATTAAATTAAATATTTGAAACAAGACTTAAATGGCATGAACCTTGGAGTTTGAAATAGAAACAAGAGGTTAGAATGTTTGGTAATTTGCATAAATTCAATTGGGGTGCTGTTTGAAATGTGTTGGATTTGAATTTGAAATACCAATTGAATTAAGTTTGGATTAATCTATACCTAATAATAAAAGGAAAACGCTGTGGATCCCCCGGAGGATCATCCTCCGGGTCGCACACGCTCGCCCACGTCCCACCTCCCCCGCATCTATCGCTTGCCACGCGTACATCACATGCGGTTGAAACGGACCGAAGGCCCCCTCCTCCACCTTATCTCTTTCTCTCTAGTCAACTGCCTTATCTGCTCTGCTTCCCTGCTCGCAAAACAGAGCACCGAGAGCGAGCGGCAACCACATCCTTCGCCGGCCAAGATGCACGCCAAGACGGACTCGGAGGTGACCAGCCTGGCGCCGTCCTCCCCGGCGCGCTCCCCACCGCGCACGCCCGAGCGGCGGCGGCGGCACGCCCGAGCACATCTGGGGCCGGCTCGACGAGGGGATGCTCCTGGAGGCCGGGCGCAGGTCGTGCACCGCCTGCTCTCCAGCGACTCCGCGACGGCCGCGCGGTCCCCGCTGCTCGCGCACCAGGCGCAGCTGGTGGAGGCGTTCCGGCCCAAGATGGCGCAGCGCGCGCGAACGCCTCGCCGACCGCCGGCTCCCTCGCCGACCGCGCGCGGACGCCTCGAGCGCCTGCACGGCTGCGCCATCGCCGCAGGGACACTTCTCCTCTCCGTGGCGGCAAGGCCATCGCCGCATCTGCTCGTCATCCGAAGCGGCCGCGCGGAGCCCCGCTGCTGGAGGGAAGCCGCGCCGCCTCCGCCTCAACCTCGTCGCCGCGGCTTCCACGGCGGAGATGCCAGGAAGTGCTGCAGGGAGGCTGCGCCGCCTCCGCCTCAACCTCGTCGCCGCGGCTTCCATGGCGGAGCAAATCGATGAACTTGCTGTGGGGAGCAATTTTTCTGAATTTTTTGCTCCAAATCGGATGAGCATTTTTTCTTACTTTTTTGCTACACCGGGAGCAATTTTTCTCGTTTTGGAGCAAATCGATGAACTTGCTGTAGCAATTTTGTTCTCAAAATTTCTTGATACGGTGCAAAATGAGCTGCTGGGCATGAGTCAGATGAGCAATTTTTCTCATTTTTTTGCTACACTGCGGAGCATTTTTTCTCGTTTTGGAGCAAATCGACGAACTGGCTGTAGCAATTTTGGTCTCAAATTTTCTTTGATATGGTGCAAAATGAACTGCTGGGCATGAGTCAGTTTGAGCAATTTTTATTTTTTTTGCTACACTACGGAGCATTTTTGTAAGGTTCATAGCAATTTTTTCTCGTTTTTAGAGCAAACTTGACAAACTAGTTGAAGCAATTTCTTTTCTCCAAATTTCTTTTGATCTGTTGGAAGCGGCTGGCCATGCGAGTCAAACGAGCAATTTTTTGTTGTTTTTTTGCTACACTGTTGTTGCTTTTCAGCGGCCACGATTGAAGCTGCTGCTCGCCGGCGACGGGCGGGCTCGCCGGCGACGGGGCGGGCTCGCCGGCGACAGGGGCGGGGCTCATGGGGGTTGGACCGGTACGGTGAAGACCGCGGGACAACGTTGGCGAAGGGGGCGGGGAAAACGAACGGGGACGTGTTGTCCTGGAAGGGAGACGAGCGGGGTGGGGATTTTTTTGGTGACACGTGTCGTTCTCTGGACCCGGGGGATCGGAGGGTTTGATCCCCCGGGGGACGCTCAGCACGACCCATAATAAAAGCGTTAAGTCTTCCTTGGTTTGGTTTGGTAGGTCATTTAAAATGCCCCTAAAGTTAGACATAAATTACCCACCCTGCCACCGGTTAGTGAAAAAAAACCTTTCGTTTTGCTCGTCCTTACGTCGTCGTAGTTTTCCAAATTAGCGCCTCAGATTCTATGAAAGCCACCCGTAGTCCTAGAGTATATAGAGTATGGTTTGCAAATTTTTTTTTTGAGATTAGTATGGTTTGCAATTGATCCCGTGGACGGTCGGTGTGACTTCAGGCGGCGATAGAATCCAAATTCCCGTGATCCCCTTTCTTCGCGAGATTTTCTGGCCAGCGGCTCCATGGCCGGCCACCCCAGTCTCGGCGTTTACCCGTGCAGCCTGGCGGCCAACCGCGGATCCAACCTCCCGAGTCCCTCGCTGGCACCTTCGAGGATGGTGGGGGCAAGGAGGAGATCCACCTCATGGGATTGAGAAGAGTCTGTCGTGCTTCTCCTGCAAGATCAGCCTTTCTCCCCCCGACCGTCCGCTTGATTCGAGCGGGGCAGTCGTCCGGATGTGAATACGCTTCCGTTCCCTCCGCCGACGATCGATCCCGCCCCTCCCCTCCGCAGGTCGATTCCATCAGCTCTGGTCCGGCTAGGCGGCCATAATGAACAGGTATTGCGGTTCCTCCACTTGCCCAGCTCGCTCGGGTGGCTTGCATTTGATCCGAACTGAAAAGACCACCACGACACAACAGGAACGCGTGCGTCATGGACTGCTGGTACGAGTCCCTTCACCGCGCTAGCAGTATCGTCAACGAGCTCTTCGGCCATCGCCCAGGGTAGACCAGGCCTCAGTCCACTCCATGTGGTTCAGAGTCTCAGACTACGTTTCCTGGATACGATGCTAGCTCCTCATGAGTAGTACCTACCAGACTACCAGTTAACCGGTATGTGCATACATGGACTCCTGGCCGGAGATTGAGGACGTGCTTCAGATGTTTTCTGCCGAGTTGCAAGCATACAAGCTAACTAGGTTTGTAGATTGACTAGAGTTTTTTCTTGTTGACAAAATTCAACTATCAAGCGTGGCACCGCACCTCTATGGCTGAGATCTCCAGTCAGAAGATGTTCTCTTTTTGCACTACCTAGAAAGCATAGGTTCCCGATGCAATAAAATGTTAAAACTTCTTTCTTGTATCCAAGGTATCGTGAAATTCTAACCGCAAATGTTGCATCAGAAGATGTTCTCTTTTTGCACTACCTAGAAAGCATAGGTTCCCGATGCAATAAAATGTTAAAACTTCTTTCTTGTATCCAAGGTATCGTGAAATTCTAACCGCAAATGTTGCATCCGTCGTTCACCTAGGAGGGTTTATGTCAGCCCATCAAGCTTAGCATTGAGCTTGCCAAGCTTGGAAGGTCTGGCTAGGGAAACTAGAGAATGTCAAAAAACAAAAGGCCGGACGACTAGACATCTTCTTACCTGATTGTGAGTCAGTTCTTGGAGAAAAAAAACAGGATGAAGAGGAATGGTAGATTTTTCTTGTACCTTTTTGTTCGAGCTTCCCATTATGAGGTTTGGTAGTAAAAATAGCTGGAAAAAATCTACTGTTTCTTGTAGTTTCATTTGATTTAGTTGCTATTCTGGGAGATTGTTCCCTGCTGATGTTTTGAGACTGATATTGACTGAATAAATTTCTATTGTTTGGCTGGATTTAGTAGTTGCAAATTAACATCACTTTTGGACATCCTTTCACTATGGGCTTCAGATTTCGATGAACGATAAGCATCATTATCTTTACCATCACGCATGTGGACACCGGTATGCGCACACACGCCTTGGTGAGAGTCGCCAGGTTGTGCAGGGCGAGGAAGAAGGGGAGGAACTGAGCGTTGTCGATATTCTGGGGACCGGTATGCCATAGTCGACCAGCGAGAACGGGAGTTCGATGACTGTGAGGATGAACTCTGTGCGCTCAGCCTGGTTAGCGACGGTGTCGTGCAGTGCCTTCTCCCTGGAGGGCTTACCGCGCTTGAGGACGGCCAGGACTTGACTCACAAAGCGTAGAAACTTGGTCTGTTCATCACCTGTGCTCCGATCTTATTTGAATTTCAGACAGAAACATATTTTTGCTGAAGCACAGAACTTGATTGATTTCTTTAGATTTTGTTCTTTAGAGGGCTTCTATTTTACTCTTGTTGTGTGGCTTGCGTCGGACATGTTGCTCTGATCGTTGACTCTAGGTGCCCATATGCTTCCCATTTCTGGGTAAATTGATCATGTGTATACGAAGAAAGCACTAAGCACAGGGATGCAGCACTAGGATGTTGTGATATTTGACAGTAATTTGTTGACTGAATATGACATGTTTAGTACTACTTACGTTGGGAAAGATCTGCTTATTTGAAAGATCTTTTGCAAAGTACATTTCAAGTAGATATATATTATAGTTACCGGAAGCGAACTGATCGCTGAATTTTACCATTGTGTATTGTTCGGTCACATGCGGATTAGCATATAGCTATTTGACAATGTAAAATCACAATTACAGATAACTCAACTGATAGCAAAGAAGCATCCCTTAATTTTTTTTTCTTGCAGCGAGAAGCAGCAATTCATGGACTCCACAAGAAATCAACACACCACATTATTATCCTCCTTCACATGAAAAACAAAGTTTATAGTAACTGTTTATTTATTTTCTGACAGCATGACCTATATATAGGGCCGACGCTAGGGGTATCTGTAGGTCTTCATGTAAATACCATGATTTTTACGAAACAGTGTTGCGTTTGAAAAACAATGATAATTAAAAAAAACAGCTACGATTTTGGCAAAATAAATTGCATGAATACCGGTTGCAAATTCTTAGAGCCTCCACTGCCTATATAACCTAGATTTTTTATTTTCCGTTGCAACGCACGGGCACGTTTGCTAGTAAAACAAAAGTTATTTGCATTTTATGTTCAGGGACCAATCTGTGAAGTTTAGGACCTAAACAGAAAAAGAAAACTTGGAAAAAAAGGGACCTGCACCGCGCAGTGACCTAGCTACGGTCACTGCCAGTGGGCCAGGGGGCAACGTGGCGCTGCGTGGCAGCACATCTGGCCACCACGCCCACAGACAGGTGGGCCACGGGCTTAGGGAAAAATCCCCAAAAGAATTGGCGCTGCGGGGGCTCGAACCCACGACCAGGCGCGCGTTAGGGAGCAGTGCTGCCACTGCGGTGTGCAATTCGCTTCTGTCAGTATACAGCGCGCGGCAAAGGTAAGGTTCAGACTTGGGTGTTATCTGAAACTGACGCGCGCGACTGAACTTCGTCAGAGAAAAACTACCGGCGGCGAACGGCGGCGTGCCGTGGCTGCGCTGCTCTGCTGCTGAGCTGGGGGGGTGTGCTGTGTTGCGTGTGCGCGTGCCAGTGCTTGCGAGTAGAGAGGACAGTGAGGGGTTGGAGATGTGCTCACTGCCGATGTCGTCGTCGCCGCGACTCGGTGCAGTGCGGCTGCCGGAGATGTCGAAGATGGCGGCGACGGCGTGGACCTCCTCGGCTACTGTGGTGTCCAACCGGAAGAGGGGGAAGTGGTGGTTCAATCCCCGTGGTCAGCGAGGGAGATGGGGGGCTGCAACGTCGGGGAACAAGGTGGGTTCAGACATGGCAGTGACGGTGGTTAACGGTGATGTTCAGAGAGGATAATCAGGTGAGGGAGAGATGGATTGGCGGCGGCGCGAAGGGGAAAAAGGTCAGGCTAGGTTAGGGCTAGCCCTCGGGGGGATCCTAGGTAGCTATATAGCCCTAGGGGGGCGCGCTCGGCCGTCGCTCTGCCGCTGCCGTCGACGTGGCTCCGGTAGGATTCGTGCCGTACAGGTTGAAGACGAGGGAGCTGCGCGAAGCGGTACCGGGCCAGCGCGAGGCAAGTTAGGTGGGCTGGGCCGCGTAGGTTAGCTGCCGCGCGCTCGCTGTTTTCCTTTTTTCTATTTTTTTTTTCTTCTGTTTCATTATTTTTTTTGCAGAAAAGAAAATGGAAGGATTTGATAGGTTTTAGGACTAGAAATTTTTTAGAAAAAATATGTTTGAGTTAGTGATTACAACAGCAACTGAAAGTTAACTTGGTTTTCCAAAAGTTTTTAAATTAAATTGTTGTTTTTGAATTAAATCAAATTTGGGTGATTTTGAGTATTAAATTAAATATTTGAAACAAGACTTAAATGGCATGAACCTTGGAGTTTGAAATAGAAACAAGAGGTTAGAATGTTTGGTAATTTAAATAAATTCAATTGGGGTGCTGTTTGAAATGTGTTGGATTTGAATTTGAAATACCAATTGAATTAAGTTTGGATTAATTAACTTATTAAAGCCATAATTTTAATGGTTGAACATTATGGAATAAAATGAAAACAAAAGGTTGTTTTTATTTGAACTTTTTATTTAAGAGGTTGTAACATAACAAGTATGAATTAAATGGTTTAATAAAGTTTGAATTTGAAATAGGTAGCAATTTGAAACAGATGCATAACAACAGAAATAACAAATGGAAAACAAGGTAAAACAAATGCAAACAACTTAATGAATATGATGACATGATGCAATACTTTAATTAAACAAGAAATCAAACATTCTAGGGGGTATTTTCATACTTGGGATGTTACAACCTACAGTACCAAAATACTCAAAAAATACTCTACCAAATAAAATTCTACTTGGATCATCAGAGGAGTCACATACCGGAGAGCAAATGCACCAAGTTTCAGCACAAATGATGGGATGAGAAAAGAGATAAAAATGCAGAGGAAGAACAGCAAAAACACGGGTTCCAGGAAATGTTTTGAGTTTGGGAGTTGAGTGAAGAAACTCTGGCAGGGGAGAGAGTAAGTGGAGGGTCTGGGGGCCCCACACCATGCCCATGCACCATTAGGGGGCATGGCACGCCAGCCCATGGTGTGCCTGACTGGTGTCCTGGGGTCTCCCAGGTGGCTTTCTGCCACATTTTTAACGTAAAAAATTATTATATTTTTTTCTGGAATTTTTTGAGAAACTTTAATTTCGAGTTTTTTTTCAGAATTTAATAATTAATTATAAACCTGGAAAACAATTATGAAAAGGTGGAAAACATAACCAAAACTAGTACTAAAAGAGGTTCTAAAACATTCTAATGTGTAAATACCCAGTGAAAACAAAGGTGGAAGTGGTGAAAACAAAGTTATGGGTGGTGAAAACAAACATAGCATGGTGAAAACAAAAGAAATCACTGTGAAAACAAAAGTAATGATGGTGAAAACAAAGGCATGGATGATTGAGACATGATTGTACTGAAGTGGAAAGGTGATAACAGAAGTAAACCTGGTGAAAACATAATGGCGAAATTGAGAACATTGTCCTCGTCCTTCAAAATCACTTTGTTAACAAGGTTGATCAAGTCTCGTTACCAGAATAATTTTTATATGAAGAAAAACTTTTCTGAACGCTAAATAATTATGTTACCTCATCCTTGATAGACATAGTCCCAATCATAACAATTTCATATTCTTTCGGCGGCATTGGAATGGGACAATAAAATTCTCCAATCTTGATTGTCTCGATATTTTCAATTGAATTTAGACCATATTTTTTATCAATCTTCTTGGGAAATAAACATCATGCACTTTATTATTAACATTAAAAGTTACTTTTCCTTGGTTTCAATCAATAACAGCCCCTGCAATGTTAAGAAAAGGTCTCCCAAGAATAATAGACACATTATCATCTTCAGACATCTCCAACACAACAAAGTCAGTTAATATCAAACAACTAGTAGCAACTTGAACATGAACATTATCACATATACCAACAGGAATAGCAGTAGATTTATCAGCCATTTGTAAAGATATACCAGTAGGTATTAATTTTTCAAGAGAGAGTCTCTTATAAAGAGACAAAGGCACAAGACTAACTCCAGCTCCCAAATCACATAAAGCAGTTCTAATATAATTATTTTTAATGGAACAAGGAATAGTAGGAATACTAGGGTCTCCAAGATTCTTTGGAACCTAACCATCAAAAGAGTAATTAGAAAGCATAGTGGAAATTTCCTCATTAGGAATTTTCCTTTTGTTTGAGACATTATGTTTCATATATTTTGAATAAGGAGGCATTTTAATAGCATCAGTCAAAGGAATTTGCAAAAACAAGCGTTTCATCCACTCACGGAATTTATTATAATGTTATTCTTCCTTAGATTTGTGTTTCTTATTAGGAAAGTGCATTGCTTTTTGTACCCAAGGCTCTCTTTCTTTACCATGTTTATTGGCAATGAAATCTTCCTTAGTATACTTCACAGTTTTAGTTTGCTTTTCAGGTTCAGCTATAGTTTATTGTTTATCAGAAGCATCACTTTTATCATTACCACTTTCAGTTTCAGCATCAGAAATAGATATACTATTAGGATCTTTAGCAGGTTCAGGATATTCTACAACAGTTTTATGTCTATTTTTCTTTTTCTTCGAAGGAGAACTATTATTTTTAGGTTGTGAGAATCTTGTTCAATTATTTTAGGGTGTGCTTCAGGATACAAGGGATCTTGAGTAGAGATACCACTTCTAGTAATTATTTTACAAACATGTTTCTCTCTAGAAGAATTAGCCAGCATATCTTTTTGCACTTTAGTAAGTTGATCAATTTGAGTTTCAACCATATGAAAATATTTAACAAGTATTTTAACATCATTAGAGCTTCTCTCAATAATACCATGCAAATTATCAATAGTTCTAGAGTTTTCCATAAGGTGATTTTGCACTCTCATATTAAAGTTATCTTGCTTAACAACATAATTATCAAATTCATGTAAGCATTGATCAGGTGGTTTAGAGTAGGGAATATCTCTGTTATCACAGTATTGGAGAGAGTGTACCTCAACTGTCGATGGATGATGAATATGCTTACATAATTCTTCTATAGGAGGTAAATTCTTCACATCTTCAGATTTAATACCCCTCTCTTTAAGAGATTTCTTGGCTTCCTTCATCACTTCATCATTTAATTCAATCATCCCTCCTTCTTGGGTGTTGGTGTTGGCTCTGGTGTAGGTGTAGGCTCAGGTATATATCAATCATCATTATTTTTGGCTATTTTAGCTGTTAATTTCTCAGCTTCTTCTGGAGTCCTTTTTTTGAAAACACAACCAACACAACTATCCAGGTATATCCTAGATTCAACAATTAGTCCATTATAAAATACATCTAGGAGCTCATTTTTAGGTAGTGGATAACCAGGACAAGCTCTTATTAAAGAACAAAGCCTTGTCAAAGATTCAGGTAATTTCTCTCCTTTAATTTGCTCAAAGTTAAAGATCTCTTGCACAACAGCATGCTGAGCACTACCAGGAAAATATTTTTGAAAGGAAGCATTAATCAAATCCATAGGACTAGTAATAGATCCAGGTGACATATTGTTAAACCAAGTTTTAGCTTCATATTTTCACGAGAAAGGGAAAATCTTGGTAACAAAATAAGTACGCAACTTAGTATCATCAGAAAATAAACTACTCCCTCCGTCTCAAATTAATTGTCTCAAACTTTAACAAAAGTTGATGTATCTAGACATAATTTAGTGTTAGATACGTCCACTTTTGTCAAACTTTGAGACACTTAATTTGAGACGGAGGGAGTACTCAAAGATCAAAAGCTCATTAATGTGTTCCATAGCACTTTTACTTTCAGTTCCACAAAAAGGTTCCTTCTCAACAATAGATGTATAAGATAACTCTAGAGAGAAATCATCATCCTTGTCTCTAATGTGTATGGGAGATGTAGCAAATTTAGCATCAAGAGAAGATTTATATTTAACTACATGTCTTTCAAGAAGACTCTTAAGAGAACTTGCACCAGTAGTAGCTTGAGCTTCTTCAATAAAGTCATCATTAAGTTCAATATAGTTTTCATCAAGATCATCAATAATCTCAGGTGAATTACCAAGTGTACTAATATTTTCAACAGGAATTTCAGCATTTTCAATTTGTTTGGATTTAGAAATAGTAGCATCTAGGAAAGGACCTAGTGAACCAGTATCATCAAGCATAGTAGAAGCATCATCAAAGGTATCAGAAACATTTTCAGACTCAGCAGAAGTAATAGTGTGTGTAGCATGTGGTGGTGTAAGAAGCATACTCATAACATACGGTGAATCAAGAGCAACATAGGTGTTCAGAGTTCTACCTCTCCTTGCAGTGGATGGTAATATCAGAACTTTTCAATCACGAGTCTTGCCCATGATGAAAATCTTGCTGCGAACAATATCACGTTCAAGTGAGCAAATAAATAAAGCTATGCTCCCCGGCAACGACGCCAGAAAATAGTCTTGATGACCCACAAGTATAGGGGATCGCAATAGTTTTCGAGGGAATTAAAACCCAAATTTATTGATTAGACACAAGGGGAGCCAAATGATATTTATTAGCCTTAACAGCCGAGTTGTCAATTCAGCTCCACCTGAAAGTAGACTTGCTCGCAACAATTTATCAGTGGTAACAGTTTTATAGCAACATCGGTAGTAAAATAACAACAGTAGTAAAATAATAACAATAGTAGCAATCGCTGAAAACAGCAGGATGGGAGTACCGTAGGCATAGAGGGAATGGATGAACGGGCGTTGCATGGATAACATAGGTCATGTAATTATATTGTGGGCATTGCAGATAATAATAAAGCATCCAAGTTCTAGGAAACCCATAGGCATGTGTTCTAATATAGTTATACGTGCTCGCAATGAGAAACTTGCACAACATCTTTTGTCCTAAAAGCCCGTGGCGGCGGGGCCTCTAGGGAAACTACTGGTAATTAAGGTGCTCCTTTTAATAAAGCACCGAAGAAAAACATTAACACTCCTTGAACACATGTGATCCTCACATCACAGCCATCCCCTCCGGTTGTCCCAATTGCTGCCACTTCGGGGCCTCAGGTTCCGGACAATTACATGTGTAAAATACTTCCAGGTATGATCAAGAAACATAATTATACTCATGAAACAATAACATGTTCAGATCTAAAATCATGGCACTCGGGCCCTAGTGACAAAAATCAAGCATAACAAGTTGCAACAACGGTAGAAAACACTAACAATGAATACTAGGCACTATGCCATAACAATTTGGCATTATTACACAATCAATCTCATCCAATCCCTTCCATTCTCGTCATCCTACAGCAGAGTTTACTCACACATGAACGGGGGTGACGTGGGGGTGAATCCTGGACCCATCGGGTGAGCCTACCCGGTCCAAGGCCCAAGACCTAGGCCCATAGACGGGTGATATCCCACGGTTATAAAAGGCCCAACAGAAGCCCACCCGCAAGACTTGCGGGTCAAGACAAGAACTCCTATACGTAGTCTACTAGGACTCATGTAACCCCCTCCTGGATGCATATATAAAGGCAAGAGGGAGGAGATAAAAGGGACATCCAATCTGGGAATCCAATCTGGAGATCCAATCTAGAAAGAGGAAGATACAAGCCACAACTAGAATAGGCAATACATGGGATACCCCGTACGCCTCACCATGGCATCACCATTGTAAACAACTCGACTATTTCGCCATAATACATATCAGACAAGCAGGAGTAAGGGTTTTACCTCTACGAGGTACCCGAACCTGGGTAAAATCTTGCCTCCTTGTTAGCCGTCAATACTACCAGCGCGTACATCGTTTTTCTACTCGAAACCCTACCAGATCACCAGGGGGATTTGTTGATAAGACTCTTCGACAATTGTCGCCGTCTGTGAGAACGACACGCGCTGGATCTACGGTCTCGCCGGCCTCATCTACATCAACCTTCGGGTCCTCGACCCCACGGACTTGATCTACCTCGGCTCCTTCAACTTCATCGAGCACTCGCAGACATCACGCACGGCCTTCATCGTCTACATCGACATCGTTCTTCACGCGCAGGTTGCAGGACAGCAACAACGTACGTATTGCGGACGTCATCAACGACGGCTCGAAAATCATCTGGAAAATTCCTTCGGTGGAAAGATGTGAAATCAAATTATCTACCGGCTTCAAAAAGAATCGGTGAATTTTGACGCTTAGATCTCCGTGGATGACCCGAACACCGAAGCCTTGTCAGAAGCTGACGGAACTCCACGCGACTTTGGCAAATCAATTTTCACAGTCGACTCGGACATCAATTGGAAGATCACACCGTTGAACAGCGGAGGAATGCAATCCCGCACCACTCCGTATTTCTTGAGATAATTCCAGCGGTTAGATCTCCTTCAGCGACTCGCGCACTGCGACACGTTTTGGATCTCTGCGAGTTCGCGAATCCGGATCTTATTTCGGCAATTTGCGGGTCGGCACAAAGACCAAGCAACGTCAACAAAACATGGCGGCTCGCCATACTAGTACCCGGGGGCTCGACATCAACATTGCCCTTGGTGTACACACAACAAACATCGCGACTCCTCCACGTTGACTCGGTCCGCCACGCCTACTCAGTCCTCCGTGTCGAGTCCTTCAGGCAAACATCGCGACTCCGCCGCGTCGAGTCCGTCGGGAAAACATCGTGACTCCGCCGCGTCGAGTCCCTCGGACGAACATCGCGACACCGCCACGTCGACTCGGTCCTCTGCGTCGAGTCCTTCTGGAAGCATCGCGACTCCGCTGCGTCGACTCGGTCCGCTGCGTCGAGTCCTTCGGGAAGCATCGCGACTCCGCCGAGTCGACTCGGTTCGCTGCATCGAGTCCTTCGGGCAGACATCGCGACTCCGCCGCGTCGACTCGGTCCGCCTCGTCGAGTCCTTCCGTGAAACATCGCGACTCCGCCGCACAACTCCACTACATCGAATCCTCTCGACTAAGCGTCTCGGGGATTGTCCTTCGCCGCAGCCACACTTGTTGCTCGGGGGCTATGCTGCAAAGTAGACACACTCGTGAATTCGCCGCAGCCGCACTCGACACTCGGGGGCTGAGGCGCGAAACAGCCGCACTTGACACACGAGTCCGGTTCATCGATTCCGGCGATATCACTCGGCACCGCCTCTTCGACTACGGCAGTGTCATACAAAGATAAGTTCCTCTTATACAAGTCAACAAATTTACCTTTTTTTTATGTGTTTCTAATCTGCTGTGAAGCTACATCTAACACTCGAGGGCTGCGCCCCGTAAACTACATGTATAATCGACACCCGTCATTATGCGCGTTACACTACCACATTTACACGCTACAACCCGAGTAGCTCATACTGCCAGACGTCGACCCTTGACTCCGACCCGGTTTGCAGCAGCAACTTACAGGTCGGCAAGGAGTATAGACAATGGCTGTCAGGTTAACGAAAGGGAACATCGTACGATGTAAAAGTGTCGCGTAGGATCAAATCATTGCCTACCAACAGGCCATACTCGACTATGCGAGTCGATAAATTGTTGGTTCACAACCAAGATTAACTCGAGCAACAATTTGTTCCGTACATTTTGCTATACACAGCACTACTGCTACATTATTTAACCACATCCGATTATATGGCTGCAACTGCAACGCAGGAACCACAACGTCGACACATCCTCCGCTCGGAGTCGACACATACCCTCCTCCGGGAGTCGACGCATGTCCTCCTCCGCGAGCCAACAGAAGACAAGCACAAGGGGTTAGCTTTATAACAAGTTTAGCCTATCTCCGACTCTGCGAGTCGAGCGTAGCCTCGTGGGCTACTCCCATCGGGAGCACTGCCGTGCACACGATAAATCGTATAAGCAACGTTGGAAGATCTTTGAGTCTATGCCCGATTACAAATAATCGCACATAGACTCGGGGGCTACTCCCATCGGGAGTGCTGGTCGCGCTACCGACGAGCGCTACACGCTCACTCGACGTACTACCGCGTCAGAAGCATCTAACACGCTGACCGCGTATCTGAGGAGCTCAGTCAGATTTCTTCGTCCAGGTCCTTATTGTGGTCGTACAAACCGCATATTAACTCGGATGAAGAAAAGCAAAACATCAAACTTGCCGTCTCGACGAGACGCATATGACAACACGAGCCAATTCGCGAAACCAGAACATCTTGAAGACTTTTCGGGTCCATCTTCTTGTGTGGACTAGGTGGCTGGGCGTCCGAGTCAAGTACACGACTTCCACGTCGTCGTGCGACTCCGCCACGTCCGCGTCAACTACACAACTTCCTCGTCAACTCCGTCGCCGTGTCGAGTACACCTCCACCGTGTCGACTCTGTCTGCCGTGTCGAGTACATCTCCACCGCGTCGACTCCCTCCGCCGTGTTGAGTACACCTCCACCGCGTCGACTCTATCCGCCGTGTGGAGTACACCTCCACCGCGTCGACTCTATCCGCCGTGTCGAGTACATCTCCGCCGCGTAATTACGTCATGCGAAAAAACGGTTGCACGACGGCACACTTCCGGTCAAAAGTTGACACGATGGGCCCTACGTGCCCTGCCCCACAATGTCACGTCCCATCGGGAGCAGGCCAGTGCGCGTTGACGTCATTGCAAACCTCATAACACGAAATCTCTTTCGTATGAGAATCAAGACGCGAAATTTTCTTTCACATAGTCACCCTGACACGAAATCTCTATCGTATGGGAACATCAAGACGGAATTTCTTTCGTGTAAACTTCATAACGCGAAATCTCTTCCGCACAATATCAAGAAGGAAGATCTCTTCCCCCGAAGAATCGCAAGAACACGACCAAGGTAAAATCACGAGTATGCGGCTCCCGCAACTCTACCACATGATGTATTTACATATTCTTATCCTGGATCGTTCGGCCGACTAGGCACATCTGGATGTCGTATTCTTTCGAGTACGAAGGTAAGACCCAAAGATCTCTCTTTTGGGCCGGGAATCGCACTCAAGCTGCGTCCTCCGGTAAATTTCCCGTGTCAGCAACACGAAGAAAAATCCTAGCGGACGCGCCGGGTACCCTTTAGGTTAAGTTCGACTCAGTAAGACCTCCACGGCCCAGTCGCAACGATCACCTTGCCGGATTCGTGTCGGAGGTCTCGAATTCGTGTAGGCCAGAACAGTTTTTTGCCCTAGATGCAATTAATTGGCCCCGATCTTTCGGGAGAGCCAAGCGATTGAGCCACATCCTTCTGCGAAAACAGCCAACACCAGGCACATTTACCACTCGATACTCGAGTATGGGAAAGCGCATCGCGCACAGGGTATACACCCTCAAAACCAGACGATTGAATAACCAATCGAAGAAATCAAGAACGGACTCTGAGTGCCCACCCAAATGATTCTCAGTCGACTAAACACTCGGGGGCTACTGACGTGGGGATGAATCCTAGACCCATCGGGTGAGCCTACCCGGTCCAAGGCCCAAGACCTAGGCCCACAGACGGGTTATATCCCACGGTTCTAGAAGGCCCAACAGAAGCCCACCCGCAAGACTTACGGGTCAAGACAAGAACTCCTATACGTAGTCTACTAGGACTCATGTAACCCCCTCCTGGCTGCATATATAAAGGCAGGAGGGAGGAGAGAAAAGGGACATCCAATCTGGGAATCCAATCTGGAGATCCAATCTAGAGAGAGGAAGATACAAGCCACAACTATACTAGGCAATACATAGGATACCCCGTACGCCTCACCATGGCATCGCCATTGTAAACAACTCTACTATTTTGCCATAATACAGATCAGACAAGCAGGAATAAGGGTTTTACCTCTACGAGGGCCCCAAACCTTGGTAAAATCTTGCCTCCTTGTTAGCCGTCGAGACTACCAGCGCGTACATCGTTCCTCTACTCGAAACCCTACCGGATCACCCGAGGGATTTGTTGATACGACTCTTCGACAGGGGGAATCATGGATGGTTGATGGATAAGGAGTAGAGGTGTCGATGGCGATGGTCTCCTTCGAATCCCCGTCCCGGAAGGGTGCTAGGACAGGAACTACTGATCCCCTAATTGAGTTTCTGGGCGGCGGTGCTCTGTTGTGTTTCTGTGGTATGGTCAGGAACTTCTGACCCCCCTCGCGTTTTAGGTTTACTGAGCATAAGTAGTCGAAAGGGGTGCCCGAGGGGGTACCTGGGGGTCCCACACCACTAGGCGGCGCGGCCTAGGGGGTGTGCCCAGGAGTGGTTTGACCCCCTCTTGGCCCCACTCCGGGTCTCCTTCTGGCTCTCGGGATATTCTGTTGATATAAGCACAATGGGGTCTTTTCTGGGAAATTTCCCGAAACTTGATTTTTCTGCGAGACACCAAGGTAATTCTGCTAAAAACAGCATTAGTCCGTGTTAGTGGTATCCAAAACTCACAAGTTTAGAGGAAAACAATAACAAAAGTATTCATAAAAGGAGATACGTTTTGGTCGTATCAATGGGCTTGTAATAGGCTAGATAAACAGTTTTATTTCTAGGTCTATTTTTTGAGAGCGCATACATGCACTGTTGATACTTTTGGTATGTAATAACTCGGTTTTCTTGCTAGCTTATGCAAAAAAATCCGGGTTATCATGCAATATCTTTTCCCCGAAGACAAATCTTTCTGTTTGTCTATTTATTTATCTTTGCTATCTGGCTCAGCCGGTTTATAGCATGACTTATTCTAGTGTTTTCAACCTGTGAGTTTAGGATCATTATAACTCCGTTTTGCCGGGTTATGATGTGATTGACTCGTCCTGGCTAAACATCTATGTCATAAAATTGCGTGTAACCACTCACTGACAGGCAAGTATAACCAATATAATATGGCATATGCCAGATTCTGGAGATATAAACTGTGCTCTAGCATCGGCCCCAAGTAATCATAAAAAATATAATTCTCTATGAAAACGATAAATTTGTTGGAAATACACAATAGCTTGGATTTTCTAGGTCTTTATTTTCATGATAACATAGTGATTACAATGATCCTATGTGTAATATGGCCTCAACTTGGCTATGCTCCACGGTCTGGCAGTTTCTTCCTCAGATGTTCGTGATTTATTAGCATCACGCATATCAATAAGGTAATATGATCCATTGTGTATTTTTGCTGACCACAAACGGTCCTTCCCATGGTGGACTTAGCTTGTGCATCCCATCCTTTTTTCTGAATCAGAGGTAGAACTAAGTCTCCATCCTGAACATTCTGAGTTTTAACCGTGCGGCTATGATAGAGACACATGTTTTGCTCGTAAATGGCTGACGTGGGTGCTACAAGCTCGCGTGCTTCTTCTAAAGCGCCAAGCGAGTTCTGATGAGCTATCTCATTCTCAGTTTCCACATATGCAACTAATCTTGGTGAGTCATGAAAAATATCACTTGGTATAACTGCTTCTGCCCCATAAACCAGAAAATTGGTATATAACCTGTTGACCTGTTTGGGGTTGTCCTTATGCTCCATAAAACAGCAGGCAGTTCTTCAACCCAGCACTCTGCAGTTCTCTCTAATGGAACCTGAAGTATGGGTTTGATACCCTTTAGCAACTCCTAATTAGCTCATTCTGCATGTCCATTGGATTGTGGATGTGCTACAGAAGCTAGGTTAAGTCTGATATGATTCAACTCACATAACTTTTTCATTGCTCCTTCGTACAAGTTTGTCCCATTATCTGTGATAATACAATGTGGGTAACCAAACGGGGAAACCAATTTTTTTAAAATTACTGCCGTCACCGCGTCACATTTACTGACCGGTTTTGCTTCCACCCACTTTGTAAATTTGCCAACTGCCACCAATAGACGAGTCTTCTTGTTAGACAACATTTTAAAGGGTCCTACCATGTCTAGTCCCCAAACTGCGAAAGGCCAGATTATTGGACTCATGCGCAAATCCTGAGCTGGCATATGATCCTGCCTTGCATACTTCTGACATCCTTCACACGTCCGCACAATACATTCCGCGTCAGCATTTGCTGTAAGACAGAAAAGCCCATGTCTGAAAGCTTTGTTGACCAATGACCTGGAACTTGCATGATGGCCACAATCTCCTGAGTGGATCTCATTCAAGATCCGACACCCTTCTTCCGGAGAAACACATCGTTGAAAAATTTCAGATGCGCTTCGTTTATGTAGCTCACTGTTAATTATTGTATATGACTTGGATCGTTTTATAAGCTGGCGAGCTATAAACTCTTCTTGGGGGGGTCGCCTCTCGTGAGATAAGAAAGATATGGTTCAGTCCACTCTGGAATGGCATGAAGAGCGGCCACCAGTTGTGATTCAGGATCCTGATTTGCCAGGTCTTCTTCTGTGGGAACCTTAACAGACGGGCTGTGAATCTCGTCTAAAAATACGTTAGGTGGAACCTGTTTTTTTTAGAACCCAGACGAGACAGTGCATCAGCTGCTTCATTAAGGCGCCGATCAATATAGTCAACTTGATATCCCTGAAAATGTCCTGCTAGCTGTGTAACTGCTTGTCTATAAGCTGCCATAAATGGGTCTTTAGAATCACAGGTTCCTGTAACTTGTTGAGAAACAATGTGTGAATCTCTCAAACAACGAATTGGGGTTATACTCAATAGTTTGGCAATTCGAAGCCCATGAAGTAAAGCCTCATATTCTTCTGCATTATTAGTGCATTTACACAAAATTTGAAGGACATATCTGAATTTATCACCTCTTGGAGACGTTAAGGCCACACCAGCTCCTGACTCTTCTAGTTGTCGTGACCCATCAAAATGCATGGTCCAGTATTTAGTGTTTTCCTTATCTGGTGGGACTTGTAAATGTGTCCAATCATTTATAAACTCGATGAGGGATTGAGATTTTATTGCAGTTCTTGGCTCATATTTGATGCGATATGGCCCCATCTCTATAGCCCACTTTACAACCCGCCCGCTTGCCTCCCTATTCTGAATAATATTAGACAAAGGTGCTAAACTGACCACTGTGATGGGATGTTCTTGAAAATAATGTTTCAGTTTATAATTGGCCATGAACACCCGGAAGACCAATTTTTGCCAGTGTGGGTATAGTTGTTTTGACTCTGTCAAGACCTTGCTCACGTAGTAAACCGGCCGCTGTACGAGACCCTCCTTCCTTCTAGCTTACGTTCCACAACCACGACTGCACTTACAGCCCTATTGTTGGCAGCAATATATAATAACATGGGCTCGTTTTTATCTGGCGCAGTTAGTATAGGAGCGTTGGAAAGTTGCTTTTTCAAAGCTTTGAGTGCGTCATCAGCTTCTTGGTTCCAAACAAAATTGTCAGTTTTCTTCAAGAGTCGGTATAAAAGTATGGCTTTTTAACCAAGCCTCCTTATAAACCGACTCAAAGATGCAACACAACCTGTCAATTTCTAGGCATCCTTCACGCAAACCGGTTTTCTTAGGTTATGTATGTAGGGTCCGCCCCAGAACCACTGTTCAAGGACACCCCCGATATGCATACGTTCACGATCCCAGGAATTCAGTCGTGAACAACATATCAAGTTGGTACACAGATACAATATCCATTACACGGTTGCATCAAACACTTACAAAGGGACATGGTCGCTTGACCAAGTCTACGCGACTGCCACGCAGGGCAACACACAACACACACAGCGGAAGACTAAAAACACACAAAACGTAGTAGAGCCCAAGTCACGCCTTAACCTACAGGCTGCTGATCGGGAGACGATCCTCGTTCGCAAAGCCATCAGCTCCGTACTCCTTTCTGTAGATCTTCTTCTGAGACTCCTTCTCAATGTATGGCAAGTAAATACCAGGGGCGAAACAAATATGAGTACGTTTGAATGTACTCAGCAAGACATCCATCATGTAGCTTACCAAAGATGCAAGTATGCTTATTTAGTGGAATAGGTAAGCTATACATAGGGTTCACTATCAATGATATGTGTAAGACATATCATAGTTGATTTTGTAAATCTCTGTATCTTCATTGAAGAAGATACTTCAAAAGAAACTAATCTAGTTTTCTTTCTCTTGTAGATATCACATGTACAAGAGGTTTTGTAAAACTTTGTTAAAAGAAAGTTTTCTCTTTGCAAAACTTCTTGTAATCAACTTCCAAGACTTTTGCTTAAAAAGAAAGGTTTTCTTTGCCAAACTTTTCGTAAAACAACTTCTGGCTTTTCATCAACGGTACCTCCATGGTACAAGATTTCTTCCTTTCGGAACTTCCCAAGTTCAACTCCTTTTGAAAACTTCTTTTGAAAACATTGACACAATGTTAGCTACATGGCCATTCGACTGTCCATATCCGAGGACGCGGCTTCTTCGAAAAAGTTGTACTCTGCAGAGGTGTACACATCCACCAGATCCAGTACACCTGCCGTGAACAACCACGAAATGTAACAATAGTATGTAAACATCAGATAACTGATCCTAACCATCCAATATGTTCAAGCTAGAATATGTCTATCTCTCCAGTTGATCTCCCCGACATCAGGTCCCACCCAGCCTAGACGGTAGCCTCAACGGATGCGTCCGGAGGGTAACTTAATCCTACACTTTATATGTCTCAACATTGGGGGTTTTGACGACATTCGGTTCGAGGGTACGACGTCCCTTATAGCAATTGAGATAGAACACACACTAAAAAGAACAAACTTCAAGTTAAGCCCCGTTCCCATGTTGGGGTAGGGTGGCAGTACGGTAAAGGTTGTCCGGTGAAGACTAGGTTATGTGTCATTTTTGAAAACACGTTTTTCCCAAAAATGACCACTTCCACATTCCTCCCGTGAATAAGGCTCCGCCTTTTCTCCGGGTTTTCCATAAAGCCTTTGTTTTGTAAAAACACATTTTTAGGGTGTCCACTTAGGGGATAGTATTTGTGATGGTAATAAATACCATATGGTGGCTATGGGCTTGGTAACACCAAGTATCAACTACTGGCATAATAGAAGTATATATAATACTAGTGATATTCACTCCAAAATAGTTTTTGGAAAACAAAGTTTTGTAAAACTTTTCAGAAGTAAAACATGCATGATAGATAATGATAAGTGTAGTAATAGCAAGCATCAGGATGGCTTGCCTTAGATCTCTTAATGTCCCTGGCTTTGAAGTAACTTGAACTTGACGCACAGCCCCACAACTGCTTCTTCTTTTTCTTCTTCTTTGTTTTCTAGCGTCGTAAAGGAATAAAAGACACACACTCAGGTCTAAAGGGGAAACAAATAAACTAAACAACACATACATCAAGCAAGCGTAAAATCACGAATTCTCTCAAAACGTTATCGCGAAAACTATCTCACATAACTCTAATGGTCCAGAACTATCGTCAGACAACTAGGTATGGTTTAGAAAACCATATCCCACATCTTACATACCCTATATGGAGTGGGTGTATCCCTCTCATAATAATGTATATAAGAAGCTAAAAATATAACTTATGGCTGCAAAAGGTTAGGTTACTAAGGTAAACTATCGGTCAAATAGAACAATACCCATGGCAGTGGGTATTAGCAACACACAAGCAATTGTCACTTAATATGTTTATGATTTAGTTGGATGTTTAGCTTCATAAGATACTCCTAAGCACAACAAAATAACACAAGCATAACACTCATGGTAAGGTCATCACTTAGACAAAATCCAAACAACAAGCAAACAAACAACAAAAGAATAGACTATTTATTTACTACATTAATGTTTACTTGAAGTTATGGAACCCATCAATCATGAAAATTTACCCAAAAACCAGTAGCTAAAAACCAATGAATCAAGTCATAAAAATAATCCAAAACGCAAACATCACTCAAGAAAACACTCCTATCAAAACTCACGAAATAAAAGATAATACTACTAGAGCAAAACCACAATTTCTAGTGGTGACCCTAGTTGAACACTAGAGAAGCAAATAATGCTACAATGATGCTTAACCCTAAGCAAGAAAATCATGAACATAAATGCATCTACTAACATTACACAAATCTTACACATGCTAGTGAACACAAACAATCAAAATAATTCTATGAAACAATCATTAAGCATGCATAAACCAATTCTAGCAATTTCTGTTTTTCCTAATTAATTACTAGCAAGCAAGCATGGTATAAGATACACAACCAGTGGATATGCACTAAATGAAAAGGTATCTAAAACTTTAAAAAAATACAAACACTCAATTTAAAATTATTCACAAACAATCTATCAATCACAAGGAATTATTTTATTTGCAAACATTTTAATTTAGCACATAATAGTGAAACTTTTCTTAACGTGATACTCCTAAGGATATTATGCTAACCAATGAATCACACCCTAACATACTATTATTCACAAATAAGAAAATAAACTTCTCACTTGCATAAGGGAGACAAACAATCTATTTTCCATGGTGGAAAATATCCTATCAATCTCATAATAAAACATGTTCTTTATACACACATGTATGGTTAGGGATTTCATCCTCAACCAAAATGCAATGGAACCAGTGGGTTATGGGCCCACTAATACCAAGGAAAAAAAGGTACTAAGCCTCTGGTTACTTGTGACAAAAATTAGTATACAAGATAAATAACACAAGGCTATTGATTCTAGTGAAAACAAGACTAGTGCAGAAGAATAACAAATCCTACACATGCTTTACTATAAAATGACATGCAAGCTAACAGAGACAACACCAACAAAATACCAGTATAAAAATGGTACTGGACCCAAAGAAAACATAGCATAAAATTTACTAAATCAAGCACACAAAGATCTAACTCACACAAAAATTTCAAAGAATAAAACTAGAAAGCAACAAATGCTATTTCCATTTTTATTTGGGTTTCCAATCATGCACACACTTTCTAAGGTAGATGTAATGCAAGAAAACAACTTAATAACAAGTCCTAACACTCTATACAATCTAGGAAACAAAATAAGATCAACCACACATTTGATCCAAACAAAAACACACCAAGAAATCAAAACAGAAAAGCTGTTGTTTCTAGATCTGTCCACAAAAAATAATCTAGCGCTCCAAAAATTAATCTAAGCTAGGACTACATAGATCTAGTCAATATCAAACTCATCCAGCTGGATTTACTTCAAAAATAATTTTAAACTCACTCTAAAAATCGCAGAAGAGCCTACTGGTCTTTTAATAAAATGGATGGCATTTCCATTTGGTAGCACACCTTGATGTGCGGCCAAGTGCTATGGATAGATCTGTTCAAGGGCTATCCATATTTGTTCATTTTGGTTATGTATTTTAAAAGTTAGGTTCAAAACATTCTAACAGTCTCTCTCTGCCAAAACAGTCCTTGTGGTCAAAAGAACAGTCCAATCTTAGGGTGTGTTTGGGAGAGCTCCACTCCACTCTACTCCACTCCTCCTCTCAACTCCACTCCACCGAAAGACTCCAGAGCTGATAAAAGGCGTTTGGCTCACTAATTGGCTCCAGATTTTGATTAGGGGCAGAAATGCCTAGACCACCCCTCCTATTTCGTTTTTTAATTTGATTTTTTTTGGAAGCAATTTGGTACTGCATGCAGCATCGTGATTCATTTGACGCGGGAAGAACGGCAGCTCGCTTTCACGTGAGGAGAAAGGCTGCTAGCCTTTTTTTTATCTCCATGGATCATAACGATTTTATGCATTGCATGACAACGTAAAGTGTGAGCAAGCTTATATGGACAGAAGCAAAATTCTTAAGACAAAATATGACATATGCGAGTTCTCAAAAAATCCGTAAAAAATCTCTTAAACTAAAAAAACATGCATAAATATCACCATGAAGCAGCAATACCAGTCGCCAGACTGTTGCGGAAAACATCCATAGTCATCTCATTCTCTTCCGACGTTGTACCGTCAGACGCACTTTGAGACATTGCATACTTTCTATACCTTGACGGAATAGTTGGCATGTAATCTGGGTCTCGATCACACCTATGAAAATGTCGATCTCCACTTTGATGTTCGCGCACGTAGTTGTGAAGCACCATGCATGCGGCTACAATCATTTTTTGTTTCTCCATTGAATAGCTAGGCATCTTAAGCAAGATTCGCCACTTCATTTTGAGTACGCCAAACGTTCTCTCAATCACATTACGCACGGACGAGTGCACTTTATTAAACTTTTCTGTTGGAGTAGTTGGTTCCACGCCTCTGTGGAAATCAGGGACATGATACCTTTCACCCTTGTATGGAGCAAGGTACCCTGGTCGGTTAGGATAACCGGCATCAACCAAATAATACTTTCCTGAAACAAATATAAATAAAGTATTTATGTTAGAGTGAAAAATGCGAGGCAAAATTATCACAATTCGGTGCAATAGATTTACCCTTTGGAGGATGTGGAAAGATATTTTGATCTGCTTGCATGGCATGATATAATACACTTGTATCATGCATCGCACCTGGCTGCCCAATAGACGCGTATATAAAGCGCATATCAAAATCACATATCGCCAATACATTTTGAGATGGAATGCCTGTTCTTCCAATGTATCTTATTGATTTTTCACCCGCGATTGATGCACGAATGTGAGTACCATCTAGTGCACCAATGCAATCCTTGAGGTGTGGATAAGCACGTCTATCACCTCTAATTCTTTTATGGACAGAGCGGAAGTTTGGGTCCTTTGGCTTCAAAAAATGAGTTGCCATCTTAACGACACAAACAAGAACTTCAGTGAACTTTCTGCTGATGGTCCCATCCAGCACCTGTTTGTCTCAGCAACCTTTTCCATATGTTATACTCAACTTTCAGTTTGTCCCATTTGTTTTTCAGCTGTGATTTCTTCAACTGGATGCCCGTCTTATCGTTAAATCTCCTGGCTACCTCATCATATCCAACATTATTCAAGTGGGTGCTTGATCGATTCCCACGATCAACTTCCTCGGCAAATAACTCAGTAACTATACTAGTATTTTCATCGGTCCATGCAATTGCAGCCATTCTTCAAAAAAAATATTTAGACTTGTTAAGAATCTCCCTAGATTCCCTACACATCAGGCACCTCACGTATATATCACCATAGCTACGGCAAACGGGCAAAAAGAATAGTACAATACTCCTGCTGCGGCAAAGTACTAATCAGTAAGAAAATACTGTTTCTTGGCACTAGTTACCAAGCAACTAGCAAGGTTGATACCATACAGATCATGAAGTGAACACCAGATGTGGAGAGGTAATCAGTTTGTCTAATTTTAGCTTACTGCAGCACATTGATAACGCTGAAGCCTGAAGAAAATCATTAAACTATTTTGGACAAATTGTGACCAAAGAGCCCTACAATTCACACAATATAAATAGTACCTACGCACATCATCTACTGCTCGTCGTATTCAGCACACCAAACGGAAATAGTGCACAATTAAACAAGAAATTCAGAGAACCATATGGTACCTGCTGCCGGCTGCAAACTCCTGAAAGGAAATTACAAGGGCAGGGACGACCTCCTGTAGCAGCAACTTGGCGTATGTAAGCACGAAATCCTAGTATAGCTTTCGTGGAGAAGCTGTTCACCGTGGATGCAGCTGCAAATTAACGGCCATGGCGGTGAGTCTCTGGTCTGTACGGCGGCCGGCCGGACAGCGAGAAGCAGGGGGCGCCGGGGGAAAATCCGGCTAGCTACCGGCCGGAGGTATACGAGCGAACATCGAAGGATACAGGGAGGTTACCTTGTGGTCGCCGGGACGATCCAACAGCACGGGATCTTGGCTGCGGCGGCGCGCCCTAGAGAGTTGCCTCCGTTGAAGCCTATCCAGCGATATATGGCGTGAGGAAACAGAAAACGTTTCGATTTGGCCAACTAATCTGATGGCAAGGTGGGTAAAATCATTCAAACTCCAGGGGTAGATAAGTTTTACGGGGTGGAGTGGATCAGCCGAAGCACCGAATCGGTAGCTCCGAGAAAATGAACGTGGGAAGGCGTCAGCTCCGCTCCACATAAACGCCGGAGTTTGTGTGTTTGGGGCAGCTTCACCGGCTCCAGCAGTATTTCGGTGGAGTGGAGCTGTCCCAAACATACCCTTAGATCTACAAATTTTATATGGTTAAGAATTCATATAATTAGGTCCATGATTTTTGGTAGATTTTATTTTACAAGTTTTATATTTTTCCAATGTCCAACGTAAACATCCAGTTTTTTGTTCATTTTTAAAAAGGGAAAACAAACACAACACGGGCTGGTTCACTCCGGGCGCGGCCCAGCTAAGCTGCGGCGCGACCCATCTATGCTGCGCGCGCGCGAGTGGTGCGGAAACGCTTCACGTTCAAGCGTGGCTGTGGATCTAAGATCCAGCAGCGCACGGTCATCTCCTACCTCTCACCTCTCCTCTCTCTCTCCTGCGTACGGCCGGCGGCGAAACTTCACGGTGGCTCACCTAGGGGCTTGGGGAGGGGCTGCGCAAGCTCGGGGAAGATGCAGGGGGTTGATGGCGTCGAGGGGAGGGGTCGGTGGAGACGGGCGCGGCTCCTGGCGGCGGTGCGATGCAGAGCGCCCGCGGCGGCGAGATTGACGGCGGCGGCGCACCTGCAAGCGAGCGGCCACGGGAGAGTGTCAGGGGGACTCAGGGGAGGGTGGGGAAGTGATCTAGGGCAGAGGGAATGGAGGAGGAAGCTCGGGCAGAGCAGTACCACGCTGTGGCTGTGGTGGTCACCGGCGGCGAGTGCACGGCCTGTGCACGCTCCAGGGGCTAGGGCTCGGCTTCTACTCGACTTGGGTGAGTGGTGAGATTGTGAGGGAGGGCAGAGGCGCAAGGGGAAGGGCTTTGGACACTTATAGCCGAGGTGAAAAGAAAAACGGCAAAATTGGGCTCTCAGGTTGATGCCAACCATGGCATGAGCTAGCCCTAGGGGTCTCTGGTCATTTCCCTTTTGTGCACTGGCTGCCCTAGGTCAAGCACACATGGGGCATGGTCTTATCCTGGCTTTTGGGTGCAAGTTGAGGCAAGGGGTAGTCAACTAGGTCAAAGGCATGGGCTGCCCATACAATTCCACATCATCCTCTTCTCTCTCCTTTTTTCTTCCTGTCTAAGGCTTCTAGAAGGCTACTAATGCATCCTGGCTCGAGTGGGTACTGTGGTGATCACTTATGGCAAGGTTGCATTTCAAAACTTGCAAAGAATCACAAAGAAATCAACTGATCAAAAGTGTATCTCTTACTGTTCACTGAAAATTCAGAAAATTCAGTTTAGGACTTAGAAAATTTTCAAGTGTTGGAAACAGATGAAAAGTTCAAAAATGTGAGTTTGTTTTCAAGGTTCAATTGCTTTCCAAAATTTGTTTTCAAAGTATGGACTTGTTAACCATGTTATAAACTTTCAGAATCATCTTTTGAAAACAATTTTGAAATAGTTTAAGGCCATGAAAACAATGTGGAAAAAGGTATACTTTCTGTTTTTTCAAAAATGTCTTTTTCTGCCTTAATTTTATACCACAAAAACAACAAGGAAAAGATAATTTTTATTTGTCCAAAAATAAAACTAAGCTTATGAATTTGTAGTACAAATATCAAGGAACAAATAAAAGTCAAGAAAACATAAAATAACAAAATCTGGACCAAATTATTGCCAAAACAAAAAACTTTTGTTTGCTGCCAACGCCGCACGTACCTTTGGCAAAAGGCCAAACAGGTGTTGGGCTACATGCTCCGTTGACGGTGTCGAGGGAACAGGGACCCCTTTTCACCTCTCCTGGCCCGATGCAGCCGCTCAGGTGAGCCCTTCGGTCGCTGGAAATTCATATGGCGAACGGTGCCAAAGCAACGGACTAGGGGGTGGTCCCCAGTGAGAACATCTGGACAGAGCGCTCCCAGAGACGCCATCTTTGTGAGCAATGCGGAGGTGTGGAAGCGGGATTTCCAGTGTGCAATGGCGAAGCTGGATGAACTATGGCCAGGGCGGCTCCTTCGTCACCTCCGGTCAGCCTGGATGGGGGGTCGCTTTGTGCCAGGAGAGACAATTGCGTGTCCGCAGACCGGCCCAAACGTGGACCAAACTTAGGCCACGTTTGGGGAAACTCGTCCTGTACCCCCTCGTTCTTTTTGGTGACGGATGTTGGAATAATTCTTTTATCTAAATCGATGCGCGGGGACCGAAACGATTCGTTGGGGTGGCATTGGGTATGCTTGATGTCTGACGTTGGTAAACTCCAAGAGAAAGGTTATGAAGAGTGCATCGGCAAGTTTTACCTCAGAAAAGAAACCAAGGTTGAATCGACCAGTAGGAGAAAGAAGCAACTTCTGAAGGTTGATGCAGTTGATGTAGTAGGGCGCACTACCAGTTCAGCAGCAACGTGGAACCTACACAACACAATCAATTCACTTTGCCCCAACGAAGCAGTAAGGTTGTCAATCTCACCGGTTTTGCTGATAACAAAGAGGTAAAACGTATAGTGTGGAAAATAGTAGGATAACAATGTGAAAACAGTAGTAGCAGGGTGAAAACATTGAAAAAACAACATGAAAACAGTAATTGCAGTGGCTGTATTATCAGTATGAGGAAATGGACCGGGGTCCACAGTTCACTAGTGGTGTCTCTCCATAAAAGATAGATAACATGTGTGGTGAACAAACTACAGCTAGGCAATTGACAAATATTGAAACATGCATGTCATGATGATTACTATGTGATTCATGCGGGCATTACAACAAGACTCATAGACCGTTATCCAACTGCATCTATGACCAATAATCCACCCTCAGAATGTCATCCGAGAAATCCTTGGGTATTAAGTTGCAAGCAACAAATAATCGCATTAAGCAAAGTGTGTAATGTAAATTCCTTAATGGCAACAGCGCATCCCCCATTCGTCACGTTTCTGTCACTCGAGCACAAATGCAAGGGAGGCATGAACCCACTATCCAGCATAAATACTCCCTCTTGGAGTCTCTAGCATCTACTTGGCCATAGGATCTACTAACAACGGAGAACATGCAAGATCATAAATAACATACACATGAAGATAACATGGTAGATTGATAATCAAGAGACATAGCATTCAAAATTCATCGGATCCCAGTAAACACAACATGTAGCATTACAATAAGATGGTCTCGATCATGTAGGGTAGGTCACGAGATCTAAACATGAGGCAACCATCTAGCTACTGCTATGGACCCGTAGTCCAAGGATGAACTACTCACGCATCACTCCCGAGGCGGGCATAGTGCTGTAGAGCCCTCTAGTGATGATTTCCCCTCCCGGCAGGGTGCCCGTGAGAACTCCAGAACCCTCTCGAACCCGGGTTGACGATGATGGTGGCCTCGGGTGTTTTCCTGGATAAGTGTGATCCCTCTAGGGTTTACTAACCGAGGAGGTTATTAAGGAGAAAGGGCAACATCGATGGGCGGCCAAGGGGCACACACCACCCCATGGCGTAGCCAGACGCCGCGGCGCCCTATGGTGTGGGGCCTGTGGGACCCCTCTAGGCCTCCTCCGGACTCCATGTGCTCGACAACTTCTAAGACTTCCAATTTTCAAATTTTCCAATTCTGAGAATATTTCCAGAATAACTTTTCTGAAACCAAAAACAGCAGAAAACATGAACTGGCTCTATAGCATATTGTCAATAGGTTAGTCCCCAGAAATCGATAAAAATGATATAAAGTGCATAGCCAACATGTAGCAAATAACATGAAAACAACATGGAACATCAGAAATTATGGATAGGTTTATGACGTATCAGACCCCAGTCCATTATTTTACACTGATAATACAACCTACTGTCAGCACTGTTCTTTTACTGCAATCATAGTTCTCATTTCATTCACTACAAACAAATACCATTTTCATTCACTACTGAAACCAAAAACAGCAGAAAACATGAACTGGCTCTATAGCATATTGTCAATAGGTTAGTCCCCAGAAATCGATAAAAATGATATAAAGTGCATAGCCAACATGTAGCAAATAACATGAAAACAACATGGAACATCAGAAATTATGGATAGGTTTATGACGTATCAGACCCCAGTCCATTATTTTACACTGATAATACAACCTACTGTCAGCACTGTTCTTTTACTGCAATCATAGTTCTCATTTCATTCACTACAAAAAAATACCATTTTCCACACTATACGTCGAAATATTTGTTTTCAACAAAACTGGTGAGATTGACAACCTCACTGTTTTGTTGGGGCAAAGTATATTGGTTGTGTTGTGTGCAGATTCCACATTGCTGCTGAGCCTGGTAGTGCGCCCTGCCAATATCAGTTGTCAACAACCTTCAAAAGTGTATCTTTCTCCTAGTGATCGATTAGACCTTGTTTTTTCTTAGGGAAAACTTGTTGTTGTGTTCTTCATACCTTACACTTGGGGTCTCCCAATGAGCTTATGTCAACGTCCATCAGCCGTGAGAGCCTCTACCCACACAAGTGGGAAGCCGCATGGCAAACTTTCGCATTTCAACTCGCGCGAGTATCGGCCCCATAATGATGGGAGTCCCGTGTATGCACGGTGACGCCAAGTGCTTCTTGGGGCACCGTAGGGTCATGACATCCCCAAGTGTTGTAATGAAAAGCCTCACCCTAGCAGTAAAATTCTTTTTGGCTAACTGGCCTTGTCGCCTTGACAAGCTTCCTTCTCCTCGATAGCACGCATCTTCTACTTATTCTCGAGGACACCTCGCGAGTGGGGGCTGGGATCGGTACCCGTGCACGGGTGACACCCAATATGATTAAACCCAAGTTAAAGACCTCTGTCTAAACGGGTCGTTACCGTGCACGACACCTTGACTAAGTCCTTGGTGCTGACTTCCTCTCGAGGTACTGTGAGATCCTGGCGCAGGGCTCAATATGATTAATAGGATACTCATATCAACAAGTTGCAACTTCTTTTCCGGAAGCTCATCTTGAAAGAACTCCAGTGTTAAGCGTGCTTGTCCTGGAGCAATTTGAGGATGGGTGACCGAACGGGAAGTCCTTCCCGGGTGCGCATGAGTGAGCACAAAGTGTGCAGGAAAGACTAGTGTTGGTTTGTGGGGCCAGTCTAGAGATCCTAGAGAGCTACCAGGGGTGACAGCCGCCGGCTACGAGGTGGCCAGGGTGTTACATTTGGTATCAGAGCCGACCCTTGCGGTTACACGGGCGTGTGCTGGTCAGTGGGTGGACATGTGGGACATGTGGCGACACTGGGCGCCCAGACGAGTGCCAAGAGGGGAAGTTCCTGGACTGTAGGTTGACCGACGAGGGCGTCGGTCTTCTAAGGGGGAAGGATGTGAGATCCTGGCGCAGGGCTCAATAGGATTAATAGGATACTCATATCAACAAGTTGTAACTTATTTTCCGGAAGCTCATCTTGAAAGAACTCCAGTGTTAAGCGTGTTTGGCCTGGAGCAATTTGAGGATGGGTGACCGAACGGGAAGTCCTTCCCGGGTGCGCATGAGTGAGGACAAAGTGCGCAGGAAAGACTAGTGTTGGTTTGTGGGGCCAGTCTAGAGATCCTAGAGAGCTACCAGGGTGACAGCCGTCGGCTACGAGGTGGCCGGGGTGTTACAGGTACCCACGAGAAGAGCATCAGACACACGTTTTCACTCACTGCGGAGATAACCATCCACCTCTCGGAGCAGCCAGGCAGGAATTCTACCAAGGAAACACGAAGCATCTCGACAAGAAACCACCGCAGGAACCCCCGTAGACACAATAAACCGTCAAGAGGCCCAAACAGAGCTAAGTTCAATTATCCCCGATGTACCCTCAGAGACACACTACTCTAAGGAAAGACCACAATAAAATTCTATGAAAACACAAAGCACATCTTTCTTTCATATTCAGCGCTCGAAGCACATTTCAGTACATAAGCACGTTGTAGGACCATACAGAAGAAAAAAAGAAGCGCAAGGAAATCTGGAGAGATACTATGTGGAAGAAGGAAGGACGGCAACCGACCGCGGCTGAACCTGTCTCGCCACAGTTAAGAAATATGGTGGCAGAGGAAGGAGCTTCCGAGGATAAGGAGGAAGAGGAGGAGGCTAGACGAAGGCCGGCGACCTAGAGAAAAAGGAAGGCTGACTGACCAGGATCGTCAGGCCTTCCCTCTGGACAAAGGCACTCAAGCCCCGGCCGAGTCAGACTCTTCGTGCTCCACCTTGACTGCCGACGAATCTTCCTCGTCCTCCTCTTCATCATAATCATATTCATCAACATCATCTTCATCATCGTCATTGCTCTCATCGCTGCTTCCGCTCTTGATGCAACACTCCTCGCGCTCACCACGACGCCCGAAGATCTTCACGAAGAGCCAATCTCCCCCATCGAAGCAGAGATGGAGAACCTGGCTCTCCTCCAGATTTTGGGCATGGGCTAAGGTCTTCCACCCCCTTGTCAGCGACAAATGGCCGGCGGAGCAAAACTCCACGTACGCCTACCAGGGCCTGTTGATACAACCCACCACCTGGAGATGGAATCCACGAGGCGGGTTGCGGTCGACTGACCTCGCGAAGGAGTCAGGGAGCCTCAAGCGACTACGGAGGCAACCGTAGAGGGCCACCAGGAACTCGTGCGCCAGCACATGGCACCCATCGGGCAAGAGAGCTCCCCATCACGCCGCGACCATGAGAACCCCGACCACCTCTGCCGCGTTGGCCCTGAGCGCTCGCTCAGACTTGGGCTGAAGACCCCTCCGGCTCGTCTGCATCCACCAAGATGCGCCCCGTGCTGCGCCGTGGAGCTGCGCCGGAGTCTAGCGGCGAACCTCGACCTCACCCACCACGAGCCATGCAGAACCTCTGTTTTCCTTTCTATCTTTGCAGGTGAGGAACTTGGAGCTGAGAAGAGTGAAGACGATGTTAGGAAAGAGGGGGAAAGCCCCCTATTTGTGCACGGGCTGAGGGACGGCACCGCCCCCGCTCAGTCTTCTCACCGGCCTGTACATCGAAGCAAAAGGGGCACGTTCCGAGGGGGTCGTGACCAAACGCCAAGATAGCTACTGCTTTGTGGCGACTCACCAGAGCAGTCATTACGACAGAACATTTCCGCCACGCGTGGGAGATCATGGGATTCCCCCGCGAACCGTCGCGCCATGTGTCATAGCTGGCCCGCAGCTTAAGGGCCCAAGCCACTTCGCCTCCTCCCGACGTGCCCGCTTCATGGGCCTAGGGGCTACTGTTAGACCCACGGATACCAGGGTATCATGGGCCAGCCACTGTGGGCCCAGCCCAACCAGTACGGAAGGAGCCCATGCTATATCACCGCAAGAGATGGGCGCTCAGGCCCCATTCTCGTCAAGTATGGCTCCTTGGCGAGGGCCACTCTCCGTGATATCCTCGCCGATCACTACAGAGGAGCCCTGCATCGCTCCTTGCTACTCTCCAGAGGCGCCTTCTCCCATCACGGGACAACCCATGTGGGGGTGACGTCCGAGCCTCTGCTCGGGTAACGGAGGCGCCACATGGCCGCAATGCCGCTTTGGCCACAATTGCCATTCTCGTGTATAAAACATGGAGCATTGATGCGTGCGTCAAATCCCAGACCGAGGCTTTCCTCTTTCGTGCAAGAAGACCGGTCCACCGCTACAAGACGGAGGGAGCGTCATCAGAGCCCCCACCTCCCTGCCATGGACGGTGGCGCTGTCCTCGACGACCAACGATAGCCCGTGTGGCAGAGCTCCCCGGTGTACTCCTTTAGCACCTTGTGGAAGCCCTTTCCTGCCCAATGAGCGGGAAAGAGGGCCAAGTGACGGTATAAGAAGGGCTCTCCCGCCTTCGTACAAGGGGACGAAAGAAAATATAGGTAGCCAGATCCCTAGGAGAGCCCCGATAGTCTGTTTCGAGCACGAGCTCGCGCTTGTATTGTACACATCACAGTGCTATCCACCATACAAGCAGGAGTAGGGTTTTACACCATCACGGTGGTCAGAACCTAGGTAAACTCTCCGTGTCTCCATTGTTTGCCTTCGTGAGCTCCCCTCTCGAGGTCTCTCGATGTGCGTCAGAACGTGGATAGCCTCCAGTGTTCGAACCTCTAGAAACTACGTTGTCTTGGACATGACGGCCTCTCCGGCAGACATGGGAGCACTGCAGGACATTGATGTCATTGTGAGTTCTTGGCATGCCAAAGAAGCAGTGCCAAATGTGGAGATCTTGTGTTGCGACTGCCTCGAACACCACACTGGAAGCTCCTTTTGCACCTTTGTTTATACCCTGCCAAGTAAAAGGACAGTTCTTCCAGCTCCAATGCATACAGTCTATGCTTCGAACCATTCTGGGGCTTCATTCTCTCCTAGGATCCGAGTAGTGTCTTCGGCATTGGGTTTCCTTTTGTCCTTTGGTCCATACACTGCCACCGCCGCATTGTAGAAATTGTACACGCACTCAGTGGCGGTGCACTCGGCCATTTGCAAATAGTCATCTTGCGAATCACCGGGAGCTCCATATGCAAGCATCCTCATAACCACTGTACACTTCTGGAGTGGGAAAATCCAACACAGCCGGTACAATCCTGCTTGCATATGAAGTAGTCGTCGTACTCCCGTACTTCATGCAAAATTTTGAGAAACACTTTACGATTCATCACGAAAAGGCGCCTGAACACTGTGTCGCAATGGATTAGCTTGATGGCACAATAGTCGTCGTACTGGATGCAGTAGCCCTCCGAGTGATACCTTGCTTTGCTCTTTCATCGGCCAGACACCGATCCACCTCGTCGCAGCTTCGCATTCTCCGCGAGCAGCCGGCCCAGCGTGGCGAGCATCAACAGGTGTTCGTCATCTTTAACGCCGATGTCGGCTTCCTCTGCCAGCAGTTAGGCGATCATCTCCTCATCGTTGGAATCCATCGCCGAAGAGGCAAATGGCCGAACACCTCGCGGCCCTTGGTGGTTGGTGGCTGCCGGCAGCTGGCCCTTTCCGCCGCCAGAACTCGTCTAGAAGGGGGAAGAAGGGACGGGGTGAGGCGGAGCAGAGAGGGCTTTGTTTTTTTGCGGCGGAAGTGCAGTGGCGCCAAGGTCGGCAAGGGAAAATGGCTCTCTTTTGGCGGGGGCTGGCCGAATTAGAGGAAAAGTCTTTTTTCGCCTCACAGGACTGGCCTGTGCAACGATTTTGCCTCCCCCATCACCCCCAAGTGAGGTGACCCCTGAGGCGCTGGGTTCGGCCTAGTAACGCCGGGTGTTTTCGTCTTCTTGGGGGCGAGTGGGGAATTTTAGAACCACCGGCACCGGAAAAATGGCAACAGGGCGCCTTGGGGCGAGTGGAGATGCT
This sequence comes from Alopecurus myosuroides, assembly GCA_028641055.1. Taxonomy (NCBI): domain Eukaryota; kingdom Viridiplantae; phylum Streptophyta; class Magnoliopsida; order Poales; family Poaceae; genus Alopecurus; species Alopecurus myosuroides. Next base: position 316,146,768 of record CM054061.1, read on the forward strand.
CGCATATTGGAGACTTGTCATGTGTTTTTGCAATGAGAATGAATAAGTGGAACATTTACTCTTTGAGTGTGCTGTTTCTAAGTTAGTCTAGCTTTCTTTGCAATATATGAAATGTCTTTTGTTGGTTCGAGGTTCTTTGGAGATGATCACAAACTAGACCTACAACGCGGTGCTTCGCGCGGTGAGCAGATTCCGCTCTTGCGTTCTGTGTGTGGCGTTAAAGGATTTGATGCCTGGGGTGTGCAGCCACCAATCCACGTGTCTCTTTGCACTTGCATGCCTACATACATCGGATCAATCACAAAAACTCAGTCCATCATGGATAATAGATTAACACGTATTAGCTAGATGATCACATTAACAAAAACTTTCTAAAATGACAGCTGGGCACACAAGCTTAGTACACAGTAATAGTCCAAACATATCGACACACGAACTGAACAACAGATTGTCCTTTACCCACACCACGTAGTCACAATACAGACACCTTAAACAAACTAATTTATTTCTAGACACACATTCGTCTCGACCTGAGAGCATAGCACCGTCCATGCACACTATTGCCAAGCACGCTAGCACAAGAACACCAAGAAAGAACTGCAGCAGCTGGATCCTAATGTCAGAACCAAAATCGAGATCATCAGGAATGGACGAAAAACATAGAGATCAAGCAAAAAAAGCACAACTACATTGCTCACCTCTTAGTCAACATCGTCCATGCTTCTCCCTCCACCCCCTCCCGCCTCCTGCTATCCTAATCAGCTCCTCCATCCGTCCACCTGGCACGACTCCATTGTTGTGTTATCAAGCCTTCGAAAAGGGGAACACATCATCGTAGTTGTCGAGAATACGCAGTAGCCTCTTCACTGTCTCATCAAGAAAGATGATGGCGACACGCTCCTTATACCGAGCATAGTGCTCCGTCAAAGTCGCTCATCTAGTTATACGATGAAGCTATGAAAACTGGCTACATGTCATATTGCAGAAATGATTGTTTACATCGTCTACATTATATCCGGTTTCCATCATGATTTTCAAACTTAGCCTTTTACCCAGATTTCCAATTCAAAGTTGCGCAATTATCCACGGGTTTTCTTAAGTCTCAACGCGAATGGACTTTCCCTAGCAGGAAAATCATACCTCACCTAGGATATCATCCGCCCAGAGCTCGTCTTACACACTCCCTGGGGTACACACTTAACCCAAGCTGCACAATCATATCTCGTGGGATCTCCGTTCGAGGGAAAGAACACATCGACATTGATTATTTTGCAACAATGAACTAAGATGGGCAGATTAGTGCCCGGGCTAAACCATTTACGCTTTCATGCGAAAATAGGCTTCATCGATAAATAAAGAACCATAGTGGATAAGATTATTCCAACCGCTAGCTAACCGCCTCTAAAAAACCCGAAAAGTGCGAGGTACCAAGTAATGGACCTGTGATGTTGATCTTACCATCTAGGTTATATGCCAAATAAGACCCAAATTTGAAGTACCGCTCAAGTACAAATCAGTAAAAACTACAAAACATAAACTCCAAGCAGATGATGTATAAACTAAAAAAAGGGAAACATCCCAAGATATCGATTTGTGTCAATGCGAAATATCCGAGCAAGGATCCAAAGAGAAAATGAGGGACGTAAGGTCCCAAGGTAGTTGCACTAAAAAAACATATATGTGTTAGCAATTTGAATCACATACATATGTTCGACGGATTAACTACGGTCTTATAGACCAACACAACCAATAACATTTTATTTGTATTTCTATAATAGAAATGAAGAACCGTAGAAACCTTTGGACTATCAAAACCAGACAAACTTCTTAGGACTTGTTTGTTCTTTTCTAACTCTTGCATGCCTAGACTGTCACTACAGCACATGTATGTTACTTTTCCTAAGCTATCGCCGAGACAAAATTGTGTAACTATTTCTATCGCGTGAACAAATACATTGCATATCTACAAACAACTGTCCTCTTAGTGAGCAGAGAGAAGTAAAGTAAATGGAATAGAAAATAGATTGCGGCAATAATATTTTTGTCGACCAGGAACTCTGAAACTTCAACACAGTGCATACTCACCGGCCTGTCGCCGAAACCCGGAGCATCCTCGCATGTCCTAGATCTTGTGACAACGGGGCGACGCGCAACACCAGGCTGGAAAACGCCTGAAGAGGCACGCACAACTCTCACACCTGCAAAAAACACATCCTGTACGGTCTGTTCAAATTACAATTTTTTTAATATGGCTAAATTAGATGCAAAAGTTCAGATAGAATTACAATTTTTTAATTTGGCTAAATTAGATGCAAGTTATGACTAAATTAGATGCAAGAGTTATAATAGCTAGCTGTGATCTGATCGATTGATTCCAACCAGCTAGCTAGCTAGCACCACCGCTCAAATCGACCGATCTATCGATTCCGAGCTAGCTAGCTGGTGTACTAGCCACTTCGAGCGCCCGACGAGCAGACGGTAAACTGCACGACCTCTCCCCGTCCCTGACGCCGCCCATCCATCGCCCGCTACAGCTCCCAGGGAGCCCCACCGCAGCGAGCTGAACGCTCCCATCCGGCTCCCTCACCGACATCGTGTAGTCCTCCATCGCCGCCCGAAGCGGCTATCGCAGAGACAACGAAGTGCTGGAGGTGACGGTCCTGTCGAGCCACCGCGCGTCGCCTTTGGAGCGGGAAGAAGGCCGCGACACGGGACTCCAGCGCGTCGGTGAGGCCTACCCGGGCGCCGTAATTGGTCGCGCGAAAGAAGCCGACGCCGCGGCAGGCACATCCGCATCGTGTGCTGCTGTTCTTGGCGCACCCGATGTAGATGTACTCGAGGACGCGGTTGCGGTGTGCACGGAGAGGCTTGGTTCGAAAAGTGGCGACGTCGGTGGGGAGATCGAGCAGCTGCCAGCCGTCGTCGAGGAGCACGAGCCCTCCGCGCCTGAATCCGCCGAGGCCAGGTGATGTCGTCCGTCGTTGAGGAGCACGAATCCGCCTCGGCCGTCTTGGAGTGGGGTTTCGCCAGGTGATGCCGCCGATGGAAACACGGCCGAGGCGGGTTTGGCGATTGCTACGACGACATGGACGCTGCTTCGGGTGGGAACGACATCGACGCTGCTTCTTCCCCGGGTCCATAGAGAAGAAAGAGGAAAGAGAGAGCTAGTGGGGATTTGTTTGGCTAACATGGGCGGCGTGGGACTTTGGAGCTACACGTGCCCACTGCACCGGCCGAAAGTTGATACACCTCTGCCGCCCACACATGCGATGAACGGGCCCACCCGACCAGCGACAGCAGGAGCCACAAAGCCCCACATCCAGAGACACAGAGCGAACCAGGAACGCTGAGAGAGCTCCCAACCCATGGAGGTTATAGCTAAAGGGAATACATGGTCTGACAACTGAGAGGGTCACCATGAAATCCCCAACCCTATGCAAGGACGGACCAAAATAAAATTGGAGCGGATACAGAAAATCCGATAGAGGGTGCAATAGGATTGAAACAAGGACACGTGGATCACAATCAGTGCCCCGTCATCTACAGTATGCTAAACTCATTACTCCTATAAAGGATGAACGTGCTAGCCGGCTCCTCCTTCGTCCGCCTTGTGCTCCCCCCGAGCTGCCATGTGGCTGCCTCCTGTTGGTTGCGACTGAGCGGGACCTACCACCGAGAGACCGGGTGGGATGCATCGCGTAAGAGACGAAACCAACTCCCGCTGAACCCTAGCCATCCACACCCTGTCTCTCCTCCCCAGTCCCCAACCCCATCTCTCCTTGCCCCGCGTACTCCCCCACCTCGCCCCACACTGTCGCCGCCGCAGCCGCAGCCGCGGGCCTGGTGCTGCTGCTCCTGGCTCCATACCCCGAGCCCGACGACGCCCGGAAGAGGCTCGGGCTCCCCGATGTGCGGCGCATATGGAGGAGTCCGTCGGTCACCCTGCGCTAGCAACCTCCTCCTCCACGGCCTGCAGCATTACTCCTATAAAGGATGAACATGCTAGCCGGCTCCTCCTTCGTCCGCCTTGTGCTCCCCCGAGCTGCCACGTGGCTGCCTCCTGCTGGTTGCGACTGAGCGGGACCTACCACCGAGAGACCGGGTGGGATGCATCGCGTAAGGACATCTCCAGCGGGGCTGCTCATTTGCCCCGGACCAGTCCGTTTTGAGCAGCCTGGGCCGAAACCATGCCCCAGCGGCGCTGCTCATACGGACCGCGGTCCGTTTTTTGTCCCAGAATGCTCAAATCCTGACCAAATTTGGTCCAGATTTGAGCAGCCCCACGGACAACAAAGTGTCCCGTGGACACACTCCCCTGGCCCGCAGAGAACGCCCCCTCCTCCCACCCTCGCGCCGCCCCCGACCCACCTCGCCGCCGCTAGCTCGCCGATTTGGCGACCACCGCCTCCGTTTGACCCCCCGCCGGCGACGACCACCTCCCCCCACCTCTCTCCCACGCCGCCACGCCGCCGTCTGTCTCGTAGGAGGTTCGCCGGCCTGCCTACCGCCCGGTCCACCTCCCCCCGCCTCCACGGGCGCACACAAGGTATTCGTCTGTGTGCCTGCCCCGACCTCGGCCCGAAAAATGGCGGACAGCGGCGACGAGTTCTTCTTCAACAACGTGATCATGTACTCGTCCTCGTCGGAGTCCAATTCCGAGGACGAGAGAGACATCCTCGTTGCCACTCTCATGGTCAATGACCACATCGCTAGGATGCGTCCGGTGTTCAGAGGGTCCATTCCCGGCCATGCGCCGGGCTTGGAAAGGGGCAGAGCGGCCGGCCATATGCAGCTGTGGAATGACTACTTCCACCCAACCAATCCGGTGTACACGGCCAAGCTATTCCGGCGCCGTTTTCGGATGAAAAGGGACTTGTTCAACCGCATTCGACTCAGTGTCCTCGACTACAATGATTGGTTCAAGTGCAAGCCCGATGCCACCGGTAAGCTTGGCTTCACTTCTTATCAAAAATGCACCGCGGCAATTCGGATGCTTGCATATGGAGTAGCTGGTGATCTAGTTGATGAATACTTGCGTACGAGTGAATCCATGTGCCTGCAAGCTATGTACAAGTTTTGTGAAGCTGTGGTTCAGGTCTTCGGCGCGGAGTACTTGAGGGAACCGACTGTTGCCGACACTTAGCGGCTGTTATCGATCAACGAGAGCAGAGGGTGGCCTGGGATGCTTGGAAGCATCGATTGTATGCACTGGGAGTGGAAGAACTGCTCATTTGGTTGGCAGGGGCAGTACAAGGGACATGTTGGTGAGTGCACTGTTATTCTCGAGGCAGTTGCTTCGCATGATCTGTGGATTTGGCACTCGTTCTTCGGCATGGCAGGTTCACATAATGATATCAACGTGCTCCAGAGCTCTCCGGTGTTTGGCAGACTTGCCGTATGCAACTCCCCCGAGGTGAGCTATGATATCTATGGCCACTACTACACAAAGGGATACTACCTAGCAGAAGGTATCTATCCCCAGTGGGCTACCTTTGTGAAGACCATCTCCAATCCTCAAGATGAGATGAGGAAGCGATTTGCCCAAGAGCAGGAGAGTGCCCAAAAGGATGTGGAGCGTGCTTTTGGTGCGCTTCAATCTCGATGGGCTATTGTTCGCCACCCTGCTAGAACATGGAGGCCGGAGATTATGTGGTCGGTGATGACTGCTTGTGTGATCATGCACAACATGATCATAGAGGATGAGCGCGATGACAGCGTCTACAACGAGAACTGGTTGTTTCAGGGTGAGAACATGGAGCCCCAGCCAGGAGTGGCAACATTTGAGGATTTCATCGACTTCCAGTACGAGTTGCGTGATCAGGACACCCACCGCACACTTCGGGATGATTTGGTGCAACACATCTGGAACTTCGTAGGAAACCAATAGATTTTTTTGTAATTTTAATTAAGAATTATTTGTCTTCTTATTGAACGGTCATAATAAATAACTCGTATTTTATTTAGTATTGTGTTTGTTTTTAGGCTCAAAGTATCACTGAGAAAAAAAACTTAGGAAAAAATAGATCCGGGCCACTAAATGAGCAGCCCCGCTGGGTGCAGGATCCAAATCCACGCGCACACTGGTCCGGACGGCGGCTCAAACATACAAAATGCGGACCAATTTGGTGAGCAAATGAGCAGGCCGTTGAAGATGTCCTAAGAGACGAAACCAACTCCCGCTAAACCCTAGCCATCCATGGAAAATAATCCTATGAGACCAGGTCTATTCTCCCCTTAAGTTAGACCCGCTCCAGAGAGCGACATGTGGCAGCACGAATCTTGAAGCATCGTTCCGTTGATCCAATCTCTTGAGGATTCCTCTGTTTCGCTGCAGCCATGATGGCTTGATGGCCGGTCACGGCGACCTCCAGCATCATCGGCCGGTCACACCTATGTCTAGGAGCCTGTAACTCCTCCTCGTGGTTGATTGCCTAGAACTAGCTGCATGCACATCGGAAATTTAGGATCGATAGTCTATGCATGGGCTTGCAGCCATTAGCACAGATTAATTCACGTGGCTTGCTAATTCAACTTTAGTTTATGCATTTGCTTCCAGTGCGTTGTTTTAAGAGGTAGAAATTGGGGAAAGACGATGGGACAAGAAGTATGACTGCTTTGAGATTTGTACCTGTACGTGGCTTGTTACAAAGTGGGTCTAAATTGAGAGGAAAATAGACCCGGTCTCATAGGATTATTTTCCGCCATCCATACCCCGTCTCTCCTCCCCAGTCCCCAACCCCATCTCTCCTTGCCCCGTGTACTCCCCCACCTCGCCCCACACTGTCGCCGCCGCAGCCGCAGCCGCGGGCCTGGTGCTGCTGCTCCTGGCTCCATACCCCGAGGCCCGACGGTGCCCAGAAGAGGCTCGGGCTCCCTGATGTGCGGCGCATATGGAGGAGTCCGTCGGTCACCCTGCGCTAGCGACCTCCTCCTCCACAGCCTACAGCAGGTCCTCCTAGACCTCTTCTCCAGTTGGTGCTGCCGCTATGTCCCATCTTTGTCAGCCTGACGGGGCGAGCGGCGAGCAGACAGAGCGGCGGCGCGGAGGTCCAGCGGACGGCGCCGGACGGGACGGCCATGGTGGCGGCCGGGAGGAGGCGCTGCACGGCTGCAGGTATCCATCCGGAGGAGGGCGAGGGCACGCCAGGGAGTCCCGGCGCGGCTTGGCCTTGAGAAGGTCGTCCACCGCCAACGGGTCTCGAGGTCGCCTTCTCCATCGGCGGCGGGGATTGGACTGGCTGTAGCTGTAGCTGCGCTGGATGGAGAGTCCCTCTTGATGCCGCGGGTGGCAGTGGAGCGATGAGGAGCACGGGCTCTTCAGGATCTTTGAAGTGTAGGTAATGTGTAATGTTTTTTTAAGCCTGACCTTTGGCACATGCATACCTACAGCCTTCGGTACATGAATGATTAATCTTGATCCTAGGTTATCTTGCTAGGTTATCTTAATGTCTTTCACAATTTAGCTTGGTTAATTATCTTCATGTGTCCTCGCTGTAGCACCAATTTTGTGAATGATATTGGCTCTTTGATGATCGGGGGTTTCCTGATGTTTGTGTCTCATCTCAAATCGGCTGCTGAGGCATGGGTCTCCATCTAGATCGATGTCCCTCTTGAGCTAACGGCGAACGACCTGCTCAAGAGCACATGGGCGTGAGCAATTTTAGACCCAATTCATTTTCTTAGGTCCTTCTTTCTTCTTCCCACATCATATCTCTCTCCTCGATTCGAATTCAGCATCCATAAGGGACATTTTTTTGTTTTCACTCTCCTTTTGCTTCTTAAAACAACGGTCTAACGAATACATCCACGTAAAAATTGCATCTGAATTCTCTAGCTAACAGTTTGTCAATTCAGTCTGTTGATTTTATCGACGCAGCTTCATTGTGAGTTCATCATGGTTATGTGTGGATTGCATAAGACTGAAGCGATACGTGTGTCCATGTAGCTTCTTTAGGAGTGCTATGTATGCTGGAAGCATCTAGAGGGGTTTGCTCGGACGATATAGTGTGTTCATTCTTCTGTTTATATTTGGTTATAGTGTAAGTTGTGCACTCGTATCTCGTTAAGATTTTGTAATAGCTTGGATGGATTTCGTTGCCATTGTTCATCTGAAATTTCTTCGTTCACATGGGCTTTCCCATAGCCTTTTCTTATGTAAACATTTTTTCCCTTGCGCAGGTGGGAGATACAAGGCTATGAATTACTTGGCGGCTGATTATTAGCTCTTCTAATGTACTTGGACTGAATTCTCACCGGATGGAGTATCCATGGTTTTTCATGAATCGGTTTTAATTCTACAGAAACATATGATGGTCAATATAATGATTATACGCTATCAACGATGGAGGTTTCTAGGATTTTGTGGAGATCGTAGTCAACAAATGGCATTGTGTTAGATTAGTTCACACAATTAATTGAATGGCATTCCTGCCAAGTCCCCTTTCATATTCCGATCGGCACACATATACGGTTTGATGCAAAGTTCGTTAGGATAAATAATAAGTGCTAAATCAGTGAGAATTAAGATTTTTTTTCTTAAACTGTTTAAGTTGAAGGTTTATGAAGATATTCATTGTTTTCCCTTAATTATTATGGTGTTATGAAGTTCTTCACGGCCCTCTAGGTGTCCATGCCAACCGCGAATTTTGGCATTGTTCTTCTGAGAGAAATCCCCTAACTCAGATTTTTTGTATCTAAGAGATATGTTTTGTGGGTGTGATGTCTTTGATTTTGGATTTGATTTGAAGGTGGCGCAGATATTGACGAAGGCCCTTCTCGATAATATCATGGTTCTGAAGCTATTCAGAGGTTAGTATTGCATCAAATTTGTTCTGTGTAACATGTCAGTACTTACTACTTCAGAATTTGAGTGTAAAGTTAAGCTAGCATGTTGAAAATAATTCTGACAACACCCTGTTCCTGTCTTAGTTGCTGGTTTTTATTTCCGCCAAAATTGTGTTTAGTATGACCATTTAATCATGTAAACTGGGTCTGATTCTGATGACGACTATCCAGTGACAATAAGAGGCTCCCATGCAGAAATCTGAAATTGTAGAGACAGTGGTAGGGCTTGTCGATCATGTGCTTTGGCCTGTTGAGGCTAGGTGCTCTTTCAAGATTTATTGATACACACGAATTTACACGTGATTTTTAGAAAATAATCAGACCTTAGGCATATTCCTATCCAAGTAGTTATTTTAGAAGATAGCTTTGCCGGAGCTAATAATCTCTGTGACTTTATGAATTTATGGTTACAATGCATACACTGGCTGGTATCACTAGGATAGCAGTTTATGAATTTAGAAATCGGTCTCGCCATGGATAATTGTGTTGTTTGGTATTAGCCATGTTATCAATGAGCATTTCTTTTTTGTTTTGAGTAGAAGAAAAGAGATTCAGAACACTAAAAACATCCTCATTTTGCAGTTGAATAGAACAAACAAATTTTCTATCATTTAGGAATCATGATATATTCTGAATTTCTTTTGGCAGGATGGTGATGACGGTGCTCTGGACGGCGGATAGAGAGATTTGTTACAATCCTCCTAGGACGTGGGCTACTATCAAGATTACACAGAATCAATAGACATCCCAAGTCTGGGGTAACATGGCTTGTAGGCCTAAAGCTTCGGCTTGTGCCCAGAGGGCGGCCTCGCCTCCGATCCTAGCAGCCAGGCCGTTCGTCGAGTGATTGACACCGTTGAAGACGCAATCATTGCGATGTTTCCATAGTATCCAAGGGACGAGCAGTGTCGCGGTTGCGAGGCCCTTATGCATGGGCTTCATGGTGCGTTGTCTTGCTGCGTGCCGCCAGTCCATCAGGGAAGTTTCATTATATAGCACACCGGAGGGAAACAACCGAGATCATATTGACGGTCTTGACCTCATTGTAAGCTCGTTCTCCACAGTTTCGATTTGCTCGCGTATTATGGAAGTACTATACAAGAAAAATTGTAATAATTTTTTTGGTTAGTATGAGCTATGCATGATATTTTGCTATGCTTGGGTATATCACCGGTAGTCTTCCTCCTCCCCCGCTATATCTTCTAAGCCCGATTCTTTTATCTTGAAGTTAGTTTTTTATTTATGGCTAGGGTTTTGGTGCACGGAAGATAATTAGAGATTTCCATGGCTACCACGGGGTATATGCATCTTTGACACCTATCTTTTCCTTCTCTCTTCTATGTACTATGGTGTCTCCACATAATATTTGTTTTCCTCAAATTATATATCTCCTCTTTTCAGGCTACATGCTGGAAGGCAATGGAGGGTGGCTGTCGGAGCTTCGCGCGAGAGTGGTCGCGATGGTGGGTGAGGTGAGCAAGTTTTGTCCTTCATTTTTGTTTCTATACTTTCTCATGTTTTCTGTGCTTGTTTGTGATAATTCTGGTACTACATAATGGATATCTTTTTGTGATATTTATGCTCGTATGTGTACTCAATATTTTATCTTTTCCGAAATTTAGCTGCACTCAGAGATGACTTGCCTATAAAATATACTACTTCATTTAATATTGTGACGCTGCAATTGTCCTAAAGAATTTTCTTCCTAAACGTGGAAATTTCAGTGTGGTTGGCAGTAACGTACTCAACTTGATATGGCATCCGATGCTTACATTGCGGCCATCAAGGGCTGCTGGTTCACCAACGAGTATCGCGTCCATGACGCCAACGGTCTGCCCCAGTACTCCTACTCCTGGTTGCGACCTCACCAAGAGGAGCTCGAGTTACAAAGCTCCCTACGAGGACAGGAGGTCGAGGTGGATCGAGCACGGCGGCCGGGAGCGGCGATCAACACCATAGGCTTTGCTTTGGGAGATCGCTAGCATGTGGCGAGCACGACCGATGTAGATGGTGAGGTTTCTCCCAGTCCCTTCTTTAGTTATTCTTCTCCCCTCAATTTTGATGCTAAAGCCATTAAGTAGTTGCATGCGCATCTGCATCATTGGAGAAGGTTGTGCGTCATCCAAAGTTCCAAACTAGATTCGCTTACTATGAACTTTCTATTTTCCTTCTACCTTTACTGCATTTTGTCTCATGTATGACAGTCTAATGGTGAAATTTCAACGCATATGATGAATAGAAATTCAGTGGTAGCCAGTACTACTGATGTACTATCTACTCCTATAACACTTTTTGCATAATTTCTACTGATGTACTACGGCAAGGTGAGCTTCCCTGGATCTTTCTGCTCATGCTCTCTCTGGTCTGAAATATTGGCCGACTGAATGGAACAGATCTGTAATTTCTGCATTTTGTCTCCTGTATGACAGTCTAATGGTGAAATTTCAACGCATATGATGAATAGAAATTCAGTGGTAGCCAGTACTACTGATGTACTATCTACTCCTATAACACTTTTTGCATAATTTCTACTGATGTACTACGGCAAGGTGAGCTTCCCTGGATCTTTCTGCTCATGCTCTCTCTGGTCTGAAATATTGGCCGACTGAATGGAACAGATCTGTAATTTCCAGAATAATTGATGATGATGAGTAGTTTTTGTTTGTACAACTAAAAAGGCCAATTGAAGCTATAATTTGACAGGTTATAGGATGATAGATTTTCTAAATTGATAATTGCAAACACAATCCTTATTTCTATATGAATACTTTTCCGTAGGGATACAAAATTACGAAGCAAGGAAATTATATGGCCATAGTTCGATGGGAGCAAACAGTTTACAACAAGCTTGCAGTAGAAAGTTACCAGACATCAAACATGAATGCTGACACTAAAAATGACATGGAAGACAATACTTCATCGGAGAATGCCTTATTATTTAAAACAATGGTAATTTCAAATATCTCTGAGCAACTGGCTCATTCCCAGCTTCATTCTGATTTCGGCAGTCACATTATTCTGAATCGGATAGGTCGTCTTCCTGAAGTCTTCTTATTCGCCTTTCCTGATGCTTGATGTTGGTCTTCTACGAACTTCTTTTAGCAAATTTTTAGTTACTTGGTAGTCCATATTTATACATCGGGCATATTTAATAAATGATAATTTTTGTTTATGTCGTTAAGGATGTTTGCATATTTTATCGATTAAATATGATATTATTACTCTTAGGTTAGGTGAGATGAAATAGATCGTGTTTGGGATGAAAATGACGAGTTAATATTTATCCATTGATGTGGTTGATCATTTTCAAACATAAGTGAAGAGAAGTTATGATGAAGAGGAAGGAGATGATGTGGATTACAAATCCCTTATCTATGGATATGTAAGAATGACTTAACTGGCATATAACATATTTGATGTGATCCTTTGACAAGTATATCTTGTTTTCCTCCAGATTACCACCACTCCTTTGGGTGTGCACTCCGAAGCCAAGTGTGATACCATACTACAAAGCATGCTTGTCACGGATTTGAAGGTATTCATCTTTCTCGCTGATGTTGTAATTTTCTTCTTCATTGTTTTTTACGTATGTTGTTATTTGTGAGAAGCAGAAACATCAACTCTACACATTTTTTCCCGCTTGAAACTATTTTTGTTTTCTCACATCAATGTGCTGCTATTGTAGTATAGGAATTTCTTGAGGTAAGAAATGTAATGCACAATGAGAGCAATGTACATTCTGCTTTAGGCTAGGCAAGGTTGCGATGACTCTATGGTTATTCCTCACGTTAGTTTCATAGTTGGTCTACTCTGAAAAGTGTGTGCTTTGGATATGAATGTGGTTCTTTGTAATACTTATAGCTTATTTGTTTCGAATTTATATATTTATATTAGAATTGATGATTTTGATTCTCAGCCTGCATCAATCACCTTTTTGTACAGTACCAATGTTTATTTTTCATTCCTTTCTCGAGAGAGAAATTTCTTCATAGCGTCAATCATGTGACACCGCCAGGAGCGATGGCAAGATATAGCAGCAGAAGATAGTTAACGAGTGAAAGGAATCGTTTGCTATATAGATGACATAAATGTTCACATTATGGTTAAAAAATTTAACAACTTGGTTTATTGTTTCACTTTTGTGACATTATAGGCTGATATTCCTTTAGCACACATTTTTCTTGGTTTACAGATATGCGATACTATTTGATTATTTCGTTGTTTCATGACTTAATGTGCATTAAACATGTGTTAGTTTTGTGGCTTCATATGATTTATTATTTGATTATTTCAACATCTGAAAGTTTATACCGTTTGAGACAGCTTGTACACTGCCTAACGCATATGTATTTATTTATGAAAGTCTTGGAGTGTGGTTAGTATAGAGAAACCGTGGCTGTACATTGATGATCATATTTGGATGGTCTTAATCACCCATGTGATCCGGATGCTCATATCCTTGAATTTAAAGCTAACCGAAGAGTTTCAGATTATGAGAAGGGTTCAAGAGTTTCAGATTCACGCGCTCCAGCTGCACTTCCCTCCTCGCCGGAGCCATTGGTGGGGACCAAGGCCATGAATGTCTCACAAGGAAGGGAGCTTTTCCATCGGTGGTGCTAATTGTTGGAGAGTGTTCTAGCTGGTGAGTATCATCTCGATATCTTTATTAGGTTGGTATCGTCTTTAGTCTTCAGAACTGTTGTGGGGTTCTGCTCTAAGTTGTGCAAGCTTGGTTGCTCACACATTGCTTCTTTGTAGAGACAACATGGACATTTTGTTTTTCATATATCCCATTAAGATAAATATATATGCATGATAAATGGTGGAAAAATAAGTTTTACCTACTTAGTTGCCATTTCTCCACTTGAACCGTTCTTGGATATAGCCACAACGGTATACAGACTAATATTTCGAGTGATCTTTTTTGGTAAGAATTTAACAGGGATAAAAGTGCTCATTGTTTCACGACAGATGCTATGGTGATCCTTGCATCTGTTTTGTCGCGAAGTTATGTTCATTTACTCTAGCAGTGAGTGCGTGGTGATGAGTGCATTGTTGGAAGAAGTTGATAGTTCCAATACAGGGTTGGAGCTTTTGGATGGCATTCGAGATGCTACATGAAGTGATTCTTTTGTTAGAAAAATTATAGACCATACAATAATCGAATGCATGATTATAGTCCATTCGTTTCTATTAAGACGTATCAATGGTAGATATCATATAGTAGAAGTAATATATTCACCTTTTGTTTGCCAGCTTCTCGATACATGTGCAAATCACAATTATCATATTCTATAATATTTTTAATCCAGATAAATGTTTGATGACATACATGCAGATTGTTTTGTTCTACTTCGTAATTCAAAAAAGCAACAAATGGGATGGTGCTTTCTGGTTGTCAACATCTTCCCTCGACGGTCTCATAAATATAAGTAGCTACGTGTATCAATTATTATTGTGATTTCACCGTGAAATACTTTTGAGGAAGTGGTATCTTAGATAAACTTTCGTAATCTAATTGTTAAATGTACGTGGTTTTGGTTGTGCTAACTTTTCTTTCCAAAATATAGATACAGTTTGGTAATTCAAGACAAGCAACAAATGAGACAGTAGACATGTGCACCTAACAAATTTTCTCTTATGAAAGCAAATTCAGTCATAAATCCGATATTTGCGCCAGTGGCGCAACGGATCATCTAGTTGAGTTTAACGTAGGTCAATACCACTCCCTCCGTCCGAATGTGGATTTGCCAAAATAGTGTGCTAAACTCATCGAGTTTAACATAGTAAATACTACTCCGCCCCGGAAGTGGATTTGCCAAAATATGGATATAACAATACACTAAAATACATCAAGATATAGCCATACTTTGGTAAACCCACGAGTCACGACACGATTAATTTAAGAATTTGGGACTGAGAGAGTAATAAACATAGATATATCCAAATTTTGGCAAACTCACGACAGAATTAATTTGGGAATTTGGGACTGAGGAAGTAATAAACATGGGGTGGGATTCCAGTAATGCGGCACATAGATGTGCCAACGAAGATTTAAGCATTTTAAATCTTGTTTCGCTTTGATGCAATAATCGGATTTGATTGTAACCAATACCCGTTTAATCAAGCAGTGGTTTACGATTAAAAGGGCTTTAAAATAAAGATAGCATATACCAGAGCATAAATAATAAATTCTGTCACATTCAGACATTTGATTTGAGTGCAACTGCTCTTCTGCCTTACTAAATTGTTCAGAGCAAAGAACCAAACACCGGTGGCAGAAGCACAAATCGACCAGTCATCTGCTCAGGCTACCGCTGAGCTTGGCTAAATACTACTGCAATATAACCAAAGGTTAGCTAAGATGACTGTGCTGCCCGGCTCATTAGGCACATATCCAGCCTTAAAAAGATGGGAAATGCTTATAATCCCCCGGAGGATCATCCTCCGGGTAGACACGCGGCCACACGTAACGCACGTGGATCCTAGTTTTAAAAACCGAACCGGACCGGCGGTCCGACCGGAAAAACCGAGAACCGAAGCCTTGTCCGGTTTTTTAACAAGCATTGGTCTTTTAGTAAAAAACCAGAAAAATAAATTGAAGATGGCGCATAAAAAAGGAATTGAACCCTTAACCTTGACACAAGGTCCGCTACAAGCTCAGCAACCATCTATGCTAGCGCCAATTTATGATAATTTAGTGCATTGTCTCAAATATTATGTGTACTCATTTGTTTCGAGGTCAGGATTTTGAAAAATTAGCTTAAATATTCTGGTTTTTTGTCGTAAATGAACCGATGAACCGACGGTCTGACCGGTGAAAACCTGAACCGACAGCCACGCCGGTTCGATTACCGGTTCGGTTTTTTAAAGTATGACGTGGATGGGCCCTAGGCACCACGTCTGTCTCTACTCCCCAGTCCCCGCACTTTCTCTCTATTCCCTCTTAACTTTTTGCACCTCTTCTCCTCTGCTTTTCCCCCCACCGTATTCTCCATGGCAGCCAAGCATCAAATCCGGCGTCGCCGCCCCGGCCGTGGATCTCGTGTCCTGCAGCGAGATGGCAGAGGACGGTGGCGTGGAGGGCAGGACCCCGCAGAAGCCGTTGGAGGTGAGGTGCAGCAGCGCGAGGTCGGCGAGGAGGCCGAGCTCGGGGCGGGGAGGTACCCCGCGATGCCCCCGTGGTTGAGGTCGACGCCTGCGACAGCGAGGATGCTCGGTTCGGAGGGGAGCGGCGCGCCCGTGTAGTTGCAGACGTCGGGGCCCTCCCAGTCGACGGTGAGGTCCCGCTGGTCGGAGAAGATGGCACACCGCTTCCAGGTCTGCATCGCCACGTAGGCGCCCCGGATGCTGCGGCTTGGGAAGCGTCAGGACGGATCCACCTCCACCGCCGCCGTCCGCGCGCCCTCCCCGTTGCCCCCTTCGTCGCCGGAGAAATCCGAGGCCGCGGCCCCGCCGACGGCCGCGGCGGAAGGACAGACACGAGCAGGGCTCAGCTCATCGCATCTCCGGCGCAATGTCGAGAAGACCTGGCCGGGAACGGGGCCTCAGGACCCCAACCTCCTCAAGCTCGCCCGCAAAGGAGCAGTGCCTCGCGCTAGGACAGATTTTTTTGCGCTTTTTTTTCTGTACAAATAGTTGCTACTATACGTATTTTTTTTGCTTTTTTTGTACAAATCTTTTGCTACTGTAACTCCGGCGAGGTCCGATTTTTGCTCTAATAGCATAAATTTTTTGCTACAATAAGGTTTTTTTTTTTTTTTGCTTTTTTAGTATAAAGTTTTTGCTCTGCTATTCCTCCGGCGAGCAAAAAGTCTCCGGCGAAATCGATTTTTTGCTACTGTAGCAAAAAAAAAAAATGCTACAGTAACTCCGGCGAGTCTCTGGCGAGGTCTGACCTTTTCCTATTATTTTTGGGGGTAAAACGTTTTTTGCTATATGTGAGCAAAAGCGGGACTTTTTTTGCTACGGGAGCAAAAGTTAGATTTGGGAAAAAAAAAAGGGACACGTGTCAAGCAGGGGACTCGGAGGATGAAAGTTTTCTATCCCCCGGGGGACGCCCAGCGCTGTGGATATTTGAATAAAGCTGTTTTAGGTATATGGTGAATGATCTGGCGGATAGATACACTGGTCCAACGCTCATCCAGTATTCCAGTGCAGTGGGGAAACAAAACCAGATAACCCGAAAACAACAGAGACCACATAGTTAGGAGGGTAAAGAGCATCCTTGTTGATCAAATGCAGGAACAGTGGTTGCATGTTCAGGACAACTGCACAATAGAAAAATAGGTCAATGTACGTCTAAAGCATTCAATAAACTCAATACCACTCAAAGAGCGTGGCTAACTGCCATGTCATGTAGAACCATCATTTATAGGCACTCGTATAGTAGGGTACTAGACTATAAGGTTTGGGTTTACAAATTCTCTGGAGCCAAACTTTGACCTTAACTTCAACTAAGAAAACAAAATATACCTTATATGACACCAAAAACATATTGTTGGAACTGTAGTTCAAAGAAGTTTTCAATTGTATAATTTTTTAGACATGTAGCTCATGTTTTGTTCACCAAAGTCATGGTCAAAGTTTGGCCCAAAAATCAGGGGAGGGCATATAGACCAAACAGATGGAGTATTACTTTTTACAACATTCTCTCTATCTAGTTCTTCACATTTATTACATTTGCGTAGTAGCACGCATAGATGTGGGCTGCCCACTATCCTCGTTTTTTCATGTCTCTCTCCTTCACATAGGCAAAGTTTTCCGTAAATGGACTATAAGACCCTTATTATACTCTCTACAAGTATGACTTATCTCCGAAATTAAAATACTTGCTATTATGTCCAAAAGCTTTGACTAGTAAAATAGTATACCTTCCTGTTCGGACATCAGGCACGCTTCAACATCTTCAGCGCAGTCGATGAAGCACCAAGTAGCCTTCTCGATCGACAAGTACTTGATAATTTTGGATAGCATCTCTCCACCAACAAGCCCAACAAGCCAACACGAATCTCAGAAGATCTTTGATCGGTCAAATTCTTCATTGTGCCATCAGGTTTAAAGAATGGTGACTCTTTCTTTGGAACATGAGATGGAAAGGTCCTCGTAATAAACCGAGATTTTAACACAGATCTCCATGTCGGAAAAAACTGATTTGTTGCATACCGGAGGTTCTGTCTTCTGCGTGCCTCATTTATCACAGCCTGTTTAACCCATAAAAATAGAGACGTCACACAAGATGTATATATTTCAACATGATCAAGAAACATGCACAGGTTTCTTTTTAAACCAAGATGTAAGGGAGCGATCGGAATTGGCTAGCTATTAACGAATCGATCTCGAGTTGGAGGAAGTACAGGCTCCTCGAGCCACACGCACACGGCACCGCCGTTCCTTACACGTTCATAGCCAACTGTTACATTGCGTACCCCTCTCCTTATATCGCCGAGCGCTTGCTCGTCACCCATTCTGGTCCAGCCACTCGCGCGGGGACAGCTGGCGCCCTTCGTGGCCTGGGGCCTGCATCAGGTACGGCCGTGTCCTGGGCCTGGTCGCTGACAATCCCCCCTGCTTGAATTCCTGCTTGACCCCAAGCAGGAGCACTCGGGAACTGCTGTCGCAGAGACTCTTCGTCCTCCCACGTCGCCAGCTCGACGGGGTCGCCACTCCACTGCACCAGAGCTTGAGCGACAGTGCGAAGACCATCCTGACGAGCTCGGCGCTGAAGTACTTGAACTGGAATCTGCAGCCTGGAGTCCGGTTGAGGTAGACGAGGAAGTGCTCGCTGGCCTGGTCGCAGACACGCTTTCAGAAGCGAGACGTGGAAGACGGGGTGGATGCGGCTGTGCAGCGGCAGCTCCAACTTGTAGGCGACGGCACCAATACGCTCCAACACGCGGAAAGGGCCGAAGTACTTGTAGGATAGTTTGTGATTCGCCCGGCGCACGACGGAGGACTGCAGGTATGGTTGCAACTTGAGGAAGACCTCGGCACCAGCTTCAAAAACCCGCTCGCTCCGGTGCTTGTCAGCCTGGTGCTTCATGCGCTGCTGCATACGGAGAAGGTGCTGACGAACAGAAGCGAGGACGAACTGCCTTTCCTGCAACCACGTCTGAACATCCGGAGAAGCGATGGTGTCAGATTCAGTTATACCAAAGTACCTGGGCTTGCGTCCATAGAGAACCTCGAACGGCGAACGACCCAGAGATGAGTGCCAATTTGTATTGTACCAATACTCGCACAACGACAACCATTTGCTCCACTGCTGCGGGTGCGTACTGATGAAACAACGCAAGTAACACTCGATAGACTGGTTCACCCTCTCAGTTTGTCCATCCGTCTCCGGGTGACTGGCCGTACTCATACGCAGCTGGGTACCCGTGGCCCTGAAGACGCCCTGCCAGAAAGCACTGGTGAACACAGGATCCCTGTCGGAGACCAAGGACAGTGGCAGGCCATGGAGGCGGAAGATGTTGTCAACGAAAACTTCAGCTATCTTGCTCGCCGTGTACGGGTGTTTGAGTGCAACAAAATGAGCATATTTACTGAGTTTATCCACCACGACGAGGATGCAGTTGTAGCCCGCGGATGGAGGCAATCCCTCGATGAAATCCATCGTAGCCATGTCCCAAGGAAGCGATGGCACTGGCAGCGGCTGGAGCAGGCCTGGGGGCAGCACTCGCTCTGGCTTCGCTTGTTGGCAAGTCTGACAGGTGCGAACATAGTCCTTGATTGCTTTCTTCATGCCAGTCCACTTGAACAACGACGAGATACGCCTGTACGTCACCGGAAAACCTGAATGGCCACCCTGGGGACTGTCGTGGAAGGCAGCAATGACCTTAGCCTGCAGTGCTGGAGCAGCACCGATCCAGACACGGTTGTCGAAACGAAGCAAGCCTGATCGCAGCGTAAAATGTGGCACAGATGCCGGGTCCAACATCAACTTCTGCAGCAGCCCTTGCGCGAACGAATCCTGGGCATAGCTAGCTTCCACAGCCTCTAACCACGCTGGCTTCACTGTCGAAATGGTAAACAGCTGCGACGCGTCAGTAGGCTTGCGTGACAAAGCATCAGCGCCCCCGTTGTTGATTCCCTTCTTGTAGACCACGCGAAACTGCAACCCCATCATCTTTGTCAAAGCTTTGCGCTGCCAATCCGTGTGCAGGCGCTGATCCGTGAGATGCGTGAGACTCTGGTGATCCGTACGGATAAGGAACTCCCCCAATTGCAGGTATGATCTCCATTGTTCGACGGCCAAGAGGATAGCTAAATATTCCTTTTCATAGACCGAGAGGCTCTGGTTGCGAGGACCTAGCGCACGACTGACGAAAGCTATCGGATGCCCATTCTGAGAGAGGATAGCCCCAATGCCAACGTCACAGGCGTCCGTCTCGATCACGAATTGCTGTTGGAAATCCGGCAAGGCAAGGACTGGTGCAGTAACAAGCGCATTCTTCAGAGTCTGAAAGGCCAGTTCCGTCGCGTCAGTCCAGACGAACACGACGCCCTTCTTGAGCAAGGCTGTCAACGGGCTGCTGATCACTGCATACTGGCGTATGAATTTCCTGTAATACCCACTCAGACCCAAAAACCCCCGCAGCTCCTTCACATTCACCGGTTGGGGCCAATTCTTGACAGCATCAATTTTGGAACTGTCCGTGGATACACCAGCCGCGGAGATCACATGACCCAGATACGCTATCTCCCGCTGGGCAAATGCACACTTGGAGCGCTTAACTGTCCACTGCTCCTTGCGCAAAATGTCGAGGACGGCTCGAAGATGGACCAAGTGTTCCTCTAGCGTCGCGCTGTAGATAAGAATATCGTCGAAAAAAACGAGGGCAAATTTGCGCAAGACAGGCGCCAGAGCGGCATTCATCGCGAATTGGAAGGTCGCAGGTGCTCCACTCAACCCGAAGGCCATGACCTTGAACTCGTAGTGGCCGTTGTGCGACTGGAATGCAGTCTTGTATTCCTCTCCAGGTGCAAGACGGATCTGGTGATACCCAGCGCGCAAATCGAGCTTGGAAAACCAGCGGGCCCCAGCCAATTCATCGAGCAATTCATCAATCACAGGTAGCGGATACTTGCCCTTGATAGTCAACGCATTCAGGTGCCTGTAGTCGACCACCAATCTCCAGGAGCGATCATCCTTCCTGACAAGCAGAATTGGCGAAGAGAATGGACTGTTGCTATGGGTGATAACGCCCTGACGAAGCAATTCTGCAATTTGCCGCTCAATCTCTGATTTCAGTTCAGGGGCAACACGGTAAGGACGAATGGACACCGGACGAGCGCCCGGAATAAGAGGAATTTGATGATCATACTGTCGGCGGGGTGGAAGGCCTGTCGGTTCTGCAAACAACGAGTCGAATTGGTCCAGAATTTCTTGAACACCAGGGCTCAGTGGCTCTTCTCCTTCAGTCACCTGCTCGTGCATTATTTGAAGTTCGAGCAGCGCGTGCGTCGCCTCTTGCGTTCCCGCCCCATGGAGTACAGTGAGCTTCCCTTCCACAACAATGGCAACCCAATTCTGGGCCCAGTGGGTGAGCATTGGGCTATGCTTGGCGAGCCAGTCCAAGCCCAATATGCCATCATACGACTGCAGCGCCAGAACCCTGAAGGAATCGACGAACTGACAGCCCTGTGTCGTCCAGCTCAACTCAGGAATGCGATCAGAACAGGGCAGCACCGCCCCTCCAGCGACTCGTACGTTCACATTAGCAGGCACACGATCGACCCCAATCAGATCAGCCGCACATTTTGTATCCAGGAAGCAAGCTGAACTGCCCGAATCGACCAGGAATAAAAGTTGCTTCCCCTGCACCTGGACGGCCAACTGCATAGTGCGAGGAGCTGCCAACCCTGCCTGCAGAGCCGCCGCGGAGATCATCATGTTGATCTCTACTTCTTGCGCTTCTTCCCCTGGCACCTGCTCACTGTCTGAATCGGACTGGTGCATACACTCAAGCATCTCTTGGACAATGTGTAACTGAATCGTGTTCTTACACTGATGCTCCCTGCTGTATTTCTCACCGCATACAAAGCAGAGGCCCTTGGCTCGCCGATAAGCTTTGAGGCTGGTCCAGCGATCATCAGGTGGTGGCTTATTTCCTTCCATCAACCTCTTCTCTTCGACAGACTTGGATACCCAACGAGCCGGTGGTGGTGGCGGCATCGGTCCTTGCGCTGATCTGCGCGTCACCGAGCTCGACGCTACCGCAGTGTTGAGGCAGTTACTTCCCTCGCCCAATTCCTCATATAACAAGGCCATCGTGTACGCAGCATCAAGATCAGTTGGTTGCTGAATCGCAACGAGAACACGAACTGTCGGTTTGAGTCCATCGAGAAAACGCGTCAGATTATGCAGGGGGTCCGTGTGATCTTCGTATGCTGCCAACTGATCCATCAAATCTGAAAACCTCTTCACATAATCTTCAACGGAACCAGTCTGCGTAATTTTGAACAGACGGCGCAGGAGGACTTGATGCTGATTGCGCATAAATCGCGACTGAACCGCCTGCACAAACGACCCCCACTCGGGCACTGGCACCTTCGTCAGGTACGCTTCCAACCAGGTCGCCGCTGCTCCGGTGAACTGAGACGAAGCATATGACACCCAGTGCGTGCGTGGAGTCCCCCAGCGCTGGAAGTACTCCTCCGCGCGGCGTTGCCATAAGCGCGGATTCGCCCCCTCAAAGGACGGCAGCTCGACGCGAGGTGCAGATGCGTCAGTAATCGTCCCAGTAGACTCTGAATTCGAATTGGGGAAAAAATTTTGGCCGCGAAACGTACCAGTGTCCGGGGTGGGCGTGCCCAAGGAGCACGCCGTTCCCCGGGGTTCAGTAGCAGCGCGGTGCCCATCGGGGCCGACCTGCACGTCCTTCGATCCTCCCGCCGCAGCGCTCGGTATCGCCCGGACGGCACGGTCAACTGCGCTCGCGAGATGCGAGATCTCTGCACTCAGCGCGGACTTGACGGAGTCCAATTCGGCCTCGAGCGTGGTTTGGACCTCGGCGATGTCGGCGCCGACTCCGCTCTGCACCGCTTCCAGGTTGGCGTTGATCGCCTTGAACTGCTTGGTGGTGTCGTCGACGTAGTTGCGTACCGCGTCGAGGATCTCCTTCTTGTGGTCGATGAAGCGGCTCTCGTAGGCTTCGCGCGTATCAGCCCGGAGTAGATCGTAGATGGCGCGGGCCTCCGGCGACAATTCCTCCATGGCTTCCTCCCGACGGCGGATGGCGTGGCGGGTGTGGTGGGGGTGGGTGGGGATCTCCAGATCTGCCTCCTTGGATCGAGCTTGCGCTCTGATACCAGATGTAAGGGAGCGATCGGAATTGGCTAGCTATTAACGAATCGATCTCGAGTTGGAGGAAGTACAGGCTCCTCGAGCCACACGCACACGGCACCGCCGTTCCTTACACGTTCATAGCCAACTGTTACATTGCGTACCCCTCTCCTTATATCGCCGAGCGCTTGCTCGTCACCCATTCTGGTCCAGCCACTCGCGCGGGGACAGCTGGCGCCCTTCGTGGCCTGGGGCCTGCATCAGGTACGGCCGTGTCCTGGGCCTGGTCGCTGACACAAGTTATCTTCATTGAGTTGTCGACTAGCAAAAAAAATACCATTCAACCCCTTCCTGCATATGGATTACTGTGTCAATCAAATAAAAAACTAGGCAGGTTAATTTCTTTGAACTAGACAAGGCACTGTTATTTGGTGTGCAAAAATCAAATGCTTAACAGACAAACCAAAGTTCCTAGCACAGCCTGGTTACCCCGTAAATAACCAAAATAGAGACTTCAAGAAAACACAAGAGTACATATTTCAACATGGTAAAACAACAAGCACAGGGTTCTTTTCAGGTTTAAACCAAACTATCTTCAATTCGTCATTGATTGTCAAAATGCACCGGATTTTTCATTAGTTCCTCTAATTCATTTAGACTGCAAAAAGGGAATAAATAGAGTATGCTTCTTACCCATCAAATTTGACCACAATTATCCTAAATAAAAACAAAACAAGAGTGTTTCGACTCTATACCAGTAAATATGTGCCACTAAAACGATGGGATGATATGCAGGAGTAATTTTTTTTAATGCCTGCTACAGCCAAATGGTGAACTTCAGTGTCTTAACAAAAATTATCATCCAAATTAATTTGAACACCTTTTGTCCTCAATCTCCCCATATAAACAGCAGAAAGAATTGAAAAGAAAAATACCAAATTCACTAAAAAATGATAATCAGCATGCAGAAAAGTTAAGACAAGTCTAGAGGCACTGCAGACAAATATCCTTACATTGTCTGGCTCAACTTCCAGAATAGGTGATCCTATGGCTGCCTTGGACAAGTCTGTACCCCCTGTTTCCCATTACAGAATATTACAGCATATTTCCAAAAAAATGGTAAGCACAGCAAAATAAATAAATATACAGGGCTGTGAAACGCACACGCACCATGTTTGTGTGACACACAGTCTGGAACTTTACAGTCGTACGGGCGGCTTCAAGAGTATGCAGAAGAAATAATTAAAAGATGGTTATGTAAATCGTCTATATGTACAAAAAGGTAGCAACCATAGATGCAGAAGGTAAGAAAAAACAAACCAGTCAAGGTCATCAACGCAGATTTCTTTTCCACTGGGACCAACATCATAAGTTTGGAGAACTGCTGACACTTTTCCAAGGACCTCCTGATGAGATGCCTGCATGATATATTTATTTTGTAAATCCAGTAACGAAGGTTTTGCCTTACATTCTTTATACTTGATAGGTATTCAAGCCGACTCAACTCATGTGCTATCTACTGACTTAGTGACTTGTTCCGTAAACCGGAAAGGTCATGTATGTAGGAGTAAACTCATATCCTTAATTCCTTATCATTATAAATCATCATGTTTCGTAATAAGAAGGCAGCAATCAATATAATATTTACTAAATGACAATTGCCTTACAGGTCATGTCAAGCATCTTAACATCAATACAGGAGGAACCGTCACTTTAACACATATATCAATCTGACACTAACAGTCACTTCCACGAAACAAGAACAGAAATTTGGGAGATGGACCAGGATATATTATCCATTAGGCTATATTATTCATTCCAATTGCACTTTTTTGATAATATGGACATGGGTTGAAGTGAGGGGTCCATGCTGTGCCGACATCTACAAGGATGTAAGCGAGTAGATTAAGGGACGTGGATGCATGGCCAGATAGGAAGTGTAGACACTTGATCAGTTTTCTTGCCAATAGTCAGGAGAGGACTGTATTCCCTTGGCATAGGTACATACGAAGTGAGACTTGATGCGACCAACTTGGTGGACTTACATGAGAGAGGATTAATGATATCAATGTGTTATCAGAGACAACACGGGAACATTACAGGTGAGATTTTAGATACACTGCATGGAGAGGAACATGTATGAGTGTAAGATTGATTAAATATACTTCATGTACATCGATACAACACCGAGATCGTCTTTAGGTACAATATAACAAAACTAACCCTCTCTTCATAGTAGATTTCTAGTGGGACAGTGAGTAGCTTCACAATTATGTCGGGAGGTTTGGGATAGTGCATGCAGGTGAGGACAATATTTCATGGAACTAAGCTGGTGCCCAGCATCAATGCATCTTATTTCTTGGTAAAAGTTGTCCTAAAAGAGCTAGTGGGGATATCCAAGTTCAGATGTGGAGGTTCATCAAACATAGACGAGTTAGATCAGAATAACCCCACAAGTGATAAAGAAGTGCATGGTTGTGAGTTTGACGAAGATCTGATGCTTGTGGTGGTGAAGAGATTAATGGACGAGCTGCTGAGCAGTTTGAAGACAAGTGAGTGGTGGGAGTGGAGTGGATCATTGAGAATGGCTTGTGGGACTTGGGAGTATTTCTTTGTCAATTGTAATGCTATGGTACATGCTTCTATTTTACTCCCTCTGGATCAAAATATAAGATGTTTTGGCATTTTCTAGACAACACGTATCTAGACATGATTTAGTTTTTTTTTTTTGAAAAGGGATACCCAGCCTCTGCATCTAGACATGATTTAGTGTGTAGATTCATTTGCATCTTACACTAAAATATGTATAGGTACTTTTGTTTCGATACGGAGGGAATACTAATTTATCGTTGGAGTCACTAGCTGCTAATTGTTGGGGTGCACTTATGTTAAGTTCACTTGTTATTTATGTCACTATCTACTAATTGGCTGTCACATGTCCTGACATACCATATAGCATTCTTTTTTTTTTGTACAACATGTTGTACAACGAGGCTGAGTGTTCTAGCTGCAGAGCCATGATAACTTTGCTTGCTGGGTCCACAAACCAAAGAACAGACACCCAAAGTTTGGCAGTTAAACTTGATGTAAACCATATACTCTTTGCTTGCCAGATTATTGGCCATGCTTAAGTTTTTTTTTGAACTTTTGGATGCCCCAATAATTGGTTAGTATAGATACATTAAATAAAACTGAAACTGAAATAATAAAGGAGGGATCCAAGCCATTGGACTGAGGAGGAATCCAAACTGAAACTGCAATAATAAACTAAAACTGAAATTGAAAGCAATCAAACAGCTCAAAATACATTTAAGGGCTCCTTTGATTTGAAGGAAACATAGAGGGAATGTGCAGTGATAGGAAATTTTCCCTAGATGCTTACTATTCACTCATTTGATTCATAGGAGTGGTGCAATGGAAAACTAGAAGAAATTTTCCTACATATCTCACTTTCAAGGCAATACGTGAAGGAAAAACAAATTCACTCATACCTCATTCTTTCAATCCTATGCACAAGGAAAAAAGGAAAGTTTTGCACATGCCACAATTTCCTATTCCTAATCCTTTGATATTTCCAATCCTATGAATCAAAGAGGGCCTAAATAAAACTGAAATAATAAAAGAAAAAAAAATGCAGGTGAGAACTGATAGTACCAACTACCATGGAAATAGTTGCCCAGCATATCGGTTTATTGCTACATGTATAGCTACTGCACATTTTCATGATATGTTGATTCCAAAATATTTCATAAAAGGAAGAACCCAAGCCATTGGACTGAGGGTTCACTCGGTAAATTTTGTTCTATTCATATTTGTTTGCAAGATAACCAACCTTCTCTCGCTACAGTCAATATCAGAAGTTCATGAAAGTCAAATTATTACTATTAGGTAGAAAAAAGAACAGATGCCTAAAACAATAAAAGCTGTGATCTAACAGGTACCTCTGATTGAGTTTGAATATATGCATCAAGATCTTCACCGGCTTTATGAATTATCTTCAGAAGCATCAATGCATTATCAAAACGTAATTTCTTCTCCTTCCGCTGCTTTCGTGTGTTGGTATTTTTACCACTTTCTAATCCACACCCTTCCCTTTCCAAGGCAAACAGAGAATTGTAGATGAGTTTCTTGATCTTATCAAATCCATTGAGGTTATGGAATTGCCTCTGAGCCGCGAGGAGCAAAATAGATGCAGGGACAAGCTTCCCGTGCTTGATGTAATCCCAGAGCTCATCTACTATGTTATCCGTGTGAGTTGCAAGCAATCTAGTGGTGTCCAAAAAGATCTTCTGCATAAGTCACCAACAAGAGTACACTTTTAACTTGGAATGGTTACAGTATAGTACGTGATAATTATTGACATCGAACTTTATCAGCAAGAGAAGTCAACAAAGACTTGATTGTAGAGAAAGGACTCATTTCCCCTAAAACTAAAAAGAAATGGTTCCTTGTCATCAAGTATAGACAAAAATATAGAAGAAATTTAGACAGGAAAACTATCCACTCTAACAAGTTGAAGTATACAAAGTAACAAATTATCAGTTCTTAAAATCTGTTAGAATAGTGGATTTAAATATCTGACAACCTGAACTTATAACTGCTCTTATGTAACCAAAGTAGTAACTGATGGAAGGAGGGATTGAACACAAACCATCTCAGGTAGGCAAAGCAGATGTATGAGTTTGTAGATGTACTTGGTATTCCCCTTCCAATAGTTCTGGTCAGGTATAATATTGTCCTCCAGATACTTATGCTGGCAGGTGTTCTCAATGGCAACATGGAGCGGGAGGAGGCCCTCGATAATTCTCTCGCCTGAGGTTCGTAGATTGGCAAATGCACCATGGCGTAACAATAACTCAACCATGTCAGTGGAGAATGTATCAGCAGCTTGGTGGAGAGGGAAATACCCTAAGCAGGTGATGTAGTTGGGGTTGGCACGCAGACCACAGAGATTAGGATCCTTCCCCTCCAAAACTAACTCTGCGCAACGCAGGGCATTGTGTACAACAATCGTGTCGAAGGCTTGAGGCATGAAGACATAACCAGAAAGCATGCAACTTCTATGCTTTCGAAAGAGGTGAAGGAAGCACGGAACACTGTCTTCTTGGAGGGCCTTCGCCAAAGGGCCATATATCTCACCAAATTTTACTCGTGTCGCCTACATGAATCCATCATTTTAAGCAAGGTGAAGAGAGCAATCAGTTCACCTTTCCACTTAACAGAGCATAACAACAAAGTATCCTATAAAGATATCTCATGTTACTGAAATTAAAAAAAGTGCATTTTTCATCCCTTAACTATTGCCTGAATGGTATAAATCATCCAAAGCTGATTCATTCACTATCAATGTCGTGCAATTTTCAGCTCTCATAGTGGTTTCAGCCATTTAAAAGCAGTTCTAAGTGATGTCATGCTTGAATGTACATCACATTATCACCATATCTTTGGGATGTAGAAAAATCATGATAATTTATCGATTTATTGTAAAACCTGAATCTCTGAAAACATACAACATTAACAAAATGTAAATTTGGAGAAAGACAAACATATATTTGTTTCCTCAGTATTTTTTATCTCTTCTATCTATACTGAGCTCTTTGAAATGCTCGTTTCCGTCTATGGAAGCTCTCTTTCATAATTTTCTAGAACAACTTTTTTTTAACAATTCCTGATTTTTCTAG
Source organism: Alopecurus myosuroides (assembly GCA_028641055.1). Classification (NCBI taxonomy): domain Eukaryota; kingdom Viridiplantae; phylum Streptophyta; class Magnoliopsida; order Poales; family Poaceae; genus Alopecurus; species Alopecurus myosuroides. Next base: position 316,175,580 of record CM054061.1, read on the forward strand.
TACATTGCCATTTTTTTTTGATGATATTGCCAATTTATTTTAGGAAAATCAATTGTGTCGAAGACGCATGGCAGTGATGTGGCTGGTACTCTCCATGTCATCTACAACAGCTGATGAAAACTCACCATTGCACCATATTGATAGTTGATGGACACACTTCGGGTGGTTTTAAGAGCGCAGGACAAAAGCTACACTCATTTAATAACTGACAGGTGACAAAGGGACACATTTTTCTTCAAATTATAACTTTGCAACATGCAGGATAACTAACAAAAATTATTGCAGGAGGAACACGAAGAACATAGTTAGATGCCAGATGATATGTCAATTTGAAACAAAAAAAAGGTGTAACAAACCTGAGGGGTGTGGTCCAGATCAATTACACTGGTGCTTCTGACTTCAGCAAGGAATTTCACAATTTGACGCGAGTACTAAAAAGAGAGGAATTTTAAATCAAGAACCACTACCAGAAAGTGCAATATGGAGAGGGAGGGAAATGGGATACATTTCATATCAGGGGGCCAAGTTACTTTACCTGGACAATGTATTGATGGTTGCACGTTAAGGCTTTAATTGAGGGATGAGGAGGTGGGTTGGGAGGGTTCCATGGATCATACTTATCCTTGGGCGATCCCTCAGTGGTACCTTTACTTGTATCTTCATGAGAAAGAGCTTCCACATCCTCAGTTCTGTGGACTGTTTGCGGTGGCATTGGCTGACAAAAAAAGTGAAGCATAGCGTTAAATTACTATGTCAATCCAATTAGAAGGATGCCAAATCTTAGAGTGTTACGGCTAGACGATATGAAAGAATGCGGAATGCTTGAATCATAATTAGCAGGGCGGTTGGGACCTAATCATGATTCAGTGGGATGCTTCTGTAATTCTGCATCGGACAAGTTGGGGTCTGCTGCCCCTTCTTCAAAGGTGTTAATTACCCTAAGGTGCTGGTTGATTCGGATACGAAGCAACAAAAGAAATTGATGCCAGTGCAACAATAGAGCGTCCCTATATTGACGATAGGGTCTGCTCTAGAATGCTAGAACCCTTAAGCAACTGGCAAGGCAAACAGCTGAAGGGATCTTAATCATCTGTAGTTACTTTGAATTCATTTTGGGCTTTTGGTTTAGCATTCCTGCAAAATGTGGGAACTTCTTTTCCGTGTGTTTTCTAACTGGATCTTGTTGATCATACTTATGCAGTGTCTATGCAAAACATCTTCATCAACGGGCTATGCAAAGCTTTCTGGAAAAAAAACCGCTTGTGTTATTTTAGAACATGAAAAGTTGAGCCCATGATGTGGTAGGACGAAACAAAGAGAGAAGGAATTAACCTGAAGCCCAAACATGGACGGAGATATTGGCAAGGTACACATTGGCCTAACTAGAGGCTACAACTCCGACCTGCAAGCACCAAGTCTCAGTTTCAGTCAGATGTTTACTCAAATCCGAGAGATGCAAAGAAGAACCACTGGTTCCAGCACCCAAATCCAAGAGATCTGCAAAGAAGAACAACTGATTCCATCACCCAAGCATTGACACTTTGACAGTGGCTACCAGGTACCCTGTATAAAAATGAACAGAGATAAAGACCACAACTTGGTACATGTTAGAGATGTTTTTCCTTCTCCTCGTCACTGCCAAAAAGTTGGATTGGATTAATTAGAATAACCGGAGCGGGAGTTGATGGAGTGGGTTCGTTAGAAAAGTTGAACAACCACTATCTCCGGCGGCGAAGTCGAGCGGTTCTGCCGGTAGGGCTCGGAAGGTAGGCGCCGCGGATCTAGGGTTTCGAAAAGAACCGCGATACGGAGAGAGAGAGAGAGAGGTGTCCGGGATCCGGAAGCCGACGAGGAGGCGGGTTGATCAGGCGAAGCGAACGAACCTGGGGAGAACAGCTGCCGGAAGGGGAACCGCTACGTATCGTTTTTTTTTAGGGAATCCGCTATGTATCGCTTGACGCGAGCGAACTCCCTCACGTCTGTGCTCCACATGGGCTTGGGCCACCGAGAACGCATGCACGGGTCACGTCTTCTTGCAAGCCACGCTTGGAAGAAAAATACTGTATTAATCAAGCTTCTAGCGGATCCAAAAAGAAAAAAGCTTCCAGCGCATAACGCGCGTATTTCCATTTTAATCTTCAGATATTTTTCATACGTTTGTTTCCGTTGCTCTCTATTTTGGATTTTTTTTAAAATATAAATTGTAAACGCACGATGAACATTTTCGTAGGATACAAGATAAATTAAAAATAGTTTTTGACAGATAAGTTTGTCCCCTATATATTGCTTTCAGCGATTCCTACCATGGCGTCGCTCACCTTGGGCTGGCGGCGTTCGCGCTTCACATGAGTACATGACTCGCTCCTTGCACACTATATGTACTCGAGATGTATATGCCAACCTTTGTGTGTTCCGTTTAGTTTGTGCCCTTTCTAAAAAAACTTGGCTTCCAACGGTACATAGCGTAGAAAACAAAACATACCATCTTGACAAAAAAAAAATCGTATGAAATATTAAAATTATTCTGAGACCAAATAACTAATATTCCATAAATTAAATCATTATATAGGCTCAATGTGATATAACAGTTTTCCGGATCACAATTTATAGCTAACGATTTCGTTTTACAAAATTGTACCAGTAGCTCAACGAAATTGTTCTAACGTGTCAAAAAAATCATTTGTACAGAAAAACATATAATAAAACATGTTCCATGGTCTCTATAAATGTTTGTGTACATAAAATCTTATTCGTATAATTTCATAGAAAATTCGCATGAAGTTAAAAGTTTGTTTCACGAGTGTCGTGGTGTGAATCACGGCAGCACCAGAAGGTGTTCCTAATGGTGTTTAAAGAGCATGATAGGCTAGCAGACGATGGCGTTGGCGTGGGATTAGGTAGCAAGCGTGTAGACACACGATGTACCCAGGTTTAGGGCCCTCACGTCGAGGTAAAACCGCTACTCCTGTTTATCTCTCTTTGTTATCGATGCACAAGTTACAAGGTTGCTCTATGAGCTCTGTTCGAGTGTGTAGAGGTATGAGGAAGAAGAGAATGTCCCCCTGCTATCAAGGCTGGGCTAGTCCTTTTGTACTGTCGGACTGGCCAGCTTACAAGTGGGGTCCGGCTGGTGCAAGACCAGCCGGAGAGATTCTGGGACAAACGCCCTTCATCCATTGGCCTCCAAGCCCGGTTGGTGCCGTACTGCGCACCGTACGATGGGCAGAGCCCTGACCATCTCTGCGTACCGGCAGCACTGTCCGGTTGCCCATGCCATCGTACCCGGTCCGTACGCGGTGTACCGTGAGCCCATGCGGGCGGTACGGCGGTCGTAGGGCGGTACCGGATTGCTTCATATTGAAATGTGGCTCGCCGTACGCGGGTACGGCGAACCCATCCTTGAGTACCCCGATGAGCCGGGGAGTAGGTGTAATATCGGAGTAGAGTAGCATTGTGGCCCGCGTAGGCCTAGGAGTTGGCGTGCATAGCCAGGCCTCCCCTCCTGTCTTTGACTTTTGGACCACCCGGGCGGGCCTTCCATCCGGCTGACCATCCGGTAACCAGTCGAGGGCTCCTTCCGGCTGGTAGAAGAGGCACCCGGGGCGTGTTAGCACAGTACCCCGGACGTACATGAGAAGGACTTAGCCGTTGGCTATTTCATTCCGGTTCCTTGAGGCACCTGGGGATCACCCCCCCCCCCCCCCCCGACACTAGCCCCCAAACAGGTGGAGTTAAGGAGTCGGCGCGCCGGGTGCGAAGCTCCCATCTGTTCCCTTGGTCCTTGCCGGCTCCATCAGCCGGCGAGGCGCCCGATGCCTCGGTCTCTCCACGAGGTCGGCTGATGGTGATGTCATGATTCGCCCGGGTGACGTCGATGATGACGCATGCTGTCACGTGGGCCTGCGACCGTAGTCAAGTCGATTTCGTCGCTTCGTTTCTCGCCTTGGGATCCTTTGTGGCCTGGAAAGCCGTTATAGATCGTTTGCGGCGCACTACCCGCAACCCCTCCTTTCTCGCGCCACGTGGGAGGGATCGTGGGGAGCGGTTTCGCCACGCGTCGCGCATCCGACGGCCCCCGGCCGCTATAAGTAGGGGCGGAAGACCCTCCCTTGGTCCTCTCCGCCATTCTCCTCGCACGAACGTCCCTTGACTCTTCTTCTTCTCGAGCCCTTTCCACTGCTCGCCACACCTCCAGCGCGAGCCCACCTTCACCTGCTTCTGCGCCCTCCCCGTCGAAGGACCATGGTTCGTTCGAGGAGGGCTATGGCCTCCGCCGATGACACGCCGAAGAAGGGCTCCTGGGCAGGCTCCTGCGTGACGCGGGGGGATCTTCGCTACTACCGAGGCATGGGCTTCTTTGGCCCGGCCTCGACGGTGGCCGTGACCAGCTGCATCCGCTCCCTAGACACCGAGATCGACGAAGGGCTGCGGGCTCCGCCGGAGTTCGAGGTTTCACCACAGCCGCAGCCCAACGAGCGCGTCTTCTTCCTCTCCCACCTGGACCACGGCCTCGTGCCCCAGGTGAGTTTCTTCATCTCCTCCTTCCTCACCTACTTAGGGCTCCAGATCCACCATCTGGGGCCGAACGCGATGACGTATTTGGCCACCTGGCCCAGCCTCGACCTGTTCGTCTGGATGTTCTTCCTCAAAGGAGGAACCGAGGTGGCGCAAGGGTCGTTGGTGAAGTGCGTATGGGCCATCATCGTGGCCCGGCACGGCACCCATCTGCTCCGGCTGGTCTTGGTGGAGTCGGCGCGGATGTGGTAGCAGACGCACTTCTACGTCGAGGATCTGCAAGGCGGAGACCGCATCGGTCTCTACCCCTTCGTCAACCGGCTGCCGGGTTCCAAGAACAACTCGACGGACCGCATCCGGGGCAACACGCGGGAGTGCGACGACATGATCGTCCGGGTCCGGGAACTGGTCAACAACGACCTGACCATTCAGGACCTGATGTTGGCGTGGATGGTGCCCCGGCTGATGCCGCTCCGCCATCGGTCGCACAAGATGTGCTTCACCTCCGGGGTGAACAACCCCAACCGGTTGGCCCATACGGACGCCGACTAGGCGTCGTTGAAGAGCCAGATGCGCGCCCTGGCGCCCAAGGAGGTGGTGATGGAGCTCTGGCAGTTCGGACTGCCGCCGTACAACCGCCAACAACGCCCTCCCCAGGTAAACGCTTTATTCGTCCCGGTTGGTTTTCTTGCTTGTCTTCTTTCGACTAGTCCTTGACGCTTCATGGTCGATGTAGCTCTTCGCGACCCAGGCGGTGGAAGATGGGACCAACGGCCCGCAATTTCTCGATGACCTACCGCCGCTTCCGCCTCCCACGCAACCGATCGTAGGCGATGCGGAAGGGGTGGAGGACCACCCGGCACCGGCTCGCTATGGTAAGCACCCCGGCCGGGATGATGAGGTCATAGATGTCAACGACGAATCTGATGTCGATTCGCCGGCTTCTTCGCCAGCTTCGACCAAGCGGCGCCGGGCTTCCGGCTCGAGGAGCCGACCGGCCGCGGATGAGGAGCTGGCTTGGCCTTGATCATTTGCTTGGCCTTGAATAGTAACTTGAGGGCTTGGTTCATCTTGTTGGGTAGCTTGTGTATCAATGGGTGTAGTCAATGGCTCCACTTGAGTAGAGCATAGTCCTTCTCCCTCCGTCATTCGGTAACCCTCAATGGGAATATTTCACCATCCCCATTCTTCTTATGACGATGGGAGGAATCGCATCTCCTACAACACCATGATCTATACGGCCCCCTTGGGACTCATTATCCAAATCAAACACCACATCTATAGCTTCTTCAACTTGTCCGGTGGACTTGTTTTAGACTCTATAAGCGTGAGCGTTTGTGGCATAACCAACAAAGATACCCTGATATGATTTGGTCTCGAATTTTGACAAGCGTTTACCTCTCTTACGAATGAAGCATTTGCACCCAGAGACCTTGAAGTATGATACATCCGGCTTCTTGCCCGTGATAATCTCATAAGGAGTCTTGTTCAAGTTCTTGCGAAGATATAATCGATTGCTAGCATGACAAGCGGTGGAGATAGCCTCGGCCCAAAAATTATAAGGAGAAGAGAACTCCGCAATCGTGGTCCTTGCCGCATCCATTAGTGTCCGGTTCTTCCTCTTCACCACACCATTTTATTGAGGGGTATAGGGAGTGGAATATTGATGATCAATCCCGTCTTCGCTAATAAATCCCTCCACGGTGTAGTTCTTGAATTCGGAGCCATTATCACTTCGGATAGCCATGATGCTTGTATTATGTTGGCGCTCCACCAAAGTGATGAACTCAATGACTCTCTTTTGAGTCTCACTCTTCCTCTTGAAGAAATACACCCAACAATATCTTGAATAGTCATCCACGACCACCAAGCAATACTTCTTGCCTCCAAGACTATCATAAGAGAGTGGACCAAAAAGGTCCAAATGAATAAGCTCAAGGATCCTTGAAGTGGTGATGGTGGTCTTGGTGGGGTGAGATTCCCCATGTTGCCTTCCAAGCACGCAAGAGCTACACACACGATTTTTGGCAAACTTAGCATTCGTTAGTCCTAGAACATGACGGCCACTTTGAAGGTCATGCAACATCCTCACATCGGTGTGGGCTAACCGGCGATGCCATAGCCACCCCACATCAATTTAGCCATTAGGCATGTCGCGGCACACGTGTCTCCTTTAGATAAATCCACTACATACATGTCGTTCTTGACATGACCAACAAAATCTACTTTAAGAGTCGTCTCCCAAGTGACAATCACATTCTCTTTATTAAAGAACGAGGTAAAACCACAATTTGCAAGTTGAAGGACCGACATGAGATTATAACCAATGGGACTCGACAAGGAGAAATTCTCAATTGATAAATCATTTGAGATAGCTACCTTGCCTCGCCCCAATACCTTTAGTTTTGAGTTATCACCAATAGTGACGCAATTGAGATGAGGTGAAGGAGGATTAAGATCACTCACTGCGTCCTTGCTTCCGGTCATATGTTGGGATGCATTGGTCCCGGTTTTTGCGGCCGGGGCAGCGATATCGCCCCAGGGGCATTAGTCCTGGTTGTTTAGGGGGCATTCGTCCCGGTTCCTGCCAGAACCGGGACTAATGCCTCGCCACATTCCACGTGGCACGCGCAAGGGCATTGGTCCTAGTTCTTGCCAAGAACCGGGACGAATGCCCCCCTTGCCTACATATACTGCATCCCAGTCCCCCTTCCCTCTGTTTTTTTTTGCTGGGAGGAGTGAGAGATGTGGGTGCTACTGTGTATTCTTTTACTATGCACTCGAGGTGTTCGACGAAATACGCGAGCCACACTTAAGTTCACATATAATAGTATCTTCGATCGAGGTTTGCAAATTTGTTCTTTTCATCTTTAAGTGATACAAAAAAAATTATATTTGTCGATGTACTATGGTCATTTCGCTATTGAAGATGTTATTGTAATGTTTTTTTGATAAACTTAATTATACGATGCAGATGGATGCACGGCAGCGATGGATGTACGGTGACCGATGCACTTCCAAGTATAGGGCAGGCCTGGATGAATTTCTCGGTGTAGCTCAAACTCAAAAAGAGAATGGCTTTATGTGTTGCTCATGTGTTGACTGTCGGAACGTCAGGGAGCACTCTTACTTGAGAGTCCTTCACGACCACCTGCTTTAGAGAGGTTTCATGCCCAGCTATAATTGTTGGACCAAGCATGGAGAAAGAGGGGTTGTGATGGATGTAACACCCGGGGTTTTCCCCGGTTAGAAATTGATTGTTCTTTTTCTTTTTGGCATCCTCATCTCATCATGCATTTAAAAATTGCAAACTAATTTAACAAAACTAATTTAAATTCATCAAATCCTATTTTCTAAATTTCTCTAAGTTTTGTTTGATGCAAAAATCTGTTTTTTTAACATTGGCAAAAAACAATTCTTATAACCAATAACAACAACCCAGAAAAAAAAATGTTATAAGAGGGAGAGAGAGCAGCCCAGCCATCCAAGCCCAAAGAGCAGACCGAAACCAGCCCATCCCACCACACCACCGAAGCCCACCTCCTCTCTTTCTTCTCCGTACAGGTCGTCACGCAGGAGGCGTGAACCTCCTGTAGCTGTCCACCTCCACCACCGATCCCCACCTGCTCCCCTCTCCCTTTTAACCTGCCTTGGATCCGCCCCAAAAACCCTAGGCCTCCCCCTCCTCCCTCTCCTACAGCCGCCATCCACCTCAACTCCACCTCCCTGCGTCTCTGCTTTTCTACAGAGAGCACGCCTAAACTGCTACTCCGGCTCCTTACCTGGTGGCGCCCCGGTGAACCTCTCTGCACCAAGCTAACCTCCGGAACGGAACCGCCTAGCCACCTGCGTCCTCTACGCGGAAGACCAGGAGCCGAGGCTGGCCAGGTCGTCCCCGCCATGGCCGTCTTTCTCCTCCGTCCATGAGCACGTTGGCGTCAAGATCGTCACCGATTCGTCCTCCTCGACCACGAGCGGACGAGCCACGTCGACGAGCCGGTGAGCCTCCCGTCCGCTGGACAACCATCTTTCCTTCCCCCTCTTGCTCTGGGTGATTTGCCTTCGAGCAGCACCATTCTTCTCTGCGTCAGGTCGCCCCCGATCTTTGTTCAGTGTCTCATCCCGTGCAGTACCAGGTTTCTTCAGTTTGGTCAGTTAACATCGCAGAGTCACAGTTAATCTTCTGTCCGCACCGTATCCAATCACCAACCGCAGCTCACCCCAGTGGCTAAGGCCCTGCTCTGCTTCGCTGGGAGTCCCAGGTTCGAATCCCCCTGGAAGCAAAAGCCCACCCTTTTTTGTGAATTTCAGCGCGGGTCTGGGTCCACCAGTCATAGGACTCCGATGCCCGTCAGCGCCGCACTGGCCTGGGCCCCCTTCGTCAGCCTCTCTGGCTAGCCCGCTGGTTGGTGGAATTCTCCCAGATCCAGATCTGGATCTGGGATTCTCGCACCGAGCCCCCTGGCCTTCCTGTTTTCGCATCGGAGCCCTCCCACTCTCTGTTTCCGTCACAAACACGTCTCTGTATTTTGCAAATAAATCCTAAACATTCAAATGTCCATAACAAATTCATTTAAACTCCAATTTTGAAAAGTAAAATGTATTCCATTCCAAATTTCCTGTACTTTTCAAATATGCAATTTGTTCACTGTTTTTCCTAATTAAAATTGGAGTAATAATTCAATACTTTAATTACACCTTTTAAATTGCAAAATTCATAACTTGGGCAATTAAAATCCAATTCCAACATGTAAAATATGGTTTCCATGCAAAATTGAACAAGCTTTCCAAATATAAACTTTGTTTTCTGTTTTGAATAATTTAAATTGCTGAAAACAACTATTTCTTATTTAGTGCATTTAAATTGCCAATTTAATAACTTGCTCATCTAAAATCCAAATTCAACAAATGAAATATGTATTCCATCTAAAATTTTGTGTTCTTTCCAAATATATTTTTTTTATCTATTTTGAACATTTAAAATTGGTGAAAACAACAAATGTTTGTTTAAATCATTTAAAATGCCAAAGTTCATAACTTAATAAATAAAAATTCCAAACTTGGTAAACAACATATCAAACTGAAGCTATTGTTGTTTTCTTATTGTTTTCATCATCCATGCATCATTCTAATCAACTTTCACATGATGGTTATTTGTAGATCATTTAATTCAACATTAATTCATGGGCTTTTCCATATGCAATCCAAATTGCATATGGGCCCATTTAAATATGTTTACCATGTCAACTGGTTTACTTTGATGCATCAATTAATTGTCATGCATATAAAATAGGATCATGTTGGATCTTTTGCCGTAAAAATAATTGTTGCATCTGGTGTTTGTTCTAGTTCGTTGCTTCTTCGCGGATAGGACGTTGAGATGATGTGAGAAACGACAAGTTCTGCGGATGTACCTCCACTTGGTGGATCCCAGGCAAGTATACTCACTTGCTACCTATGACTGCCTTTCATCACTTGTTACCGATTCTTTCTGTTGTCTTTATTCTAGCCTTATGATTTGATGCTTGTGTCTCGATCCTATCATATGTTTACCTTGCAGCCATGATATAGCCTTCCTTCCACTTCCTATTAACTGTTGTTTGTTTACCTTGTTGGCCCTCGTGTCGTAGTTGCATGCTTAGTGTTGTTTGCGCTCAAGTCTTGTTGTCCGTCTTATCACCTGTTTAGTTTGATAGTTGGGTTTCAACTTAATCAACAACATGTTAATGTTTTGGGTAATAATAATTTGATCATAAGGCACCGGCAGGAGGCCCGGCGTGGTTTTGAGGCCTACTAGTGTCGACCTTAATTAGGAAAAGGGTCTTGTCCTCCGATCCATGATGAGCGCACTATCCGCATGTGGGAAGCGAGTATGGGCGCCCCCCGCAACTTTGGTTCGATTCGCATCTCGTCCAAATCGCCTCATTAAGTTCGGGTTTTCCATTTGCCGCATGCATATGCAGGTGCGAACCCTTGGCGCTAGGGTGGAACTTTTGTAGTCGGCATTTAGGGAGACACGTTCTTAGAGTGCTATGAGGGTCCCCTTTTCTTCGTGGGGCTTGATTAGCCGTGCGCTCAATTGCACGGGGTTCTTTGGGCTTGATGCGAAGAAGAGTTGGGTTGTGTTGAGTGCCTCGCTTGGTGGAAGTGCATTTCCATCTGGCGGGTCATTCTTACGTGTACGGCCAAATTGGTGCATCCCTGCAGGGTTAAATCTTCTCGAGAAGCCGTGTTGTCCGCGGTTATGGATGACTTGGTGAAAGTGCTGGCTAACAAGTACTCAGACAACTTACACTTAACGATGATAACTTGACTAGTAATATAGATTACCTCCACCGTAAAAATGAATGTCACCTTAATCAAACGTGTGAGTTTCCTTGGGTTGCTTCCTTAGTAGGGGGTAACATTGGATGTGATGGGGGGATACTAACCCGGTATGCCAGGCTCCGGGAAGTAACCCGGCCCAAAGGATGGTGTGCAGGATCCGATTAATGATAAAGATGTTTGTGGAGGCCCAAGTTCGTGGGCCTAGTGATCCGGATTAGGGATGTTGTAAAGGAAAGTTAGAGTTAGCACGCCGTGTCAGGGTAGGACCCGGGTGTGCCTTGTAGAAAAAGCTAGGGGGTACGGGTGTTATATAAACCGACCCCCGGGTATAGTTTGAGATCTAGAGATTTGAGAACCTTAGCAATATCGAGTGGTATCGAGTATCCAGTGTAAACCCTAATCGAGTTATTGTATCGAGAATAGAGATCCGGCGACTTCGATTGCCGGCTGTCATATCAAGTTGTATCATGTCTTCCTTTGAGCTAAACCCTCTCCCGAACGCCTGTGTCGACTTGCCCCAAGATCAGTTACCCCTGGTAACATCTGCCGTGATTATCCCACGACAGTTGGCGCCCACCGTGGGGCCTGCGTCCAAAGGCGTCTACATCACGGGAGAAGCTCGGAAGGGCATGGAGGATCTTGTCATTGGCGAAATCTACATCGACCACGAAGAAGAAAAGTTGGTGGACGATCCCAGCTGGGGGCCAGAACCGGATCACCTCGAGTCCGGATTTATATTGACGGTCGGCCGGATCAATATCTTCGTCGACACGGTACGAACGACTAACTTAAAAGGACAATATCATGTGCATACTACAGGAACTTCTAGCAGGAACAAAGAGACATCAAAGCAGGCGGCAAATCCGGTTTCATCGGCCGCGCCGGGATACCTTAGATGGGCAGAACAAGAGATAACGTGGAGTAGAAGAGATCATCCGGAAAAGGTGGAGCGTCCAGGAGTCTTGGCGTTGGTGGTCGCTCCACAGGTTAATGGTTACGAGCTGAAGAAGGTCCTGATGGACGGTGGAAGTAGCATCAACATCCTTTACTGGGAGACCTTCTTACGGATGAGTCTCAAAGAGTCCCAGCTGCAGAAAAGTTCAACAATCTTTCACGGGATCGTACCGGGTCACTCGGCGAGCCCCGAGGGAAGGATCACCTTGGAAGTTGCTTTTGGGGAATCGACGGATAATTATCGAGTGGAGTGGCTCACGTTCGAGGTGGCCAAGTTGCGCAGTCCTTACCACGCGCTGTTGGGGAGACCGGCTTACGCCCAATTCATGGCTAGGCCGTGCTACGTGTATTTGCAGCTGAAAATCCCGGGTCCTAAACGGACCATCACTATACATGGGAACCGGGATATAGCGGCCGAGTGTGACGAAGGAGATTCAGTTATGGCCGAGCAGGCATGCCGGAAGGAAGAACTCGAATATTACCGATCTCAAGTAAACCCGGACGATAGAACAGCCTTGAAAAAGCCGAATACTGAGGATGAGAGAGCAAAATTCAAGGCAGCACAAGACACCAAGAAGATAGATTTTGTCGAAGGGGACTCTATTAAGCAGTTTACCATAGGGTCTAACCTGGGAAAAGAGCAGGAGGGAGCGCTCGTGGAGTTCATTCGCTCGAATGCAGATGTGTTTGCCTGGACACCCAGCGACATGCCGGGTATTCCTACAGAATTGGCTGAGCACAGTTTGCATGTGGATCCCAAGTCTAGGCCCGTGAAACAAGGTTTGAGGAAAATGAATGAGGAAAGAAGGAAAGCTATAGGCGAAGAAATCGCTCGGCTACTGGCAGCCGGCTTTATCATGGAAGTATTTCACCCGGATTGGTTGGCTAACCCGGTTCTGGTGATGAAAAAGACCAACGAGTGGAGGATGTGCATTGACTTCACTAGTCTTAACAAGCATTGCCCAAAGGATCCGTTTGCGCTCCCAAGGATAGATCAGATTATAGACGCAGTAGCTGGAAGAGATCTGTTATGCTTCCTGGATGCATATTCCGGGTATCATCAGATTAAGCTCAAAAGGGAGGATTGGGAGAAAACATCATTCATAACCCCATTTGGGGCCTTTTGTTATAAAACTATGACATTTGGGCTGAAGAACGCTGGCGCAACTTACCAACGGTGTATTCAAAAGTGCTTCGAGGACCAAATCGGACGTAACGTCCATGCTTATGTGGATGACGTGGTCATCAAGACCAGGAAGGCGGAGACATTTATCGATGATCTAAAGGAGACATTCAAAAACCTGAGGAGGTACCAGATGAAACTTAATCCAACGAAGTGCGTGTTCGGAGTTCCGGCTGGGAAATTACTCGGCTTCATAGTTTCCGAGAGAGGAATTGAGGCAAATCCAGATAAAATCAAGGCAATCCAGAGCTTGAAAAAGCCGGAGAACTTGAAGCATGTTCAAAAGCTCACGGGCTGTGTAGCAGCCTTGAGTCGGTTCATATCTAGACTCGGAGAAAAAGCAATACCCTTGTATCGGCTCTTGCGAAAATCGGATAAATTCGTATGGGACGAAGAGGCAGATGAAGCGTTTGAAGCACTAAAGAAGCAATTATCTGAAGCACCAGTACTAGCGGCGCCGGGTCCTAAAGAGCCTATGTTGCTATACGTGGCAGCTGGCCCCCGAGCCGTTAGCGCAGTGGTTGTCGTGGAACGCAAAGAGGACGGGAAAGGTTACCCGGTTCAGAGGCCGGTTTATTACGTCAGTGAAGTATTATCAGAAGCAAAGCAGCGCTATCCACATTGGCAAAAGTTGGTGTTCGGAGTCTTCATGGCCAGCAGGAAGTTGAAGCCGTATTTCCAAGAACATCCTATAACGGTGGTCAGCTCAATACCAATGTCGGATATTATCAGAAACTCGGACGCGACGGGAAGAATAGCCAAGTGGGCAATAGAGATGGGGGATTATCACATAAACTACGAACCCAGGTCAGCAATCAAGTCCCAAGCTTTAATTGATTTCGTTAACGACTGGACGCATACAGGTATGGCCACCACAGTTCCAAAATCCGAGTCATGGACCATGCACTTCGATGGGTCAAAGCAATATGAGGGATCAGGAGCTGGAGTAGTGCTGACATCGCCCAAGGGAGACAAATTGAGTTACGTACTGCAAATTCACTTTGATTGCTCAAACAACGTGGCCGAGTATGAGGCCCTGTTGCATGGTTTAAAGGTGGCCAAGGAAATGAACATTAAAAGAATACGATGCTTCGGAGATTCGGATCTTGTGGTACAACAGGTATCGGGAACTTGGGACAGAAAGGATGCAACTATGGCAGCATACCGCAGGGAAGTCGACCGGGTTGCCGGGTGCTTTTCCGGGTATGAGGTGGAGCACATAGACAGAAGAAAAAACGAGGCAGCAGACGCACTCGCCAGACTCGGCTCGCGTAGGGAGCCGGTTCCACCTAATGTGTTCTTGGACGAGTTGTGGCGACCATCAGTTAAAACCGAGTCTGAGGAAGAACTGGCAAATCAAGACCCGGATTTGGAGTACGTGGCCACAGTACACGCCATCCCCGAGTGGACAGAGCCATACCTGGCCTACTTATCGCGGGGCGAGTTACCAGAACAGGAGGTATTAGCAAGACAAATCCTGAGGCGAGCAAAGGGGTATTCTATCATCAACGGAGAATTATACAAGAGAAGCGCAACAGGAGTCTTCTTGCGCTGCGTAGCGCCAGAAGAAGGCCGACAGATTCTCAAGGAAATACACGAAGGCGACTGTGGGCATCATGCATCTACAAGGTCTCTGGTGGCTAAAGCTTATCGACACGGATTTTTCTGGCTTACGGCTCTATCGGATGCAGAACGTTTGGTAGCAAGATGTGATGGATGTCAAAGGTACGCTCGCCAAATACACGTACCGGCTATGGAATTACGGACCATCCCATTAACTTGGCCGTTCGCCGTTTGGGGTATGGACATGGTTGGTCCCTTCCATATGTCACCATGCAAGAAGACGCATCTTTTGGTGGCTATTGACAAGTTTACCAAGTGGGTTGAGGTTATGCCAGTTACTAATTGCGAAGCGGCTACAGCAGTCAAGTTCCTGAAAAGGATTATCTACCGGTTTGGGTATCCCCACAGCATAATCACCGACAACGGAACTAACATGTCTCTTGGCGAGATGGAGAAATTCTGTGGCAACAATGGAATCCGGCTTGATGTTGCATCAGTGGCTCATCCGCAGGCCAATGGACAAGTGGAGAGGGCAAACCAAGAATTGCTTCGCGGATTAAAACCACGATTGCGAGTCCCCTGTATCAGGGCAGCTGGTGCATGGGTCGAAGAACTTCCTTCTGTGGTTTGGGGTATCAACACTACACCTAACAGATCCACTCAGATGACACCCTTCTTCATGGTCTATGGGGCGGAAGCAGTGTTACCAAGTGATATTATTCACGATTCGCCCAGAGTATCAGCTTACGTCGAAGTGGAGAACGAAAAAACCCGGCAGGACGCCGTAGATATGTTAGAAGAACAAAGAGAACAAGCTCTGGAAAGATCAGCCATATATCAGCAAGATCTACGGAGGTATCATAGCCGGCGTGTGAAGACCCGGGTATTCCAGGAAGGAGACTTGGTTCTGCGTCTGGTACAGTCAAACGAAGGAAAACACAAATTATCACCACCATGGGAAGGACCATTTATCGTAAGCCGGAGCCTACATAACGGATCATATTATTTGATAGATGCAAGGGAAGAGTCGGCTACAGTCAATGACACCGCACACACCACTTCATCTATGCAAGAAAGAGATAGACCATGGAACGTGGCTCAGCTGCGTCCGTATTATACTTAGTAAAGACTATATTGGAAAGTGGAATTGCACGATGTAATAGGCAGCAGGTTTTCTGACGTACTCTTTTCCTATCCAGGGCACCTTTGGGGACTGGACGGGTTTTTAATGAGGCGGCTTGCTGACCTACATTTTTCATATCAAGTAAAGAGATGGTTATCAAGAAAAGAGATAGTTCTTATCAGTTTTTCATATCAAGTAAAGAGATGGTTATCAAGAAAAGAGATGGTTGTTATCAGGTTATGTATTCTCAGTACGATGCGTATATCTAGGTCTTGGGGGCTGATCGCTTAAATAGCACAGTTACAAACTCAAAGACCCGGCCACGATGCCTATGAGTTATAAGGGCCGATTACTCGCAAACGAGTACGGCTACAATCTTATAACCGGACAAAGAAGTCCAAATTTCTTGGCTACTCTTACTTAAGCTCGATGTGACTCGCATTAAAGTGGCATGATTTGTTCGCTTACGATGGCAGTTAGTCATGAAACCCGACGGGGATTGGCTGGCTACGTCTTCGTATTGATGTAACAACATGGTATCCACGCGAAAGCCGGCTTACAGTACAAGACAGTCAAAAGGGTCATCTAAACCACAAGTTATGCAGAGTATAAGGCTGAATAGCTGGAAACTCAATGACTATTAAGCATAACTTCAAATCCGATGTGAAACAACTCATGGATCTTTGTGAAAATAGCAATAAGTACTTTGTTGCCTTTTCAAGATCAAGTGTCCTAGGCTCGGCAATCCGGGCCCGGTAGCTTGAAGTCTTGAAAAGAACTGGCTTACTTGTATAAGTTGCAAAAATCCAAATATCCGAGTCTTGGGGGCTTGGGGACTTCGAAGCAAAATCCGCTTGTCAGTACCCATGAGACCCGGAAATTGAGTTTTCACAAAAGGAGCAATAAATAAAACCAGATATCGAGAATAGATGAGCTTAAACTTACAAAGGTTGGAACAGGCATCGAGTATATCAAGGCCTTAGTGTGCATTACAAAATACTGGTGAAAAAATATCAAAGGTGCACAGGCGCACCACCTAAAAAATGATTGTTTCAAAAAGTATGTCGACCGACTGACGCTTAAGAAGAGGCATCGGAAACCATATATCACTCGGCGCTCATCTTGGCCTTACCCTATCCATCATTGGTGGCAGCAGCAACACCCGGATCGGCGGCGCCAGCTCCCGCAGGAGGCGGAACGACTGATGTTGAGGCAGCAGGAGCAGAGCCGGCTTCAGCTTGTTTCTTGGCAGCCTCCGCCCTTATCGCAGCAGCTTCCTCCTTCCACCGAGCCATCATGTCATATGGTTCGGGAAGATCTGACTTAATTGCCACACCAGCAGCATCATAAGCAGGGACAAGAGTATTGACGTCCAGTTCATCAGCGATCACGCTAGCCGGGTAACGGACCTCCTTCTGCACAGCCTGAAAATCCTCCCGCGAGAATTTTGAACCATCAAGCTTGAATTCGGGGAAGCCGCCCATGAGCTTTGCCAGATCGAGCTTGGGGAAGTAAGCCTTGGCGAGTGATAGCCCCCGGGTCATTCCAACCCGGCAGGACGAGCGCTTCCAGTGCCAAATCCACTCAGGAATCGTGGAAAAGGCGTCCAGCATCCTCTTCAGGTCAACATGTCCTCTACCTGGCCACCGTAACTCTTCCAAAATCCACCTGGTTCCGGCACACAGCTGCCGGATAACATTCTTCATGGTCTTCAGCTTGGCAATATCATCCTCATCCGGCATGGTTTCATCCGGGCCTGGAGTAAAATGAATATATCAGCTAAGCATTTTTTGCTGTTGGTCAAAAGGATAAACTCGGAGAAGGAAGCATACCAAGCAAAGAACGATAGGTATCAGAAATTTCGACAGAAAGGCTTGTCAGGTCGTCTTCGGCTCGGTGAGCCCTTCTTCGGTACTTCTTCATTAATTGCCTATTCCTTCTAGCTTCAGTCTCGGCCGCTTCGCGTAAAGATATTTCTTTTTCAATGAGCTTGGTGGCGTTTGCAAGTTTCTCCTCATATTGAGTCACGAAAGACTGCATGGATGTTAAAAAGTGTTAGTCGGATAGAAGAGCACGGTTATCAGTCAATGGTATAATAAAGTCCCGAGCAAGTCATGAATGAACTCACTCGGAACTTGGGGACTGGACAAAGGTACAAGCAACATTAGTTCAACTTACCTCATGTTTGGTTATTAAGGCTCCCAGGATGTTTTCCTCGTTAGCTCGTAAGGTGCGCAGGGTTTCCAGCATCTGGGCAAACGTTAACTCATCGGAATGAGTCCGGGAAGAGCCGGCAGCTTGGTCATCAGGCAGGGGGGTTTTCCTTGCATTTGGAGTGGAGACCCGGACAGCCTGAGTGTCCGGGTTGGGAGGGCTCGTCTTCGTATCTAGAATTTCTATCTCTTCGTCTAATGGCTCCGATAAGGAAGGAGATCCGACGGTTTGGGAAAGTGGATTGTTCAGAGGGCCTTGTTCCCGGTTAGTGGCTGCATCACCTCCGGTTGCGGCGTCTGCGTCGTCAGTCGGTTTCTCCACCTGTATGTTAGCCGTTTCTGTGTTTTCCGGGTCACTGACGGTGACCTGAGCACTGAAGGAAAGATGAAAAAAGGCAGTTATTGATGATGACGGTGGCTCGGATGAAAGTTCGCTAGAGGCAAAAAGAAATAGTAAGGCAAAAACTTACCCGGCATTTACGGTGTAATCCGATGGGAGCTCGCCACTTGAAGTAGATGAGCTGTTCGCAGGAACCACTAATGGAACCCGGAATTGCCCGGCATGTGGGTGGTTAGGAGAAGGGTGGCGTTGAGGAGAGTTGGAAGAACGAGATGGAGGAGCACTGCCACGAGGGACTAAAGGGGTGGAGATGCCCGGGTTAAGGGGATCTTCGCCCGGGGAGCTCCGAGTTACCCTGCGCTTGGCGGGGAAAGGTTCCTTCAAGCATGGCGAATTTGATAATTGATGGTTAAGTCTTCGCATGGCGTCAAAGGAGTAAGATTCGGAAGATAGTGAGGAAAAAGGAACCTTGGATACTGTCCCCCTGCTTTTCCTCTTGGCTCCGGCTGTTGCCTCTGGGTCAGACTCGGTTCTCTCCGGGTCATCCTCGTTGTTTCCACCTTCGTCCTCCAGCCCTGCGAGCCAGATGTGTATTCATTGGGAAAAAGACAGACGAAAGGAAAGTAATACAAGCAAAAGTATGTAGATCCTGGGTAAGTACCTTCGCTGTCGTCAGTCGTCTCGTCCTCCTCTTCCGGGTCTCAGGAGGGGGGGAGTGGGTCCACTCTCCAGAAGGGGTCATCAGCCTAAGGTAAAAAGATAAAGTTAATGTTTAGAAGCAGTATCGAGTTGAAATGTGGAGACAAGTTATGAGTGCCGGGTATTACCGTTGGAGCTGGATTTTCCCGAGTAAACGGAGGTAACCCGGAGATGCCCTTTATCACATCCAGCTTCTCTGCCAAGAGGCTCTTGATGGTCTTGATAGTGTCACCAGTCGCAAAGCTTTTGGAGGAATAGCGAAGTGCATCTGTAGTGTGACCCGAATACTCGCACATCAATTTGGTGCGGATGGAATTAGGTTGGATTCGGAAGTCGACCCATGTCTTTATCAAATTGAGCCCTAGGAGGCCTTGGGCCGAGAGAATGGCTATTTTGGCTAGTGCAGGAAGGATTGCTTCCCTGTCCGAGTCTGGTGCGAAGGCACTGAAAGACTCGGAGGGTTTGAGGGGGGTCTCTGAGTAACCCGGCAGCTTCTTCTCGCTGTCGGAGGAGGTATCGCGACAGTAAAAAAAGGATAACTGCCAATGTTTAGCACAGGATTGCAGGTTGAGGGTTGGCATTAAAGAATTCCTACGGCGTTGGATGGATACCCCGCCGCAAGTGAGAAGCGCCCCGTCGCCGCTTTCGCGGCACGGTTTGCATTGGAATAACTCAGTGAAAAGAGTCAGGTTTGGTGGCATGCACAAATACGATTCAGATAGAACTATGAAGTGGGTGATGTTCAACATAGAGTTAGGCCCTATGTCGAACACCCGGAGTCCGTAGTGATCTAAGACCTCCCTAAAGAAAGGGTGACCCGGAGGGCGAAATCCTCGGGTCACGTGCTCTACAAAGCAGATTACCTCGTCTTCTGCGGGAGTGGGATGAGTTTCGTTACCTGGCACCCTCCAGCGGATATCTTTCTGAGAGGGGAGGGTGCCTAACTCGGTTAGTTCGTCCAACTTGGCCTTAGTGGTTGTGGAGCGCCCCCAATTGGCGGATATGGCTTGGGTGGTCCTTGCTTGAGCCGGATGTTTTCCTTGTCGCTTGGGAGCCATGGGGTCAGCCTGCGAAACACAAAAAGAAAAGGATGTATGAAATAAGACCCGGGAAAGTTGAAATATCCGAGTATAAGGTATCAAGAGGGTACGAAGTTGAGAACTGTCCGGGTATTGAGCACACTTGTGGAAATTGTTGGTCACTTACGTAGGAAAAGGTATTTGGGGATGACGGATGGTTGCCCATATTTATACCGCAAATGAAATAGCTGGAAAAAAAGGGTTTTTCCGGGTGTTAATGCAGTAAGCGGAAAACAGCGGAGGAACGGATCTAGATGGAGAGGTTCGCGGATGGCTTTTAAGTAAAATTGGTGATCAGAGATGGTTGGAAGATCATTTGTGGCTATCAGGCAGGCAATTAAAGGGGTTGGCGAGCATTGAATCGATCTAATCTGGTGCAATCGGACAAGTAATTCGCGGGATGACCTAGATCTGACCGTGGATGGATTAAAATCTGCGGGGCTGAATTAATTGATTGCGAAGAGCTTACCGAGAAGACTGGGGCTTAATGTGATGGCGACGAGCGGCGCGGCTCGGATGGGAGGAATGGAGGTACAAAGGTGGCGCTTGACGGCGGCACGAGGCGATTCAAGGGCGGGCGCGGCCGCTGTTAATCTTGCGTCAGTAACAGGCGCGAGTTCCTCGCGATGGCGCTGCGAAGGTGTTAGGAGCAATGAGGGAGAGGAGAAGTTGTGGCGTGGTGATGGGCTTAGGGTTACCCTCTAAGCGCTATTTATAAGGCAAGGGAGAGCTTATCTTAACGGCTAGGAGCCGGGAATTGCGGAGTAATGGTTATCCACGAAGATTTCGCAAGATGTGTGTCAAGTGTTGGGCAAGGCATCGTGACAGAGGAAGGAAGGGGTTCGTCCGTAATGACAGGACTGGTTATCAAGCATGAGATCTTATCATTTCTTATTGTGGTTTGGATTTAGGAATTTGGACCCAAGTATATGGAGGAAAGGTCCGGGTTATTGTATGGCCACCATGGAGTGAGGCCTAGCTGAATATCATGATATCTTAACTCAGTTTTCGTACGCCCCTATGATCGGTATCATTGCAGGGAATAGCAAGCGCTTCAAGGAGATCCGTGAAGCCCAAGCTATTCTGGGGACTACTGATGGGGGGATACTAACCCGGTATGCCAGGCTCCGGGAAGTAACCCGGCCCAAAGGATGGTGTGCAGGATCCGATTAATGATAAAGATGTTTGTGGAGGCCCAAGTTCGTGGGCCTAGTGATCCGGATTAGGGATGTTGTAAAGGAAAGTTAGAGTTAGCACGCCGTGTCAGGGTAGGACCCGGGTGTGCCTTGTAGAAAAAGCTAGGGGGTACGGGTGTTATATAAACCGACCCCCGGGTATAGTTTGAGATCTAGAGATTTGAGAACCTTAGCAATATCGAGTGGTATCGAGTATCCAGTGTAAACCCTAATCGAGTTATTGTATCGAGAATAGAGATCCGGCGACTTCGATTGCCGGCTGTCATATCAAGTTGTATCATGTCTTCCTTTGAGCTAAACCCTCTCCCGAACGCCTGTGTCGACTTGCCCCAAGATCAGTTACCCCTGGTAACATCTGCCGTGATTATCCCACGACAGGATGGGTATTGTTTGGTGAGTAGTTATAGTTGGTTTTGTCGCGCTATCTTATCCCTTTCTTTTAGCCGGATGTTGTAGCGCGTCTCTGTAGTTAGTTAGTGCAGCCCGCTGCCGCTTTCTTTGCAATAATCTCTTCCTTTCCGTTGTACCCAAAGTATTTGTATCTTGTGATGATTGGTTACGCTGGTATCTTGTGAGTATGGTTTATCCACTTGCCAGTACTTAATAGTACTGACCCACGAATCCATTTCGTGGCTGCATATTCCACATTGAAGTCAACAGGTTTGAAGTCTGACGACGTTAGCTTGGGAATCCCTCCGGCTTGTCCTGGGCAGGGATTGGACGCCATCGGTTATCTTCAGGACTCTTAGTCCAATTTATATCTTGTCCGTAGTCGGACACTATGTTGTTTCTTCCGCTGTCATTTGGATCTTTGTATTGTATCAGTTGTATCCTTGACTCGTTTGAGTCGTCTTGTATATATCTTTCCTGTTGTTGTTGCGGAATATTCGTGAACTGTTGTAATGTTATCACAAGTGGCAACCTGAAATCGGTTGTTATGTGGATTTTGGCGGAACTGCTGAAATCTGCATAGTGCCCGATCTCGGGGCGTCACAATGGAAGACAATGAAGAAGACTAGGATCCTATGTTCCCTAAATACGGTGATACTGCAATGGAAGACAATGTAGACGAAGGAAGTGATCAAGAACAAGCATCAGATGAGCCTGATAATGATCTTGGTCGAGTTATTGTTGATGCAAGGGAAGACTGTGAAAGTGAATTCGAGAGGTTGAAGTTGGACGACAGGTTACATGATCACAAAAAGTTGTTGTACCCAAATTGCAAAGATGGTAGCACAAAGCTCGGTACCACACTAGAGTTGTTGAAATGGAAGGCACATAACGGTGTGACTGACAAGGCATTTGAGAGTTTACTTCAAATAATAAAGCCGAAGCTTCCAAAGGATAATGAATTGCGTGACAGTACGTACGAAGCAAAGAAGGCTCTCTGCCCTCTAGGATTAGATATGCAGAAGATACATGCATGCATTAATGACTACATCCTCTACCGTGGTGAGAAGTACGAGAATTTGGATAAATGTCCGGTATGCACTGCACTGCGGTATAAGATCAGACCAGATGACCTTGGTGACGTTGACGGAGAGCCACCCCGTAAGAGGGTTCCTACAAAGGTGATGTGGTATGATCCTATAATACCACGGTTGAAACGGCTGTTTAGAAACAAAGAGCATGACAGGTTGTTGCGATGGCACAAAGAAGACCGTAAGAAAGACGGAAAGTTGAGACACCCCGCTGATGGGTCGCAGTGGAGAAAAATTGAGAGAGACTTCCCGGACTTTACAGGAGAGGCAAGAAACTTATGGTTTGGTCTAAGTACAGATGGCTTTTATCCTTTCGGGGAGCAGATCTCTCATCATAGCACCTGGCCTGTGACTCTATGTATCTACAACCTTCCTCCGTGGTTGTGCATGAAGCGCAAGTTCATTATGATGCCAGTGCTCATCCAGGGTCCGAGGCAACCCGGCAATGACATTGATGTTTACCTAAGGCCATTAGTGGAAGAACTCTTACAGTTGTGGGGAAAACTAGACGTACGTGTGTGGGATGAGAACGAACAAAAACCATTTGACCTACGGGCGTTGCTTTTCGTAACCATCAATAATTGGCCTGCTCTTAGTAACATTTCCAGACATACAAACAAGGGATACAATGCATGCACACACTGTTTAGATAAGACTGACAGTGTATATTTGGATAAATGTAAGAATATTGTATACCTGGACCATCGTAGATTTCTTCCGATCAAGCATCCCGTAAGAAAGAAATGAGGCAAACATTTCAGAGGTGAGGCAGATACCCAGAAGAAGCCTGACCTCCGTAGTGGTAATAATGTATTCTATATGGTCAAGGACCTAAAAGTAATCCGTGGGAAGGGTGATGGCAACCAACCTGTTCCGGACGGCCCTGATAAGCGCGCACCCATGTGGAAGAAGAAATCTATATTTTGGGAGCTACCCTATTGGAAAGTCCTAGAGGTCTGCTCTTCAATCGACGTGATGCATGTGATGAAGAATCTCTGCGTCAACCTACTATGCTTACTGGGCGTGTATGGGAAGACAAAAGATACGCCAGAAGCATGGGAGGACCAGCAACGTACGAAAGACCCAAGGAACAAGCACATGGATACAAGGCGCCATTACTTAAGCAGCTACGCTCTTACCAAAGCAGAGAAGGAAATATTTTTTGAAGTCCTTTACAGTATCAAGGTGCCGTATGGCTTCTGGTCGAATATAAAGGGGATAATCAATATGGCAGAGAAAAAATTCCAAGACGTGAAGTCTCATGACTGCCACGTGATTACGACGCTGTTGTTTCTGATTGCATTGAGGGGGCTTCTACCGAAAAATGTTCGAGTACCCATTGTGAAGCTATGTGCATTCCTCAATGCAATATCTCAGAAGGTAATCGATCCAGAAAGTCTGGCAAGATTACAAAGCGATGCGGTCCAGTGTCTTGTTAGTTTTGAGTTGGTGTTCCCACCATCCTTCTTCAACATTATGACGCATCTCCTGGTTCACCTATGTGAAGCGATTCATATTATCGGTCCGGTATTTCTACACATTATGTTCTCCCTTGAGAGGTTCATGGGAGTCTTGAAGAAATGTGTTCATAACCGTGCTAGGCCAGAAGGAAGCATCTCGAAGGGCTATGGAACAGAGGAGGTCATTGGGTTCTTTGTTGGCTTTATTCCTGACCTTAAGACGATTAGTGTTCCTGAATCGCGGCATGGGGGGGGGGACTAAGGGGAAAAGGAACGCTGGGAAAGAAAACAATGATACCTAGAGACTGGCATTCTTTCACTAAAGCACACTACACAGTTCTAGAAAATTCCACCTTCGTGGCTCCATATCTCGAGGAACACAATAATATGTATGCTCCACAAACCCGGGGAAGGATGACTCATGGATTAAATGCAAACACATGGAGACTTTCGGAAGTTGGTTGCAGACAATCTTATAAATGACACCACTGTTGAAGATCAGCTGTACATGTTGGCCGAGTCACCATCTTAAGCTATTGGGATTTTTCAAGGGTACGAGATAAATGGGAATATATTTTTCACGATCGCCCAAGATAAGAAGAGCACCAACCAAAACAGTGGTGTCCGCTTTGATACAACAAACAAGAATGGAAAAAATGACACATACTATGGTTACATAGAGGAGATATGGGAACTTGACTATGGACCTTCTTTTAAGGTTCCTTTGTTTAAGTGCAAATGGGTCAACCTGAATGGAGAAGGGGTAAAGGTAGACCCGTTTTACGGAATGACAACAGTGGATCTCAACAATATTGGTTACAATGACGAACCATTCGTCCTAGCCAATGATGTGGCTCATGTCTTCTATGTGAAGGAGATGTCCTCCAGACCGAAAAAAGAAAAAATAAGCAAACAAATACATCATACGACGAACCGAAGCGTCACATAGTTCTTTTAGGAAAAGAAACATAGTGGAAGTCTAGGACAAGACATACATGTCAGAAGATTATAATAAGTTTGATGAAATTCCGCCCTTCATAGTGAAAGCTGACCCAACCATCCCGTTAAATAATGAAGATGCTCCATGGTTACGGCTGAAGCGATCATAAGAAAGGGACATAGGATTCATGGACCATCTCTACACGAAGAAAATTCAGAAGACTAGATAGGGATGTTGTTGGTGATGTGTAATAATAAACTTGGAATACGAAGTTGTATGTTGAAAACATGTTCACAAAAAATAAGTTGCATCGTACGAATTCAGACGCGCTAAAGTTAGAAATTAGGGCGCTTGAAAACATGGACGTCGCGGTAGCTGGTGGCGATGTTCCTCCTCGGAGGCATGGCGGTGGTGTTGGCGAAGGCGCGGCGGCTTCAGAGGAGAGGAGAGGACGCTCGAACTTTTATGCCGGAGGTAGAACAAACCAATCGGTATCGCCAGCATACTCCCCGGCCGTGACTCCTGAGTTCATATATGCATATCAAATGCACGGTCGGACGTATGCTGGCGAATCGGGATGATTTGTATTTGGTCGATGAACTGAAAGATGTATGCAGGGAAGCTGAGAGGTGGGCTATATATAGGGCCGTGTGGCTCACAAAGTGAGTGTGCTAGTATCGATTGAATGACTTAGAAGAGTTAGAAAGAAACACACATCTAAATCAACGGCTCACAAGAGCTAGAAATAAACACACAATTCGTGTGATTATTCCTGATTGGTGGGATTCAGACGCTTGAGAACCACTGATCGAACAACTGAGAAGAGTTAGAAAGAAACACACCTCTGATCCAACGGCTCACAAGATCTAGAAAGAAACACACGATCCGTGTGATTCTTCCTGATTGGTGGGATTTAGATGCTCGAGAACCACTGATCGAAAGGATCAGAAGAGTTAGAAAGAAACACACCCTGATCCAATTACTCACTAGCACAGTCACTTTGTGAGCCACACGCTCCTATATATTGTCCACCTCTCAGATTCCCTGCATACATCTTTCAGTTCTTCGACCGAATACAAATCATTTGGATTCGCAGTACATAATGGCAAGGTTGGATCTAAACCTAAACGGAGAGCATAGATCTAGATAAATAAGGCAGTACATAATTGCGAGAGTGGATCTGATCTGCTACTCATACTCCTGCCTAGGCCTATAGTACTCCGACTCATAGTCGTCGTAGTCACCTCCGTCGTCGTCACTATCGTCGGACGGTGCTTGGGGAGTGACCCTCGAAGGATTAGGACGCCTATACTGGGTGTGAGGGTAGCGCAGGCGGGGGTTATCGCCGGTCCTGATGTAGTTCATGAAGCTCTGAAGAGTCCGTCCTCCGCCCCACCACAGCTGACGACCGACCTGGTTGAAGTTCGAAGGAGGTGGTCCGTTCTCCTCGTACCTAGTGAGCGCCCTATCATGCTGATTAAGGAAGAAGGCGTCCCAAGTAGGGCGGTAATCGGGATTCCAACTGGGATCCCTCTGCTGCTCCGGCATGAGCTCATGGTAGTAGTGGTTCTCATGGCTTCCCGACGCGCCACACCTTGAGGAACAGGAGGGACCGGCACTCCTCCGGCGCTCAGCATCCAACCGGCGGGGACGCTGTAGCCGGGCGGGCAGGGGTAGTTCGAGGCAGAAAGCGCCTCACTGGTAGAAAACAGGCCTACAGTCCCGGTTCGCCAGGCCCATTAATCCCGTCCGGGCAACCGGGACTAGCTACGCGCGACTAAAGGCCCCCCCTATAGTCCCATCTCTTACGGACCGGGACTAAAGGCCTGTCCACGTGGGCGGGTGGCGGAGCCTGGGGTCGGAGGACATTTAGTCCCGGTTGGCCACATGAACCGGGACTAGATTTATTTCGTAATTTTTTTAATTCATTTGGTTTCTAATTATTTTTCTCACCTTTTTTCACTCCCTTTTTTTCACTCCTTTTTTCACTCCCTTTTTTTCACTCCCTTTTTTTTCACAATTTGTATTATTTGCTTAGTGTCTAACTAAGATTATCTCTAGTCAAATTAGTTACTCATGGTCAAACTTCCCGCTCGGTCACCCATCCTCCCACTACTCTAGCACTAGCACGCTTAACTTCCGAGTTCCATCCCGTCCCGAATCCAAGTGTTTCTCACGCATGTATATGATAGTAGTATCATATCAATCTTATTAACATGTTGGCCGAAGCCATATTTCTTTATTGTTTGAATTTCAAATAAATCTTTTCATAAACAAAAGTAATGATGTAATTAATAATTTTGAATAAATAAATAAACATTAATTTTTAATTTGTATTATTTCTAAAAATACAAATAATATATCCAAAAATTGAGAAAAATAGAACTAATTCATTTTAAAATCTTAAAAATACAAATAATATATCAAAAATGAAGAACAATAATACTAATTCATTTTAAAATCTTAAAATACAAAATATATATCAAAAATTAAGAACAATAATACTAATCATTTTAAAATCTTAAAAATACAAATAATATATCAAAAAATGAAGAAAAATAATACTAATTCATTTTAAAATCTTAAAATGAAAAAATATATCAAAAATAAAGAACAATAATACAAACAATATTCATTACATGCATAGAGTCGATCACACATAACACAAACATAGAGTCGATCACACATAACACAAACATAGAGTCGATCACATTTCATAATTAACATATATATATAGATCAGTCGATCACAAAAGATATCCATTACATATATATACTACTAATTAGATACCCACATGCACATAGATATCGAACGCATGCATACATCATCTATGGCCCCGCCGAGTAGATGCGGAACAACTCGTACGCGACATATGCATCTACGGCCGCATACTTGAGGTTCGTCATGCGCAATGGGGTCTCCTCCCAATAGAAGTGATTCTGCCGGGGGAAATCAGTCTTCATCCTTTCATAGCCCTGGTGGATGAAGGTGGTTGCCATGACAGCCATCCCGGTCTTTGGCCCGGTCAACTGGATAAGATTCTGAAGATCAACGTAGTGATCTTCAGGTATCATAATACCGATGCGCATCAACTTCACACGGTCTTGCGTGATGTCCACGCTGCAAAAGTCAAACCCCGAGTTGACAAGAAAATCAACAAGGTCCGGGCAATGCCTCGAACTACTGTAACAACAAAAATAGGATATGTGTTAGATATGTTGCAACACACGTATTGTTCACATGCAACAAAAAAACTCAAAGATGGCATGCAAGATTGTACACGTGTGCTATATATATATAGCTTCTACCTTGACCATTGGAAGACCAACACCGACTGCTTGAACGATATCTGGATGAGGGCAACATCCTTCTGATTTGCCGTGTACTCCAGATCGAGCCCAAAGAACCGGTGTTCTTCGGGAGCTTCAAAATAGAGATCGGCCAAATGACCTAGAGCTTCATGCAGCCTCGCGGTACTGTTGGTGAAGAGCACGTCCAAATCCTTGCCGCACGGTGTGGTACCATTGTGTTGCCTCCAAACTTCAGCCATTTGCGTGCGTGTGCTTGGATCGAAAAGAACAGAGAGCGAGAGAGGAAGAACAGAGAGCGAGAGGAAGAACAGAGAGCGAGCAGTGGAATGGCGCCCTTCTGCCTCGCTCGCGAAATAAAAACCGCCGCGGGGGAGGCGAGACGCTTGATGTTTAGTCCCGGTTGGCCACGGGCACGGGGAATAAAGGGCCATTGGTCCCGGTTGGCCACGGGAACGGGGAATAAAGGACCAATAGTCCCGGGCGGCCAGGTCAACCGGAATTAATTCCCTCCACGCGTCGCAACGCGCTTCCCAACCCGCGACGTCTGACCTTCTGTCGCGGGTCTCCTCCCGACCCGGGACTAAAGACTCATTGGTCACGGTGCGCAACGCTTGGGGACTGATGCTGGCATACCGAAGGCCTTTTTTCTACCAGTGCCTCCACCTATAGGAAGGTTAGAGTGCGTACGGTAGAAGCCATGGGAGAGTGGTGAGGTTGCATATGTGAGTGTATATGTATTTATGCCAATGGTGGAAATGCATACATATATATAGTAAGAAGAAACAGACCCTTTAGTCCCGTCCTGTTTTACCAACCGGGACTAAATGGTTAGGGTTTCGTTGGGACCAATCAGAAAGAATCACACATATCGTCCCATTAGTCCCGACCTAGTTTACCAACCGGGACTTAATGGTTAGGGTTTAGTTGTGACAACTCAGAAAGAATCACACATATCATGTGTTTCTTTCAAGCGCTTGTGAGTTGTTGGATCAGGGGTGTGTTTCTTTTGGGCTCTTGTGAGCCATTCGATCAGGGGTACAATGTGTTTCTTTCGAGCGCTTGTGATCTGTTGGATCAGGGGTGTTTCTTTCGAGCGCTTCTTAACCGTTGGATCGAAACCCTAGCACAACACTTTGTGAGCCAGAGGACCGTATATATAACCCACCTCTCGGATTCCCTTCATACATCATTCCGTTCATTGAACGAATACAAATCATTCGGATTCACCAGCATACGTCCTACCGTGCATTTGATATGCATATATTCACTCACGAGCCACGGTGGGGCTGTATGCTGGCGATACCAATTGTTTTGTTCTACATCCCCCATTAAAGGTTTGACAAAAGTTTGATACATCATTCAGTTCATCGACCAAATACAAATCATCCGGATTCGTCAGCATACGTCCGACCGTGCATTTGATATGCATATATGCACTCAGGATCCACGGTCGAGCTGTATGCTGGCGATACCCATTGTTTTGTTCTACCTCCGATTGTATGACTCGGAGAGAGGAATCGAGGCCGGTGAAGACCAACACAAAGAGTGAGTGAATATTTGGCATGTACAACCTAGAGAACACATTTAAACACTTGGTATGCCAACTCCTAGATTTTGGTGCCATCCCGACGCTCCGGAGCCCCTTCGCGGCGAAACCCTAGCCCCGCTGGAGAAAAGTCCACCTTATCGGTCTACAGATTTGACCGGAGCCCGGAGTGGGTACCATTGTGCAACTCTTTTCTTTGTTGTGTTAGGGTGGACCCTAGTAAGTCCCAAAACAATGGCATGAACTACCTCTACATAAGATTCCCTCCCGTCTGTCGGTTCCGGGACTTTCAGCCTATAAGTACTTAGACTCGGAGAGAGGAATCGATGTCGGTGAAGACCCAACACAAAGAGTGAGTGAATATTTGGCATGTATAACCCAGAGAACACATGTAAACACTTGGTATTCCAACTCCTAGCTTTTGGTGCCATCCCGACGCTCCGGAGCCCCTCCGCGGCGAAACCCAAGCCTCGCTGGAGAAAAGTCCACCTTATCAGTCTACAACTTTGACCGGAGCCCGGAGTGGGTACCATTGTGCAAATATTTGCTTATTTGTGTTATGGTGGACCCTAGTAAGACCCAAAACAATGGCATGAACCACCTATACACAAGATTCCCTCCCGTTCGTTGGTTCCGGGACTTTCAGCCTATAAGTACTTAGACTCAGAGAGAGGAATTGATGACGGTGAAGACCCAACACAAAGAGTGAGTGAATATTTGGAATGTACAACCCATATAACACATGTAAACACTTGGTATGCCAACTCCTAGATTTTTGTGCTATCCCGACGCTCCGGAGCCCCTCCGTGGCGAAACCCTAGCCCGGCTCGAGAAAAGTCCACCTTATCGGTCTACAACTTTGATCGGAGCCCGGAGTGGGTACCATTGTGCAACTATTTGCTTGGTTGTGTTAGGGTGGACCCTAGTAAGTACCAAAAAAATGGCATGAACCACCTGTACACAAGATTCCCTCCCGTCCGCCGGTTCCGGAACTTTCAGGCTATAAGTACTTAGACTCGGAGAGAGGAAACAATGCCGGTGAAGACCCAACACAAAGAGTGAATGAATATTTGGCATGTACAACCCATAGAACACATGTAAACACTTGGTATTCCAACTCCTAGATTTTGGTGCCATCCCGACGCTCCGGAGCCCCTCCGCGGCGAAACCCTAGCCCCGCTGGAGAAAAGTCCACCTTATCGGTCTACGGCTTGACCGGAGCCTGGAGTGGGTACCATTGTACAACGATTTGCTTGGTTGTGTTATGGTTGACCCTAGGAAGTCCCAAAACAATGGCATGAACCACCTCTACACAAGATTCCCTCCCGTCCGTTGGTTTCGGGACTTTCAGCCTATAAGTACTTGGACTCGGAGAGAGCAATCGATGCCGGTGAAGACCCAACACAAAGAGTGAGTGCATATTTGGCATGTACAACCCAGAGAACACATGTAAACACTTGGTATGCCAACTCCTAGCTTTGGGTGCCATCCCGACGCTCAGGAGCCCCTCCGCGGCGCAACCTGAATCGATGCCGGTGAAGACGCAACACAAAGAGTGAGTGAATATTTGGCATGTACAACCCAGAGAACACATGTAAACACTTTGTATGCCAAGTACTAGATTTTGGTGCCATCCCGACGCTCCGGAGCCCCTCCGTGGCGAAACCCTAGCCCCGCTGGAGAAAAGTCCACCTTATCGGTCTACAACTTTGACCGGTGCCCAGAGTGGGTACCATTGTGTAACTCTTTGCTTGGTTGTGTTAGGGTGGACCCTAGGAAGTCCCAAAACAATTGCATGAACCATAACTACACAAGATTCCCTCCCGTCCGTCGGTTCCGGGACTTTTAGACTATAAGTACTTAGACTCGGGGAGAGGACTCGATGCCGGTGAAGATCCAACACAAAGAGTGAGTGCATATTTGGCATGAACAACCCAGAGAACACATGTAACCACTTGGTGTGTCAAGTACTAGATTTTGGTGCCATCCCGACGCTCCGGAGCCCCTCCGCGCGAAACCCTAGCCCCGCTGTAGAAAAGTCCACCTTATCGGTCGCCCAAATGAGTTTTAAAACATCATAAGTGAGTTTCATTTATCTTTCTGATCATTTTGATATATGATTTTTAATTTTCAGAACTTATTGAATTATTTGATATTTTATCCATTTCTTAAATGAATTAATTCAAATTTAAATAATTCAAAATTTTGAACTTCACCAAATATATTTGAAAGTAATATATTCAGTTAGTTTAAAATTTTCTAAATGTTTTGGTATCTTCTTCATATTTTTCTGATTATTAAACTAGCAGATATACAAATTCAAAATTTAAATAGGGCGGGAATGTTTGAAAATATGAAAAATTGAAAAAATATCATTCATCCCGGTTATTGCAAGCAACCAGGAAGAATGCCCCTCTTCTCCCTTCCAGCGTCTAGAGCATTCGTCCCGGTTATTAGCAATAACCGGGATACATGGGTATGGCAATGATCCCGTTTATTGCTAACAACCGGGACAAATGATTCATTCATCCCTTTGCCCGGGACTTAGCCATTTCATAAAGGAACTCGCCCAGATGAGGAACAGAGAATGACGCCGCCAGGCTGCCCCGCGCTACAGTCGTCGCCCGGCCGCCGTCCACCCCCCGCTCGTCGTCGTCGTCGCCGCGCACGCCACCCCGGCCGCCGCGCACACGCGCAGAGGTACGTCCTCGAGCCTGCGCCCTCTCCCCTCTCTCTTCCGCGGCCGCGCGGCCATTTCCTCGTCGGAGGCGGTTCTCCGGCAAGGTATTCCGGTGAACGCCGCCAACATTAGGTTCAGGAGGCCCCGCGAAGACGAGGAGCGACACGGTGCAGCCCGACATCGAGCAAAACTACGAACGACGGTGAGCCCGGTGGAAGAAACGATGACACCATGATGACATCACGGTGGGCCCGTGTTGTCAGCGACACGCGGTTTTTTGTTATTTGTCGCTCGGCGCAGCGCATAACTCTGTCAGCTATCCGTCGCACTGCGCGACATATAGCTAAATGCCGCCGGCTAGAATAACAACAGAATAGCAAATTTGCAGAAAAGTCCCTACAACTTAGAAACCTTATAACTTTTCAAACATAGCTCCAAATTTAACAAACTTGAACATTTTGAAATCCTATGGATGTGTAGAATATTTTGGCACGAGAAACAAATTTAACTTGACCATTTAAATATGTTCACTTTCAAATATGCTTGTTTGATGAAATTTGACATAATTCAAATTCTGTAAATCCAATTCAAGCAAACCAAATTTCTTTGGATTCCTTAGAATGTGTACTAACAACACCCACTGCCCAAAATACTATTTTAGTTATTTTGAAGTGTTATAGATTTTAGATGGCCATTTCGGTACTTGGACATAATTTAAATTCTATAAATAATTAGAAAATGTTTTCTTAAGCAAAGTTGCTCCATTTGGTAACCTTATACCATAGAGATTAGTACCCCAACCACGTGACCATACTAGAACTATTTACATGAATACTTGGCCAAATTTTCACACATATGTTTCATATCATGTTACCCTTGTCTTAGAAAATATTTTGCATATATCATTTCATGTGATGTGGCTATTTTGGACTAAGGCTTAGTCCTTAGTGAGGTTCAAACACTAGTATGATTATTTTCCATATACTTATCCACTCCCCTATTAGAAAATATGTGTTATTCTATGTGTTATTACATGTGTTATTCTATGTGTTTCTGTAATTTTATGTGTTATTCTATGTGTTATTTCTATGTGTTATTACATGTATTATTCTATGTCTTTTGCTGTTTATTAGAATGGATGACGATGAAACTGTTTTATGTTTTTCTACAAAACTGCTAAGTCATTTTACCATTAGGTAAAACTAGTGAAAAGTTGGGGCTACAAATAAATAGCAAATCAATTAGAAATTGAGAAATTCAAATGTGAGATTAAAGAATGAAGTATGTACTTTCATTTTACCATTTTTAATATTTTGAAACAAATGGTTTAGGCATTGAAAACATGGTTATTAAAATGGATGATGAAACTCTTTTGTTGTTTTTCTAAAAAACTGCTAAGTCATTTTTCTGCTAAACCAGTGAAAAGTAGAGGCTGCAAATAAATAGCAAATCAATTCCAAACAGAGAAATTCAAATGTGAGATTAAAGATTGAAGTATCTACTTTCATTTTACCATTTTTAATATTTTGAAACAAATGGTTTATGCATTGAAAACATGGTTATTAGAGTGGGTGGTGAAATTGTTTTGTTGTTTTTCTGAAAAACGGGCTAAGTCATCTTTCTGCTAAAACCAGTGAAAAATAGGGGCTCCAAATAAATAGCAAATCAATTTGAAATTGTTTTTGTATTTTTTAAAAACTACTAAGTCATTTTACTTACTTGCAAAAGTATGGACCCAAACATCAGAGACGAAGCCGCGGACATACTCGCGGATTTTATCTGCGGGGGCGGGGAAGACCCCGATGTCACCCAGTGGATGAATAACTCCGGTGAGGGAGATCTGAAGCTCGCCCGAACAGACGGCTCTGGTCAGGTAGACCCTGAGCTCGCTCGAACAGACGGTTCCGTTGAGGGATTAGCTTACAACATCGTCAAGGGAGACGATGATGGAGAAGCCGACGGCTCCGGTCCAACCTTAGAAATTACACACTCTAGCGAGGTGCATATATATATGTTAATTAAATAAAGAATATGTTTTCTATATACATGTATTAACACTCTTTATTATTTTAGCCATCAAGATCTCGCAAATCCACCGGAAAGAAGACTAAACGAGGCACAATGAAGAAGTTGAAGGAGCATGAAAGGTACATGATCAAAAAAGATCGCTGCAAACGACGCACCAGAGCTTCCCAAAAAAGTTTCCCAAAAATATGTGAAGCAATGCGGAGTTCTTGTTAGGGACCACATCATGATCACCATTCGGGAGTGGAATATGCCACGTGAGGCCGCCGGAATCTCATTTGTCGGCGACAAAGCCAAAGAATCTATTTTCAAAAAGATGATGGCTAATTTCACCCCACCGACGCCGGAGGATGAGAATGAGGAGGATCCTGAAGTGATCTTATAGCGAAAGGAAGACTTAGTGGAACTGGTCAAGGCGTTCACTTTAAGGACGATGGCCCAGCAATTCAGCAACTGGAAGAAAAATTTGCACCTTACATTTATCAAGAAAGACAAGACTCCGGATTTCACTCGGACGTATGAGAAGATAAAACCTTTCTGGGCCGAATTTGTTGCGTACAAGAACTCGAAAGAAGCTCTGACAAGGTCTAGAAGAAATGGGGGCAAACACCGGTAAAAATATCTATCACCATACTATGGGGCAAGCTGGCTACAGGGGTAGCATGCCTAAGTGGGATAAACTTGAGGACAATGTGCTTGCTCAGGAGATCGTTCCAGAGACACTCTTCTGGGACGAACGTACAAGGTCTTAGTTTTTCGCGCATGGGGGCACGTTGGACTCAGAAGGAAAGTGCATCTATAATATAAGACATGCAGAAAATCCTCTACCCATCGAAAGACTTATAGAAGCAATACAGGTTGTTAAAGAGGGTAAGTTCCATCCAGATAGAGAGAACGACGAGCTCACACGCGCCCTTGGGAAATCCGGAACACTATGGACGGACATGAACCACAATAGGCACTGTTCCTTGGAAACTTGGGTTTTCCGATGAGAAGAAGAAATATCCGGATAGAATACGTCAAAGGAGAAAGGATTTGCTGGAAGCTGAAGCACAGAGTTAGGTAGACCGGTGGCGGAAAATTGACAAAGAATTAAAGCGGCAGCAGGAACTCGGAGAGTGGCATCAGGAACAAATTGACAGACTGACCGAGCAGTAAAGTACTGCCCCGCATATGGTAGACGGTGCATTCGATAGTACCGGCGCCGCAACATCAAATCGGAAAAGTAACGTTGCTTCCACGTAGATCCAGGGTGATGATGATGATGCACAGCTGATGATGCACCCGGTGGATCATATAACGGAGATGACATCTTGTGAGCTGCATGTGAAAGTCATCAACATAACCATTAAGGCAGCGGTCGGCTAATTGAAACCAATGGGCCCTGAACCTACTCACCATGATCGGCCCGTTCCACAAAGCTACGCTGTTGTTGGGGTGGATGAGGTTATGAACGGATTCGAGCCGGTGAAGCTTGACTATTCTGAAGGTGAAGACGGGGAGGTGACTGAACTTGGAGACACCAAGAACTTGGCCATTGTATGGCTAAAGGAACACATCGTGCTTCCAAATTGGAAGCCAAAGCATCCTTCTACGCCGCCTCAAGAGCAGTCTCCAGCGCAACAGTCGTCTTCGTACTCTCCTCCTTGCTCGCCATCTCCAGCGCGTGCGTCTACGCCGCCGCGTCAGCCGTCTCCACCCACGACTTCTCAGGGCAGCCAAAAGCGGAGCAGAACCACCGCATCACCGAAGCGTCGATTGTCGCCCCTACCAAAAGTACCTCATAAAATGTACCCAAGTTACCTTACCAATATATTGATGAGAAAACCAAGGAGATCGCACATTCTGAATACGAGGTGTGGAAATCAAAGGAGAAGGCGCCAAAAGAGCCAGATTTTCCCAACACCGAAGAAGACAAAGCCCGAGCGTTGAAAATGGTGAAGACCCTTTATCAACCCGAGCCGAGGCTGTCATCAGACTATAACCGCTCTATTCAGAAGTCACACAACAAAGCGGTGCGGTCGAAGAAGAGAAGTAGCTCAAGCGGGAAGTGCGGAAAATCAGCTGACCAGCTCGTACAACAGAAGAGTCAATCCATCCCCCCGCTCATAGTGCATTCGAATACCGAGGTGGTGCCGAGTACAGGTGCGGGCGAGCAAATTGACCTAGAGTTTATTGCACTGTACGGACAAGCGGCCGCTGCTGCGGGTCTGTCCATTCAGGAGTATATCCTGACCTTATCAACCTTCTACGATTCTCAATTAGCCTACAAATACCGGCACGGGCATCCTCTAGCAGACATGGGGAGGAAAATGGTCTACAAAAAAATGCGTAGAGTGCATAATTGGTACATGGAAGCCTCTAAGGAATCTAGTGACTGGCTACCAATGGGAGTGAGAAACGAGCATCACGGGTACGGAGAGAGGATTATCCTTATTCAATTTGTAGAATTATTACAGCTATTCCAGCAGCAGGCCCTCGACAAATCTATCGTCAGTGCCTATTGTATGTAAGTATTTATTTCTGCTCTAGCTAGCTCACCTTGTTCATTGCATTTATAATAACACCCGCTATATTATAATTGCAGAATGAAGATTCTCGAATGCAAAAGAGGACAAATAAATGACATTGGGTTCATTGACCAATATTGGGTTAATGAAAAAACTGTGGAGACAAAACCCAAGGAGACAGAAGATAGTATTGTGATGGCGTTAAGGTTTCACGCTCACAAGAGGGAAGTACCTTTTCCTTACAACTTTGGGTGAGTGTTACTGTCTTGTAAACATTCTGTTTTCCTTAGTCGATGATAAGTGTATAACTGACGAGTTATGTTTGCGCAGCTTCCACTATATTATGCTCATATTTGAAACTGACAAAGGAAAAGTATCGATAATGGACTCGAAACATAAAACCCTTGAGCTGTGGGACGATATGCAGCAAGCGATCCAGCGGTAATTTCAATCTTTATGAAACTATATCGACAACTTTCGTTCATTTTCTGATAACTCCCCTTGTTCATTTTATTTGCCGGACATCGCTTGGAAACGGTTCACAAGAAAGCCTCCTGGACCATGGAAACATGAGCTTACATTTCAACATATTCTAGTAAGTATTACTAGTTAGATCCGCGCATCTATTTGATTCTAGCTTCGATACCATTATAATGCTTGATTATTATTTATTGAAATCATGTTCTTGTAAAGTTCTTGGACCAAGGAGACGGGAACTACTTATGTGGATACTATGTCTGCAAGTTCATTCGTCATACGACCTGCGACAAGGGCAGAGATTTTGAAAAACTTCATGTACGTGAACAATCACTTTTATCTTATTAATTACCATCTATTGAATATATATATATATATATATGTATATATATATTGGGGCACCTAGGAGCATGGGCATCGGTATCAAATACCATACATTTTAGGTGTATATATATATTGACCACTCTTCTTTATATTACATCGAGCGGATGCAGGACGATCTTCTCTCAAGGGATTGCATACGAGCAATTCAAGAGAAAATTTGCGGATTCTTGGATGCAGAGGTCCTAAACCCAGAAGGAGAATACTATCGCCCTTTTACCAAGTGATGAACTTGAGACTGGAATTCTTAGATGCATAGTACTTACCTGTATATTCGAGTCATGGTGCATGTGGTGGTGTATTCGAGTACTTATGGGAAAGAGTACCTACTTGTATATTCTTTACTCCTTACTTGTATATTCGAGTCATGGTGCGTACTTACTTGTATATTTTTCAAGTATATTATAATGCGATCACCATATATACTTGTATATTCTACTAAAATGGAATACAATAAAAAATCATGGTGGATCAGGACCCCCCCCCCCCGCGCCAGTGATAAAAAGAGCGTCGTGCCCGCTTGCCAATCGGTTGGGGCAGCCTCTTCTCCCCCGGTGCCCACTACGGGCGGACGTTGCGCCGACAGCATCGCTTGGGGGCCCTATTATATGACCTAGTATCTGGGACAGCAACGACAGGGGGGAAGAGTACTTTCTTCTCCACCGGTGCCCACTAATAAAAGGAAATATAACAGACCAAACCCTGAAAGGAAAACAAGAAATAAAAAAAAAATCTAATTTTCTGCCGCGGGAGAAAAACGGCCAAAATGCTGCCGCGGAAGCGGGGGTATTTATCCCGGTTCATGTTAAGAACCGGGACGAATGGTGGCAAGCATTTTTCGTCTCCGGCGGTGGCAGCAACGTCTCTGCCTTCTTCTAAATTTCTCCAAACAACTTGATAACCGTAAGAAAAATAATGGATCGATCATCGCCTGTGAGATATAAAGCTAATGCGCTGAAATCCGGCGGGCGTTCTTCGCCATAATTTCTGCAAAATTCGGAACTGACATCCAATTGTGATACAAAACCAGTTGTTAGCAACAATAGCAACAACAACAGCAGTAGCAAGAAGAAGAAGAAGAACAAGAACAATAGCACCAGCAACAACAACAACACCAACAACAACAGCATCAGCAGCAACAACAACAACAGCAGAAACAACAACAACAACAACAACAACAACAACAACAACAACAACAACAACAACAACAACAACAACAACAACATCAACAACAGCAACGACAACAGCAGCAACACCAACAGCAACAACAACAGCAGCAACACCACCACCAGCAGCAGCAACAGTAGCAACAACAACAACAACAACAACAACAACAACAACACCACCACCACCACCACCACCACCACCAACAACAACAACAACGGCAGCAACACCAACAACTACATCAGCAACTGTTGTTGTTGCTGCTGCTATTGATGTTGTTGTTGGTGTTGCTACTGTTGCTGTTGTTGTTGATGTTGTTGTTGATGGTGTTGGTGATGTTTTTGTTGGTGTTGTTGATGTTGCTGTTGTTGTTGTTGGTGTAGAGCCTGGAGAGGGACATACACCGACAAGGTTGCCGTCGGCATCTTATTGCGCGCCTGGACAGTGACCGCCGCCTATGCGCCTGTCTATTTTATTTCTAGCTGCCACATGACTTTATAGACTGACGACAACCTCGTCGGTGTCTTGACTGCGTAACAGAACCCATTCTGACACCCTTTGATAGCAGGTGGGTCCCACAAAGAAGTACGCCGATGGTGCTCGGCCGACGGCGTAGCTTTTAATGCACCTATTTGAAAACGACAAATTTCCGCCGATTCAGTTAAAACCGGGTCAAATTTGAACAATAGGTGCCTCGTAGATTGCTCATGATATTTTCTAAAAATCATATTTAGGTACAAAAGTACCTATTTATTCAGAGATATACAAATTTATTTGCGATATTCAACACCTATCTAGGAACGGCCATGTCCCCAGTTTTGACGATATTTCGAAATCGGCATAAAAGGTTTTAAAAAATGGATAACCTTCGCAATATGTCATTATATATGACCTAGTATCCATAAAAAATAATAAATTTGGAATACGGCAACTATCTCAAAAAAGTGTTCACATAAATAAGCTATCATCTATGAAGATGCATGACTTTCAGGCCAAATGACGGATGTTATGACCACATTCATGGTAGAGTTTGTTGAAATGTGCCCATATTCTACACAGACATGCATATTGGAACAACGAACAATGTTGATGAAGAAAGTTCGATTTTTATGTGAACAAAAATACCATTTTTATTTTTGGAGTGTCAAAAATTGGTTTATTTTAACCACCTACAAAAAAATATGTTACGAAATTGTACCATATAAATTAATAAAGTTATTATACCATATTTTATATTCAAATTCCTACCTCTCAGTAGGTTAAAATACACCTACTATGAAAATGAATTTTTTCGCTAATTTAGATGAAATATGGGCAAATTTGAACTATAGGTTTCTCGTAGATTGCTCATGATTTTTTGTAAAAATCATTTTTAGGTACACAAGTCCCTATTTCTTCATAGAAATACAATTTTTACGATATTCAACACCTATATATGAATGGCCATGTCCCCGTTTTGACCGTATTTCTAAATCAGCATAAAATATTCAAAAAAATATGGTTAACCTTCGCAATATGTCATTGTATGTGACCTAGTATCCATCAAAAATAACATACTTGGAATACGGCAGTTATCTTGAAAAAGTGTTCAGAGAAATGAGCTGTCATCTACGAAGATACATGGTTTCGGACCAAATGACGGATGTTATGGCCACATTCATGACATAGTTTGTTTAAATCTGCCTATATTCTACACAGACATGCATATCGGAACCACGAACAATGTTGCTGCAAAAAGTTCTATTTTTCTCTGAATAAAAATACCATTTTCCATTTTTGAAGTGTCAAAAATGGGTTTTTTTGTGAACCACGTACCAAAATTATGTTACAAAATTGTAACACATAAATTTATAAAGTCATTATACCATATTTTATATTCAAATTACTACCTCTCAGTAGCTTTAAATACACCTATTTTGAAAATGACAAATTTCCGCCGATTCAGCTAAAGCCGAGCCAAATTTGAACTACACGTTCCCCATAGATTGCTCATGATTTTTTGTAAAAATCATTATAGGCACACAAGTACCTATTTATTCATAGATATACAATTATTTTGGCGATATTCAAGACCTATCTAGGAACGGCCATGTCACCCATTTTGACCGTATTTCAAAATCAATATGTCATTATATGTGACCTAGTATCCATAAAAAACAATAAAATTGGAATACGGTCATTATCTCTAAAAACTGTTCACATAAATGAGCTATCATCTACAAAGATTCATGGCTTTCGGGCCAAATGACGGATGTTATGGTCACATTTGTGTCATAGTTTGTTGAAATGTGCCCATATTCTACACACACATATGCATATTGGAACAACGAATAAAGTTGCCGAAGAAAGTTTATTTATCTCTCAATAAAAATACCATTTTCCATTTTTGCAGTGTTAACAATGGTTTTTTTGTGAACCACGTACCAAAATTATGTCACGAAATTGTACCACATAAATTTATAAATTTATTATACCATATTTTATATTCAAATTCCCACCTGTCAATAGCTTTAAATACGCCTAATTTGAAAATGAAAAATTTCCGCCGATTCAGCTGAAACCGGGCCAAATTTGAACTACAGGTGCCCCGTAGATTGCTTATGATTTTTTGTAAAAATCATTTTTAGGTACACAAGTACCTATTTCCTGATAGATATACAATTTGTTGCGATATTCAAGACCTATCTTGGAGCGGCCATGTCCCCCATTTTGGCCGTATTTCAAAATTGGCATTAAAGGTTCAAAAAACGGAGAATCTTTGCAATATGTCGTTATATTTGACCTAGTATCCATAAAAAATAATAAACTTGAAATATGACAATTATGTCAAAAAAATATTCACACAAATGAGCTATGATCTACGAAGATTCATGGCTTTTGGACAAATAATGGATGTTATGGCCCCATTCATGGCACAGTTTGTTGAAATGTGCCCATATTCTACACACGCATGCATATTGGCAAAACGAGTAATGTTGCCGAAGAAAGTTTATTTTTCTCTAAATAAAATTACCAAGCGTCAAAAATGGTTTTTTGTGAACTGCCTACCAAAAATATGTTACAAAGTTGTACCACATAAATTTACAAAATTTATTGTACCATATTTTTTATTCAAATAACAGAATTCCTACATGTCAATAGCTTTAAATATACCTATTTTGAAAATGACAATTTCCCCCAATTCAGCTAAAACCGGGTCAAATTTGAACTATAGGTGCCTCGTATATTATTCATGATTTTTTATAAAAGTCAATTTTAGATACACAGGTACCTATTTCTTAGAGATATATAATTTTTTTGTCTGATATTCAACACTTATCTAGGAACGGCCATGTCCCCCGTTCTGGCATAAAAGGTTCAAAAATTCAAAACAATGGATAACATTTGCAATACGTAATTATATGTGAACTAGTATCCGTAAAAAATAATAAAATTTGAATACGAAAATTATCTCGAAAAAGTCTTCATAGAAATGAGGTATCATCTACGAAGATTCATGGCTTTCGGGTCAAATGACGGATGTTATGACCACATTTGTGGCATAGATTTTTGAAATGTGTCCATATTGTACACAAACATGCATATTGGAACAATGAACAATGTTGCCGAAGAAAGTTTCAGTTTACTCTGAATAAAAATACCATTTTTTATTTCGGAGTGTCAAAAATGGATATTTTTGTGAACCACCTACCAAAAATATGTTACAATATTGTACAACATAAATTTAGAGAGTTATTATACCATATTTTATATTCAAATAACCAAATTCCTACCTCTCAATAGCTTTAAATACACTTATTTTTAAATTGACAAATTTCCGCCGATTCAACTGAAACCGGTTCAAAGTTGAACTACAGGTGTCTCGCAGATAGCTCATGTCTTTTTTTAAATCATTTTAGGTACACAATTACCTATTTCTTTAGAGATATACAAATTTATTTGTGATATTCAACTCCTATATAGGAACGGCCATGTCCCCCGATTCGACGGTATTTCGAAAACGGCATAAAAGGTTCAAAAAATAAAAAAAATGGATAATCTTCGCAATATGTGATTATATGTGACCTAGTATCCATAAAAAAATAAACTTAGAATACAACGATTATTCTAAAAAGTGTTCACACAAATGAGCTATCATATTTGAAGATGCATGGCTTTCGGGCCAAATGACGGATGTTATGGCCACATTGATGGCATAGTTTGTTGAAATATGCCCATATTAGACATAGACATGCATATTGAAACAACGAATAATCTTGCCGGTTTTTTTTTATGTTTCTCTGATTGAAAATACCATTTTCAATTTTTGGAGTATCAAAAATTGGTTTTTTTGTGAACCACCTACCAAAAATATGTTACAAGATTGTACCACGTAAATTCATAAAGTTATTATACCATATTTTGTATTCAAATTCCTACCTTTCAATAGCTTTAAATACACATATTTTGAAAATGAAAATTTTCTGCTGGTTCAGCTGAAACCGGGCCAAATTTAAAATACATGTGCCTCGTAGATTGCTCATGATTTTGTATCGAAATCATTATTTTGGTACACAAGTACCTATTTCTTGAGAGATATACAATTTTATTGTGATATTGAACACCTACCTAGGAACGGCCATGTCTCTGTTTTGGCTTAAAGGTTCAAAAATTCAAAAACATGGATAACCTTCGCAATACATCGTTATATGTGACCTAGTATCCATAAAAAATAAGAAACATGAAATACGTCAATTATCTCAAAAAAGTATTCACGGAAATGATTTATCATCTACGAAGATTCATGATTTTCGGGTCAAATGACAGATGTTATGGCCATATTCATGGCATAGTTTGTTGAAATGTGCCCATATTCTACACAAACATGCATATTAGAACAAAGAACAATATTGTCAAAGAAAATTATATTTGTATTTAATAACATTTTCCATTTTCGGAGTGTCA
This sequence comes from Alopecurus myosuroides, assembly GCA_028641055.1. Classification (NCBI taxonomy): domain Eukaryota; kingdom Viridiplantae; phylum Streptophyta; class Magnoliopsida; order Poales; family Poaceae; genus Alopecurus; species Alopecurus myosuroides. Next base: position 316,219,691 of record CM054061.1, read on the forward strand.
AAAATAGGATTTTTGTGAATCATCTACCAAAAATATGTTACAAAATTGTACCACATAAATTTATAAATTTATCATACCATATTTTATATTCAAATTGCTAGCTCTCAATAGCTTTAAACACCTATTTTGAAAATGACAAATTTCCACCGATTCAGCTAAAACCGGGCCAAATTTAAACTACATGTGCCTTGTAGATTGCTCATGATTTTTTGTAATAATCATTAGGTACACAAGAACCTATTTATTCAGATATATACAATTTGTTTTGCGATATTCAACACCAATCTAGGAACGGCCATGTCCCTCGTTTTGACGGTGTTTCAAAATCGGCATAAAAGGTTCAAAAAAATTCTAAAAAATGGATAACCTTCGCAATATGTCATTATATATGACCTAGTATCCATAAAAAATAATAAACTTGGAATACGGTATTTATCTTAGAAACTACGAAAATTCATAACTTTCAGGCCAAATGATGAATGTTATGACCACATTCATGGCGTAGTTTGTTGAAACATGTCCATACCCAAACATGCATATTAGAACAACGAACAATGTTGTGAAAGAAAGTTTTTTTTGTTCTTCGAAAAAATACCATTTTTCTTTTTTGAGCGTCAAAAATGGGTTTTTTGTGAACCACCTACAAAAAATATGTTACAAAATTGTACCAAATGAATTTATAAAGTTATTATACCATATTTTTCTCATCTAAATCTTAACTATTTATAAAAGAGCAAACTTTGTAGATATACTAAATCTGTGCCATCAAACATCAATGATCAAGGGTTAAAATTGATTCAATGTTGAGCTCAACTCAACACGGTTGCGCACACGTTACGTTAAAAAAACGAAACCTGAAAGAAACCAATTCGATCGGACCACCATCACCAACTTGTGTCTGTGTCGACCTGGAGAAGCAACACTAGCAGAACTCATGTAATCATGCGGTGGATCAAGGCTATGCCTAGGGTGATAAGGGAAGTTGAAGCATTTGGGTACGCGGCAGCCACGCAGATGACGAGGAGGAGTGCTGGCCAGGTGCGGAGGGGCACCGTTGGTTTCCTACACCCCTGCTTGGGCGTGGCACAAATGGCCTCCCTGCTCCATCTCTAGCCCGAGCAGAGAACTTCTGCGAGCATCCCACGTGAACTCTTGCCGACACTGTTCTGGACGACATGGCGAGCCCTTGCGTGGACTCCTACTCCTGCACTGATTTCGGCCACGGCTCCGCGTCAGTCCGGTACACAGCTCGCAGCAAGGTTGCTTGCAACGCCCGCCGTCGTGCCACAATGGCCACGCTGCTACCATGCCGTGCACATCGCTCGGCTGGGACCGCTGAGCGCAGCCACAAACATTTGCCTTCGTTGCCATGAACTTCCCTGGTTGCCGCAAGAAACTCCCCCGAGCGCACTGCTCCCTTGACCTCGGCCTTTCTGCTCGGTAGCCTGCGCAGACCCACTGTGAAAAACTAACGTGCATGCTGTTCTGGATTGCTGAACCGTTCTAATGCGCACCTCTCCGTCGCCATCCTCCGGCGCAGCGTCCAACTGGGCAAGCAGCGAGACGAGCTGCTCAACCGGGGGACGACCTGGTACTGGTCAGGGGTGGCCAACAGGAATTTGAGCAAAACGCACGCCTATTTCTATTTGTTTCCAACTGGCATTTTTTAGGTCGGTTGCGGCGTTCTTTGTTTTTTCCTTTCCGGTTTAGGCCGTCTCTGTTTGCTTCTCCTATATCAATAAAAAAGACAAAGCTTTTGCCCTTTGTTCAAAAAAAAAAAACTTTCTACTACCTTCGATCCGAATTAATGGTTGGAGGGCTAGCCAAAGTTTTGCCTAAGCCTTAGCTAGCCCTCCGACCATTAATTCGGATCGGAGGGAGTATTTTCTTTTACTTGGACCTCTTGGTCCACTTCTTCTGCTAGGATAATAGCTGGAGAAGGTTGGTGTATTCACCTTTTGTGGAAAAAGAAGTACATAGATTAGCTAGTTAGCTTCTGGTTTCAAACATGCAAGTTGAAAATGTTTATAACTACTCGATCCAAAATGTAGTTAAGCTACCTAGCATGCGTACTTTCTCAAAGAAAACAAAGTTAGCATGCATACCTAGGCATGATAAGGAATTCCAAAGCCATCGCACACGTTACTAGAAAAAATAAATAAAACCTGATCGACCCTCCTCCTCTCTGGCTATTTTGAGCTCCCCTCATCGTCACCGCGGGGCACCCCAGAGTATGGTGATACGGTGCTTGATTCCATCGACTGGGATACCGTCGTTGGGTGCTCCCGCATCCACGCCAAGATCGTGTCTTCCAATGCAATGATGGCGTATGCTAGGGGTTCCATTGCCAACGGAACCGGGGGAGATCCAAGATGCGAGGAGATGAAGGCACAACACCAAGATGGTGGCTACCAACACGATGATGTCGTTTGCCAAGGCTTCCATCACCGGCGGAATAAGGTGGGGACGTGCGAGATGCGGGGAGATGGAGACGCCGCATTTCGGATACTCACATGTTCATTAAGTGGTGGGCCTGAATCCTCGACGAGGTGTACATATGCTACTGCGGCGTCGGTGGCGTGTGGATCAAGGTCACCACCGTCGTCGACCGACCCGTCAACATGCTCTTCGAGGGCGCGACATCACGGTAACAAGTACTATATTTCGTTAAAGGAAATGTTTTTTATCTATTGAATAGACGTGCCTTGCACATGCAAGACTACTAGTATATTCAAATCACCAAATTCCTACCTCTTAGTAGCTTTAAATACACCTATTTTGAAAATGACAAATTTCCGCCAATTTGGGTGAAATCGGGCCAAATTTGAACTACAGGTGCCTCGTAGATTGCTCATGATTTTTTTGTAGAAATCATTTTTTAGGTACACAGGTATATATTACTTCACAGATATACAATTTGTTTTGCGATATTCACCTATCTAAGAACGGACATGTCCCCCGTTTTGAGTGTATTTCAGAATCGGCATAAAATGTTCAATAAAATTAAAAAAAAAATGTATAACCTTCGCAATATGTCATTACATGTGATCTAGTATCCATCAAAAATATTAAACTTGGAATACGACAATTATCTCGAAAAACATTTCACAGAAATGAGCTATCATCTTTGAAGATTTATGGTTTTCGGGCCAAATGACAAATGTTGAGGCCACATTCATAGCATAGTTTTTTTTTGAAATGTGTCCATATTCTACACAGACATGCATATGGGAACAACGAACAATGTTTCGAAAGAAAGTTTTATTTTTCTCTGAAAAAATTCCATTTTCCATTTTCGGAGCGTCAAAAATAGGTTTTTTGTGAACCGTCTACCAAAAATATGTTACAAAATTGTACCACATGAATTTATAAAGTTGTTATACCATATTTTATATTCAACCAAATTCCTACATCTCAATACCTTTTTTGAAAATGACAAATTTCTGCCGATTTCGGTGAAAACTGGGCCAAATTTGAACTACAGCTGACTCGTAGATTGCTCATGATTTTTTGTAAAAATCCTTTTTTGGGTACACAAGTACTCCCTCCGTTCCAAAATGTAAGACCTTTTAGCAAACTATTTTAGCTCGCTAAAAAGAATCAAATGTTGGAATGGAGGAAGTACCTATTTCTTCGGGGATATACAATTTATTTTGCGATATTCAACACCTATATATTTAGGAAAGGCCCTGTCCCTCGTTTTGACCGTATTTCAAAATCGGCATAAAAGGTAAAAAAATGGATTACCTTCGCGATATGTCATTGTATGTGACCAAGTATCCATCAAAAATAATAAACTTGGAATACGGCAATTATCTCGAAAAAGTGTTCAGACAAATGAGCTATCATCTACGAAGATTCATGGCTTTCGGGCCAATTGACAGATGTTATGGCCACATTCATGGCATAGTTTGTTGCAATGTGCCCACATTCTATATAGACATGCATATTGGAACAACGAATTTTTTTGCGAAAGAAAGTTTTATTTTTCTCTGAATAAGAATACCATTTTCGGAGTGTAAAAAATGTTTTTTTTGTGATCCACCTACCAAAAATATCTTACAAAATTGTACCATATAAGTTTATAAAGTTATTATACCATGTTTTATATTCATATAACCAAATTCCTACCTCTCAATAGCTTTAAATACACCTATTTTGAAAATGACAAATTTCCGCATATTCAGCTGAAATCAGGTCAAATTTGAACTACAAGTGCCTCGTAGGAGAAATGAGATTCTTTATTGGATTTGAAATCAAGCAATTGGCTCATGGGACTTTCATCTTTCAAGCCAAGTATACCTAAGACATGCTCAAGAGGTTTGATTTCCAAGGTGCTAAAGAGAAGGTCTCTCCAATGCAAGTCAAATGTTATCCCAAGCACAATCCGGGCGATAAAAATGTGGACCAAAAGTTGTATCGCTCTATGATTGGTTCTTTGCTTTACCTTGGTGCATCTACGTACGATATGTTGTTTAGTGTAGGTGTGTGTGCAAGGTATCAAGCGGCTCCATAGTAAAGCCATTTGATGGCGGTCCATGGGATCTTTTGGTAATTGGTTCATACCTCAAGACTTGGTTTGTGGTACGCAAAGGGGGCAAAAAAATTTCTCCAAGGGTACACGGACTCGGATTGGTCCGGTGATCAAGATGATAGGAAATTGACTTCGGGTGCTTGCCAATTCTTTGGTAGGTCCATGGTGAGTTGGTCTTCTAATAAGCAAAATTGTATATCTCTCTCCACCGGTAAAGCCGAGTAGGTGGCGGCCCCTAGTGCTTGCACCCAATTACTATGGATGAGGCAAACCCAAAAAGAGTATGATGTTCACTTGGATAAGGTGTCGCTCTTATGTGATAATGAGAGTGCCATCAAGATCGCCTACAACCCCGTGCGACACACAAGGATGAAGTATATTGAGATTCGTCATCATTTTAGCCGAGATCATGTGGTAGGAGGTGATATTGAGCTAGCCTATGGCCCAATCAAGGATAATCTCGCGAACATTTTCACGAATCCTCTAGATAATTCAATATCCATGTTCTTAAGGAATGAGCTAAATATCATCCATTCAAGGAGTTTGACTTGAGGATCTTGCACACATCCCTATAGTTGACTATGTGTTTGGGTTTAGGTATAGGCATGGACATAGGGGGTGTTATCCTAACACAATGGATTCTCCCTCGCCCATTATGCCCAAAACAGAAATTCATTGTTATCTCTCTACGTCTAATGTTGAATTTGAGCTAAAATGTTGAGAATTGGCAATGCACCCAAGATATATCTTCGTGGTGTCATACCATAATCTCTTACATGGTGGCTTAGGCCACCAACTCTTCATTGCAAAGAGTTGGATCTTAGTTGGTAATTTATTTGGGTTTCATTAAATCTCTTTCGTTTTTCCTAGCTATGTATCTTCATGGGAAACTTCATATTTCTTGGCATTTCTATATTGTTTATTACAAGATCAAGGGAGAAGTACCATCTTCAGTTTGTCTTTATAAGCCTAAGCTTTCTTGTCTAAAGCCAACATCTTTCTATCACACAAGTCTTGTTTTGAAACGTGGAAGTTTTTAGTTCAGGTGGCAGCTGGAATTTCCGGTATAGTTCTCGATTCAAACTCGAACCGGAATATATGGTCCAGTGAATCTCCCTCAAATACAAGGAGGTCGGGGTGAAGGGTAGTTTCGTGCACTTCTTCCACCCTCAATCTCCTCCTCCATAGCCTCCGCCCCTTGGAACCCTAGTGTAACATCCCAATTTTGCTACAATAGGGTGTGTGGTGTTGTGTTCATCTCATACATGCATGAAACAAAAATTGAATCATGTTTGAACCAATTTAAACTGTGAATTTAAATGGTTTGAGAAAAATGCCATAAATGTTACTTAATGTGGGTTTCAAAAATTTGCACTAAAAAATATTTCAATTTCACCAAAGAAAAATATGGTGTAGTTGGAAATTTGATAAGGTTTTCAAATCTTATTTTTGCCAAATTTTCTGTTTGCAAAAAGGCCCTCAAACATTCAAGTTTTGTTGCTGTTTTGGGCAGACAAGGACTCTTCTACAAATTCCAGGAATTCCAGGGGGTTATGGAAAATTTGTTTCTTTCCTTTCTTCAACCTCCTGCCAGAAGGAAATCCGATGGTGGCTTTGCCACCTCCTGCTCCCAGCGCGACAGGGAAAGGATGAGGACGCAGAGAAGACTACCGGATCGTGCACACCCCACAGAAACCCCCTCCTCGCGTGCCCTCCTCTCTCTGCTCCTCTGTGCGCGAACCGAACCCTAACCCTAACCCTCGGTACGGCCGGCCGCCGCGAATTCCCGTCGTCTCCGACCACCCCGGCACGAATGGACGCCACCGGAAGCTCCCTAGACCTCAACTGAACGCCCCCGAGGAAGTAATTGATCCGGGAGGGCCGGGATCCCCGCCGCCATCCGCTTCTTCCTCGTCTCCGGCCGGCCCTCGTCGCCATCCGATCTCCTCCTCCAGTCCTCCTCCGGCTTCACCGTCCACTCCATCTCAATAACGGTGAGCTTCTCCACACGCCAGTGCCCTCGCCTAGCCCCCTCTCCCTCTCTATCTCTCTGTACATGTGTCCCGCCGGCCGCCGCCGCGCCATGGTCGCCGACGAGCTTTTCCGGTGACCATTTGGTCACCCAGCACCACCTACACGTTCCCCTCAAGCTGCTGCACCTTCCCATACCCTTTAATTTGAGAGTCATCGAAGAATTTGATCGATTTCATGTTCACATTGAGGATCATCCCCGTGTGACGTCAGGATGATGCCACAGTGATTTCATAAAATCCTTTTTAACAATTCCAGAAAATGAATAAAATTGTTTAATTAATATCTTCCAAAATGTTAATCAGAAAAATAAAAGGAAAGTATGGTTTTGTTCATAAAAATGTACTATTCCCAAATATGTAATTTTCACATATGATTGACTAAGTTCAAAAATGAGCATTATTTAATGTTGTTAATTCATTTAAAAATAGAAAAATAAGTTTTTATTCACTAAAATTAGAAAATTAAAAGTTATATACCAAATTGCTCAAAATGACAAATTCAATCTAGTTATGATGTTTTCAAACCCATTTGAGCCTTTAAAATTGTAGTCACTTTCATAATCGTCTGAATTGCCCTTCCGGGGTCTATTTCGGACTAATTTCAGTAAAATTGCATAACTGACATACGAACCCTAGCAACTCATCGAGCATGTTTAGGGATTTATTTCAGTGCATTAATTTGCTCATGCATACATATTGCGCATTGCATCGATGCCATGTTTTATTGTTATTCTTCTTTTCGGTGTTGTGTCCCCCTCGGTAGAACGTGACTCCGAAGAGAAGGCCAACATCTCCAATGACGAATACTTGATCCTAACCGACAAGTCAAACACTTATCCGAGAAGACATATCTATTGGTTTTCTTATAACCAAGGCAAGCATAACCTCTTATCTGCTCATATATGTTTTCAAACAACATTTGAATCTCGTACTTTGCATTCGATTCCAAAGTATTTGATGCTAGTAGATATAGTTCACCTATATACTGCACTGCCTCAATATCGTGATCCACTGCTCCTAGCCGCCATAGATTTGCTTGTGCGCATCGCCAGAGCCTCATATCTGCTTCGCTTAGTCATACATGTTTGTTACCTCTGCTCCATCCGGTTGATGAATCAGAGCTGCGATAACCTAGTATGATATGATGACGTGGTGAGATGAGCATTGTGTGGATAACTTGACTAAGGCTTGGACGGGAGGCCACTTGGGAAGTGGTTGTTTGTCCTGTACTTGCCAACCCTAGGATTAAGGTCTCGCCGCGGAAACCAAGACTGAGCGTGCAACCACACGCGGGGCCTAACAGACCGCGCTCGACTAACTAACTTGTTTGGTTCTATCCGTGAGTCACGTAGTTTGGGATTTCCATCTGCGTGTGAGTCAAAAACCTTTTGGAGGTGTTTAGGGCGTGACCGGGACAAGTGATGGACATACACGGATCTTGATCCTGACTCACAGAACAGGTGCCGTCAGGAGGTGGCCAACTCCCTGTTGACGGGGTGGCCCTGTTTGGGTTGACTCATGGATAGGGCTCGACAAGGTAAAGGTCGTGGCCAGCCACCCTCTGCCGCGCTCCATGGATGAGCGTACATGTGGCGTTAAGAGTCGGATGGTACGTGTGGGTAAAGTGTACCACCCTGAGGGATAAATCTTTCGGAAAGCCGTGTCCACGGTTATGGACGACTTGGTGAAAGTCACGGGGTCGTAGATAACTTGAAAGTGCGTAAAAGATATTGGCAATGATTGAAGGGTGCCTCCCCGGAGATGCCGGGAGGGGTGATCCTTGTAGCATGTGAGGTGCTGGGAAATGATTTTGGTGGATGAAAAGATGATGATTTCAGAAGTTGAGTAGTCTTCTCATCTGTTTTGAAAATACTTTTTTAGACGTGATATCCCTCCTCGATTTGGAAAACAAAGATTGCTTTACGCAAATCAACCTTCATAAAACCCTTTATGAAATCAGCAGATATATAATAGGTTAACTAATTCTTGTTGAGTACCTCCCGTACTCATGTTTTCTTCAACTTGGTTTAGGTGGAGTTCCTCTGTTCGGTGATGTTTCGACGTGGATATCGACAAGTACTTTGGGGTTCCCAGGTAGCATCCTAGAATCTTTGGGCTGGGACGTCGCCTTATGTTGCGGCCTCTTAGGCCTTTTTGGTTCTTGTTGATTAGCAACATAATTTGCCTTCCGTTGTCTGATGTAATGTTTGGTCATGTGACCTCTGCTTGTAAGCTATACTCTAGTAACACCTGTTTAATACAACTTTCATGTCTAGAGTGCTGCTTTGATCGGTTGTTGGTTTCGAGCCCGTTGTTATACAGTTTTGGCTATGCCTGCATAGTTGTCGCAGTCGAGGGGTTGTGGAGCCGATGATCCATGTCCGAGCCCGCCCGCCAAAGATATTCGGCCTGGGGCGAGGTAACCCCAGTAACCCTTGATTGTTGTTGCACTTTCTGGACAAATAGCAGCTCTGTATAACTTTGGTCATGTTCCTTCAGTTTCATCCGACTCGTGGACGCTTGGGTATACATACCTGGTTATGACTATCATGGACACAAGGAGTAGTAGACCAGGGATCCAGACTACGTGCCGATGAATCCGGTCTACCTGCCGTTGTTTGTTGCGGCCGGGGCTGGTAACCCTGAAGCCCTTGTGAGTCCACTGCTAGGAGCACATGACAGTTTGTATATCTCTGGGTCCGGGGTCCAACACCTAGCCCTCCCGGATACTTCCTCCATTGCATCCTCAAGGTCTTGGCCGCAGCCGGTGCTCCTCCTCCTCGGGAACATTCTCATCCAAGTATTTTCCTCAATGGAAGCGGGTAACCTTCTAATTTTATAATCTTGGGTGTTCTACCCCTACTCCTTCTTGGAGACATGTTATTATTGAAATTTCTTGGTGGTAGATGTTTCTAGGGTATCCCATTGCATGCTAGAAACAATAGGATAACACCCCGATTAATTGATCTAGTTTTAGACCTAGTTGAAAATCAATCTAGTTCTAATTTTGTGGAACCGAAATATCTGGTTCAAAACTAAACCGGAAATTCCCGTTGAGTTTTGTCTCATTTTACAAAATTTAGAACTTTAGTGATTTCTTCTAGGATTGTTACATGATCGTGTTATGGTTGCTTTTCTATTGTCTCTATGTATGATTCCTATGCTTTGGCTTGTGTGCACTTACCTTATGCTATCATCCTATATGCTCTATTCTCAGGTGATTACCATAAGGAAACAAGTGATGAGGACCCAAGTGACTCTCAGCCTCCTATGAAAGCTGTGGTAAAAGGAAAAGCCAAGACCAAAGCGAAGAAGCTCGTTTCTAAGAAAAAGAAATGTAAGGAATCTAGAAGGAACTACAAGCATGACATGCCCCACTCAGGAGTACGCTCAAATTTGCCAAGGTGATTGCTACAATACTACCGAGGGGTGTTGAGATCGAAGATACAAGGTTTTGGTGCATGGAGCAGTCCTATAGATATGCTGACATCTATTCTGACTACAAGTATCTAGTCCGCCTATGAATCCAACCAAGTTCTAGTTCATCAAGGACAAGGAAGTGTTTGTTGAAGCTGCTGGTGTGGTTGAGAGGTTCAATCTGGTGAAGCTCATGGAGACATGTTTCCCCTATAACACGGATCGTGTGGTCCAGTTCATGTCCATGTTGGCGTTTGGGAAGGATATGCACTGCCATTTGAAGTGGATGACCAGATCGACCTATTGTGAAGCTCAGTTCTTCAAGCTTTCTCGGGTTTTTGGGTAAAAGTAGAACCCTCACCCTCCTCTTGGACATTGCATGAAATGTGGACAGGCCTCGGCGTGAGAAGTATATGGCTGATGTTTATGCACCTGGTTTGTGATTGAAAAGGTGGAAGGCCTTCTCCCTTTCTATGATCAGTTGGTCTATATCTTCCGATCTTTTATATCTCCCAGTGGAGGAAACAATGATTCTCTCACCAGTTCCTCGTGCAACTTGTTGATCCTAACAAAGAAGTGTATTGAGGACCCCGACACTTCAAAGTCATATGAGGTGGATGTCATGGACTTCATCTTTCACGAGCTCCGCAATGCTATGCTTGGTGGGAACACTGTCCCATATGGACCATATATTATGATGGTGATCAAGGATACCATGAAGCAGGACTTCCCTGAACTGCCCTTGGAAGATCGCCATTTCAAGAAATTGTACATCAATAGGAAGTCTGCTCCTTCTACCGCTGCCCCTGAGAGTGGTTCCTTTATGAGGGGTGCTCGTACTGGTGTTGCTGCTACCTCTCATGCTCCCAAGGATGACTCCTATACTATGCGCAATATCAAAAGGTTGTCTTGATTTCAGCGCGATGTGCTTTGCATGAAGGTGGATATCCACCGGGAGCAATATCAGTCTTACCGTAGGGACATTGCTATGTCCAACTCTCAGCAGAGGATCATTCCTCACTTGAGCGGTGTGATACGTCTTAAACGTATCTATAATTTTTGATGTTCCATGTTGTTTTCATGTCAATTGCTACATTTTTTCTATACACTTTACATCATTTTTATGGATTTCCTAGGATTAACCTATTAACAAGATGCCCCAACGCTAGTTCCTTTTTTTTTGCTGTTTTTGTTTCAGAAAAGTTGCTCTAGAAATATTCTCGGTATTGGACGAAACGAAAACCTAGGACCTTAGAATTATGTCACGTACACGGAGTCCGGAGGAGACCCTGAGGGGGGGCCTGGATCCTCCACACCATAGGGCGGCCCGGGTCCCCCGGCCACGCCACCAGGTGGTGTGGGCCCCTAGCCACCCACCGACGTTGCCCTTTCGCCTATTTAAGCTCCTCCTCGGGAAAACCCTAAACACACGAGCCCTCTGCCACGAAAAGTTCTATAGTCTCCATCGTTGGCAACCCTAATTTGGGAGGGTTCTGAAGCTCTCCCCAGCACCCTGTCGGGAGGGGAAATCATCAGCGGAGGCCTCAAAACCACCATGAGTAGTTTATCCTTGGACTACGGATCCATAGCAGTAGCTAGATGGTTGTCTTCTCCTCTTTATGCCTCATGTTTAGATCTTGTGAGCTTCCTAACATGACCAAGATCATCTTATTGTAATTCTACATGGTGTGTTGCTCGGATCAGATGAATATTGAATGCTATGTCAAGTGATTATCAATCTATCATGTTTATGTTATTTATGATCTTGCATGATCTCCGTTACTAGTAGATGCTTTTGCCAAGTTGATGTTTTTAACTCCAAGAGGGGGTATTTACGCTATATAAAGGGTTCATGCCTCCCTTTCATCCATGCTCAAGTGACAGAAACGTAACAGATGGGGGATGTGTTGTTTCCATTAGGGAGAAAACAACGATGTTTACATTTTTTTATATTACACAATTTACTTAATGCAATAATCTGTTGGTTGCAACTTAATACCCATGGTTTGATTGGAATACACTCTGAGGGTCGATTATTAGTCATAGATGCAGTAAGATAATGGTCTATGAATTATGTTGTAATTCCCGCATGAATCACATAGTAATCACCATGTCATGCATATGCACTACGGTGCAGCCTTTATATCTGTCGATTGCCAAGTTGTAATTTGTTTACCCAACATGTTATTTATCTGTTTCGGAGAGACACCAATAGTGAACTGTGGACCCCGGTCCTTTCTTTCACACTGATAATACAACCTACTGCAAACATTGTTTTCCTTTCATTTGCTGCCATCATTGTTCTCTTTTCATTTACTGCAAACAAGTATTGTTTTCCATAATATATGTCTAATCCTTTGTTTTCAGCAAACCGGTGAGATTTACAACCTCATTGTTTCGTTGTGGAAAAGTAACTTGGTTGCATTTTGTAGATTCCACGTTGATGCTGAACAGGTAGTACGCCCTGTCAACATCAGCAACCAACAACCTTCAAAAGTGATTTGTTTCTTCTAATGGTCAATTAAACCTTGGTTTCTTTGTGAGGGAAAACTTGTTGTTGTGCTCTTCATACCTTCCTCTTGGGGTCTCCCAATGAGCTTACAATCTACACGCATCACGGTGCCTCCGAGGATCCTCCTTCAGACTTGGTTCCAGACTCCTTCTCTTAGTGGGCTTCCAGAGCCAGCACTCCTTGGGAACATATTGAGAAGGCTCTTCTTTTCACTGTTGCCTCTACGAGTGATCCTGTTGATCTTGATGATGAGGAGGTTGTTGAAGACCTGGAGAGGGACGCCAAGGGAGACTCCGAGACGTCTGATGGAGAGGCCTCAGAGGATTGTAATTGTTACCTTGTCTTTGGACGTTACCATCACTTCTTCCTTCCTTTTGGTGTCTCGGTGCCAAAGGGGGAGAAGTAGTCTCTTAGGCCTACAGGATTTGCATGGGTTCGGGCACAAGCATGTTCGGCTATCATTCTTTTATAGCTTGTGCTTATTTATGTTATCGTTTCCGAAACTATTTTATTTCTCATGGTGAATTATGTTCTTATATTACTTGTGAGACTATGTTATTATGGATCTAGTTGGTTATTTCTCTATATTGAGGCTATCATTTATTGTGAATCGGTATTATCTACGTATATGGTCTTTGCACAAGGTATAGTATTCAACTCTTGCCTCAAGATAGTTGTTATTCTCTCTCTTATCATATTTATTTGTTGGAAATCACTCTCCTTTTAAAGTTGTATTTGCATGTCTACGCAAATTAAAGTATGCATATTTGTAGGGGGGAGCAATTTCCACTTCTTTCACAAACATGATTTTCCTTTTCGGTTTATTCATTACAAATCTTAGTATTGTCATCTAACATTAAAAAGTGGGGGATTGAAAGCGCATTTCTTGATCTCTAGTCTTTTGAGTGTTAGTTAACAATACTAACGATATTATTTATCAAAGTGTTAAGTGGTATAAGTGTGTATTTGTTCATTCGCATTGAACACCGTAAAAAGGTGAAATTAGTCAGCCAAATTTGGTACTGGTGCCAACCGGATATTTTTGATGCAACCGGAAATTCCGGTTGTGAAGATTTTTGCTTAGTTTTGGCACAGATGTGAGCCGGAAATTTTAGGCCCAACCAGATATTCCGGTTGGGGAAGTTGGAGAGAAAAAACGGCTAAGGACTCGAAGTTGGAGACGCAGAAGTCAACCGGAAATTTCCACACCAACCATAATTTCCGGTTGGGAGGTTTTTTGGGACAGAGATGAGCCGGATATTTGTACCGGGTTATTCGGAGAAACCGGAATTTCTGGGGAAGTCAACTACCTTCAAAATACCCCTCCGTCTTCCCCAAGTCAGCTAGTTTGTCCAATCCATTAATGTGCATTTATTGAGCTCACCAAATCCTTGATTTCTCCCAATCCCTCCACCCAAACTTGGTTATCTTCGGAGGATTGAAGGAGAAGGCCCCGACCTACTACTTCACCAAGCCGTTCTTCATTTCCCCCTCATTCACTTGAGGGGATCTTTTCTAGGGTTTCCTTGTGGAGAACCTAGAGCCTATTTCTACACTTGTTGATTGTTGGTGATTCTTATGAGCCCCCAATTTGGTTGTGGGTGTGCGCCTCAAGCAATGTAAAGGATTTGATTTCCACCTCAAAGGGAATCAATAGTGGAAGGTGAACTAGGCCTTTGTGGCGAGGTTCATCGAAGAATAGGGTGAGGCCTTTGTGGTGTTCAGTGGGCCTTTGTGGCAAAACTCACACCCCTCCAACGAGATGTTCTCCCCTTAAAATGAGGAACTCGGGATTACATCCTTGTCCCCGCGTGCTTCCGTTATCAGTTACCTTGTTCCCTCTCCATTACTTTGTGTTTGTATCTTTTTTATTGTTGTTCTTGTCATATAGGTAAATTCACCTAGTTTCATATTTAGATAATTTATCTTTGTGTCAAGCCTAAATTGAATACATATTAAAAAAAAATCGTAGCACCTATTCAACCCCCCCCCCCTCTAGGTGCCCATACTATCCGTTCAAGTATGAACCTTTGTTGTGCATTTTATTCCATTTAAATTTAGTATGCATTTAGGGGGAGCTAATATGTTTTGTGGTTTGATTTTATCGCAAATCCATGTGTTGTTATCTAACACCGAAGTGGCGGGGATTGAAATAACATGTATTGATCCCTTCGATTTTGTGTGTTAGATAACAACAATAGTGTCGGATATATACCGATTAGGGGTATATAAGGCATTGTACTAAAGAGTCGGATTACCAGGGTGGCCTATTGGTAGTAGATCACAGTCCATTAGGCGGCCCAGTAAGCTGATGCGCAGAAGTCGGATTCTAGAAGAACCCAGACCACGGCCCAGAGTGGTGCGGTTTGGAGTAGAAGACGGATTCCTTACTGTCCGTGCCCGAGTCCTCGCACATTAGTCGTTTGCCGTGATGGGCCAAAGGATGGATTTGCCTTTTGAGCCAACACAGTATAGTGGCTATACCGGTAAGAGGAGGGGAGGCGGAAACAAGCTTGGCGATTCGCTGCTTGATCCTCATAAGATCTGTCGGCAGAGCCTGGACCGCGTCCACTGCCCAATTGTCTTGGGGAGTAGCCGTGGAATTGACAAAAGGTGGAATTCCCGTCTCCTTTCCAGGAAACTGGACGTCTGAGTGATAAAAGAAGGAGCCCGTCCAGAATTTGACGGATTCCGAAGTTTTGATTTTCGGGAACCAATCTTCCCTAAACCTACGTAAGGTAAAGGAGATGGTTCCACGGGTGGGGAGAGCGCCCTACGAGGGGTTACTCCAAAGCAATATTGCCAGATGAACCTAGGCTCTATTCCTAAGTACCTCTAAAAAAGGGCTTGAAGCCTGGCAAGATAAAGAATGGAAATGGGAGGAAGATTGTGCGGCTAAATTTGGTAGTGGTTGAGAATTTGAAGAAAAAAGGCGGACGGGGGAAAACCCATACCTCAGTTTATGTGCGAGGCAAGGAGAACCCGTTCGCCGGATTTCGGGGAAGGCTCCGAGTTCTCGTCGTACCGCCACTTGCCTTTCAGGACAAACCCTTCCTCCTCCATTGCCGGAAGAAGGGACAGAACCACATTGCAGTGGCTCCAATTCCCGAAGTTTTCCTCTGTTTCTTATTCACCGCCAGCGGCGTCAGGGGCGGCAACCTCCTCGCCGCCGATAGCGGTATTTCTCTCCGTGGGCTCGTTGACGAGAGGCGGAGGAGGAGCAGTCGACGATGACGGCATGTTCTCGGCCGCGGGAGGCAGATCCCCGCGGGCCGATTCGCCGGTGTTTCCCTCCGGCGTGCTGGCGGTGGCGCGGACGGGGGAGTCTAGTTGCGGGTCCAAATCATTGATGATAGAATCAATGTCCATGGCGGCGTTAGTTGCATCCGCGGCGCGGGGAGATTCTCCATCACCCATTTGCGGGCGGCGCAACCATGATGATGAACCTCCGATGGTTTCTCCGGGGAAGGCTAGGTGCTCTCTCTCCGTGCTCACTCACTCGGGCTCTGGCTCTGGCTCTGTGTAGGCTATGGCCCTAGGGGCTCAAGGAAGGAGATGGTGCAGTAGAGAGACCGGAGCCCTCGAGGCGGCTATTTATAGCCGGAGGCGCGCTAAGATTGGTTCCAACGGCTATTTTAGCCGTTGGATGATCGATGCGTGTCACTCCCGTGAATTCCGGGAAACGAGGGGACGGGGTGATAATGGCTATCTCCTTGTTTCCTACGAGAATCTGTCGAAGGATACATTTCAGGGTTTTGACTGAACCCATACGTCTATGATGTCAGCACGATTTCATCGCAGACTTCATGAAGTTCCTTCTCAACGAAGGCTCGTGGAAGAAAAAACCGGATTTTAGTGAAATCGGAGTTATGTGTTATGAATTTTTTAGGAAAAAGAAGAATCGATACAAAGCGCCAACATTTCTCGGAAAAGAATACAAATTGACGAAAGGTGGCAGAATGAAGTCTCAATCCTTCTTGGGGGCTACTGTCAGATATATACCGATTAGGGGTATATCCGGCATTGTCCTAAAGAGCCGTGTTACCAGGGTGGCATGTTGGTAGTGGATCACAGTCAATTAGGAGGCCCAGTAAGCTGATGCGCAGAAGACGGATTCTAGAAGAACCCGTACCACGGCTCAGAGTGGTGCGGTTTTAAGTAGAAGACGGATTCCTTACTTTCCAAATTAGATACTTTCCGTAGTCTTCTAGGTTTCCTTTCTGTAAGCCCTAACCCGGTTATCTATATAAAGCCGTACGGGAGATAATACAGGAGAGGACAATTAGCTAGAAGCCAACTCGTCGAGAAGTTGATCCTCGCCGAGTTAGCGAAACCCTAATCACATTGTACTTTGTATACTTCAGGCTTCAGCTCTGATTTAGTGAGATTGCAGGAGTAGGAACGCCGCCTAGTTGCGACATGCCGAACCTGGGTAAACTTGATGTTCCTAGTTGTCGTATTACCACGTCCCCCCACGTCTCTACCAGTAGTCTCATGGCACCCCCGTCTATGAACTCTACTACGATGTTTCGACAGTTGGCGCCCACCGTGGGGCCAGCGACGTCAGGCGTCACGTTTTGATCGGGGATACTCGGCGGAATCGGCAGTACGATCACTGTCGGAAGCTTGGAATTTGATGATGACGTTGGACGCTTCCTCGACAACGGATCATACATGCCAGCACGGAATCACCTAGTAAGTGCCTACCTTTTACCGATTGGATCTGCAAACATCTTTATCGGATTAACTGTAGAGGCAATGGGATTCTATGGTGGAAGCAAATTTATCCCACCCGCCCTATACCCAGTTGAAGAAGACTATGATACCGGATTCTGCTCAGATCGCCAATACCCTACTGAAATTGCTGCCTCTTCGGAGATGTCCGCAATCAGATCTCACTTTATTGGCATGGTGCAGTCCGACGTTGCTGAAAACACGGATGAAACTAACCCCGTGGAAGAGGCAGATGAAAACAATCCCACTGTTCATGTGGAAGATCCGACACCCGTCAATGAGACGATGAACTCGGAAGCCGACTCTGTATTAGCTGCCCTAGAGGCAAGATTAGAGTCGGAACCCAGATCTGAAGACCTAGATTCCGAGGATGAAGATGAAGACGCTTTCGAGAGAAAGGTCAAATCTATGCAGGGGGTTCCATGAAGTCCTTATGGCAAAACCGGCTGAAAACACGGATGCCGGAGATGATGAAGACCCCAAAACACCTCCACCTATGAGGAAAGAGAGGATGGTGAAACCAGTCCAATTTACCCCGATGTCAAGGAATTGACAGAAGATGAACCTGGCAAAAAACATCCCTTTTCCAAGAAGAAAAAGAAGACTGCCAAGAAACTCCAGTACAAACTCCAGAAGAAAATTTTGGCAGATATTCCTAACCAAAACCTGAAGTAGGAAGAGAAAGCGGAGTCACACCTGGAGAGAAGAAAAAGAAGGAAATCCCTGTCCCACAAATGTCGGAACAAGACGAAATTGATATAATTCAAACTCCAATGGGACGTGACGAATCCCCTGAAGTGCTGGAAGCCAGGAGACAAGCTCTACAGCGACAGCAGCAACATCTATTCAGAACTCGGGAATACCTCTTAAAAACCCAGGCTAGCATTAAGTCACAGCAGGAAGAAATAGAGGAATACGAAAGAAGGAATATATCTGGCATAAAACCTAAACGGTTACCCGGAATTGCAAAGCCGGATGTGATGCCACCGGAAGAACGGTTCCAAAATCCTTCTTGGCAAAGACAGGTAAACGACACCAATGCCAAGGGCGAACGCATATACAAAACCGCAGCCGAAAACGCGGAGGCCGCGTTCGCCATCCTTAACGATGATTTGTACTCCAATGACGAAAAGGTTAAATGGGTGTATGCTTTCTTAGGAAAATCATTGCAACAGCAACAGCGAGGACATGCAAGATCAGGGAAGTTGCATGACGACTCGGCCCTATGAAAAACTGCCACATGCGCCGCTGGAGCACCTAGACCTGGCGAACATGGAGATTCAGGCAATTCTAAGGAGAAGAAAGGAGATCCAAGAAAGGACAAGAAAATCACAGATCATAAGGATGCAGCGTCCAGGACATGATCCCATATGCCGAAAGGTGTAAATAATCCCCGTGATCGGGAGGAACAAAACCGGAAAGACGGAAAAATGATGCTGCCTCCGAGACGCCCAGCTGAAAACGCCGGAAGATATGACACTCCTTACATGCGTGAGAGATCCCGTACTCCTCCTAGGAACAAAGAAAGTCCAACACTACTAGGGAAAAGCTTACCCCAGGCGAACAGAAAAGGGCTACCACAGGCGCATTTCGTTTCGCCTGGGACCATATCGCCAGCGGTAATGGCTTACTCCAGGCGAATAGTGAAATGCGCCTGTGGTAAGTTGGCATACCCCAGGCGAATAGGCCTTGTGCGCCTGGGGTAATACTTTTACCTGTGGCGAACAAGAGATGCGCCTGGGGTACCGTATTCTGTTCGCCTGGGGTATGGTTTTGCTGTATCAAAATATAAAAGATATCAAAATAACAGAATTACAGGAAAATGACAGAAATAAGTCTCAAAATGACAGAAATATACCATAGTCTCAAAATGACAGAATTAAGTTTTATAACAGAAATATTTTCGATCATCAACACATAGTCTCGATCATCACCACATAGTTCAACAAAATTACATAGTCTCGAAAAGAACCATACTACTAATTAATAAATCCAGGAGTTAGCTAGTGAGATGAAAATGATTATTTGTTCTAATTTGGGCTGATGTAGTGGATGACCATCATCATGTCCAAGTTGGGGATGTCAGTATCCCTCATGGTGATCAGAATAGCTCGGCCAGCCTCCATACCAACTCTTGCGGAATGGAACTACCTCCATGCTTGAGAGTTGAGGATGACGCGACCATCAGCATTATCCCTGGTGATCGAAACTGTGGTGACATCTCCTGATTCTCCACGGCGTACTCCAATGGTACCTTTATGCTCCATGCCAGCACTGTCCGCTACCGCCATAGGTATTTTCTAGAACACACAATTCCAAGAAAGAATAAAAGCACAATGTCACATACCGGCCACATTATAACATAAGCAACTATAGGAATAAGAAAATGTTAAAAAACATACCATGAGATGTCCATTGGAGATGTTAGTGTTGGTGATGCGATGCACGAAAGGGGGCCCGATGTAGCTATCTATCTGGGCAAGTCTCTGAAGGACACGGTCCTTCTCAAGCTCGCTAAGATTCGCTCTTTGAGCAACCACCACATGTTTCCATGGGTCCTCCTCGTCCATATCATCCTCAGTGTCCATATCATCCTCAGTGTTCCCAATTTCCTCCTCACTCCCGCCATCCTCGCTCGTAATCCCGCCCATATACAGAATTTTGATACGAGGTTGCGGTCCTTCCATAGAGAAGTGAATGTAATCACCTCCGCTTAAATTGTACTTGGCGATGATAGCCTGCAATTGTTCCCCGCAGAAGTAGGTCCTGTTTCTTTCTTTCTTCACTCGAAGAATGTAAGTGGTCCCGTGAACATTGAAATCCACGTTATTGCCAACTAACTCGTTGAACTCTTCGCGAATATTGCATGGTAGAATCTAAACAAGAAATATAAAGAATCTTTTGTTAAGAAACACAAGTCTCAAGCTAGATAGTAAAACGAAAGAACAAGTTAACATAAAAAGAATTGTTAATTACCAACGAATCAACGTCACCGTCGTGGAGCTGAAGCATAAAAGAAGTCTCGGTGAATCGTCCTTGGGCACATCGGGACCGACATACTTCGCAAGCCATGTTCTATTAAATTAAGAAAGTACACATAGAGGTTAGAGGAGCATAGCTATCACAAAACAAAGACAAATGGCAGCACCTACCTATCACAAAACAAATGCACAAAAGCTATCTACTTTACTGGAATATCCAAAAACAATGTTGTGTGTGGTACCACCAGATTACTGTGTTCTAATTGCATGCTGGGGTTTGAACGCAGATAGAAAAAAGGATAAATGAGATGGGGACAAAAGTGATGGGTGCTTAGCCAAATAAAAAACTCCAGAACATGCTATCGATCCGAACGCTCGTTGCTATGAATTTCCTCTGTTTCCTCGTTCCTAAGTTTTGCGTTTACGTTCCTAAATTGGGGACATAGACCATTGATCCACAACGAAAGCAAACATTCCTCTGGATCCACGACGACGGGAGCACCGCGGCCACCAGGAGCAGGCGCACATCCTCTGGATCCACAACGACGACGGGAGCACCGCGGCCACCAGGAGCAGGCGCACATCCTCTGGATCCACAACGACAACGGGAGGGCCGTAGTGGGCTGGGATGGAGGGGGATGGGAGGGAGGGGGGATGGGAGGGAGAGGGGCTGACCTGGATCAACAACGACGACAACGACGGAGTGGGCGACGACCTGCTCTGCTCCTCCTCGACACTGGCGACGGCGGCGGCGTGTGGGTGCGTGTGGGCGCGGGTGCGGGTGCGATCTGGTCACCTAAAATACTAAAGCACATTGGCACCGGTTTGTGATACAAACCGGTTCTAAAAGGATCTGTCCACTGGGCACCCCACCCTGCCGCAAATGGCCTCAAGGCCTTTAGGACCGGTTTGTGATACAAACCGGTTCTAAAAGGATCTGTCCACTGGGCCCCCCACCCTGCCGCAAATGTCCTCAAGGCCTTTAGGACCGGTTTGTGATACAAACCGGTTCTAAAGGATCTGTCCCCTGGGCCCCCCCTCCGCGCAGCAAATGGCCGCAAGGCCTTTAGAACCGGTTTGTGAACAAACCGGTTCTAAAGGCCTTGCGGCCATTTGCTGTGCAGAGCGGGGGCCCAGGGGACAGATCCTATAGAACCGGTTTGTACCACAAACCGGTCCTAAAGGTTTTCTCATTTTTTTGCAGCAACAGCGAGGGCTTACCCCCGGCGCAGAGGTTCGGCTTTCGCCTGGGGTATGTGTTATACCAGAGGCGAACATCTGCTCTATTCGCCTGGGGTAAACGAAGAGTGTGTAAGGACCCCAGACCGGCAGTCTGAAACCCTACGTATGCATACATTCACGATCCCAGAAAGATCAGTCGTGAACAACATACACAGTTGGCACACAGAAATACATCATCCATTACACGAATACATAAAGGTATTACAAAAAGATCACATGATCAAGTTTAACGCAACTACCACAAAGGGCAGGCAACTTAACAAACACAGCGGAAGACAAATAAAACACAACGTAGTTGAGCCCAAGTCACGCCTTAACCTACAGGATGCTGACCCGGAGACGATCCTAGTTCGCAAAGCCGTCAACTCCGTACTTCTCTTCATAGATCTCCTTCGGAGGCTCCTTCTCAAAGTCTGGCAAGTAGATACCAGGGGCGAAACCATAATGAGTACATTTGAATGTACTCAGCAAGACATCCATCATATCACTCACCAACATGCAAATATGCTTATATGGTGGAATAGGTAGGCTATAAATAGGGTTCACTATCAATGGTGTTCATATATGATGACACCACAGTTGCAGTCAGGTTAATCTGTATCTTCGTTGAAGAAGATACTTCAGAAGAAAATAAAATAATATAGTTTTATTTCTCTTGTAGATATCACATGTACAAGAGGTTTTGTAAAGTTTTGTTTAAAGAATGTTTTCTCTTTGCAAACTTCTTGGAATCAGTTTCCAGAATTCTTGCTTAGAGTAGAAAAGGTTTTCTTTGCAAAACATTTTGTTTTGTATCACATCATCTGGTTTTTCATCATCGACGATACCTCCACAGTATAAGTTTCCATTTCTTTCCGAACTTCACAAGTTCAACACTTCCTTTCCTAAATTCCCTTTTCAAAAACTTCCTTTTTGAAAACATTGACACAATGCTAGCTACATGGCCATTCAACTGTCCATATCCGAGGACGCGGCTTCTTCGAAAAAGTTGTACTCTGCAGAGGTGTACACATCCACCAGATCCAGTACACCTACCGTGAACAACCACGGACTGTAACAACAGTATGTAAACATCAGGTATCTGATCATAACCATCCACTATGTTCAAGCTAGAATATGCCTATCTCTCAGTTGAGTTTTACCACATCCCCGGCACCGAGCTAATCCCCGCCAAGCCAGGATGCCTCAACTGATGCGACCGGAGGGAAAATTAATCCCACACTTTATATGTCTCCACTGACGACATTCGGTTCGAGGGTACGACGCCCCTTATAGCAAGTGAGATAGCACACACTAATAAGAACAAACTTCAAGTTAAGCCCCTTGCCCATGTTGGGGTAGGGTGGCAGTACGGTAAAGGTTGTCCGGCGAAGACTAGGTTATGTGTCATTTTTGAAAACACCACTTTCTCAAAAATGACCACTTCCACATTCCTCCGGAGAACAAGGATCCGCCTTCTCTCCGGGTTTTTCCGTAAAGCCTTTGTTTTGTAGAATCACAATTTTAGGGTGTCCACTTAGGGACTAGTATATTTGATGGTAATAAATACCATAGGGTGGCTTATGGGCTTGGTATTACCAAGTTTAACTACTGGCATGATAGTAACCTATAATATAGTATAGTAGTAAATTCCACATCAAAAATAGTTTTGATAATCAAGTTTTTGTAAAACTTCAGAGGTAAAACATGCATGATAGATAATGATAAGTATTGTATCAGCAAGCATCAGGATGGCTTGCCTGGTATCTCCCTGTGTCCCTGGTTTTGGAGTGACTGGAACTTGAAACAGAGCTTCCCGACACTTCCTTCCTCTTCGTTTTCTAACGCCGTAAAAGGAATAAAGGACACACATTCAGAACCAATCAAGGCAAGCAACCATACATAACAATACATACAGCAAGGAAACTAAAAATAACTAATCACACCATTATTAATGGAGGCAAACAATCAAACAAAACTACTTGGCAGAAATGCCATTTAACAAGACAGCTCAAGGTTGGAGGAACATATCTCACAACCTTAATATCATGGATTCAGTGGGTGTGCCACTCTCATACCAAGATATTAATAAACCCAAAATATACTTAGTTTCACAAGGGTGAGACTACTAAAAGTATATAAAACATGCACCACATTAATCATGGCAATGGGTCTATCAACCAAACAACAAAAAGAAAAAGGTAGCTATTCTGCTAAGCCTAAATTCACAACAAGAATAAATGAGACACATGATTTGCAAAAGTTACTTTTACAAATCAGTGAGCCTACACAAGTGCAACAAGGAAATATACTCATCACAAAACACACAATTCTCATAGTGAGAACAATAGAAACAATGACTAAAAAGGAGGAATCCTACTGACACGTTTCTACTAAAAGTTTGCTATGCAAGCATGCATAATAAGTAAAGTATTAAAATTCAAACAAGGAATCATGTTATCATAATGGGAATGAAAACATCTCCTCATGCAAGGATACACAATTATCCACCAAACACATGTTGGCAGGAAAAATAATTCACTACAAAAACTGCTAAGGAAACTAGTACTACTTAAACATGAAGAATCAATGGATGAATTTCAATCAAGTAATTGAAATACAACCAGAGGGTCCATGTCATAAAAATAGAAGTGAAAAACATCTATACTTGCTCTAACAAAAATATCTCATTTAACAAAACAATGCATCAATTTGCAGGGCAACTCCTACATACTAGTAGTAATAAAAAGGGCATTACTAGAGGAATCAAACAACACTCCAAAGATGGATTTTTACTAGCAAGCCACACATGATTATAACCACTTACAAACAGAAGCATACACATTTCCATTTAGTACAAAAATTCCCAAAGCAAAAATACTAGGCACTCACTAGTTATGAAACTATATAAAAGAAACACATCTAGTGTGGGGGAAATAATGTTTCCACCAAAAATGCAATGAAACCAGTGGGTGTTCCACTAGCATAACAAAGCATTAAGAGGTCACAATGCCTCTGGTCATACTTGACAAAAATTACAAAAGCCTAAACTAGCATCTAGTGCATTAACAAAACTAGCAGGAAATACTAGGATGCAAAAGTAAGCAAGGTAATGCTACTCATGCTATTGTTTTCACACAAGTGAAAACTCTAGGGTTAAAGTACTCATAACAACCTTATCAAAATGCTACTGGTCCTATGAATACAACACAAAAATATGTGGCTACACAACCACAAATGTTTATGTCAAAAATTCCACACATGAGGGAATTTTTCCATAACATTCTCATAGTAATGACTAAATTACTCATGCTTCTCTATAAACTCAAATGCAAGCTAGCAGAGGTGATAAAAACACAAAATATGTACCAACATGGTACTGGATCCAATCAACAATCCAAGTTCTTGCTCATAAATTAATCACTCAAAAATATTATGCAAGTATTTAACTAGGGATAAAACATATGATATGGATATAAATCCTATTTCTTCTCAACTCAAGTCCACACATTCTAACATGCTAAAATAGCTAAGTAACACTTGGAAAACAAGTTCACACAACTTTTACATGCTAGAAAGCATTATGGAAACACAAAAATATAATCACACAATTTAATTACCTAAAATGCCAAAATGGCAGAAATATGCAAAACAAGGATCTGTCCACAAAATTTTCTAGGATGCTCTAAAAATTAAACCCTTCTAGGTTTGGATAGTCCTAAACATATACAAGACCATCCAATTTGGTTTGCATCAAAATTCATCTTTAATTATTTTATAAAAATCACCAAAGTGCTCTCTGGTGTTTTACCAAATTGCATGCCATTTAAAAAATACCTGGAATTTAGAAGCAAGGTTAATTGATCCTGTTAGGAAATGCCAAGGGCTTTCCAATGCAATTGGCCTCACTTCATTATGAGTTGTGAAATAAAAATGGTGCTCATTTTGGTGTTTCTGGTACCTGTTGCCAAATCATTTTTCATTTCAAAAATATACATCCAAAAGTAGATCTACAAAATGGAGGTGGTTTAGATTTTGTTTCTTTACATCTGTGAATTTTGGTTTGGTCAAATTCATCCTTTAGGTAGGTTTTTAGAGCTAAAAGCAATCATGTCTTTTTCTGTAAAAACAAAATTGGAAAAACTAGACAGATGGGCCAGATCTGAGGTTGGGCCGGCCAGATCTAGTGGCACCGCGGGCGGATCTAGCTGATGACGCTGACACGCGGGCCATGGGCCACGGTGGCAGCCACGCGGGCGAATCCGTGGCCCACCTGCAGGTTCAAGTCTCCCAGCGCGGGTCCAGGGCTGATGACGCGGGCGCTGCGTCACGGTGACCTCACTCGCCGGCGGGAGTGCTCCGGCGAGCCTAAAATCCGTCGAAATCGGACGCCAATTTCCGATTCCTAAACACCTACGCGATGTACACGACACAGGGAACCCAACGGTGGCAGTTTCGTTTCCAGGGAACCATCAAGGGGCGGCGGCGACGGTGGCGCGGCGGCGGCCGGAAAGAAACACGGCGCGGCCACGTTTCGGAGGGAGAGGGAGAGGGGAAAACGGTCGGCGGGGAGCGCCTGCTCACCATGGGCGTGCGTGGACGCTCGACCTGGTCGGAGAAGACTCGAGGCGGCGGCGATTCGTCGCCGGAGCTCGTCGGGCTCGGAGAAGAAACGGGGATGGCGCGGTCACCTCGGTTCGTTCCAGCTTGATTCCTTCGGCCTGGAGGACTACCACGACGAGGCGGAGCTAATGGAGCTAGCGGCGACCGGCGGCGTGCTCCCTATCGGCCGAATCGACGACGAGCTGTGGGCTAGGGTTTCGGTAGGGGAAAAAAATAGAGGGAGAGAGAGTGAAACTTGAGGGGGTGAGAGAGGGAGCAGGTAGAGAGGCACAGAGGTGCACATGGGGGCTTTAAATCCATCTAGCAAGCTTCCACTCGAAGGCAATGGGCATGGGCAGCCATGCCCTCTATTGCATCATCTACAGGAAGAAGAAGGACATGTGTGACTAGGATAACATTTAGGTCCCTAGCAATTACAAATAGGTCATTTTCCTCTCTGTAAATTGATGTTTTCACTAGGCAAACAAAGTTAACAATTTGAAATCCCTTTGCCCAAAATTCTTACTAGTTAAGATACACAACATATGTGAAAATTGGCTCATTTGCCTAAACTTGATAATTCAAAGTTGTTCAAATTTGAATTCTTACATAAATGGACATTGAATTTATTAGACTACTTAGGAGCTTCCAAAAATGATAATTTTTGGTACACATTCCTTATTTGATGTGTTCCTTATGTGGTAGAAAATTCAAGTCATTTTGAGTTACTTCATAGAACAAACTTGTTCAAATTTCTAAAAGGTGCTGTCAAGAAAACAGGGGTTTTTGGCAACTTAAATTATTCAAAAACTTGTGCCCTTTTGGTTTTCATCCTTATTTATGATATAGAGCATGTGGTGTTTATTTCATGGCATTTGGAAACATTTTGTAGAACAAACTTGTTCAAAATCCCAATTGTTGCTGTGGATAAAAACCATGTTTTCAGGACTTTAATGGATTCAATTTTTGGTCTCCTCTTGTGTGTGTTCCTTATTTGATATAAGGAAGCAATGGTATGAATTTCAAATCATTTTAAGAAAGTTTCCAATAGTAACTTGTTTTAGTTTTCTGTTTCTGGAAATATTGGAATTTCTATTTAATAAGGCACTTGGCTTTTCTTTAACAATGCTTTGCCAAAATATTTATGTGACTAGAGATAGCAAGTCAATGCTCTCCAATACCTTTGTTTTTAATCTTTCAAGGTTGGAAAAACATTTGATAATATTTTGGTGAAGCATTTAAGAATGCCTCTTTTTCTGATAATCTTTTTAGGGAAATTTATTAAGTGTTTCCTCTTTCTTAATTTAGGCCTTGGAATAATATTCAACAAGTATGAGTTTCATAAG
The DNA here is from genome assembly GCA_028641055.1 of Alopecurus myosuroides. Classification (NCBI taxonomy): domain Eukaryota; kingdom Viridiplantae; phylum Streptophyta; class Magnoliopsida; order Poales; family Poaceae; genus Alopecurus; species Alopecurus myosuroides. The sequence continues at coordinate 316,247,071 of CM054061.1, forward strand.
ATAGTTTTTGGAAAACTCTTTGATCAATATTTACTTTAGAAAATATTGCCAAGGTCATTGGAACAATATGTTGAATATTTTTATCCCTGGAACAATATGTTGAATATTTTTAGTTCACTGCTTTGCTATCCTTTTAAGTTTGCAAGTTTATATAATTAGTTTGTTTAGTTGAACTTAAACAACCACAAACAAACACAACCAAGGTTTATTAGTAAAGCAATTAGCAAAACAACTGTGTTAACAGGTATTCCAAAATTGGGATGTGACAGAGTGCCAGGGTGTGGTGTTGGGTGGCCCTGCCACACTTTACCACAGTCGCTTCCGTAGTTTGTTCGCCTGGGGTAAGGGACTTACCGCAGGCGCATCGCTCCGCTGTTCGCCTGCGCTAAGTAGCCCAGGCGCGTCTACTTTCGTGTTCGCCTGTGGTAGGATATGCTGCTATAAGCAAATCTCTAGTAGTGCAAGGAGTAGAACTCCACCTTATTCCAAAGGACACGATAACTGACAAAAGAGGGATAGTCCCAGAAGAGCGCACACGCGCAACAATGGCCCAGAAAGGACCAGATCCCTTTCTGTCCATTCAGACGGCAGATATTCCGCTCACGCTTATAAGGCGGAAAGAGATGATATATACTTTGGACCTAAGTGCTTCACTGACAGTATCCGAAGAATAACTCTACATTCTGGCTTTGCCAAAGTTGGTCCAACTTACCAAAAGTATACACTAGAAACCCGTATACATGGCTTTCAGACTACTATACTTCCGTCCAGATCAACAAAGGGACAGACCTAGAAGCGGTGAAAGTCCTCCCCCTAGTGTTGCTGGATGGAGCCAGAGATTGGATCAAAGGGCTTCCGTCAAGAACCGTGGATAGCTGGGATGATATGGCTAGAGTATTCACTCAGCATTTTTGGAGTACATACAAACGCCCTAAGAGCATCAACCAGCTAAATCGTTGCGTCTAGTTTGAAGACGAGTCGTATGTCGACTTTATTTCAAGATGGACAGCAACGAAAAGTAGCTGCTCTGGAGTAAGTGATGTACAAGCAATGCATGCTTTCATCAACGGCTTAAAACCTGGTCTTGTACCGTTCATGGTTGGTTTAAAGGAGCACAAAGATCTCGGATCTATGCTTACCACCGCCAATGAGCACGCAGCGGCCGAAGACGACATCAGCGCGAGAGGTGGAAATATTGATGCTTTGGCTCAGGCCAAAAAGACGTCTCGTTCTGAGAAAAAAGCTACTCCAGACGCGCAGCCAACTCCCAAAGAAGTTAACTTAACCTTTGGAAAGGATAATGGCAACGAATGGAAGGGAAGAAACACATAACCTATCTCCTACTCAAAGGAAGAGTGGGAAAAGATTAAGTCGAAAAACTGTGTCCACCATTCGCAATTTGGGAAACCTACACATACCAAAGCGCAATGTCGGCTTAATAAGCACATGAAAGGCACTGCAGGATCCGGGAACAAAGGAAAGAATTCCAAGAGGAAGTTTTCCAAGCAAAAGCCAGAAGCAAAATTCTTGAAGTATTCAAATACTCCAATCACCTGGGATCAGTCTTATCATCCCGGAAACATCCTAGAACCTGACACGCAAGCTCTAATCGTAAGCCCTATTGTTCAAAACACTAGGCTGAAAAGAGTGATGATGGATGGAGGATCTAGTATCAACATTATGTACTTGGGTACACTGAAGCATGTGCGCATCTCCGAGACCCAGCTCAATCACAGCAACATACGTTTTCACGGCATCGTTCCAGGCAGACAAGCACATTCCCTAGGAGAAATTTCCCTAGATGTAACCTTCGGAGAAAGAGAACACTTCCGCCAGGAAAAGATCTCATTCGAGGTGGTGTCGTTCGAAAGTGTATACCACGCAATACTCGGACGTCCAGCTTTCGCCAAATTCATGGCAGGATCATGTTATATTTATAATAAGTTGAAGATGTCGGGGCCAAAAGGAGGAGTAATCACCATATCAGGAGACTTCAAATTGGCAAACGAGTTGGAAAAAGGAAACGCCTTATGCGCCAAACAAGTGATAGCAAAGAAGGAATTGGAAGAGCTGGCAAAGGAAGTATCGCCGATAGAAATTCCGGCAGGAAAAGAAAGCCGGAAGCTGGCAGATAGCTTAAAAGCATCAGAGAATATAAGACAAGTTATCCTAGATCCCAAAGATCCGACAAAATTTGTCGTTGTGGGAACTGGGATGGCGGAAAAATAGGAAAGCGCGCTCATCAAGTTCTTCCGTGAGAACTAGGATATTTTTTCCTGGTGTCCAGCGGACATGCCGGGTGTACCCAGGGAACTTCCTGAGGATCAATTGAGGGTGATTCCAGGATCAAAACCCGTCAAGCAAGGTCCCGTCGATTTGATGGAAGAAGACGGAAGGCTATTGGCAAGGAAATTATCCGTCTTCTAGCAGCTGATTTTATCCGGGAAGTAATACATACCGATTGGTCTGCTAACCCAGTATTTGTCCGAAGAAGGATAGTACTATTCTGAGGATGTGTCTAGATTACACGGGATTGAACGAATTGTTCCGAAAGATAGGCTCGCGTTACCGCGGATCGATCAAATAATAGATGCCACTGCTGGCTCTGAGGTTTTATGTTTTTTGGATGCTTATTCCGGGTACCATCAAATACGCATGAAATAAGAAGATCAAATCAAAACCTCTTTCATAACACCCTACGGAACATACTATTACATAACCATGCCTTTTGGCTTCAAGAACGCGGGTGCAACATACCAGCATTGCATACAACATTGTTTGCATAGTCAGATTGGCAAAAACGTGCACATTTACGTGGACGATATTGCTGTCGTTTCCAAGGAAAAGGATACACTCCTTTAAGATCTTCGAGAAACTTTCGAAAATTTGCGCACTTATAAAATGAAGTTGAATCCATTAAAGTGCGTATTCAGGATTCCCTCAGGAAAACTTCTGGGTTTTATCATTTCTCATAGAGGAATAGAAGAAAATCCGGAAAATATCAAGGCAATCTTGAACATCACAAGGCCTACGTGCTTAAAAGATGTCCAAAGATTGACGGGTTCTGCAGCCGCAGTCAGCAGGTTTATAAGACGGCTAGGAGACAAAGCTCTGCCATTATACAAATTGTTGAAGAAATCCAACAAATTTGAATGGACATAAGAGGCGGACAAAGCATTAACCCAGCTAAAAGAAACCTTGATGAAAGCTCCGATTTTGGCATCCCCAAAAGACGAAGAACCCATGTTACTTTATCTTACAACAACAAATAGGGTTATTAGCGCAGTGGTAATTGTGGAAAGGCAGAAAGATGAACAAAGCATACCATATTAGTATCCGGTGTATTATGTCAGCAAAGTATTCTCCGAGTCAAAATAAAGTTATCCACATTATCAAAAGCTGGCATATGGCGTTTTTTGCATCTAGAAAACTCCGCCATTATTTCCAAGGACATTCCATAACAGTGGTAAGCAAAGCACCACTAGGGGATATCATCAACAATGCGAACGCAACATGCCGAGTAGCCAAATGGGGCATTGAGAAAGCTGCGTTCGACATTAAGTACCAACACCGGACGGCAATCTAATCCAGGTGTTGGCAGATTTCGTTGCTGATTGGACAGAAACAGTGAAAACACACCAATGCCAGAGTCGGAATATTGGATCATGCATTTTGATGGATCCAAAATGAAAGAAGGCGTTGGAGCTGGTGTGGTGCTTAAATCTCCAAAAGGTGATATTATGGAGTATGTATTACAAATACATTTCAACGCCAGCAACAATGTGCCAGAATACGAAGTTTTGCTTCATGGCTTGCATATTGCAAAAGAAATAGGAGTTAAATGTATACTTTGTTATGGTGACTCGGACTTGGTGCAGCATCAGTTAAACCAAACATGGGATGCCAAAAGCCCCATTCTGGTGACGAGTTCGCCATTATCTTCCTGGGATTTGAAGTACTTCATATCAAAAGGAAGAAAATTGGAACGCGGATGCATTAGCCCGCATGGGCTCGGAAAGAGTGAAAACCCTACCACCTGGTGTCTTTGTCCAACACTTGCATGAACTATCGATCAAAGGTGGAGATGTTGAATATCCTCTCGTTTCCGAGTCAATTGAAGTTATGCTCGTTAAATGTCATATCAAAAGGAAGAAAATTGGAACGCGGATGCATTAGCCCGCATGGGCTCGGAAAGAGTGAAAACCCTACCACCTGGTGTGTTTGTCCAACACTTGCATGAACTATCGATCAAAGGTGGAGATGTTGAATATCCTCTCGTTTCCGAGTCAATTGAAGTTATGCTCGTTAAACCGGATTAGACAATTCCATACTTAAACTTCTTAGTTGATCAAAATTTCCCGGATGGAGCATACGAGGTCTTCCAAAGACAGATACAACATCGATGCAAATGATACACGGTAATTAATGGTTGCCTGTATAAACATACCACTATCGGAATTTTTCAGCTATGTATTTCGCCAGAGGAAGGCCGAGAAATTGTGCAAGAAATCCACGCAGGAGATTGCGGACATCATGCTCAATCAAAAAGCATAGTCAAAAAAGCATTCCGTGCAGGGTTTTTATGGTTGACAGCCAAGGCAGATGCAGAACACATAGTAAATACATGTGTTGGATGCCAGTATTACGCCAAGCATACGAATATGCCAACCCAAGCACTCAAAACTATCCCCATACACGGCCATTTGCGGTCTGGGGGCTAGATATGATGGGACCATTCAAAACTGCCAGAGGTGGACTTACACATCTACTCGTTGCAGTAGATAAGTATACCAAGTGGGTGGAGGCGAAACCCATCAAAAAACATGACGGCGTGACTGCTAGACATTTCATCATTGACGTAGTCATGAGATAGAGCGTTCCACACAGCATAATCACTGACAACGGGACAAATTTCTCTATTGGAGAGTTGGCAAAATATTTCCCACAAACGGGAATACGCCTAGATCTTGCATCTGTGGCACATCCATAATCCAATGTGCAGGTTGAAAGAATGAATAGCTCAATCTTGTAGGGAATACGCCCAAGACTCGAATCTCCTCTTCATAGAGCAGCTGGAGCATGGGTAGAAGAATTACCTTCCGTGCTTTGGAGTATTCGAACGACGCCAAATAGATCGACAGGGCAAGCACCGTTTTTTCTCGTTTATGGCGTAGAAGCAGTGCTTCCAATGGACATGCTCCATGATAGCCCAACAGTGCAGGCTTACGAGGACTCGGATGCCAAAAATGCACGACAGGATGCCATCGATCTTTAAGAAGAAGAAGGAGAGCTTGTGCTTCAAAGATCCGCCATTTATCAGCAAGGATTACGACGCTACCATAGTCGGAAAATCACACACCGTTCTTTCAAAGAAGGTGACCTAGTGGTAAGATTGGTACAGGAAAGAAAGCACAAATTAGCCCCAGTTTGGGAGGGATCATTTTCATTAGCAAGGCTATGAAAAATGATCCTAAATGACCAAATCGCAAAAGAAAGCGAAAGAGAAATGTCGAACTATAAGAGACAAAAAGACCCTGGAGCATCCAGTAGTTATGACCCTTCTACACTTAGTTCAATTTCTATATAAACATCTTTGATATCATAAAATAATATTGTCGAAATTCATGCATTTCTATTTTTATATGTTCATTTTTAATACAAAGCATAAGTCTGTCTTATCTATTTCCCAATGGTCTTTCAAAATGCTCAATGTTAACCCGAATTGTGCATGCATGCTCAGAGTTATAAAACTGAACACTTTGCAGCCTAAGGAGGCTTAAGGAACCCAGATTGTGCCTGAGTTTCATACAATTTCAACATTCTTTACTTTTTCCTAAGTATTATATGATTGTTTCTGTGTTGAGTCACTGAAATTAGTAAGTAAAAATGCTTTAGTACAATCCATGTTTCCGAGTTTCGACTGATCGGTTAAACCCAGTCACTTGGAATGAAGATTAAGTACTATTGAGCCATTTCAACACTAAGGATAGTCAAAACATATAAACCAGAGAACTTAGAAGGAAAAGGAATTAAAACCCGGAAAAACTTGCATAAACATAAATTTTACTGCAAGGGGGATACTTGTTTATTCAAATGATAGATAGCATTAGAATGGATATTACATTGAGAGAATAGTAATGATTCTATTTCTGCCTTCTAACTACTCAGGAATTAGGCGGCCTCCTCAGAATCCGAGTCCTCCTCTTTGCTGTTGGGGTCCTCAGGAGTTGCCGGAATCTCTTCCTTCGGGTAGAAGGTGGAGATCGACACCATCTGCGCTATCTTGGTAGCGTGCCCTTTGACAGAGTCGAAGATGCTGGCTCGCTGCGTATCCATGTATCCTTGAGGGATATCAGTCGCCATGCGCCAGGACTTGGCGGTGGTGTAGTGCATACGTATTAGCCCAAGGGTCATGTGCGCACCACCACGAGCTGCGGAACGGAACCAGGACTCCTTCTGGTTCGCCACCTCCTCGATCACTTCCAGGAGTTTTCTAACTTCCGAGATTTCTCCTACTTTGTCGGGAATGTACTTGTTCACAGTTAACATCCCCGCAGTCTTCAACACGGCAAAGATCTTCCCGAAAGCCCGGATTCTTTCAATCCGGGTAAGGAAGGAGTTCCCCTATGTTTAAATCAACAAAGGAAAGTTAGGAAAAAAACAGAGCAGGAGAAAGAAAACATACTGAGAAAAGGTATAAGGAAAAATTCTGGTAGAAGTGTTAAAAACTTACAGAGAATCCTGTCCATTTCAAGGCCTTCGTCAAGGTGTTGATTTAGAGAATTCTCTAAGTCCAAGATGGTGGCCTTGTCCTTCTCGGCCTCGTTGGAAGCCTTGGACTTGGCAATTCCGACAGCCAGCTGGCTGGCCTCCAGATCTTTCTGGAGCTTTACATTGATTTTGTGAAGCTCCAAGTTCTCCTTTCAGAGGTTCTCGACATTGCCGGCATCTTCAGCTATTTGCTTGGCTTTCGCTAAAGAAACTGAAAAGCAAGGAAAATAAAGAGCTTAAAACTTGGAAAATGACTTAGAAAATTTCTCACAAAATTGGCAGCGCGAAAAGATAATTTTACCTGCTGATTCTTTCAGCTCATGCTGAACGGAGGCCAACTCCGAGTCTTTCTCTTCAAGAATACTAAGGACAGTTTTCACCTCCTTATTCTTGATGGTAAGTTTACTAAAAACTTCCATGTTAATATTATCGGCAGTTTGCTGAAACATGGAAAACAGAAACATCGCTTAAGTCAAAAACCAAGTAAGGATAAGGAGAAAATCATTCAGTCAAAAAGTATACAATTAGCTAAATGCTTGGGGTCTAGAGATATTACCTGGCTCATTTTTTGAAGACTTGCCAAGTTCTCGGAAAATTCCTTTGCATAGTCTGCAAAGAGAATTCCGACGTGGCAAAGGCCATCTTGTATGACCTGCCGAGGCGAGAACACGTAATTATTCCTAACTATAAGCCCGCCTTGCAGCCAAGGACGGATTAAGGGAGCTGGAGCAAAGTATTTTGTTGCCCAAGGATGAATGTATCCGTGTTCGTCAAAGTGATCTTCTTTTTTTACCTTGAATTCCGGTTCAGAGTTGGGCATGGGCTCCTCTTTCGGGACATTCGAAGGCCTCCCACTTCGGGTCCGTACTTTCCTTCCTTTCCCTCGCGTCCCAATCGGGCGCGATGGGCTGGCTGGACTGCAAGGGGTATTCTTCTACCCTTGCAGCCAAGTTTTCTTTCTCCGCTGCAGTCGGAGTGTCGGTGTAGCAGCAGGAGAGGGTTGTGCTCCTCTCTTAGCAACAACCTTTTGTTTCTTCCGGCCTTTTGGCTTCAAAGAGGTAGGGTCCAGGCTAGAAAGAAAAATTCCGAGAAATAAGAATTCCGAGAAACAAAGTTCATGCAATAAAAAGCATAGAAAAAAGAAATAACCCGGGATTTCTTTACCGGGATGTTGCGACGGCAACGCCGTCAAGATCGATTACGTCCAAAGTGGTGGAAGGCTTCTTGCGCTTTCGTCCGCCTGCAAAGTTGGCACGCATCGCGTCCAACTCAGCATCTGTGGCAAGCTCCTCCTTAGTAAGATCGAGAAACTGCAAAAAGAAGCAAAATCCGGGTAAGCCAAACATCCGAGAAAGAGCAAAACCAAGAAAAATGCACAAAGAGAGAATCTTACCTTTGGAGCTGGATTGCCAGCATGATACATTTGTTGGCTTTCTTCATACTGGTCCCGAGTGGAAACCTGTTGATTTAGCCGCTTCTTGAGGTCTCTTTTCGACAACGCCTTGTTTGTCTCCCTCAAGGTTTGCTCCGTGCCCGAGTACTCGCACATTAGTCATTTGTCGTGATGGGCCAAAGGATGGATTCTCCTTTAGAGCCAACTCAGTACAGTGTCTATACCGGTGAGAGGAGGGGAGGCGGAAACAAGCTTGGCGATTCGCCGCTTGATCCTCATCAGATCTGTCGGCAGAGTCTGGACCGCGTCCACTGCCCAATTGTCTCGGGGAGTAGCCACGGAATTGACAAAAGGTGGAATTCCCGTCTCCTTTTCAAAAAACAGGGACGTCTGAGTGATAAAAGAAGGAACCCGTCCATAATTTGACGGATTCCTAAGTTTTGATTTTGGGGAACCAATCTTCCCTAAACCTACATAAGGTAAAGGAGATGGTTCCACGGGTGGGGAGAGCGCCCTCTGAGGGGTTGCGCTTTACTCCAAAGCAATATTGCCAGAAGTCTAACCTAGTCTCTATTCCTAAGTGCCCCTCAAAAAGGGCTTGAAACCCGGCAAGATAAACAATGGAATTGGGAGAAAGATTATGTGGCTGAATTTGGTAGTGGTTGAGAACTTGAAGAAAAAATGCGGACGGCGGAAAACCCATACCTCCGTTTATGTGCAAGGCAAGGAGAACCCGTTCGCCGAATTTAGGGGAAGGCTCCGAGTCTTTCTCGTCGTACCGCCACTTGCCTTTCAGCACGAACCCTTCCTCCTCCATTGCCAGAAGAAGGGACAGAACCACATTACAGTGGCTCCAATTCAAGGAGTTTTCCTTCGTTTCTTCTTCACCGCCAACGGCGCCAGGGGCGGCGACCTCCTCGCCGCCGATAGCGGTATTTCCTTCCGTGGGCTCGTTGACGAGAGGCAGAGGAGGAGCAGAGGAGCAGTCGACGACGACAACATGTTCTCGGCCGCGGGAGGCAGATCCCCGCGGGCCGATTCGCCGGTGTTTCCCTCCGGCGTGCTGGCGGTGGCGCGGACGGGGGTTGTGATGCCAAATCATTGATGATGGACTCAATGTCCATGGCGGCGTTAGTTGCGTTCACGGCGCAGGGAGATTCTCCATCGGCCATTTGCGAGCGGCGCAACCGTGATGATGAACCTCCAATGGTTTCTCAGGGGAAGTCTAGGAGCCCGCTCTCCGCACTCACTCACTCGGGCTTTGGCTCTGGCTATATGCAGGCTATGGCGCCGGGGGCTCAAGGAAGGCGATGGTGCGGAAGAGAGACCGGAGCCCTCGAGGCGGCTATTTATAGCCGGAGGCACGCTAAGATTGGTTCCAACGGCTAATTTAGCCGTTGGATGATCGACGCGTGGCACGCCCGTGAAATCCGGGAAACGAGGGGATGGGGTGATAATGGCTATCTCCTCGTTTCCCCCGAGAATCTGTCAAAGGATATGTTTCAGGATTTTGACTAAACCCAAACTTCCGTGATGTCAGCACGATTTCATCGCTGACGTCATGAAGTTTCTTCTCAACGAAGGCTCGTGGAAGAAAAAGGCGGATTTTAGTGAAATCCGAGTTATGTGTTATGAATTTTTTGGGGAAAATAAGAATCGAGACAAAGCGCAACATTTCGCGGGAAAGAGTGCAAATTGACGAAAGGTGGCAGAATGAAGTCTCAATCCTTCTTGGGGGCTACTGTTGGATATATACCGGTTAGGGGTATATCCGGCATTGTCCTAAAGAGCCGGATTACCAGGGTGACCTTTTGGTAGTGGATCACTGTCCATTAGGCGGCCCAGTAAGCTGATGCGCAGAAGCCGGATTCTAGAAGAACCCGGACCACGGCCCAGAGTGGTGCGGTTTTGAGTAGAAGATGGATTTCTTACTTTCTAAGTTGGATACTTTCTGTAGTCTTTTAGGTTTCCTTTCTGTAAGCCCTAACCCGGCTATCTATATAAAGCCGGACGGGAGAGAAGACAGAAGAGAACAATTAGCTAGAAGCCAACTCGCCGAGAAGTTGATCCTCGCCGAGTTAGCGAAACTCCACTCACATTGTACTTTGTATACTTCAGGGTTCAGCCTTGATTTAGTGAGATTGCAGGAGTAGGAACGTCGCCTAGTTGCGACGTATTGAACCTGGGTAAACTTGGTGTTCCTGGTTGTCGTATTACCACGTCCCCACACGTCTCTACCAGTAGTCTCATGGCACACCCGTCTATGAACTCTACTACGATGTCTCGACAAGTAGTGATGATTCAACATTGTGAATAAGTGGTGCAAGTTGTAGAGATGAAATCCTACACGTATTTGTCACTAATAAGATCAGAGAAAAGAGTTGTGATGCTCACTGTGAAAGCCAGAATATTGGGACGGAATATATGGCTTAGGGCCGGATATTCCGTTTGCAATTTTTTTGGCTAAAAATCAGCTAAGGATGAGAGGGTGACATCCCTTCGTCAGGTCGAAATATTGGCACGGAAGTTTTTCTTAAGATCGGATATTCAGGTGGGATTTTTTCGTGTCAAAAATTCTGTTATGTACTTGGTGGTTTGCTTGCAGAAGCCACCCAAAAATTTAGGCCGGAATATTTGGACAAGTCTGGATATCCCGGGGTGTAAACAGAAAGCTCAAAAAATCGGCTAAGGACCAAATGGTTTGCTTGCATAAGCGACCCGAAAATTTTGGCTAGAATACTTGGCCCAGGGCCAGATATTCCAGGTGAAGATGATTTGATGGCTAAGTACTTTATGCGACGCTCTCAGAAGTCTCCCAGAAATTTGGCCGAAATATTTTCTTTTCTGGCCGGATATTCCGCCCCCAATTTTCCTGTCAACGGCTACATTTCGAGGAGGGATATAAATAACCCACCCCCCTTCTTCTTCCGCCTCAAGATAGCTCGTCCAGAATTGAAGTCCATCATTAAAAAGGTCACCTACTTCAAGAGATCTTCCAATCCCTCCACCCAAACGCATTGATCTTTGGAGGATTGAAGGAGAAGGCCCGGATCTACATCTTCACCAAATTGTTCTTCATTTCTCCCTCTTTTACTTGAGAGATTTGTGTCTAGTGTTTTCTTGTGGAAAACCTATACCTCTTGTTGCTCATGTGTGTTTCTTATAGCAGATTCGTGGTGATTTTGAGATCCCCCAATTCAGTTGTGGGTGTGTGACCCAAGCTCATTGTAAAGGCACTAGATTTCGCCTTGAAGGATTCCAATAGTGGAAAGTGAACTAGGTCTTTGTGGTGAGGTTCATCGGAGAATAGGGTGAGACCTTTGTGGCGTCGAGTAGGCCTTCGTGGCAAAACTCAAACCCCTCCAACGAGACATACTCCCCTAACAAGGAGGAACTCTGGAATACATCCTTGTCTCCCTGTGCTTAAACTTTGGTTCCTTCTATCCTTTACCTTTGTTTCTAGTTTGTATCTTGCCTAGTGTATCCCTTGTCATATAGGTAAATTCACCGTAGTTGCATATCTAGAGAATTTACCTTTGTGTCAAGGCTAAATCGAAAAAGTATAAACATTTGGAGGTAGCATCTATCCCCCCGCCCTCTAAGTGCCCATACAATCCGTTTAATTCTACTAGCCAGAAATTGATTCTTTTATTCAAAAATATGGGACCCGACTAACGCTGGACAGATGTATGTTGATTCTGAAAGTAGCTTGGTCATAAGAAGGACCTCAAAATTAAGTGAGGATTGGAAAATGAGATTCCGGAGGTGGTTGGAGATCATATGGTCCTTACACCACGTTTTTCTATGATTTAAACGTAATTGTAACAATAAGGTGGGTTGTCTTTTAAAACCTAGAAGGAGTGCTAGACTAAAAAATAAAAAGTAAAATAAAAGGTATGATATGGAATAGTGATGGGTTCGAGGATCATGCTAAGTATATGGCGGTTAATGAGTTTTCCAAAGAACACAACCAAGATTTTGTGGCGTTGTTGGAAACGGGAAGATCGTCGTTTGCTACTCATTTCTTACAGTTTCTTGGCAGGGGTAGGGATTTTACGTGGTATTGCCTACCCCCGCACAGACGCTCTGGAGGCATGCTTGTTGGTTTTAATAATTCTTCACTTTTCGCACAAACCATTATGTCAGGAGAATTTTGTGCCAAATTTCATGTTAAGACAAAAAAAAATGGATGGTTTTCTTTGTTCTGTGGTTGTGGTCTACGGGCCAGCTCAGGATAAAAAAACAGATTTTCTAGCAAAGCTCCTACGTATATGTGATAATGAGACACTCCCTATGCTTGTTGCAGGCAATTTTAACATTATTAGACATAAAGATGAGAAGAGTAACAACTACTTCAATGCGTGTTGGTCGTTTATTTTAATATTATTACTGAGAGCTTAGATTTAAAGAAGTTAAGCCTTTAAGGACGTCGATATACTTGGGCTAGTGTACCAACGTACGAAAAGTGTATCACTTTCTGGCTAGTGTTGAATGGGGGCAGAATTACCCCCTTGTCACGATCTATGCGCATCTTAGCAACATGCGCATCTTAGCAACAAAAACCATTTTTCATTTGAACTCTCCTAGATGCGCCAGGAAGGTTTCTATGAAATGGTTCGTTGGGAATGGATTTCGACAAATTTTGAACACCCTCCCATAGAATGTTGGCAAAATAAAATTTGGCACTTAAGTTATTCTTGTGGGTATGGACGAAAAATATAAGTGGAGAGTATAGAAAATTAAAAGAAAACCTTACGTTGTTGCTAGACCAACTAGACATTAATGCAGAGTTGATTCCTCTATTTGGGAGTGAGCGGGCTGCTTAGAAGGAGGCGGATAACCGTTTGGCGAATCTGAGAAAGGATGAATAAGCTAAGTGGTATTAGAGGGGAAAGGTTAAATATATCAAGGAGGGAGGAAACAATATGAATGCTTTCATCTAAAAGAAAATGGAAAGCATAGGAAAACAAGGAATTTTCAACTTGAGCAAGATGAGGGCACGATTGTAGGTGAGGCTAACCTCGGGGTATTTATTTCAGAGTATTATAAAAAACTATTTGGAGTATCGGTTCCTAATTATGTTTATTTAATTGAGGAGGATAATGTTGATATGCCTCAAATCTCTTCCGTAGAGAATAGCATTATGTCAGCCCCATTCATGGAAAAGGAGATGTTAGATGCGGTTAATCAAATGGAACATAATAAAGTCTTAGGACCAGACGGGTTTCCTGATGTTTTTATCAACATTTTTGGGAGGTATTCAAAACTGATTTTATGGCAATGTTTTTTCAGTTTCATATTGGTGATCTACCTTTTTTAAGCTGAATTTTGGAGTCATCACCTTATTGCCAAAAAAAGAAGATGCAAACCGAATTGAACAATTTAGACCAATTTTCTTACAAAACGTAAGCTTCAAAATATTAACCTAAAGTGGGTACTAACCTAGTTATTACTATTGCGAGTCGTTTCATTCGGCCAACCTAGTCTGCATTTATCCTAGGTAGAAACATTTTAGAGGAGGTGATAGTACTCTATGAGACGATTCATGAGCTCAAAAGAAAAGAAAAATGGACGGTGTGATTTTCAAAATCAAATCTGAGAAATCTTATGACAATGTTAATTGGTCCTTTACTCAAGAAGTTTTAAGAATGAAAGGGTTCTCACCAATGTGTTGTGAATGGATAGCTCGCTTCGTTAAGGCGGTAGCGTTGGGATAAAAATGAATGATGACATCGATCATTACTTTCAAACACTAAAAGGTTAAAGGCAAGGGAATCTATTGTCACTTATTTTTTTGACCTGGTCTTCTTAGTGCAGATGCAAAGGAGGATGGCCAAGTTGGATGATCGATACCACATCTTATCGATGGTAGAGTATCAATTCTGCAATATGCTTATGACACTATTCTTTTTATGGAGCACGATATCCCAAAAGCTCTTAATATGAAGCTTATCTTAGCGATGTTTGAACATTTGTCAAGGTTGAAATTAACTTTCATGAAAGTGAAATCTATTGTTTTCGTAAGGCAAAGAAGGCATAAGGCAAAGAAGGCACGGGACGATTATCGTATTATATTTGGGTCTGGGACGGGTATCTTCGATCAAATATCTTGGTATCTCAATTCATTATAAAAAAAACTTCTCAATAAAGAGTGGAAAACTGTGGAGGACTGATTTGAGAAAAAAATGGAATCTTGAGCTGGTAAGCTCTTATCCCATGGGGACCGCCTAATATTGATTAATTTGGTGTTGCCAAGTTTGCCAATGTTTCTTCCGCCCTTCTTCAAAATTTCGGTAGGAGTTATGAAAAGATTGGATTTTTATCGATCTCGGTCTTCTGGTAAAGTGTTAGTAAGAAGAAAACATACTGCCTCACTAAGTGAAATATTGTGTGTCATCCAAAGTACCAAGGAGGTTTGAGTATTGAGATTCTGGAAATTAATAATATGTTCCTTTTGAGTAAATGGTTATATAAATTGTTGCATGAGGAAGGAGTGTGACATGATCTTTTATCTAGTAAGTATTTAGAAGATAAAACGTTATCTCGAGTAGAAGCCAAATGTTTAGACTCGGCGTTTTGGAAAGGCATTATTAGGGTTAAACATGATTTTTTTTTTCACGTGGCTCGTTCGAGTCACTACAGGACTGGGGTTCTATGCCGACGGTAATTGCCGTCGGCGTAGGCCTGAAAACCGTCGGCGTATGACTAGCCCGACGGCCGCCGTCGGCACAACCCCGTCGGCTTACCTGCTCGTCAGCGTCGCGAAAATACCGTCGGCATAGCTCGGCCGTCGGCGTAGGTCGTTGTGCCGACGGTTCCCTCGTCCGTCGGCATAGCGTGGCCGTCGGTGTAGCCATTTTGACGGAACGGTCGTCTGACGGCGCGCCAGATATGCCGACGGTAATACCGTCGGCTTAGCTCTCGACGTGTCGTGCAGACAGGCGTAGTGGCAGAAGCTATGCCGACCGTGACACCGTCGGCTTAGCTCCCATGTGGCGTTACCTGGGGCGTGCAGCAATGCAGTGGTGCAGTACCTATGCCGACCGTGACACCGTCGGCTTAGCTCCCACGTGGCGTTACCTGGGGCGTGCAGCAATCCAGTGGTTTAGTAGCTAAGCCGACGGTGTCACCGTCGGCTTAGCTCCCACGTGGCGTTACCTGGAGCGTGCAACAATGCAGTTGTGCAGTACCTATGCCGACCGTGACACCGTCGGCTTAGCTCCCACGTGGCGTTACCTGGGGCGTGCAGCAATGCAGTTGTGCAGTAGCTATGCCGACCGTAATGCCGTCGGCTTAGCTTCCAGGACCAATTTTTTTTTAAATGTTTTGTTGCTGTTTTGTAATACCCCAGCCACCATTGCATATTAAATTCAATACAGATTCAAATCTACATACAATAGATCACCATAACATATCTAATTCAAATTTCCATACATAGATCACCATGTCATGTCGTTTTCGATACATTGATCACCATAACATGTCGATTTCGATACATAGATCACCATAGTTCAAAGAGTGTGCATAGTTCAATACAGATAAGGGATTTCGACGCTATGGCACTTCTAACCAAAAGACATGTTCATTACATATCGATCATCAACGAATATCGATCATCAACGAACATCAATCACCGCCAAAATGGACACTTCACCGCCGAGATCATCATCACTACAAAATGAAACACAACACCATTTAGTATGTCAAATTGTGCAAGTCAAATGTCATTCATGGCAAATGGACAAGTTCAACATTTATAAGCACTAGATGCACACTAGAATCAGAGAATACAAAGGCAGGGATCATGCCCTACCCATCTTTCCGAGCACTAGATGTTATCTACTGACAAAAATATTCCATGCTAAGCACTAGATGCTGCAGTCCATCTACTCACAAAGACATCCCATGCCATACCATGTGTGTTAGAGTGTGTGATGGGTCTTAGATGCCAAAGATACCATCACTCTTTGTGCTAGAGCTTCACCGGAGTCGGATTCTCTTTTCCGGGTTCCAGGACTGCTCACGCCCCGAAACTCCCGGATCTGACGTAGCGGGGGGTAATCTTGACAAGAGGTGGGCCCTATCATTGTCTTGGGTGTTCCTTAGGCCTAATCTAACACAACCAACGAATATTTTATTGGGGTTCAAACGCTCTTGAGCCTTTCCGGCGAAACCCTTAACCTGCTGAAGAATATGCAAGATTGTCTGGCTACCCCCTAGACATGCGTCGAAGAGGGTTGGCTAGTGGAATTTCTTGCTTTTTTTAGTTAGGTTAGGCCATAGGAATATGCCAAAGCAAATATCTACCCCAACTTTTCAAACGATTCCCTCCGGTATGGCCCAAACTTACCGTCTACCCCGTTTGAACTTATCGTTTACCCCCTTTCGCTCCGGCGGTCTTTTTCCAACGAAACCCTAGTCCGAGGGCCCAAATATCTACCCCTATACGAGGTTTGAACAATAAAATCCTTATTTTTATTTGTTTACACCACATCAACACGGAAAAGTAAGACTGGTCCCATAAAATTTGAAATTATTCTATTCTATTGAATCATATATCATTTCATGTGATTACAACCTTCATACTATTGAATTTAATGTGATATATTGCTAGTAAGTGAATTTATAATAAAAAGGGAAAGGGAGCAGGGAGTTATGTGAACTATTGATTTTATGTGGAAGGCAGCAGGGGATACGCCGACGGCATTGCCGTCGGCATAGGTCCAAAGCTATGCCGACGGTATTACTGTCGGCATAGGTCCAAAGCTATGCCGACGGCATTACCGTCGGCGTCTCTGACGCCGTATACGCTCCGTCCGTCTGTGCCACGGTGGCTATAACTATGGCGACGGTGAAGCAAATTTGTCGAAGGCCGTCGACGTATGTCATGTTGCGCTGACGGCAAGAGCTATGCCGACCGTGGTTTCATGTGGCCGTCAGCGTAGGTAAGAGATGCCGACGGTCATACCTAAGCCGACGGTAATTTATCTGTCGTCGGCACACAACCACCTATGCCGACGGCCCCGACTTATTGCCGTCGGCATAGGTATTGCCGTCGGCGTTTTCCTTGTTTCCTGTAGTGAGTTAGGTAACGGCCGGGTGATTTTTTTGGAGGAAATTGGCTAGATGATGAAGCGTTATCACACAATAATATCCTGCTCTAAATATTATTGTCATTCATAAATATTTTGCGGTAGCAAATGTGCTCTCCTATAACCTCTTAATGTTCAGTTTAGAAATCCATCATGAGGGACCGAAGAAACCTTTGACTATATTTGGTAGAGAGACTAATGAGTGTATCCTTATTAAATTAGCCAAACTCATTTCGGTGAAGATTGACACTTGATGGAGTGTTCCCGGTTAGGTCTCTATATACGGACATGCTTCATGGTTTCATCAAATACTTACGACAATATTTCTGAAAGGCTCCCATTTCGATGCACCGTTTCGATGCAGATAGCGAGGCCAAAAGGCTCCCATTTCGAAAACGAAACGCGACTGCACGGATGGCAAAGCAAGCAATCATGCATCATGGTAAGAGATGAGCTGGTTTTATTCATGGCATGGTGGAAACCTTGCGCGTGCTCGATCTTCCGCAGGCAGGCAGCGAATAAAGAACATGACTCGAGTGCATGAAGGCAAGGCAGGGGAGCTTATTATCCATTGAAGAAGCAAACTACTCTCATCACAACAAATCAGGGGCGCATGCACTGGCCGGCCGCCACGCCATAACTCCGGCAGCCTTTGACGGCGCGGGCGCCGAAAAGAAGGTCACGGGCGGTGGATCCTGTTCGCGCGCTTTCTCGTCGCGTCGCTGACAGAGCTGGCCCGCACGCGCGGCCGCGCAGTTTCGCCCCCCCAGACCGAACCCAGCGGGCTGGGTTCGGCCTGGGTGCCGCGGCGCCAAATAGCGCCGAAACGGCGCTATTTGAGCCTCTGGGGGGGCCGAGTGGTGAAGAAGCGGCGCTATTCGCCGCTTCCGCCGCGAAAAAAGCCCCCTGAGGAGCTCTGGGGGGGACGGCTGGAGATGCCCTTATGGAGACAGATCGTGCTCGATATATGGCAGTCGCTCCAATAAGTGGATGGCTTAATGCTAAGCATTAAGATTGCATAAACTTGTAACTTTTGAGTGGCTAATCCTTGCGGTCATCCATGATAACTAAGATGTCTCGTACTATTTTGGTACAATTTGACACTTCCTTTTAATGAAAACAGGCTGTGTGCACCGTTTCGATGCAGATAGCGAGGCCAAAAGGCTCCCATTTCGAAAACGAAACGCGACTGCACGGATGGCAAAGCAAGCAATCATGCATCATAGTAAGAGATGAGCTGGTTTTATTCATGGCATGGTGGAAACCTTGCGCGTGCTCGATCTTCCGCAGGCAGGCAGCGAATAAAGAACATGACTCGAGTGCATCAAGGCAAGGCAGGGGAGCTTATTATCCATTGAAGAAGCAAACTACTGGCATCACAACAAACAAGCTAGATCTAAGATCTGAAGCGAGTAGACTATGCAACTAGGACGTAGACGGCGTAGATGATGCCGGGGATGTAGCCCAGCAGGGTGAGCAGCAGGCAGATCCAGAACTCCACCTGCATGCACGCACGCATCAACCATCGAAATGGATCCGTCACACAACCATCGACATGCATGGCTGCTTAAGATGGTGGGTAGGTAGGTTTGGTAGCTTACCCCGATGCCGAAGCGCAGGAAGACGCCGAGCGGCGGCAGCAGGATCGCCAGCAGGATCTCCAAGAACGTCTCCGAACCCATTTTAGCTAGCTAGTCTCTCTCTCTCTCTGAAGATCAAAGCTCAATTTCTTGTGCTGATACCTGGCCTACTTACGACCAGCCGGTGCTATGCGGTGAGCACCTATCTATCTATCTGCATGGGAGGCCAGAGCTCAGCCAAGGGAGAGGGTCGATCGGCGTGGCAGGAGTGTAGCTCCTCTGGGCTCTGCCGCGACATGTGGCCCATGCTCGGTGGGCACCTGGCAACCTGGCTCCCTTTGCGCCGAACGAGCTTTGGTTGACTTTGGCAGTTAGCTCAAGTTTCTTGATTTCTTTTCAACAAATTAGCTCACCTCTGAAGAACTGGAACCATAGAGACAAGATTTGCACGGGCACGGCACACACGCACGCTCAAACCTGAAAAATGGTCCAAATTTTTAATGGTGACGGTCTTTTCCCCTCAACATTATCCTCTCAGCCCTCGTCACATTCCCCTCCATTCAGAATCTGCCCACCTGTCTTTTTGCATTCGCAGCAATGCGAGTATTATACTTTGGTAAGAAAACTTAACATCAGCTACAACACACTACCAGCTCAGTACTTGCACAACCTTCAGTTTTGACGAATTACAGGGATTTTCATGTGTCATAACTCATAAGAGCTAAATTAAATAACAGCACCAACTATTCCACACCTTTTCTGCAACAAAAAAGGACCTGCACAATCTTCACCATTTACTCCCAGTTGGCAGAATACGGTAGCACAAAAAGAAACATCAACATAAGTGTTCGCCTACGCTGATGATCACTCAGCAGAATGCGATAGTTGCCAACCAAAAACAATCACAGTTAGGTGCACCTGACTACATCAGTAATAACCTATAAATTCCCATATCTGGTATACGATAAGGAAACAAAGTGACTAGCAAACAATATCCGTACATCCCGGCGACCATTATACACACGGAAGCAGAAACAAGCAACTAGAAAACTCTGGATATTATAAATATAAACTTCAGTTAAGATTCTGTTCCCGGCTCGCTGAGAACAGAAATACAAGCGAGATGAAGCCAGCTAAGAGTTCCAGCCTTCTCCCTTCCAAGGAACACCAATCAAGAGTAAGGGCTTTCATGCTGCATACGGATGTCGGGCTCATCGGTTACCACCGCCATTGCGGCCACCGCCATATCCTCCTCTGCCTCGTCGCTGCTGCTGCTGCTGCTGTCCACGTCGCTGCTGGTTAAACTGATGGCCCTGGGCAGCAGCATTTGATTGCTGAGGTGGCATGATCCTCATCCGCTGCTGCTTCATCTGTGCAAAGAGCGCATCCATTGTCCTTGGCTGCTCTCTCTGCATCTCCTTGCCCTACAAACAGATTAAAACAACACATTAGAATAATTTATAAAGTTTGCTAAAAGGCTAATAGGTGGATAATATATTTATGTAGGTTTTCTTGTATCATGCAACTTGGCACCCGTGACAATACTTTCCTAATGCAAGTTCCTCTGTTTGTCTCTGGGTCAATATTGCCAAAAAAAACTTGAAAAACAGTCAATATACTCGCAAGAAATAGGACCCTGAATGTCAGAGACCACTATAGATGACAGCAGAAATGGTTGCCTAAGAAATAAAAGTATAATGCTGATTAGGAAAATAAATGGTTGTCACATCTGAAGCCTAGAAATCGTCAAGATAGGAAAAACACATGAATAAGATATCAGGAACTATGCTTCCTACGTGATCTCAGACATCTGAAATCGTTTGGCTGAGAGAGAGAGGTGGGGCTGCATTGAACTTCTCAAAGGAAAAAATAAAATGAGGTTTCATATTTTATATGGAAATGTGGGAACAGGATGTTGTTGTGTACATATAGCACATGGCCCACCTAGCACCAAGTTAGGGAGAGGCTCCCCATATCTCTCAGTTAAAATTAGATTGAATTGTTAGGCCTCTATATAAAGAATGCCCTCTAAGGAACTAATCAAGTAAGAAACTGAAGAGCAATTCTTCTATCTTGCCTCCAGGAGAGGGAGCCCTTCCCCTACCTCCATAGAATCCAAGTACACAACAGAGGTATTCAATCGAATTTGACAACCAAAATCCTATATCTAAAGGAGCATTTATAAATAAAAAGGACTAGAATCCGCCAAAAATTGTGCAAATTATTATCCAAACAGGCGCTTAAAATGCTAGATGTCACTCTTCAAATAAGATGCTGTTTTTATAGTGAAATGGAACATGTGCGGTGCGACCATGCAATAAAGAAATGCTACAAGGAGATAGGCATCTGGTCTTAAAAAAGACCCAACAACTCTCCATGCAAGTGAAGCTGGTTGTAGGCACAAGAATACCTTTAACTAATGATCATCATAAATTCAAAATTTATCATGTTCGATTGTTCGCTGGCTCTCAATATCATTTTTAACTACTCTCATCAGAAAAATATTATGTCTAAATGCATGTTAACCAGCTCCCTGAGCGTACCATAGAACACATATACATAATTTTCCCTTATATACCTAACCCCACAGTACTTCTTAAGATGGCAACTGATACGTTCTGCCTTCTGCAACCGCATCACATTAAGCAGGTATATGACCACCGGATGCTCGGGCCAACGAATAAGATGGCATCTAATTTTCTCTCAATACATGTGGAGTATAAATACATCTAATCCAAACAATACTGGATTACTGATCCAGATCAGCATTGGCCTATTTGACTCTATTTTGAACATGAAACAGAATCCTTGTATCAAATTAATCTTTTTTACAAAATAATTATTTTCTCTTAGCACACTGAACTATCCGCTTAGGTTAGAAAAAGTGCGCTTAGGCGCTGAGCAGCGGCAAAACGCCTAGCGCTTAAACATGCGCTTAATTGAGATTAGTGGTTTAGTCCTTCAGAAAAGAGAAAAAACGGAGGCAAAACACTCGGCCTAGCGCTTCATACAACCTTGGAAGAAGCATCAAGCTACTAGCTAAGCTACAAATGGTGCTCCCACACAAAATGGAATTCTTAAATGGTACAATAACTAAAGCTGGTGAACAAATAGATCAATAACTAGTTTAGCTTGCTTGAAAGTCTTACATTGCGGAAAGGAGGGAGTAGTAGATAACAACAAAACTTTAAAAAAAATGCTTATCAACAAAATACATTAAAAATCAATGATCGCAGTTTGTATTGGTACTCTACTTAAATTTCATATTAATTTTTACCTTGCTGTTCTGAAGAGTCTCACTTACAGGCCTCCTCTGTACTGAGGTTGATGGGGCACTGCATCCAAAACAAAACATTAGTAGCTCACATGTGCAGGAGTTATCTCAAGTACCAATAATCATGTGCAATATAGAGGACCAAAAGCCAGACTGCTTCAATAATAGCCGTTGCTTCATGGTAAGTATAGCATGCTTACCATACCCCTTCAAACTAAGAATTCTCTCTAATTTTAAATTAGGTGCACATACCATGTTTTCGAACAAAGTCAAACAGAAACAATAAAGTGATGGTTACATCTGATCAAATACTGCATACATAGTAAATCCTCTTGATCCATATAGCCCTCAACATCCTATGATGTTTACATCCACCAGATTTGAATGCAGATGATCCGACAATTTTCCAATTGACACATTTACTGCTTGGTTGAATGGAAAAGCTCAGACTTAAGAAGTTAGACTGCTAAGACAGAACCAACCCAAAGGCATGCAAGGGATCGTGAAAAGTGATTCCATCAGTTGGCCCTGAAAGGGTAGCCTCCGAAGAACATATCATACTGGGATGATTCTTAACAAGAAAAGTCATGAGACACCATGATATACTATTACCCAGTTGAACTGCAGAAACATGCCGGTAACATTGTTGCTGAGAACCAGTGAACAATGGAAAATATAGAGCACTAGCTGACTGAAATCCAAGATGATGACGCTCGAAACAATGCACACCACTATGGATACAACCAACTAGGCATATGACAACAGCAGCAGAAAATTTCCTGAGATGCAGCATACCCCAAGTTTGCCTGTGTGAACACACTAACCTACATTCACAACTTTTTCATGAAAGTAAATATCCTCTGCACTATGGAGCTAGTGGTCAAAACCACGTTGACTCTGGCATCCACAACTCACACAGAGAATCTGGGGTGTACGGTGAGCAGTGGTGATACTAGAAAGTATCATATCCACTTCCTAAAGTCAGCAAACGAGAGCAAGGTACCCGTCCCAAACAACTAGTTCTGACCTCCCAAAATAGCACTTCTTCAACTGCTAAAGTTACATCATAAATTGCCTTATCGTATGTCAGGCAACAGCTGATGTACATCCAAGGTGCTCCAGCAGCTTCATAATTTTGATCATCATAACCAGAATAATAGTAACCTGTAGCTTTGTGAGGTTTAAGGCCCATATATAATCGTGCAATTCAATATGATCTGCTCTGTTTACTGCACCTCTTATTCATCATCTATTTCATGCAGTTTCAACCAAAAAGTAGGCCTTGTGCCACAATACTGTAAACTTGGTTGATGTTTAGACTTCATATGAACCAATGGAACACGGATAGCATCAAAAGATGGGTTCGATGAAAACAACAGCACTATAACCATTCTCAGACAATCGATCCAAAGGCCCTTGAGTCAAATATTTAATGGGTGCTTGAATGCGGTAAACCTTCTCATGAACAATAAAAGAACCATCTTTACCTGTTCATAATTTTTTTTGTTCAGATAAAACGATTAGAGTGACTGTACAACAACTAAAAAAGATAACAGTGTAGCGCTGGTTGATGATACCTTGGCTTGTTCCATCTGTCAGCCCTACCACGCACTGGCATTGCAGCAGCCTTCTTTGCAGCCTGCTTTGTGATTTGGAACTGATTTCCATCAAGGTTTGACCTCCTTTGTGCAAGAACACCCTAAGAAACCAAAGCACCATTAGAGAACCAAGCATAATGCAGTCCACAAAATAAGTGGCTTAGAGTAGGCACAACATACTTGTCTGATAGATGACCTAGACTCGATAAACCGCTGAGCCTTGGCATTCCCTTGATTACTGTTACCATTCTGGAAAGGTCGCTTTTTAATCTGCAATTACGTACGGTATAAAAGCTAATCATCAGAACTTGCAAGCACTTTGACCAAGGTAAGGAAAACAAGGGCACTTTAAGAAATTAGAATGCCTACCGGCTGTCTAGGGGCTTTCTTGCCTGCAGGAACTTTTTTCTTTGACATCTTAATAATATCCTCTGTATATACACAACAAAGAATAACAAACCATGAGCAAAATTAACTCTGAGGTATGAATTAGCATCGCCGAACAAACAACAAATAGCTTACCCAGAGTCATGTCCATCTTTTTCTCGGTAAAAGCAATAGCTTCTGCGGTGAGTGGCACTGCTTCCATATCTGAAAGAGCCAAATCGCAAAAATTAGGATAAGAACTAATGGGTCCTGAATCCTGATAAGGTTCATCCTGTCATGCTGCTAACGAGGTTGCATTCACCATAGTCGTTGCTAAGCTTGGAAGCAGTTCACTGATAAAAACATTATAATTGGATTCCCCAAATACTTGACAAACGACGATAAACCACAAGGACCGCAAAGCGATCTGAGATAGGGTCCCCCGTATCCTAGAATTGACTGTGCCTGAACATCCTCGTTCAATTCCTAGACCTAGCGTCCACCGCGGGCAGGGGCGAGAACCGGCACACCCGAAATTTGTGAGGTTAACTAGTTTGGATTTAAGTTGCCACTGTAGGACTAAGGGCTCATACCTTGGGAACCAGTGTCCAAGAGCGCGGACGGGAAGGATACAGCACAGGAGCGGTGAGGTAGAAGGGGAGCTCGACGCGCGGGGGAGTCGTCAGGCGTCGTCGGCGACGCGGAACTACGGCGGCGGCGGATTTGAGCCTGGGAGCACGAGATAGGTCAGGACGGGAGTGGGGAGGAAGAGGATGACGACCGGGATGGGTTCGGATCCCCAACCAGAGTTTGGAACGGAACCGACTCGAGATGCTGAAGTCGTGCAAGGTGCAAATCCTAACCTTTCCTCTCCTCCAAAGGCCCAGATTAGCCCACGTAGGCCCGTATCGTACCAGCGCACCCTCACGTCAAAAAGAAAATGACAAAGACCATTCGCAAAACAAAAACAAAAAAAAAAAAAAAAAAAAAAAAAAACACGATATCTTAAGCAACTACAAGCATTTTTCTTTTGCAGTAACTACACGCATTTGACAAGGTTGCGTTTGGGAGCTCAAGGATATATTTTAAGTATTCCAAAAATGTTTCGGTCTCTAGAATTACTAAAGTATTAAATATTTTGATATGTTTGGCTTAGCAAAATTGTAGTAGTTTTATATAGCTCAATATTTGGGAAACTAAACTATTTTTAAACTATCTGGAAATAAGGGCTAGACCTTGTTTTGTAAAACTAAAGTATTGATTCGCGAGGCATAAAAATATTGTGATTTTCGAATATTTTGGTGTCACGACATATTTTATCTCATTTTCATCCGTCGCGGACCTAGCACCTTTCGTCCGGGCTTACCGATGTCGTGAAGCTGGTCTTTTATGATCTTTGAAAGTGCAAATGCACTGAAATCATCTTATTTTGGATGTTTGTTAACAACACATGTATCATCTTAAGTGTGCTGATGTTTTTCAGGGTCTAATGATAATATTTGATATGGTGGTGATAAGCATCAAAAAGGACAAAGAAGTTGTATGGTACTCCTGTTGGAATTTCATTCCAGGCCGGAGTCTCCGGTCTCCTAGACCGGAGTCGCCGGTATGGAGTTCTCCCGAGAAACAACCTGTGTTGTGAGTCTGGTATCACCCGATGGACTCACTTCAGAGACTTACCGGAGATGCACCAGAGTCTCCGGTGTGGGTTTGTTTCTGAGAAGAATCGATGCTGCAGAAGTGGTGTCGCTCGTTGGACGCACTCCGGAGACTTACCGGAGATACTCCGGAGTCTCCGGACTTTTACCCACTCGTGCTGATCGCTCGACCACCGGAGTCACCGAAGTCTCCGGAGTCTCTGCGCAAAGGAGTCAAAACACAATCAATGTTAACACCGGAGTCTCCGGTATGGCGCACCGGAGTCTCTGGACTGGTTGATTCCAAGAAGAAACTGAAGCTGGATGGTGTGGTGTCACCCGCTGGAGCCACACCGGAGACAGCCCGAATTCTGTCCGGAGTCTCCGGTATGAAGCCTGGCGAAAATCTCAGACCGGAATCTCCGGACTTTACACCGGAGTCTCCGGTGTGACTTTGGCAGAAAAGTCTCCAACGGGTCTAAAAGTTATGAGGGGTATAAATACCCACTCTCCTCCACCTACCTCCAGCTAGCTCGTCCAGAATAGATCTCACCATTGCTAGAGCTCACACACCTTGCTAGATCTCCCAATCCCTCCACCCAAAAGTGTTGATCTTCGGAGGATTGATGGAGAAGGCCCCGATCTACGTCTTCACCAACCGGATTTCTTTTCCCCCCTCATTTGCTTGAGGGGAACTAGTTTAGGTTTTCCTCTTATGGAGAACCTAGACATCTTGTATCTCTTGGTGATTCTTGTGATTGTTGGGAGCCCCCAGTTTGGTTGTGGGTGTGTGCCCCAAACTTGTTTGTATAGGACTCGATTCCCGCCTCAAAGGGAATCAATAGTGGAAGGTGGGCTAGGCCTTTGTGGAGAGGTTAATCAGAGAATAGGGTGAGGCCTTTGTGGCGTTGAGTAGGCCTTTGTGGCGAAGCTCACACCCCTCTAACGAGACGTGCTCCCTTAACAAGGAGGGACTCGGGAATACATCGTGTCTCCGCGTGCTTCCTATCGGTTATCTCGTTCCCTTATCCTTTGCTTGTGTTTTTATTGCATTTATTGTTGTACTTGTCATATAGGTAAATTCACCTTAGTTGCATTATCTAGAGAATTTACCTTTGTGTCAAGCATAATCTTGAAGAAAAAATAAAATTGGTCGTAGCACCTATTCAAACCCCCTCCCCCTCTAGGTGCCCTTACTATCCGTTCAATTGGTATCAGAGCCCTGGCTCTTTTATCGGGCTTAACCGCCTAAGAGTTTAGTATGGCCGATGATCCGGATGTCACCGGTTCCGTGGTGCAAGTCACTATGGATGATCTCAAGGAGTTGAAAAATTCCTTGACCTCATCCATGGAGGGCAAAATTGATGAGTTGCGAACACTCTTGTTGAAACTCATGAAACCCAAGGAACCGGAGACCTCCACTTCATCTCCTTCGGTTGAAGTACCGGAGGGTGCCAAGAATGGGGCAAATGGTGAACCACTTAAAGATGCTTCCGCTAATAACTCAACCGATACGGGTACGGAAGGAAAAGAAGAATTCCACGCCGTCGAAGGACATTGTTCTCCCGATCCTCCCGTCCCACATCCTCATATAATTCCTAGAGAAGAACCTCCTAAAATTGATGCACATTATTTTGGTGAGTGGCAATATTACATGGAAACTCACTTGAAATCTTCTTGTATTGAACTTTGGAGGGTCACTCGAGATGGATACAAGCCACATGACCCCCAAGAACTTGACAAGAAGAGAAGTCGTAGATTGTCAACTCAACTACACCGCCTTGTCCATCATTCAACAAGCCATGGGTCCAAACCACATGCCTCATCTTCAACAATATTCCACCGCCAAGGAAACATGGGATGATCTTGTCGTCATGTTTGTGGGCAATGAGAGTATGCAAAGGAATAGGTATGATGCTTTGAGCAATGAGGCCGAAGGATTCTATATGCATGATGGTGAGAACCATGAAGACATGTACCGAAGGCTCAAGACTCTTGCCACCGCATTCAACAATGTTGGTGCCA
Organism: Alopecurus myosuroides; assembly: GCA_028641055.1. Classification (NCBI taxonomy): domain Eukaryota; kingdom Viridiplantae; phylum Streptophyta; class Magnoliopsida; order Poales; family Poaceae; genus Alopecurus; species Alopecurus myosuroides. The sequence continues at coordinate 316,274,807 of CM054061.1, forward strand.
AGTATATTGATGATGCATGGATCAAGAGGAAGTACATGATTTCTCTCATGCCCTTTGAGCCCGCGGACTTGAAGAGCATTCAAGGAAGACATGACTTTGCATCCTTGACCTCAACTGAAGTGATGCAAGAAGTGTGCTCCTATCAAGTGCAAACCAAAAATGCTCTTGACAACCGTGCTAGAGCCCTAGAAATGCACAAAGGAGCATCGGTTGATTTGAAGGCTAAGGTTGTGTCAAGGGAGAGTGATTATCAAGAAGCTTGCATTGAGGACTTGGCTCCTTTGAAGTATCAAGAAAATGATCTCGTGCTCAAGGATGTCATTGCTCTTGTCGTGCAATTTTTTTGGAAGAATCCATCCAAGGCCAAGGCATATGTAGAGGGAAGACCAAGTCTAGCTATGGCAAACAAGGGACTCAAAGGGTGAGGTCTTGCTTCAGTTGTCAAGATAAGCACCACTTCATTGCGGAGTGCCCCTATGAGAATAGAGAACTTCATGGTGGCAAGCTCATTCGCAAGGACAAGTCCAAGGTTGTCGGGGGGCTACCCCCGAGTAGGGGTAAGATAGGTGAGAAATTGAGTTCAAGGCATCGTTTACCAAGTTCGGCCGTACCGAGTTGGTACGTGCCGGATAGGATGCTACCCGGTTGGATGGTACCCGGTTGGGGCTATCTGGCAGGAAGCATAAAGAGGCCGAGGGAAGATTCGAGTATCTGTCAGGGTCAGTCGGGTAGCACTCGGGTGATCCGGATAGAGGAGAAGCCGTTCTACTCAGAGGAAAAGTCAATGGAGCCGTTGAGGTGAATCCCGCGTATCATGGGGCCGTACAGGCGTGCGGTTCAACTTACTAGGTATGTGGTAATCTGTATCTAGACGTGGGTACAGTGCGGTATGGGCAGTGTCAAGTCCTGTCTCTGACAAGGGGGACAGGACATGTCAGTGGCCTACCGTGGTGACTGGCAAGGGGGACAAGACATGTCAGCGGCCTACCGCGGAGACTTTCGGCGACGCTGTCAGCGAAGACACGGAGGCGTGCGCTGCTGCACAGTGGTGTTGTCTATTCAGTACTTCTATTCGTAGAATAGTGGTTGGCCACTAGTATATAAGGTGGCCTACCCCCTCCTGCGAGAGGGACGACGATGACACTCGGTGGATTAACCCTAGAGGCATTACTACTCGCAGAGAGAGAGACACAGAAACAGACAGGAACTCTTGTACTCGGCATACCATAATACAGAGAGAAAGGCAGGAGTAGGGGTGTTACCTCCACACGAGGGCCCTGAACCTGGGTAGATCATGTTGTTTGCAGTGTTCTGAGCGCGCCAGTTAGGCGTGTGATCCCTCCCCGGATACCTATAGCGTCCATCGTCCCCAACTTTAGCCATCCTATGGTATTTGTCTTTACACATCCACGACAGTTGGCGCCCACCAGGACAACACAAAGTGGAGGGCCTCGTCTGCGCCAGCTCGGGCAGTTGAGGCGCGCCATTTCTTCAGTTCCTCCTTCACGTAGTCCAGATTGGAGGCCATCTTGTTGATGGTGGCCGGGGGCTCGACATCAGGCCAGAAGACCTTGTGTAGGCGCATGCCAGTAGAAACAAGAGTGGTACCCAGGCCCTTGAGGAGGTGAACTCGGGTCTTGATGTTTTTGATCTGGTCATCGATCATGACCGACTCGGTAACATCATGGACGAGCTCCTTCCGCAACTTCTTGGCCTTTTCCACAGCTTCCTCAGCGCTCGCATTGGGATCTGGGAAGGTTCCTGAGAGAGGTGATGCTGGGTAGAGTCAAGAAGCCAGATAAGAAAAACCGGAGAAGAGAAGCTGAGTAGAAGAAACCGGATGGAATAAGTTAGAGAGGGGCAGTAATTTACAGCGCATATACAAGACAAGATCCCTGAGCCGGCTGTGCCATCCTACAGCAAGGGTGTGCTCTTTGTCCAGCAGGCCTCGGGAGTTCACCAGCATGGTGTCGAGGTCGTTGTTTCGGGCCCTGAGGGATTCAATCTCCCTTTCCAGCTCTAGCTTCTCGACTGCAGCCCGGTTCAGCGCCTCAATCTTGTCGGTTCCGGCCTGTAGCGCCGACTTGAGAGCTTCAGCCAGCTCACGCTTAAGCTTGAGCACCTCCTTCTTCTTGGCGGCGAGCTCTGCCTCCAGCTTGGTCTGGGTGCTTTGCAACCTGTAGCTGCACCTCGGCCGGAGTAACACACCCTTGGTGCAGCTCGAGAAAGGATTTGTGCTCATCTGCGAAGGAGCCAGCCCGGTCAGTAAAGCAGAAAAGATACAAAAATTGGATAGAAGAAAAAGAAAAGGCAACTTACTCTCCAGAGATAAAATTTGGCTCTGCGCTGACTCGGCCAGCACAGTGCAATCTTGGTGCGTGTCAGCAAGGGCATTGTACTCACCTGCAGAGAAACGAAAGTTGAGAAAAAAATTGGCGTAAACACAAAACGCACAAACAAGACTATTGCACTTACTCTCTAAAGAGGAGATCTTGGTGATGGCATCAGTAACACTCTGCTCCAAGATAGCTATGAATTGGGAAACATGAACCGAGTTAGAAAACTGATACCAGTAAAGCATAAGCAGTAACTCGGCGAGAATAAAGGTTACCTCTTTGGCCTTTCTCCTCCTCTAGCTTCCGGTTCTTCTCCTTGACGGCCCGGTGGGACCAGAGGAGCTGGTGGAAGATCTTGGTGTGGGTATCAGTGCATTCCTGAAGAGAAAACGGAGACAATATGAGTGAGAAGATTCAGCCCGAGTAGACTGCAACTCGGTCGAGTATTGCCTACTCGGCCCAAATCTCGGGGACTGGGTGGTGTATAGAAAAGGAGATGGAAAAAGTTGCAACTCGGAAAACCGGATAGAAAAAGGAAAGTGCTTACCCGGGAGGTCTCTTCGGCATCCTCGGCAGCTTTGCGCAAACAATACATTTTGTGCGCCAGGGTGGTGCTGGACGAGGCGACGACCATTGAGATAGGGCCGACATCGTCCTTGTTCTAGGCTTGCCGGTAGTTGTCCAGGTTGCCCAGCCTCTTGCCGTCCCAATTCGGGTTACCAAACTTCTTGATGTCCCACTCCTGATCAATGTGGCCTATCCGGTCCAGCACGGTATCAATATCTTCTCAGAGCTCATGTGCAAGATCCGTCAGTGGGGCATCTAACTAGATGGCCAGAGTGTCGGCCTTGCCCTTGGATCCGGCGGGGGCGGTCTTCTTCCTTTTATTCAGCTCCTCTCGCTGCTCTGCTTCGCGCGCCTGCCATTTTTGGTGCTCCTCCTGCAGCTCGCGCCAATGATCCGGAAAGCTCACAGTGGCAGAAGTTCCGTTGATGCCCGTCCCTACAGCCAATTTGTCCTTGGGCCCAAACTGGATAGTCCGCTGCAATAGCTGTTGGCTGCGGGTGGTAGGGCCATTCTTGGTGGTATTGGTGGTGGCCTTCTCGGCTGTGGCCGCAGCCTCCAAGGGTCTGGACTGTTTTGGCCTATTGAGTGGTTAGGCTACATTTGGTGCTGGCGGAGGAGCCTGTTGCTTGGCCGGGGGTTGCTGCTGCTGTGGCTGCTCGGCCTCCTTGGCACCTTGTGGCTGGTGCACGGAAGATTGCTCTAGATGTTGCTTCCGGGCTGCTGCTGCCCATCCTGCCCTGCATCTTGCTTGGGCTGTTCCTTGGGCGGTTGTTGTTGCTTAACCGGTTTTGGTGTTGGTGGTGGTTGTTGCTGCTTCTCGGCGGCAGGTTCTGTTGGTGGCTGTTGCTTCTCGGCGGCGGGTTCCGGTGGTGGCTGTTGCTTCTCGGCAGGGGCTCCATTGGCTGCGGCTCAGAAATGGGCTCCGGTTGCACCGAAACCCGGCCAGTGTCCATCTCAGCTCCAGTGTTGTTGGCTCCGAGGTCTTGCTCTTCCTTAACAGGAGGAGGCATCTTAGTCCTCTCCTCCGGCTGATATTCTCCCTCATCGGGATCGAGATCCACAAAGTGCGGGGGCGCACTTGGTTTTGGTGGTGCGTCCGAGGCGTTAGCATAAAGTGCTTCGCCGAGGGAAAGAAAGAAGAAGGGGAGAAATAAGCAAAGTGCAAACACAAAGCACCCGGATTGAAAAGAAAAGGGCAGAGAAGACAAGGAAACAAGAACATGGAGGAACTCGGGAGAGGGCTTACCCGTCCTCGGTAGGGCGTGTTGGCCTCTTGTTGCGGCCCGTAGTAGTCTTGGTGGGCTTCTTCGTGCCCTTCTTCAGCATCTTGGAGGTAGGATGCTCGGTGGAGCCGCTACCAGGTCTCTTCCTCGTCCCAATCGGGGCAGCGACTGCCACGGGCACCACGTTTATCGGCTCCTCGTCCATTTCCTCTGGGGCTGAGATAAGGAAATGCAACCATGAGACTGGGAAGAAGCCGGAAAGCATTGAAGCGCATACGATGGTGGTCTTGGTCACCTTCATCATCCTCGGACCAGTCCCGGATTGATGCGGAGACTCGGGACTTACCATCTTGGCCGGCGAGCGGAATGCAGAGTGTGTCCTGGACATCAAATGCCTCTGCGTCATCTTCAGTCCGGTCCGGCTGCCAGTTCTGCTCAAAGATAGCCTTGTCCTCTGTTTTTTGGCAAGGAATAACCTAAAGATGCAAACACAAAGCATAAGGAATAGAATATACTCAAGGTAACCGAGTTGAGGCTCTACTCGGTGTAGCATGCAAGCATAAATCGTACTAAGCTAAGTCCTATCAGGAGAGACCGGGTTGAGTTTCTACTCGGCATAGCATGCAAACACAAAGCATAAATGACTAAGTCCATTCAATAGGAACCAAGATGAGTCCTACTCGGCATATCATGCAACCACAAAGCATAAAGGGCTAAGTCTAAACCAGAGAATCCAGGATGAGTTCTGCTCGGTGAAGTATGAAAGACAGGAAGCAAAATCAACTAAGTGCATACAGAAGGGAACTTACTTGGGGGTTGGCTGATCCTGGCTAAACGGCGGAAGACCATAGAACCAAGTGTCCGAGAGGGTGGCTGTCGTGGGATAATCACGGCAGATGTTACCAGGGGTAACTGATCTAAGGGCAAGTCGACACCGGCGTTTGGGAGAGGGTTTAGCTCAAAGGAAGGCATGGTTCAATTCGATCTGATAGCTGGCAATCGAAGTCGCCGGATCTCTATTCTCGATATGATAACTCGATTAGGGTTTACACTGGATGCTCGATATCACGCGATATTGCTAGGGTTCTTAGATCTCTGTCTAAAACTATACCTGGGGGTCGGTTTATAAAGCACCCGTACCCCCTAGCTTATTCGGCAAGACACATCTCGGATCCTACCCGGATACGGCGCACTAACCATAACTTTCCTTTACAGTAACCCATAATCCGGGTCATTGGGCCCACAGGCTTGGGCCTCCACAAGCTTCTTTATTCTTAGCCGAATCCTGCACATCGTCCTTCGGGCCGGGTTATTCCTTGGAGCTTGGCATACCGGGTTAGCATCCCCCTGTCAATAGTCCCCAGAATAGCCTGGGCTTCACGGATCTCCTTGAAGCGCTTGCTATTCCCTGCAAAGATATCGATCATACGGGCATATGAAGACCGGGTTAAGATGTTTTGATATTTAGCTAGGCCTTGCTCCTTGGTGGCCATATAATAACCCAAGTTTTCCCTCCAAGCACCTTGGTTCAAACTTCTGGGTCCAAACCATAATAACAATACCAAGATCCTATGCTCGTTAACCAATCCTGTCATCACGGGACGAATCCCCTTCTTTCTTTTATCCGGATGCTTTGCTCAATACTTGGCGCACATCTCGCAGAAACTTTAGATAAATAGCCGTTTACCCCCATAATTCTCGGCTTCCACTCACCAAACCGAGCTTATCCATTTGCACTATAAAAAAGCCCCTTAGGAGTGACCCGAACCCTAACGGCTCATTTCCCCCACTCCATTCCTTTTCAGTTCCTTTTATTCACGTCTAGAACCTAAGCCGCCGTCCATTGTATTCAAAAGGCTTCTTCATCATTTAGATCCCGTAAATTTCACCACAATGCCTGATACCCGGAAACTTTCAAACTTTGCTCTGCAGGCTAACACCCGGATCTCCCGTAACTTTTCATACCTCAATATTATCCGGCCTATACTTAGCCGGCTCGCAACTTCCATGTCTTAATTTCCTTCTTACTTTGTACTCTGCAGGTCAGCCACATGGCTCCCAAGAAACAGGGGAAGACCCCAACCAAGGCCAAGGCCACCAACACCATTTCTGCCAACTGGGCGCGGTCTATGGTCACAAAAGCCAAGTTGGAGGAGCTGGTGGAACTGGGAATTCTTCCTCCTCAGGAAAATATCCAATGGAGGGTACCGGGTAAGGAGACCCGGCCCACCCCTACAAAAGATGAGGTAATTTGTTTCGTGGAACATGTGACCCGGGGTTTTCGACCACCGGGTCACCCTTTTTTCCGTGACGTCCTCAGCCACTACGGCCTTCGTGTCTTCGATATCGGACCCAATTCTGTGCTAAATATTTCCCATTTTATTGTCCTTTCCGAATCTTACTTGTGCACCCCGCCAAGTCTAGCCCTTTTTACCGAGCTTTTTCAATGCAAGCCATGCCGCGAAAGCGGTGATGGGGCGCTTCTCACTTGCGGCGGGGTTTCGATCCAGCGCCGCAAAAACTCTCTAATGCCACCCCTCACCCTTAATTCCCATGTCAAGCATTGGCAGCTTTCTTACTTCTACTGTCAAGACACTTCCCCACCCGGCCAAAAGAAACTGCCGGGTTATTCGGAGGGTCTTCTCGACATCTCTGATAAGTTTAGTGCCTTTGCCCCTAACTCGGATAGGGAGGCAATTCAACCCTTGCTAGCCAAAATCGCTACTCTTACAGCCTAAGGGTCTCATCGGGCTCAACCTAGTAAAGACCTGGGTCGATTTTAGGATTCAGCCCAATTCCATCCGCACAAAGTTGATGTGCGAGTATTCAGGAGAACCTTCCGATCCGCTCCGATACTCCGATAACATCTTCGCACCTGGCGACACTCATAAAACCATCAAAGGTTTTTTGACGGAAAAGCTCGAGGTAATCCGGAACATATCCGGGTTAGAGCCCTTCACGCTTGAAAACCCCGCCCCTGAGGTAAAAGTCCGATTCTGACGCCCTTACTTTCATTCTTTCCACTTGATACAGTTGATAACCTGTGCATTAACACCTTTCAGGCTGATGACGACTTTTGGAAAATCAACGCCTCCCCTAGCTCCGAAAGTCCAGAGGAGCAAGAGGCTGTTCACTCGGATGAAGGTACTCTTTGAATTTTATTTGATTCCTTTGAACTCGTCATAACCCCTTCATTTTCAACCATAACTTTGATGATATTCAGAACAAGAGGATGATGAGGAAGAAGACTCGGATGGCAAAGTAGAATCTGCCAGCGACGAGGATGAACCGGAACCGGCAACCAAAGTCGGATCCAAAAGAAAAGCTCAAGAGGCCACTTCCAAGGTTTCATATCCCCTCCTCGCATTCAATTCACATCACCTTAATGATATACCTGAGTTGTCTTGATGTTATTCCACTGGCCATTCTTGAAGGAGTCGCCCATGATCAAGCGTAGGTCAACTCGAAATAACCCGGGTGACGACGCCATCAACCCGGGTATTTCTTCGACTCCCACTCGGCGGGCTGGTAATTATTCTATCTTTTCTCGAACGGCACATTCCCCTTGAACTATTCTTATATGACATCTAACCTGACAATTTTCAGCCTCTCCCGAGTCTGATGACGGGTTTCCTTGTGACTTCGCGGTGAACACCGGGTAAGATCCCCTTCCAGATGCTCTTCCACACTTCATCACCCTTTCCTGACCGCGTATTTAACTGCTTCTTGATAACATTTACAGGGCCACGGTCGTCGTTAGCGACCAAGAGGGCATGGAAGACGAGGGCCCGGGTCAGGGGAGCCCGGCCGATAAGACTACAGCCGTGTCTGGCGGTGAAAAACAAACATCGCCGATTAAACCGGACGCCCAAGAAACCGAGTATCCAATTGCTTCCCATGCGAGCAAGAAGAAGAAAGCCACAACCTTGGGTGCCGAAGGAGTGTCGGATTCCAATGCACAAATGACCCGGGTTCCGCCTCCCTCTAAGAAGAAAACCTCTTCTCGGAATTCCCAAGGCCCCGGGTCTTCTGATACGGGTAAAGATACTTTTGATCAATTGATGAACACGCTCCTCACCATGAAGGCTTCAGAGGGCGATATTTTAGAGCGCATGGCTGCAGAGCACCAGGTAAAAGCGCTTGTCATCTCATATTGCATATCTAGTCCCCAAGTTCCGAGTATGACTTGCAAAAGTTATGCTTGGTACTTCACGCCATATTTATCTTATCATAACATCCAACTGATGCTTGCCTTCCTTTCTACTTACAGGCACAGATAACTCGGTCTGATGAAACTTTACTGAAGACCGAACAACGCCTTCTTGCCGAGATAAAACGACGGGAAATCCTTGAGGATGACATGGAAACTTTGAAGAAGGATGTTTCCAAATATAAGAAGAAGTGCCTCACCGCTCAGACCAACTTGAAGAATTTATCGGATCAAGTCACCGATACTTACCAGATCTTACTTAGTAAGTTTTTGTCTGCCGACTAATTTCATGCTTCTTGTTATGCACCACTCTGGGTTACTGATACCTTCTTGCTTCTGTTTCAACTGCAGGTGCCAACCTTGCACCTCCAGAGGAAGATACTATTGCCAAGGCTAGGACCCTGAAGACTGTGCTCCGGACTTTCTTTGCCGGCACAAAATTTATATTGGAAGCCATACATTGGCCCACAGAAGCCTATCCGGGTGAAGAGAATCTCGTCCAAGCCTGCTCCACTGTGCCTGGCTGGATTGAACTCTGGAAGCGTTCGTCCTGCCGCATTGGAATAACCCGGGCATTGACCTTGGCCAAAGCCTACTTTCCAAAGCTTGACCCGGCGAAGATAATATCCGGGTTTCCCGAGTTCAAGGCGGATGGTGCCAAATTTACGCCTAAGGACTTCAAGGCCATTCAGTCAGCAGTGCGCCCCTCTGCTACCACTTTAGCCGATAGCTTGGACCTGAATATGCTAATGACTGCGTATGACGCCGATGGCAAAGTTATCACAGAGGAAGCACCCCCGCCCTTTGACCGCTTGGAGAAGTGGGCTGATCACTCGGCCAAAAAGAAGGAGGCAACTGCGAAGAGGGAGGCCGAGTTAAAATCAGGGCCATCCGCCTCTACACCGTCCGTCCTTCCACCTATCCGCCCTGGCGCGGTGAGTCCGGGTGGCTCTGCCAGGAAAGCTAAGCAGCAGGCCCAGGAGCAAGACCCGGAAGATCGCACTCAGGAGGCCTAGTAGGGTAATGATGTCATAATACCTTAGTCACGTGGGGCCTTTTCATTTGAACTATTTATCCTGCCAATGGTGCGCCTGTGCACTTCTGATACCAATGCCATAACTTTTAATGTACTTCTATTCGGTGACATATTTTTGCGGCTTTCCCTGCCTTTTGATAATCGTGCTATTTTGTCTGTTCTTTTGAACTTGTTCTTGATACCCAGCTTTCTTTTTAGCTCCCTTTGTAAGACTCGGTTTTTCCAAGACCAGGGGCTTTGATAAGTGAAATTTTCTTGAAGTCCCTAAGACTCGGATGGTAGGGCCGTTCGAACCTTGGTATCCAAGTAGTTTGTTTCTGTTTCGAAGTCCCCAGTCCCCATGACCCAAAGTACGAGCCATGGGGGCGTGGCCTTTCTCAGAGGACAAATTATTTTTTACCAAGTCGAAACCCTAAGGCCACCCCGTGTAAGTACTGAAGTTATGCTTGATAGTCATTGAGTTTCCGGCTATCAGCCTTGTACTCTGCATAAACTTGTGGTTTAGATGACCCTTTTGACTATCTTATACTATAAGCCGGCTTTCGCGTGGATACCATGTTGTTACATCTATACGAAAGCAGGGTCAGGCAAGTCCCATTGGGCTTCATGGCTGATTGTAATCATAAGCGAACAAATCATGCCACTTTTAGTGCGAGTCACATCGAGCTTAAGTAAGAAAAGTCAAGAAAAGTTGGCTTCTTTGCCCAGTCATAAGATTGCAGCCGTACTCGTTTGCGAGTAATCGGCCCTTACAACTTATAGCTATCTATGCCGGGTCATTCGGGTTAGTGGCTGGTTACCTGAGCAACCAACCCCCAAGACCTACATGCAATCGATGCTTTTGATGATATTGAATTATCGATGTCGCAGGGATACTACTTACTTGTAATCAGGGCGAAATGACATAGGACTTGATAACCATCTCTTTATTGATACTAGAAATTTTGGGTTAGCAGGCCGCCTCATTAAAAACCTTCCAGTCCCCTTAGGTACCCTGGGTAGGAAAAGAGCGCGTCTGAAACCTGCCGCCCGTTACATTGTTTAGTTCTTCATAAGCACCGGTCCTGACCTGGCTTGACCAATGCACATTCTCCATATGTGCGATCTTTTCCTGATGAGTACCGGGTTTGCTAGCCAACCCGGGTGGGGTGTTCCCATGACTTGGCTGGTTGTGGGTGGCCGTGTAGCTTCTTCCTTTACAGTGGATTGCTTGGGGGAATCATCCTCGATTAAGGCCACCATTTTAGCATCTTGCGTTACCTTGGATTTTGTTCTTTCACCTTCAATACTCGGCCTTTTTGATGTGGCTCTATCCTCCGGGTCTGCTTGAGACCGGTAATGCTTGAGTTCTTCTTTTCTACAGGCCTGCTCGGCCATTGCTGCATCTCCTTCGTCGCATTCAGCTGCTATGTCTCGATTTCCATGTATGGTAATGGTCTTCTTGGGACCCGGGATTTTTAGCTGTAGATATACGTAACACGGCCTAGCCATGAATTTGGCATAAGCCGGCCTTCCAAATAGCGCGTGATAGGGGCTGCGCAATTTCACTACCTCAAAGGTGAGCCACTCAATTCGATAGTTATCCTTTGACTCTCCGAAAGCTACCTCCAATGCGATTTTTCCCTCGGGGCATGCTGAATGACCCGGCACTATCCCATGAAAAACTGTTGAGCTTTTTTGCAGTTGAGATTCCTTGAGACCCATGCGTAGGAAGGTTTCCCAATACAGTATATTGATGCTGCTTCCACCATCCATTAAAACCTTTTTCAGTTCGTACCCGTTGACTTGCGGTGCAACTACTAGTGCCAAGACTCCTGGGTGTTCCACTCTTTCCGGGTGATCCCTTCTGCTCCATGTTACCTCCTGTTCTGACCATCTCAAGTATCTCGGGACGGCTAACGAAACTGAGTTGACCGCTTGCTTCAGTATCTTTTTGTCCTTGTTAGAGCCTCCGGTGGTATGCACATGATATTGACCCAACTGTTTGGGGTTAGCCTGGAAACCTCCTGCCCCCCCTTGGTTATTACTTTGATTTCCAGCCGCCGGGTTACCGGCCGGGGGTGGGCCGTTGCCCGGGTTTGCCCCTGGACCCGGTCCTCCACCCCGTCCTGCACCTCGCATAGCTCTGTGCACTTCCTCATTTTTCCATCTTTGTAAATCGGCGCACTGTTCTAGGGAGTGGTTAGCTGGCCTGCCATTCCTGCTGTGCTTCGGACATGCCATCCTGAATATGTCCCAATTGTTACCCGGCCTTGGTGGACCTTGATAATTTCCTCCATTGTGGTTACCTCCGTTGAAATTTCCTTCAGCTCTTGGCCTCGAAGACCCGGCTTCTGTGTTGGCGACAAACTCGGAGCCTCCTTCGAAAGGGCGCTTGTTCTGGCTATTTCCATTGTTACCTGATGCTGTTCCGTTGCCGGTTCTTCCATTACCGCTTGTGTTTGCTTTTGCCTTCTTGTCATCAGCTTCTTCTTCTGTAGTATCTGTAGCAGCGTGTTTGTTGCACGCATCCATCAATTCTCCCATTGTGACTTCCGAGGCATTTCGACTGGACTTCATGCGAGTTAACTTTTGCACTAAAGGTATATACTTGCATGTTTTTGCCATGGCCTGTAGTGCATCCTTGGGCTGGATATCCGTGGATGAGTGAAGTATCTCCATAACCCGGCGCACCCAACTGCGCGCCGATTCTCCCTTCTTCTGGACGCATCGCTCTAGATCATCAATAGTGAATAATTTCCTGCAGGTCCCGTGAAAGTGTTTGATAAACGCGGTCTTCAATTCCTCCCAAGACTTGATCGATCCCTCTGGTAGATTGGTGAACCACAATTTTGCTGCTCCTTCCGACATCATCAGATACATGAACTTGGCTTGGAGGTTCTCGGACGCGTTGCGAATTGACATTGCCATCTCGTAACTGCTTAGCCATGTTTCGGGATCCATGGTTGGCTCATAATTCACTACTTTCCCTGGCTCTTTGAATTTTTCCGGGTAAGGTTCAGCTCTAATATTGTCCGAGAGACACTTGGGTCCCGCAAGAACGGTTGAAGCCGGCCTTGCTCTAGAAACGTGTGATGCCGCGGGGGGCGCGGCTGGGCGCGGTGCTGCGGGAGGTCCATGCGCTGCAGACCCGACCGCGGCCCTCCGAGCCCTAGAACTGTCCACGACGGCCTGTGCTGCTGATGCTGCCTGAGCGCGGGGAGGAGGCGGCATTTGCTGCTGCTCTTCCCTCCGCCGCGCTGAACTTGTTTGGATATTCCCTTGCTGCTGGCTGACGTATGGCGTCCCGTGCATACCGCTTCTGTGATCCGGGTAATTGGCTTGCTGTGCCACCGCAGTGTGCAACAGCTCGATGGCTTGCCGAGTCTTCTCTGCATGGGGCGACTCTCCCACAGGGATTTGATTCAGTGCGAGCGTCGCTGCATATACGTTGTCCATAGGATTGTTGTAGTGGCCGGCTGGTGTGCGGAATCGTGATGGTGGCGGCGGCAGTAGATCGTTGCCGGTTGTGACTCTAGTTTGTGGTGGGGGTTGGGGTAACCCGGTCCGTTCATTCGCCGGATGTGTCGCTGCTGTCATCTGTTGGGGTGCGGTTCCTTGGTTCACCACTGGTATCGGCTGATCCTGAGGTGTAACGAATAAATTAGCCGGATTAATGACCCCGCCCGTTGCTGGTAACCTGGTGTGATGCCTTTGATGTATCCTGGACGTTTCCTCTCGAAGCCGGGTTTCCAACGCATCTAGCTCGCGCCATCGTGTGGCCATCCCTTGCTTTTCTGCCTCTACCTGCCTTCTTTGCTGTTCCAGCGCACGACGCGCCACATCCAGATCCCTGACGCGTTCCGCTGCGTTCTCCGGAGTGATAACCGTCGCGAGAACCGTGGGGTCTAGAATCAGATTGTTATCGAATAGGGCCGGGTGGCGCGGGTTCGAAGGACCCGCCCCTGGTGTCCGGTTTTCTAAGAATCCGAACGTGTTTGCATGCAACTCCTCATCCGCTGCTCTGCTGGTTACTGACGCCGACTCTCCATCAACCCGGGTCAAGACCGGGTCTCCGTTAACCGCGCCCTGTTGCTGGGCCACTGCCTGAGCCGCCCCGACTGATGCCGCGGTTGTGTTTCCTTGGTTGGCCGCGGGGGCCGCATAGACTGCAACTCGGCGTACGATATCCGGTGTAAATTCAGGCTGTTCCTCCTCACCGTTCTCCTCATACCGGTTTTCTAGTAGATCCAGGATAGACCCGGTATCATCTTCTCCTTGGGCCCGGTCGCGTGGGGTCCATGCCGGCTCCTCCGGCTGTTCCCACTCCGCGATGGGTTCTTCTGCCGGATATGTCGTTCCAGTCGATTCTTCATCATCTGATCGGACAGACGTGGCTTTTCCTGGCATAGAATCAGATCCAACGTTGTCAGGGACCGAATTGGAAGCACATACCATACCGATGAAGACGCTGATCCGGCCGATTGTCACGACGGATCCGGTTTCGAGGTGATCCGACTCCGGCCCCCAGCCGGAATCGTCCACCACCTTTTCTCCTTCGTGGTCGATGTAGTTTTCGCCGATGACAAGATTCTCCATGCCCTTCCGAGCTTCTCCCGTGATGTAAACACCTTTGGACGCAGGCCCCACGGTGGGCGCCAACTGTCGTGGGATAATCACGGCAGATGTTACCAGGGGTAACTGATCTAAGGGCAAGTCGACACCGGCGTTTGGGAGAGGGTTTAGCTCAAAGGAAGGCATGGTTCAATTCGATCTGATAGCTGGCAATCGAAGTCGCCGGATCTCTATTCTCGATATGATAACTCGATTAGGGTTTACACTGGATGCTCGATATCACGCGATATTGCTAGGGTTCTTAGATCTCTGTCTAAAACTATACCTGGGGGTCGGTTTATAAAGCACCCGTACCCCCTAGCTTATTCGGCAAGACACATCTCGGATCCTACCCGGATACGGCGCACTAACCATAACTTTCCTTTACAGTAACCCATAATCCGGGTCATTGGGCCCACATGCTTGGGCCTCCACAAGCTTCTTTATTCTTAGCCGAATCCTGCACATCGTCCTTCGGGCCGGGTTATTCCTCGGAGCTTGGCATACCGGGTTAGCATCCCCCTGTCAGTGGCCTTGAGGATTGAGCGAGCCTAGATCGCCACCTCCTCCTTTCTGAGCTCGAATGTGGTTGTGTGGGTGCAGTCGCGGGATCCTCCCATGAAACACATCTTGTGTGCTCGGAGTTGGAGAGGGAGAACCCGGCGGCTCACCCAAGAAGCGATCAGATCATACTTGAGGAGTCCTAGCTCGATCAACTGCTTCAGTCGGTCGTCTGCGCGGTTTGCATCCGGCACAGTCTTCTTTGGGTGGTCTCCCCAATTCCTCATTGCAGTTGGAGGAGTGTTCTCGAAGGCCGGCAGTTTGATGAGGTCGACCTGCTGCTCGCCTTCCGCCGGAGTGGGATTCTTCACGTACAGAAACCCCCTCCGCCACTTTCTGCAGGTGTCCAAACCAAGAACCCGGGGGTAGGTACTGGGAGTCCGGCCGACGATCATCGCCGTCCCGGTTTGGGTCATCGTTTTGGGCGCATTCGGATTGGCTTTATTGGGAAGAACCTGTTGGCGGAAGAAGAAATATTTGGCCCAGATATCTACCGTGGGGTAGACACCGAGATAGGCTTCACAGCAACAGGAAAAGGTGGAGAGCATGGCTACGGCGTTAGCCGAAATATGATGTGGTTGGAGGCCGAAATGGCGGAGTAAGTCTTGCGTAAATTTCGAGATGGGGAGGCCGAAGCCGCGTTTGAAGTGGCTAAGAAAGACAAAGAACTCACCGGGGTGGGGAGTTGGTTCCATCTCTTTGTCGGGTGGCCTGCAGATGACCCCTGGCGGCACCCGGCGAGTATTGACCAGCCATTGGCAGTCATTTGCAGTGACGTCAGATCCCTCCCAATTTGCGCGGGTGGATGCTAGACCCTCCAGGCTCAGATCCGCCGCGGGCTCGAGCGCCATTGGAGCGTCTCCGGCGAGGAAGAGCTCGAAGAACTAGACAGAGAGGGAGCGGCGCCGTCGTGCGGCAACGGCGGCGCGAGGTTGAAGATGACCGTGTCGCGCAGTGAGGATCTTGAGGCCCTCAGGCGCTCTCCGGCGAGCGGTGGCGCCCGGGGGTGGATCTCTATTCTCTCTGTGCGCAGCGCGGCGACGTACGGTGATTCGCGGCGGAGCGGTGCGCTCTATGGAGTTGGCGAGAGGAAAGAGAAGGGTGTGGGGGCAAATGACGAGGAAGTCGAGACGATGGGCGGTGCGGGGGTATTTAAACCCCCCAAAGCGCAGTTACTGCCTGGGATCGATTGTGACGGAGATCGTGCGAAGTGGGGAGTTATTGTATCCGTTAGAACGCACGAAGCGATTCAGTCGCGTGTAACAGACGCAGTTAATCCCACGTCATGCGACGTGGGTAATCAAGTACCCTGTGTGAAGTGATGCAACGGCTCGTGGGCCCGGTATGTAGTGGCAGCCGCGTGCCGTGCAACCGCATCAGACCCGAGGCGTCGTGGGCTCGGTTGCGTGACACGTGTGGAGCCTTACACGTGAAGATAGGAAGGCTCTAGTTCGAGCGGCAAAGTTTTGGAAATTCGGCTAAGTGTTGGGATATCGGCAAAATCCAAAGCGACTTGGTCTATCCGGTCCAAATGAGAAAACTCCATAGGCCACAATGGAGTGGATCCGAGTTCAGATTGTGAGCAACCAAGTTGAGGCGCAACTCGGCTAAGAATACCAAAGAGGTTATTTGGTTTAAACTGGCAGGGCCCATCGTCCAAGTCCACCGGACCCTACCAGCTTCGGGGACTAATGTCGGGGGCTACCCCCGAGTAGGGGTAAGATAGGTGAGAAATGGAGTTCAAGGCATCGTTTACCAAGTTCGGCCGTACCGAGTTGGTACTTGCCGGATAGGATGCTACCCGGTTGGATGGTACCCGGTTGGGGCTATCCGGCAGGAAGCATAAAGAGGCCGAGGGAAGATTCGAGTATCTGTCAGGGTCAGTCGGGTAGCACTCGGGTGATCCGGATAGAGGAGAAGCCGTTCTACTCGGAGGCAAAGTCAATGGAGCCGTTGAGGTGAATCCCGCGTATCCTGGGGCCGTACAGGCGTGCGGTTCAACTTACTAGGTATGTGGTAATCTGTATGTAGACGTGGGTACAGTGTGGTATGGGCAGTGTCAAGTTCTGTCTCTGACAAGGGGGACATGACATGTCAGTGGCCTACCGTGGTGACTGGCAAGGGGGACAAGACATGTCAGCGGTCTACCGCGGAGACTTTCGGCAACGCTGTCAGCAAAGACACGGAGGCGTGCGCTGCTGCACAGTGGTGTTGTCTATTCAGTACTTCTATTCGTAGAATAGTGGTTGGCCACTAGTATATAAGGTGGCCTACCCCCTCCTGCGAGAGGGACGACGATGACACTCGGTGGATTAACCCTAGAGGCATTACTACTCGCAGAGAGAGAGACACACAGAATGAGAGAGGAACTTTTGTACTCGGCATACCATAATACAGAGAGAAAGGCAGGAGTAGGGGTGTTACCTCCACACGAGGGCCCCGAACCTGGGTAGATCGTGTTGTTTGCAGTGTTCTGAGCGTGCCAGTTAGGCGTGCGTTCCCTCCCCGGATACCTAAAGCGTCCACCGGCCCCAACTTTAGCCATCCTATGGCATCTGTCTTTACACATCCACGACAAAGGTTGCTTACAAGAAACCTCACTTCAAGAAGAAACCTTTCAACAAGAAGTCCACCACCAAGTTTGTGCTAGTAACTCAAGAGGAATATGAAGAAGAAGAAGAAGAAGAAGAAACCACAAGTGAAGTGGCCGCTCTATCTATTGCCTCATCTTCATCACTCTTTGAAACCCCCAATGAAAATTTTCCTCAAACCAATGCCAAGTGTTTCATGGCTAAGGCCTCGAAGGTAGCATCTTCTATCATCTCTAAGACTACTTATGACATGAATAACATTGTTAGTCATAGTGTAGAAGATGGAATTGCCTCTTTGGAACATTTTATGTCTAACATGCAAGGTGAGACCAAGAAGTACTTTGATATCCTTGTGAGCCAATTGGGAGAGGCCCATGAAGCTCTTGAGAAGAAAGGTGAGATTCAAACAAGAGATGCAGATGAAAAGGCATCTCTCTCTATGACCCTCAGGGAAGAGCATGAGGGTCGAGTTTCTCTTGAGGAGGAACTTGAATCCATTGAAGA
The DNA here is from genome assembly GCA_028641055.1 of Alopecurus myosuroides. Classification (NCBI taxonomy): domain Eukaryota; kingdom Viridiplantae; phylum Streptophyta; class Magnoliopsida; order Poales; family Poaceae; genus Alopecurus; species Alopecurus myosuroides. The sequence continues at coordinate 316,292,428 of CM054061.1, forward strand.
GTCACATAATGAACTTGTTGCTAATATCACTAAAGAATGTTACCATGCTATTGCTAAGTATAAAAAGGCTAAAAAGGATAAGGTTGAGTTTGGGGTTGGTCATGATAAACTAACCGAGGAGTTTGAAAAGCTCACCAAGGCTCACAAGGCCTTGGAGATTCAACACTCTACTCTCAAAGAGTTACATGAACAACTTCAACCTCAACTTAATCAATTCAACACCCCAAGCACCTCTAATTCTTCTTGTGATCATGCAAATATTATTGAGGAAAATGCTAGGTTGAACGATGAGCTAGCAAGGCTCAAGGGCAAGAGCCCTCAAGTTGAGAAGGTTGCGGCCTCAAATCCGCAAGTGGTTGATTCTAGACCACAAGTGAGTGCTCCTAGGCCATAAGTTGGCACGCAGGGTCTTGGCTATGTTTCCAAGAAGAAGAAGAAGAACAAGAAGAACAACAAGAAAGCCATAAATGGTGCTTCGGGTGGTATTGTCATTAGGGACAACACTACTCGTAGCATTCCCGCACAAGCCAACAATGTTGCTTCGAGTGGTAGTGTCATGAGGGACAACACTACTCGTAGCATTTCCGCGGGAACTAACAATCCACATCATTTCTTATATGTTTATTATTATGGTGTTGTGCAAGCTAAATTTGTTGGTCCTATTGAAGGTTTCATTGACTATACCATTTGGGTTCCAAAGACCCTTGTTGCTAACATGAGTTGACCCTCCTCGGGTACTAACTCTAGTCAATGATCTCTTGCAGGACTATGCTTATGGTGGGTCTAAATGGATAATTGATAGTGTATGTACTAGTCATATGACCGGAAGAAAAGAACTTGTGACGGAATTGCGCCCAAATACTATTGATGCAACCGTCACCTATGGAGACAAGTCCAAGTCTAAGGTGTCGGGGTTTGGCAAGGTTGTGATTGCTCCTAATATCACTATCGTGGACGTCATGCTTGTTGAATCCCTTGGTTAAAATTTAATTTCAGTTCGTGCTTTAGGGAGGATGGGTTTTTCCGTCATATTTGATCATGATATTGTGGTCCTTTTGAGGAACAAGACTCTTGACGTCACATACGTGGGACATGTTGAAAATGAGTTGTTCGTGGTGGACTTTTCGAAATCTACCAACTCTCAATCAATGTATCTTTTCGGAAAGGCGTACGTGGGGTGGTTGTGGCATCGCCGCTTATCCCATGTCAACATGAGAACTTTGCAAAGTCTTCACAAAGGTGGCCTTATCCTCAGACTAAAATAAAATGTTTCCTTTTCCAAAGATCGCGTTTGTAGGTCGTGTGTTGAAGGAAAGATGCATGATGCCGCCCATAAGGTAAGACAATTATCTCATCAAAGAGGATCTTGGAGCTTCTCCATGTTGATCTCTTTGGTGCCATGCCCGAGGCAAGTCTTGGAGGCAAGAATTATTGCTTGGTGATTGTCGATGACTATTCAAGATACACTTGGGTTTATTTATTTAAGTGCAAGAGTGAGACCCAACAAACTATCATCGACTTCACCAACCAAGTGCAACATCAACACAATGTCCAAATCATGGCGATTAGGAGTGAAAATGGCTCCGAGTTCAAGAACTACACTTTGAATGAATTCCTTAGTGAAGAGGGGATTCGTTATCAATATTCCGCCACCTACACCCCTCAACAAAATGGTGTAGTCGAGCGGAAGAATAGAACTCTATTGGATATGGCAAGGACCATGTTGGCGGAGTATTATTCTCCCCAATATCTATGGGCCGAGGCCATATCCACCGCATGCCACTCCTCCAACCACCTCTACATACGCAAGGGCTTGGACAAGACTCCATATGAGATCCTCGCCGGTGACAAACCCAACGTCTCCTACTTCCGTGTATTCGATTGTAAGTGTTTCTATTTGATCAAGGGTGTTCGGTTTTCCAAATTACAATCTAAAACTATTGAGGGTATATTTGTTGGTTACGGTGCCAAATCCCACACTTATAGAGTCTTTGACAAAGCCTCACAGATTGTCATAGAATCTTTTAGTGTGTTTTTCGAAGAAAATGATGGCTCCCAAGTGGCGCAATTTCATGTTTCTAATGTAGATGTTGAAATGCCTCAAGAAGCCATAGGAAGGATGGGTGTGAGATTTTTCCGCCCCATTGAGGGACACCTTATGGCAACTCGAGAAGGACTATGCTCTACTCAAGTTGAGCCTTCCTCTACAATAGAAGAAACAAGCCAATGAGCCAAGTGTTGCACCTAACCAAGAACATGTTGAAGACCCTCCTCTCATTGACCAAGTTACTATCCAAGATGCAACCAATCCTATCATTCAAGCTAGTCAAGGCTAAGATTAACCTTCCTCATTCTCCTCTCCTCAAGTTGAAGCAAGTGTTGATGATGATGATCAAGGCCAACAATTTGGTCAAGTCGGGGACCCAAATGATCAAGATGATAAAGTGATTCCTCCTTGCAATAATGAGGAGATCGAAGCCCGTCGTGCTAAAAGGATTCGAAGAGATTTGAAGCGTATTGATGCATCCGACAACAAAGTGTTAAGGATATTCAAGCTAAAAGATACACAAGAAGGCAATTGGCAAACTTTAGTGAGCATCAAGCTCACATATCCATGGTGGAACCAAAGAAAGTGTTTGAAGCTCTTGAGGACTCTGATCGGGTAGAAGCTATGCATGATAACCTCAATAACTTTGAGCGCAATAAAGTTTGGAAGCTAGTTGAGAAGCCCAAGGATTGCCACAATGTTATTGGCACTAAGTGGATTTTCAAGAACAAGCAAGATGAGCATGGTATTGTCATAAGGAACAAGGCAAGATTGGTGGCTCAAGGGTACACTCAAGTGGAAGGCATTGACTTTGATGAAACCTATGCTCCCGTGGATCACCTTGAGTCCATCTGTATCCTTCTTGCATATGCATCTTCTCATAATTTCAAATTGCAACAAATGGATGCCAAAAGTTCTTTTCTAAATGGTACACTAAAAGAGGAGGTATATTTTAAGCAACCTCCGGGGTTCGAGAACCCGAAATTCCCTAGCCATGTCTACAAGCTCGATAAGGCGCTCTATGGACTTAAACAAGCACCACGTGCGTGGTATGAGCACCTTAGAGAGTTGTTGGAAGACCGTGGGTTTGAAGTTGGGAAGATCGACCCCACCCTTTTCACAAATAGGGTAAAGGGAGAGCTCTTCATATGCCAACTATATGTGGACGATATTATCTTTGGCTCAACTAACCAAGCTTTTAATAATGAGTTCTCAAAGCTTATGAGTGACAGGTTTGAGATGTCCATGATGGGAGAGCTTAAATTCTTCCTTGGCTATGAGATCAAGCAATTGTCTCGTGGGACTTTCATTTATCAAACCAATTACACCCAAGACATGCTCAAGAGGTTTAATTTCCAAGGTGCAAAAGAGAAGCCATCTCCTATGCAAGTCAAATTCCACCTCAAGCGCAATCCGGATGGTAAAGATGTGGATCAAAAGTTGTATCTCCTATGATTGGTTCTTTGGTTTACCTTTGTGCATCTAGGCCCGATATCGTTTTGAGTGTAGGTGTGTGTGCAAGGTATAAAGCGGCTCCTAAGGAAAGCCACTTGGTGGCGGTCCATAGGATCTTTTGGTATTTGGTTCATACCTCAAGGTTTGGTTTGTCGTACCCAAAGGGGCACAATTTTCTCTAAAGGGCTACATGGACTTGGATTGGGCCGATGATCGAGTTGATAGGAAGTCTACTTCCGGAGCTTGCCAATTTCTTGGTAGGTCCTTGGTGAGTTGGTCTTCCAAGAAGCAAAATTGTATTTCTCTCTCCACCGCCAAAGCCGAGTATGTGGCGACCGCTAGTGCTTGCACCCAATTGCTATGGATGAGGCAAACCCTCAAAGAGTATGATGTTCACTTGGATAAGGTGCCTCTCATGTGTGACAATGAAAGTGCCATCAAGATCGCCTACAACCCCGTGCAACACACAAGGATGAAGCATATTGATATTTGTCATCATTTCATCCAGGATCATGTGGCAAGAGGTGATATTGAGCTATCATATGATGATGAGGACTCGAAGCGATAATTTTTTTTTGAGAGCAGATGGCGATGCTCTCTCTAGGCGGCGCCCATGGCGACTCCGAAGAGATCTAGGGTTTTAGCCTACCCTCTCCGACAATTGTCACTCCGGCGTTGTCGGCCTCCTCTCCTACGGCATCTGCCACTCCGGCACTGTCGTCCACCCCTTTCTCTACAATGACCAAGGCAAAGTCTCTCTTCGATCGCTCTTGTTGGCGTTGGAGGGCGATTTTCTCCACCGAGCTGGATCTCAAGTTCAATCCCATTTACGTGGGTTTTGTGCTGTTGGATCCGAAGGACAAGAGGATCCAACTTGTAGATCAAGCGGGCTTCGTACTTGATCAACGTTTCCTCAAGGTACGTGAAAGCATTCATCCTGGATCTGAGATCCAATTTGCTTGTCATCGTGCCAGGGTTCAAGATCATTTGGTTCCACGTAATGGCTCTCTTGTGGATCATACCAATGCCATCGTTCCTATTTTGGATGCGGTTTCTCTGGTGCCGCTTTTGGATCGGACTCCTATTGATCCTTCGGTGGGTTTAGTTCATGCAGCTAAGGTTTTGGACCTGGATTTCTCTAGAGGTCTAGCTCTTGCTAAGGAATTCCGATTACTTTTCGGATCGGATGTTCATGCTACTAAGAATTACGGCGCTTTCAAAATGGTGGTCTCTTTTGGCCGTGCTGCTTTCAAAATTGATGAAAATACTGTTGCCTTAGCCCTTGAAGCGGCGATTGGAGGTTATTGTGGTTCTTTGAATGTCTCTTGTCTCCATGATCGAGTTTTCTCTTTTGAGGTCTCATCTAAGGAGGTTGGATTTCATATTTTGAAGATTAAATGGTATTCTTGCTTTCACTTCAAGTGCTTTTTTCATCTTTGGAGTTTCGGTGGTCCAAATTGGATGTCTGAATTAAAAAGGTGGAATCACGATCAGGCTAATGAATGGACTTTTGTCACGAGGAGAAAGAAGGTAAAAACTAAACGACACAGGCCCCTACTTAAACCCTATGCTACTCGTGCACCAACTGCTCCTATCACGAATCCTAACAATATTGGTTCTGATATTGATCGTGAGATGCCTGCAATTAAGTTTGGATCGTTTGAACCTGGTATTCATGTTGCTAAATCTGCTACAGATCCTATTCCTATGACTCCTTCTGCGGCCTCTGTGCCTGCTGATGATGGCTTCGACAAATTAATTGATAAATTGGCGGCCCAGGTTTGGCCTTGCTCTAACTGCCTCTCAGCTAAACATGCAACGGAAGAGTGTACGGGCCGGATTCGGTGCTGGTCTTGTTCACGTTCGGGCCATATCCGCAGAAACTGCCCGGGAATTAATGGAACTCTGCGCTGGGTAGTTAAATCGTCGACTATTGGAACCGAGGAGTCCCCTACCTCTATTCTATCCCCTGCCCCTGCCGCTGTTCCAGGAAAACCCTCGTCGGAATCGCCTCCCGATTCGCAACCACCACCAACAATGGCGAACTTCCCTTGTGATCCGACTAGGTTCGTCCCGGCTGGGATGCATGTTGAGGAGCCTTGGGCGGCCGAGGAGCGGCCTGCTCGCCTCTACATCACATCCTCCGCGGCTCCTCCTCGCCGCCATGAATCCTGGGCCATTTCTCAGCTTGCTCCTCGGCCTCCGGTTGAAGAACTCGATGATATTCTGCAGCAAATCGTCGATTATATTCACCAAGAACTGCATCTGCAAGTTGTCTCCTTCTCGGAGAGCGCTGTTGGAGTTGGCATGTTCCGCATGGCGGATCAGGTTGCCAGAGATACCTTGGTACACTCTCCACCATTTATTTTTCCAGATGGTAGGATGTTGTCCTTCATTAGACACGACGAAGGAGACAATGTTCGAGCAACAACTTACACCAGGACTGGATGGATTATGATTTTAAATCTGCACATGGACTATCGCACTGATGAATTCCTTCGTGAGTTTGTGTCCAAGTTTGGCAAGCTCCAGACCTGGTGGAGAGAGGATGCTTCTCCGGTTCGTACCCTTCTCAAGGTTACGTATGGTGGCGGCGCAGATGTTCCCCGCTCACTTGTGATTCGGGAGGTCCAGCGATACTGTGGCCACGTAGTCTCCTGGACCTGCCCTGTTTTTATTCTGAACAATGATGCTGCTGACGCTCTGCCGGGGGACGAAGATCTTCTCCCTCCTGGAGGCAATCCACATCCAGCTTTTGGTGCACCAGAGGTCCCAATCCCTGAGGTTTGGGTGCCACCGGTTCTACCGGTTCAATAGCAGGCAGGATGGGGGGATTGGAACAATGTGGAGCAGGGGGATAATGTGGCGCAGGATGATCATGTCGAGCGGGACCCGGAGCCTGAGCAGGTGCAGTCCTCTGTATCTGTTCAGTTCTCTGGCGCCTCTATCGACTCTATGAATATTGCACGAGCAGAAGGCCCTGAGCAATTTGTGGAGTTGCAGCAACAAGTGGAACAAAACCAGCTGGCGATTGTTCCTTTTGTTCCACCCCTACCTGAGATTGCTGCAGATCAGATCAATGATGTTCAGATCCTTCAAGTCTTGCTGCCTGACCCTGTGGTGGAGTGGTCCCGATATTTTCTGGAGCACAAAGCAAGGGTCATCTTTGACAGGAGATTTGAATTTCCGTCGTCACTGCTGCCTTTGGAGATGCCAGTCTCCTCTGTTGCCCCTGTTCCTATGCTGTTAGATTCCTGCCATGTTGATCCTAAACCAGTGACTCCTGAGCCTGCTACCAAGAAGAGGACTAGGAAGGTGTCTACTCTGCTTGTCCTCGAGGAGCATAGAGTGACGAGAAGCCTTGATAAGAACGCTGGCTTCCGGGTTTTGGCTGCTACTGACAAGCCTGAACCTAGGAAAAAAGCAAAGTCTTCTTGTCCCCAAGCTTCTCCAGGGGGAGTGCCACCTTTCACTCCTGTTGCTGTTCTGAGGAGGGCGGGAAGCATGCTCCAGATTGAGGATTCTGAAATAACGGTGGAGAAGCTTGAAGCTGCTCCAAAGAAGCCCACTACTCCTTCAAGTTTTGATGATTAGTGGGCCTTTTTTCTATCTTATGGGCTTGTTTGGTCCCTGGAGTTGTTCCTGGTCTTTCTCTTTACATTTTGTTAAGATGAATAACATATGTACTGCATTATGGATATGGATATTATCTTTTGGCTATCCTCTGTGCTGGTCTTTTATGATTACCAGCAGCTCATTATATTTTGTTGTTCCATGGATAATACGGCCCATTTGAATTTGGATTGGATTGTCTTTGATTGGAATGTGAGAGGGCTTAATGATAAATCTAAAAGAGAAGCAGTTTATAATAAAATTGAGGAAAGTCAGGCTTCTGTCATTTGCTTACAGGAGACTAAATGTCAGGATTTTGATCATTCCTTTATTAGGTCGTTCTGTCCTAAAAGGTTTGATCAATTTGTTTTTTCTCCTTCTATTGGAGCTTCTGGAGGTTTAATTGTGCTATGGAATAGTTCCATTTTCAGTGGAGATTTGTTAGAAGTTCATCGCTATGCCATTCACATTAAATTCACTTCCACTCACAATTCAGTTTCTTGGAATTTGGTGAATGTTTATGGTCCTTGCAAGGGGGTGGAAAGAGAAGATTTTGTTAACTGGTTATATAATCTTTCCATTCCTATTCATCAGAACTGGATGATTCTTGGTGATTTTAATTTCATTAGATCACTGGATAATAGAAATAAACCGGGGGCTGACCTTAATGATATGTTTATCTTTAATGATGTCATCAGCCATCTGGGTTTACTGGAATTGCCTGTTAAAGGTAGAAATTTCACTTGGTCGAATATGCAAAGTGATCCTCTTTTGGTTCAACTTGATTGGTTTTTTACTTCCTGTCAGTGGACATTGGATTTTCCCAACACTATGGTGTTACCCATGTCTAAAATCACTTCTGACCACTTGCCTTGTACTGTTAAAATTGGAACAAACATTCCAAAGGCAAAAATCTTTCGGTTTGAAAATCATTGGGTTAAGCAACCTGGTTTCATTGACCTAGTGACAAAGATTTGGAATACTCCAGTTATGGCCAAATCCATTACCTCCAAAATCACTGCTAAATTAAAGAATCTTAGATATGCTTTGAAGGATTGGGGAAGGAATTTATCTCAGTTAAAGATTCTTATTGACATGAGTAGTAAAGTGATCTTATTCCTGGACCAATTGGAAGATGTAAGGAAGTTGAGTGTTCCTGAATTTAATTTCAGGCTTATTGTTAAAAAGCATATCAAGAATCTCCTTGCTCTACAATCTGATTACTGGAAGCAACGATGTACTATTCATTGGGCTAAACTTTCTGGTGAAAATACTAAATACTTTCATGCAAGAGCCACTGAGAGATTTAGGCGGAATTCTATTCCATCCATCTCAGATGCTTCTAGGAATTTATTGGTGGATCATCTGGACAAAGCTGCTGCTTTTTGGTCCTGTTTTAAGAACAGAATGGGTGTCTCCTGCCCACCCATGACAGATACTGATTTGTCTGTTTTCTTGCATGTGGTTGAAGGTTTAGAAATCCTGGCTAACCCTTTCACTGTTGAAGAGATTGAGGGTGTTGTAAAACACCTAAAACCTGATCGTGCGCCTGGCCCAGATGGTTTTACAGGGCTTTTTATTAAACACTGCTGGAGTATAATAAAAGAGGACTTTATAAAGCTATGCAATGAATTTCACAGTGCTAAGATTTCTTTGGAAAGTATTAATGGCTCTTTCATTACTCTAATTCCAAAGACTAATTCTCCTAAGACAGTGAATGATTTCAGACCTATTTCTCTGACCAATACTTGTTTGAAATTTATCACAAAAATTCTGGCTAATCGTTTCCAAGATAAAATCTTTGGTTGCATCCATGCTAATCAATATGGTTTCATCAAATCCAGAACTATTCAAGACTGTTTGGCCTGGTGTTTTGAGTACATCTACTAGTGTAAGCAGTCTAAGCAGAAAGTGGTGATTTTCAAGATTTATTTTGAGAAAGCTTTTGATACCATTGAGCACTCTGCTATTTTGCAAATTTTGAGATTTAAAGGTTTCCCTCCTTTAGTGATAAAATGGGTCAAGGAAATTCTAGCCTCTGGATCATCGTCGGTTATCTTAAATGGTGTTCCTGGCAAACCTTTTGTATGCAAAAGAGGTGTCAGGCAGGGAGATCGGTTATCACCAATTCTATATGTGTTGGGTGGGGATCTGCTGCAAAGTATTGTGAACTTGGCACTAAGAGAGGGAAGACTCCGGTTGCCAATTCCAATAGGTGGAGATTTTCCTATTGTCCAATATGCTGATGACACTTTAGTCATTCTACCTGCTGAAACGGCACAATTATCGGTTTTTAAAGATCTGCTTAACCTTTATGCTCATATCACTGGGTTAAAGGTGAATTATAACAAATCTTCTATGATACCGATCAATTTATCACAGCAGGAAACTGTTGATCTGGCTGCTGTTCTGGATTGTAATGTGGCCTCTATGCCCTTTACATACTTAGGCTTGCCCATGGGAACCACAAAGCCAACTATCAAAGACTTTGCACCTTTAATTGACAGAATTGAGAGGAGACTTTCTGCTACAGTCTCGTTTCTTTCTTATGGAGATAGTTTGGTTCTTGTGAACTCGGTTCTTTCCTCCTTGCCCTCATATTACATGTGCACACTTGTAATACCTAAAGGTGTCATTGACATAATAGATAAAGCAAGGAGGAGATGCTTATGGAGGAAGGACAAAAATAAGCAACGAGTGAATTCTTTAGCTGCATGGGATATGGTTTGCAGGCCCAAAAACAAAGGAGGATTAGGGATCATCAATCTTCAGATTCAAAATAGAGCTCTACTACTGAAGTTCTTGGCAAAATTCTATAACTCTATGGAAATCCCTTGGGTTCATTTAGTCAAGAATGCCTATTATTTTCAATCAGTACCACATGCTGTCACTTCTTGTGGTTCTTTCTGGTGGAGAGGTGTTATGCAATTATCTGATACCTGGTGTTCCATATCTTCTTGTGTTTTGTGAAATGGTTTTACTGGGCTTTTCTGGAAAGATTCGTGGATAGGGCAACCTTTGGCACTAAAATTCCCAAGATTTTCTCCTTTGCCAAGGATCCACTGTCTTCTGTAAGGGATTTAATAATGTTGACAGATCTCTCGGATGCTTTTCATCTGCCGTTTTCAAATGAAGCTTTCCAGGAGTATACTGATTTGCAAGTCATAGTGGATAATGTCCAGTTGACGGATAATGAGGATAGTTGGAGATGCAATTTCAATAAAGGGGTATATACCTCAAGTAATTTTTACCAACTTCAATTTGCTCATTTACCTACTGATGGACCTGCAAAATGGATCTGGAAATCCAAATGCATGCCAAAACATAAATTCTTTGCTTGGCTGATTCTCAAGGATTGAATTAATACAAAGGACATGATCAAACGAAGGAACTGGAAGATTGAAGGCACTGATCATTGTGTTCTTTGTTGCACACATTGCCATGAGGACTGGATCCATCTGTGTTTTCAATGTGTTTTTAGCTCCCGGATTTGGAACTATTTGCAAATCAGCTGGAGTGATAACACACTTGTGCAAAATATTAAGCTGGCAAAAAATTCTTTCAAAGGACCTTGTTTCACTGAGATAGTGATTATTGCATGCTGGAATATTTGGAAGCAGAGGAATGGAGTCATTTTTAAATCGGAAAGACATTCCTTTATGGGATGGAAAGTGGGCTTCTTGTTAGATCTCCTTATGCTTAAGCATAGGTTGAGTGCTTCTGTGGCTGCTGATTTAACTGTATGGATTAATTCACTAAATTAGTCTGGGATAGACTGCCTTAGTCTAATTCCTTGTAATTTTGTATATATCTGTAACTGTAACACTCTTGGTTGGCAATAAAGGGCTGTGGGGGGCTCCCCTGCAGTAGAAAATGTTTCAAAAAAAAAAAATCTCGCGGACATCTTCACGAAGCCACTTGATGATGCAAGATTCATGTTTTTGAGAATTGAGCTAAATATCATCGATTCTAGGAGTTTGACTTGAAGATCTTGCACACACCCCTATAGTTGATACGTGTTTGGGTTTAGGTGTAGGCATGGACATAGGGGGAGTGTTATCCTAACACATTGGGTTCTCCCTCCCCCCATTATGCCCAAAGCAAAAATTCATTGTTATCTATCCTTTTCTAATGTTGAATTGAGAGCTTCAATGTCGAAAATTGGCAATGCACCCAAGATATATCTTCGCGGTGACATACCATAATCTCTTACATGGTGGATTAGGCCACCAACCTCTTCTTTTGAAGAGTTGGTTCTTGTTTGGTACTTAAATTGGCTTTTATTTGACTTTCTCTCTCTTTTTGGAGTTTTTGGTCTTTTTTGGAGAACATACTCAAATTTTGTTGTGTTATTGTTTCTTCTTGCTATCTTTGAGTTTGTTGTTCCATCCCTGCTGGTTTTCTCTAATCCCAAGCCAAAATATTCCCAAAATCCAAGTTCCATAGCCACATACATGTCCAGTCCATTTTTCTGGGAATTTTTGGAGTGTGGGTCCGGAGACTCCGGTCTTTCACAACGGAGATTCCGGTCTGTCCGGAGACTCCGGAGACCCCATCTGACCGCTCTCGCCGCCGGAATCCGCCCCCAGGGCCTCCCTCGACTCCCCCACGTGTTCCCCTCCTTGGGATCCTCCATGGCCGACAAGGGTGGCAAGGGTATCTCCTCTCCCCTCTTTTTCTTTGTGCTCGGCTAGGTTTTGCTCTAGATGCATGTTTTTGGGAGAGTTGGTACTTGCTTATTGCTTTAGAACCACCCTAGGTTGTTTTCCCCCCGTAGAAATCATCTAGAGACCACTTGGTGCAGGTTTACTTGGATCCATATCTCAGATCTGTAGTCAGTCCAGAGACTTCGGTCTCCTAGACCGGAGACTCCGGTGTCAGTCCGAGAGATTCCGGTCTACCAGACTGGAGACTCCGGTATGGATTCTATGAAACTTTCCCAGATTCTTCTGATGATTTCTTCCTCTATCTTGTGGACATGTATGCTTATCTTTTGCTTTCTGGTTTTGTGTTTTGGTTGTGTTGTGTTTTCAGGGAAAATAACTAAGGCATCCTCGTCTAATCTGAATGTTTTCACAAGGAAGTACCGTTCTCATGCTTGGAACTATCCACTCACTGATCCTGATACTGGAAGGGTTGCCCAGATGAGGGCACTTGAGGATGAGCGTCGTCAACAGGAAGCTAGACAAGAATGTCAGAGGCGTGAATTGGCGAACAAGGCCAGATATGATAGGATCACCACTGTGATCAAGATGAGCAAGAGGGACTACAGGATTATGAGGGAAAGACCTTTCTTCACCATGGCTCGCACTGCTGAGAGTCCTCACTACTGGAGGAGGGAGTCCGAGCTTATTCAGAGGGAGATATTTGCTAATATGAAGCATCTTGTTTGTCTACAGCGGGTTCTTGCCTTAGATGCCTTGGGCAGTTCAGAGTACTTCGAGGAGGCAGTGTGGATCACTAGGAAGCTGGGGCTTGAGTATCTTGTGGGCATTCAGCAGAACTACAATGTGAAGGCCATTCAGCGGTTCTTTGCCACTGTCACCTTCGGAGAGGATGAGCCTGTTACCCTGACTTGGATGACCGGAACGAGGAAGTGTGAGTCTTCTATTCAGAGGCTTGCTGAGCTGCTTGGTTACCCATGGGGTGACAATGTTGGTCAGCGTATGCATATTCATGGAGTGGCCTACAACAAGAACATGATGGCTCCCATGTATGAGAAGATCTCGAGCACATGCACCGCTAGGAACCTCAAGAGTGTCTATAATATTCTTCTTCGCCTCTTCCGCAACAACATTGCTCCCAAGGACGGGAATGTGGATGCTATCCAAGGAGGGATAGTTTACTTGCTCTATCAGGCTTTTTAGTGTCACTTGGGTGGTCTAGATGGTGAGGGATATGAGATCGATGTCATGCATTTCATCAAGGAGGAAATGTACTTAGCCGTGGTTGATATCAAGAAGGTCCCTGTTTATGCTCCCTATGTGATGAGGCTCATTCTTGATGAGGGCCCATGTCTGAACTGTGAGACTGTGCATACAGTTGGCTCTCTTCAGGTGCTCACATCTCACTTGTCTGACAAGGACACTCCCATGGCTGATGCTGAGGGTGCTGCTCCAAGGTCTAGGAGGAAGAATGCTGATCCTCCCTCTCGCCGCTCTAGCAAGGAATAAGCTCAAGATGAGATGAAGAAGCTTTCTTGGTTTCAGCGTAACATTCTTTGCGTGACGATAGCTGTCCACAAGGAGAACCATGAGGCCTATAAGGAGAGGCATCATCTGAGGAAGATGGTCGCTAAGCTTCAGGACCATGCGGGTATTAGGGCTACTCCTCCTCTTAGTGACCCTCCTACCGAGTCTTTGACCCAGCCCTATGAAAAATGGAACACCCACAACTTCCCGTGGGGTGATTTTGAGGAGGTAACTTTGGGTCCTTCCTCTTCTACCAACTGTGGCAAGGCTCCTATGACTGAGGAAGAGGAGCAGGCTGAGGAACATACTGAGGAAGAAGAGGATGAAGAGGAGTATGACGAAGAATATGAGGGATAAGGCACGGACAAGAATGATGACGGAGATGATGAGGACTACAATGAGGATGACTGATTCCTTGGGTTGCGTGTAGTTTCTCTTTGCCCTTTTTGGTGTCTCGATGCCAAAGAGGGAGAAGTAGCTATAGTCTTCTCAGGGATTTGCAAGGGTTGCTTTGGTTTGAGTTTATTTGATTCGGAACACAAGTTTTTGGACTTGATTTGCTTTTATGGCTTGTGTTCCCTTTATCTTAGTTGATTTCATTTTACTTCCTAGTGGACCTTAAATATTTGTGTGGTGAGACTACGTGGTGAAGCTATCTATCTTATTATTGTGCTTAATGTTGCTTTACTTCTCTTACTTATGCATGTATTTATATTGTTCATTTGTAGTCGTGCTAGAGGGCATTGTTTGTAAAACATAGGGGGAGCTCACGACTTAGTTGTCCGAGAGCCCGTCTATTTTTTATAAACATAGCCAGCTGTGATATTCATTCCAAATATGTGTGTTGTCATCAAACACCAAAAAGGGGGAGATTGAAAGTGCAAATGCACTGAAATCATCTTGTTTTGGATGTTTATTAACAACACATGTATCATCTTAAGTGTGTTGATATTTTCAGGGTCTAATGATAATATTTGATATGGTGGCGATGAGCATCAAAAAGGGAAAAGAAGCTGTATGGTACTCCTGCTAGAATTTCATTCCAGGTCGGAGTCTTCGGTCTCCCAGACCGGAGTCTCCGGTATGGAGTTCTCCCGAGAAACAACCTGTGATGTGAGTATGGTGTCACCCGCTGGACTCACTCCGAAGACTTACCGGAGATACACCAGAGTCTCTGGTGTGGGTTTGTTTCTGAGAAGAATTGGTGCTGCAGAAGTGGTGTCGCTCGCTAGACGCACTTCGGATACTTACTAGAGATACTCCGTAGTCTCCGGACTTTTACCCACTCGTGCTGATTGCTCGACCATAGACAGTCTCTGCGCAAAGGAGTCAAGACTCAATCAATGGTAACACCGGAGTCTCCGGTATGGCGCACCAGAGTCTTCGAACTGGTTGATTCCAAGAAGAAACTAAAGTTGGATGGTGTGGTGTCACCTGCTGGAGCCACACCGGAGACAGACCGAATTCTGTCTGGAGTCTCGGTATGAAGCCTGTCGAAAATCTCAGACCGAAATCTCCGGACTTTACACTGGAGTCTCCGGTGTGACTTTGGCAGAAAAGTCTCCAACGGCTCTAAAAGTCATGTTGGGTATAAATACCCCCTCTCCTCCACCAACCTCCAGCTAGCTCGTCCAGACTAGATCTCACCATTGCTAGAGCTCACCCACTGTCACACCCTAGATTTTGGAACACTTGTAATATAATTAAGGAAGGCAAATTTGAGAGCCAACAAAAACTTTTGTAATATGTTTGTGTGGACAACATATGTATGTTACCATAAGTATCTAAGATATGCAAGCAACTTTTTCTTTCAAAACAAATATCAACTCTTCCCGATGATTACTATTGTTTCTGTGATGTTTTCCATGTGATGATTTGATGAATTTTTGTCCCAAGTATTGGATCAAGGTTGTTTTAAACTTAGCATTATTATTTGTCTTTGTTTGAAGCAAGAAAAAAATGGCATTGGAAAATATGAGTGTTTTCGTTTGGAGTTTCTATTAAAGTTTATCTCAGAAAAACTAGCCAAGTATCATTTTCTAGCACTTGTTTTCTATATGTTAGAGCAATCAATTTTATGTTTTCTTGACATATAATTGCTCTCTGATATGTGGACAACAAATCTATAAGTTTGGTTTGATTTGTGGAGTTTGAAAACAATCTTTTGCATGCTTGTTTTTGTGGAAGGAAAATAAGACAAAAAATAGGGATTTGGAAAAACAAACAAAAACGGAAAGTTGGACTTTTTCACCTTGTTTTCAAAACCTTCCACAATTCCAAAAATGTTTTTAAAGGATGTTGCTGAAATTTCAAATCATGTTTAACAATCTCTAACTTAGAATTCAAAATTTGGAATCCATTTGCTACCTTAAAACACAGAATGAACTTTTTGATGAAAATGTTTGTTTCCGCACTTAGCAATTTTTGCCAAGTCTTTTTAACTGAACTTTTCTGAACTTTATTTTTAAAGAAGTTTGGTTGTTGTTTTTATTTAGTTTTTGTGAAAATGATGAAGTGAGAACTTGCCATTTGTGTTGACCTATGTTTGTATTACATTTTGGTGCATGGGATCCGTTGGGTGATAAAGTGGAGAGGGAGAGAAACGAAGGGAAATAGGAGGGGACAGTGAAGAGAGAAATCAGGAGGGGGGGAAGCCGCGAGCACACAGTGCGCGTGCACTGTGGCCACGCCGTGCCACTGCCATTCCTCTCCTCAACGACGTGGTGCAGTGCCATGCCTCCTAGACGTCGTAGCCTCCGTTGCACATCGTGGACAAGCTCGGGAGCACGCGCCCGTGCCGTACACGACATGGCCGAGAGCGCATCCATGACCCCGACCACCGCGTCGCGTTTATAAAAAACGCCTCACCCCAGTGCCTCGCCACCTCACTCCACACCCTCACTGCACCCACCTCGAACGGCTAGATCGAGCCTGGACGCTCCCAGTAAGCGCAACGGGAGACAAACTTGCCGCCGGCCACCGCAAGCATCTCGAGAAGGTGGAGCTCACCTCGAGAAAAACCACCGCTCCTTTTCACCTTCGCCGTACTCCCCATACACGCTAGACCCACCCTGACCTCTCCCTGTGTCCATTCGGTTGCAGGAAAGGCGCCGTCATCGTCGGAGCCATTGCGGTCGTGCTTCACCGCGCCGTCGATTGGAGCCACCTCGACCGTCTCCGTTTGCAACCCTCCACTGCCCCGAGCCCCTACGACATCCACGTCCCCGCGCCACAACCCTGCACTGCCCCTAGGTGAGCACACCATCGCTGCCATTTCTCTGCCCGTACGCCGGTGAGAGTAAGAGAGAGAGAGGAGATGAGAGAGATGAACCAGGACCGTAGATCTCGCGATTTACAGATCCCTTTGAACGAGGCCGTTGCCGCGCAGCGCAAGCGTGCGTGTGCAGCTGGGAAACTTTTCGCGCTAGATGGGCCGCGCTGGTTTGGATCTGGCCCGTGCGCTGTGATTCTTTATTCTTTTTAAAAATGCCAGAGAGTTGAACCCTAGCTTTTGGCCTAGGAAAAATAGAAAGAAAGGGAATTTTCCCAAACCAAAAATCATGCCAGTAGGTTATCATTTTCTTAAACACATCCAAGTGGTAGATCTACATTTTGTGGACTATTTGTGCAGTAGTAATTATTTTGCCAGAGACTGCATGTTAAACCATTTTGAGCATAACTTTTAAAATATGAATCCAAATCTTGCAAAGTGGCACTTGGCCTTGCATCAAGGAGAGCTTCCTATAGAAAATGCCATGCATTTTGGTAAAGTCCAGTGGGCATTTTTAGAATTTTTGTAGGTTGTTTAATGATGAGTTTTGATGTGAACCCAACTGGATGAGTTTGTGTATGATTAGATCTACCTAATCCTAGCTTGGTGTAATTGTTAGATCTCTATAATATTTATGGCATGCATATCTATTTTTAGCACTTTTCTGATTTTATTTATTCTTGTGTATATAGTTTTAGTTAAATACTTGTGTGTTAGACTCTTGTTTTCTAAGATGTGTAAGATTCTTATGTTCTATTATTATGTTGTTTTCTTACAAAACTAACATGTTAGGAAAGTCCTAGCCTTGTTGTGAGTTGATTAGAACTTGTTTTACTAGTGTAGTCATTTCCTAGATTTTCCTAATGTTTAGGAAATGGTTGCATATTGTGTATAGGTTTAATAGCTAAGTTTTGGTGTTGTTATAATGAGTCCGGTACCACTTTGGTTCTGATTTTATTATGTTATCACCTCTATTATCTTGCACTTTAATTTATAGGAAAGCATGAGTAGCATTTGCTTGATTAATTGCACCCTATTGTTTTCACTAGTATATGTAGTTTTGTGATGATTGTTTAGTGGAATATTATGTTTCCACAAGTGCAACCAGAGGCATTTTGACCTCTTAAATGTCTTGGAAGGCGAGTGGAACACCCACTGGTCCCATTTCATTTCGGTGAGAAATACAATTTCTCCACCATAGGCATATTCCTAGTAGTCTAGTTATAGCTTATGTGTGTTTATTAATTGTTGCCTTTGGATTATGGAGTGATGAATTGTTTTGTGAATTTCTTGCTGTATGTATTGCTTAGCACCATTGTTTTCCTTAGTTGGTTCTGAGTGTGTGCCATTTATTTCTTTTTACAACGTTAGAAAACGAGGAAGGAAGTGTTGGAGAAGAAGAGGCATATTTTCAATCTTGCTATTTTCAAGAGCAAGACTTGAACCAGTACCAAGGCAAGCCATCCTAATGCTTGCTGTTATTACACTTATCATTATCTATCATGCATGTTTTACTTCTGAAGTTTTACAAAAATATGGTTAACTAAACTATTTTTGTTGTGGTTAATATTACTAGTAACTATCACTTTGCCAATAGTAAAACTTGGTGTTACCAAGCCCTTAGCCACCATATGGTATATAAATACCCCCAACTTTAATAATATTGGAGTCCCTAAGTGGAACCCTAAAATATGCTTTTTTAAACAAATGCTTCAAGAAAAACCCTCGGTGAAAAGGTGGGATCTTGTTCACTAGAGGTGGCAAAGAGGAATGTTTTTGAAATGGTTTACAAAAGACACATAACCTAGTCTTTGCTGGACAACCAAGACATACTGCCACTCTACCTCAACATGGGCAAGAGGCCTATCTAGAAACTTGTTCTTATTAGTGTGCGTTCTATCCCAAATGCTATAGAGAATGTGATTCTCTGAACCGAAGTGTCGCCAGGAGGGAGATATGGAACATGTAAAGTGTGGGATTAATTTTCCCTCTAGATGTAACAGTTGGGTCTCCTGTTATGGCTGTATGCGACATGGTGCCGGGGAGAATAAAACCCAGTTGAAGGGATAATCGTATACTAGCTTGACCATAGTGGAAAGTTAGGATCAATTATCTAATGTTCGCGTACTGTTGTGAACGGTCCATGGGTGACTCATGGCAGATGATTTTAATGAGGACTGGAAGGTTTTTAATGAGGCGGCCTGCTGACCTAACCTTTTCATATCAATAAAGAAATGGTTAAATCATGATAGTCATTATGATCCTTAAGTTTTGTTAGTTTCTTGCATATTTTTCTATAACTGATCATGCTTTGTATATACTAGTGTGTTGTTTCAATCAAATATGTTTCTCAATAGTAAGGCGTATGATTTACTGGGTCTAAATTTGTGCATCTTTTCCTTTTTTTAGTGTTCAAGCTATCTGTAAGCCGGTAGAGCATAAAGCCTACTGTTGCATAGTACACATATGTAGGTCTTGGGGACTGATTGCTTGAATAGCACAGTTGTATACTTAGACCCGACCCCGATGCCATTAGGTTATGAGGACTGATTACTTGCAGTAAGTACAGTTGCAATCTCGTAACCCGGACAATAGAGCCAAACTTTTTCCTGACCTTTTTTGGTTTAAGCTTGATGTGACTCGCAACAAAATGGCGTGTTTGCTAACCTATAAATCCAATCAGTCATGATGCCCATTGGGACTTGCCTGACCCTATTTTTATTAGAGTTATAGCAACATTGAAAATCCATGCGAAAACCGGCTTATAACTTCAGAAGGGTCAAAAGGGTCATCTAAACCATAAGTTATGCAGAGCAAAGGCGACAGCCGGAAACTCATTACATATTACGCATAAATTTCAAAACGTACAAGCGTACATAGATATCAGAAATTTATAAGGGGTGATGATGCACATATTAAGCCTTCACCTTAGGGACTTGTGAGTCCGGGTCTTGGGGACTTGTGAATACAAATTTTCAAGTCAACAATCCTCAGACCCAGAGTCCGGGTCTTGGGGACTTGTGAGTAAAACTTTTCACAATCCTAAGACCAAGACTCGGCATCCTTATCACAAAGCATATAACAGCAAAAATATGCAAAAATAGGTTTGCATACCAAAGCGACAACCAGAAGGGTCATCAAAACCACAGAAGTTTATAGCGTTACAAGCCTTAAGAAGAATATCAAAAAGTGCACAAACGCACTATTAAATAGCAGTGTTTAAAAGGCATATTACAAATGCCCATTGGACGAATGATTGTTTACTGGTGAGAAGGAGTAACATTACTCGGCAGCAGCAGCAGCCGGGTCTTCAGTAGTCACCTCTGGCGCTTTCTCCGTGCCAATGTGCGGCTCATCCGTGGAGGGAGCACGAGCTGGAGGAGGAACTACCGGAGTTGATGAAGTTGGCGCAGTACCGGCCTCGACCTTTTCCTTGGCAAGCTCCACCTTGAAGCGACATACCATGTCAAAGGGCGCAGGAGCATCAAAGTGAGCCGGCTTATCCTCATCATTGTACGGCACGGTAAGCTTGTTCAAGTCAAGATTCTCGGCGATCAAGCTAGCCGAGTGTCGAATCTGGCTGTTGATGGCCTTGAGATCTTTGCCAGAGAATTTGGTACCATCGGTCTTGAACTCAGGAAACCCGTCAACAAGCTTTGCCGGCTCAATCTTGGGATAGTAGTCCTTAGCCAAGGCAAGGCCGCGTATCATGCCAACCCGGCATGCTGAGCGCTTCCAGGCATCAATCCAGGCGGGGACTGTCGAGTATGCTTCAAGCATGTGTGTTACGCCAGTGTAGTCACCGGCCAACTTCACAGCTTCGAGTGTAAATTTTGTCCCTGCCTCGAATTGTCGGATGACATTCTTGAGTATCTTGAGCTTTTGGAGGTCGTCCTGTTCGCCAGCAACTTCATTCAGACCTGCAATACAAAAAGGGGAGCAAAATAGTGTGATCCGGGTCAAAACCTCGTAAAATAGGGAAATCCGATTAACACAAAGTAATATTTGAAAAATAGATGTGCCTTACCTATGACCGAATCATAGGTCTTGGTTATTAAAGTCGTGAGTTTCTGGACAAACTCCTCAGTGTGCCAGAGTTTCTTCTTCTGCTTCTTATACTGCTTGGAAAGATCCTTGAGATTGGCCTCCAGTTCCTCACGGAGCTTTATTTCAGCTTGCAGGAGTTCATTTGTTTTCGCAAGTACTTCATCGGTACAAGCTACATAAGCCTGAAAATGGCAAAGCAATATCACTCGGCAAAGAAATATCAGTCGGCAATGCATAGGAAAAAAAAGTTCTACCGGTTCTCAATTGTATTTGCAAGTACCGAGTGACTGTGGACGGTTTACTCGGAACTTGGGGACTAGGGTATTCTGAAGTTTGTATACGAAAAACTATATATTTGCAAGTACCGAGTGACTGTAGACAGTTTACACGGAACTTGGGGACTAGGATAGGCATATAAATAGCATTAGTTAAACAAACCTAGTGCTCAGCGGCCAAAGACTCGACAATCTCGTCTTCAGTCGCTTTCAAGGCGCGATACTCCTTCAGTAGCTTTTCAAACTCCGGGTCACTAAGAGTCGGCCTGGAGGAGCTAGCGTCCCGGTCAGCCGGTGGTGGTGTTACCTTCTGGTCCCCCGCGTCAAATCTGGCGGCGGTGGTCTGAGGAGTAGCATCGGCCCTTTGTGTCCCAAGGTATTCAACCTCGGGATCAGTCGGCTGAGGGGCGGGAGGAGAAGACTCGACCCCTAGGTTGGACGCATTAGCCGACTCTTGCTCTTCGACGGGCGGGGGATTAGCGCTGCTTTCTGGGTCAACCGCCATCGGGTCATCGGCGGGGGTTTCAACCGGATCGCTGAGCGTGACCTTGGCTCTAAGGGAAGAAAAACAATGTGTTTATGGTTGATAAAGGTGAAACATGCAAAGTATATGGGATATAGTCAAGCAAGTTATGAAATTTACCCGGTATTCACGACGAAATCGCTCGGGAGATCGTTGCTTGACCCGGAAGACACTGACAGAGAATTGGAAATTGAGACTCGGAGTTTTCCGGCTAAGGGGTGTGTCGTGGGATAATCACGGCAGACGTTACCGGGGGTAACTTGTCTTGGGGCAAATCGACTCTGGTGTTTGGGAGAGGGTTTAGCTCAAGGGAAACCATGGTGATATGCGATCTGGTAGCCGGCAATCAAGTCGCCGAGTCTCCGATCTGAATATATTATCTCAACTTTCGTGTTACAATGGATACTCGATATCTCGTAATCTTATGATCTCTCTTGTCTAATCTAACCCTAGGGGCCGGCTTATATAGTACCCGGACCCCCTAGCTTACTATCCAAGGCGTGCTCGGAATCCTACCCGGACACTGCTTACAAACCCTAAACTTCCTTATCGGAACCCACAATCCGGGTTACGAGGCCTACACTCCTGGGCCTTCTAGAACCTCCTTTTCCCTAAGCCGGGTCTTGCGCAGCATCCTTTGGGCCGAATTACACCTTGCTGTTAGCATACCGGGTTATCATCCCTCCATCAGTAGTCCCCAGAATAGCTTGGGCTTCACGGGATCCTCCTTGAAGCGCACGCTATTCCCTGCAAAAATAACAAACATACAAGTTCATAGAGGCCGGGTTAGGTTGCTTTAATAAACAGCTAGGCCTAACTCCATTGGTGGTCCATATAATAACCCGGCTTTCCTTGAATCCATCTTTACTTTTCCGGATCAATGTTCCGAGGAAGATGCAGAAGACTTGGCTTATTTCACTCTTTAATTGGTCCGGATATCGCGGAGGGGGTTTACTTCCTATCATTTCCGGATATCGCGCACGGGCACTTCAACGTAAATCCCAAAAATCTCGGGTGGGTGTTCCTTATTCCCGAAATTTTTGGCTCCCGCTCACTTTGACCTAGGTTTCCCCACCCGTATCTATAAATAAGGGCTGTGGGGGGTGACCTAAACCTAACGCCTCATTTCTTCTCCTTTCTCACCCATCTCATCTTCAACCTCTAGTAACGCCCCCTTGCTCGAGCCTGCCGTTGCGCCGCCACGGAGCCCACCGGAGTGCAGCCGGAAGCGAGCCGCCGTCTACGCTCCGCCTCCGCTCGCGCCGCTCCGCCGTCAAGCTCCACCACCGCGGCCGCAAGCTGCCCGCCGGGAGATCCCGCAGGCCACCGTGGTTGCGTCGTTTGCCACCGCCGCGCCCTGCTCCAGGCCACGCCGGTAAGATTCCTTCCACCATGAATTTCTCTTCAAATCCTTTGCTCGAGCTAGATTGGATCTAGGTCCGCCCGCGGACCACTTTCTTGCTCCGTGCCGAATTAAATCGCTCAACTCCATACTAGCTTGCTTAATCGCCCAATAATAGGTCTAATTACACTCTCCTATTACTTGCAATCACAAATTTCTCCGCGAATCTCTCTGGAAATTTTCCAATCTAGATGTAGTCTGTCAAAATTTCCGCAGCTGTTCCTTGATACCCGGACAATGCTCTATTTCCGGATCTTCTATTTATGCTAGTTAACCAAACAACCAATTCCTTTTCATAATGGCTCACTGATAATTTCCGACAATTTCCATAACTGTTCGTTGATAGTCGGATAACTCATAGTTTCTATGCTTCTTACTGATACTGCTCGTGGATACTCGGATAACTCATAATTCCCGAGTCTTAATGTTTCGTACTCTTTGCCTTGTATTTTGCAGACCGAGCAAATGGCTCCAAAGCACAAGGGCAAACAGCCGGCCAAGGCAAGGTCAACCCAATCCATTTCCGCCAACTGGGCACGGTCTTCCGTGACCCAAGCCAAGCTAGAAGAGCTCGCCGAGTCTGGCGTTCTCCCTCCTCAGAAGGATATCCATTGGAGAGTACCGGGTGACGAGACCCGGCCTACCCCCAACCCCAACGAGGTAATCTGCTTCCTTGAGCACGTGATCCGGGGGTTTCGCCCCCCGGGTCACTATTTTTTCCGTGAAGTCCTCAGCCACTACGGCCTCCGGGTATTCGACATAGGGCCTAACTCTATGTTGAACATAACCCATTTCATAGTCCTTTGTGAGTCCTACTTGTGCATCCCACCAAATCTGGCCTTATTTATCGAACTTTTCCAATGCAAACCGTGCCGCGAAAGCGGCGACGGGGCCCTCTTGGCCTGCGGCGGAGTTTCTATCCAACGCCGTAAAAATTCGCCCATGCCGACTCTAAGCCTTAACTCACACGTTAAGCATTGGCAGCAATCTTTCTTCTATTGCCGGGACACCTCCCCACCCGGCGAGAGGAAATTGCCGGGTTACTCGGAGGGCCTTTTAGATCTTTCTGATACCTTTAACGCTTTCGCCTCTGAGTCGGAAAGAGAATCCATCCAGCCCCACCTGGCCAAGATAGCCGTCCTTTTCGCCCATGGTCTTGCTGGGCTTAACCTGGTTAAGACTTGGGTAGACTTCCGGATTCAGCCCAACTCTATTCGCTCAAAGCTAATGTGCGAGTACTCTGGACACGTCACGGACGCGCTCCGCTATTCCTCGAAGAATTATCCGGCTGGCGATACCAACAAGACCATCAAGAGCTTCCTGACTGAGAAGCTGGAGGTGATCAAGAATATAGCCGGGTTAGCACCGTTCACCCGGGATAACCCGGCTCCAGCGGTAAAATCCGACACTTATCCACTCATTCTTGTACTTTGACTTGATACAACTGCTAACCCTCACTTTTATGCCTTTATCCCAGGCTGATAATGCTTTCTGGAATATCGAGACCCCTCCCAACTCCGGGAACCCGGAGGAAGAAGAAGAACCGGCTGACACTGACGAAGGTATCACCCGGATTTCAATCACCTTAACCTCTGTTGCTTTGCTTTCCCATTTTTTCTCTTTTTCCAACTATGTACTTGCGCCTTTCAGGGATGGATGATAAGGATGACAAGGATGACCAGGGAGACCCGGAAGAAACTGAGAGTGACAAAAGCGAGGCCGAGCCGGAAGTCGAGGTCGGAGCCAAGAGGAAAACCCGGGGGGTCGTCTTCAAGGTTCCCTACTCTTCCATGTCCTCCAAACCCTATTCCTTTGATAATATGCGCGAACTTAACCGACAGTTATCCAATTCGCCACACTTGAAGGATCCGCCTCCGACCAAGCGCAGGTAACCCGGAACTCCCCGGGTGATGATCCCCTCAACCCGGGTATTCCCACGTCCCCGGCTCGTCGTACTGGTACTTCTCCATCTCATCCCTCCAACTCACCTCAAAGACACCCTTCCCCCAATCATCCATTAGCCGGACAGCTCCAGGTCTCACTCTCGGATTCTGTGACAGCATCATCCGCGTCTAGCAGCGAACTTCCTGCAGATTTCGTGGTGAATGCCGGGTAAGTTACATTTCCGGCTAAGCAATATACTAGTCCCTTTGATAACCTTAAATTTTTGCTGCTAATCACTTCCCTTTTCTTTCCTTAGCGCACAGGTCTCGATCAGTGACCCGGAAAACATGGACACAGACAACCGGGAGACGGAGGGGCCGGTTGACGATATGGACGCCGCGACTGGCGGTGGTGGTGAAGAGAACCAAGAACAAGACCCCCTGACTGACTCGGCCCGGCAGGAAGCCGGGTCTCCCAAGCCATCTGAGGAAGCTGAGGACGATGACGTCGAGATCCTGGACACAAGGATGGGCACTCCCAATCCGGACACCCAGGCAACCCGGGTCTCGACCCCAAAATCGGAGAAGGTTCGTCCTCCGAGTGATCAGGCCGCCGGCTCTTCCGGTATCAGGCCCGAGGATATGACTTTTTCCCAGATGCTTGACGCCCTGCACACCTTGAGGGCTGACGAAGAAAATGTCCTAGAAGCTTTGATAGCCAAACATGAGGTAAATCCGAATAATATTGCCTGTATCCTTGTCTAGTCCCCAAGTTCCAAGTGAACTTATTAATAATTTGCTTGGGACTTCGTAGTATATCCGACTGATAGCTTGCTTTTTATCCGGCTAACCCTTCCTTGTGTTTCCACGCAGGCCTTCGTGACCCACTCTGAGAAAGCATTGGCGAAGGCCACCAAACTCCTCGAGAAGGAGGCGACTCTACGTGAGTCGGCTGAAGCTGATGCCAAGAGGACAGGGAAAATCGCAAGGAAATATAGAAAGAGGGCTCATGCGGCAGAAGATGAACTGACCAAGCTTTCCGTTCAGATAGCCGACACATATCGTGCTTTGACTGGTAACTATTCCTAACTTAACAATTATAACCCGGATTCTCATTCTGATAAATAGTCGGATTTCCTTACTCACAGTTGTTCTCTATTTTCTGCAGGTCCGGATGATGTGACTCCGGATGAAGATGATATCGCAAAGCTGAAAACCATCAAGAGCACGATCCGGCAACTCTGTGCCGGAACCAAATGGATTCTCCAGGATCTGAAGTGGCCGGGTGTTGGGCATGGTAACCTGAAGACGCTGCTTGACGCGTGCTCCACTATCCCTGAGTGGATTGAGCACTGGAAACGCTCGTCCTGCCGGGTTGGAGTAACCTGGGGGCTTGCGCTGGCTAAGGCATATTTTCCAAAACTTGAGCCGGCCAAGCTTGTGGGCGGGTTTCCAGAGTTCAACCATGACGGCTCCAGGTTCTCAGTGAAGAACTTCAAGGCTATCCAGAAGGAGGTTCGTCACTCGGCCAGCATAATCGCCGATAGTTTGGATGTCAGTTCAATTATCCCATCATATGATGCTGATGATAAGGCAGTTAAGTCGGATCTTCCCAAGCCATACAATATGCTGGCCCGATGGAAGACGGAGGCTGCTCAGGCGAGAGAAGAGGCCGCGAAGAAGAAGGCTGAGGCTGATTCTGCGCCTGCTACCTCCACGCCAGTCGTTCCTCCTCCCGCACGGGCCGGCACTACTGTTGACCCGGGTGCTGCTGCCACCAAGAATGCTGAAGAACAAGGCAAGGAGCAAGACCCGGCTGCCAAGGGTAAGGGCAAGATGGACGACTCGGCCCAAGATGCCGAGTGAACTCTTTATCGGCTACCGTCTTAAGCACTTTATTCGGCCAATGGGCCTTTTGAAAACAATTATTCTTTTGATAGCGCGCATGTGCGCTTTATAATACTACTATCCTGGCTTGTAATACGTTTTAATACCTTAATATATTTCGTGGCCCTTCTGGCCTTTTGCTTGAATTTGATATTTCTTGACTTTGGGCCTTTTCATCCCTGATTTTCCGACTTACTGCTATGGTTCCTTTTGTGAGACTCGGTTTCCGGGTCTCGTGGGTTTTGACTAGTGGACTTTTTTCTAAGTCCCCAAGTCCCCAAGACTCGGATTTTTGGGTTTTTGAGCTGAATAGCTGGATAATTTGTTTCTGTTTTCAAATTCCCGAGTCCCCAAGGCCCGAAATTCCGAGTCTAGGGTATTTGGGTCTTTCGAAAGGAATAAATTGTTACTGCTAAGCCCAAAACCTAGAGCCATTTCAAATAGGATTTGAAGTTATGCTTAATATACCTTGAGTTTCCGGCTATTAACCTTGTACTCTGCATAACTTGTGGTTTAGATGACCCTTTTGACCTTCTTCTACTATAAGCCGGCTTTCGCGTGGATTATCAATGTTGCTACAGCTGTACGAAGACAGGGTCAGGCAAGTCCCATTGGGCATCATGACTGTAACATCCCAAGTCTGAAAAATAGCCTTTAGAATGTTTGCTCTCTGTTATTTTATGTATTGCATCATGGCATCATGTTCATTGCATTTGTTTTGTTTGTTTTCCTCTGTTTTCTATTTGAAATTCAAACCTTTTGTTTCATCCTTGAGATGTTACAATTTCCAAAATGTTATTTCAAATAAAAACAACCAAATTGTTTTCTTTTTATTCCATAATGATCACTTATTAAATTGTTGGTTTTATTCAATCAATTAAATTCCAAATCACCTTCAAATTCAAATCAACTACATCAAACAGAACCACTTTGAACTTATGAACATTATCTAATCAAATCAACTACTTTAATCAAATTTAACATAGGGTTCACCCTATTAAAATCCTTGTTTTCAATATTAATCAATTAATAACTCCAAATTGCTTTCAAATTCAAACCAAATCACTAAACAACACCTCTTTTGAAATTATAAAAAATCACCAAAGCAAATCTACTCCTTTGTTTCCAATTAAAGTTGTTTGGGTCACCCTATTTAAAATTGTGTTTCAATAATCATTTTTTAATACTCAAATCATCCAAATATGAGCTAATTCCAAACAACACCAAAATTCAAATGTTTTTGAAAAACCAAAGTTAACATTTGGTTACTTTGGACCTAACAAGCTCACACAAAATTTCCCCTAATTTTTACTAACTTAAAAACCCCAATTTCTTCCTATTTCTATTTGCTACAAAAAAAAACTGCAGAACAAAAAAATAAATAAAAGAAAACGGCGCGCAGCACCTAACTACCCCGGCCCAGCCCACTAACTCACCTTGCGCCTGGCCCGGTACCTGTTCGTTGGCCGCCCCCGTCGTCGTTTACCTGTACGGCATGCCATCCGTGGCGCCACGGCGGCAGACAACCCCGTCGACGGCCAGCAGCGATCCCGAGACCCTATAAAGATCCCCTAGACCCCCCTGGCGCCGCCTAACCTAGCCCTACCCTATCCCCTCGTGCCGTCGCCGTCCCTCTCTCTCTCCCCGATGAATTTCCTCCACCTCTGTCACTGCTCCGATCGCCGCCGTGCTCTGAACTTCGACGATCACCGTCTCCTCGCAGCTCCACCACCCTCGCTAGTTCCTGGAATCGAACCACCGTCACTCCAGCTTCCGTTTGAACACCACCGCACCTCCGAGGACATCCCACAACGACGCCGCCGTCCTCGCCGCCGTCCGCTTCCTCCACCTCGCCGTATCTGAATCCGAGCACGCCGCCATCGCAGGAGCCCACCTTCGTCCACGCTGAACGCGGAGATCGACGCGCCACTTCTTCCTCGACGTCCTCGACATCACCGCAGCCGCGGAGGGAGCCCACAATGTCGCCGCCGTCTCCCTCGTCGCCGTCGAGCTCGCTGCACAGGCCCTCTGCCTCATCTGCAGCCGCTGGTGAGCTCGCCGTGCTGTCTCCTCCCTCCTGTCCGCTCTGCTTGCGCACGCATCAGCACACACCACCACCAGATCCACGCATCCAGCACGCAGCACGGCCACCGCTCCCCGCCGGCGAGCATCGTTTGCTTCTGTCAGCAACGTTCAGTCTGACGCGCGCGTGTGATTCAGTTAAACTGGGGTCTGAAGTATTTCCTCCCTGCGTCGCTCTTCTGTCAACAAACGGAATCGCAGCGCACTGGTTACACCCTATCGCGCGCAACCGCAGGTCACTGGTTCGATCCCTCGCAGTCGAATTAAACCAAACCTTTTTCTTCCGTGGCTGACAGGCCTGCCCCACCAGGCAGTGACCCTGGTAGCCACGCAAGCGCACGGCCCCCTGGGCCCCCCTGGCAGTGTCTGGGTAGGGTTCCCGTGCGGTAACACAATGTTTTAACACATTCCTGTTTTAAAATCTAATTCTTTTAAATTGCAGAATTAAACCCTAAAACTAAAACTTGAATAACTTTTAATTTATAACTCCAAATAATAAAAGTTATATATGTTTGTCGTTCCAAATTTAATTATCTATCCAAATAATCCAATTGTTTGCTGTTTTGAAATTCCAAAATGCAATTCAAATTTGAATTCAAACAATTCAATTGCAATTTGATAAAATCAATAACTAATTCATTATTAATCCAATTAATGCAAATAAAATATGTTTTCCATACCATTTTGAACCACCTATTCAAATATAATTTTTGTTTGCTGTTTTGAATAATTTAAATTGCTGAAAACAACTGTTTCTTATTTATTGCATTTAAAATTGCCAAAATAATAACTTGCTCATTTTAAATCCAATTTCCACAAATAAAATATGTTTTCCATGCAAAATTAAACCACCTTTCCAAATATAAAATTTGTTTCATGTTTTGAATAATTAAAATTGGTTAAATAATTTAAACCTTGTTTAAATCATTTAAAATTGTTCAATTCATAACTTGATCAAATCAAATTCTTTTGGGATATATAAAATATGTTTTCCAACCATAAAATTATAATCTCTTCAAATATGAATTTGGTTTAATGCTTTGAACAAATAAAAATTCAAATAAGTTCATGTTTGAATTAAATTCATTTAATTCTTGCTTAAACTTGTTTAATTCATAAATAATTTATTTGAAATCCTTTTTCAACAAGTGAAACATGTATTCCAACTAAAATCTTGTTTTATTTTCAAATATAAACTTTGTGATCTATTTTGAACAATTAAAAGTGGTGAAAACAACAAATGCTTGTGTGACACCTTTAAGAAACCAAAATTCCTTAACTTAATAACTAAAATTTCAAAATGGGTAAACCGTATTTCTATTTGGTTCTATTGTTGTTATTTTGCTGTTTTCCTCATCCATGCATCATGCTAATCAACTTTCACATGATGATTAGTTGTAAGACAATTAATTCAACCATAATTCATGGGCTTTCCATATGCAATCCAAATTGCATGTGGGTCCATTTAATCATATTGTTATCTTGTCAACTAGTTTATTTTGATGCATCAAGTAAATGGTCATGCATCATCCCATGTTTGTGCACTACGCCATGATATTGATTGTTTATCTTTCTGCATTGTTTGTTTGCTTCTTCTCGGATAAACGACGACATTGAGACCGACGATACTTACGACACCCCTTCTAAGGAGTTAGCTCAGTACCAGGCTACTGGGTTTGCAGGCAAGTTATCACTCACATGAACCATTGTGTTCCCTTCAACATTGGTTACCGATACTTTCCGTTGTCTATTTCTGCTAAGCCATAG
This sequence comes from Alopecurus myosuroides, assembly GCA_028641055.1. Classification (NCBI taxonomy): domain Eukaryota; kingdom Viridiplantae; phylum Streptophyta; class Magnoliopsida; order Poales; family Poaceae; genus Alopecurus; species Alopecurus myosuroides. The sequence goes on from CM054061.1 coordinate 316,322,870, forward strand.
TAGTAGTTGTTTCTGTTACGAACCTATCACATGAATCCCTTAACCCTGATATTGCCTCACCACCCCTCCTACAACCCTATTGATTGAGCCAGTGTCTTACTAGCATGCTTAGGTTGTTTTGCTCGAGTCTGTTACCCGTTACTTTCAGTTACTATATTTTTATTATGTTCTGGGGGCTCGATGTTTAATCAATCAATCATGCTAATGTTATTGTTAAATAATAATTTGATGATAAGGCACCGGCAGGAGGCCCTTTGTGGTTTTGAGGCCTGCTAGTGTCGACCCTAATAGGAAATGGGTCTTGTCTACTGATCCATGATGAGCGCACTACCCGCATGTGGGAAGCGAGTATGGGCGCCCCCCTCAATTTGATTCGATTCGCATCTCGTCCAAATCGCCTCATTTAGTTCGGGTTTTCCATTTGCTGCATGCATGATCTTGCGAGCCCTTGGTACCCGGGTGGAACTTTCGTAGTCGGCATATAGGGGGACACGTTCTTAGAGTGCTATGAGGGTCCATTTTCTTCTGGGCTCGATTAGCCGTGCGCCCAAGGTGCTTTGGGCTTGATGCGAAGAAGAGTTGAGTTGTGTAGAGTGCCCCGCTTGGTGGGAGGCATCCCATCTGGCGGGTTATTCTTGCGTGTACGGCCAAATTGGTGCAACCCTGCAGGGATAAATCTTCTCGAGAAGCCGTGTTTTCCGCGGTTATGGATTACTTGGTGAAAGTACTGGCTAACAAGTACTCAGGACAACTTAAACCTAATGATTAACAACCTTACGCCCAATGATTAACAACTTGACTAGTAATAGGCTTATGGACACAATAATTTGAACCATCATTATTTCAACTGTGTGAGTTATCCTCGGATTGCTTCTTTGGATAAGGGGCGAGATCCAGGATGGGTTTGTTTGGTGGTTAGCTATAGTTGGTTACGATACACGATCTTATCTCCTTTCTGGTAGCCGGAAGTGGTAGAAACTCTGTAGTTGTTTAGAGCAGCCAGTTGCAGCATCCTTTATATCCCCTCTCTTCCGTTGACCCAAAGCATCTGTGCTTGGTGTTGACGGGTTACACTTTGGTGAACTGTGAGTCTTGCTTGCCAGTACGTTTATGTACTGACCCCTTTGGGGCTGTGGTTTCCGCAGACGACGTTTCGAGGATCTACATGGTGGCTACTACGTGGAGTATGACGAGACTGCTGACGAGTAGATAGCGGACCCGGGCAGGATCCGAGACTTCGTGGATGGGCTCCGTCTTTTCGTTTCCGGCCTCTTAGGCCTATTTGGTTCTTGTCTGTACTCAGACGTGTTGAATGCTTCCGCTGTGATGTAATGATGTTATGTTGGGACATGTGTCCTCTGGATGATTGTATTTGCTATCTCTGCTCTAATGAGAGCTATTTGCAACTTATTTCAATCTTTTGTGTCGTAGAGATCTGTTGTGATATCACTTGTTCCAATGCCGTTGACGTACCATGTGTGTATGTTTTGAAGTACGTCAATGGAAGTATCCTGATTTCTATGGGATAGTTTACGTCGACGCTGAACAGATAGGGGTTGGTTGTCACACATTCGTGTGTTGGCCTACTCGTAAGAGGACGCGGGTGCCGGTAAGCCCCGTAATCCAATCTACTACTGTTCAACGGAACGGCGAGTATCCCCTAGAAGTCCGGGTGCGACAATGACTGATTGTAATCATACGCTAGCAAAGCATGCCACTTAGTGCGAGTCACATCAAGCTTAAGCAAGAAAAGTCAAGAAAGTTTGGCTCCTTTGTCCGGTTATAACCTTGCAGCCGTACTTATTACAAGTAATCGGCCCTTATAACTCATTGGCATCGTGGCCGGGTCTTTGAGTTTGCAACTGTGCTATTCAAGCAATCAGCCCCCAAGACCTATATATATGCAAATTTACTAGAAAAAACTAATATACTAAAAGCAAAGAATAATACTTACCTGGAAGAAAAATAAGAACATAACAGAAATAGAAAAAACTTGATAAGAAACACACAAAAAAAGGAACAATAGGTTGTTTAACCATCTCTTTATTGATATGAAAAAAGTTAGGTCAGCAAGCCGCCTCATTAAAAACCCTCCAGTCCCCTTAGGTACCCTGGATAGGAAAAGAGTGCGTCTGAAACCTGCTGCCTGTTACATCGTGTAATTCCACTTGTGAATCTAGCCTAAACTAGATATAGTAGGGACGCAGCTGAGCTACGTTCCATGGTCTTTCTCTTTCTTGCATAGATGAAGTGGTACGAGCGGTGTCATTAACAGTAGCCGACTCTTCCCTTGCATCTACCAAATAATATGATCCGTTGTGCAGATTCTGGCTTATGATGAACGGTCCCTCCCATGGCGGGGATAACTTGTGTTTTCCTTCCTTTGACTGTACCAGGCGCAGAACCAGGTCTCCTTCCTGGAAGACCCGGGTTTTTACTCTCTGGCTATGATACCTCCTCAGGTCCTGCTGGTATATGGCTGATCTCTCCAAAGCTTGTTCCCTGTGTTCTTCTAACATATCCACGGCGTCCTGCCGGGTTTTCTCGTTCTCCACCTCAACGTAAGCCGATACTCGAGGCGAGTCATGGATGATATCACTCGGCAGCACCGCTTCTGCACCATAAACCATGAAAAACGGAGTCATCTGAGTAGACCTGTTAGGTGTAGTGTTGATACCCCAAACCACTGAAGGTAACTCCTCAACCCATGCTCCAGCAGCTCGGATACATGGGACTCGCAATCGTGGCTTTAATCCACGAAGTAACTCCTGATTTGCCCTCTCCACTTGTCCATTGGCTTGTGGATGAGCTACGGAAGCTATGTCAAGCCAGATTCCGTTATTACCACAGAATTTCTCCATCTCGCCAAGGGACATGTTGGTTCCATTGTCGGTAATTATACTGTGAGGATACCCGAACCGGTAGATAATCCTTTTCAGGAACTTAACTGTCGTAATCGCTTCACAATTGGTAACTGGCATAACTTCAACCCACTTGGTAAATTTATCGATAGCCACCAAGAGGTGTGTCTTTTTGCAAGGTGACATGTGAAAGGGGCCAACCATGTCCATACCCCAAACGGCAAACGGCCAGGTCAAGGGAATTGTTTGCAACTCCATAGCCGGCACATGGATTTGACGGGCATACCTTTGACAACTATCGCACCTTGCCACCAAGCGTTCCGTGTCTACTAAGGCTGTGAGCCAGAAGAAATCGTGCCTATATGCTTTGGCCACAAGGGACCTTGTGGATGCGTGTTGTCCGCAGTCGCCCTCATGGATCTCTTTCAGGATTTGCCGGCCTTCTTCTGGTGCCACACAACGCAAAAATACTCCTGCAATACTCCTTTTATATAACTCCCCATTGATGATGGAATACCCTTTTGCTCGCCTCAGAATTTTCCTTGCTAGTACCTCTTGCTGTGGTAACTCACCCCCTGATAGGTAAGCCAGAAACGACTCTGTCCACTCGGGAACAGTGCGTATTGTGGCCACGAGCTCCAAATCCGGGTCTTTGTTAGCCAGTTCTTCCTCAGACTCGGTTTTAACTGATGGCCGCCATAGCTCGTCCAGGAACACATTGGGTGGAACCGGCTCTCTACGCGAGCCGAGTCTGGCGAGTGCATCTGCTGCCTCGTTTTTTCTTCTATCTACATGCTCCACCTCATACCCGGAAAAACACCCGGCAACCCTGTCCACCTCTCTGCGGTATGCTGCCATAGTTGCATTTTTTCTATCCCAAGTTCCTGAGACCCGCTGTACCACGATGTCCGAATCCCCAAAGCATCGTATCCTCTTAATGTTCATCTCCTTGGCTACCTTTAAGCCATGCAATAAGGCCTCATACTCGGCCACGTTGTTGGAACAATCAAAGTGAATCTGCAACACGTAGCTCAACTTGTCTCCTTTGGGTGATGTGAGCACCACTCCGGCTCCTGATCCCTCGTATTGCTTGGAACCATCAAAGTGCATTATCCAAGACTCGCAACTTGGAGTCATTGTGGGCATGCCTGTGTGAGTCCAATCATTAATGAAATCAACTAGAGCTTGCGATTTGATTGCTGACCTGGGCTCGTAGTTGATGTGGTAATCTCCCATCTCAATCGCCCACTTGGCTATTCTACCTGTTGCATCCAAGTTTCTGATGATATCCGACATTGGTATAGAGCTAACCACTGTTATGGGGTGTTCCTGAAAATACGGCTTCAATTTCCGGCTGGCCATGAAGACCCCGAAAACCAGCTTCTGCCAATGTGGGTAGCGCTGCTTTGCTTCTGATAACACCTCGCTGACATAATAAACCGGCCTCTGAACCGGGTGATCTTTTCCATCCTCCTTGCGCTCAACGACAACCACTGCGCTAATCGCCCGAGGCCCCGCTGCAACGTATAGTAACATGGGCTCTTTAGGACCCGGGGCTTCTAGGACTGGTGTCTCAGATAGCTGCTTCTTTAGTGCCTCGAACGACTCATCCGCCTCTTGGTCCCAAACGAATTTATCAGATTTCCTCAAGAGCCGGTATAGGGGTATTGCCTTCTCTCCGAGTCTTGATATAAACCGGCTCAGCGCTGCTACGCACCCCGTAAGCTTCTGAACATGCTTCAGGTTTTCCGGCTTTTTCAGACTCTGGATAGCTTTGATTTTATCCGGGTTTGCTTCAATCCCTCTCTCTGAAACAATGAAACCGAGTAACTTCCCTGCTGGGACTCCAAATACACACTTTGTCGGGTTAAGTTTCATCTGGTATCTTCTCAGGTTCTTGAACGTTTCCTTCAGATCATCAATAAATGTCTCTGCTTTTCTGGTCTTGATCACCACGTCATCCACGTAAGCATGAACGTTGCGTCCAATTTGGTCCTCAAAACACTTCTGAATGCACCGCTGATAGGTTGCGCTGGCGTTCTTCAGTCCAAAAGTCATGGTTTTGTAACAAAAGGCCCCAAAAGGGGTTATGAATGACGTTTTCTCCCAGTCTTCCTTTTTGAGCTTGATCTGATGATACCCGGAATAAGCATCCTAGGTCACTTCCGGCCACTGCGTCTATGATCTGATCTATCCTTGGAAGTGCAAACGGATCCTTTGGGCAATGCTTGTTGAGTCTCGTATAATCAATGCACATCCTCCACTCATTGGTCTTTTTCATCACGAGAACCGGATTTGCCTACCACTCCGGGTGAAATACATCCATGATAAAGCCGGCTGTCAACAGCCGAGCGATTTCTTCTCCTATAGTTCTTCTTCTTTCCTCATTCATCTTTCTCAGGCCCTGCTTCACAGGCCTGGATTTGGGGTCAACATGCAAGCTGTGCTCTGCCAACTCTGTGGGGATACCCGGCATATCGCTAGGCGTCCAAGCAAACACATCCTGATTTGAACGAATAAACTCCACAAGTGCTTTTTCCTGCTCATCATCCAGGTTAGATCCTATGGCAAATTGCTTGGAGGGATCACCTTCGACAAAGGCCACCATCTTGGTATCTTGTGCTGCTTTGAATTTTGCTCTCTCATCCTCAGTGTTTGGCCTCTTCAGCGCTGTCCTGTCATCCGGGTCTACTTAAGACTAGTAATACTTGAGCTCCTCCTTTCTACATGCTTGTTCCGCCATTGCCGCGTCTCCTTCGTCACACTCAGCCGCTATATCCCGGCTCCCATGTATGGTGATGGTCTGCTTAGGACCCGGGATTTTTAGCTGTAGGTACACGTAACACGGCCTGGCCATGAACTTGGCGTAAGCCGGCCTCCCAAATAGCGCGTGATAAGGACTGCGCAACTTTACCACTTCGAACGTGAGCCACTCCACCCGGAAATTATCCTTTGATTCTCCAAAAGCAACCTCCAGAGTGATCTTTCCCTCAGGGCACGCCGAGTGACCCGGCACGATCCTGTGAAAAACTGTCGAACTTTTCTGTAGCTGAGACTCCTTGAGACCCATGCGTAAGAAAGTTTCCCAATATAGGATGTTGATGCTGCTTCCACCGTCCATTAAGACCTTTTTCAGCTCGTAACCATTAACCTGTGGCGCAACCACCAATGCTAGGACTCCCGGGTGTTCTATCCTTTCCGGATGATCTCTTCTGCTCCACGTTACATCTTGCTCCGACCACTTCAGGTATCTCGGGACAGCCGAGGAAACCGAGTTTACTGCCTTTTTTTAGTATCTTTCTATCCTTATTAGAAGTTCCTGTGGTGTGAACGTGGTACTGGCCCAACTGCTTGGGGTTGGCTTGGAAACCTCCAGCACCTCCCTGGTTATTACCTGGATTTCCAACTCCTGGGTTACCTGCTGGGGGTGGGCCGTTGCCCGGGTTTCCACCCGGACCCGGTCCTCCTCCCCGGCCTGCACCTCACATAGCCTTGTTCACTTCCTCGTTCTTCCATCTCTGCAAATCCGCACATTGCTCCAATGAGTGGTTAGCCGGCCTTCCGTTCCTGCTGTGTTTCGGGCACGCCATTCTGAAGATATCCCAGTTGTTACCCGGCCTTGGTGGCCCTTGATAATTTCCTCCGTTATGATTTCCTGCATTGAAATTTCCTTCTGTTCTGGGCCTTGAAGACCCGGCTTCTGTGCTGGCGACAAACTCGGAATTCCCCTCGAACAGGCGCTTGTTCTGGTTGTTCCCATTGTTACCTCCATGGTTACCCGGCGTAGATCCGTTGCCGGTTCTTCCATTATTACCAGTATTTGCTTTTGCTTTCTTGTCATCAACGTCCTCTTCCGTGGTATCCGTTGCAGCGTGCTTGTTGCATGCATCCATTAGCTCTCCCATTGTAACCTCTGAAGCATTCCGACTGGATTTCATGCGAGTTAATTTCTGCACTAAAGGCGTATACTTGCATGTCTTGGCCATAGCCTGCAACGTGTCCTTCGGCTGAATATCTGTAGATGAATGCAATATCTCCATAACCCGGCGCACCCAGCTGCGCGCCGACTCTCCCTTCTTTTGCACACACCGTTCTAGATCGTCGATAGTAAACAACTTCCTGCATGTTCCGTGAAAGTGCTTGATAAACGCAGTTTCCAACTCACCCCACGACTTGATAGATCCTTCCGGTAAATTGTTGAACCACAACTTTGCTGCTCCTTCTGACATCATTAAGTACATGAACTTGGCTTGAAGATTTTCAGATGCGTTACGAATCGACATAACCATCTCATAACTGCTCAACCACGTTTCTGGATCCATAGTTGGCTCATAATTCACTACTTTACCCGGTTCCTTGAATTTATCCGGGTAAGGCTCAGCCCTCATGTTATCCGTCAGACACTTGGGCCCAGCGAGATTAGTCGGTACTGGCCTCACACGGGAAACATACGATCCTGCGGGGGGTACGGCTGGACGTGGCGCTACTGCTGGTCCGTGCACCGCAGACCCGGCCGCGGCTCTCCTGGCTCTGGAACTATCCACAATAGCTTGCGCTGCTGATACTGCTGGTGCTGCTTGCACGCGGGGAGGAGGCGGCATTTGCTGCTGCTCTGCCCTCCGTCGCGCTGAACTTGTTTGCATATTGCCGGCATTGCCATGTTGCTGGCTGATATAAGGTGTTCCATGCATTCCACTCCTATTATCCGGGTAATTAACCTGCTGAGCCACTGCCGTATGCAACAAATCGATCGCCCGCCGGGTCTGCTCCGCATGGGGTGACTCTCTTACGGGGATCTGATTCAATGCTAACGTTGCGGCATATACGTTATCCATGGGGTTATTGAAGTGACCTGGTGGCGTACGAAATCGTGATGGTGGTGGTGGTGCCGTGTTGCCGACAGGGGCCCCAGTCTGTAGTGTGGGTAACCCGCCCTGCACATTTGCCGGCTGTCCTGCTCCAGTTGCCGGCTGATGCACAGTTTCCTGATTCACAGCCGGAATCGGCTGATCCTGGGGTGTAATGAATAGTGCGTTAGGGTTTATGACTCCACCCATCGCCGGTAATCTTGTCTGGTATCTTTGATGCACCCTGCTTGTCTCAGCCCGGAGCCGGTTTTCCAGCGCGTCTAGTTCACGTTGGCGTGTGGCTACCCCTTACTTTTCTGCTTCCACATCCCTTCTTTGTTGCTCCAGCGCGCGACGTGCTACCTCCAAGTCCCTGGCACGTGCCGCGGCGTTTTCCGGGGTTATCACAGTAGCTAACACTGTTGGGTCCAAGACAATATTGTTACTGAACAGGGCCGGGTGTTGCGGATTCGAAGGAACCGCCCCTGGCGTCCTATTAGCCAGGAACCCAAACATATTTGCCTGCAGCTCGCTATCCGCCGCTCGGCTGGTGACTCAAGCCGACTCTCCGTCAACCCGGGTCAGGACCGGATTTCCGTCAGCCGGATTTTGCTGCTGGGCCAATGCTTGCGCCGCTCCGACCGCGACCGTAGTCACGTTCCCCTGATTGAGATTGGTTGCAGGGGCCGTGTAGACCGCGACCTGGCGCGCAATGCTTGGCGAAGACTCATACTCCTCCTCATCGCAGCTATCTTCCTCGTACCGGTCCTCTAGCAGGTGCAAGATAGACTCGGTATCATCCTCTCTTATGACCCGGCCACGCGAGGTCCATGCCGGCTCCTCCGGCTGTTCCCTCTTTGTGGTGGGCTCTTCTGTCGGATCCACCGTCCCGACCGATTCTTCTCCGTCCGACTGAACGTGGGTGGCCTCTCCTGACACAGAATCAAATCCAAAATCATCAGGGATTGAACCAGACGCACGTACCATGCCGATGAAGACGTTGAACCGGCCGATAGTCACGACAGATCCGGATTCGAGCAGATCCGACTCTGGCCCCCAGCCAAAATCGTCCACCGTCTTCTCTCCGTCGGGGTTGGTGTAGATCTCGCTGATGACGAGGTTCTTCATGTTCTCCCGAGCTTCTCCCTTGATGTAAACACCCTTGGACGTAGCCCCCACGGTGGGCGCCAACTGTCGTGGGATAATCACGGCAGACGTTACCGGGGGTAACTTGTCTTGGGGCAAATCGACTCTGGTGTTTGGGAGAGGGTTTAGCTCAAGGGAAACCATGGTGATATGCGATCTGGTAGCCGGCAATCAAGTCGCCGAGTCTCCAATCTGAATATATTATCTCAACTTTCGTGTTACAATGGATACTCGATATCTCGTAATCTTATGATCTCTCTTGTCTAATCTAACCCTAGGGGCCGGCTTATATAGTACCCGGACCCCCTAGCTTACTATCCAAGGCGTGCTCGGAATCCTACCCGGACACTGCTTACAAACCCTAAACTTCCTTATCGGAACCCACAATCCGGGTTACGAGGCCTATACTCCTGGGCCTTCTAGAAGCTCCTTTTCCCTAAGACAGGTCTTGCGCAGCGTCCTTTGGGACGAATTACACCTTGGTGTTAGTATACCGGGTTATCATCCCTCCATCAGGGTGACTCGGAGTTTGATACTTTCGAGGAATATAATTGCGATAAGATGAAGGAGTACCGGCTCGGTGAGAGGGCGATTGAAGAGGAAGGCCGGGGTTGAGGCCCTCGTCACCCGGTGAAGACCGAGTTGCCCGTCGCTTGGGTGGAGGAGATGCAACCTTCTGAGACGATACAGTAGTTAGATATTCGTTAAGTTTGCACATACCAGCATATGAGTACGGCTCTGTGGTCATGGGGGAGTATGGCACCTTGAACGTGACTCCCCGGGGTTTTCTTTTCTTGCTTAACCCGACTTCAGGTTGCTCGGGTTCGCTTTTTTCAGACCGAGAGTCGGCCTTTTCAGCCGGTGCTGGTGATCGTGGCGTATTGTCAGGAATAAAGGTGGGAGGAGAATCTTGGTCTAGTAAGTCGACAAAATATTTGTTCAGTAACTCGGAATCACCTTTTTCGCTGTCACTCGGCTCTTCGTCTTCCGAGTTTTCAGAAGGAGGAGGGGTTACAATCTTCCACCAATCATCAGATTCCTGAGTAAAGAACAACAAGGATAAAAGTTAGTATATGCATGTTTGAAAAATTAACCGGTACAGAGGAGATTAGTCGGTTCTTACTGGTGTAGCCGGGTTTGTGCGGGTGAAGGGGGAGAGCCCAGAGATGCTCTTGATGACCTCCACCTTCTCAGCCAGAAAGTTTTTCATGGCCTTGTTGACATCAGCAGCCGGATATGACTTCTCCGAGTATCGGAGAGAGTCGGTCAAGTGGCCCGAGTATTCGCAAAGAAGTTTCTTGCGAATACTATTGGGCTGGATCCTATAGCTGATCCAGGTCTTGATTAAATTCAACCCACAAAGACCATGGGCTGCTAAGACAGAGAGTTTGTGAAGGAGAGGTTGGATGGCCTGTCTATCGGCCTATGGAGCGAAGGCGCTCAGATTGTCGCTAAGAGAAAGGGTTTCAACAGAGAAACCCGGCAGAGGCTTCTCGCCGGGTGTGGAAGTATCTTTGTAGTAAAAGAAGATTTTTTTGCCAATGCTTCACATGGGAGTGAAGATTGAGAGTCGGCATCAAAGATTTTTTGCGTCTTTGGATGGCCACGCCTCCACAGACAAGGAGGTGTCCATCCGTATTTTCGCGGCAAGGTTTGCATTGGAAAAGTTCAAGGAACAAAGCGAGATTGGGGGCGATGCAGAGGTAAGATTCGCAAAGGACGATAAAATGGCAAATGTTGAGAATCGAATTTGGGCCTATGTCAAAGACTCGGAGCTTGTAGTGATGAAGAACCTCACGAAAGAAAGGATGACCCGGGGGACGTAAACCCCGGGTCACGTGCTCGAGAAAGACGACAATTTCACCTGCTTTAGGTGAAGGCCGGCTCTCCTCTTCGGGAGCCCTCCATGCGATTTCCGATTGAGGAGGGAGAACTCCAGACTCGGCCAGCTCTTCTAGTTTCTCGAGTGTAACAGTCGACTTGGCCCAGTTGGCCGTGATGACCTGAGTCGGCTTTTGCTTCAAGGCCGTGGCCTTGCCCTTAGACTTGGGAGGAGCTTTGAGAGCCATGGACAAAGATCTAGTGGAGAACGAAAAGAAGAAATAAAGTAAGAAAAAGATGAATGCGATGAACGTGAAGAACGCGAGTTCAAGATCTAGAAATGGAAACTTAGATCTAGAGGTGCTTACCAGGAATTGGCGGTGGAAGTGAAGCTCGTTGAACGCGGCGCGGTGGCGCGGAACGGCGGGCCGGTTCTTGTGGGCAGTGGCGGCGTGCGTGTGAAGTCCGGCGTACGAGCTCCGAGCTTGGGTCTTGAGCTCCAATGGTGCGCCTGGAGGTTGAAGACGAAGTGGAATGGGGGTGGCGTTTGTGATTAGGGTTTCGCAGTGCCCTGTATTTATAGGCGCAGTGAAAACCCTAGAATGCAAACGGTAAAATGGAGAAAATCACGGGATAGGATAATCGGCCCGTTGATTACGGAAACAAAATCTTGGGAGTTATTTTCATGCAGCCGAGTTATAAATGACCGCCAAAAGAGCCGGTCTCGGAATTATTGCTCGGACTAGCCTATGAGGAATGTTAAAGCCGGGTTATGAAATGGTCGCTATGAAGAGCTGATTTGAGAATTGATATTCGGATTAGTGTGATGATGGGGTTACTATATGGACCGCCGAAAGAGCCGGCCTGGCTATAGTTAAAGAAATCTAACTCGTAGCACTATTGTATGTAAATGTTTATTGTTTTGCAGGGAATAGCATGCGCTTCGTGGTTGGCTCAAAGTTTGAAGCTACAAGAAGGGCGCGCCAACCAAGATGCCCCAAGCTATTCGGGGGACTACTGTTGAGGGGATAATAACCCGGCAGGCCCATGCAGAGGAATAAAGACCCGGCTGGAAGAAGTTTACACGAGACCTTGTAATATGATACTCGGCCGGGTGTCACTGATGGGCCAACGGTCGTATGGGTAACTCGGTTTGTAGAAAGGAAGGCTCTAGAAGGCCAGAGAGGCGGTGCAAACTTTGGAGTCCAAGACTTGGAGGCCACGGAGAGTAATTTAGGGTTACATGTAGACCCTGAGTAGGACTGTAGATGTATCTTGTAAGGAAAGTCAGGAAACCGGGTATTATATAAACTGACCCTTTTGGCGTAGATGAGAGAGAACCCTAGATTCGAGTTATTCTAGTTATACAAGAGCAAGTATTTGTAACCCTAGATTGGAGTCTCGACGACATTGCAGTCCGAGCCTCTAGATCGCCAATCAATATGATCCTAGCTAGAAGTAAGCTATTATCTCCAATGGAGAGGCTGAACTAGGATAAACCTTGCGTCCGATCTGAGCTAAACCCTCTCCCAAACACCAGAGTCGATCTACCCCAACCTAAGTTACCTCCGGTAACGTCTGCCGTGACTTTCCCACGACATGGATCTTGTGGATTGTGTACACCTCTGTAGAGTAAATCTATTTAGAATATCCGCGTCCTCGGATATGGACAGTTGAATGGCCACGTAGCTAGTATTGTGTCAATGTTTCCAAAAAGTATGTTTTGAAAAAGGACTTGTACCTGCGAGGTACCGGAAGAGGAACTGTGTACCTGGGAGGTACTTATGAAGGAAAGCTTGAAAGTGTTTTTACAAGAAGTTTTGCAAAGAAAAACCTTCTTTTAAAAAAGTTCTACAAAACCTCTTGGATATGCGATATCTACAAGAGAAACCATATTATTTTCTTTTTAAGTATCTTCTTCAACAAAGATATAGAGATGTCAAAATCAACCATGATGTATCTTTTATCCATCATGGATAGTGAACCCTATGTATAGGCTACCCATTCCATCATATAAGCATACTTGCATTCTATTAATCTTCATAAAGGATGTCTTGAAGAGTACATTCAAATGTACTTATATTGGTTTCGTCCCTGACTCTATACTTGGCCAGAATACGAGGAGCAGCCTCGGGAGGAGTATTACGAGGAGGAGTACTACGTCGACGACCACGCGAACTAGGCTCGTCTCCGGGTTAGTAGCCTGTAGGTTAAGGCATGACTCGGGTGCTACCACGTTGTGTTTTGCTATCTTCCGTTGTGTGTTTATTTGCCTGTCCTGCGTGGTAGTTGTTAAGACTTGGTCAGGGACCATTTATGTAAGAGTTTATTATTCGTGTAATGGATGATGTTATCTGTGTACCAACCTCGTATGGTGTTCACGACTGATCTTTCTGGGATCGTGAATGTATGCATATGAGGGGCCTTGGACTTGCTAGTCAGGGGCCTCTATAAAGTTGGTATCAGAGCTATCATGACCATAGGAGACCTTAGTTAGCATGGACGTTAGCTAGTACTCCCAAAAGCTACTGTATAAAACTAAGTTATATATATGACTAAGTACCAAAATATTCTATATACCCCATCTCCTATGTGTTACTAAACTCTACTTACATTAAGTTACCTCTTGCATAACTTAAAACTTTGCACACTGTGGTCTAACTTAAACTATACTTAAAATTTTATGTAGATGGAGGTTGTCTTCATATAGGCCTGTCAGTTGGGACTGGCTCGCGACGTATCGTTTCTCTTCGAGCCGAGGCTTGTCGAGATGACTGAGCTTATTGACCGCCCAGTTCCTGAGTTGAGGGGAGGACTTATCTTTGGTTCTCCGATATAGGGTGACTGGTTTGTGGAGTGCACCATCCGTCCACCTCTGACGACACCTTATGCGGAGACCTTTGTCTTCACCATTGTTGAGCGTTCCTGGCAGGAGGGAGCTGTTCATGTGATACAAGAGGCGATTGCACGCTTGGCGTACCTGAGAGACTACATGTTCCTTGACACTCGGTTTGAGTTTCTTGGGAGGCGTGATGAGATGGGAATACCACTTCCTGTGCAGAAGGAGCTAGATGGCATGGGTCCTCACCTAGAGGACATGGAGATTCTGTTGCACCGCACCCAGCGCAGTCTGGATGATCTGAGGATTGTGCAGCACACCACTGTTGCAGAGTGCCGCATCCTGACGACACACTTGGGAAGCTGATGGTTGAGCATGAGACAGTTACCGCGAGGAACCGCTCCTTGGCGGGACATCTACGGACCACTCGCTTGGGTCATACTCGTCTCACCAAGAAGGTAGAGGCGCTGCAGGAAGCCAACGCTATTCTGGGTGGTAGACTGAAGACCGTGAGAGAGTATCTGGCCACTCGAGACTCAACTCTCGAGGAGTTGGAGGAGGAGATCACCGAGCTCCACAGAGAGAACGAGGACCTCCTTGTTGACGGTGACGTTCTGTCAGATGTTGATGGGATGGACATGAGTGACCAGAGTGAGCAGGATGATGACGGCCTATTTCAGGACGAGGAGGATCCTAAGGAGATCCTTTTCGACGGAGATAGTGACCAGGACTAGATGTAGTACCTTGGCGCTTTTGATGTTGTGCTAGTTGTTTTGCTAGTAGCTTTGCGATGTCCTCATGAGTTGCACCCCTTGTTATAGCTCTTGAAGCTTAGCTTGTAGTGTGCGATTTATGTTTGTCTTATGTGTGATTGTAAGACCCTATGTGATGAATGTGATATGTTTGTGTTCTACCAATGTTTGTGATTTTTCTAATCGTAACTTTACTTGTGATGTATCACTTGTCTTTCGTTGGTCATAAAACTATTTTTGTTGCCTAGTTTTTCTTTTAAAAACAAAGAAGTCTTGCTGCATAGTCTTACACATGTTTCACTACAGCATGCCGCAGCGTCGGGAACCACCACCACCACCCCCACCATCGGTGGAGGTATTGTTGGCCCTGAGGATGGAGGACAGTCAAGCCACACGAGCTGAGAGCGCCTCCACAATTGCTGCACTATAGCAGTTGGCCACTGCTAGTGCCAACAATAACAATGGCAATGCCAATGGCAACGGTGCTCGGTCAGAGATGAAGGATTTTTCAGCAGACCAACCCTCCGATCTTTTCCAAGATCGTGGAGCCACTGGATGCAGATGATTGGCTCCGCACAATTGCGAACAACCTGGAAGTAGCGTTAGTGGAAGAGAATGACAAAGTTCTGTTTGCCACTCATTTTCTTGCTGGTCCAACAAGGACTTGGTGGGAGACAACTCGAGCCACTGTTGCTGCTGGCCATGTGTTTGACTGGGAGGACTTTGTTGCAAGGTTCTGCAAGTATCACATCCCCCACGGTGTGATGAATATTATGCGGGACAAATTTGTGAAGCTTAGATAAGGAGGGATGACTATGTCTAAGTACTGGGAGGATTTCACAACCCTGTCCTGGTATGCACTTGAGGAAGTTAACACTGAGGCAAAGAAGAAGGAGAGATTCCTGAATGGGATGCACGATGAGTTGTAGTGCACACTGGTTGTGATACCATTCCAGGATCTGGAATCACTCGCTAATGCCGCTATGATGATGGAGCGCAAGCGACATAATGATTTTGACAACCGTAAAGGAAGATGATGTTTCAAGGAGGACCTAGTGCACCAAGGACCCGCCCTGCTCCTTATGCGAGACCACCGCCACCAAGAGCGTCTGCTTATGCACCTCGCCCGAATCACCAGTATGCACCAAGGCCCAATAACCACCACAACAACCACCACAACAACCACAACAACAACTGTGCACCTTATGCACCGAAGCCTAGAGGAAATGGAAATGGGAACAACTTCAATCGTGCTGCTAAGCCAAACCCAAACCCGAAGCCCAATGGAGGTTGCTTTGTCTGTGATAAGGACACTTTGCTTGTGAGTGCCCAACCAAGAATGCTGCTACAGCTCATCCCACTACAACTAAGATGAACCAAGGTCCAATCATGAGGAGGAAGAATGTGATGATGGGACATCTGAATCATGTCACTGTTGGTGAAGCATAGGAGGCACAAGACATGGTGATGGGTATGTTTCCTGTCAACTTTGTACCAGCTGCAGTACTGTTTGATTCTGGTGCATCGCATTCCTTTGTCACTAAGCCGTTTGCTGAGAAAAGTGGTATGAAGCATACCCGTATGCACAACCCTATGTTAGTACAAATACCTGGAGATAAAACCAAAGCCAACCTTGTTTGCAATGAAGTACCTGTGGAGATACAAGGTAAAACTTTTCATGCCGACTTGATAGTACTGGGATCCCAAGGGATAGAAGTAGTACTGGGTATGAATTGGATGACCAAGTATAAGGGTGTTATTGATTGCACCAATAAGTCCATTTCTATGACCACAAGTGATGGAGATAGAGTTGCCTACACCACAACCAAGCCTTCATCAAAAGTTCAATGCCACACCGGTGTAGCCAAACACACTCTTGAACAGGTTCTGGTAGTATGTGAATTCCCGGATGTTTTTCCAAAGGAATTACCCGGTATGCCCCCAGATCGGGATATCGAGTTTATTATTGAGTTAATACCTGGAACCGGACCCATAGCACAGAAGCCTTATTGGATGAATCCGAAGGAGTTAGGTGAGTTGAAGAAACAACTCGATGTCATGTTGAGAAAAGGTCTAATTCTCCCTAGTGCATCACCATGGGGATCACCTATCATTTTTGTGGACAAACGGGACGGAACCCCTTGTTTAGGTGTGGACTACCGCAAGTTAAATGATGTGACCATCAAGAACAAATACCCGTTGCCCAAAATTGAAGACCTATTTGATCAACTGAATGGGGCTAGAATATTCTCGAAGATCGACCTTCGCACTGGTTATCACCAATTGAAGGTTCGTGATACAGATATTCCCAAGACAGCTTTCACCACTCGTTACGGGTTGTTTGAGTACACCGTGATGTCTTTTGGTCTGACCAATGCCCCTGCCTATTTCATGAATATTATGAACAAGGGGTTCATGGATTATTTGGACAAGTTTTTCATAGTGTTTATCGACGACATTCTTATTTATCTCAAGAGTGAGGAAGAACACGAAGAACATCTGAGAACTATGCTCGGAAAACTTCGTGAGCATCAACCGTATGCTAAGTTCAGTAAGTGCCAATTCTGGCTAAAGGAAGTCGGATTTCTTGGAGTTGTGGTATCTCAAGGAGGGATCTCTGTTGACCCTACTCTGGTTCAGTCTGTGGCGAAGCGTAATGCTCCGACCAATCCGACTGAAGTCAGATCATTTCTGGTATTAGCGGGATATTACCGCAAGTTTGTTCAAGGATTCTCGAGCATCGCCAGACCACTCACTCAGTTTCTAAAGAAGGATAGTAAGTTCGTATGGACAGACAAGTGTGAAGAGAGTTTCCAAGAGTTGAAGGATCGACTGGTGTCTGCTCCGGTACTCATCATGCCGGACGTCACCAAGAGTTTCGATGTGTATTGTGCTGCTTCTAAGCTTGGTCTTGGAAGTGTTCTCATGCAATAAGGAAAGGTTATATCTTATATATCACGCCAGTTGAGACCTCATGAGTTAAACTACCCCACACATGACTTAGAGCTTGCCGCAGTTGTACATGCCCTCAAGGCATGGCGACACTTTCTGATTGGGAAAATATGTGAGATTTACACAGATCATAAGAGTTTGAAGTACATCTTCACTCAGCGTGAACTCAATATGAGGCAATGATACGTCGAAAATGTATCTCCTTTTCCGAACACTTTTCTTATTGTTTTCCTCTAAACTTGTGTGTTTTGAATGCAACTAACACAGACTAATGCTGTTTTCAGCAGAATTACCTTGGTGTCTCGTTTTTTGCAGAAAAATCAACTTTCGGGAAATTGCCCAGAAAAGACCCCATTGGTCTTAAAATACTGGAAGACCCAGGGAACCAGAAGGGGGCCAGGAGGGGGACCACACTACCCCTGGCGCCCCCTAGGTCACGCCACCTGGTGGTGTGGGCCACTCCCACAGCCCCTCGGGCTCCCCTTTCGACTATATATTTCCTTCGACCTTAAAACCCGAGGGGGTTGGATAGTTTTCCATAAAGAAGTCCGTAGCTCCGCCGCCATCGCGAATCCTTTTTCGGGGTTCAGAAACTCCATTTCGGCACCCTGTCGGGACGGGGAATTGGAGGAGATCCTCGCCATCGTCATCACCAACGCCTCTCCATCGACCATCCATGTTTACCCCATCCATGTGTGAGTAATTCCCCACTGTAGGCTGAAGGGGATGGTAGGGATTGGATGATATTGTTCATGTAATAATGCCGTGATTTTTAGGGAGTAGTGCCTAGTATCCTCTATTAGTGCTATTGAAATTGTTGCAACTTGTTATGTTTAACGCTTGTCACTTTGGGACCGAGTGTCATGATCTCAGATCTGAACATGTTATTGAATCACGATGATAATTATTATTTCTTGATCATACCTGCAAGTTGTTTACACGTATCGTTGTCCGGAACCTGAGGCCCCAAGTGACAGAAATTGGGACAACCAGAGGGGATGGCTGTGATGTGAGGATCACATGTGTTCACGGAGTGTTAATGCTTTGCTCCGGTGTTCTATTAAAAGGAACACCTTAATTGCCAGTAGTTCTCTTGAGGCCCCGCTGAAAACGGGCTGGTAGGACAAAAGATGTTGTGCAAGTTCTCATTGTGAGAACGTACGACTATTTACGGAATACATGCATATGGTTACTTAGTGCTTGGATGCTTTATCTTATTTATCTGCAATGCCCATGTCTTGATTATTATATGAACTATCTTATCCATGCAACGCCCGTTCGTCTATCCCTATGCCTACAGTATTTAATCTCGCTGTTTACTTCAAACACTACTGCTGCTATTATTTCACTACTTCTGCTGCTATAAAACTGTTACTACTGATAAACCACTGCGAACAAGTCAACTTTCAGGTGCAAGTGAATTGAAAAGTCACTTGTTAAGGCTCAGAAATATTCTTTGGCTCCCCTTGTGTTGAATAAATAAATTTGGGGTTTACTTCCCTCGAAGACTGTTGCGTTCCCCTATACTTGTGGGTCATCAAGACTATTTTCTGGCGCTGTTGCCGGGGATCATAGCTTTATTTGCGAGCTCACCGGAGAGTACTATTATCTACTGCCAATCATTCATCATGGGTAAGACTCGTGATGGAAAGTTTCCTATATTACCATCCACTACAAGAAGAGGTACAACTTTGAACACCTCTGTTGCTCTTGATTCACCGTCTGTTATGAGTAAGCTGCTTACACCACTACATACACATGCTACACATGCTACTTCTGCTGAATCTGAAAATACTTCTGATACTTTTGATGATGCTTCTACTGTGCTTGATGATCTTATTGATGAAATACATTCTATGAAGGATAAAGATGATGTTATAAGTCTTATTGAAAGTCGTGCTGTTAAATATAAATTATCTCCTGATGCTAAGTTTACCACTTCTCCCATTAATATTAGGGATAAGGATTATGATTTCTCACTTGATTTATCTTATATATCTATTGTTGAGAAAGAACCTTTTTGTGGTACTGAAAATGAAAGTGCTATGAAACATATGATTGAGCTCTCCTCTTTGAGTAGCTTATTCTCTGATGATCTTAAGAAACGTAGCTACTTTGTTGCTAAAATATTCCCTTTCTCATTAAAAGACGAAGATAAAACTTCGTTTAATAATTTATCTCTGGGATCTATTGATAGTCCTATTGGTTTGGTTAATGTTTTCTTTCAGAAATATTTTCCTGCTAGTGCTCAACATGCTGCTTTACAAAATATATTTAATTTCAAGCAATTGGAAGGAGAGAAATTTTCTGTATCTTGGGCAAGGTTATGTTCTTTAGTTAGGGCTACACCTGGGCATAAGCTAGAAAATAATGAAATTCTTGATATATTCTATAATAGACTAACTATTGAATCTAGGACATACCTGGATAGTTGTGCTGGTTGTGTTTTCAGGCAAAGAACTCCAGATGAAGCTGAGGAATTAATGGCTAAAATAAGCCAAAATCATGATGATTGGACTATGGTTGAGCCTGAGCCGACCCCTACTCCAGTATCAACACCAACACCAACACCCAAGAAGAGGGGAATGATTGAATTAAATGATGAGAGAAGCCAATAAATCTCTTAAAGAGAGGGCTATTAAATCTGAAGATGTGAAGAATCTTCCACCTATAGAAGAATTATGTAAGCCAATCCCTCACTCATACACCATTGAGGTACACTCTCTCCAACATTTTGATAGTAGAGATATTCCCTATAATAAACCTCCTGATCAATGTTTAGATGAATTTGATAATTATGTTATTAAGCAAGATAATTTTATAATGGAAAACTCTAGAGCTATTGATAATTTGCATGGTATTATAGAAAGAACCTCTAATGATGTTAAAATGCTTGTTAACCATTTTCAAATGGTTCAAACTCAAATTGATCAACTTGCTAAAGTGCAAAAAGATTTGCTAGTTAATGCTTCTAAAGAAAAACATGCTTATGAAATGAGAACTCGAAGTGGTATTGCTACACAAGAAGAAAAAGAAGAAGAAACATAAAACTGTTGTGGAATCATCTAAACTGGATAAAGATCCTAATAGTATATCTATCTATGATGCTGAAACTGAAAGTGGTAATGAAGAGAAAAATGCTTCCGATAAAGAGGAAATTGAAAAGGAACCTAAAAACCAAACTAAAAATACAAAGTACACTAAGGAAGATTTTATTGCTAATAAACATGGTAATGAGAGAGAACCTTGGGTACAAAAACCAATGCATTTTCCTAATAAGAAACACAAATCTAAGGAAGAAGAACATTACAACAAGTTTTGTGAGTGGATGAAAGCTTTGTTCTTGCAAATTCCTTCAACTGATGCTATTAAATTGCCTCCTTATGCAAAATATATGAAAGATATTGTCTCTAACAAAAGGAAGATTCCTAATGAGGAAATCTCCTCTATGCTTGCTAATTACTCTTTTAATGGCAAGGTTCCTAAGAAGCTTGGAGATCCTGGTATACCAACTATTCCCTTATCTATTAAAAATAATTATGTTAGATCTGCTTTATGTGATTTGGGAGCTGGAGTTAGTGTCGTGCCTTTTACTCTCTATAAAAGGCTCCTCCTAGAAAAATTGATACCAACTGATATATCTTTGAAAATGGCTGTTAAGTCTACTGCTATTCCTGTGGGTATATGTGAGGATGTTCCTGTTCAAGTTGCTAATAATTGTCTGATATTAACTGACTTTGTTGTGTTGGAAATGCCTGAAGATGATAATATGTCTATTATTCTTGGAAGACCTTTTCTTAATACTGTAGGGGCTGTTATTGATTGCAATCAAGGAAAAGTTACTTTTAATGTTAATGATAAAGCGCACACTGTTATTTTCCCAAGAAGATTGATAAGAAATATGGTATATATTCAATTGAATATATTGAGACCATCAGGATTGGAGAATTTTATTGTCCCATTCCAGTACCACCAAAAGAATATGAAATTATTATGATTGGGACTATGTCTATCAAGGTTGAGGTAACATAATTATTTAGAGATTAGCAAAGTTTTGCTTCATATGAAAATTGTTCTGGTAACAAGACTTGATCACCCTTGTTAACAAAATGATTTTGAATGAAGAGGACAATGTTTTCACATTCCCCATTATGTTTTCACCATGTTGACTTCTGTTATCACATTGCTAATTGAGTACAATCATGTTTTCCACCATCCTTATGCATGTTTTCCTGATATTTTCACTCTGATTGCTAAGGTTATGCATGTTTTCACCATCCATACTTTTGTTTTCACCACTACCACCTTTGTTTTCTTTGGATATTCTTCCATTAGAGTGCCATAGAACCTTTGTAGTGCTGGTTTTGGTTTTGTTTTCCACCTTTTCACTTTCGTTTTCTTGGTTTTTATTAATTATTAAAATTTTGGAAATACCTCAAAAATAAAGTTTCTCGAAAAATTTCAGAAAAATTATAATAAATTTTTACGTCAAAAATGAGGTAGAGAGCCCCCTGGGAGGCCCCAGGGGGACCCACCAGTCAGGCACACCATGGGGTGACGCGGCCAGCCCCATGGTGGCGCCAACACATGGTGTGCCCCCTGCCCCCCCACTAACTCTCTCCCCAGCCAAAGTCTTCTCTCTCACCTCCCAAACTGAAAACATTTCATGGAACCAGTGTTCTTGTTGTTCTTCCTCTGGATTTTCGATCTCCTTCTTCAGCCCGTCATTTGTGCTGAGATTTGGTGTGTTTGATCTCCGGTATGTGACTCCTCCGATGATCCAAGTAGAATTTTGTTTAGTGAAGTATCTCTTGAGTATTTTGGTACTGTAGGTGACAGCTTATGTGAGTTTGCATGCTTGATTTGAGTAGAAATAATGTAGTTTTGATGTATGTTTAGCTCTCATAAGTCCCTATGGTAGTTTCCACTTTATAGTTGCTTGAAATTAATTTTTGTGATGATTGTTGAAAAAATTCAGAGATGGATAGTTATAATTTTGGAGAGATATTTAGGAGTGATGCTCCTAGAAGTACAAGGCCCTCACGCTCATACTCTTCAGTGAGGCCATCGTACAATCAAGACGTTATTGCACCAAGTCTTGACGATGTGGGAGGTGATGGTATCATTAACCCATCTAGCTTTCCTTGCATTACATTTTTAAGAAGTACATGTTTTTTAGATGACTTTAGTATGCTTATTGAAAGAGTTGTTCTAACCAACTTTATGGAGGATGAAAGCCCTCAGTATGCCACTCTCACAAAAACTTTTGTTAAGAGCTTTAAATTTCAGATACACATTTTGGTCCAACTGTTGCATTCAAGTTATATAGTAGTCCTGTTTCTTTGTCCTTGGTAGATTTTTGTGCTATTATAGGTATCAACGCCGCCGGTACAGCGAGAAAGATTCAAGATAAACCAGCAGGCCTCCAGGGGCTCTACCGAGAAATCACCAACGATGATGGCCTCTCATCCCAGCGTGGGAAGATAAGGAACATTCAACTTCCTGCTCTTAGATACTTTACTTACTATCTTGCTACTAGTATCCTTGGTAGGGAGAACACTAGCAACATTTCTAGTTACCACCTTGCTTTCATTGATGCTGCGCTGAACCGTAGCACGAAGTATAACCTTGGTGCACTTGTTGCACGCCGCCTTGCTGCTACTAGGCCTATTTTTGGGGGCATTGTCGCTACACGTGTAGCATCTGCCTTAAATGTTCCCATTACCCCTAATGATGAAATTATTGCTCCATGTAGGCTTAACTTTGCTGCCATGAAGTCCCATCAGTTTGTCACTGCTAACTCTAGTGCTGAACGTTTAGTATATAGAGTTTTATATATAGATGGATAGGAGCGAAAAGTTATTTTGCCGCAGCCTGTTTTGTTTAAGATTGGCAGGTCATCATGGTCGCTCTTTAAGGAGAAGGTAGACGAGTATCTGAGCACCACGGAGTTTCACGGGCACCAGGAGAGGCGAGACGCGCCTCCCGAGGACCACAACACAAAGTACACCGGTGTATCCTCGAGCACATATCAGGAGGAGGGTTCCTCCTCAGCATTCTACGGGGGCGCCACCTCATTCTCCTCAGCATTCTACGGGAGGTATACCGACATCACACTCATTTATATATCATGTTCGATCGGTTCTTTATATATCCATGTTTTCGTTTCTTTTGTTTGTTTTTGTTTTCTTTCGTTTCTCTTCGTTTTATTGTTCTGTTCTTGTTTTCCAAAACACAAAAAGACCAAAAATATTTATGTTGTTTCTCTTTGTTTGCTTCTTTAGTTTCTTTATTTGGTTTGCTTTCTTCTTTTGTTTCGGTTTAGTGTTCAAAAATCCAAAAATATTTTGCTTTGTTTGCTTATTCTCTTTCTGTTCTTGTTTTAATTGAAAAACCCAAAAATAGTTGTTGTTCTTCTTTGGTTTTATAATGTTTGCTGCAGAGTTCAACAGTCGTCCGTGACTCCATTGGAGCTTAGTTTTCATTATGTATTATTCAAGCCACAAGTGAAGAGCAATAATTACGATCTATGAGAATTCAAGTTGTGGTGAGAGGCTGGTATGAACTCTATTTGCTTTCATTTTTGTACATATACACATCCATGTGAGCATGCTTAGTTTGTTCATATAAGATATATGTGATTTAATGGATGCTTAATAGTTCTTGCTCTCTCATGTTTAGTTCCAATTTATTAATAGTAAATGACCCGTCGTATAAATATTTGTTTGCATTGTTCTATTCGTAGAAGGGTATGACATTGCGGTAGCCTCCTCTGACTGTTTCATTTGAATCGACTTGGCACATGCTCACGCATGCTAAGACTGAAAACAAAAAGTCAATAAGCCTCGATGATTTATTTTGCCTCAGAGTTCTCGTATCAATTTTATGCCTCGGTTAATTTTGTTTTGTCGCAAACATGATTATGATAGTTGTTGCTCTCTTGATTGTCGCTCCCTGTCTATTGCTAGCCTTCACCTGTACTGAGTATGAGCTCTACTCGTGCATCCAACTTCCAAAAAACCAAAGTTTTCCAAATGTGTCCACCATACCTACCTATATGTGGTACTTAACCGCCACTCCAAGTAAATTGCTCATGTGCTACCTTTAGAACCTTCTAAAAATTATTCCTGTTTTGTGCCCCTGTTTTAGCTCATGAAGATGTAAATGGAGAATCTTTATCTCACTTGTTGATTGGATTTCACACCCTTGACCAGTGGATTCATCCGCTTTATCCAATTGATAGAAGAGCTGGCAGCGGGGTGCCCAGCCCTAAATTAATACACACAAAATCTCTTCACTATTTTTACCCCTGATTTATCAGTCAAAGCATAATTGTGTAAACAAGAGAAAGAGGGATGACCTTCTACACCAGTTGCGTCCTTCAAATGGGAGCCGCTCTTGTGAAATCTAGTTGGCTTGTGACGTACTGTATTTTCTGTTTACCATTCATTGACATAAGCATACACCTCTCTTAAAAATGTTTTCAATACCTCAGTTTAATAAAATAAAAGCTTTAGCACATGAGTGATCCATGCTTCCCTCTGCGAAGGGCCTTTCTTTTACTTTTATGTTGAGTCTTCACGTTCTCACTTTATGCACCTTCTTGAGAGCAATGGCTGTTATTCTTAGTGTAATGTGTTTGTCCCAGAATACGACTAATTGTGGTATAACTTTGATACTTGTATCTTTGATATCTTTATCTCTAGTCTTCCCTTGAACTTAAGAGGTGCCCTGGCATTTATGTTTTGCCCCACACATAAGGGCAAGCGAGATACCACTTTGTCAGATCCTTTTATGAATATTACAATCTTGCAAATAGTTATGCTTCATGTTGTTTATTATTAATATGTTGTTATCTCTTCATGGTTTGCATGGCTATCTAGTGAAAATATCTTGCATGTATCTTATCATGAGCGTAATTAATTATTTGATCATATAGTGAGTATATTTACATCATATGAAACAAATGTGTTCGTAAAAGTCTTTTATCGCACTCAGTTGTCACTGAATTGCTTGAGGACAAGCAATAAGCTAAGCTTGGGGGGGTTGATACGTCGAAAACGTAACTCCTTTTCCGAACACTTTTCTTATTGTTTTCCTCTAAACTTGTGTGTTTTGAATGCAACTATCACGGACTAACGCTGTTTTCAGCAGAATTACCTTGGTGTCTCGTTTTTGTGCAGAAAAATCAACTTTCGGGAAATTGCCCAGAAAAGACCCCATTGGTCTTAAAACACCGGAAGACCCCGGGCCAGAAGGGTGCCAGGAGAGGGGCCAGAGGGGGCCACACCACCCCCTAGCGCCCCCTAGGCTGCGCTACCTGGTGGTGTGGGCCACTCCCACACCCCCTCGGGCTCCCCTTCGACTATATATTGCCTTCAACCCTAAAACCCGAGGGGGTTGCATAGTTTCCACAAAGAAATCTGTAGCTCCACCGCCATCGCAAATCCTTTTTTGGGGTTCAGAAACTCCGTTCTGGCACCCTGCCGGGACGGGGAATTGGAGGAGATCATCGCCATCGTCATCACCAACACCTCTCCATCGACCATCCATGTTTCCCCCATCCATGTGTGAGTAATTCCCCCGATGTAGGATGAAGGTGATGGTAGGGATTGGATGAGATTGTTCATGTAATAATGTCGTGATTGTTAGGGAATAGTGCCTAGTATCCTCTATTAGTGCTATTGACATTGTTGCAACTTGTTATGCTTAATGCTTGTCACCTTGGGCCTGAGTGCCATGATCTCATATCTGAACATGTTATTGAATCACGATGATAATTATTGTTTCTTGATCATACCTGTAAGTTGTTTACACATATCGTTGTCCGGAACACGATGCCCCGAAGTGACAGAAATTGGGACAACAGGAGGGGATGGCTGTGATGTGAGGATCACATGTGTTCACGGAGTGTTAATGCTTTGCTCCGGTGTTCTATTAAAAGGAACACCTTAATTACCAGTAGTTCTCTTGAGGCCCCGCTGAAAACGGGCTGGTAGGACAAAACATGTTATGCAAGTTCTCATTGCGAGCACGTACGACTATTTACGGAATACATGCCTATGGTTATTTAGTGCTTGGATGCTTTATCTTATTTATCTTCAATGCCCATGTCTTGATTATTATATGAACTATCGTATCCATGCAACGCCCATTCATCTATCCCTATGCCTACAATATTTAATCTCGTTGTTTACATCAAACACTACTGCTGCTATTATTTTACTACTGTTGCTGCTATAAAGCTGTTACTACTGATAAACCACTGTGAACAAGTCAACTTTTAGGTCCAAGTGAATTGACAACTCACTTGTTAAGGCTCACAAATATTCTTTGGCTCCCCTTGTGTCGAATCAATAAATTTGGGTTTTACTTCCCTCGAAGACTGTTGCGATCCCCTATACTTGTGGGTCATCAGGAAATGCCGTTGGATTGAGATCACGAAGGATTATGATCTAAGTATCCACTATCTCCCTGGGAAAGCAAATGTTGTAGTTGATGCTCTTAGTCGAGAACCAGCCTCTCTGAATGCTATGATCCAAATTAGGCAAACTGAGTTGTGGAAACAACTTGACTATCTTGGTATTGAAGTGGTCAGCTATGGTATGTTGGATGCCATGTATGTTAAGCCAGCTGTCGTTGAGCAGATCAAAGAAGCTCAGAAGGGCCAAAAGAGTATTAATGGGATTGAAGCCCGTATGGAGTAGGAAAAAGTTGCTGGCTTTACCCTTGATTCCGAAGGAGTCTTGTGGTATGAAGGTCGTATTTATGTTCCTGCTGAATCGGAGTTAAAGCGGACCATTATGACTAAGGCCCATGAAACCCTATACTCTATTCACCCCGGAGGAACCAAAATGTACCAAGACCTGAAGGAGAAGTTCTGGTGGCATGGAATGAAACGAGACATTGCCTCGTTTATAGCCAAGTGTCATATATGTCAGCAGGTAAAAGTTGGACACCAGCGTCCTGCTAGATTGCTACAGCCGTTGAAAGTACATGTTTGGAAATGGGATGAAGTCGGGATGGAATTTATCAATGGACTTCCTAGGTCCAACCGAGGAAATGATTCCATCTGGGTAGTCGTGGACAGGCTCACAAAAGTTGCACACTTTATTCCTGTTAAGACTACATATCATGGAGACGAGCTTGCTGATCTCTACATTTCTCAGATTGTTAACCTGCATGGAGTCCCTAGCAGGATTGTGTCAGATCGAGGATCACAGTTCACTTCTCGATTCTGGAAGAAGTTACACGAAGCCTTGGGAACCAAGTTAGCTTTTAGTACCGCCTATCACCCGCGGACTGATGGACAAACAGAGCGTGTGAACCAGATATCGGAAGACATGCTCCGTGCCTGTGTTTTGTCTTATGGAGTCAAGTGGGAAGACTACCGGCTGTTTGCGGAGTTCTCCTACAACAACAACTATCAGTCTAGCTTACAGATGGAACCTTTTGAAGCCCTGTATGGACGCAAGTGCCGTACCCCGCTGAACTAGACTCAAACTGGAGACAGTCAAGTCTTTGGAGTAGACACTCCGCGTGCTGCAGAAGATCAAGTCCAGCTCATTCATGATCGCCTCAAGGCAGCTCAATCTCGCCAAAAGATTTATGCTAACACAAAGCGTCACGACGTCTCTTTCAGTATTGGAGATTTCGTATATCTTTCGTTGACATTAGCATACATCTACCAAAATATAAACATTCCTCCACAAATGTCAAACTTTTATTGTGTCACGCCGCTCAAAGGGATGTAGCGTTTTCATGTCAAGGGAAAGCTTGCACCCCGGTATATTGGCCCTTTTAAGATACTAGCCCGTCGTGGAGAAGTGTCTTATCAGCTGGAATTGCCAGACGAGTTGTCTGCGTTTCAGAATGTCTTTCATGTGTCTTTGCTCCGGAAGTGTCTTCTTGTACCTGAGAAGGATCTAACCTACCAAGACGTTGACTTCAGGACCATTGACCTGAATGATGATCTGACCTACCGTGACAGACCCTTGCGTGTTCTTGAGGAGAATGTTCCTACGACCAGGAGGAATGCTTTCAAATTCCTTAAGATTCAGTGGACAAATCACTCTGAGGAAGAAGCTACTTGGGAGCTTGAGGATTATATTAGGAAGGAGTTCCCTGGTTTCCTTAAGGACTAGACCTGCAATTCTCGGGGCGAGATTATTTTAAGGGGGGAAGATCTGTCACACCTTAGATTTTGGAACACTTGTAATATAGTTAAGGAAGAAAAATTTGAGAGCAAAAAAACCTTTTGTAATATCTTTGTGTGGACAACATATGTATGTGACCATAAGTATCTATGCAATGCAAGCAACTTTTTCTTTCAAAACAAATATCAACTTTTCCTGATGATTACTATTGTTTTTGTGATGTTTTCCATGTGATGATTTGATGAATTTTTGTCCAAAGTATTGGATCAAGGTAGTTTTCAACTTAGCATTATTATTTAGCTTTGTTTGAATCAATAAAACAAAATGGCATTGGAAAATATGAGTGTTTTCTTTTGGAGTTTGTATTAAAATTTATCTCTGAAAAACTAGCCAAGTAACATTCTCTAGCACTTGTTTTCTATATATTAGAGTAATCAATTTTATGTTTTGTTGACATATAATTGCTCTATGATATGCGTAAAACAAATCTATAAGTTTGGTTTGATTTGTGGAGTTTGAAAACAATCTTTTGCATGCTTGTTTTTGTCGAAGAAAAATAAGACAGAAAAACATGGATTTGAAAAAACAGAGAAAAACGGGAAACTTGGACTTTTTCCACCTTGTTTTCAAAACCCTCCACTATTCCAAAAATGCTTTTAAAGGATGTTTCCGAAAGTTCAAATCATGTTTAACAATGTCCATCTTAGAATTCAAAATTTGGAATCCATTTGCTACCTTAAAACAGAATGAACTTTTTGATGAAAATGTCTGTTTCCGCAGTTAGCAATTTTTGCTAAGTCTTTTTAACTGAACTTTTCTGAACTTCATTTTTACAGAAGTTTGGTTTTTTGTTTTCAGTAGGTTTTTGTGCAAATGATGAAGTGAGACCTTGCCCTCTGTGTTGACCTATGTTTGTACTTCATTTTGGTGCATTGGATCCGTTGGGTGATCAAGTGGAGAGGGAGAGAAACGAAGGGAAAGAGGAGGGGACAGAGAAGAGAGAAATCGGGGGTGGGGGGGGCAACTGCGAACACACAGTGCATGTGCACTGTGGCCACGCCGTGCCACTGCCTTGCCTCTCCTCGATGATGTGGTGCAGTGCCACGCCTCCTAGATGACGTAGCCGCCGTTGCACGTCGTGGACAAGCCAGGGAGCACGCGCCCGTGCCATATGCGACATGGCCGAGAGCGCGGCCACAACCACGACCATCGTGCCATGGATATAAAGAACCCCACACCCCCACTGCCTCGCCACCTCACTCCACACCTTCACCGCACCCAGCTCGAACGGCTAGATCGATCCCGGACGCTCCCAGTAAGCGCAACGGGAGACGAACTCGCCGGCGGATACCGCAAACATCTCGAGAAGGTGGAGCTCACCTCAAGCAAAACTAACGTTCCTTTTCACCTCCGCCGTACTCCCCGTACACGCTAGACCCACCCTGACCTCTCCTTGTGTCCATTCGGTTGCATGAAAGGCGTCGCCGTTGTCGGAGCCGCCGCGGCCGTGCTTCACCGCACCATCGATTGGAGCCGCCTCTTCCATATCCGTTTGCACCCCTCCACTGCCCCGAGTCCCTGCGACGTCCACGACCCCACGCCACGACCCTGCACTGCCCCTAGGTGAGTGTAAGATATATACCGATTAGGGGTGTATCCGGCATTGGCCTAAAGAGCCGGATTACCAGGGTGGCCTATTGGTGTTGGATCACAGTCCATTGGGCGGCCCAGTAAGCTGATGTGCAGGAAGCCAGATTCTAGAAGAACCCGGACCACGGCCCAAAGTGGTGCGGCTTGAGGATGAAGACGGATTCCTTACTTTCCAAGTTAGATACTTTCCGTAGTCTTCTAGGTTTCCTTTCTGTAAGTCCTAACCCGGCTATCTATATAAAGCCGGACGGGAGAGACAAAACACACATAACAATTAACTATAAGCCAACTCGCCGAGAAGTCGATCCTCGCCGAGTTAGCGAATCCATACTCACATTGTACTTTGTATACTTCAGGCTTCAACCCTGATTTAGTGAGATTGCAGGAGTAGGAACACCGCCTAGTTGCGACATACCGAACCTGGGTAAAACCTGGTGTTCCCGATTGTCGTACTACCACGTCCCTCACGTCTCTACCCGTAGGCTCATGGCACCCCCGTCTATGATCCTTACCATGATGTCTCGATATTTGGCGTCCACCGTGGGGCTGGCAGCGTTAGGAGTTACGTTTCGATCGGGAATACTTGGCGCAATTGGTAGTACAATAACTGTCGGAAGCTTGGGTTTCGACGACGACATCGGGCGCTTCCTCGACAACGGATCGTACATGACAGCATGGAAGAACCTGGTAAGTGCCTGCGTTTTACCGATCGGATATGCGAATATTTTTATCGGATTAACTGCAGAGGCTATGGGATTCTGTGGTGGAAGAAAATTTATCCCACCCGCCCTATACCCTATTGAGGAAAACTATGATACCGGATTCTGCTCAAATCGCCAACACAGTGCTGAAATTGCCGCCTCTCCGGAGATCTCACTTTATTGGCATGGTGCAATCTGAAGTCGCGGATAACACGCAAGAAACTAATCCCGTGGAAGAAGTAGAAAACAATAATCCCACAGAACAAGTGGAAGATCCGACACACGTTAGTGAAACGACGAACTCAGAAGACGACTCCGTTTTAGCTGCTATAGAAGCAAGATTGGAGTCAGAACCCGGATCTGAAGACATAGATTACGAAGATGAAGATGAAGATGCTTTCTCCTCCTACTTCCAGGTTTTGATTAGCAATATCTACAAACTTTTTCTTCTATAGTTTGTATTGGAGTTTCTTGGTAGTCTTATTTTCCTTTTTGGAAGAAGGAGGCTTTTTTCAGGTTCTTCCTTTTTCAATTCTTTGACATATAGGTAAATTGGACTAGTTTCTCCAGCCTCTCTTTCCTCATCTGGCGGAGGTGTTTTGGGGTCTTCATCTTCTTCGGCATCCGAGTTTTTAGTCGGTTTTGCCATGAGTACTTCATGGAAGCTCCCCTGCATAGATTTAACCTTTCTCTCGAAAGCATGCATTGCTTGTACATCACTTACTCCAGATCAACTGTTCTTCATTGATGTCCATCTTGATATAAAGTCGACATACGACTCGTCCTCATATTGGATGCAACGGTTCAGCTGGTTTATACTCTTAGTTCCGGGGCACGTACAAACGCCCTAAGAGTATCAACCAACTGAACGGTTGCGTACAATATGAGGATGAGTCGTATGTCGACTTTATCTCCATATGGAATGCAATGAAGAATAGCTGCTCTGGAGTAAGTGATGTACAAGCAATGCATGCTTTCATCAATGGCCTGAAACCCGCCCTCGTACCATTCATGGTTGGTTCAAAAGAGCACAAAGATCTCGGATCTATGTTTACCATTGCCAATGAGCACACAACGGCTGAAGATGATATCAGAGCAAGAGGTGGAAATATTGATGCTTTGGCTCAATCCAAAAAGACACCTCGCTCTGAAAAGAAGGCTACTCAAGAGGCACAGACAAAACCCAAAGAAGTAAACGCAACCTTTGGAAAGGATAATGGCAACAAATGGAAAGGAAGAGGCACAAAACCAATCTCCTACTCTAAGGAAGAGTGGGAAAAGATAAAGTCGGAAAACTGTGTCCACCATTCGCAATTTGGGAAGCCTACCCATACAAATGTGCAGTGCCGCCTCAACAAGCATATGAAGGGTATTGCAGGATCCAGGAATAAAGGAAAGAATTACAAGAGGAAATTCAACAAGCAAAAGCCAGAAGCTGAGAAAGAAGAAAGTGAATCGGACACTAATGATAAAATCCAGGAACAGCAGCGAAAAGGCGAGCCAAAATTCCTGAGAGTTGAAGGAGAATGTAACCTAACTTTCCTGGCAGCCCCCTCAGCAAAACAGGCGAAAAGAACACTTCGAGAAATCAATGCGGTTGTTCCTCCAACACCAAAGTACTTGAAGTATTCAAATATGCCAATTACCTGGGATCGGTCAGATCATCCTGGAAACATCCCAGAACCCGGCACTCATGCTTTGGTCGTAAGTCCTATTGTTCAAAACACTAGGCTCAAAAGAGTGTTGATGGATGGAGGATCTAGTATTAACATCATGTACCTGAGTACATTGAAGCAGCTGCACATTTCCGAAACCCATCTCAGGCACATTAACATACGTTTTCATGGTATTGTTCCTGGCAGGCAAGCACAATCCCTAGGAGAAATTTCCTTAGATGTAACCTTTGGAAAAAGAGAACACTTCCGCCAGGAAAGGATCTCATTCGAGGTGGTGCCGTTCGAAAGTGTTTATCACGCAATACTCGGACGTCCGGCTTTCGCCAAATTCATGGCAAGATCATTTTATATCTATAACAAGCTGAAGATGCCAGGGCCAAAAGGAGTGGTAATCACCATAACTGGAGATTACAAATTGGCAAACGAGCTCGAGAAGGGAAATGCCCTATGCGCCAGACAGGTGATTCGGAAGGAGGAATTGAAGGACCTAGCTAAGGAAGTTTCGCCGATGGAAATGCCATCGGGAAAAGAAAGTCGGAAGCCGGCAAATAGCTTCAAGGCCTCGAAAAATACAAGACAGGTTATCCTAGATCCTAAAGATCCAACAAAGTTTGTCGTAGTGGGAACTAGGATGACTGACAAATAGGAAGACACGCTCATCAAGTTCCTTCGTGAGAACTGGGACATTTTTGCCTGGTGTCCTACTGATATGCCAGGTGTACCGAGGGAACTTGATGAGCACCAACTCAAAGTAATTCCAGGTTCAAAACTCGTCAAACAAGGTCTCCGTCGTTTCGATGGAAGAAGACGGAAGTCTATAGGCAAGGAAATTATCCGGCTTTTAGCAGCTGATTTTATCAGGGAAGTTATACATACTGATTGGTCTGCGAACCCAGTATTAGTCCCGAAGAAATACAATATTGTTCTTAGGATGTGTATAGATTACACCGTCTTGAACAAATTGTGTCCAAAAGATAGGTTCGCGTTACCGCGAATCGATCAAATAATAGATGCCACTGCTGGCTCTGAGCTTTTATGTTTTTTGGATGCTTATTCCGGGTACCATCAAATATGTATGAAGGAGGAGGATAAAATAAAAACTTCCTTCATAACCCCGTATGGAACATACTATTACATAACCATGCCTTTTGGCTTGAAGAATGGTGGCGCAACCTACTAGCGTTGCATGCAAAGATGCTTGCATAGTCAAATAGGCAAAAACATCCATGTTTACGTGGATGACATTGTCGTAGTTTCCAAGGAAAAGGATACACTCCTTGAAGATCTACGAGAAACTTTCGAAAATTTGCGCTCTTATAAAATGAAGTTGAACCCATTAAAGTGTGTATTTCGGGTTCCCTCAGGAAAGCTTCTGGGCTTTATCGTTTCTCACAGAGGAATAGAAGTAAACCCGGAAAAGATCAAGGAAATCTTGAATATCACAAGGCCTACATGCTTAAAATATGTTCAAAGATTGACGGGTTCTGCAGCCGCATTTAACAGGTTTATAAGCCGGCTAGGTGACAAAGCTCTGCCATTATACAAATTGTTGAAGAAATCCGACAAATTTGAAT
The DNA here is from genome assembly GCA_028641055.1 of Alopecurus myosuroides. Lineage (NCBI taxonomy): Eukaryota > Viridiplantae > Streptophyta > Magnoliopsida > Poales > Poaceae > Alopecurus > Alopecurus myosuroides. The sequence goes on from CM054061.1 coordinate 316,356,845, forward strand.
GGACAGAAGAAGCAGACAAAGCATTAACCCAGCTAAAAGAAACCTTGATGAAATCTCCGATTTTGGCATCCCCAAAAGACGAAGAACTCATGTTACTGTATCTTACAGCAACAAACAAGGTTATTAGCATGGTAATAATTGTGGAAAGACGGATGATACGTCTCCAACGTATCTATAATTTCTGATGCTCCATGATCATATTTTGCCAATTGCTACTTGTTTTCTACCTTATTTATAGCATTTTTTTTACGTTTTCCGGGACTAACCTATTAACAAGATGCCAAGTGTTAGTTCCCTGTTTTATGCTGTTTCTGGTTTCAGAAAAGTTGTTCTGCAAACATTCTCGGAATTGGACCCCACAAAGCCCGAAGTTCCTATTTTCCCCGGAAGCATCCAGAACACCGAAGAGGAGTCGAAGACGGGCAACAGGGGGCCACACCATAGGGTGGCGCGGGTCCCCCTGGCAGCGCCACCTATGGGTGTGGGCCCCCTGGAGCTCCACCGCCTTTGCCCTTTCGCCTATTTTAATCCCCCCGGATGGGAAACCCTAAGCACTTGATCAAAAATCCCCGAAAATTTCCGCAGCCTCCGTCACCGTCAACCCTAGATCAGGGAGGTTCTGAAGCTGTTTTCGGCACCCTGTCGGAGAGGAGATCATCACCGGAGGCTTCTACATCACCATGCCTGCCTCCGGAGTGATGCGTGAGGAGTTCATCCTTGGACTACGGGTTCGTAGCTATAGCTAGATGGTTGTCTTCTCCTCATATGCCTCCATGTTTAGATATCGTGAGCTGCCTATCATGATCGAGATTGATCTTATGTAATTCTATATGATGTGTTTGTTGGGATCCAATGAATATTGACCTAATGCCAAGTTGATTTTAGTCTTTATTTTCTTATGTAAATCTATTCAGAATAGCCGCGTCCTCAGATACAGACAGTTGAATGGTCATGTAGCTAGTATTGTGTCAATGTTTAAAAAAGGATGTGTTAAAAAGGACTTGTACCTGCGAGGTACCGGAAGAGGAACTGTGTACCTGGGAGGTACTTATGAAGGAAAGATTGAAAGTGTTTTTACAAGAAGTTTTGCAAAGAAAAACCTTCTTTCAACAAAGTTTTACAAAACCTTTTGGATATGCGATATCTACAAGAGAAACCATATTATTTTCTTTTGAAGTATCTTTTTCAGCAAAGATATAGAGATGTCAAAATCAACCATGATGTATCTTTTATCCATCATGGATAGTGAACCCTATGTATAGCCTAAATATACTCATATTGGTTTCGTCACTGGCTATTTACTTGGCCAGAATACGAGGAGCAGCCACAGGAGGAGTATTACAAGCAGGAGTACTACGTCGATGACCACGCGAACTAGGCTCGTCTCCGGGTCAGCAGCCTGTAGGTTAAGGCATGACTCAGGTGCTACCATGTTGTGTTTTGCTATCTTTTGTTGTGTGTGTGTGTTATCTGCCTGCCCTGCGTGGCAGTTGTTAAGACTTGGCCAGGGACCATTTATGTAAGACTTTATTATTCGTGTAATGGATGATGTTATCTGTGTACCAACTTCGTATGTTGTTCACGACTGATCTTTCTGGGATCGTGAATGTATGCATACGAGGGGCCTTGTACTTGCTAGTCAGGGGCCTCTACACCCACCTTGCTAGATCTCCCAATCCCTCCACCCAAAAGTGTTGATCTTTGGAGGATTGGAGGAGAAGGCCCCCATCTACGTCTTCACCAACCGGATTTCTTTTTCCCCCTCATTTGCTTAAGGGGAAATAGTTTAGGGTTTCCTCTTGTGGAGAACCTAGACATCTTGTCTCTCTTGGTAATTCTTGTGATTGTTGGGAGCCCCCAATTTGGTTGTGGGTGTGGGCCCCAAACTTGTTTGTAAATGAATCGATTCCCGCCTCAAAGGGGATCAATAGTGGAAGGTGGACTAGGCCTTTGTGGCGAGGTTCATCAGGGAATAGGGTGAGGCCTTTGTGGCGTTGAGTATGCCTTTATCGAAGCTCACACCCCCAACGAGACGTACTCCCTTAACAAAGAGGAACTCGGGAATACATCGTGTCTCCGCGTGTTTCCTATCGGTTATCTCGTTCCCTTATCCTTTACTTGTGTTTGTATTGCATTTATTGTTGTACTTGTCATATAGGTAAATTCACCTTAGTTGCATTATCTAGAGAATTTACCTTTGTGTCAAGCCTAATCTTGAAGAAAAAATAAAATTGATCGTAGCACCTATTCACCCCCCCTCTAGGTGCCCTTACTATCCGTTCAATCTTCTCTAGCGATTTTTAAAAAAAACTAGCATGTTAAAATTGTTTGCTCAGACTTTCAAGACACACATACTATGTTAAACAAAAATACATTTATCTGAAGTCTAACAGAATCTATACATGCATGCTGACCTGCTGCTTGAATATGATGCAGTGCATGCCGAATCTTCGTCTGAATCCCCGCCGAACCTCAAGGTCTAGTGGATTAGGATCGCATGCATGCTCTTTGTTCAACACTGCGTCAGTGCCACGCACACATAAGCTTTTTTTTACTTGATAGTATCATCCCGATGCCCCCACGTACTACTACTTCTTGTTGTCCAAATGAAAGAGCGGAATCACGGGCGATAATACCCCTTTTCCCCTCTCTAGCTGCTACAGTACTTTGAGAGTCGTCTCCGGAGTTCCGGGCCAATCCGATGGCCTTCTCTCTGGCGTTACTGGCCGGAAAAGGAATAGGAGCAGCGCCGGTGTTAGGGTTGTAATTAGTACCTTTTCTAGTTCTAGAAGTAGAGGTATGAGTCTATCCTATATGGTGTTTGGCATGATGTCGTGGAGGTCTTGGTGGCTGGCACTCCTGGGCTGTGCTGGCTCACCGGCGGTGCTGTCTTTCCTGTCTGTGGCGCTCTGGAGGCCGGAGCCGATGGCGGCGGGTGAAGAATCCACTGCTCCTCCTCTAAATTAGCTCGATGCGAGGGCTTTAGATCTAGGAGTCCTTGTTGGTTTCTTGCCTTTGACCGGAGTGGATCCGTCGCTGTTTTGGGCTGGCCATCGAGGTGGTGGTGCTTGGATCTGGCGATGGGATGCTCTTTCTGTTGGAGTGAGGGAGCTAGGTTCTGGTGTTGCTCCTGTATTGTGCCAGATGAGGTCTTCCTCGGTTGATTCTTCGAATCCCACTGGCAGTACATGTTTTTTGTTTGTGGGCTTGGAGGAAGATGAGGCATGTGTGGAGATGTCCAAGTCAGGGATCCGTACGGTGGAGGAGCTTCCCTGTTAGTTGCGCCGATGTGCTCTACAGGAGGTAATTCTTACAGCACGAAGAACATCTCCATAGGTTCTTGGTGAATGGAAATGCTTCTTCAAAAAATTTGTTGGTGGCGTCCAAATTCATCATGCGAGGTGCAACTTCATATGCCTACATTTCATGCATCGATTCTTTTGGTCAACTATTGAGCATGACAATTATTCTTCCTTGCTGTTCGGGACATGCTGGAGACGGGTGAGAACGGCTCTGCTGCGGTTTCTCAAATTCAACGGCAAGGAACCTCCTGGTCTGAGCTCGGTGATGCATCCTCGAGATTTACAGCTCAATTCCCTACCTCATAAGCCCCTGCCAATGTGATTGCTGGTTGACCCGTTGGCTCTCCGGTTGGTCAGGGAGTAAGAGACCCTTGAAGATTACAATTGCAGGTTTGTTGTGTCCGAGTTCTCGACGGACCTTTTGGTAGGCTCCTGTTGTGCTTTTTGGCATAGTTGTCATGTTTCTCCCATACTTCATCTGAAATGTATCTATCTAGACAAACTAGTTTGTAATCACAATGTTGTAATATGTTCTTATCTAATGAAGTGATTGCAGCCCCTTTGAGGGCACCCTCTGTTAAAAAAAACGAGGCGATAATACTCGCCGACCATGACACATTGTCGTCAAACCGTCTGCACTGAGACTGCTCACAATGGGAGTAACATAGGTGGTATCATAAGCGCCACATGGGTAAAAAATGATGATGTGACACTCATTTAATAAGGAGAAAGGTGCTAGTGGTATCATAGATAGATACCGTAACATAACGTATTCCAAGACAAGATGAGTCTATAGGCTAATAAATATACTAATACTATATGATACCACAAATATGTTACTATGCATTATGAAAGTAGTAACATAGACTAGTATCATACATGATACTCTCTCCGTTCCATAATATAAGATGTTTTAGGTGTTCCACATGTTGTCTAGTCCCTCCGTCCAGGATTACTGGGCTTGTACTGTATATCATCGCGACCAAGGCGTGAGGGCAGCGGTTCATTCGATCGAAGCCAAATATTCGGAGGATCCAATCAGAGCGAGAGTTTCGGAATTTATCAACTAAAACGTAATTAAAACTTCCAGGAAAACCGTCGCATGCTGGCATGCATATGGAAAGAAAAAAACCCTGAAAGAATAGCGTGCGAGGAAGAGAAAATTGTGGCGCTATTTTTGCTCCCATGCATTGGCCAGTTAGAGTTTTTTCCGTTCGCTTCATCCTTCCCCGCCGAGTTTTCCTTTCCTGCCGCGCTCGCCCTGCCGAAAAAATGGCTCAACCAGGCGGCAAGTTTTCTTTGATTTGCAACTGATCACGCGCGGCAATTCAGGTGTTATATACGGCATCGCCTCGTCTCCTCTTTTCTGCATCTTGTCTCCCTCTCTCCCGTTCGCAATGGATGAACCACCAGATGGCTCGTCGAGGCGTGGACTGCGAACGTTGGGCTTGCGAGGTCTCCGATCGGCGGCTCCGTTCTTGAGGGGAACCATACTGGACAGAACCTTCCGTCGCAGTGCTGCTCCGCTGTCGAAACCTGTGCGTTGCGTGGGGCTAATGCGACCGCACGGTTCCTCTCTCGGCGGCGGCGGCAATTCGTTCGGAGGTCCATCCGCGGGCGCAGGTCCAACCACGGGCGCATAAGGGAGCGGAGCCGTACTGGGCGCGAATGCGGGCGTGGTAGCGGCACTGCCACGTTCTCTGTCCCCTCTGCGGGCGCAAGCGTGAGCGGCGGCGGATCAACTCGCCGTCAACATGCAAGGCCAAAGAAGATAGTCCCTGTTGCGAAGGACCCTGCACTGAAGATGGGAGGAGGTTTCTGTGTTGACATCAATTCAAGTTTCTTCAAAAAGAACGGTGTGTACCCTTTCTACTCCCTCTTCTCGATGATCCGTTCATATAGAATATTAATCATAACCAGTAGCTAACGGAGAGGGTACTGCTATGAGTACATGAGCCACTAGCTAATTTTGATATGTAGGTTTGTTTATAGTAGATATGTACTGTCTGTTTGTAGTAGGTAGTGGCTGTTTGTAGATTTGTAGTGTTTATAGATGCATGGTTATACTTGCACAGTTTTGAGATGCATGCATGTTCATAGTAGGTTCGGTTTGTAGATTTTTAGTGTCCCTTACTAGTTTGTGTTTAAAGATGCATGGTTATACTTGTACAGTTTTGAGATGCATGCATGTTCATAGTAGGTTTTGTTTCTAGAATTGTAGTGTCTGTTTGTAGATTTGTAGGTTCCATTACTAGTTTGTGTTTATAGATGACAAAATTGAGGATGTGTAAATTTGTAGGTTCTGTTCGTAGATGGTTTTATGAGTCTATTTGTTTCTGTTTGTTTAGTCCAACGTTACCGTAGTTCAATCTATTTTGCTTCTGTTTGTAGATGGATCCCATAGTGGTACCGCCGAGCATGTAGGATATCGTGGAGTTGGGTACAACCCCGATTTTGAGAACCCAGATGAGTACCCAACAAGCCAAACGCAAGTTCAAGCAACTCCGAAGATCATAGATTTGAGTAAGTTCACATACAAAAGCCACGACAGAGGTTTTGCCCATTTTTGAGCCGCGGCGGAGATTTTGCACTTGAGTTTTCTGCCCCGACAAAAATTTTAGCATTTTCTCTACCGCGGCAGAGAAGTTGGAGAACATTTTTTTACATCTTGAGAATTACTATACCTCTATTATTTTTTAGTTTCTATGTACACTCGATCTGCCTAATTTGTACCATATGTTGTTATGTTCTATGCGTGTAGATAATCTAGCAAATAAACGTTCGAGGAAGTTCTATACCACCGAGGAGAAACGTCAAATTTATCTGTGGATAATGCAACGTAATGGAACATCGATGAAAATGAAACGTGGAGTTACGGCTCAGGTTGCAGCTTTGGCGAACTGTCCAACAAGGGTAGTAACGAGAATTTGGAGACGGGGAATAAAAGGAGGTGGCATCAATAGTGTGAAATGTAGGAAGATCGGCAAGGTGGGTAGAAAGAAGATCCCTCTGGACATAGAAGCAATGGAAGTTGTCCTTACTACCGAACGCACCACCATACGTCAACTCGCCGAAGCTATAAACATGTCAAAATCTACAGTTTTCCAAGGGTATAGTTTTTTTTACTTCAAACTTTACTGTTTTCCATAGTACCAAAATGTAGTTGTCACTAACCAAACAATTTTTTGGCTCGGTTTGTGCAGGTTAAAAGAGAAGGAAATCAGAAGGGTGACGAGCGAACTGAAGCCCCTATTGACACAAGAGAACGGGAAACAACGTTTGGTATATGCTATCTATCAAGTTGAGCCTTCTACGTTTGATGATGTTCCCACAATGAAGGCTGGCTTCAATGTTTGCCACTATGATGAGAAGTGGTTCTATAGGATTAGGAGGACTGAAAATATTTATTTGAGCAATAGGTAGGAAACCCCAAAAAGAGAGACAAAGAACAAGGGCCATATACAGAAAATAATGTTTGTTTCCGCAATGGCCAGACCAAGATATGATGCCGCAGGTAATTGCACATTTGATGGGAAGATAGGAGTTTGGGCTTATGTTGAATGGGTTCAAGCACAAAAGAAAAGTCCTAATAGGTATGTCCATTTTAGAACATGCAATATGAGAATCTTATTTATGTTCATATTTGTCTTACACATAAGAGAGGTGCTAATAGGATTTTTATGTAATAGGGAAAAGGGCGATTGGGTGCTCAAGCCATGCGACCAAGTTGACAAGGCCAAAAGTAGGGAGTATCTTGTTAAATTCGTTCTTCCGGCGATCAAGGCCAAGTGGCCAGCTATTGACAAGCACAAAACTATTTACATTCAGCAAGATAACGCTAAAACTCATATTCGGCCCGATGATCCAATATTTCTTAGTGAGGCAGCGAGGGATGGGTGGGACATTCGGATGGTGTATCAATCTCCTAACTCACCGGACTGCAACATTTTGGATCTTGGTTGGTTTGCTTCTATTCAATCTTTGTTTCAAAAGAAAATGCCAAAAACTCTTCAAGAAATCCTTTTAAAGGTTAATCAATCTTTAGCCGAATATCCACATCAGAAACTAAATAGGTGCGTGGCATTATATATTTTCCTGGACTATACTCTTTTTATATACGGTGTACTTGACTTGTTCCTATTTTGTTGTAGAATCTTCTTGAGCCACCAAGCATGTATGAGGGAGATTATAAAGAAGAAGGGATCAATTCATTACGACGTCCCTCACTTGAAGAAACAAGCTCTAGAGAGGCAAGGGAAGTTGCCCATCCGGTTGACGTTAGAGAAGGAGCTCCTAGAAGATGCATTCGCGTGGCTTAACACGAACTATCCTATAGTGGTTAATTTGTCTTAGAAACCTATGTTTGATGGACTATTACCAGTGGACGGAAATGTGGCTTGTACTATGGACATTGGCCGAAATGTGTCTTAGAAACCAATGTTTTACTTCCTGTTTGAAGTAGGAGTAACAAAAAAAATTGCATCCAACAGATTTATTCATGCAATCATCATAGTTGTTCCATTACATTCCATGAAATGATCATAGTTCTTCCATTACATTCTGCCAACACATAGAACTCCTAGGTTTGAGTTTCGGGGACTACTTCGTCTTTGTTTTCATCAAAGACATACGAGGAGGGGTTGCGATGGCAGGACACACATGCACCCTTCTTGGTAACCACAATTGCCACAAACTAAGCAGCGCCATATATCTTTAGGAACCGGAAGCCTACAACCTGGACAAAGAAACTGCCCCATCTCACCTCGGACACCACAATTACCACAAACAGCCGGAGTGACACATCCACGGCAAGATGAGGTGTACCTGAGCATAGGATCGATGCGGTACGTTCCGCAATTCCTAACGAACTCAGAATGCGCGAGCAGTTCGTCAATGTCTCTTTTCCGCTTCGGCACTCGGACGGCTTCGACGGCTTGGCCTTGCACCAGCGGCTCTTTTTTGTCTTGCACGACCAGCGCGCCGACCACGCCACGTCCCTGCACCAGCGGGCCGTCCGCGCCATGTCCCTGAACCACCGCGCCCTTGGCACGTTCTTGCTGCAACTCCACGACTAGGCCCGAGACTCCATCAACCGTTGTTGCCTCGTCCGCTTCCATGGATGAACCAACAGAGAAAATGAAGATGCCTCGCAGCAGCACATGATGTCAATTTAAATAGCACCCGGAGAGGAAGCTCAACCATGTGAACTCAATGAGAAACGGAAGAGAGAAGGCCATGCAAACGGAAGAGAGAAGGCCATGCAAAAAATGCACACCGCATGCAGCTATAACGTTCACACTCCACGGAATGGAAACAGATGAGAGGGGAAAGTGGGGCTGCTGAGTGGGATTAAGCAATAACTAGTCCACAGTAATTAATTCTTTGGGGCCGGGGCTAATTGTTGGACAAATATTTTTCCACTAGAAGCCCAATATTCCCGGACGGAGGGAGTAGATTAGAACTAAAATGAGTGAACATGAACTCTAAAACATGTCACATCTTTACTACTAAATGGGAGTTCGTACGTTGGTAGGTACGACTCCCATCGTCCGCTCGCTGTATCGCCTCCATTCGCGCACATGGGCCAAGCCCAACAATACACCCCAACAATACACCGGACACCGAGTCAATCCCTCGCGACCTGGAGGTGCCTCTCTCTTCCTTCTCGATGCCATCCGCATCCCTTTCTCTGTCCATCAAACCACACCTCCTGCGCCGCCGGGAACCCTAGCCGAACGACCCACCGCCTGCTCCTTCTCTCCATCGTCCTTTCCTCCTCCCCGCTCTGCTCCCTGTCTTCCCGCCCCCATGAAACCTGCTTCATCTACTCCTCCAACGCGGCCACGACGCCTTGGCGGACGACGACCCACTCCTGGACGACTTTCACACCTTCCATCCTATGCTCGTTTACGCGGGGATCTGCAGGAGGGAGAGCTGGAGGCTCTGGAGAAGGGCGCGGAGCCGGGCAGATCTCATCGAGGAGTGTGCTACAGAACGTGGGTTTGTGTATTCATGAATCTTTACGGTGTGGGTGCCATACTGGGATGGTGTAATGATCTGCTTTCTAGGTTGGTTGATTTCATCCCTTTGGGTCCGGCAGCCGGCGCGTACATCCATGCATCTTGTGTGGAGGACGAGCAGGGCCTACTTCAGCTTGTTGGAGGGATCAAATTCGATTTCATCCCTCCGTTGTTACCAGGCAGAGTGACAGAGGAGTCCATCGAACCCATATATTATTCGGGTTTGCCCCAATTTTGATCAAAATCTGTGTAATCTAGGTCGAATTATTTCAAAGGATGCATACTGCTGAATGGGTCTGGGCATAGGTGGCTGACCTCCCCCACTTCATTTTCCCTTTTTTTGGTGACTTCTTTCTGTTCCTTATCATGATATATTGGTATCTCTTCCTGTAGGTGAAGTTTTTTTCTGACATAAGCGTTACTTCAATTCTTATTTTCGGTAACAAGACCATACACGAGATGCCATTATGATGGTGCAAGAGGTTCCTTTCTCGCTGAACTTGCTTTGGATGGCGAGAAGAATGCAAACCAAGGGGGTGACAAAAACCTAAGAGAAGTCAAAACTCAAAAGACAAGAAGAAAATAAAGGATTCTGTTAGATTTTAAGGATCCCAAGGTAGTCAAATATTTGAGAATGATCATATGGTGTACTCTTCTTGTCTACAACTGATATTTTTTCTCAGTGTATTACTTTAGGATTTGAGCTGGAGTGATCAATACATGGTTCGCCAGGACACCGAGTCAATTCCTCACGACCTGCAGGTGCCTCTCTCTTCCTTCAGTGTATCACATCTTTACTATTAAATGGGAGTTCGTACGTTGGTAGGTACGACTCCCATCGTCCGCTCGCTGTATCGCCTCCATTCGCGCACATGGGCCAAGCCCAACAATACACCCCAACAATACACCGGACACCGAGTCAATCCCTCGCGACCTGGAGGTGCCTCTCTCTTCCTTCTCGATGCCATCCGCATCCCTTTCTCTGTCCATCAAACCACACCTCCTGCGCCGCCGGGAACCCTAGCAGAACGACCCACCGCATGCTCCTTCTCTCCGTCGTCCCTTCCTCCTCCCCGCTCTGCTCCCTGTCTCCCCGCCCCCATGAAACCTGCTTCATCTACTCCTCCAACGCGGCCACGACGCCTTGGCGGACGACGACCCACTCCTGGACGACTTTGACACCTTCCATCCTATCTCGTTTACGCGGGGATCTGCAGGAGGGAGACCTGGAGGCTCTGGAGAAGGGCGCGGAGCCGGGCAGATCTCATCGAGGAGTGTGCTACAGAACGTGGGTTTTTGTATTCATGAATCTTTACGGTGTGGGTGCCATACTGGGATGGTGTAATGATCTGCTTTCTAGGTTGGTTGATTTCATCCCTCCGGGTCCGGCAGCCGGCGCGTACATCCATGCATCTTGTGTGGAGGACGAGCAGGGCCTACTTCAGCTTGTTGGAGGGATCAAATTCGATTTCATCCCTCCGTTGTTACCAGGCAGAGTGACAGAGGAGTCCATCGAACCCATATATTATTCGGGTTTGCCCCAATTTTGATCAAAATCTGTGTAATCTAGGTCGAATTATTTCAAAGGATGCATACTGCTGAATGGGTCTGGGCATAGGTGGCTGACCTCCCCCACTTCATTTTCCCTTTTTTTGGTGACTTCTTTCTGTTCCTTATCATGATATATTGGTATCTCTTCCTGTAGGTGAAGTTTTTTCTGACATAAGCGTTACTTCAATTCTTATTTTCGGTAACAAGACCATACACGAGATGCCATTCTGATGGTGCAAGAGGTTCCTTTCTCGCTGAACTTGCTTTGGATGGCGAGAAGAATGCAAACCAAGGTGGTGACAAAAACCTAAGAGAAGTCAAAACTCAAAAGACAAGAAGAAAATAAAGGATTCTGTTAGATTTTAAGGATCCCAAGGTAGTCACATATTTGAGAATGATCATATGGTGTACTCTTCTTGTCTACAACTGATATTTTTTCTCAGTGTATTACTTTAGGATTTTAGCTGGAGTGATCAATACATGGTTCGCCAGGACACCGAGTCAATTCCTCGCGACCTGGAGGTGCCTCTCTCTTCCTTCAGTGTATCACATCTTTACTATTAAATGGGAGTTTGTACGTTGGTAGGTACGACTCCCATCGTTCGCTCGCTGTATCGCCTCCATTCGCGCACATGGGCCAAGCCCAACAATACACCCCAACAATACACCGGACACCGAGTCAATCCCTCGCGACCTAGAGGTGCCTTTCTCTTCCTTCTCGATGCCATCCGCATCCCTTTCTCTGTCCATCAAACCACACCTCCTGCGGCGCCTGGAACCCTAGCCGAACGACCCACCGCCTGCTCCTTCTCTCCGTCGTCCCTTCCTCCTCCCTGCTCTGCTCCCTGTCTCCCCGCCCCCATGAAACCTGCTTCATCTACTCCTCCAACGCGGCCACGACGCCTTGGCGGACGACGACCCACTCCTGGACGACTTTGACACCTTCCATCCTATGCTCGTTTACGCGGGGATCTGCAGGAGGGAGAGCTGGAGGCTCTGGAGAAGGGCGCGGAGCCGGGCAGATCTCATCGAGGAGTGTGCTACAGAACGTGGGTTTTTGTATTCATGAATCTTTACGGTGTGGGTGCCATACTGGGATGGTGTAATGATCTGCTTTCTAGGTTGGTTGATTTCATCCCTCCGGGTCCGGCAGCCGGCGCGTACATCCATGCATCTTGTGTGGAGGACGAGCAGGGCCTACTTCAGCTTGTTGGAGGGATCAAATTCGATTTCATCCCTCCGTTGTTACCAGGCAGAGTGACAGAGGAGTCCATCGAACCCATATATTATTCGGGTTTGCCCCAATTTTGATCAAAATCTGTGTAATCTAGGTCGAATTATTTCAAAGGATGCATACTGCTGAATGGGTCTGGGCATAGGTGGCTGACCTCCCCCACTTCATTTTCCCTTTTTTTGGTGACTTCTTTCTGTTCCTTATCATGATATATTGGTATCTCTTCCTGTAGGTGAAGTTTTTTCTGACATAAGCGTTACTTCAATTCTTATTTTCGGTAACAAGACCATACACGAGATGCCATTCTGATGGTGCAAGAGGTTCCTTTCTCGCTGAACTTGCTTTGGATGGCGAGAAGAATGCAAACCAAGGGGGTGACAAAAACCTAAGAGAAGTCAAAACTCAAAAGACAAGAAGAAAATAAAGGATTCTGTTAGATTTTAAGGATCCCAAGGTAGTCACATATTTGAGAATGATCATATGGTGTACTCTTCTTGTCTACAACTGATATTTTTTCTCAGTGTATTACTTTAGGATTTGAGCTGGAGTGATCAATACATGGTTCGCCAGGAGAAAATTTGATCGGGAAACATCACAGCAATCTTCAGTAATGCTGGTACTCTACATGTTCTGATAGCTATAAACTTTTCACTTCCAAAGGACAAGTTACTTATTGCTTAACTAAGTACAAATGTGCAATGCACTATGTGCTCTTTTATCCGGTGAATGCTTGAAGTGTTGTTTTTTCTTTTGCTTTGCATACTTGTAGTTACTCAGCGGAGCGGTTTAAATCCATTTCGTCATGTTGATATTACATTATGTCGCAAGATGTCTGCATAATTTACTATGTGAAATGTTAGAGAAGACTGAATTACTAGGTGGTGATGAGTTATGACCAGTACCGTACAAGCATGATATTGGTGCATGTATTCCTCATTCTGAATTTTAAAGAGGTTCCATATCTGATTGTGTATAGTTACTTTTAGAATAGTTTTTGCTAGACGCATTGATGTTTGTGTTGATCGATTGGTCCAAATAAAAATTAGCAATTGTACTAACTTTGCCACTCATGTTTTCTATAGGCTAATTTATCAGTTGGAATTACTCGCTGTTCTAGCAGAATCTGTTAATAATAAAGCTTGCTGTTGTCAAACCTCGTGCTGATGAGGCCTGAAATTCACCCACACTACAGTTTCAGGAAACTGCACATCTCTGCTGGTGTAAATTCGCCCGCATTGAAACCACAACTAGCCTTAGCTGACGAAGAATTAAAAAGTATGGATGTTTGATATTCGTTACTTGGATACAGTTAGGCCCGGTGTTAAGAACGGACCATCTGGGAATGCAAATAAGCATAGAAGGTTGTTTTCCACAAGAGTGGAATCTCCCCTTTCCTTTGTCTGTGGCTGGAGGACTCCTCCAATTACGCGGGATTCCCAACATAAAACAGACCGGTATTATTTTATACCTTCTTAGTTCTAGCCAGTAGGTCTGCAAGTCTGAATGGTAGGATGTCTTTTTTCCAAAAGGAGAAATGAGAGGGCCAGATTCTAGGTTGTATGTAGACAGTGGATGTACTTCCTGTTGTCATACAAGTCTACAATCAGCTTAATGGCATAACCATTAATATGGAGTGATCAACGGGTGCAGGCTCCTAATTATTATGAGCTCCTGGCACCAACTGACAACATACCTTACTATCACCTATCCTATTTAGGAGGTGTAAAAATTCATGTGCACGGTCATATCCATGCTACATTATGCCTATGGTTATTTGTCGGCGACTCGGCGCACATCCATTAAGCAAATATAATTGATTTTACCTGTATCGTAAATAGTGAAAAAGAAGTTTAACAGAGTACTTTGTTCCTGTACTGAAATTATTCTTGACTGTAGTGATAAAGGTATCAGCAAACTGCATATTTCTTATTGTTGCCTTCGTTAGTTCATTTTATATTAGCGAGCAATTTGTATTTATTCCTTCCAAATAAACTGCTTTCGAGAAGTTCATGGTTTGCTTACAAATTAAATGACTTGTACTTGTCCAAATTGGGAAGTCCTATTGATTATAAATAATAATTGCACTGCTGTTTATGCTTGTCTCTACGACTGATTTTTATAAAAGTATTGGTAATTAAATGAGTCGTACCCACTGACTGAAATTATACGGATCTTTTGTCTTGTGTATACCCGTTAAGCAAATATAATTGATTTTAGCTGTATCACAAATAGCGAAAAAGAACTTTAACAGAGCAGTTGTCGTTCCTATACTGAAATTATTCTTTGACTGTAGTGATCTACTGATTTTTTGTTTCAGGCTTATGTTTACCTTTCCTAAAATATATTTCTGCATCGGATTTCTCCTTAGATGGAACCTGAAAGAAGAAAATCCAGTCTGATCACACTTGTATCTAAATACTTGATGGGAGATGGAAAGACATGAGTTAGTCGGTGAGTGAAGTGTGTCGCTCACCTTTCAGAGTGACCCTGTCTTCTTAGAGCCTTGGTGACGAAGCGTCCTTTTGTATTCATGTGATGCTTACGAGTGCACCATGAATAACTAATCAATGGGAAGATACATACATTTTTTTTTGAAATTATGGCAAGATACATACATGAGTGTACTTTATAAATTGTATTATCTCCGTTCAATAATAATAAAGCCTTTCCAGCAAGCTAAGATGTCTTACATTGTTGAACTTTGGGAGTATATTTTTTATTAATGATAAATATTATGATTGACTGCGCAGTAGTAAACATCATGAAGTTGTTTTGGTCCGCAAGGCACATGCACCTTACAAATAGGGTTTTTGTAATCACATCATGAGATAGATGGGAATGGTCAGCTGCGGCCATACTTCAATAGAAACAATGCCGAGTCACAACTTTACGGTTATACTCATTTCTTAGTTGATGTTGTTTCTTGATATATTGTGAGTTATCAACCATTTTTTTCTTATATCCATTTTGATTACACGTTCACCGCGAAGAAAAATAGGAGTGACCTGGGGATATTTCTCGCAGCAAATTCATAATCTGTAGATGGCCTACACAATGTTTGTGTGGTAAATGTTTTTCTATGCAAATTTTATTGTTCCCGTAGCAACGCACGGGTATTCAACTAGTACATATATGTATATGTGTGAATGTGGAAAATGTCTATAACAACTTATATTATGGAACGGAGGAAGTATATCATATACTCACTCCGTCCAGAATTAAATGTCACAAATATATATATAGGGAAAATGGTTTCTACTCCTGGGTGTAACTACACCCACGTCTCATATACTACCGTACGGAGGTATGTGTCATACTTTTTTGGTCTGAGTATGTTCGTATACTATATCTAAGATACTCCAAAACAAGTTACGTGAAAATTATAAAATTGAGCATGTAGTTTGCGTTATATATTCAAAATACCAGTATATATGTACGTATAAAAGGAGTATGTAGAAAAATTACACATAGTACATAAACAGTAGTATATATACTGCCGAAATAGTAATATATACTGCATACTACCTATGCATACTCTTCGGTATGATAGATACTACATACATCATACTAAACATATGTGGGTGTAGCTACACCCGGGAGTAGCATAAATTTGTCATATATATATATATATATATATATATATATATATATAGAGAGAGAGAGAGAGAGAGAGAGAGAGAGAGAGTTATAGACACACTAGTATATGATACTCTCGTCGTGACTAGTCTGAAGACGAATCCATCCTCCAGCTCCGATGTTCGTCCTTGATTCACTGTGCCTTTGGCCGGTGTGGACCTATCACATGGTCGGTTAGCTCTGGCCGGTGCCTCCTTGTTTGGAATCGAGCGATGCTTAGTACTCCCTCCGTCCGGAACTAAGTGTCATAAAGTTTGACAAACGTAGATGTATCTAACACTAAATTATGTCTAGATACATTCACTTTTGTTAAACTTTGTAACATTTAATTCCGGACGGAGGGAGTACGTTTCTTCTTTCTTTAGTCGATCAACTCTGGCACTGTAACTTGGATTTTCAGATTACTCCTGCTTTGCACCACTGAATATAGTACTCCGCAGTACATTATTTCTTAAACTAGAAGATACCCCGCGCGTTGCTGCGGGGATTGGTTTAGAAACTATATTATAATATAAACTAAAATTTATAAGAGATGTGATACATTATGTTTTCTAAGTGAACATGCAATATCCAGATGATCATTGTATATATATTTTAAAATATTAATATGAATAATTGGATAATTTAAGAAATGGATGATGTGTGCTAGCTTGTATGTAGTGATTAATAAATATTAGTGGAGATGGCATGGATAAATTTTTTTGAACTACATGACATGGACAATTGATTGGCTAGGAGAATAAATGATGTGGATAGATTGCATGTTAAGATAGAAAAATAATTAATGCATATTAGTGGGGTTTTGGTTTATAAGAAGTATAGATACATGGGGTAACTCGACAACTCGAGGAGTCTGACCGGCCGGTGGAACGGATAACCGGAAGACTCCCACCCCGACACGTAGCGCGCGAGGCTGACGCTGCCGCGTCGCCGTGTCGCGCCGCAGGGGACGGCATGTCACGCATACCAACTGCTGTTCACGGTAATTTGCCGCTAGTAATTCAGTGTCATCGCTATTTTATTATTTCCACAGACCATATACGGCCGGAGTTTGCCAACTCCCGTCAGCTGGAGTACTGGCCCTCTGAGCGAACTGACTCGATGATTATCTTTGCAACCGCCATGCATGATGCGTCCCCGTCAGTTTGAGCTTAAACAAACGGACTCGACATCTTCGTTCCCAGAAGATCAAGAGCATCAGCTGATCGATGATGATCCCTGTTACCTACTCCCATCAAAGATCCACATGACAGGGAGACTCGGCGATCTTCTCACGCCCTGCAACCTGTGTTGTTCTGTCATCAGCCTTGTCCTGCCTGCGCCAACTTCAATATTTTTATTCGTTCCCGCCTCATCAAACCCGAAGGGCAAAGTGATGTGTCTTTCTCATCCGTGTGACTCATCAATCTTTGTTGGCTGAAAAGAACGTATACAAAACTTCCTGGACCATCATCAACGGGCCAACTTACTTTGCCCCTTCGTCACGTACGCACATAGGACGGCTTTCATCCCATCTTGTGCCCATGATATCTACACTCTCCATCACTAGTCATGACTTGAAGTAACGAACAATCACTGGGCTGTATCGTTGGATCATTAGCCTCTCATCTTTTTTATATATAATTTAACAAATTCTTGACTGACATGCCAAAATTGTATGACGAGGAGAAACGCCACAAACATATCATCTCCTCTTTGCCGAAACAGACTTTCGCTCCGCTATATTAATATAGCAACCAACTCATACAAAACGAGATCACTGCTGGAGCAAATAGCACAAGGTAAGGGCATCTCCAGCCGTTGCGCCCCCCAAGGTCCAAAACGCCGCCGTTTTGGGGCCGCCGCGGCGCCAAACGGCGCTAATCTGGAACCTGGGGGGTGGGGGGCAGGCTTCCCAGTCGCTCCCCGAGCCCAAGTTTCGGCCCAAAAAAACTCGATTTGAACAACTCGGCGCATTTTATTGAATTCAGCAAAGTTCGTACAAGTTCGACGCAAATTTAAACTAAAACTACTGAAGGCCGAGGCGCGCAGCGATGGCCTGGCTGTAGTCGACGCCGTCGCTGTCGTCGTCGTCGTCGTCGGGGCTGTCGCCGGGGCGCTTGCTCGGCCCCTGTCCGGCGTCGCCGCAGCTGCCCCACCTGCTCTCCGCGAGGGCGCGCTGGATCTCGTCCTCCTCGTCGGAGTCGGGGTCGAGGACGACGTAGACGGGGTCCTTCGTCGGCGGTGGGGGAGGGACGCGGCGGCGCGCCGCCTTGCGCTGTTCCGCCTCAGCGAGCAGGCGGCGCTGGAGCTCCATCTCTTGGGCGGTGCTCTCCCTCAAGCTCCAGTCCGCGGCGAGGTCGTCGGCGAGGGGCTGGAGCGTGTTGAGGGACAGCTGCTCCACGACCTTCTGGCCGGGCCACTCCTCGTCGTCGTCGGCGTGCTCGGTCGGCTCCGTCTTCGGGCGGACCACGCGCTCGCCAATGCGCAGGGCGCCGCCGCTGCGCCTGCGGGCTGGCGCGCCGGAGTTCAGGAAGGGGGGAGACAGAGAGAGACTGGGCGTCGGAGGAGCTCGAGGTGGCCGACGAGGAGCCGGCGCCCGTCCGGCGCGCATCCCACGCTGGGTTCTGCCGGGGTGGCATCTCCAGGCGCGGCGTGTTGCCGGCGTGGATGTAGTCCACAACCCAGTTGAGCGTGCGGTTGTGGCCCCCCCACCACCGGCGGCGACCTTGGCCATTGGCGCGGCCCTCGACGGGGCCGTTGTCGCCCAAGGAGGCGAGCTCCCTGTCGCGGCGCCGCGTGATCTCCTGCCACCAGAACTCGTTGTAGCCGTCCGCCGGTAGGCGCTCGGCCACCTCCATGGCGTCGCGCACCTCGCGGATGGCCCGCCGGAACTCCGCGTCCAGCCGTTGGCTGCGGCGTCGTTGTTGTAGCCCGCCATTTCTGCGTGGATGAGAGCACGGGGGAGAGGAGATCGCCGAGGAAGGAGAGAAGAGCGAGGTGGAAGAATGGCGAGCGCGGCGAGCGGCGGGGGGATTTTATAGCCTGCCGGGCATTTCCTGCGGCGCGTCCCCTCGCTGCCGCCCGCCACGCCATTACGCCGGCAGCCTTTGAACGGGCGCAGACACTGGGCGGCCGCCACGCCATAAACGCCGGCAGCCTTTGACCGACGCGCGAGCCGAGAAGATGATCACGGGGCGGTTCTGTTCCCGCGCTTTTTCGTCGCGTCACTGACAGAGCTCGCCCGCGCGTGCTGCCGCACAGTTTCGCCCCCCAGGCCGAACCCAGCGGGCTGGGTTTGGCCTTGGTGCCGCGGCGCAAAATAGCGCCGAAACGGCGCTATTTGGTCTTCTGGGGGGCCGACTGGTGAGAAAACGGCGCTATTCGCCGCTTCCGGCGCGAAAAAGCCCGCCTGGGGGGGCTCTGGGGGGGGCAACTGGAGATGCCCTAAGCCCAAAAGAAACGGAAAAAGAAAAAGGATAAGAACAAACGCCGACAATGGCGGGTCGACAAAAACGGAGATGAAACGCCACCGCTGCGCCCTCCGGAAAATTCCCACCACGCTCCCAGCACTTCGAACCGCCACAAACCAAGCAGCACCTCCAAGAAGGCAAACGACGATGCCGACGCTGCTGCCTGACCGGTCCCAGTGTTTCCTGGAATTCGATCTAGGGTTTCCCCCGACCTGCAACGGGGGTGGGAAAGAGGGTACCCCAGGGAAGCCACACCCGTAGGCGTCGCCGCGCCGGTGTCAAACGACCAGGATTTCTCCCGACCCCCAAAAGAACCATGACCCCGGACGTTCCGTAGCACTCCATCAAGCAAGCCATCCACCAGCACGCGCCACCACGGTCTTGTAATCATCGCCGCGGTCTCCCCGAGATCCACTTCACGAGGCCGGACGATCGAGGCGAAGGGACACCGGCAAGGGGGGAGGGGGCAGTACAGTGGCACGCAGGAGGGACCCACCTCCACCGCTATGGCAGCAGCCGACCGGATGCAGCCACAGGGACACACCAGGCCCTCTGGTCCGGCCGGGCTCGCAAGCCCGTAAAGTCCCCGTGGCCGCATTGTAGCAGGCACGCCACCATCGCCGCCACCCCCCGACCCGATCCCTTTACCAAAATCGCCTAGGAGGGTCTCAGCATCAGGGGCAGCCCGCCCAGGCCCAGATGGGGCCCGTAGGCCCAGATCTGAGTAGGCGTCGTCGGCCATCTGCCCGGAAGCGGAGGAGGGAGAGATGGGAGGGGGCGAGAGGCGGCCGGGATCTAGGGTTCCCCTGCTCGCCCGCGTCGGGGGCGAGACAGGGGGTCGGGGACGAGGAGGATCATCATCTCCTCTCTGGGATATTCATTTATGCTGTTCTGTTTATTCTTGGTCATGTGAGGATTTTTTATTTCTTATTATAGTCACTCCAACAAATCGTCGATAAGGTGTAGACACCCAAGAAAGCTTCCACAATATTATAAACAGAATAAAACGCTATTTTTTGCACTAGATCAAAAAAAAATAGGAGTGAATTTCACGTTTTACACCATAGTTATACATTTGTGACACTTAATTATTACTCCATTCCGTGAACAAAACCAGAAATTCACCATGTATGAAATTTTGAACGTGGTTTTATCGGATCTTGGGGATTTTTCATTTTGGTTAGAACATACCATCATGTATGTGAGTGTGTCTCTATGGAGCGGCAAAATATGTTAAAATCGAATGACGCCATCGACGATCATATCCTACATCCTCTTCACCGTCTCTTCTAATCCTTGTGGTTGACCACGTATCTTCGAGCCTCGTTCATCATCTCACACGATA
The DNA here is from genome assembly GCA_028641055.1 of Alopecurus myosuroides. Lineage (NCBI taxonomy): Eukaryota > Viridiplantae > Streptophyta > Magnoliopsida > Poales > Poaceae > Alopecurus > Alopecurus myosuroides. The sequence goes on from CM054061.1 coordinate 316,377,385, forward strand.
CCCAACTAACATGCGTTGAAAAACGAGGATCAAAAGTTTCTAAAATGAGAAATCTAGATGATTTTTCACTAGACGGGATCAATTAGTGTCAAATGTATAAAAACAGGATAAAAACTATAACTCACTCAAAAAACATATACAAGATGATGAGCAGGTTTTAGACATATATGAATAATTTTCTACTGTCAACTTAGTTTTTTGTAGTTTTTCCGGTTGATAAAATATCCCATAAGACACTTCAATAGAATATAGATTAGGCCCCCTTTACCTGATTAGCTCATGTCATGTTCATACGGCGAAGCCATCGGAGAAGACAGTGAGGGAAGGTGACAGTAAAAACGGTAAGGTAGAGATGGAAGACTGGAGAGACTTAGCGAGAGAGAAGAGCACGGGAAAATATGAGTCGTATGTATATTGAAAAATAAAATCTAGTTGTGTAGAATCGAAAACGTTTTACATCTACATTTTTTTTCGCGAAAACGTAAAATCTTTGCGTTTCATTGCATTGATAGAAAGAATAGTTTTACACGCTCAAGAAAGAGCGGACACAACCCAGTAGAGTATAACGGCTACACCTCGCTGCGAACAATGAGCATAGCACGCACTCCACACTCGGCTAGACCGAGGAGAGCCACCACCGACATCGGAACTACGAAACAAAAAAGCTTGTCCTAAACTGAGCAACATCGTCACGTCTTGACCGACGCAGACACCTCCGAGGACAGACAACTCCACCCGAACTTCCCTTGTCGACGCACCATCCACTCTTGATGCCTAAGAGGTGGCAAATAGATGACGGGACTTGGTCGGTCCCGAGAGAGGCATCTCCTTGGACTCACCGGCGACATCGTACATCTACATTTTATTCGTTCAAACATGCACACTTGATGAAACAAGTGAAAATTGCATGTTGTTCTAACTTTTTATCCCGTACTCAACAGGATTCAGGTCGCGCAACAATTAACAATAATAATCTTGACGTCATTAGTTAGATGAAATTTCTTGTCGGCTGATAGCTCTGCGTGTTTAAGCTACTAGTAAGATGTCCATATTACTTTATTGCGTGGCCACTCCATCGCACATGCATCTCCACTAGGTTTACCTCGTCATCATTTCCAGGTGAATGAACTGAAATAATCCAAGTTGGTATCATTTGCTACCGACAAGAGAAATCAAGGAATGATCATGGGATGCACATGCGTGCGCCTATTCCGCGTAACTGAAAGAGAACGGTTGATGTGCAAACAGAGGCAAACCGGCATTCACGCCACGGAACGGAACACCCGCTTTGGTACGCATTTTGTGGGTCCGTTTCGGAAACAGGTCTTTGGAAGCAAGTCGCAAAGAGGCTCTCGCGATCGATCAGTCAGTGGGGCACTGTTTCCAGTTTACATGGTGCCTCCAACGGAATTCGTTGCTGAAATCGTGCATAATAGTAGTGCATTTGTGATTTGTTCTGCCTGATATTTGAGGTTTTGTAGCGCAACTGTATGCGCCGTCCACCTGTCCGTCACAGAGAAACACCTCTCTTCAACACCTGACTTTCTTTTGGATTATGGTCCTGTTGTCATATTTTCTTCGTGTAACTGTATACGATTAGGACAATTTGAGGGACGTACGCCCAACGGTTTGCGTTGGGACAATTTGAGTATGGCCCGATATTTTGGGATAGTTTTAGCATATCCTTGGAGATGCCTACAAAAAAGGCAGCAAATTAACAAAACCGTGATTTTTTTTTGTGCGCATCTGTCCCCTCTTCGTCGTCGACTTTTTTTTGTACAATGGAGCGTCCCCGAAGGGACCCGAACCTTCTTGATTAACATCGCTGGATGGACCAGAAAATACAAGGAGCCCCATAAAAATGAAATTTTACACATAGGCCCCTAGCAATTGTAAGGAAGACCTTGACAAAAAAAGAGAAAACGCGATCGGGTCCACCTTCTTCTCCAGCGAGGAGCAGAGAGAGCCGTGCTCTGCAGCCATGGGCAGCAATGGGGACGAAGCCACTTGTCCCTGCCCTGGCGACAACCTCAGCAGCACAACTCTTCGAGGGCCTCCCATAGGAGGTTGATATCTTGCCGGAATCCCTCTTCGGCATAGAAGGCCTCTTCATGGCCATAGATATCAGCTGAACCTTGTTGTTCACTGATGAATTGCTCCGAGGATTGGTTCTAGAACTCCGAAACCACTCCCAACCAGCAATAGCCCACTCATCGCTTCCCTTCTGAATCACCACCATGGCAATCTCGGAGTGGACATCAGGAGCAGGCCTCAGGTGCTCGGAAGCGGTGAAGACCCGTACACATCGGAGCGAAGAAACTAACTCGCCGTCGACCCCAAAGCTCCTGCCACGGACCGGGGGAGGCAAGCGAAGAAGATGCCGATGAATACAGACCTGAGGGGCGAAATTTATTGGGCAGCGGCTGATTCCCCCCTTCCCCTTCCTCCTCCATGAAGCAGAGGGAGAGGAAAACCTTAACCACGCCGACGAAGATCTCGCAGCAACGCCGGTATAGCTGCCTTGACGGGCCTTATTGATGGAGATGTCCCTCGCATCATCTGTCGCGCGCGTCACTGGAAGCCACTCCAGCTCCGCCGCCACAAGACCGAGCTTCAGGAAACCTTGGCCATGGCCGCCGACGGCCAAGGTACTACTCCTCACCGCCACTAGGGGCCACAAACAAAGGAAAGAAATTACTCTAAACCTAAAACTACAGCCGGCGCTCTCACCTCGCCATCTCCCTCCGGCAGCGCCGGCGAGATCGGCTCGGATCCAGCCCGGGTCAACGCACACACAAGGGACTCTCAAAGCAGCTGGGGGTACCCAGCCACACGATTCCTTCGTCGTCGACTTGGACGGGATCAGTGTGATTCATGTTGCTTTAATACGACGCAGTGCATGCAGAATCTTGATCCGAAGCAACATGCACTGCGAACCACAAAGTCGAGCGCTACTCCAGTATCCTTTCCTTCTTCTCTTGTTCTTTTCGCTGCTGCATTTTTTTTTATAAAGTTTCGCTGCTGCATATGCGCTTTCCTCAACACCGCGTCAGTACCACGCACGCATATACTCTCGCTCGACGGCTCGACTGGCCCGCTTTACACGAGTAGCCAGCCAAAACCTCGGCCACCGTCTGGAATCACCACCACGCCTTAGCTCTCGCCGACCATGGCACTGGCAGGCACGCACCCGTTGCCCTGCACTGCAGGCAGAATCTCGTCTCTGCTACTAGTATAATTAATCCTCCAGGCTCCACTTCCTAATCATCTCACTGTCAACTCTGTTACAGTACTGATTTTCTAAAAAATAGTAAAAACTCTGTTACAGTACTGTACGTACCTTCTACTAATCGCTTGTGGACGCCGACATGGTGCACGACGACGAGATGGATAGGTTAACTGCTTGCTTCATGGGAAGAAACTCAAAATCGTTCGGTCCGACTCGTTCACACGTGTGGCAGGATAGAACCCACCTCGCGCAAGTCAAACCGTGATGATGCTGCCGCCTCGGTCGGCAGACGTGGCACGGCTACCGCGGGGACACATAGCGCGCTCTCCGTGTCATTCAGACGAGAGGTGTCTGTAAAAAGAATCCACGTCACGTATAGACTTATCTGAAGACGACCAGTACAACGCTTATCTATTTAGTTGTCTATTAACCACCCTAGATCGCACGGGCCTTTGCAGCCTTTTTCCGTGAAAATCGGATCCACCTGACCCACTACAGACGAGGTGTTACCTACAACGGCAAATTGCCGATCGCTAACCAGCGATCTTTCTGCTAATAGATCGTCTTTATTTTTAGCGATGGACTGTGCCGTTTTTTCTCTTCTCTCTCCCCCACGTAAGGGCATGTACAACAGCGTCTAGTCAGACGTCTGTAACATTGTCCACGTAAGAATTTCGATTACGTGTAAGAGAGAGAAAACGAAAAATGGTCCAGCCCGTCGGTAATTATACAGACGATCTATTAGCGCTAAACTCGCGGCTTACAGACGCGCTTTTTGCCGTTGTATGGAAAAAGAACACCGATCGTGTGTGAGATTCACTCCTTTATTCACGGAAACAACCTGGGACCATCCCACGTGATTCGGTAATTATACAGACGAACTGTTGTATAGGCTGTCTGGTAGCATATCTATACGTGACGTGGACAAATTTTATAGACACCCATCGTCGAAACAGTTGTACATGCCCTGATATATATTCCTACGTGGCATGCGTTACAGACAGCTGACTAGACATTGTTGTACATGCCCTGATGCGGGCGCGTCTCCGTGTCGCCGTAGCCCGTAGGGACGGCGGCGAGTCAGGTGCGTTCGTTGGTGGTCCATGTCGGCACGTAGTACGGCTGATGGGTGCCCCACTCCGATATGGTTTCCATGCCCAACGTTAACCATCTTCACTTTGCTAAATGACCCCACAACTCTGCAAGCTCAACTCACATTAGTTTATTTCTTCCTCCGTGTCCAAATCTAAGATATTTTACCTTTTACTAGTCAAAAGATATGTTTTAGGGTAGGCCCTTTCTACAGTACCTTTTCCTACCACCAGAGGAGGACTAGTACGAATTTTAATCCAGCCGTTGATTGCTATGGGTAATTTAGACTTTTATGTAAATCTTTTTTAGGTTTATCACGATACAGGGATGAGGCCCAAAACCCCACTAAGGATCGATCGGCACCTGGCAGCTTTGTGTCGTCGTCCCCAATGGCTGCTCCGTTTTCTCCCCATGCTCCATGTGCCGTCCGTCCGCCGCCGTCCGGCACCAGTTATAAATAAACTTAATCTTAGCTGGTGCATGCATTCAGAGTTGATAAACTTGACGCACGCCCTTCGCTACTACTCTTAAAAAAATCCTACAGCTAGTTCGCTTTCCATGGCCGTCACAGTTGCCTGGAGATCCTCTATGCATGCTAGCAGAACGGGACGACGACAAGACGATATAGCTGGTCTAGCGCAGCTGCGCCGCCACCTTCGTAGTATGGCAGGGACCGAGTCTCCTGCCGTCCGCCTTTTGTTTAGGATTCCGGCAAGGGAACTCCATGGCTGTGCTAGGAACACGGCAACGTCGGAACGCCGGCACAGAGGAGCGCCGGAACGCGGCAGCATCGGCGGACGTCTTCTGGTAGGAGCGAAATGAACTTTATGGTTAAAAAATAGGGATGAGTTTTGTTGGGCCGGGGCTGGGCTTCTCCACATGCGGCGGCTTTGTACCAATTTTGCCCTCCTTTACGTGACCAGTAGGAATTGTACTAGACACGTTTTTACCACCAGTATGAATTGATACGAGCACTTGGATTCATTAAAATGGACGTCTCTTATTTAATTGGGGGTACCACAGAAGGCCCATTACACACTAAAACATGTCAAGATACGTTTTGTCAAGAAAACAGTATTTTGATACAGAGGGAGTATTAGAGTACTACGGTTATCACTATACCAGACGACACGTCCTCCATCTCTATTAAGCGGGCGACGATACATAAGGGCAAACCCAACGGTCCCCTAAATAGGACCAAAGTTGGTCCGCTTTTGGTCCGTTTATGGTGGTCTCGGGACCAAAACTGGGCCGGACTAGCGATTTAGGATGGATCAATCCCAACGCCCCGCCCCCTCCCCCAAAATTCGGTGGCTCCATTTTTTCCTCTTCTTTCTCTCATCTCTGCTTTATAGATAGCAAATAAAATAAGCAAAACAATATACATAGCAAGGTTTCAAAAGACACTACAAATAGTTCAACATACGAATTGCTTGAATTTGAAACATGCACGCGAAGATCAAGCATCCCGTTCTCGAATCTCCTTTTGCCTCTTTGTCGTGGTGGTGTCACGGCAGATGCCATGGGATGGCTAAAGATGTGGGGACGAAGGACGCTGGAGGTGCTCGGGGAGGGATCACGCGACGAGTAGCCGCGTGAGGTATGAAGTAAACACTGCAAACAACACGATCTACCCAGGTTCAGGGCCCTCGTGAGGAGGTAAAACCCCTACTCCTGCCTTTCTCTATGTATTCCGGTGTCTCACCGAGTAGCCACAGTACAATGTTCTTGCTATCGAGTAGCCACTCTTATCTTTTTGTGATGAACTAGGTCAAGAATCTAGGGTTTCCTCTGTTCTAGTATGCGATGCCTCACGCAGGAGGCGGCGGGGCACCTTATATACCTGGTGCCCAGCCGGATACGTCCAAACACGGACAAGTGTCGACATAGTGTGCACATCGTCCTTCTTCCGGGTTCCCGCTGACAGCTTTGGTTCCTAATCTTGGCTGTATCTGGAAAGTCGTTGGGCAAAACAAGGGGACAGACTGGTATCACTGTGCCAAACACAGAGTAGGCCCCCCTTATCCTGCCACGGCCTGCTTCCATGCTGTCACTGTCAGGCAGGCCGGTCCCAGATGAACAGTAGTTCGGATACTGCCAAGTACGGACCCAGGATACGCGGGATCCTGTGTCAGAACGGCTCCTTTGACTTTCTGGCCCGAGTAGGTTCCCGCCAATTTTACTCGGGCCAACTCTTCTACTCGAATGGATGGAACTTGACTGATATCTCCTTCCGGTCATCTTGAGGTGAGACCGAGTAGCAGTCGACCGGGTAGCAAGTACCGGGTAGTCGGCTAATCGACCAAATCTCTCTTCTGTAAGTCGCCTTTACCACTTGCCTTTACCCTACTCGGGGGTAACCCCCCGACAGCAGTCCCCGAAGCTGGTTGAGTCTTGCGAACTCGTTCACTAGGCTCTGCCAGCTTAAAACCAATTTTTGCCGCATAGCCCTTGAACCTCAAGATGCCGAGTAAAGGACCTCCGAGTAGTACTCTAGAAAGTACCTTGAGTTTCCTGTCTTCCGAATAGCACCCGCTTTCTACTCTGTAACCGAGTAAAAAGACTTAGAGAATTTCTCCTCTAGCGTCTCTGCAGCGCAGAGCATAATCCAGCCTTCCGTGTCGCAACTGGACACGTGCCAAGCATCCATGACCCCGTCGTTTCGCTGCCACGACACGACGTGCCACGCGCCCAGTTTTCACGGGGCGGGCCCACTGGCTCGTTATGTCCCATCACGCGCAGTAATTGGCCACGATCTGGTAGTGGGATCTGCTGCGGCCGTTACGCGCGCGCCTCGCGCGTGTGTTCGTTTCCAGCCGGTCACAGACCCCACCACACGCCACGATCGATCCCACTTCCCCGATGGTAACGGTAAACCGCGGAGAGGATATAAATACCTCCGCCGGTAACTTCCTCTTCTCCTCCCTTCGCACTTTTCCTCTTTCGCCTCTCTGTTCTTCTCCGCCGCCGCGCAACCTTTCGCGCCACCGCGGACTTATTTCCTGCATCCAAACTCTCTAACTTTCCGCCATCCGCTCACCCCTTGCCATGGCTGCTCGCGCCGGCTGGGCTGGTTCGCACGTCACCGCCGAGGACTGCGCCTGGCTCGTGAACACCCGGAGGGTTCCTCCCGGTGTTCAGTGCCGGCCGTCTGAGGGCGAGATCGTGCCAACCCCGCAGGAGGGCGAGCACGTCGTGTTCTTGTCGCACTTCGAGCGCGGATTCGGCCTGCCGGCCTCCGACTTCCTCCGCCGCTTCCTCGACCACTTCGGTCTCCAAATGCACCACTTGCCACCAAACGCCGTCGTCTTCCTCGCCTACCACGCCGTGGTGTGCGAGGCCTTCCTTGGTATCCATCCCACGACGGATACCTGGCTGAAGTACTTCCATCTCCGCCAGCAAACCATCGGGAAGAAGGAAGGCGCGGGCGTGCCACGCGCAACTGACACCGGCTGCGCCATGATGGTGCAGCGGTCGGGAACCAACCACCCCCGTATCAAGGGGTTGGAATCCGTCCAAATGTGGCAGAAGACGTTCCTCTACGTCAAGAACATCCCCGCCACCGAAGGAGGAAAGGTAACTGACCGAATCAATCTTCCTGCTTGGAGCAACCGTGCTCCCACCGGGAAGAATTGGAAGGCGAAGCCCTCCAACAATCTCAACTCGAAGGAGATTGAAGCGCGGCTCGGCGTACTAATCGACGAGGGCCTCAAGAGCGATGATCCTGTGGCTTGCTGGATCAAGAATCGCGTGCTGCCTCTGCAGGAGCGCAGCCATCTGATGTGCTACATGGGAGGCCTCCGCGACTGCACCAGAACGACCACCATCGAGCTCGACAACGCGGACGTTCCTGCGCACGCCAGGGCCATCCTGACGACAAGCCTTGGTGACCACTGGCAGTATGGGTTCATCCCATTCAGCCGCACGAAACCGATTCCCCGGGTACGTTCTCTTTTATTCTGCCTTCAGTATTTGCCATCCGACTAGAAAATCTCCTCTCATGGTTGCGACTAGCAATTGCATTCTGTACCGAGTAGAGTACTCAGTAGAATTGCATAGGCTTAGTGTGCTTTGTGCCTGCACGCCTTTCCGAGTAGGATATTTAGTGAAACTGCTTAGGCTTAGTGTGCTTTGTGTTTGCACGCCTATCCGAGTAGGACATTCGGTAAAATTGCTTAGGCTTAGTGTGCTTTGTGTTTGCACGCCTATTCGGGTGGGATACCTTCCTGCTACTCGGCTATCTTGTGACACTTTTCCGCTCTTCAGGTCCTCAATCGCCAGCTTATGGAGAGTTGTGAGCGCTTTGAAGGCAACTGGTTTGCTGACCGAGAGGAGGACGACAAGGCCTCCTTTGAGACTGCAGACCAGATCAACCTTCCTCACTCTCCTACGACCGAGAAGCAGCCTGCCGAACCATCTCTTCGCGACTGGTCTGATGACGAGTTCGAAGGTAACTGAACTCACGCTCTCCCTCTGCAAAAAGCACAGGCCCTTTGCCTGCTGTTTCTGAAGTGTTTTCCTTCCTCCCTAATTCACAGATGTTGCAAATGCTGAGGACGAGGGTGAGGATGAAGACGAGAACGAGGTCGACAAGGTTCTTGACGCCAACCCTCTGTCCGTCGCTGCTCCTGTCACCCGTAAGCGGATAGGAAGTGACGCCCAAGAGCCTCCCGCCAAGAAGAGAAAAGCAGCCGAGAAGAAGAAGGCGACCAAGGCGGTCGTGAAGAGAACAAAGCGAACAATCCCCTCCACCAAAGCGTAAGTTCCTTCTCGGTTAACTCCCAATTTTGTACTCTACTGTTTCTCTTATCCTTCCTCTGCTTCCTTCTAATTTCTGATTTTTCCTTTCTCACCAGAGCTCCCTTGGATGCGAACGCTGCTTTCGCGCCTGACCAGGCCAAGAAACAAGCTGCCATTGACGTCGACAAGGTTGTCGACCTTGAGGGCGACGAGGCCGACACCACCCACACGCAAACGGGGCCTGAGCAGCAGTCCCGCGCCGATCCAGATGCGCAGGGTGCCGCTCACCAGGACAAGCCCCCTTCTCCTCCGGCTAGCGCCGCCGAGGAGCACCAAGAGGAAGACCAGGAGATGCGTGATGATGACGCCGCCGTCGAGCGGCAAGAAGCTGAACCTGAGCAGCCAGCCACATTCGCTGCCGGACAAGCGGATCCCACTGCCGAGCAGCGGGTAGAAGATACAGTCATGACAGAGGAGTATCCCCTGAGCAGCGCGCAACCAGACGCTGCACCGAGTAGCGCCCAACCAGATGCTGCACAAGGTGACGGATCCATGGCGCCACCCATTGATCAAGGCACTGCACCGCCAGATTCCTCTTCGGTGCCGCAGACCAAGGACGCAGCCAGCCCTCCTGCCGGGCGAGTAACCAGGAAACAAGCCCTAGATGCTCTGAAGGAAGCAGTCGAGAAGAGGGCAGCCGAGAAGAAGGAAACCGAGACGCAGAAGATCGAGAAGCCAACCTCCGAGAAGCCACTTGCTCAGAAAGAGATAGCAAAGAAGAAGGCTGCCGACAAGCCGCCGCCGACATCAGCTGGCCAGTCCAAGCAGTTGGTTATCCGCAATCCCAGTGCGGTTCCTGCCGCCGCTAACATAGCTGATCAGCCCCTCTACCTGGATTATATGGTGAAGGTCAGCCAACAGCGCCAGATTGGCCTTTCCGTCGAGGACCGGAAGCTTGCTCTCACAAGAGGAAGGAAAGCCGTGGCGGTGGACTCCGGGCCCTCGGCCCCAAACCAGGATAGATCCATTGCTTCTCGGGGAGCTCAAGACCAGGCGATATCATCCCAGAGCCTCGAGCAGGTACTCGACTTGGTTGGTTTCATCGATGCCAAGTGGGACAGCAAGCTTCTCGGCACAGACAAATGGCATGGCCTTGGCCTGGGCGACATCGATCATATGCGGGTCGACTGGAACAAGGTGGACTTGGGCTACAAACCCATAACCGTCTCCTCCAGCACCGCTACTCTTGCTGCCAAGATGTTCGTGCACCGCAAGAATGCAGAAGATCTCGAGCAGTCTTACGCGGTAAGTCTTAACTTGTCCTCTCCGAGTAGCATTTTTTCTTCTCTCCTATCCGTTTTCATTTTCCTTTACCATCACCCAGTCCCCGAGATTCTGGCCGAGTAGGCGGATGCTCTCCCGAGTAGCCGCCTTCTCGGGTTGAATCTTCACTTCTCTGTCTAACTTGTTTTCTTTTCGCTTCTCAGGATAGCGTTTTGAAGCGGACCAGTCTGCATCGCCAGCTTCTCTGGAATCATGCTATCGCCAGGAGGCGAATTGCTGCACTGGAAAGAGAGAAAGCAGCTGCGGAGGCAGCCGGTAAGGATGCGAAGGATAGCACTCTGAAGCTGTCTGAGGTGGAAGGTACGCTTCTAGCCGCGCGGTTCTTGCGTTTTTTGTTTGCGCCCGCTTCTGCTTTCTTGCGCTAACCTTTTCTACTCTGCAGGGAAACTGAAGGCCCTGGCTGACGAGCACGAGAACTGTCGCACCTTTGTTGCGAATGCCGAGACCACCATCAAGAATCTTGAAGGTAAACCTCCGTCTACTCGGTTTGCCCTTGTGCCTGTTTCTTCCTTTCTCTTCTCTGCTAACCGTGCTTTGCTCTTTTCAGAAGATCATAAGAAGTTTGTTGTCGAGCATCAGGACTGTCTCAAACCGGCTGAGGTGCAGGTGCAACTGGCAAGCCAATCTGCTGCTCTGCAGAGCGAGCACGCTACAGAGATGGAGAAACTGCAACTCCAGCTGCAGAAGGCACTCCAGGATGCTGTCACGCTTGGTGAGGAGAGGGATAGAGTGATCGCCGAGAAGGCCAAGGCTGAGACAACCTTCAATGCTAAGATAAAGGCCCTTGAGCAAGAATGTGAAGTGCTGACAAAATCCAATGCTGGGCTCTTTTCTCAGCTGGATGGGCTCCGCTTGCTCGAGGAGAAGCACGTGTCCAATGAGGAGGAATGGAAAATCCAGCTGCAGCAGCTACGCCACGAGCTTCACAGTAAGTTTCCTCCTTTCTGCATCTTTTCTTCTCGGTTCTGCCTCTTCTCGGATCCTGTGACTAAATTTCTCCCTTGCTTTTGCGCAGAGATCTTCCCTGATCTCGTGTCCGCTTGCGCGCCTGCTTTGGCCAAGGCCCGAGCAGCTCGCCTTGAGAAGGGCGAGGCCGCGGACACCAGAGCCGAGATCGAGGACAGCCTGCTGGTGATGCGAGGGCACTTCGAACGCCTAGCCGGCGTGGGCACCGACTTGGTGCGCGTCGGCTTCGAGCTCCACAAGCTGTTCTGGCCTGAAGATTCCGCGCCGACAACCATCGATGGCCTTGCTCTGAAGCTGCGCAATGTGAAGGCCGAATTGAAGAAGTGGCGCGCCTCTGGAGCTCGGGCAGGCGCTGACTTGATGCTACTCTGCGTCGCCTCCTGGTACGAGAACCTCAACATGGAGATCATCCGCGGAAAGCGCGACAATTCCAGGTGGGAGACGGACCCCAGTTGTGTGACCACGCGCAAGCTAATTGCGCATGAGGTTGCGGAGTACGCGGACACGGCCACCTTCATCGACGGCCCCACCGAACCCGACACCGAGGTGGAGGAGGACGAGGACGCGGATGAAGAGACAGACTCCGAGCTGGAATCGGGCTTCTTCGATTCTCCCCAGGGCAAGGGGAAGGCTGCAGTCATCGCGAGTAGCGATGAAGAGGTCGAGGAGATCGACACCGCTGCCCTCGAGTTCGGCACCTCATCAGGAGCCGCACTCGACGACACGGTGCGCACCCACGCCCCCGAGACCGGCTCTGCTTCCGCGACAGCGCCCATCTCGGTGGCCACTGCTACCTCTGAGCAGCTCGCCACCGAGCCTGACGCCGAGCAAGCGAAGACTGCTGATGCCAGCGCAGAGGCGGACGCCACCAAGGCCACTGAGGAAGGCGAAGCAACCCAGGCGAGCACCGAGAACGCCCCATCAACCTGAATTTGATTTCATTCTGCAAATTTCTTACTCAAACATTTATCAGATCCCCGGGATGCCGGGAGCAGATGTATCAGACTATTTTATTCCGTTGCTACTCAATTTTATTCCCACTTTTGTTATTTCCAACTTAATCAATTTGTTCAACCTGGGCTGGATGCCGAGTAGCGTTATCATGCGAGTCCCCGAGTTGCATTTCTTATTCACTCTCCCTTTTCGTCTCAGCTCTACCCGCAACTTGTTGCTTTTTTGGTATTCGAGTCACAAGAGTTAAAGAGTAGAGCTGCAAATACTTAGCTACTTAGAAACAATCATAGTAACGCAGCCCACCACTTAGCCGAAAAGATGAAACAGAGAACAGAAGTAACAAACACTCTACTCGGTTCCTGCACTTTTTCTTCCTTAGCGATTTTCTTGTGCTCATTGACCTTTTGCTTGTTCTCTTGCTTGCCATGAAGCCGGGTTTCGGACAGCAGCAAAGTCGAAGAGTTGGCATATAGGTTTAGACACAGTACTCAATACACTTATGAAACTTGAAGTGAAGCAACCGAAAAAGCAAAAGGTAAAGCCGAGTAAAAACACTTGGAGCAATTTTGGACGAGGGCAGTCCCCGAGAACAATTTCAGATTGCAGAGTAGGATTTCAACTCGGATAAGAGGGTACATACACATCTTTGCTCACGAATGAAAACGACGATGTAGAGCTACATTCCAAGGGCGCTTGGTTTCCTCTCCAGATTTATCTGCCCTGTTCGCCTGTGGTGGGCGCACATCTACAAGATAGTAAGCATCGTTGTGCAGCGCTTTGCTCACAATGAAAGGCCCTTCCCATGGAGGAGACAACTTGTGCATCCCGGCTGTGCGCTGCACAAGCCTAAGGACCATGTCTCCTTCTCGGAAAACCCTTGGGTTCACCTTTCGGCTATGATAACGCCGCAGGTTTTGCTGGTAGATAGCCGAACGTGACAGAGTCAGCTCTCTTGCTTCTTCAAGCAGGTCAACGTCGTCTTCTCGAGCTTCTCTCGCCTCCACCTCAGTGTAGAGGGCTACTCGGGGGGAGTCATGCTCTAAGTCTATTGGCAACACGGCCTCAGCCCCGTATACCAAGAAGAATGGCGTGTAGCCGGTTGACCGGTTAGGGGTAGTCCTTAGACTCCACAACACCGCTGGCAACTCGTCTAGCCAACACCCAGGTGTTTTCAGCAGTGGCTCAATCAGCCTTGGCTTTAAGCCTGCCAGTACCATACCATTTGCTCTTTCAACTTGCCCATTGGAGGCAGGATGTGCGACTGACGCAACGTCTAGTCGGATATGCTTATCTCTGCAGAACCGCACCATTGCTCCCTCAGCAAAGTTTGTGCCGTTGTCGGTGATGATACTGTGCGGGTAGCCATATCTCAGGATCACATCCTTCACGAATTTCACCGCCGTGGCCCCATCACACCTCCGAATAGGTTTCACTTCAATCCACTTGGTGAACTTGTCCACCATGACCAGGATGTGAGTCATGTTGCCTCTAGCCGGCTGGAAAGGCCCAACCATGTCCAAACACCAAACAACGAATGGCCAGGTGATAGGAATTGTTTTCAACTCGGAAGCAGGCATGTGAATCTTACTTGCGAACATCTGGCAGCCAGTGCACTTCCTCACGATATCCTCAGCTTGCTGCAGTGCTGTGAGCCAGTAGAAGCCATGCCGGAAAGCTTTCTGGACCAGCGCCCGAGAAGAGGCATGGTGCCCGCATTCTCCTTGGTGTATCTCTATCAGGATCTCTTCTCCTTCTGCTGGATCTACACAACGTTGCAGCACGCCAGTGGCACTTCTCTTGTGCAGCACATCTCGGACTATAGTGTAGCCTTTGGATCTTCTCTGAATCTGCCTTGCAGTCACCTCATCTTCAGGTAGAGTACCGTCCCTTAGAAAGGATAATATGGGCATAGCCCAACTCGGTGTCTCCCGTGCGGGAAACACTGGTTCGTCCAGTTCCATTGGGACAGGCTCTTGTGGTTGCTCAGGAGGAGTGGGAGCGCTTCTCTGTAGCCCTGACCGGTTAGCAAGGACCTCCTCAATGAATGCGACAGCCTCCGGGTTAAGGACAGCAGTCCCCGAGTAAGGAGTGGCAGTCCCCGGGTAAGGAATGGCAGTCCCCGGGTAAGGAGTGGCAGTCCCCGAGTAAGGAGTGGCAGTCCCCGAGTAAGGAGTGGCAGTCCCCGAGTAGGGAATGGCAGTCCCCGAGTAGAGGACGGCAGTCCCCGGGTTTCCTGAAGCATTCTCCCAGTCAATCTCCATGGGATCAGATTCCTCACTTGGCAGAGAAGGAACAAATATGGACTCCGAGTTGGGAGAAGCCTTGATGGATGGCTTCCTCAAATGCTCCAAGGCGATTCCCGCCGGGATGGATTGCCGAGAAGATCCCAACTTGGATAACTCATCTGCTGCTTCGTTCTCTGCTCGGTGAATGTGCTAGAACTCACAGCCTTCGAAGAACCCAGTCATAGACTGCACCAGGAAGCGATATGATGCCATGTTGGCATCCAGAGCATCCCATGTACCCGAGACTTGCTGCACCACCAGATCTGAATCTCCATAGCATATGATGCGCTGCACTCCAACTTCCTTGGCTACTCGCAAGCCATGTACCACTGCCTCATACTCTGCAACATTGTTGGACGCCTTGAAATGAATCTGCAGCACATACTTGAGTTGATCTCGCTTGGGTGATGTCAGCACCACGCCAGCACCAAGGCCTTCCTTCACCTTCGAGCCATCAAAGTGCATCTTCCAGTAATTGGAAACTGGAGCAGGAGGTTCATACTGCACCTCGGCCCAGTCCACAAGAAATTCCGCCAGGATCTGAGACTTGATGGCGTCTCTTCTCGCATACGCGGGAGCATACGCGGCCAGCTCAATTGCCCACTTGGCTACTCTGCCACTCGCCTCCTTGTTGCCCATGATATCCGAGATGGGCGCAGAGCTCACAACCGTGATAGGATGCTCTTGGAAGTAATGCTTTAGCTTCTTGGCGCCCAGGTACACGCCATAGGTCATCTTCTGGTAATGCGGGTAGTTTTGCTTGGAGCTAGACAACACTTCACTGAGATAGTACACCGGGCGCTGCACACTCTTGCCTTCTTCTTCTTGCTCCACCACAATCACCACGCTGACTACTCGGTTAGTCGCAGCAATGTACAGCAGCATTGGCTCCTTGGGTAGCGGACTAGCCAAGACGGGAGCACTAGCCAGCATTGCTTTCAGCTCATTGAATGCCACATCCGCTTGCGGAGTCCAGACAAACTTGTCACTTTTCTTCATTAGCTGGTACAGAGGCAGGGCCTTCTCGCCCATTCGGCCCAGAAAACGGCTCAGAGATGCCAAGCAACCTGTGAACTTCTGCACATCTTTCAGTGATCTCGGTAAAGACATGCTCTCAATAGCTTTTATCTTGGAAGGATTGGCTTCAATGCCCCGACTAGAAACCAGAAAACCGAGTAGCTTTCCAGCCGGTACACCAAAGGTGCACTTACTCGGATTCAGTTTCATTTTGTACTTGCGTAGGTTAGCAAAGGTTTCCTCCAGGTCGGCAAGCAGAGTATGTGTTTTATTCGTTTTGATGACAATGTCATCTACGTACACCTGCACATTCTTGCCGAGCTGGTCGTGCAAGCATTTCTGCATGCATCTCTGATAGGTTGCACCCGCATTCCTCAAGCCAAAACACATGACACGATAGCAATAAGCCCCGTACGGGGTAATGAAAGCAGTCTTTATTTGATCAGCAGGATTGAGTGCAATCTGGTGAAATCCAGAGTAGGCATCTATGAAAGACAACAGTTCACAACCGGCAGTGGAATCGATCACCTGATCGATGCGAGGTAGCGGGAAAGGATCCTTGGGGCATGCCTTGTTCAAGTCGGTGTAGTCGACACACATGCGCCATGCAGTGGCAGCCTTAGGATCCTCCTTCTTCTTCTCGACCATGACCGGGTTGGCTAGCCAATCCGGATGCAGCACCTCCATGATGAAATTGCTTATGAGTAACTTGGTGATCTGATCACCAATGGCCTTTCTTCTCTCATCTCCGAAGCGGCGCATAGCCTGCTTCACTGGCTTGGCGTCAGGACGCACATGTAAAGAGTGCTCAACCAACTCCCTCGGGACTCCTGGTAGATCTTCATTGGACCAGGCGAATACATCCCGATTCTCACGGAGGAAGTGGATGAGCTCGCTTTCCTATTTCTCCGCCAACCCGGAGCCAATGATGGCTACGCGGTCGGGGAACTCGGGGTCGACCTGGACCTTCTTCGTCTCCTTGGCAGCCTGAAAAGCAGTGCCGTGCTGGGTACTCGGCACGCCTTGCGCGCCAGCTTGCGCGGATTGCGCCATAGCTACCACCTCATACATCTTCTTCTTCTCGGCAGCAATCACCATCGACTCCGCCAACTGGGAGCTGGCAGAGGCACACTCCATGGACTTCTTGTAATCTCCAGAGATAGTAATGATGCCATTGGGACCAGGGATCTTCATCTTCAGATATGCAACATGGGTAGAGGCCATGAACTTGCTCAGAGCTGGCCTGCCGAGTAGAGCATGGTAAGGACTTTGATGATCCACCACCTCGAACTGCAGGCGCTCTGTGCGGCAGTTATCCCTGGTGCCGAATAGCACATCGATCCACACTCGGCCAATCGGGTTGCACGAGATCCCGGGTACAATGCCATGGAAGGTGGTCTTGCTAGGCAGCATCATGTTCTCGGCCAGGCCAAGCTTCTCGAGTGTGTCTTTGTACACGATGTTGATGCTGCTGCCGTTGTCGATTAGCACCTTGCTGAACCTCACATTCTTCTCGGGACCCAGGAAGGTAGGATCCAGCACCAAGGCATAGCTACCCGGATTGGGCATCACCTTGGGATGATCTGCTCGGGTCCACCTGATCTCCTGGTCACACCAATACATGTAGTGAGGGACAGCAGGAATCACTGCATTGACCTCCATGGCCCGCCTGTGCTATGATTGCTTGTCGACTGGCTCAGAAGTGAAGATCATGTAGCTCTCGTGGTGCTCTTGGTACTGGTTGGAGCCTCCACCCCCATTGTTGCCGTTGTTGTTGTTGCCCTGGTAGTTGTTGTTGTTGCCTCTGTTGTTGTTGTTGCGGTTGTAGTAGTAGTTGTTGTTGCGGTATCTCTCATTGTTGAAGTTTTGGTTGGCTCCTAAAGCCACCTGGTTCACATTCTCTCTTCTCGGGTACACTGGCGGCCGAGATGCGGGTGCGCGAGTAGGCTGCACATTGGCATTGGCTGCTGGCAGAGGAGGAGGAGGAGGCAAGCCATCACTCTTGATCACATCCCACCACTCGCACTGCCGAGTAGTGTGGTTAGCAGGCCTCGAGGGGTGGTGAGTGTGAAAACTGCATGGGCCATCCTTCATGTCATCAAAGACAAACTTCTTCGGCTGCTCGGAGTTCCCGCTACCCGACTGAGAGGTGCGAAATGGCTTCTTGTTGCCTTGGCCCTGGTTCTGGTTCTGCCCGTAGGCTCCAGCAGGTTTCTGCCTCTGGCTGCCACCAGCTCCAACAGTCACTGCATTCACCTCTTCAGGATCATACCGAGTATCTACTCGGCGCTTGTTGCGGAACTCGTTGCGCTTGCTGTTGCTGAAGTTTCTTCTCGGCTCAGAGGAGTCCATCAGTGGCTGAGTAGGATCACCAAGTGCGTACTGATCCGCAATCTTGATGGTCTCCGCCAGAGTGTTTGGCATCTCCCTCTGCAATCTCTGCCACAACATACTGCCATGTCTGCATCCTTGCGCAAACCAAGTGATAGCCTGTGCTTCATTCACACCTTCACAAGTGTTCCTCAATGTGCTCCACCGAGTAAGATACTCGCGGTCTGTCTCGTCTTCTCGCTGCCTGCAAGCGGATAGCTGCTGTGGCCTATTCGGCCTCTTGTATGTGCTGGTGAAGTTGCTGATGAAGGCATCCGAGAAGTCCAGCCAGCAATTGATGCTGTTCTTGGGCAAGTTGTTGAGCCAAGTGCGAGCTGGACCCTCTAGCATCTGCGGAACATAGCGCACAGCCGACCTTCTGTTGCCATTCGCGATATGGACCGCGGTGACATAGTCATTGAGCCAATCTTTAGGCTTGGTGCTGCCATTGTAGCTCTTGGTGCCTCTTGCAAGCTGGAAGTTCTTCACGGACGGCTCGTTCATGATGCGCGGGCCAAAGCACTCGGGGCCAGGAGGACCCGTGCTCTCCAGCCGCCCCGACAAGCTGATCCGGTCCAACTGATGCCTCGCATCTCCAGGCGCCAGCATGCGCTCGCCAACACGGTCATGTACATCATAGCCAGCCATCTCCATGGCCGAGTAGCCATCATCATATCTGTCCACCTGCACAGCTGCAGGCTGCTCCACCGGGTTGGCGACTGGTGCCACTGCGCGCGGCTGCTGCCTCTGCCGAGTAGGCTGAGCTGCAGGTTGCCGAGAAGGACCTGGACGCGCAATATCTCGGGCACGGCTTTGAGCTTGGTGGGCTTGGGAGCCTGCTCTTGCAGCGTTGTGTTCCTGCCCGGGCTGCTGCGGCACAACAAGCTGTCTCGCGGCAGCAGCCGGGTCATACACCTGCATTTGCCTATCTCTGCCCGAACGCCCGCTGCGGCTCTTCTCGCGGCTGGGATGCGGAGACGAGGCCTGATCGTTAGATCTAGCCGCGTGCGAGTGAACCACCTGCGAAGCCCCAGCACCCGGGTTGGCCTTCCGGAACTCCTCATTCTGCCTAGCAGCCTCCAACACCAACTCGTTGAGCCTTTCCTGCTGCCTAAGACGCGCATCGCCATCTAGGCGAGGCAACTCGGCAGCTACAGCCTCTGCAGCTCTAAGTGTCTTGGCGGGTGTGCTATATCTGGGCCTGGTGGAGGTGTTTGCGGTGGCGGACTGAGCAGGAGCCTCTACAACTGTCGCCATCTCGGCACCAAGATTGCGCCGAGTGGCACCTACTCTGCTAGCCCTCCTAGCAACTGGCGTGAAGCCGTGAGCCTTGTTGTACTCGAGCTGATCTAGACTCAACTCCAACCTCACCTTATCCAACTCCGCCTGCTCGGCAAGCAGCTCCAGGCGTTGCCGCTCGAGCTGCTCCCTCATGGCCAGGAGCTCGATGTCGGTGGGAGTGGGCATGCCAGGTCGCGTAGCCGACGCAGGAATGACCGTAGACGTGGAAGGCGGCAAGTTGCTCTCCTTCTCGTAGGGCCGGTGAACCCTGCCACCAGCCGGTGCATCAATCTCCTCGACGACGGCCGCAGCGCCAGTCGCGGCTGCGCCAGCGTTTGCCGCCAAGCCCGTCACCATCACCTCAGCGCAGTTCGCAGAGCGGCACGCGGGCCTTCCGCGAGCAGCGATCACCGCGGGAGGATCCTCCGCGTCATGCACCAGCTCGGGGTACGCGCGGTTGGCGACGGTGGCGACGTAGACGAGGTGAGAGCCGAAGGAGATCACCGCGCCGCCCTCCGGCATGGCTCTGCCGCCGAAATCGCCGGCGTTGTCGGTGACGAAGTCGAAGGAGCCGAATCTGTGGACAAGGCCACAGACCACGCGCTCCGCTGAAGAAGATCCCGTCCGAACAGAAACTCCAACCAGCGCCGCTGGTTGCCCCACGGTGGGCGCCAACTGTCGTGGTGGTGTCACGGCAGATGCCATGGGATGGCTAAAGATGTGGGGACGAAGGACGCTGGAGGTGCTCGGGGAGGGATCACGCGACGAGTAGCCGCGTGAGGTATGAAGTAAACACTGCAAACAACACGATCTACCCAGGTTCAGGGCCCTCGTGAGGAGGTAAAACCCCTACTCCTGCCTTTCTCTATGTATTCCGGTGTCTCACCGAGTAGCCACAATACAATGTTCCTGCTATCGAGTAGCCACTCTTATCTTTTTGTGATGAACTAGGTCAAGAATCTAGGGTTTCCTCTGTTCTAGTATGCGATGCCTCACGCAGGAGGCGGCGGGGCACCTTATATACCTGGTGCCCAGCCGGATACGTCCAAACACGGACAAGTGTCGACATAGTGTGCACATCGTCCTTCTTCCGGGTTCCCGCTGACAGCTTTGGTTCCTAATCTTGGCTGTATCTGGAAAGTCGTTGGGCAAAACAAGGGGACAGACTGGTATCACTGTGCCAAACACAGAGTAGGCCCCCCTTATCCTGCCACGGCCTGCTTCCATGCTGTCACTGTCAGGCAGGCCGGTCCCAGATGAACAGTAGTTCGGATACTGCCAAGTACGGACCCAGGATACGCGGGATCCTGTGTCAGAACGGCTCCTTTGACTTTCTGGCCCGAGTAGGTTCCCGCCAATTTTACTCGGGCCAACTCTTCTACTCGAATGGATGGAACTTGACTGATATCTCCTTCCGGTCATCTTGAGGTGAGACCGAGTAGCAGTCGACCGGGTAGCAAGTACCGGGTAGTCGGCTACTCGACCAAATCTCTCTTCTGTAAGTCGCCTTTACCACTTGCCTTTACCCTACTCGGGGGTAACCCCCCGACACTCTTGATCATCCAAACATTTTGTTCCGAGTCCATGGAGTTCAAATCAACCATCATGATCGGTTCTCCTTAGCCATGATAGCAAACTTGTGCCGGTTCTCCTCGGCTTTCATAGCAAACTTCATACACTTGTCCTTGGTCATCAAAGTAAGATGAATCTTACTTTTCCTTACTTCGGCCGTGGCGGCATCCACATCTAGCTTCATCTTTTGAGCGCCGAGGTAGGTCTTTAATGCGGTCTTGTCCTTCCGTTTGCGCTCCTCCTTCTCGGCACTTGTTTTCTCCTTCTCGGAGACCACCCTCTTAAGTGTTTGTTCCAACACTATAGCCGAGCCCCCCTCCCCCGCTTGGCTTCAAGCTTGCTCGCTTTGTGCCCCTTCGGCCTTGTGGCGCTTGGACCCCCCCATCGTCGGGCACTCCCTCCTCCCATTTGTCCGGCTTGGTTCTCTTATTCAAGTAGTTGTAGAGGCTTTTCCACTTGGGACAATCCTTCATATCTTTCCAACAATGGAGCAAGGTGAACTTGGTGCCATGCCAAAACTTGAAGTATTTCACCGCTTGAACGATGACGTCGTGGACGCCAAGGCCGCTCTTGGGCCTAGCAAGGATATGATCATAGGCGCTATTGAACTTGTTGCACTCCGATTGGATGCGTACCCATCTCTTGTTGAGGGGGTTGAAGTTCCGGTCACTATCAATGTTCCACTTCTTCCACTTGCGATGCTCATCGAAGTATCGCCAACCTTTTTCCAATATGCTTTCACTTTTTGTTGTGCTCCAGTGCGGGGTTTTGGCCCTCGATCATCCAAGCCTCGCACAACACACGGATCTCGGTCTCCAAGTAGTTGCCCCCTTCGGTCTCTTCCCCGTCTCCACAAGCTCATCGTCCCCTTTTCCAACTCTTGATCCTTGTTGCCATCACCAAAAAATGGCTCCATATTGGCTGCTCGGTTGGGTCTCGACATCTTCGATGGCTACGCCATCATGGCCGCCGGTGGACTCCATGATGATGTCACCCATGGTCTCCTTGTGGCCCTGGTACACATGCAGTTGCACATCGATCACAAACAACACAATGCGTAAATGACGGGCCCGTGCTTTGGTCATGACGGGCAATTCATCGAACAGCTGCCAGCCCTGTGGCATATTCTCCACAATGTCAACATGGCCCTTCTGATCCACAGTGAAATCCTGACATTTGCCACACTTCTATGGCCACCGTACTTGTCAAAGTTAAAGATTGGTAAAATGTGTACAGAAACCAAACAAACCTGAAATTTCTTGTCGATCGATTACTCTCTCTTTCCAAGCCAGCTAGCTAACCCGTCCATATTACTTTATTGCGTGGCCACTCCATCGTACATTCATCTCCACTAGCCCTGCTATCACATCATCATTTCCAGGTGAACAAACCGAACAATCCAGGTTCGTATCATTTCCTACCAATATGAGCGACGAAGCGTGCAGATTACAATCAGGGAATCATGAGATGCACATGCCGACGTGCGTGCGTGCGAGCGCCTATTCCGGGTATCTTAGCATGGACCTCAAATGGTCGATGTGCAAATAGAAGCAAACCGGCATTCACGCCACGAAACACACGCTGGCTTTGATATGCAGTTGTGGGTTCGTTTCGGAAACAGATTTTGGACGCAAGTCGCTCTCGTTGGTCGGTTGCACATTGTTTCCAATTTGCAGTAGTATATACAAGCTCTTTTGTTTTGATAAAAGGAGGAGCCTGCCACAGGGACCCTGATCCACTGCTGATGAAACCGTGCGTAGTGTTACTGCATCTGTTGTACACGATATTTACAAAACAGAGAAATGTACGTACCGTCCACATGTAGCATAGGGAAATACTTTCCTGAAAAAAAAGGTTTAAGTTTTGGTCAAATTGAAACAATATAAGGATTGGCCCAATTGTAACATCGACGATATCCATAAATACACAATAAAATATTGTACTTTCATATTATGTACATAGTATTATACCAAATTTGATCTAGTTGACTTACAAAAATGCATTTTTTTAGAAATATAGTTAGTACGTTTCGAAAAAATGTTGTCAGGTCTATTAAGTTAGATCGAGTTGGCAACGCTCTCAAAATCATGGCACGCGTCTATGCTTCCAGTTGGTCAACATACCTTATTTAGGGATCCTTTGATTCAAAGGAACTTCATAAAAATTTGGAGGATCAGATCTATAAAAACATTTCCTAAGATTGATCGTTTTGATTTAAGATTAGATTATGTAGGATTTTTTTCTGAGAAATTATTGGTACTGCATTTCATAGTAAATCTATCATTCGCTCTAACCTCTTTTTACAATTCCTTTATTTTTCCTGTGCATCAAACACTCTCTGATTCAAATTATTCTGGTTTTGGAGACGCCCTAAGATTTAAGTGAGCATGCCACTCCAATCCTGTATTTTTCTTGTTTCTGCATTTTGAAATTCCTGTGAATCAAAGTGACCATTAGATAAGTAAGTAGATGTAGAAATAGTAGGCCCAGATACTACCATGTTACTGCAAACAAAGAATGTGATGCATTTGTTCTAGCCATAGTTTTCCCAAGGGGAACAAGCAACCTTTGAACTCTGTGCGGTGGGAATCATGTCATGCGTCTTTGCTTCGAGTTGGCCAACATACCAGATTAGACCAGAGCAACTCTAGCAGAACCCGAATAAACATTTCGGGGGCACATGAAACGAGTTTTTCGGGTTGGAAACTCATCGAGCTGAATAGAAACACCCAAATTCGGACTGAAACTTTTGAAGAAAAAAAACAGTTCGCGCCAGATTTGCTTCTTGATCATCGTTCTCGTATACAAAAGCATGCACCGGGAGAAACATAAACTACATAGAACCTTCATACTGAAACCAAACACTTCGATCTAACCCTAATCCTACAAGCCCGGCAAGCTCACCGGCATCGAGCTACGCCGTTGTGGCCTAGATGCTTCATCGACAAGCGCACGGGCACCAACCTACTTACTCGAAGCCGAGGTAGTGAAGGGTCGACGAACCTTAGCCCTATGAGGCGGCTGGACATGCTCACGCCGGCCGAGCGGCGGCAGAGGGCATCCTCCTCATCAACCGGGTTATTGGTGCGACAATCAGAGCGTCCACTACACCCGCTACACCCACCACGCCCGCACAGTGGGGATCCCACCATGGATCTATGGCGGCGCTGTCGAAATCGGAGCTAATTGCTCGTCAGAAACACCTAACCCTCGTGGCAGCGAGGACTAATTCGCGTTGGAGTAATCGTGGGGCCGAAACCTACATGCCACCGGATAGAGATGATATACTGCTAGACGCGCGTTTATCCTTGCCCCCAAAAGAAAGTCCGAACTGCATATTGACCAGAATTTTCTGCTGGGGGGCCTTTTAATTTAAGAATATGCTAGAGATGCTTGGATTTAGCATGTACTCACTCGGTTCAACAATAGATGACTTCCACTTATTTAGATATGGATGTGTGTCTAGATATATCCATATGTAGACGAATGCAAGTCATCTATTGTTGAACGGAGGGAGTAGACCAGAGTCCCCAAGCCGAGGACACCTCATTCCATTTGCGGTAAAATGGATTGCATGATACACTGTCAAAATCTGTTTTGAACGCCCAAGTTTTGGCTGGGGTTACATTGTATATATTCCGGTTGTCATATATTCTTCGTGCAATGGATGAGTCGGCCGGTTCATTGTCCTTGTCGTTGTCGACCACCGTATACATAGTACGTTGACCGCGCGGGCAAAGCAGTTGATTTCACTACGAAAGATGGCCAAACTGGTCGCCATTTTCAAATCGAAGATGATGCTCGAGGAGCAATCATAGAGCCGTGCAAACCATCTTATAACCAGAGTTGGTACTCTACTTGGCAACGCTCCAGATCATATCAAGTCGTCGATGCATCGCGTTGGCAAGCCAAAACCAGATTAGATTATTTGGTAAATAGACGCAGACGCGGACGTAGACGTAGACAGTAGACCACAGTCTCAAAGCCGTATATACCCGAGAGCAACCGCGCAAGCATTTATACATACGTACGCTAGTATAGGCGTACACACGTGACGTGCACACTCTGCTGCTGCTCTTCAGCTCGCTAAAGGCCAGCCCAATCGCCTCTCCTCCCCTCCCCACTCTCTCTCCCACGCACACAACCAAGCAAGCAGCAGCATCATCCGAGAGAGGACAAGCGGAAGCAGCAGCAGCAGAGCCAAGAAGCAGAGTCGTCGTCGGTCGGCCAGCCCGGGGCCCGGCACGCCCGCTCGCGCGCTCGCCAAGATGCAGCACGGGGGCACGAGCATGCTGGGGATCGTCAACTTCATCACCTTCCTGGCCAGCATCCCGGTGCTCGGCGGCGGCATCTGGCTCGCCTCCCGGGCCAACTCCACCGACTGCATCCGCTTCCTGCAGTGGCCCATCATCATCATCGGCCTCGCCGTCATGGTCGTCTCCCTCGCCGGCTTCGCGGGCGCCTGCTACCGCCAGACCTGGCTCCTCCGCGTCTACCTCTTCGCCATGTTCTTCGTCGTCCTCGCGCTCCTCTTCTTCATCGTCTTCGCCTTCGCCGTCACCGACCGCGGGGAAGGGCAGGTCGTCATGAACCGCAAGTTCCTCGAGTACCAGCTCTCCGACTACAACGGATGGCTCAGGAACCGCGTCGCCGACCGCGACTACTGGAACTCCATCGCCGCATGCCTCCGCGACGGCCACGCATGCGCCTCCATGAGGCGCTTCGCGCGCGACCCCAACACCGGCATGCTCGTCCCCGAGCCGCCCGTCATGTTCTACAACCGCGACCTCTCGCCGATTCAGGTCTCTGTTTCTTTCTCTCCCACTCGCAGATTCACTTCTTTCCTGTTTCCGCTGCTCTTTCCATGTGCTTTCTTTCCTTCTTTCTTTGTCACCTCAAAGATTATATCTTCCGGGCTGTGCAAATAAACCAGGCCGTAAAACTACTCATGGATTCCTCTTGGCAAAGCCCCCCGGTAGCTACCAAATTTGGGGATTTTTCCAGCTAGAAACAAAATTTTGGGGATTTCAGTGGCAAAGAGGATAAGTGAGGCGATTGAGCTCACATGTTTTCAGCTCAGCCCTGCATTCATTAGCAATTATTGGCTGTTACTTATTTTTCAACACTGCTTCCGGATAGCTTGTTGTAAAGGATGGTCTCCGCGTAGGATATTCCAGTTTACTGCTGCTTGCTTGGTACCATGTGGATCTCGAGAGGAACTTTGCTTAGCCCCCCTTTTGCTTAGCAAGTCATGCATGACCTTTGAGAAAAGGAAATCGTTAACCCTTTTTTGCTTCTCCCTGATTTGGGGCAAAACCAGCTACAAGAACATGCCACCAACTTTAGCAGCCTCCCCTCCGATTCCATCAAACAACTTTCTCCAAAAGCAATCTCATCTTTTTTAGCTTTCATTGGTTCATGGAATCGCTTGGCATCACATAAAAGAATTATGCTTGCCCGTCGTAAGGACAGACACATACTACCACCGAGGTTATTTGAGATTTCGTACATCAGGGATTGTTACCATCAGGACTGTGTTGGACAAAGTGTTTTAGGGGTTTTTTTTTTGGCTGATGTGAACAACTAACTCAAAGTAGGAGCATGCTTTTTGTATGGAACAAAGCTTCTAGTGCCTTGAGCAATACTAATTGACTCCTGGTCTATGTCAGCTGTTTTTATCCTTCAGTGTCCATGCTGCTGCAACGAACAGATAGAACTAGGAGTTGACACTAATGCAGTGGTAATTAGTAGAATCTCCATGTGTGTGGTGGTGATGCTAAGGATAAGGTCATTTTCATAGCTTTTTTCCGAATATCAAACGACACGTAGGACCGCCATATTTGTATGATTGAGGGATCAGGACGCCCAAAGTGTGACCAGGACAGCCAAAGGCCAGATGCGATGTGCCACATTTCAGAGTTGGAATTGGACCACGGAAGCCTTGCCCAGTTGCCTTGCTTCTTGTCCTGATGTTCTCTGTGCTGTCTCCTCTAACTTCCAGCCTGCTTGTTCTTTTCCTGGGCTACAATCTAACTGCAGAGCACCAACTGCCCCCGTGTTTTATTTTTCAGAAGGTCTATATACTAGTGCATTATGGATGGGTTGCATCTGTATTATAATGTGGGTTAGCTAGTTCCCATGTCTGCATAGATCTGGCTTCATGGAGAAGTAATTGTTGAGTTGTGGAATCAAGCTGTACGCCGTTCAATGCACATGGTGATATAGTTTGTAGGAGATGTCCTGCCCATGAAGGCATATCTCGGGCCCGGTTCATGGTTTTCTGATAATAGGTCTGATGGCTTTGTTTATTTCGGTGCACACACACATATGCATGTTATGGATATCTCATATGTTAGACTTTAAATTGAACTGGTGTGGACAGTTTCGCTTTCGGTATAGGACAGTAAGATCAACACTATTAAATATGTGTTTGTGCTTGTCATATATTTGTCTTCATTGGAGGTTGAGGTTTTGCTAGTCTGGGTGAGGACAAATGGATAAATATGGTCTCCATACTGACCCAACTGTTGCCACAAGTCTCATGGGGAACTATGCTTTGTTAATTTATTGATGTGGTAGTTGTCTAGATGATGGGTGTACAAATTATGCTTGCAGATAAATTATTTTTCTGTATAGCTGTTGTCTGAAACATTTCAATTATTTAACATTTTAACTGTATACTGAGGCATCTAGCTAAGTACAGTAGCTAACAACTTTGTATATCAAACTCTTACATAAATGTACACACAGTATGCATGAACTTCAGTTCAGAGAATCGAGTCTAGTGTCCTCGGGCTCACCAACAGAATAATAATTATTACCATGTTTCATCTAGCTTGTGTCATTGACATCTCAAAGCATCAGCTCTAGTTGATGAACTGTAATATTGCATATACACAACTTAAAAATTAAGAAATGCATTTTGTTGTGATATGGTTTTCTGCTCTGTCCATTAGTAAGTTTGAGTCGCACAGCTAAGTTTGAATCTCCTAAGTGTAGTAGTTTACAGTATGTTGTTCAGATTAAAGGTGTGATTTCTGATGATACTAACACAATTTTGCAACTCATAATCAGTCTGGATGCTGCAAGCCACCAACGTCATGCGGATACACGTACAATAACGAGACATTCTGGACCCCGACTGGTGGCTCGGTGTCTGACCCAGACTGCATCAAGTGGAACAACGACCAGCAGACGCTCTGCTTCGGCTGCGACTCGTGCAAGGCGGGGGTCCTGGCAGGGATAAAGAAGAGCTGGCGCAAGGTTGCCATCATCAACATCGTCGTCCTGATCATCCTTGTCATTGTCTACGTCGCTGGCTGCGCTGCCTTCCGCAACGCCAAGAGGATGGACAACGACGAGTCATACGGCATGGCGAGGATGACCAAGTCCCGACCGAGCAGGTTCCAGTTCTAGGCTGCGACAAAACGAGAAAGAAGTCTATGCTTGTACAAATGCCATTGTGGCTATGGGTGGTGTCAAGACTTTGGACTAAACTATATTTCTTTCTGAAATGTGGGAATGCGGGGGTGAACACCTGCAGTTGGGTGGTGACAAAGGTTGTATCAAAAAATCCAGTGTGGTGTTTGGGTTTTTGGTGGCTGCTTTGGTGTTTAGGGTAGGTCTATTCTGCATTGGGGGTACAAGATGAGGTTGCAAGGAACATGAAGGGTTGCCTCAATTAGGGATGTATTATTCTGCACTTAGAGATTTTGATTTGTCATCTTCCTTAGAAGACTATTACTCCGTATGTTATTATGATGTTATTATAAGGTTGATGAAGGGCAGGTTATGGCATCAGTATCAAACTATCATATGCCAGACCAGACGTGGAACTGAGCCGCCTGAAGATTCTTTGCATTGCCGCATCTGGTGCGGTGCGTTAAACTTGGTGCGCTGGAGAATTAATTCAGAGCTAGGAGGATATGTGAGACGTGATATTAATCGAGGTAGACGAGTGTTGGACTCAGAAAATGCAAGTCCACCTAAGTTGGCTCCCGATAAAGTGTCGGAGATTTGTGCTGAAATTTTTACAGAGCACCTCTTCCATCCAATTTTTCTAGTTCATTTTCAGTTTTGCACAATATCCCTTATCTCTTTAGGCCATGTTTGTTTCTAGTGGTTTTTAGGGGATTGGTAGGGATAATCCCCATAGGGATTGGGTGAAACCCTCACCTTCACCCAATCCCATTAAATCCCCAGTCCACTAGGTAGAGGTAGTGTATTTTGTATTGAATTCTAGGAAAATGTGGCGATGATATTGGTCAAATACTCTAGAAACAAATGGTTATTTGATGAGATGTGGGGATCCGGGATTAGGCCGGGATTATCTCCACCAATTTCTGAAAAAACTCTCGAAACAAACAAGGCCTTAGTTTTTTTCAAATTCAAGTTTTCTTCTCGATGTACAAGATATTTCCACATTTCTTTTTTCTATGTCAACGGTGTTCTTTACCCATATCTCGAGTCTGGAATAGAACAAACAATTTTTCACATTTTTGTACATAAAATTTCAAGATCATATATTAAAAAAATCATAATTCACCCATTTTCTCGTACAAGATACACGAAGACTTTCAAAAGGAACAAGACCATCATAGATACAATGTTCATCATTTGATAGATATTGACCCAAGGGGCAGACATGAGTTACATGACCACACCTCACGGTCTCCCGTTGGGGGCGGCTGGTGGGCGATTATGGGCCCTCCCCGACGAGGAGGGCGACGACGACAAATCGGCACTAGAGATGGAAGACGGTGGGTGATACGTCTCCAACGTATCTATAATTTCTGATGTTCCATATTGATATTACGCCAATTGCTAAATGTTTTCTCCCTTCTTTATATCATTTTTACACGTTTTTCGGGACTAACCTATTAACAAGATGCCAAGTGTCAGTTCCCTATTTTCCGCTGTTTTTTATTTCAGAAAAGTTGTTCCGGAAATATTCTCGGAATTGGACCCCACTGTAATACGTAAAGGAGGTTTAGGGAATTGCTCAACCTCTAGGGTTGCCCTGGACATGTATTTATATTCACAGGTATACGTACAAGGTAGGTTACAACACAGAGACCGTATTGAATACGGTCTAACACCCTCTCTCAATCTTAGCCGAGTTATCTAACATCTAACAGGTTAAGATTGCGCCTACATCCTTGAAACAATGGTAAGGGCAATGACTTAGTGAAGATGTCAGCAAGTTGATCTTTTGAGGAGATGAACTTGATTTGAAGCAGTTTCTGAGCAACGCGTTCCCTCACAAAGTGATAGTCAACTTCGATGTGTTTTGTTCGAGCATGAAACACAGGATTGGAGGACAAGTATGTCGCACCAATATTATCACACCAAATAACAGGAGGCTGAGTTTGCGGAACACGCAACTCCCGTAGCAAAGACTGCACCCAGATGAGCTCAGCTGTGGCATTAGCAACTGCTTTATACTCTGCTTCAGTACTACTCTGAGATATTGTGGCTTGCTTACGAGCACTCCAGGCGATCAAGTTAGGTCCAAAGAACACAACATATCCCCCCTGGATCACCGATCATCGGAATCACCATCCCAATCCGCGTCAG
Source organism: Alopecurus myosuroides (assembly GCA_028641055.1). Classification (NCBI taxonomy): domain Eukaryota; kingdom Viridiplantae; phylum Streptophyta; class Magnoliopsida; order Poales; family Poaceae; genus Alopecurus; species Alopecurus myosuroides. The sequence continues at coordinate 316,407,811 of CM054061.1, forward strand.
AGAAAGCGGATAATAGCCCAGAAGAAGCAGAACATAGACGAAGACCGTAAGAATCTGTATGCCGAATATAGCGCAGAATACGCTTGACTGCTGACCAGTGAGAATCAGTAGGTGAATGGAGATACTGACAAACACGATTTACCGCATAGGAAATATCAGGTCAAGTCAGCGTCAAATACTGTAAGCCCCCAACAGTACTGCGATACCTCGTAGCATCCTCAGCAGATAGAAGGGTACCACCCGTGGCTGCAATATGATCCGTAGCAGACATAGGAGTGGTAGAAGGTGTACACTGAAGCATACCAGCACGTCGTAATAGATACTGAGAATACTTCTTCTGAGTAAGAGACAGACCAGTATCATCGTGAGTTACCTCAAGTCCAAGGAAGAAGTGCAGTTTACCCAGATCCTTCACAACAAAATCTGTGCCAAGAGAGGAGACCAGACGATCAGGAGCAGTGACAGATGAACTGACAAGAATGATGTCATCCACATAAACCAGAAGGTACATAGTAACATCTGGACGCTGAAGCGGAAATAGTGATGTATCGGCTGTAGAGGGAATAAAACCATGGGCTCGAAGAGCAGCAGCAAGACGCGCATGCCAGGCACGAGGGGCCTGCTTGAGACCATATAAGGCCTTCACAAGACGACAAAGATGAGCTGGATGAATCAGTGAACCCAGGAGGCTGACGCATATAGACCTCTTCTTCTAGGACTCCATGCAGAAAAGCATTCTGCACATCCAGCTGGCGAATAGACCAGCCACGAGTAACAGCCAAAGAAACAAGAATACGGATGGTAGTAGGCTTGACAACAGGACTGAAGGTATCCTCATAGTCAAGTCCATAACACTGTTTGAACCCTTTGGCGACCAGACGTGCTTTGTATCTTTCAATGGAGCCATCTGCATGCTTTTTCACTTTGAAGACCAACCTACAATCAATAACATTAACACCTGATTTGGGAGGAACCAATGTCCATGTATTATTCCTGAGAAGGGCCTGATACTCTTCCTCCATTGCACGGCGCCAGTGAGGAATTTGCATAGCAGCAGAATAATGCCGAGGCTCATCATTAGGATCAGCAACAGAATGAGCCACACACGCTGCAATCCAAGCAACAGTGCCATCCTTACGATCAAGTGGTTTTACGATGCCACTTTTGCTGCGTGTGTGTGGTCGATGCGTCACGGGCACACGTACTGGAGCAGTCGACGGAGGCGTGTCAGCACGCGGTGACGCAGCAGGCGACGCGGTCGTAGCCGCAGATGTGGGCGGTAGACCGCTAGGTGACGCCAGGGCGACAGCCCAGTCGAAGTAGGCGTGGTCGGGGAAGACGGGCCGTCAGAAGACGGTCCAGCAGCCGTAGGCGACGGCCCAGGCGATGGCGGCGGCCCAGGAGCGGACACCGGTGACGACGGTGGCCCACGAGCAGGTGCAGGAGACGAAGGCAGCCCATCTGCGGGCGCAGCTGCGGGCGCTGGCAGCAGGCCAGTGGAGATGACGGGCCGCAGTGCTGTCAGCGTCGGGGAAGCAGACGGGTCGACACCCGTTGGTGAAGTAGGCGGGGCGACGCACGACCCTGCATGCCCCATGCAGCGATCGTCGTCACACTCATCATGATCCCGATCAGCAATTTCCGGAGGATCAAGCAGCTTCTAGCGAGCACCACGACCGACACCTGCACCATGGTTAGACAACAAAAGAGGAGAGTATGCAGCATCTTCAAATTGACCAGGCACAATAGAGGATGAACTGATAGAAGGTGTATGAGTGTTAGGTGTGGAAAGAGAGGCAAAAGGAAACAGAGTCTCATCAAAAACAACATCACGAGAAATGTAAACCTGGTTAGATGGGACGTGGAGACATTTGTATCCTTTATGCATGGAGCTGTAACCTAGAAAGACACACTTTTTTGGAACGAAACTCAAGTTTTCGATTGTTGTACGGACGAGATGTGGCCAACATGCACACCCAAAAACCTTAAGAAAAGTGTAATCAGGTGGCTCACGAAATAAGAGTTCAACATGTGTTTTCATATCAAGAAGACGTGTGGGGAGTCTATTAATTAGAAAACACGCAGTGGTGAACGCATCACTCCAAAACCGAAAAGGAACAGAAGCATGTGCTAGGAGAGTTAAGCCAGTTTCAACTATATGACGATGCTTACGTTCAGCAGCACCGTTTTGCTGATGTGTATGTGGACAAGCAACACGATGTGCAATCCCATGTTTTTGAAAGAAAACACTAAGATTACGGAATTCGCCCCCCAATCGGACTGAACATGAACAATTTCTGCTTTGAGGAGACGTTCAACATGTGCTTGAAACTGAAGGAAAACATCAAAAACATCAGACTTGCGTTTAAGCAGATAAAGCCAAGTGAAACGACTATAGGCATCAATGAAACTGACATAATAATTATGACCACTGACTGAAGTTTGGGCATGGCCCCACACATCCGAATATATGAGTTCAAGAGGATTATTAACTACATGATTGGACACAGAAAACGGTAACTGATGGCTCTTGCCTTGCTGACAGGCATCACAGACAGAGAGCACCTTATTACTGGATGCAAAAGGAAGACTATGACGACGAAGAACATGACGAACTATGGGAGTAGCGGGATGACCCAAGCGAGAATGCCACTGTGACGGGGAAACACGAACACCACTGAAAACCTGAGGGGCAGCTGGCACATCAAGTGAATATAGGCCATGGCGACTCCGACCTCTAAGAAGAACGTCCCGTGTGGTTTGGTCCTTAACAAAAAAAATGAAACGGGTGAAACTCAACGAACACATCATTGTCAAGAGTAAGTTTCTTAACAGAGAGTAAGTTCCTAGTGACCAAGGGAACACGGAGGACATTAAACAGATTAAGAGATTTAGAGGTTTGTGTAAGGAGAGAAGCCTGGCCAACGTGAGAGATGTGCATACCTCACCCATCAGCGGTGCGAACCTGGTCATGGCCGGTATAGGACTCCCGTGGGTTGAGCTTGGAGAGCTCATGCGTCAGATAATCCGTGGCACCTGTATCCATGTACCATGTTGGATCAACTGAATAGGATGAAGTAGACCCCTATGTTGCCAATGCTGCTTGCTTCTCATTGCCACGTCCATCGTTGCTGATTCCCAAGAAATCTTGCTTGAACCGTCGGTGGCAGCGGGAGGCTAGGTGGCCATCGATGCCACAGAGTTGGCAGGGGGACTTTGCGCCACAAGACGGGCAAAGCCACGGTCGGCTACGCCCACCTGCAGTGGTGTTGGGACGCGGCGCGGGGGTCTTCTTGGACGGGGCGGTCTGGCCACCTTGCGGGCGTGGCGCCGGAGAACGACCACCGGTGGTCCGATGGGCAGCATGAGCGGAGGAATCAGTAGAGAACCCATCAGGACGGCGAGAACGAATGTGCTGCTCAGTATTGAGAAGACGCGCATAGATCTCACGAGGGGGAATTGGGGTATCCCTCCCGTTAATGTTTTCCACAAGAGAATCATACTCCTCACCAAGTCCCTTCAGAATAAAACTAGTGAATTCTTCGTCACGAAGAGGCTGCCCAACAGAGGACAAAATATCAGCAAGTTCCTTGATCTGGTTATAGGGAACCGTAACGGACTTGTCTTGTTTCTGAATTTCACCGAGCTGAGAACGAATAGCCATGGATCGGGCAAGTGACTGCGAGGAAAAGCTGGAGTCGAGAGTTCCCCAGGCATCCCGTGACGAGGAAGCAAAGACCACCATGCCGGCTACACCAGGAGTCAGCGAAGATTGGATGGCAACCATAATAGCTTGATCCTGGGCCACCGACTGTCGATACGCAGGATTGGCCATGGTCACCATAGTACCGTAAGTTGTGGGAACTTGGAGCACCTGCGAGGGACATGGCAGTGTGCCATCTATGTACCCATCGAGGTAGTAGCTATGCAGGAGCGGGAGAAGCTGTGCACGCCATAGCAAGTAGTTGTCGGTGTTGAGCTTCACGGTGAGCAGATGACCGAGATGGATCGGTGGAGGATCACAGACTGCACCAACGTCGAAGTTGGCCGAGGTCGGTGCAGCAGGGATCGGGGTAGGCAGCCGAGTCGAGGACGGGGGTGGCGTCGGTGCGCCATAAGCCATCGAAGGAGGGCCGTAGTAGGACGGCTGATCGTACGCTCCAGAGGGCGAGCCCTACGGGACGAGAGATGCCGTTGGCGTCAGACCGAAAGACGCAGCAGGGGCCGTCCCGAGCGAGACGCGCGAGGGCGACAACGCTTGGAAGAGCGACGCCGGGGTAGATGGGGCCGGGGCAGATGGGATTGGCCCGGCCGCGGACATGAGGGCACCTGCGCTCAAGGTTGAGATCGGCGCAGGCACGAGAGGCGGCGGCTGCTGCTCAGCCAGGAGCGTGGCGAGGAACGGCGACACAGGTGAGGGAGCCATCGAAGAGGAGGAGGTCATGTCGGTGGCGATCGTCGAGGACGCAGCGAACGTCGCGGCGGCGACAACGGAGACAGAGGCGGCGGAAGACATGAAGATCGTTATCAGTCTGATACCATGTAATACGTAAAGGAGGTTTAGGGAATTGCTCAACCTCTAGGGTTGGCCTGGACATGTATTTATATTCATAGGTATACGTACAAGGGAGGTTACAACACATAGACCGTATTGAATACGGTCTAACACCCACAAATCCCGAAGTTCATATTTTCCGCGGAAGCATCCAGAAGACCGGAAAGGAGTCGAAGACGGCCCCCGGAGGGGCCTAACCATGCCCAGGCGCGGGTCCACCCTAGATCGCGCCTGGGGGTGGTGAGGAACCCCCGGTGGCCCCATTACGTCACCTTTTTGCATATTTATACTCCTCCGAGGGAAAACCCTAACCCAATCGACCTTTTCCACAAAATACATCCGTAACTCCGCCGCCGCCGCCGACAAGTTTCGGGGGACAAATCTCTGTTCTGGCACCCTGCCGGGACGGGGAAATGCCCCCCGGAAGCCATCTCCACCGACTCCACCACCATCTACATCTTCGTTGTTGTCTCCTATGATGAGGAGGAAGTAGTTCTCCCCCGAGGCCGAGGGCTCTACCGGTAGCTATGTGGTTCATCTCTCTCTCCCATGGTGTGATCTATATGTGATCGTGAGCTTTGTAATCTAGTTGAATAAGTAGATGTTACTCTTCATCTTGTGCTACTCAAGTGTTTTATTAATCTGAACTTTGGAGTCACCTTGTCCCGCGGTGTCAAAGGTGACAGTGTGCACATGGTGTGTGTCTCCTCTATGAATTTGAATTTTGGTGTTTGTCTAGTACCTTCTAGGGCACTCATAGTGACAGTGTGGGGTTAACTAGACATGGGAATGCTTACTTTAAGGAATGTTTTTTGCAGCCATACGCAATGATTAGTGTTCGTTATCCAACCGGAGAGGGTTAAGAGTAGCATAGTGAAGAGAAGATATTTGGTTATTCAATTATGTGATCATTGTTGAGAGTGTCCACTAGTGAAAGTAGGATCCGTAGGCCTTGTTTCCAAGCATTGAAACACCGTTTTCCGCCTATTATGCTACATGTTTGCTTGCTGCCATATTTATTTCAGATTGCTATTATTACTTATAACCATCCATATTACTCGCATTTCACTATCTCTTCGCCGAAATAGTGCACCTATATACCTGACAAGTATATTGGGTGTGTTGGGGACACAAGAGACTTCTTGTATCTTAATTGCAGGGTTGCTTGAGAGGAATATCTTTGACCTCTACCTCCCTGAGTTCGATAAACCTTGGGTGATCCACTTAAGGGAAACTTGTTGCTGTTCTACAAACCTCTGCACTTGGAGGACCAACGCTGTCTACAAGAATAGAAGCGTTCGTAGACATCAAGCTCTTTTCTGGCGCCGTTTCCGGGGAGGTAAGGTAAAAGGTACTCACATCCTCGGGTGTGAGTGCTCGAAGTTATTTACTTTAGATTCTTCAATTAAATCTTTTTGTTTCTTGTTTTCACTAGTTAGGCTTAATGGAAAACAACAAAAATATGAGAGAGCTTTATAATATCTATCTTGAGTTAGGACATGAAGTGTTTGAAGATAAAATTAAAAAACCTATGGAAGTTTGTTTGCATAATAGTGATAGCAATGTTATTAGCATCAATTCTTTGCACCCCATCATTCCTAATGCCAGTGAAAAGTCTATGCTTGGGGAAGCTAGTTTTTATGATTTTTTTAGTTTTCCATCTTTAGAGGAGAAAATTTGCTCTGATGATAATTTATCTCCCATATGTGATAAACCTAATGATTCTTGTGATATTTTAAATCCTCCTAATGAAAGCATTCCTTTTAAAATACCCAAGAAAATTGTTGAACTTGTCATGGATAACCGTTATTTTGGAGATGGAACTGTCCATCCTAGTGATCATTTACAGTTTATGCATGAATTATGCGAGTTATTCAAGTGTGGAGGTATCTCAACAGACCAAGTTAAGAGGAGGCTATGCCCTTTGTCACTTAAGCACAAAGCAAGGGAGTGGTATGAACTACTAGATGATCCTCATCATTTGTAGTGGAAGGGACTTGAATCTCTCTTTTACTCTAAATTTTATCCTTCTCATGAACTATATTTAGATAGGAATTACATTTATAATTTTTTTCCTCGTGATGGAGAAAGCATTTCCAAAGCTTGGGGAAGACTGAAAACATTAATACTCAAATATCCTAACCATGAGCTTCCTGGGGAAATAATTGTTACTAATTTTTATGCAAGGCTTTCAGGACATTGGAAGAATTATCTAGATGCTTGTTCAGAGGATTCTTTTTGTAGTAAGAAGGTTGAAGCTAAGTGGCACCTTCTTGAGAGAATTCGAATAAATAGTGAAGATTGGAATAACAAGAAAGGTAAAGAATCAAGTATAAACTATGAGTATGATTCCATTAAGACTTTTGCTGAAACTGTTGATTTTCACGAGCTTAATGCTAAATATGGTCTTGATCCTCAAATAGCTGTTGGTTGGTATAGATCATTTGCTTCTTATCTTAATATTCCTAAATAAAATTGGTACATATATCATGAACCTTTTAAAGACACTTTCATGGAAAATGAAAATGTTATTAATGATTGCAATAAACATGCTCAAACTTCTGAAAGTACTATTTCTTATAAGCATGTTAATTTTTGTGGAGCACTTAGACCTTGTGAAAAGAATCAAATCAAAGAAGAATATTGTATCCATCATAGGAATGAAAAAACTAGAATGTGGGATAGGTCTCTAAATGATCTTGGTGAAAAAGTTTGTGCCCTCTATACTTTTATTTGTGAACTTTGCTGTAAAGTGGGTCATTTTAATTTTCAATGCTCAAGCCATGATAGTAGCCTTTCGAATCCTATGAGTACTGCAAGTTTGTATTGTGATGACATGATCACCCCTAATGAGCATGATGAACTTACATTATTTTTGGGGTGTGAAGAGTTATTAAGAAAAACTTCTTTGATTGATATGAGAGCTTTTGATATGAATAGTGTCTTGCATGAATGCCATCTTTATTGTGTTGAAAATTGCCATGCAAATACTTACATACAAAAAATTCTAAAAGAAGAAACTTTACCAAAATATGACAGGACTAATATGAATTTTATTCTTATTAATGAGGAGGAGGAATCCTCCAAAGTTCTTTCTATTGTTTCTGACAGTAAACCAGGGTATGCGGAGAAGCTTCGTATTAAGCCTCTCCCTCCTAAAGAGGGGAAGAAGAAGAAAAGGAGGAGTAAAAGGAGAGAGGTAACGGTATCTCTCCCTAAGCATGTTGCTCATATTATAACTTTTGCTGATGAGTCTGAACTCGATGATTTTCCTATGCCTGTTATTTATGAAAGTGATCATGATTGGGAGAAACACACTACTTTTGATATTGAAAATCTGTTTGGTACCAATTCTGAAAACAATGATATTAATAATTGTTGCACTATTAGTACTATCCATGCTCCTTCCAATGATAATATAGAAAGCTCTAAACTTGTGGATGATGTGTTTGAAATCCCTTTGCTATTAATGATTATATGCTTGATACATCTCCTCCTAGTAAAAATGATGATATGTTTACAAATGAACGCCTTTTGGAATAAAACTATTTTATTGCTTGTGATGGTATTATGACTCCAATATATGGTGATTTCAATGATGAATATGACATTTTTAGTCCACCTACTATTGAGGAGAAAATTAATTATGATTTCAATATGCCTCCAGTCTTTGATAATTACTATAACGAAAGTTATAACATAGGCTATAATTACAATCATCCTCATGAAACTTTCCATAATTATGGTGGGATTACCCCAAACCATCTCTTTAATATGCAACTTGTCTACCATGTTCGAGTTCTTTATGATAATCCTACTCCCGTTGTTATTAATAAGAATGACTATGCTTATGTGGAGAGTATTAATTCTTTTATGCATGTGGCTCATTATAAGAATGTTTTATGTGATAGATATAATGTTAATTTATTCATTATGCTACTGAAGGTTATTATGAGAGAGGAAACATGGTTTTATGCATCTCAACAATATTAAGTTTCCCCTCTTTATGTTGAAATTTTTGGAGTTGCACTTATTTTGTCTTCCTATGCTAGTCACTTTGTGCTTTATTGACTTGTTTTTCTAAAACATTCGTTTTCATAGGAAGTGGGTTAGACTTAAAATTGTTTTACATTTGCTTATTTATGTTTTCTTTTTTCTTCAATTTAAATTTCTCATGTGAGCGTCTTCCCAAATTATCATGCCTAGCTAAAAGGCTTTAAAGAAAAGCACTTCTTGAGAGATAACCCATGTTTTTATTTTTGCATTGTTTTTCTATGTTTTGTTTGAGTCAAGGGGTTGTATACTTCTGTAGCAACTCCTTTGTATATTTATTTTCATGTATTAGTCGAGCCAAGTAAAGTCTCTAATGGAAAGTTGAGACTATATTTCGGATTTCAGCGCAGGAAACAGATTTCTGCCGTCCACTGTTAAATTCGTATAAAATTACAGAAAATTCAAAATGACGTGAGTTTTTTTGCGTAATCCTAGGCTATATACGCAAATTTTCTTAGTTGAACAATTTTTATTTGAGCATCATAATATTTTCGAAAAAATCATCTTTACCTGCTGTTCTGTTTTGACAAATTTCTGCTAATAATTGCATTTGCCTATTAATCTCTTTCTTTTGGTGTTCTTTTGAGAAAAAGAGTTTTAAAAGAAGTTGTGACAGTATCTAATGTGTTTATGAGTGTTATACTTGTGTTGAAACTGAACCATGTGAATTTATTATTTCGATTTGCACTAACGTTGCTAATGAAAATTGTGAGATGTTTGGTGTGAAGGGAGTTTTCAAGGGTCAAGAGAAGAGGATGATATGACGTGATCAAGAAGAGTGAATAGCCTAAGCTTGGGGATGCCCCGGAGGTACATCCCAGCAAATTCCAATAAGACTCAAGCATCTAAGTTTTGGGGATTCCCAAGGCATCCCCTTCTTCATCGACAAATTATCAGGTCACTTCTAGTGAAACTAAATTTTTATTCGGTCACATCTTATGTGCTTTACTTGGAGCGTATTTTATATTTGCTTTCAGTTTGTTTTCATTTTTTCAATAAGCTTGGTTGGACCCCAGCATTCTTTTATTGGAGAGTGACACGCTCCGCTTTTTCATGGGAATACTTAGTATTCTTAGTTTTTCTTCTAGTTGCTACAAAAATTCATGTTTAGCTCTTGTTTTCATTGAATCTCTTATTTAGAGCTGTTAGTTTTATTAGTGTTATATGAGTACTCTCATGTTTGCTTGCTGTAGCATTTGGAGAGTTTTTGTTAAAGCATGTTTTGTATGGTGCTTGTTGGGAAAAGAAACTGCTGCTTGAGGTAGAATTTATAACGGTGCACGTAAAAGCTTGTATAGACTGTGGCTAGAATTTTTTTATGTCATCTAGATGTTATTTTAGTTTTAAAGCCTTGTGGTTATTGACTAGAATGATTAGCCTCAAATAGCAGAGAGTGTTTAATATGCCATTGAAAGAATCATGAGTTGTTCTTGTCATATTAAAGCATAAATTTGTGGTATTCTCCTTTGAATGTTTTATTTGGTTGACTTGGCGCATTCTCACACCATGTTTATGACTATGAAACAGTCACAAATAGCCTCCATGACCATTTAGTTTTTGAACTTGTGATACCACTTATGCTTTGTTTAATGATGTTTATGTCGCTATGCATGATTATGGCTCTTATGCTCTCTTGATTTGTTGCTCCCAGTCTTTTGCTAGCCTCCACCTTTACTGAGTATGAGCTCTACTCGTGAATCCAACTCCCTAAAACCAAAGTTTTCCCATTTTGTCCACCATACCTACCTACATGTGGTATTTCACTGCCACTCCTAGTAAATTTCTCATGTGCTACCTTTAAAACTATCAAAATTACTCCTGTTTCGTGTTCCTGTTTTTGCTCATGAGGACGTCAATAGAGAATCTTTATCTTACTTGTTGATTGGATTTCACACCCTGGACTAGTGGCTTCATCCGCTTATCCAATTGGTAAAAGAGCTGGCAGCGGGGTGCCCAGCCCCAAATTAATGCAAACAAATTCTCTTCACTATTTTTGCCCCTGAATTATCACTCAAAGCATAATTGTGTAAACAAAAGAGAAAGAGGGATGACCGTCTACCCAGATACGTCCTTCACATGGGAGCCTCTCTTGTGAAATCTAGTTGGCTTGGGACGTACTGTATATTCTGTTTACCATTCGTTAACACTAGCATACACCTCTCTTAAAATATAGACACTCCTCCATGGTATGTGATTGTTGGCAGGCACCCGAGGATTCGGTTAGTCATGGTTTGTGTAATATGGATGGGAGGAGTGTCGAGTTTTTAATACCTCTATTTAATAAAAATAAAATCTCTAGCACATGAGTTGATCCCTGCTTCCCTCCGTGAAGGGCCTTTCTTTTACTTTTATGTTGAGTCTCCATCTTCTAACTTTATGCACGGTTGAGAGAGTATTTTTGCCATTCTAAGTTTTATGTGCATTTGTCCCAGAAACATTATTAATTGATTCATGATGTGTTATTGCTTGTTCTCCAACTATTTGTTCTAGTCTTCCTCATGAACTTTGAAGGTGTCCTGGCATTTATGTTTTGTCCCACTCTTAAGAACTTGAGAAATACCACTTTGCCATGCTTTCTTTATACTTGAAACAAAAGTATAACTTTCTTTGCATTGTTATCCATGATCTTTTATTTGAGTTACTTCTCATGATGCAAAGTGATTGCTATGCTTTATTATTAAATTTCTATTTATCATGTTTGTGTTGAAAGTTCTATGATCTCAGCTTGCCTATGCTTTTTCATTATTGATGATCAAGTTATGTTAGTAGCATGTCACCTCAGAAATTATTGTGTTTTATCGTTTACCTACTCGAGGACGAGTAGGAACTAAGCTTGTGGATGCTTGATACTCTCCAACGTATCTATAATTTCTGATGTTCCATGTTGATATTATGCCAATTGCTACATGTTTTATCCCTTCTTTATAGCATTTTTACACGTTCCCTGTTTTCTGTTGTTTTTTATTTTAGAAAAGTTGTTCTGGAAATATTTTCGGAATTTGACCCCACGAATCCCGAAGTTCCTATTTTCTGCGGAAGCAGCCAGCAGACCGAAAAGGAGTCGAAGACGGCCCCCGGAGGGCCCTCACCATGCCCACGCGCAGGTCCACCCTAGACCGCGCCTGGGGGTGGTAAGGAACCCACGGTGACCCCTTGACGTCGCCCTTTCGCCTATTTATACTCCTCCGAGGAAAAACCCTAACCCAATCGACCTTTTCCACAAAATACATCCGTAGCTCCACGGCCGCTGCGGACAAGTTTCAGGGGGACATATCTCTGTTCTAGCACCCTGCCGGGACGGGGAAGTGTCCCTAGAATCCATCTCCATCGACTCCACCGCCATCTCCATCGCCGTTGCTGTCTCCTATGATGAGGAGGGAGTAGTTCTCCCCCGAGGCTGAGGGCTCTACCGGTAGCTATGTGGTTCATCTCTCTCTCCCATGGTGTGATCTATATGTGATCATGAGCTTTGTAATCTAGTTGAATAAGTAAATGTTACTCTTCATCTTGTGATACTCAAGTGTTTTATTAATATGAACTTTGGAGTCACCTTGTCCCGCGGTGTGAAGATGACAGTGTGCACATCGTGTGTGTCTCCTCTATGAATTTTGGTGTTTGTCTAGTACCTTCTAGGGCACTCATAGTGACAGCGTGGGGTTAACTAGACATGGGAATGCTTACTTTAAGGAATGCTTTTTGCAGCCCTACGCAATGATTAGTGTTCGTTATCCAACCGGAGAGGGTTAAGAGTAGCATAGTGAAGAGAAGATATTTAGTTATTCAATTATGTGATCACTGTTGAGAGTGTCCACTAGTGAAACTAGGATCCCTAGGCCTTGTTTCCATGCATTGAAACACCGTTTTCCGCCTATTCTGCTACATGTTTGCTTGATGCCATATTTATTTCAGATTGCTATTATTACTTATAACAATCCATATTACTCGCATTTCACTATCTCTTCGCCGAACTAGTGCACCTATATACCTTACAAGTATATTGGGTGCGTTGGGGACACAAGAGACTTCTTATATCTTAATTGCAGGGTTGCTTGAGAGGAACATCTTTGACCTCTACCTCCCTGAGTTCGATAAACCTTGGGTGATCCACTTAAGGGAAACTTGCTGCTGTTCTACAAACCTCTGCACTTGGAGGCCCAACACTGTCTACAAGAATAGAAGCATGCATAGACATAAGTGGGGAGAAGGAGGTGTCTGCAGAGAGTCGAAGGGGCGGAGCCTCTCTTCGCTATCTGTGCCAATCGTCGTCCCCGGATGTGACTTGGTCGCTCCGGCATTGCTCGCGAGTGGAGTGGAGGTGGCGCAAGAGGCGGGATCAGACCTACGGAACATCATCACTTCTCTCTTCTCCCTAGCCTGCACCTTCTCCGACGGCGGTTTCGAGGCCAGTGGTTCTGAAATCTGTGAATGGTGTTTTAAAGCTACCGGTGATGGAACCATCCATTTTTGTCATTGATGGTGATGTCCGTCCATGGCACGTGGTTCATTCCTGGAAAATGCAAAGGCATGGTGTGGTGACCCGACATACCACTGCATGTGCAGTGCACAAGTCGTTGACATAATACTCACAAAAGGACTTATCCGTGAATATTACATCCCTCAGAGTAGTTCAATAGAAACAAAGCAGGTCCAAGCAAATCTATAGGATACAAACTTTCATTACAAAATCTTGAGAATCTCCTTATGATGAACCAAAGAAGATCTACTGCAAACGAAACATCAGGAGAAGCAAGTCGATGCTCCAAGCTGGAGAATAACTCTAGCTCAGAATCTAATCCACTACGGCTTGTAAACAACTAATTCCAAGAATGGACTCCACCTACAGCTTGATAGCTTCTCCTCCAACGGAGTTGTTGATGACGATGCTTCACCGACGAAGTAATATATGACTCCCCTAGATTCACAAGATAGCCATGGCTTCACGATGACGACTTCCATAAGGCTTCAACTCTAAGCAGGGGGTCAAACGGGAACGAACGAGTAATGGGTGTTACTGAGCAAATTCATGATATATAGTGGGTAGTTTGATGCACTAACTACAGCTTTAGACTCAAAAGAGTCATAAGCTAATGCAAGGCTTTGTACAACTTTCTTTGAGAGGTTTCTTTTAATTCTGAAAACTATGCCCGCCAGACCATCACAGGAGCTACAACTTCATGGAGTTGCCTTTGCTATAACGTTCGCAGTTCCTTCCCGGAATAGGGGGTAACATGGCACATTATTTTACACTCCATAGAGGTGCGTTACTTTACCCATGGGCGATCAATACCATGTCGCACAACTAGGCTCGAGATCCTGTCCATGCCCACATAGGTGTGGGGCCCGGTTGTTGATCCTAGCCAAACCATGCTTCTCCGCACAACGCATGCCCATCCATTTCTGCGAGCAGGTTGAACCCCTGATTCTACCCCTCACGATAGATATCTAGGCGCCCCTAGCAGACCATCATAGACCCCAGAGTCCGTGGGAATTAAGGGATCCCACCCATGTGCATGTAGCCCTGCAAGACCTACAGCTTACGTCTCTGGCAACCCGTTGACATGGGAACGATAGAAGATCACAACTGACTTACTCGCCCCATACAAGACCCATGGTTAACACGGTATTTACGGCGCACCGAGTTCTGACGGCATTTGTGGTTAAGTCCTAGGTAAGACTTTCCCATGCAGATGGAACCTTCCTTTGACCTATTCATCTTACCATGGTCCCATCCGCCCACCAAACAGAACATTACCACTTGGGTAGTCATTCAATTAGTCATATTATTATAAAAATAGGATCATGCATTCTTTAGAGAATAGGTGGTAATACGATAGGGTTATTGCAAATAGTTCATTACGAAATACTACAAAGGACATGAGTAAGTGATGAACTTGCCTGAGATAGAAATAATGACAATAATAATCCATGTCTTCGGGTTCGAGGGTTGCGTGGAAATCCCGAGATCTGAAAACAACAAAGTAGTCCCAATAAGGGCTACTAGAAAACTGGCAAGATGCTATTATGCATAGTAATGGAATGCATCGTGATTTACCCCAAAAATACCCAAGCTTGAATGATTTAGTGACGTCTTACGATACTTAGATTTTATTAGGTTTACTTGGCTTTGAATTGTCATATTAGTTCTTATAGTGATGACTTGCATTACTTAAGGTTTTGATCATAAGTTGGTTGATTGCTTTATTAGTTATTCAGGTTTTTAGTTCATATGCTTAGTTAGGAAAAAAATTAAGAATATTATGTATTAATGAATTGATTATTATTCACTTTTATGCAGGTAATAAGATGATATCTTAATAAGGAGAATTCTTTAGGGAAACCAAACAAAGTTTGTTATAATTTGTCAAAATTGTTCATTCCGGAATAACAACTTAGATAAAATGGAACTCTAAAAATATCCATTTAAATTACAATACAAAGTTTTAAGTTTACAAGTAATCATCTTTCATTAAGTAAGAATTTAATTGTTGGCTTAATTTATTTTGGGAAACATTTATTTTAAATCATGAAAATAGTAAAGTGAGGTTATATTAATTTCTCTTACAAAATGCTTTGGTCATTAAAAAGGAATACTGACATGATATACCTGAATTTTAGAATGTGTGACTATTCATTTTAAGAAAACTAATAACTTTCTTTTTGTTTTCATTAATATACTGAAATAATTATTTTTAAATAAAGTAATTAGCGAAACTCTCTAAATTTGGAAGAAAGGAAATATGTATTAAAAGTACATATTTTTTATTTGAAATTACAAGAAATGATAATAACATTATTTTTCTACCTCAGTTATGTGTTATTAGAATTTCTATTATTATTCCAAATAATAAGGCATTGAGTTAGAATTATTTGATATGGAAACAATTTTTAATATGAAAATATTTGCATTACTCATTGCCACAATGTATAACTGTTTAATTTTAGAACATAGAAACTTTTTTTGAGATATAAATATTAAGTAATAAAAAAGTGTTCTAAGTGGTGATTTTAAGTTTAAAGAATTAAAGGAAACACTACTTTCCATACTTTTATTAATTCTGTTTAATTTACCAATATAACCAATTAAAATACTATGGTCAAGATGTATCTATAAATAGTATTGTTCAAGAATTTGACCGGTTTGCGTTTGTCAATTTTTATGATTTTTTATTATTAATTTTGATTTTTTTTTATTGATTTGTTATTATTTATATTATTTTCTCTTTAGGAGAAAATGGTCCAAAGACCAATTTTCCCTCAGGGCTGACTGGTGGGCCAACCCCACCGTGGTTGAGCCTAACCGGCTCGGGAGAACCCGAGCCCGAGTCATTCGACTCGCGCTTGCACTCGCACTCTCTCCGTCTTCCCCTCGCTTCCGCGACTCGCCTGGCGACTGCGTCCCCTACCCTCGCCGAATTATTGGGGCCGGCTCCTGCCATCTCCTCCGCCGTGCTAGTTCTCAATTGACGCGCCGCCGGATACTCTCCAACCTTCACCTCTTTGATTCGAGTCTACCTCAGCACGGTGCCCTTGCGCACCCTAACCCTAACCCTAGGGTTTCGGGACCCGAGACCTTCCACTCCTCTCCGGCGTTCTCCGGCTACTCGAGGGTGCCCAGGGCGCCTCTGCTGTGTTGTTGTGTTGTTGCTGCCCCCGGATACTGCCACGAATGCTGAGGAGGCGAGGTGCCGTCGGGACGGCTCCCAGAGAGCAACTGTGGTTCCCACGCCGCCCACCTCTGCACTACACCACCTTGTCGTGGCCACCACGATGGTGTCCACTTGTGATCCCCCTCTACTCCCTCTTCTCTCTTTGCTCTATCTCTCTCATACCTCCTTGCTCCGGAACCTGGTCATCGAGCCAGTGTTCATGCCATGCTTGATGAGGTTCCAGTGATGCCTTCGCTGCCTTGTGATGCGATTATTGAGGCCTGATTCTAATTGTTGATGGGTGGGGAAATTTCCCAGTGTGCGATTTATTTAGGGTTGCTATATAGATGGGTTTTCATCACTGCGACATATGGGATTCAGAGGATAGCCTTACTTGTGTTGTGTGAATTTTTTTAGGGATCTCTCCCTGTGCTTGTGTTGTTGTTGCTTTGTTCCTGTTAGATTCAGAATAGAGCACACATGTGTGTGATGCTCAGGTGAAATTTTAGGGTTGGTTAAGTGGATGTGCTAGCTGGTGGGTGCTACTCTGAACCATATGGTTCAGAGGATGTGCCACCAAGCTTCTGACAATATTCAGTGATTCTCTCTTTCTGTTATGTTGTGTTGAGATACCTAATCCTAGCATTCTGGGTGCCCAGCAACTGCTGTGGATATAATTGTGAGCTGGAATCTTGTTCTGAATTAATTTTGCTACATATTTGGCTACTGGATCCTTATGAACTGATAAGAAGATGTGCTTGCTTGATCTGCTTCCCCTAAGCACTAGTTTGATAAGATCAGACTGTCATGTCTTGATTCTTTTGGCTCTAGATACTTATCTCATAAGAACAAATTGCTATTGCTTGATTCTTTTGACCCCAAGCCCATGATGCAAAGCCTGAGGCCTTAACTTATTAAGAACACTTGCTACCTTGATTTAATTAATTCCCTATGATGTAACTAGCATAGCACCTCTATGCAGTACTGAGGGAAATCACTCCCAACCCCTTTGCGCATAATCTAGCAACTGGATTGCATGATGGTGTACAAATATTCACCTTGAGCGATGAACAAAGGTTGGTGGATTTGAGTGCTTGTGGATTGCTTGATATTAGCTCCGCTCTCCTCTACAGGCTTGGCCTTGTGGAGAACTTCCAGTAGTTAATTTCCCTCTAGCTTGGTCTTGGGATTAACTTGCCGGATCTTCAATATGGTTCATTTCTACTGGTGGAATGTTTTATGGTGGATTATAGTGTACTGTCTGTTCTTCCCGTTCCTGGTTGAGCTGAGCAACCCGAGCAGAAAAAGGGAAAGTGCTTGTGATGCCTTACCTCTTACGACTGGTGTGTTATTTATCCTGATAGTGATGTGTTGACAGCACCAAAGGGTGCCTCCGAGTATGCTGTCTGCCCGTTACCTTGGTTCTAAGATCTTTTGCTAGCCCTACGGTTGGTCTTACCCAGGCAATTCTATTTGTTTTCACCTGCCAATTTTTTCCAGTAACTTGCCTGTGATGCTGGTCTGAGGTTGGATTGATTTGAACAGATGCTACACAAACTTAATTCACCCAATGATGAGTTGAGCAGTGCAACACACTGTCAATCTGAGGGTACTAATCCCTCACTAACACCTATGTTAGTTTTTTTTGTTTATTTTGTAGGTTCAGAAGATGACAAGTACATTGGATTAGCTTTTATTTAGTCTAGGAAATGAATTCTTGTAATATTTCCTTTTGTAACAATCTTTGTAATCTTCTGTTTTGGGAAAACATTATAATGACTTTGTATATTGTGATTCATTAATAAAGTTCAATGTTTTCTTTTTCTAATTCACTATTTAAATGGAAATGGTCCAATATTTGTTATATATTAAGTGTTTCAATTTGAATATGGTAATTATATTTTCTTTATCATTGAATTTGAATTCAAATTCAAATTCACACATTCTTAAGTTTAAATATTTCAAAATTTGAACCCCTCAATTAAAATATAACCTAGAGGTCATGTCGAAATTCCACCCCTTCCAATGTTGATCTCTCTCTCTCTCTAAGTCAAAATGTCGATGGAACCTCGATCACTCTAGGGTCTAGTATTTGCGAATAAGTCTCTAGTTGCCACTTCTCATCTGATATTGTCTCAGTGTCAATTAGCAGTTTGTTCTTCTATAATTTAACCTAATGAAACTCGAGTGTTTAATGCCCTCACAAATAATCTCCTTGCAAGATTGATCAGGTGACTCAAATTATTCTTGTATGACACCAAACACCATGATTTCATCCCTTAGGTTGATGTCTTCTTATCTTGGTTCCCTTCAGGTTTGCTTCTCTTGTAGCCTTGGTCATGCAGAAACATAGACATGGAGTTTTGGGAAGATCACAGACAGTGATCAAAGTTTAGTATTGGTTTAAGAAGGTTTGTTTCCTCGTTCAGATTCTTCCTTTAGGACTGATGAGATCATCATGTTATGCATGACTAACCTGCAGAAGTAAGATCATCAACTGTGTGATTTAGATACTCACCCCTCTTCGAGTTCTAAAATACCTAGATGAATCCTCTCAAGTCAATCATAAACTTGTGGTGGATGTTATTGAAAGTTAGTGATGGTCATCACCAAATCTGGTGTGTCTTATAAGATGCTTTAATTTAGAAGGAGGTTTGTTATAAAGATCACTCCAAGATGTACCCTTAACCAGATGATCTAGACCTATTTCATCATGTCGAGAGAAACATTGGTCACTTTGCTTCGTTTAAACATCCGCGCCAAAATTTCCTGTATTTTTAGATACATGCTATGAAATTGCATATATTATATTCAGATCCTTATAACCTTCCAAACCCTGGGACGTTACACATGGGCTCACCCGTGAATCGTCACCGGCGTCCATGCATCTCACCGCAAACTGCGGATCACATGCGTTCAAAAATTCAAAAGCAGTGAAAATTGGCCATGAAGGCCGGCTCCACCGAACTAATCTGGGCTTACACCGTGTGGATATTTCCAAAAACTGGGCTATACGGACCCTGGATATCTCCATGGTATTGCCATCCGAGTTCCTATACGAAAAGAAACTTCGGTAGGGTTCAGAAAGGATTCAATCGTCCTAGCACCTCTCGTTCCCGCGCCGTCTATGGCGTCTGGAGGCGGAGGACGAGGACGTGCGGGCGACGGCCATGGACGGGACGGTGGCCGCGGAAACGCCGCCCCACCTTACCGCGGCGATATACCGAGCAGAGGCTACGGGTACATCGGTGATATCACGTCGACACCGCTTTCAATCACGTGACTAGGTCACAAGGATGTCATATTACAGAATGAGTAAAAGGATACTTGTCGATAACTAGATCAAACTAGGTACAATTGATACTAATGATCGGATCTCGGACAAGTAAAATATCGCGAGACAAAGGGACTTGGTTACAACGTTTATGGTTCACGGGATCACTAGATTCATCCTTGAACGTGTAGGAGTCATTACGGATCTCCAGGTCCCGTTGTTTACTATTGATCAAAGAGGTGTCCCGATCATGTCTATATTATTCACGAACCGTAGGGTGACACACTTAAGGTTTGATGACGTGATTGAGTGGATACGGAATATCGGAGAAAAGTCTGGACAACACCGGAATTGTTTCGGGGAATATTGAAATAGTTCAAGGTGGTATATGTTAATGTTTGATTAACAGTTCAAGTGGGTAAGTGTTAGTGTTTGTTAATAGGATTAACAAATATTAAAATATATAAATGAAATCGTTTTCTTTATTTATGAAAGAAAATCCTTAAAAAAATTAGTGGGGATTGATGAGAGATTAAGTGGGTTGAGTGGATACTCCACTCACATGATGAGTCAAAATCTGAGAAAACCCTGATCATGTTGCCCCTCCATACGAGGACCCTAGGAGTTCTCCATTCAACATTTTGAATGCCAAAATCCAAACAGTCTAGATACCGAACCTATGTTTTTAGACACACAATGAGAAAATACTCGACAAACTATTAACAATTATAAAATGATGAAAATGGAAAAAATGAAAGAGAAAAAAGGATTAAACTCACCAAAGGAACATAATTACAAGCAATCGATACATTGAGACTCCTCCCTTTTGACTTCGCAACAAAAAAAGTGACCAATACTACCAAGACAATGCTCGTATAGAAGCTTGCTGAGGTTGTAATGCTTTGACACCAATAGATCCTTTAGAAAACCGATATAGTTAGTGTTCACAGAATGATTTGAAACAGGACAGAGGAAACAAGATAAAGCAAGGCACATGAAGAATAAAAACACATCAAAACCACTCAAAGGATCTGGGGCACTGAGCTTGTTCCCAAAGAAACTGATATAAGGAAAATCTGCTAGCTGAAAATGGGATAGTATAAAATCTCTCCCTTCATCACTGATGTATGGAATTTGCATTCCCCCAACTCGCAAGACCAATACTGAATTTTTTCCTTTGATAAAAGGACTGATTTCCCACTGACTGTTAACAGAGAGCATGATGGTTCAATGCAAAAAGCCACCCATCTAGCAAAAGATGAAGGTATCTTGCAACAATCAAATAACAAAAGGCAACTGAACCCAAAATTCTCACTGATAGCTCTTTGGTTAGATGACAGCTTCTTTATAACTTCTGAGAAATACTTCGACCCAAATCTGGTGAAAACACTCTTGTCCACACAAATTTTCTTAGCTTACAGAGAAAATGAATAGCCAAAAAATTAAATGTTTGCTAAAAAATAAGAAAAACGAATCAAACAAAAACAGAGGATAAAAAGAAAACACATGATCTTAATCTCTTTAGGTTCTTTAAAACTCTACCTAAAATAAGAGAAATTCCTCTTTAGGCTTTTAACGCCTGCAAAAAAAAAACAAGACAAGAAAATAACCAAGCATTAATAATATATAGAACCAAATAAAAAATTTAAGAAAAAAGCAAGTGCAAAAACAAAAATACATATTGCCTAGCTCCACAAAACAAATAAATAAAATGAAAAAACATGAAAATAACAACATGTCTTCTTAAGAAACCAAAAAGGGAATCGTCTAAGACCTTGTCTCTCCTAACATTGTTCATCACCTTGTCTCTCCTAACATTGTTCATCACCTGAGACGCAGGACAAAAAAAAATCAGTCACACGAGTTCCACCATTTATAATCTGTCTATGACCATACTATTTGAGGGGATAAAAATCACATCGCAATCGTTTGAAAAAATCTGCTCCTCGATGTAACCAATATAATATTGGCCACCATCAGATTCAGGATGTGTGGAACGTGTTCTTAGAAAGCAGGAAAAATTACATTAAAAATCAATCGACTATGACACTTCCCACGCATGCTACTTCTGAGACAAAATAAAAACAGAGAACAACATAAGTTAAACAAAATCAATCGACTATGACCACTAGTAGAAAACAGGGCATTGAGCCAAGCCCAATGGAACCGGATGTGATACAAACCGGTTCAGAAGGGTCTGTCCCTGGGCCCCACCCATGCAGCAAAATGCCCGCAAGGCCTTTAGGACCGGTTTGTAACACAAACCGGTCCTAAAGGCCTTGCGGGCCATTTGCTGCAGGGAGGGGGGCCCAGGGGCAGACCCTTTAGAACCGGGTTGTATCACAAACCGGTTCTATAGGTTTTCTCATTTTTTGCAGCCACTGCGGGTCCCGCTGTCATATCCTTTAGAACCGGTTTGTAACACAAACCGGTCCTAAAGCCCTCCCCTAAACCCTACATATATACCACCCCGAGCTCAGCTCCATTTTTTCCAGCTCTAGCTCAACTCCATTTTTGCTCTCTCCTTCCTCTTGTGAGGTCTAATCCATCCCCATTTTCTCCACCATTTGTCAAGATTGTTGGTACCCATCGGTTCTACGGTTAGCATCAACGTTCCCTCTTCCGGCATTGCAGGTTTTGCTCGTTTTCTTGCTCATTTCATTTTTGTTGTGCTAGCTAGGTGTTTGATGAAATGCCTAGCTAAGCTAGAATTTGTTATTCATTTTGTTATGTATACAAATTGATGCAATTTGAGCTCAAAATTAATTATGATTTGTGCTTTTTTTAGTGTCGCGCGCCTTGTCCCCTTCCTCACTACCGTCAATCGCCCCATCACCGACACAACCTTGGTGAGCCTATTGTTTTTATTTACCAAAACAAATTTTGATTTGTATGATTTACGTATTTACTTGTATATAATTTTCTAGAGCCATGGTTTTGATATCCGTCCCCGTTGGCCCTCGTCCAGTCTATGATTCGGATGTGGTATATTATCTTTTTTCACTACATATTTTCATTTCCTGATTATACGACAATTACTTACGCCGACCAACTTGACATAGATATTTTTATATAGGAGGTAGTGGAACCGGAAATGCCAATCGACCCTATTGTTGAGAAGTTATACTTAGTTGAACAAGAAAATATTGGCTTGAAAGAAAGATTGAAAAAAACTGAAGAAAGGTTGGAAAAAACTGAAAGAGAGAAGATGACCTTGGAAAAGGTTCTTGCCGGTGTCGTCGATAGTCACAAGAGCGAGATGGACGCAATGCGCCTGAAGATTAGAAAGATTAGGTAATATGCATTTAGTAAAGAGGCTTGGTATCATTATGTCGTCGGGTCAATTGTTACCTTTGTTGCGATTTTGATCGCATTTGTTGTTGTTTTTAAATGCATTAATTAGAGAGAGTTTTTATGGATGGTTTCAGTGTGTATTTTTCTGAGAACTATATATATGGTCACTATACGCTAGTTTGGTATTAACGTGTGATGAACTTTTTGTATTAATTAATTAATTTAGTCATGATGATTTAGCATAATGGTTGTTGATAAATTTATATAATGCAGATGAACCGGCAATGGATGTACAGTGATCGACGTCGTCCCGAATTCCTTAATGGCATGCATAGTTTTCTCAATGTGGCTGAGAAAAACAGGCAGAATGGATTTATTTTTTGTCCATGTAAAAAATGCCAGAATAAGAGGAATTTCCCTAGCTCAAGAACCATACACACCCACCTGTTGCAAGAAGGCTTCATGCCCAGTTATTTTTGTTGGACCAAGCACGGAGAAAGAGGGGTTATAATGGAAGACAATGAAGAAGAAGAGGATAATGATAAGTATCCTATGTTCGATGAACACGGTGATACTGAAATGGGGGAAGATGAGCCTGAACTTGAGGACATTGTTGATGAGTCTGATGATGATCTTCGTCAGGTCATTCGTGAAGAACAGATAAACTGCGCAAGTGAAAACGAGAGGTTGAAGTTGGAGCGCATGTTAGAAGACCACAAAAAATTGTTGTACCCAACTTGCAAAGATGGCCAGAAAAAACTGGGCACCACCCTTGAATTGCTGCAATGGAAGGCAGAGAATGGATTATCTGACAAGGGATTTGAAAACCTGCTGAAAATAATGAAGAAGATGCTTCCAAGAAATAACGTGCTGCCCTGCAGTACATACGAAGCAAAGAAGGTTGTCTGCCCTCTAGGATTGGAAGTGCATAAGATACATGCATGCATCAATGACTGCATCCTCTACCGCGGCCAGCACGAGAATTTAAATGCCTGCTCGGTATGCGGTGCATTTCGGTATAAGATCAGGCGAGATGACCCTGGTGATGTTGAGGGCGACGATCGCCCCAGGAAGAGGGTTCCTGCCAAGGTGATGTGGCATGCTCCTATAATGCCACGGTTGAAACGTTTGTTCCGAAACAAAGAGCATGCCAAGTTGTTGCGATGGCACAAAGAAGACCGTAAGGAAGACGATATGCTGAGACACCCCGCTGATGGGTCGCAGTGGAGAAACATCGACGATAAGTACGAGGACTTTGCACATGACGCAAGAAACTTAAGGTTTGGTCTGAGTACAGATGGCCTGAATCCATTTGGGGAGCAGAGTAGCAGTCATAGCACCTGGCCCGTGACTCTATGTATCTATAACCTTCCTCCTTGGTTATGCATGAAGCGTAAGTTCATTATGATGCCAGTGCTTATCCCAGGCCCGTCGCAACCCGGCAACAACATTGATGTGTACCTGAGGCCACTGGTTGATGAACTTTTAGAGTTGTGGGCTGACGAAGGTGTACGTGTGTGGGACGAGTACAAACAAGAGGAATTTGACCTACGAGGGTTGCTGTTTGTTACCATCAATGATTGGCCCGCTCTTAGTAACATCTCAGGACAGTCAAACAAGGGATACAGCGCATGCACACACTGTTTAGGCGAGACAGAAAGTATACATATAGGCAAGAATGTGTACCCGGGGCATCGTCGATTTCTTCCAGACAGGCATCCCGTAAGAAAGAAAGGAAAGCATTTCAAAGGCGAGGCAGATACACGGAGGAAGCCAACCCTCCCTAAAGGTACTGATATATATGACATGGTCAAAGATATAAAAGTAATCTTTGGAAAGGGTCCTGGCGCACAATCTGTTCCAAATGACGCCGACAACCACGTAGCCATGTGGAAGAAGAAATCTATATTCTGGGAACTACCCTATTGGAAATTCCTAGAGGTTCGCTCTGCGATCGACGTGATGCACGTGACGAAAAATATTTGCGTGAACCTGCTAAACTTATTGGGCGTGCATGGGAAGAAGTCGAGAGATACACCAAAAGCACGTCTGCACCACCAACGTATGCACGAACGAGACGACCTGATGAATCCAGAGAATTTCAAAGGTCCTGCCAGCTACGCTCTTACCAAGGAAGAGAAGGAGATCTTTTTCCAAGTCCTGAGTAGTATCAAGGTCCCGTCTGGCTACTCGTCGAACATAAAAGGAATACTAAACCTGGAAGAGAAAAAGTTCCAAAACCTTAAGTCTCATGACTGCCACGTGATCATGACCCAGTTACTTCCGATTGCATAGAGGGGGCTTCTGCCAGAAAACATGCGAGTACCCATTGTGAAGCTATGTGCATTCCTCAACGCAATTTCTCAGAAGGACTTCGATCCAGCAACTCTACCAAGTTTATAGAAGGACGTGGTCCAATGTCTTGTCAGCTTCGAGTTGGTGTTCCCACCAACCTTTTTCAATATTATGACGCACCTCATAGTTCACCTAGTCCAAGAGATTTCCGTTCTCGGTCCTGTATTCTTACACAATATGTTCCCCTTTGAGAGGTTCATGGGAGTCTTGAAGAATTATGTTAGAAACCGTGCTAGACCAGAAGGAAGCATGGTCAAGGGCTATGGAACAGAGGAGGTCATTGAGTTTTGTGTTGACTTTATTCCTGACCTGAACCCGATCGGGGTTCCTCAGTCGCGCCATGAGGGGAGACTGCGTGTAAAAGGCACGCTAGGAAAGAAATCAACAACATGTATGGACGAGCAATCTTTCAGTCAAGCACACTACACAGTTCTAGTTAATTCCAGCTTGGCGGCTCCATATATCCAGGAACACACGGATATTTTACGCTCGGAATATCCGGAGCAACCTGAAGATTCCATTGCTAAAGAACACGCGAAGACTTTCGGAGGTTGGTTGCAAAGACGTCTGATTAATGACAACATTGTTGAAGATGAGCTATACTTGTTGGCCAAGCAACCATCTTCGACTGTATTGACCTTTAAAGGGTACGAGATAAATGGTAACATATTTTACACGACAGAACAAGATAAAAAGAGCACCAACCAAAACAGTGGCGTCCGGTTTGATGCAAAAGACGACAACGGGCAAAGGGTCACATACTATGGTTACATAGAGCATATATGGGAACTTGACTACGGACCTTCCTTTAAGGTCCCTTTGTTCTGGTGCAAATGGTTCAACCTGTCAGGCGTGAAGGTAGACCCGAAGTACGGAATGACAACAGTGGATCAGAAGAATCTTGGGTACGGCAATGATCAATTCGTCCTAGCCAATGATGTGGCTCAGGTTTTCTATGTGAAGGACATGTCTAGCAGACCGAGAAAAACAAAAGATAAGGAAACGAATACATCAGACGATGAGCCAAGGCGCCACATAGTTCTTTCAGGGAAAAGAAACATCGTGGGAGTCGAGGACAAGACAGACATGTCAGAAGATTACATTAAATTTGATGAAATTCCTCCCTTCAAAGTCAAAGATGATCCTAGCATTCAGTTAAATGATGAAGATGTTCCATGGTTACGGCGCAATCAGAAGAAAGGCAAGAAGAAAAATAGAAACGGATCATCCCTTTAGTACCGGTTGGGGACACCAACCGGGACTAAATGGGTTAGGGTTTCGTTTGGACCAATCAGATAGAATCACACGGATCGTGTGTTTGTTTCAACCGCTTGTGAGTCGTTGGATCCGGGGTGTGTTTCTTTCCAGCTGTTGTGAGCCATTCGATCAGGGCTACGGTGTGTTTCTTTCGAGCTGTTGTGAGCCGTTGGATGAGATGTTTCTTAACCGTTGGATCAAAACCCTAGCTCAACACTTTGTGAGCCAGAGGACCCTATATATAGCCCAGCTTCATACACCGTTCAGTTCATCTCCCAAATACAAAACATCTGGATTCGCCAGCATACGCCCCGCTGTGCATTTGGTATGCATATATGCACTCAGTAGCCACTGCGGGGTTGTATACTGGCGATACCGTTTGTTTTGTTCTACACCCACCTTTAAGGTTTGATACATCATATACTCAGTTCATCGAGCAAATACAAAACATTCGGATTCGCCATCATACGTCCGGCCGTGCATTTGGTATGCATATATGCACCCAGTAGCCACGGTCGGGCTGTATGATGGCGATACCGTCTGTTTTGTTCCACACCCCCCTTAAGGTTTGATACATCATATACTCAGTTCATCGAGCAAATACAAAACATCCGGATTCGCCGTCATACGTCCAGCCGTGCATTTGGTATGCATATATGCACCCAGTAGCTAGCCACGGTTGGGCTGTATGACGGCGATACCGTTTGTTTTGTTTTACACCACCCTTTAAGGTTTGATACATCATATATTCAGTTCGTCGAGCAAATACAAAACATCCGGATTCGCCATCATACGTCCAGCCGTGCATTTGGTATGCATAACCAAGGAGGAAGGTTGCCTTACTCACTTGCGCTCTCACTTCTCGTTTCCTTACTCATTACCCAACCTAACTTACCACAGGCGCATAGACCGCAATATGCGCCTGGGGTAACATTACCGCAGGCGCACAGACAAAATATGCGCCTGGGCTAAGATCTATACCACAGGCGCATACTTTGTAATATGCGCCTGGGGTAAGTTATCAGATTACATTAAATTTGATGAAATTCCTCCCTTCAAAGTCAAAGATGATCCTAGCATTCAGTTAAATGATGAAGATGTTCCATGGTTACGGCGCAATGAGAAGAAAGGCAAGAAGAAAAATAGAAACGGATCGTCCCTTTAGTACCGGTTGGGGACACCAACCGGGACTAAATGGGTTAATTAGGGTTTCGTTTGGACCAATCAGATAGAATCACACGGATCGTGTGTTTGTTTCAACCGCTTGTGAGTCGTTGGATCCGGGGTGTGTTTCTTTCCAGCTGTTGTGAGCCGTTCGATCAGGGCTACGGTGTGTTTCTTTCGAACTGTTGTGAGCCGTTGGACGATGTTTCTTAACCGTTGGATCAAAACCCTAGCTCAACACTTTGTGAGCCAGAGGAACCTATATATGCACCCAGTAGCCACGGTCGGGCTGTATGATGGCGATACCGTCTGTTTTGTTCCACACCCCCCTTAAGGTTTGATACATCATATACTCAGTGCATTTGTTCTACACCCCCCCTTTAACACATCCATCCATGTTATGGTGGCGCGTGGCACGGGAGTTGTGACGCGTGGCCTGGAGGGCGCGGTATAAACTGTCGCGCCTCGAGCGCTTCTTCTTCATCCCTCTGCACCGTCGCGCTTCCACCATGCCTCCGAGGAGGAACAGCACCACCGGTTTCCGCGGCGTCCGAGCGCGGCAGAACGGAATGTTCAGCGCAGATATCCGCTGGGGGGATGACCGCATCCCCCTCGGCACCTTTGCGACGGCGGCAGAGGCAGCCCGCGCCTGGGACGCGGCGGCCTGGCGCCTCAACCGCCCGCGGTCGCTGATGAACTTCAACGACTGCCACACAGTCTGGGAAGCGGAGGCCAGGGCGACGAAGCCACAGATCATCACTGCCGCCGACCACCTCCACCTCCGCCACCGCGCGTTTCAGGGCCTAGTCGACGCCATGGAAGACCGCGTCGTCCGCGAGTATTACCGGAACAACCCGGGGGAGGAGAGCGCCGACGAGGAGCTCTGGCAGACCCGCGCGTCTGAGCGGGCGGAACGCCGCCTCGAACGCCACCTCGCGTTAGATGCCGCTCGGGAGGCGAGGACGAGGGCGCTGCAAGAGCTTCGTCGGGCCGACCGCGCCGGCGAAGTCTGGGCCTCCGACGATCCGAGGTGGGGGCCTATCTCGGACATACCATCATGCACCTCCGATGATGACGAGGAGGTCACCGACGAGTTCGGCGACGATGATGACCCGGAGGAGGTCACCGACGAGTTCCCCGACGACGACGGCGAGGAGTAGTGTTCGTCTGTTTTCTCTTTTTAATAAATGAATTTGTATTCCCGCGACACTGCGGCAATCGCTAAATCAATCTACATGTATGGTATCTCGCTAAATCAATCTATATATATGTATCCACGATGTATATGCTCGATGTATCACTTGCGCTCTCACTTTTCCTTGCCTTACTCATAACCCACCCTAACTTACCACAGGCGCATAAACAGCAAAATGCGCCTAGGGTAACTTTACCGCAGGCGCACAGTCAAGAGATGCGCCTGGGATAAGAGCTTTACCGCAGGCGCATGTTGTGTACGGTGCGCCTGGGGTAAGTGATAACATATACAGAAACAGTAGTTTTTCTGTTTTGTTTTCTTGATGTGTTTTTGTTTGTTTGTTTTGAAATGTGTGTTTGACATAATATAGAAATAGTATAGCTAGGAATTAATATAGAAATAATATTCATTACATAATAATATATACATTACATGATAATATATCCATTACATACTAATATATCCATTACATGCATATATCGAACACAAGATGCGGTACACAAACAACATCTATGGATCCGTCGAGTAGAAGCGGAACAACTCGTAGGAGACGTATGCATCTATGGCTGCATACGTGATGTTGGTCCAGTCCAGTGGGTTCTTCTCCCACAACCAGTGATTCTTCGAGGGGAAATCAGTCTTCATGGTTTCGTAGCCCTCGTGGATGAAGGCAGTTGCCATGAGAGCCATCCCGGTCTTTGGCCTGTTCAAATCAGCAAAATGGATAAGATCCTGAAGATCAATGTAGTGATCTTCAGGTATCATAATACCCAAGCGCATCAACTTCGGACGGTCTTGCGTGTTGTCAACGCTGCAAAAGTCATACCCCTTGTTGACAAGAAAATCAACAAGTGCCGGAGAATGCTTTGAACTACTGCAACAACAAAAATTTGATACGTGTACGTGTTAGATATATTGCAACACATGTATTCTTCACATGCAACAAACAAATCGAAGATGCAAGATTGTACGTGTGCGTTACCTTGACCATTGGAAGACCAAAACGGCCTCCTTGAATGCAATCTGGATGACTGCAACATTCCGTTTATCCGCCGTATACTTTAAATCAAGCCCGAAAAACCGGTGTTCTTCGGGAGAGGAGAAATACAGATCGGTCAAATACCCAAGAGCACCGGGGAGCTCCTCGCAATTGTTGGTGTGGAACACGTCGAGACTTTTGCCGCATGGTGTGGCCACATCATATCTCTTAGAAACTTCAGCCATGGTGCTTAGTGGAGGAAGATCAAGAGAGGAAGAAGACAGAGGAAGAAGAGAAGAAACAGAGACTCGCGATCAGGCCGGTGCGCACTGTAGCAATAAAACTGCCGCGCGCGGGAGGCGGGCAGTTTGTACTAAGACCTTTAGCACCGGTTGCTAACACAAACCGGTGCTAAAGGCCTGTAGTGGGCGCGCAGTCTGGGTGTGGCCCCAACTACAGGCCTTTAGCACCGGTTTGTGTTAGCAACCGGTGCTAAAGACCCTTTCGCACCGGTTGCTAACACAAACCGGTGCTAAAGGCCTGTAGTGGGGCGATATCTCCAGGACTTGTGAAATTTTGTGCTCATTTCTTTCGCGCGTCTTCTCCTCTACCTACGGCGAAGCCCTGCTCCGCCTCGTCGCCGTCCGTCCGCCTCGTCGCCGTACGCCTCGCCTCGGTCCGCCGCGCCTCCGTCGGCCTCGCCTCCGTCCGCCGCGCCTCCGGCCGCTCTCTGTCTCCGTCGCCGTCGATCCCCCGCGCGCCCCCGCGTCCGTCGCGCCTCCGCGGTCGCCGTCCGCCTCCGTCGCGCCGTCGCGCCGTCCGCCTCCGTCGCGCCTCCGTCTCGCCTCCGCCACCGCCGCCCCGCCTCTCGCCCCTCGATCGCCGTCGCCGGCCTAGCTAGGTAATTAAGTTTTATTTCGGTTTTTTTCAATTTTGTTTTACTGTTAGAATTTTTAGAGTTAGTGTTAGTGTTTAGTGTTAGAAATTTTTAGAGTTAGTGTTAGATTGTTTTTAGAGTTAGTGTTAGTGTTAGAAATTTTTAGATTTAGTGTTAGATTTTTTTAGAGTTATTAGTGTTAGTGTTAGAATTTAGTGTGTTAGAAATTTTTAGAGTTAGTGTTAGATTTTTTTAGTGCTTTATTTTGTTTTTACAATTTTGTTTAGTGTTAGAATTTTTGTGTTAGAAAATTTCACTAAGTTAGTGTTAGAAAATTTCAGAAAGTTAGAATATATATATAATTTCAGTAAGTTAAAATTTTTCACTAAGTTACCATATTGTTCCTGTTTAACTTTCATCTTATTTCTGTTATATTTCTCAATTTACTATTTTTTACTAAGTTAGAAACACTAAGGTATTTTACTTAATTATGGAATATTTACTTAGTCCGGGCAGGTTGTTAGTTCATGTCTTTGTTGGACCCGCCGGGGGATGTCCGGGACTGGGCCCCGCCAGGCTGGCATTGGGAGCTCCTTAGTACCGGGGCACGCGGCTTGGTGAGAAATCCGGGTGACGTGGTCGACCCGGATATTCTTTGGTGGCCATCGCATGGGCCACGCTCGGTGCGGAGAGAGCCGGCCCCTGAGGAGGTGGTACAACAGCGTATCAGGGAGGAGGACGAGCACGTCCGTCACTACATGTACTTGCTCGATAGGCAGTATAGGCAGTATAGCAGCAGTTGGTCGATTATTAGGAGGGTTCCTTACCACGTGAGCAATGACCCTATGAGGGTTCCTTATCTATGGATGCGTAGCACCCGTGACTTAGCACCCCGCGGCTTAGGACCCGGTCGGAGTTAATTATTTTGAGAGATGTCACGAGACTATGTATAAGTGATATTATTCGATCGTGATGTATTAGGGTTAAAAAAATCAACCCGAGCTATGTAACTCTTGGTGTGTCCAGAACTATTATTTCATTAATATGTCCAGAACTATTATTTTATTACTGTCCGATGAAATAATTTCGCCAAGTGCCCGATGAAAATTTCGCTAAGTGTTCTTCATTTTATAAATTTTACTAGCAGGTGTTGAGCTATGGATCCCCAAGAACCTGCACATGATCCGCACGCCGATAAACTCGCGGGAATGGGTGAGGCGGAGAAGGAAAGATTAATGTGCGAGATGATTTTTAATAATGCAACGGCCATATATCGTGATGACGACGGTGGACAAGCGTTTAGCAATCAATTTTTGAACGACTCCGGCGACGGAGATCAGAATATAGAAGATGTAGTAGATGATGACGACGACAACGTCGAGGATGAAGAAGTGCCCTCCAGAACAAACTCTGCCAATGTATATCTCAAGTCACTGTTCACGCAACAATTAATTTGTATTGCACTTACTAACGAATCATTATTTTCCCGTTTAGGCGCCCTCCGGAACAGCTAGCGCAAGTACTGAGACAAAGTCCAAACGAGGCCCGGCCGCAAGGTTGAAAGATACCGCAAGGTTCTCGATTGATACAGTTGCTGCTGATGGCAAACCACTGCAGCCCCCAGAAACTTATCGCAAATTCGTAAATCAGTGCGGAGTTGTTGTAAGAGACCTGGTCCCGATCAACTTAATAGAATGGAATAAGCCGAAGACCGGGGCCAACGTTGGAGCTAGTTATGTCGATGAAAGATTGAAAAAAATTCTTTGCGAAACGCTATGGCAAAATTTCAGCGTAGCGGAAGATAAGAAGAAGAAAGTCGAGCAGTGGGCTTTGAAGAAGATGGCCACACAATTCCAGAGGTGGAAGAAAGAACTGTGGAAGAAATATAAGGACGAAGATCCAGTTTTCACTAGGAACCTAGTGAAGATAAGAGACGCTTGGGATGATTTTAAGGCGTACAAGAAATCGGGTGTCTTTGCATCCCGATCGGCCACAAATTCGGAGAATGCGAAGAAGAAGAAATATCACCATATTTTGGGGTCAGGTGGCTACATGACTGCCCTGCCTAGGTGGCGAAGCTATGAAGCTGCGCTTGTGAAAAGAGGTATCATTCCACAGACACATGACTGGCCCGATAGGTCCAAGTTCTGGTTGTTCGCGCATGGGGCAACGTTGGACGCTGAGACTGGGATGATTGTTGCTCAGGGACCATGGTCGGAAAAAATAACAAAAGTCGTAGCAGAACTAGAGAAGGCAATAGAAGTTGTTCGAAAAGGAACTTTTGTTCCCGATAGAGAGAACGACGAGCTGACGAGGGCACTTGGGAACCCCGAAAAGTGGGGACGAACACGAGGCTTTGGAGCGGATACCCCGTGGAGCCAAGGGTTTGCAGCGGACATTGCCACTTACAGAAGCCGTGATAGAAGCAAGAAAAAGACGAGTGAACGGATATCGACATTAGAACAAAAGGTGGATTTTCTCTTGAAGAAAGGGGGACACCCTCTACCTGACACTGAAGAGGAGGTAGAACATCGCCCTGCACCTGATCAGCTGCAAATAGAAGACGATCATGCCGTCCCATCTCAGCATAGAAGCAGCGTGGGTTCCACGCACCTGCAGCTAGAAGACGGTCGTGCGGTCGAACCGTCGGCGCCTCACTACCCCGTGGATGATATCACGGAGAAGACAAACTGTGAGATACATATGCCAATGGGGAACATATCCTTCAGGGTGGCGTCAGGCTATGCTTTACCGAATCAACCTGGAGCAACCTACCATGGTGGTCAGATTCCAGCATCCCATGCTCGTGTCGGGTTGTCAACAATTACGCCGGGATGCCATTCAATTGAGCTCAGTATTCCTGGAGGTGAAGGCGAGAAGACACTGGGAGAAATGGAGCTTGGTATCATCTTGTGGAATAAGAAACACATCGTGTTCCCTAACTCGGCGCCAAGGCCACCGACTCCTCCAGGTATGAATGCACCATACCTCCATCAATTACTGAATGTTGCACCACATGTTATCTTATTTTTAATAGTTTTTTCACTTTTGTACAGAGAATGCACGACCTCCAAGTCCACCCCCCAATGAACCTCCAAGTCCACCCCACAACGAAGATTGGCCGGAGCCCGAGGCCGAGGGTCCATCGCCCGTGCACTCCCGTGAGCCGACGGATGCGCCCACTACGGGTACGACAAAGCGGAAGCTGCAGTTCAGAAGAAACGGGACTCCTCCCAAGAAGAGACCAAGGAAATCTAAGAAAGTCAAGAGTCCCCCGAAGTTACCAGGCTTGATGACTGAGGAGGAACTAACCAATGCAGTGGCATCCAAAACCAAGGCATGGTTCGCATAGTTTCCCCTGAAGCCCCCTCCAGACGTCTGGAA
Source organism: Alopecurus myosuroides (assembly GCA_028641055.1). Classification (NCBI taxonomy): domain Eukaryota; kingdom Viridiplantae; phylum Streptophyta; class Magnoliopsida; order Poales; family Poaceae; genus Alopecurus; species Alopecurus myosuroides. Next base: position 316,441,844 of record CM054061.1, read on the forward strand.
GGAAACTCTGAAGGACATCCCAAAGTGAAAAATTGAGCGGACCATCGACAACTTATATTATCCTGCACCGCCGCCACCGCCGCCCCTTTCAGACTATGAACGGTATATTGAAAAGAAGCACGCCGCACAGATGAAGCAGGCGGAGCAGACGAAATGCGGGAAACAAGTTCCCCAGCTCGGACAACAAGAAGCACAGTCAGTTGGCCCGCTCAAGGTCTTATCTGACCAGGCTTCAGTGTCCTGTCCACGCATGGGCGACGTGGGTTACGCTATTGCTGATGTGGTATATAAATACAAGCCCGGGCACCCTCTGGTCGAAGATCCTACTGCTCTAACAACCCAACTACGGAGTTTACATGATTGGTACTTGGAGGCCGCAAGGCAGGAGAGAGACTGTATCATGGCTCAAATTCAGGATCAACACTACTTCGGAGATTACGGTGTCGAGCTTGGGTTCGATGATTTCTTCCAGATGTACAATCAACGTGCCCTCGACAAGTCTATCCTCAGCTGCTACTGTTTGTAAGTGATTTATTTGTGTAATTTAATTATTTAGTTAAGCTCGCGTTCGTTGCCCGTATAATTATCACTCACGACATTCTTTTTGTACGCTACTATGCAGAATGAAGATTCGTGAATGCAGACCGGCAGGAATCTGGGACTTTGGGTTCATTGACCCGTATTCGTATCATCAAACCACAGTAGAAACGTTCAACAAGACTACACCGGATGATTTGCTAAGGTTTTTGAAGCGACAAAATACCAAAAAAGAAATACTTTGGCCCTACGAATTCAGGTGAGTGTTACTGTCTTGTAGACATTCAATTTTGCTTACCTGATGTTAAGTGTAATTGATGAGTATGCATGACTGCGTGTGTACACGTGCGCAGCGGCCACTTCATATTGTTCATCATTAGAATCGATAGAGGACAAGTTGAAGTCTGGGACTCGTTAAACTGGGGCGCTAACAGATGGAAGAGCGCGCGTCAGATGCTTCAAAAGTATATATATATCAGCCTCTTTCGTTCATCGGCCTCTTTTTCGTTCATTCCCTGATATCAAGTAAGTAATAATTAACTCTTCTATTCATTTTTCTTTTGTCGCCCAGGGTTTGGCAAATGTTCATCAAGGAAGAACCCGGTACATGGGCAGACAAGCTCAACTTTCAGATTAACACAGTAAGTAGTACTACGTACCCTGATTTAAATACCATTACCATTCTCTTGATTATTATTAATTTGACTGAATTATGTTTCTCGTATATAGAAAGTCCCGCAACAACCACAGGGAACTGATTATTGTGGATACTACGTTTGCGAGTTCATTCACAGGAAGATCAATGAGAAATCCCGTACTACCAGAACTCTAGAGGTACGTAACCGGATCTTCACAACTTTATTTATGTTGCCATTAATTATGTTTAGTTTTGTTCATAACTTAATTGTTTTCATCTACTTCTTTTCAAGAAACCAATCGACCGTTGCAAGGCTATTGCAGAGGAATTGGCAGGATTTCTTCTCACGCAAGTCATAGCAGAAGACGGAGAATTTTTCCATCCTATGAACCAATTATAGCCAGCTCCCTTCTCTATGCAAGTATACAACTATTCAAAACGAACTTCAGATTATGTAATTATCGGTCGATTACTTCGTGTTACATGTATATATATATATATGTACTACTATTTGGTGCATCAACATTTAACCGCAAACAGAAACGGAAACACGTAAACGGAAACCCTGAAAATACGGAACACGCCCTAAACCCTAAATACGGAATTGGAAACCCTGAAAAGAAAAAAGAAAAAAAAAGAGAAAAAAAAAACTTTAGGACCGGTTGGTATTACCAACCGGTTCTAAAGGTCCTCCGCTTGCGCGCTCTCTTCGGCGCCCACGTGGAGGCCTTTAGAACCGGTTGGTGACTGACCGGTTCTAAAGGGGGGGGGGGGGGCTTTAGTCCCGGATACGTAGCACCGGTTTTGTATCCGAGTCCAAAGGCCCTTACAAACCGGTGCTACTGGCCTGTTCTCCACCAGTGGACTCTGCCCACGCATTTAGTTTATGTTGCACTGTGTCAAAAACCAGCTGCGCATCCAAAAGCCCCAAAAAAATTAAACTACACTCGACTATGACGGCATGTACCTACAAGATTTATAACCCAATTATATCTACTCCTGGTAGAAAAATGAGTTACTAATTTTGGATGTGTCAGCAGAACCACATGCTAAATAAAAAAATACCCGATACACCGATAAAACATAATTTCAACTACAAAAAAACCACTGAGATGGCATGAATCTGTAAGATTTATAACTATTATCTCTGCTTATGATCAAGCGGGTTACAAATTTTTCACTGTGTCCATTTGCAACACCGTGCTAAAATAACCCATATAAACAACATGTGCCTGAAACTGATTCAGCTAAAAAACACAAAACTCATACTCTAATTATGATGGAAATTTCTCATACTCAGCTAAAACAGTACAGAAACTGATTCAGCTAAACAAACGTGTGCCTGAAACTGATTCAGCTAAAATAACCCATATAAATTTCACTCCTACGTGACATATGATGGAAATTTCTGAACCCTAACTTGATCAACAACATAACCAAGCAGATCCAACCCCTCCTCTGTACAGAACACAGACTAAAACAGTACAGAAAAACTCACTCCCGGCGCGGACACTAGCCCGCGCCCGCTCGCCGCCGCTCAAATCCAACAGATCGGAGGGGGCTAAACCAACAAACAAACTCCGCATCACACCCAAAGCATACTTCACCATCGCACAGAACCGAGCTCTGAACCCCCAGAAAAATCAAAACAGAGCACATCGGAGAACGAGCGCTCGGGGGACGGTGGAGGGGGGGGGGGGGGGCTAAGCTTTGGGGGATACCTAGTCCGCCGTCGACGAAGCCTCCGCACTCCATCCGGTGTTCATAGTCTCGCCATCAGCCCACAACAGGGAGAGGACGCCGATGTGGAGCCGCTTCTCTGTTCGCGAGACTCCGTCTCTCTCATGACACGCGGCGACGAACGCCCAAAAAGAATTAAAGAAAAAAACCCTCCCGCCACCACACCACGGACCGACGAAATAAATGAGCCGAATAAAAGCAACAAGCACCAACCCCACTACCGGGGTTCAGCCAACATACCCGATGAGCCCACCAACCTGGATCCTCGACCACACCGCGAAAAACAGGACAAGCGAGACAAAATCAACAGAGACACACACGAATATCTGCGCTCGAATCGAACGGCCAGAAATCTGACTATGCGCGAAATGATAATCAGTCAGCTCAGAAACAACAAAAGTGTAATATTTTCTACTCGATTCTATGTTTGGGCATGCGCATTGCGCCTGTTAGAAGTACAAATTGTTAAATCGGATAACAAGTTTGTTTAGAAATTACATGAATTTTATCCAAACATTTTAGCGAGACTAATCGGAAAAAAATATTGAAAAAAATCGATAAAAGGGTTTGTTTAGGAATTACAGGAATTTTATACAAATATTCTAGCGAGAACTATAGCACTCCATAATGTCACAAAAATTCCAAAAATACATAGTAATAAAGATGTGCGCGATGAGCGCAGACACGGGAGAGGTGCCATGTTGAATAGAGAATGCAATTTTGTTCTCGAGTTGCAACGTTGCTAGTCCCTTACGATGACACTTTGAATTCATTGTTCATCCGTGGGGTAGTGAATGGCAACAAATTCGGGCTTCATCCGGCCACAGAAGGGCACCACGCCGGACGAGCAGGGCAGGTCGTCGATCACCGCCGGCACGAGGCTCTCCCTGTATACGGACCAGCTCGTGTAAACAATGTTATCGACGCGACGGACCACGCGCACAGTCCTCTTCTCCTTGATGTTGTAAAGCGTGACCCAGCCGCCGACGGTGCACAGGACGAGCAAGTCCCCCTCGAGCGCCGCCACGGCCTCTCCGTACTTGACGCCGTAAGGAGGTGTCGTCGGCGGCGCGGGAAGCTCCACGCGGAAGCGGCGCGACCAGCTCGCGCCCGCGTAATCGTCGAGTGCCCACACGTCCATGTACGGCCACTCGCTGAACGCCGACGCGGCGAGCGTCCCGCGCATGTCGAACAGGTTAATGTAGCTGCCGTTAGTGCCGGCAGGTGGCAGCCGCACCTGCCGGAACGTCTCCGAGACGGTGTCGAACGCCAGCACGGTGAAGGATTTCGTGTCGTTCGCCGGGTGCCGCGCCCAGTACAGCGTCCCGCCGACGTCCACGCCGAGGGATGGGAACGGGGAGTTCGGGCGGAACTCAGCGAAAGGGCCAAGGCGCCGATGCTTGGCGGTGCCAGTCGAGAAGACGTAGTGCACCGAGTACTTGCATGGTGGGACATCGTGCGCGATGCAGAGCACGCGGTGCTCGCCGGAGGGCCGGTGGAGGTAGAAGCCGGACGGTGCAACCCACGAGCACGGGGTGGGTACCAGCCGCGGGAACGTAGCGCATTGCCGCGTTGCCGGGTTGCAGATGACGAAGCCGTAGTAGTGCAGCACGAACAGCAGAAGGCCATCGCACGAACCGAAATATTTGAGACTGTTCCCGTGGTCCAGGAGGCGCCGGCAGCCGTCGCCGTCGCCGCCCTCGAGTGGTGCCCTGTCGATCGCATACGTTCGATCGCTGTATCGATCCCGGCAAAGGAGGAGATCGAGTGGCCGGCGGCGGGAGTAGGCGGTGACGAAGGAGGCGCAGGTAGTGACGAGACGCCAGTGCTTGCAGACGGCGCGGCAGCGGAGGACGTATTTGGTCGGCAGCCGCAGGAGGATCTCCGTCAGCACGTCGTCGTCCAGGTCGGTTCCCAGCGGCACCGGCCTCGGCATCAGCATCTCGCGCGGGTGCAGACTTGGAAACGAAGATCTCTGCCGGGATTTCCCTCAAAAGAAGATCTCTCCCTGACTGGTTAAAATTGTTCTGGTATATCGATACACATGTACGACCGAATCGGTTTGGTACTCGATTATCGGCGACTCCGACGTGCACTCGCAAACAGCGTTTGGGCGCTCTAACGGGCAAGTCCACAGTTACATACTAGTTAATTGGGCCCTTAACCTCACAAAGCCAATGTTTCAGCCCCACTCAAGGCGGCACTTCGGCTCGGCTGCCTGAAGAGAATTTTCATGGACCCTTAAAAATACGGCCCAATGAAGAAAGATTATTTTTTGGTTTTTTTACAAAAATCAAAATCCGAACGGTATTTTAATATTAAAAACTAAATACGATTTTTTTTACAACAAATGAAAATCTTAACATTTGTAGTCATGATTTTTTTTAACTTGGTACAATTTTTATTTTTATTATTTTTGACATTTTTAATTATGAATATTTTTAGGTTTGATCAATTTTTTAAAACGAATACTTTTCAAAATCACTGAAATTACAAAAAAAATATACGTTTTTAAGTTTGAACAAATGAAAATGTGAACAGTTTGCAAATTTGAACACAATTTAGATGTGTTTTTTTTTTCAAATTTGGAAAAAAAATAGTTTGAAAAATTTCAAAATCTAAAAAAAGAAACCTAAGCATTTTTCTAATCTGAAAACCTTTTATCAAAAAGGCTGAACAATTTTTAGGTTTTTTTCAAATATAAAAGTTTTTCGAAAATTCATTCAAATAACATAAATGTCTTCCTCCCTCCGTCGAAGATGCCCTCTCCCGTGCCATCTTGGCAGCGGCAATGGCTAGCTCAGCTTGTGCCAGCTCTTTGGCACGCATTAACGAAATCAACTCAAGATCTTTCCCTTGTTTAGACTGAAAGTACAATATGGTCAATTAGAGGAGGATGAATAAGTGAATAACAAATTTTAATTGTTTTTCCTTTTAGATAGGCTTAACAAGTAAAAGACACAGTTGTCTACATGTGCAACTAGATGAACACACTAGGTGATAAGAAACAAGAACGCAACGGAAGTAATATGTAAAGCACAATGTAACCACAAGTGTAAACAAGGAGACAAGAATATGTTGCTTGTAGTTCTTTCTCAAGAGAAGTAGGTCTACGTTGGAGAGGTGGGGAGCCACCGAGGCGCTCTTTAACAGTACGGATGTGCACACCTTATTCTCCTTGAGCTTCCCCGGTGAGGAAGATTCTTGTTTCCACTATAAGGTCGACTTGAAGGTGTTCACAAAACCTTTACACGTGGTTGAGGCTACTCCACAAGTGGGTTGGAGGCTCTCAACGATCCGAAGCTTCTTGCAACAAGGTGGAAGTTACAAGCACTAGGGTTTCTCTAGGATGACGAGGCAACCATGAGATTTACAAGATCCCAAAGGGGAAAGTGGGGGGAACGATTTTTGGCTTGGTAAAGATGTAGATCTAGGTCTTGTCCACCAAATCCTTTGTCGCACCCGGACTTCTAAAGGATACTCGCCGTTCCGTTGAACAGTAGTAGATTGGATTACGGGGCTTACCGGCACCCGCGTCCTCTTACGAGTAGGCCAACACACGTATGTGTGACAACCAACCCCTATCTGTTCAGCGTCGACGTAAACCATCCCATAGAAATCAGGACACTACCGTTGACGTACTTCATACCATACACACATGGTACGTCAACGGCTTTGAACAACTGATAACACAACATATCTCTAAGACACAAAAGATTGAAATAAGTTGCAACTGGCCCTCACTAGGGCAGAGAATAGCAAATACAATCATCCAGAGGACACATGTCCCAACATAACATCATTACATCTCAGCGGAAGCATTCAAAGGGGTCTGAGTACAGACAAATCCAAATAGGCTTAAGAAGCCGGAAACTGAAATAAAGATGGAGCCCATCCACGATGTCTCGGATCCTGCCCGGGTCCACTAACTACTCGTCAGCAGCCTCGTCAAACTCCACGTAGTAGCCGGCACCTGGATCCTCGTAAGCGTAGTCTGCGGAAACCACAGCCCCAAAGGGGTCGGTACATAGACGTACTGGCAAGCAAGACTCACAGTTCACCAAAATGTATCCCGTCAACACCAAGCACGGATGCCTTGGGTTCAACGGAAGAAGGGGGATATGAAAGATGCTGCAACTGTCTGCGCTAACCAACTACAGAGATTCTATCACTTCCGGCTAACAGAAAGGAGATAAGATCGAGTATTGTAACCAACTGAAAGATAACTCCAAACAAACCCATCCTGGATCTCGCCCCTTATCCAAAGAAGCAATCCGAGGATAACTCACACAGTTGGATTAAAGATGAATCAAGTTATTGTGTCAATAATCCTATTACTAGTCAAGTTGTTAATCATGGGGTGAGATTGTGAGTCATTAGGTTTAAGTTGTCCTGAGTACTTGTTAGCCAGTACTTTCACCAAGTTAACCATAACCGCGGAAAACACGGCTTCTCGAGAAGATTTATCCCTGCAGGGTTGCACCAATTTGGTCGTACACGTATGAATAACCCGCCAGATGGGATGCCTCCCACCAAGCGGGGCACTCAACACAACTCAATTCTTCTTCGCATCAAGCCCAAAGCACCTTGGGCGCACGGCTAATCGAGCCCAGAAGAAAATGGACCCTCATAGCACTCTAAGAACGTGTCCCCCTATATGCCGACTACGAAAGTTCCACCATGCGCTGGGCTCGCAAAAACATGCATGCGGCAAATTGGAAAACACGAACTAAATGAGATGATTTGGACGAGATGCGAATCGAATCAAATTGAGGGGGGCGCCCATACTCGCTTCCCACATGCGGGTAGTGCGCTCATCATGGATCAGTAGACAAGACCTTTTTCCTATTAGGGTCGACACTAGCAGGCCTCAAAACCACACAGGGCCTCCTGCCGGTGCCTTATCATCAAATTCTTATTAAGTAATAACATTAGCATGATTGATTGATTAAACATCGAGCCCCCAGAACAATAATGAAATAGTAACAGAAAGTAACGGGTAAAAGACTCGAGCAAAACAACCTAAGCATGCTAGTAGGACACTGGCTCAAACAATAGGGTTGTAGGAGTGGTGGTAAGGCAATATCAGGGTTAAGGGATTCATGTGATAGGTCTGTAACAGAAACAACTACCACTAAGGCTAGCAGAAATAGACAACGGAAAGTATCGTTAACCAGGGTTGAAAGGTACACAATGGTTCATGTGAGTGATAACTTGCCTGCAAACTCAGCAGCCGGGTACTGAGCTAGATCCTCAGAAGGGGTGCTGTAAAGATCGTCTGTCTCAACGTCGTTGTCTATCCGAGAAGAAGCAAACAAACAAGACATAAATATAAACAATCATTATCATGGCATAGTGCACAATCATGGGATGATGCATGTCAATTTAATAGATGCATCCAAATAGACTAAGTGACATGGTAACACAATTAAGATGGACCCCTATGCAATTTTGAGTTGCATATGGAAAAGGGTCCATGAATTAAGTGGAAACAAATGATTTACAATTTAATTATTATGTGAAAGTTGTTAGCATGATGCATGCATGATGATAATAACAAAATAACAACAATAGCTGCAAGTGAAAAAGGAATTTAACAAATTTGGAAATCATTTATTAAGTTTAGAAATTTTGGGTTACTTAAACATGTCACACAAACAATTGTTGTTTTCATCAAGTTAAAGTGTGCAAAACAATTAACAAAATTCATATTTGAAAAGAACATCAAATTTTAGTTGGATTACATGTTTCAAATTTTGAAATATGAGTTAGGATGAATTTATTATGACTTAAACAATATTAAACAAGTTTTAATTGAATTTAAAACAAGTGTGAATTTTATTTGAATTTTATTTGCTCAAAACATAACTTCAAACTCATATTTGAAAAGTTCATATTTTTCTAGTTTGAAAACATATTTTGCATGTTCAAAAATATTTTATATTGAGCAAGTTATGATTTTATCAAATTTAAATGAATTAAACAAGGATTAAATTATTTAGGCAATTTAAATTATTCAAACCATGAAACAAAATTTATATTTGAAAAGCTTATTTGAAATAGCATGGAAAACATATTTTATTTGTATTTATTGGATTAATAATGAATTAGTTATTGAATTTAGCAAATTGCATTTGAATTATTTGAATTCAAATTTGAATTGCATTTTGAAAATTCAAATCAGGAAACAAATGATACCAATGGGTAGAGAATTAAATTTAGACTAACACACATATTTTATTTTCATTTATTGGATTAATAAAACTAAAGTTATTGGGTGTTTAAAACCAGGGACCAATCTGCTAAAAAGAAAGGACTTGGATCTGATTACAGAAAAGTTTTAAAACGTTTTATACGCACAGGAAAACTACCCAGACACTGCCAGGGGGGCCCAAGCCTCTCTGTGCTTGCGTGGCCACATGAGTGACTGACAGGGGGCCCTCCCTGTCAGCACTCAGCCGAAAAAAGGTGGGGATTTTATCCCAGGGAGCCGGGACTCGAACCCGCGATCTCCCCCGCTGCGCGCAATGACTGAACCAGTGCAGCTGTGTCGAGTTTGTTGCCAGGTTCAGATACGCAGGGAGGATATCGTTACAAAGGCGCTAACTGAATTTCTGACGAACAGAAACATCCACGACTGACAGAGACGGAGCGGCACGGCGGCGATCTCCGACGTGCTCGTGCGCGATGTGCTGCCGTGATTGGGTGCTGTATGCGTGGACCTGGTGGTGCAGCGGGTGCAGAGGGTAACAGAGGGAGGAGGAAGGAATAGATCGTGGCTCACCGGGGAGGTTTCCGTGGAGGAGCTCGACGGCGAGCGGCAGCGACGTGGATGGCGGGGCGGCTCCCGAGGATAACTGGGCTCGTGCGGGTGTCCAACAGGGAGAGGAGCAAACGGTGGTTTCGTTTCTGCGATCAACGAGGTAGGAGGGGCTCTGTAGCGGCGGCTGCCATGGAAGGTTCAGAGGGGATCGTCTCCGGCGAGGTGGTGGCAGAGGGGAACGTGGCGAGGAGAGGAAATGGCGGCACGAGAGAGGGGCTAGGGTGGCTAGGGTTAGGTCTGGCGGCGCTCGCTGCCCGAGGGGGGCTAAATAGGGCGCGGCGGCATCTCCTGGCCGTCGGGATCGGCCGTACGGCGACGTGGCGGTGCGCGATGCACGTCGTACTTGGGACAGAAGGGGACGCACGCTTCGAAGCGGTACGCGCGCGCGTTAACAGGCTGGGTTGCGCGCTAGGATAGGATTAGGTGGGTTTGGGCTGGGCTGGTTAGGTTAGGTGCTGCGCGCGCAGTTTTCTTTCTCCTTTTATTTTTGCTTTTCTGTTTTTTTTTGTAGCAATAGAAAATGGAAGCATTTGATAGGGTTTTTAGTTTTAAAAATTTAGAGAAAAATCATGGGGCATTGTTATCTCAAAATCTATCAGTTGGCAATTTAGGTTTTTGAAATTTCAAATTTTTAATTGCTGTTTGGAAAATAAACCAAATTAGATGATTTTGAATATTTACAATGATTATTAAAACCAACACTTTAATAAAGTGACCCAAAATATTTAATTGTAAGCATAGAGTATACAATGATTTGGGTATTATTTTTATAATTTCAAATTGGGTTCTCTTTGAATGCTTTGGTTTGAATTTGAGTAATCTGTTAATTAATGAATTAATATTGAAAACAAGGTTTCTAATAGAGTGACCCCTATTATTAAGTGGATCAAATCATTAGAATGGTTTGGTATTTTTTATAATTTCCAAATGAGGTGTTGTTGATGATTTGCTTTGAATTTGAAACCAATTTGGAATGAATTAGTGGAAATAAAAACACCATTTTATTAGTTGATCAATATTGAAAAAATATGACAACAAATGGGTTGTTTTTATTTGTGATTTTTATTTCAAATGTTGTAACAGAGCAAGTATGAAATAACCATTTGAATTTGTTTGAGTTTCATTATGAAAACAAGATAAAACAGATGCAAAACAAATAGTAAACAAATGCAAACAAATAATTAAACATGATGACATGATGCAATACTTGAATTAAAACAAGAAACAAAACATTCTAAGGGTATTTTAATACTTGGGATGTTACAAAACGCCCCCCTTGAAGGAATCGCGCCCCGAGATTCCTTACTGAGAAGTGAAAAGGTCCGGAAACTTCTTACGAAGATCCTCTTCGGTCTCCCACGTTGCCTCTTTATCGGAATGATGCGACCACTGCACTTTCAAGAACTTGGTGCTCTTGTTGCGAGTCTTACGCTCGGTCTCATCGAGAATACGAACAGGGTGCTCCTCATAAGATAGATCATCTTGCAGTTCAATGGAATCATGATCAACTGCACGATCTGGATCTTTGAAACACTTCTTGAGTTGTGACACGTGGAACACATCGTGCACCTTGGATAGTTTTTCTGGAAGTTCAAGACAATAGGCATTTTCTGCCCGCCTTGAGAGAATGTTGAAAGGACCAATGTATCTTGGTGCCAGCTTTCCTTTAACACCAAAACGATGAGTGCCTCTGAGGGGAGTTACATGGAGATATGCCTTGTCACCAGGTGCATAGATCATATCCCTGTGCTTGCTATCATAATAGTTCTTCTGACGAGACTGAGCAATCTTGAGATTGTCACGAATGATACGAACTTTCTCCTCGACTTCCTTAACAATGTCAGGGCCTAAGAGTGAACGTTCACCAGCTCCAGACCAATTGATTGGACTCCTGCATCTGCGTCCATACAATGCTTCAAATGGTGCCATGCCTAGGCTTGCCTGGTAGCTGTTATTGTAGGAGAATTCAGCATATGGAAGGCAATCCTCCCATTTCATGCCAAAGGAGAGACCACATGCTCTGAGCATATCCTCGAGAATCTGATTGACTCTTTCGACTTGCCCCTGAGACTGAGGGTGATAAGCTGTGCTGAACAGAAGTTTGGTGCCCAATGCTTCTTGAAAGCTTTTCCAGAAATGAGAAGTGAAGATACTTCCACGGTCTGAGCTTAATTCCAATGGAACACCATGAAGAGGAACAACCTTTGCTGTGTAGAGCTCTGCTAACTGGCTAGCTGAAATAGTTTCCTTTACAGCAAAGAAGTGAGCTACTTTAGTGAGACGATCAATAACAACGAAGATTGCATCGTTGCCCTTTTTGGACTTTGGAAAACCAGTAACGAAGTCCATTTCAATCATGTCCCACTTCCACTCAGGAATTTTCAGAGGTTGGAGTAGACCTGCTGTTTTCTGATGGACTGCCTTAACACGTTGACAAACGTCGCATTCAGATACGTATTGAGCAATTTCACGTTTCATGCCAGGCCACCAATACAGAGTCTTGAGATCCTGGTACATCTTTGTACTTCCAGGGTGGATGGAGAGAGGAGTTTCATGAGCCTCCTTGAGAATGATATCTTTGAGACTTTGAATCTGAGGAACTGCAATGCGTCCTTCGAAGAACACAGTTCCCTTGTCATCAATTGAGAAAGACTTGAATTTATCATTGCCTTCCTTGATGTGCTCTACAATCTTCTTGATTTCAGTATCACGAAGTTGTTCAGAACGAATCTTGTCCTCGAGAGTTGGACTGGCTGTCATGCTGGCAAGGTAACCTTGAGGGACAAGACCAAGGTTCAGCTTCTGGAATTCTTCATGAAGTGGAGGTTGGCTTTCCATGATCATGAGATTATTGCAATAGGATTTGCGACTGAGAGCGTCGGCCATAACATTAGCCTTGCCTGGAGTGTACGAAATGGTGAGATCAAAGTCTTTAATCTTCTCAATCCATCTCCTTTGCCTGAGGTTTAGATCTGGCTGAGTGAAGATGTATTTCAGACTCTTATGATCGGAAAAAATTTCAGTTTTGTTACCCAACAAGTATTGTCTCCATTTCTTAAGGGCAAACACAACTGCTGCAAGTTCTAGATCATGTGCGGGATAGTTTTGCTCATGTGGGTTCAACTGACGTGAAGAATAAGCCACAACTTGACGTTCTTGCATAAGAACTGCACCTAGACCTTGGAGAGATGCATCGCAGAATATCTGGAAAGGTTTGGTAGTATCTGGGCCAACCAGAACTGGGGTGGAAGTGAGTTTAGTCTTCAAGAGATTGAAACTTTCATCACACTGTGGAGTCCAAACGAACTTCTTGTCCTTCTTTGTGAGATCAGTTAGAGGTTTGGCAATCTTGGAGAAGTTTTGGACGAAACGACGGCAATAGCTAGCCAAGCCAAGAAAACTTCTGACTTGCTTCACCGTCTTAGGGGGTTTCCAATCAACAATTGCCTTAACCTTTTCTGGGTCAATGGCTATGCCTTTGGCAGAGATGATATGACCAAGGTAAGCAACTTCTGGAATCCAGAACTCACATTTGGAGAACTTGGCATACAAACGATGCTCGCGAAGTTTCATGAGAGTGAGACGAAGGTGTTCTCCATGCTCTTCCTCAGATTTTGAGTAGACTAGAATGTCATCGAGATATACCACAACAAACTTGTCGAGGTATTCATGGAAGACAGAATTCATGAGTCTTGAGAACGTTGCCGGTGCATTGGTGAGACCAAAGGACATGACGGTGTATTCATACAGACCGTACCGAGTGGTGAAAGCTGTTTTAGGAATATCTTCCTTTCTGATCTTTATCTGATGGTAACCCATCCTCAAGTCCAACTTTGAGAATATTGAGGCTCCAGCAAGTTGATCAAAAAGATCATCGATACGAGGAATTGGATACTTGTTCTTGATGGTTTTCTCGTTGAGAGGACGATAGTCAACCACGAGTCTTTTTGTTTGGTCCTTCTTGGCAACAAACAGAGTTGGGCAACCCCAAGCGGAGGAACTAGGCTGAATGTAACCCTTCTCCATGTACATATCGATTTGCTCCTTCAACAACTTCAGTTCAGGAGGAGCTATCTTGTATGGATGCTTAGAGATTGGAGCAGTACCTGGCTCAAGCTCGATCACGAACTCAACTGCTCTGTCCGGAGGCATCCCTGGCAACTCTTCTGGAAAGACGTCAGGGAATTCACAACCCACCGGAACATTCTCAATTGCAGGAAGGGGTTTTGCATCTAGGTTGAACAGCTGAACAGAACTTGATCCATAAGGAGAATAGACTATCTGGCCTGAAGGGTGAGAGAGAGTTATTGACTTTTGAGCACAGTCAATTTTAGCTTTGTGGGTCTTCAACCAATCCATACCCAGAATGACATCAATGTCAGAATTTCCCAGCAACATGAGTGAAGCAAGGAATATGCAGCCTCCAATTAGGATTTGATTGTCCATACTTATCTTGGAAGTCAACATTTGCGGTCCCGGAGAGTGAACAGTCATTTGATTGCTTAGCGGAACCAGAACTAGGTTGTATGCTTTTGCAAAAATCTTTGACACAAAAGAATGCGATGCTCCGGTATCAAACAACACTTTAGCTGGAAAAGAGTCTACGGGTAATATACCGAGAACGACGTCAGCAGCTTCCTCAGCTTTGTCGGCCTTGATATGATTCACCCTCGCGGTCCTCCCGACAGGCCTGTTGTTGGAGTTGAAGGCTTTAGCCGGGGGAGCACGAACCATTGCCTGGTTGGTGTTGGGGCGAGGAGGTGGAGGTAGCTGCCTCTGAGTGCACTTATCAGCATAGTGTCCAGTATCCTTGCACTTGTAGCAAGTGACGACACGAGAAGGACCTGGCCTTGGCTGCCCCATTGGAACCCTCTGACCCTGCATCTGAGATGGGTTGGGTGGGCGGGGATCAAAGCCTGGAGAAGCTTGGGCATATGGAGCCCTAGTGATAGCAGCATTTGGCACCCAGATGCGGCGCTTCTGAGGAGGGGTGGTCATGTTGGAGGAGGAACCACCCTCACGCGAGTGCTTGCGGGACTCTTCGAACGCCTTGCGCCCATTCTCCTCATTGAGCGCGGTGTTCACGAGCTCCTCGAAGTCCTTGCACCTGATGTTGGTGAGAGCGTACTTCAGTTCCGGGTTAAAACCTCGGCGGAACCTTGCCATCTTCTTGGCTTCAGTGGACACCTCATCACCAGCGTATCGAGCGAGACGATTGAACTCGTTCTGGTAGCCAATGACGTCCAGCTTGCCCTGCTTGAGAGAGCAAAATTCCTCACGCATCCTTTCCATGAGACCATCTGGGATGTGGTGCTTCAGGAAGGCATCCTTGAAACATCCCCAGGTGATAGGATAGCCAGCTCTCATGGTCTGGTAGTTCTCCCACCAGGTAGCTGCCTGACCCTTCAGTAGGTAGGTGGCATACTTGACTTTATCCTCCTCAGCAACGTGAGCAATGTCCAGAGCCCTAGTCATCTCCCTGATCCAGTCATCAGCATCCAGAGGCTCACGTGTTGCCACGAAAGCTCTCGGACCCATACTCAGAAACTCCTTGATGCTGACTCGCGGAGCATTCTGGTTGTTGTGCTGGTTAGCCTGGATCTGGGCCATCTGAGCCACGACCTGAGTCATCTGAGTCAACAGCTCCGTGAGCGGAGGTGGTTCAGGCGGGTTGCTCCTTGTTGGCGGCATCCTGAATAGACATGCATTTTAGCACAACAATAGAAAAGGATAGACTTGGTAACCGAAAGATAGATTATTCCGACGCATGAATAGATAACCAACAGGTACATCATCACATGTTCAAATACATCAGAATATCCAACACACCAATACATGGTTCGAAAGACAAAGGATAACTAATCATAGCTAGAATTGATACATCGGTACTCCCATGCTCATCACGCAGGACGGCGGTGAGTAGTACGACGAGAGATACGGTGAGGAGGAATCCCCCGGAAGTAGGTAGAACGACGATCCACGTAGATCGGGACTGCTCTGAGAGCAACTCTCGGTGTGGTGAAGTAGAAAGCGTTGTCTCCCTGTGCTCCAAAGCGTGGAATCCCAGTGTAACCAGCTCCGAGGTTGAGAAGTGGACCTCTGATCGGCTCGTAACCTCCAGCATCTGGTAAACTACGTCCAACTGTCTGATGGAAACGTGCAAAGCGCTCATCTCCAACAAAGTCTGTGGTGTACGTAGCCAGACGAGTCAAAGCAAGATAGAGCTGCTCCCTGACTGAGGCCAACTCCTGAGAAAGTGTGGTGGCAACAGCGTCACTGTGCCTCACAAACTGAGCGGTGGTGTGCAGCCTGGTGTTATCATGCTCGTAGACATCTAGGTTGTTGTAGAGGGTGAAGTGAGCTCCCGCTGAAGTGATGTAACCACGGGGGATGTGGCGATAGATAGAATCGTCAAACCCCCAGTAGTCAGCACGGAGGACGGTGAGACTCACGTAAGCTGCCTGCTGCACAGCCATATCCACTGTGGAACCTACTGCCTCGTAGCGGTGGACAACGCTCATGCCATCATCTGACAGAATGTAGACGATAGCCTGGTAGTAGGTCTGGTCAAACTCTCGCTGCTGCTCGTAGACCTGGTACTCTGGTGCCCAATGGAACCCCAGAAAAGTGACCATGTCTCTCAGCATCTCCGGATAACCGGCGGTGCTCTCACAACGAGTCATCCGAACCACCTGCGGGTAAAACCTGAGATCCATCTGCAGATGATCGGGGAAGTTTTGATTAGACGCCGGTAGAGAACTGATGTGGAAAGCAACAACAAGGTTCAACGGACGAAAAGGATGTTGAAAAGAACAGGATATTGAAGCAACATCGGGAAACACGAGACCAAAAACTCCTGAGGTACTACGGAGAACCCAAAACACGTGAAATCCTAACTTGAAAGTTTAGGTGAGAACAGAAAACAACGTTGCACTTCCTTACCAGAGAAAGGGAGGGTGGGTGGGGAAAGAAGAAAAATGGCAGAATTCCTACTCTCACGTTTCATTTTTCCTATATAGCTACAAAATAGTTTCTAGACTCAACTGCGACCAGTAAAAAGGGATCCTACAGGCAGACAGGCTCTGATACCATTTGTCGCACCCAGACTTCTAAAGGATACTCGCCGTTCCGTTGAACAGTAGTAGATTGGATTACGGGGCTTACCGGCACCCGCGTCCTCTTACGAGTAGGCCAACACACGTATGTGTGACAACCAACCCCTATCTGTTCAGCGTCGACGTAAACCATCCCATAGAAATCAGGACACTACCGTTGACGTACTTCATACCATACACACATGGTACGTCAACGGCTTTGAACAACTGATAACACAACATATCTCTAAGACACAAAAGATTGAAATAAGTTGCAACTGGCCCTCACTAGGGCAGAGAATAGCAAATACAATCATCCAGACGACACATGTCCCAACATAACATCATTACATCTCAGCGGAAGCATTCAAAGGGGTCTGAGTACAGACAAATCCAAATAGGCTTAAGAAGCCGGAAACTGAAATAAAGACGGAGCCCATCCACGATGTCTCGGATCCTGCCCGGGTCCACTAACTACTCGTCAGCAGCCTCGTCAAACTCCACGTAGTAGCCATCACCTGGATCCTCGTAAGCGTAGTCTGCGGAAACCACAGCCCCAAAGGGGTCAGTACATAGACGTACTGGCAAGCAAGACTCACAGTTCACCAAAATGTATCCCGTCAACACCAAGCACGGATGCCTTGGGTTCAACGGAAGAAGGGGGATATGAAAGATGCTGCAACTGTCTGCGCTAACCAACTACAGAGATTCTATCACTTCCGGCTAACAGAAAGGAGATAAGATCGAGTATTGTAACCAACTGAAAGATAACTCCAAACAAACCCATCCTGGATCTCGCCCCTTATCCAAAGAAGCAATCCGAGGATAACTCACACAGTTGGATTAAAGATGAATCAAGTTATTGTGTCAATAATCCTATTACTAGTCAAGTTGTTAATCATGGGGTGAGATTGTGAGTCATTAGGTTTAAGTTGTCCTGAGTACTTGTTAGCCAGTACTTTCACCAAGTTAACCATAAACGCGGAAAACACGGCTTCTCGAGAAGATTTATCCCTGCAGGGTTGCACCAATTTGGCCGTACACGTATGAATAACCCGCCAGATGGGATGCCTCCCACCAAGCGGGGCACTCAACACAACTCAACTCTTCTTCGCATCAAGCCCAAAGCACCTTGGGCGCACGGCTAATCGAGCCCAGAAGAAAATGGACCCTCATAGCACTCTAAGAACGTGTCCCCCTATATGCCGACTACGAAAGTTCCACCCTGCGCTGGGCTCGCAAAAACATGCATGCGGCAAATTGGAAAACACGAACTAAATGAGATGATTTGGACGAGATGCGAATCGAATCAAATTGAGGGGGGCGCCCATACTCGCTTCCCACATGCGGGTAGTGCGCTCATCATGGATCAGTAGACAAGACCTTTTTCCTATTAGGGTCGACACTAGCAGGCCTCAAAACCACACAGGGCCTCCTGCCGGTGCCTTATCATCAAATTCTTATTAAGTAATAACATTAGCATGATTGATTGATTAAACATCGAGCCCCCAGAACAATAATGAAATAGTAACAGAAAGTAACGGGTAACAGACACGAGCAAAACAACCTAAGCATGCTAGTAGGACACTGGCTCAAACAATAGGGTTGTAGGAGTGGTGGTGAGGCAATATCAGGGTTAAGGGATTCATGTGATAGGTCCGTAACAGAAACAACTACCACTAAGGCTAGCAGAAATAGACAACGGAAAGTATCGTTAACCAGGGTTGAAAGGTACACAATGGTTCATGTGAGTGATAACTTGCCTGCAAACTCAGCAGCCGGGTACTGAGCTAGATCCTCAGAAGGGGTGCTGTAAAGATCGTCTGTCTCAACGTCGTTGTCTATCCGAGAAGAAGCAAACAAACAAGACAGAAATATAAACAATCATTATCATGGCATAGTGCACAATCATGGGATGATGCATGTCAATTTAATAGATGCATCCAAATAGACTAAGTGACATGGTAACACAATTAAGATGGACCCATATGCAATTTTGAGTTGCATATGGAAAAGGGTCCATGAATTAAGTGGAAACAAATGATTTACAATTTAATTATTATGTGAAAGTTGTTAGCATGATGCATGCATGATGATAATAACAAAATAACAACAATAGATGCAAGTGAAAAAGGAATTTAACAAATTTGGAAATCATTTATTAAGTTTAGAAATTTTGGGTTACTTAAACATGTCACACAAACAATTGTTGTTTTCATCAAGTTAAAGTGTGCAAAACAATTAACAAAATTCATATTTGAAAAGAACATCAAATTTTAGTTGGATTACATGTTTCAAATTTTGAAATATGAGTTAGGATGAATTTATTATGACTTAAACAATATTAAACAAGTTTTAGTTGAATTTAAAACAAGTGTGAATTTTATTTGAATTTTATTTGCTCAAAACATAACTTCAAACTCATATTTGAAAAGTTCATATTTTTTTAGTTTGAAAACATATTTTGCATGTTCAAAAATATTTTATATTGAGCAAGTTATGATTTTATCAAATTTAAATGAATTAAATAAGGATTAAATTATTTAGGCAATTTAAATTATTCAAACCATGAAACAAAATTTATATTTGAAAAGCTTATTTGAAATAGCATGGAAAACATATTTTATTTGCATTTATTGGATTAATAATGAATTAGTTATTTAATTTAGCAAATTGCATTTGAATTATTTGAATTCAAATTTGAATTGCATTTTGAAAATTCAAATCAGGAAACAAATGATACCAATGGGTAGAGAATTAAATTTAGACTAACACACATATTTTATTTTCATTTATTGGATTAATAAAACTAAAGTTATTGGGTGTTTAAAACCAGGGACCAATCTGCTAAAAAGAAAGGACTTGGATCTGATTACAGAAAAGTTTTAAAATGTTTTATACGCACAGGAAAACTACCCAGACACTGCCAGGGGGGCCCAAGCCTCGCTGTGCTTGCGTGGCCACATGAGTGACTGACAGGGGGCCCTCCCTGTCAGCACTCAGCCGAAAAAAAGGTGGGGATTTTATCCCAGGGAGCCGGGACTCGAACCCGCGATCTCCCCCGCTGCGCGCAATGACTGAACCAGTGCAGCTGTGTCGAGTTTGTTGTCAGGTTCAGATACGCAGGGAGGATATCGTTACAAAGGCGCTAACTGAATTTCTGACGAACAGAAACATCCACGACTGACAGAGACGGAGCGGCACGGCGGCGATCTCCGACGTGCTCGTGCGCGATGTGCTGCCGTGATTGGGTGCTGTATGCGTGGACCTGGTGGTGCAGCGGGTGCAGAGGGTAACAGAGGGAGGAGGAAGGAATAGATCGTGGCTCACCGGGGAGGTTTCCGTGGAGGAGCTCGACGGCGAGCGGCAGCGACGTGGATGGCGGGGCGGCTCCCGAGGATAACTGGGCTCGTGCGGGTGTCCAACAGGGAGAGGAGCGAACGGTGGTTTCGTTTCTGCGATCAACGAGGTAGGAGGGGCTCTGTAGCGGCGGCTGCCATGGAAGGTTCAGAGGGGATCGTCTCGGGCGAGGTGGTGGCAGAGGGGAACGTGGCGAGGAGAGGAAATGGCGGCGCGAGAGAGGGGCTAGGGTGGCTAGGGTTAGGTCTGGCGGCGCTCGCTGCCCGAGGGGGCTAAATAGGGCGCGGTGGCATCTCCTAGCCGTCGGGATCGGCCGTACGGCGACGTGGCGGTGCGTGATGCACGTCGTACTTGGGACAGAAGGGGGCGCGCGCTTCGAAGCGGTACGCGCGCGCGTTAACAGGCTGGGCTACGCGCTAGGATAGGATTAGGTGGGTTTGGGCTGGGCTGGTTAGGTTAGGTGCTGCGCGCGCAGTTTTCTTTCTCCTTTTATTTTTGCTTTTCTGTTTTTTTTTGTAGCAATAGAAAATGGAAGCATTTGATAGGGTTTTTAGTTTTAAAAATTTAGAGAAAAATCATGGGGCATTGTTATCTCAAAATCTATCAGTTGGCAATTTAGGTTTTTGAAATTTCAAATTTTTAATTGCTGTTTGGAAAATAAACCAAATTAGATGATTTTGAATATTTACAATGATTATTAAAACCAACACTTTAATAAAGTGACCCAAAAGATTTAATTGGAAGCATAGAGTATACAATGATTTGGGTATTATTTTTATAATTTCAAATTGGGTTCTGTTTGAATGCTTTGGTTTGAATTTGAGTAATTTGTTAATTAATGAATTAATATTGAAAACAAGGTTTCTAATAGAGTGACCCCTATTATTAAGTGGATCAAATCATTAGAATGGTTTGGTATTTTTTATAATTTCCAAATGAGGTGCTGTTGATGATTTGCTTTGAATTTGAAACCAATTTGGAATGAATTAGTGGAAATAAAAACACCATTTTATTAGTTGATCAATATTGAAAAAATATGACAACAAATGGGTTGTTTTTATTTGTGATTTTTATTTCAAATGTTGTAACAGAGCAAGTATGAAATAACCATTTGAATTTGTTTGAGTTTCATTATGAAAACAAGATAAAACAGATGCAAAACAAATAGTAAACAAATGCAAACAAATAATTAAACATGATGACATGATGCAATACTTGAATTAAAACAAGAAACAAAACATTCTAAGGGTATTTTCATACTTGGGATGTTACATCCTTGAAAGGCATCGAGTTTGGTTGGTTGAGTAGGGAGACCTAGGCGTTTTGAGCTCTCGAATAATGGACGAACTAGCTGTCTAGAAGAAGAAGAAGACATGTATTTATAGCCTCCATCGAAATCTAGCCGTGGCTGTATTCCAAGGCCGGAAAATTCCGGTATAAGTACCGGAATCGGGTAGTGGTCCGGATATTTCCAAAAGTCCGGGGGCGGATTTTTCAATAGTTCGGTGGCCGGAAATTTCCGCCCCCATATCCGAGAGCGAGCAGAAACGACGCGTCCTTTTTCGTCTAAGGAAACAGGGGCCGGAAATTTCCACCGGAATATTCCGGGCAAATTTCCGCCCCAGCATCCGAGAGCAGGCACTTTGGACGCCCAATTCCTTATCAGCTGGTCTTCGAGCAGGCCGGATATTTGGAGGTCAGGCCCGGAAATTCCGCCCTTTAGGCACCGGAAATTCCGGTCTTGTGTCCTGAAATATCCGGCTTCATATAACATTGACTTGTTTCAGAATTTCCTATGCGAATCTTTTCATATAGTTTTCTGCTGTTCTTGATAGAGATTATGATTCCAGTTGTGAACACTTAGACACGATGTTAGTAGAATAACCCGTGTTGTTATCACCACCAAAATCATTAGAGGAGAGATGAGCTTTCAATATCCCCTTTTTGGTGAGTGATGACAACACAAGTATTTGCATAGAGGTAATAATACGATAGAAACTGAACATATTAGATAAGCATAACTAGGAGACATGCCTCAGGGATGGGAACGGCTTGTTCTGGCGGAACTCAGCGAAAGGACCGAGGCGCCGATGCTTGGCGGTGCCAGTCGAGAAGACTTAGTGCACCGAGTGCCAGCGGTTGGCGGGTTCGTCGTCTTCATCTTGGTGTGAAGGCTCCACGGAAGCGTGGCGGGTGGTCCACCGGCTGCTATCCTCGTCGGACTTGTTATAGTATCAGTAGAAATCGTTGGTCCAATCGTAGTACTTGCCTGGTGGGACATCGTGTGCGATGCAGAGCACGCGGTGCTTGCCGGAGGCCCGGTGGAGGGATGGGCCTTGGACCTGTCGAGTAAGGATACCCGGTCCTAGGCCTAGGACTGGAGCCCAAGAGGAGATGCCTTGTACTATTCTAGAAGGCCCAGTTGAAGCCCGCCCGCAAAGCCTTGCGGGTCAGGATAGGAAACTTGTAACCGACTTAGGGTTAGAGTTCGAGTCCCACCCGTGTGAGGTTTGAGACCTGGCCACCTATATAAGGCCAGGAGAACCACCAGGAGAGAACAAGCAATACCGCACCACCAAGCCTTAAGCTCGAGATCATACTCTCGACTTGAGAAATCCCCCATTGTAACCGATCTACTCGTGAATACAGATCGACAGAGGCATGATTAAGGGTTTTACCTCTACGAGGGCCCCGAACCTAGGTAAATCGTGCCCCCTGTCTAGCCGACGATTGTCACCAGCGCCCACAGGTTCTCCTAATCGAAACCCTATGGGTTCACCCGAGGGACTTGTTGAGATGCAGATTCGACAATTGGCGCCGTCTGTGGGAACGGCGGGCGCTGGATCTCCGGCATCTTCGGCTTCATCGACAACCAACTCATGTTGGAATCCTTCGACTTCGACTCCGACCAATTCGATTCGAATCGGATCAGTCGTCGTGACCCCTCACTCGCCAGAATCACGCCCGGTATTCAGTGATGTGGAGAAGAGCATCACGCTGACGTTCGGGGGCTTCGAGTTCTACACCAACAAGGATGGGATCCTTCACTTCCCCGAAGAATCAGGATCTGAATCGATCTCCAGCCCAGGAGTTGTCGATTCACGACCCTACCGCGCAGATCGCGACTTGGCGAAAAGTGGCGAGTCCATCCGCCTCAACACCAACAACTTCCATACCCTCTCTACAGAGGAACCTTCTCGGATCAAGAAAGCCTTCCAAGTCACGCCTAAGACCCGCAAGCCATATTTGGCTCAAGTCTGCATGGCAGGATAGGAAGATCCACCCGAAGAAACTGAACACAGAGCAAGGGAACGCGCTGAGATCGGCGTCTCACGGGACGCTTGGGTCCGAGCAAAGGAGGCTATCCGCACGAGCAAACCACCTGCAGTCGGAGCGCCACACGAAGGCATGACCGCCTACCACTATCATCTAGTGAGAGCGGCTACCGCAATCAAGGAAGATCGCATAGATCTAGCCAATCGAAAGAGACTGGCGGACGAGTC
The DNA here is from genome assembly GCA_028641055.1 of Alopecurus myosuroides. NCBI lineage: Eukaryota > Viridiplantae > Streptophyta > Magnoliopsida > Poales > Poaceae > Alopecurus > Alopecurus myosuroides. The sequence continues at coordinate 316,465,538 of CM054061.1, forward strand.
GAGCCAACGCCGGGCCGCGCTGTCCTTAACACCTTCTGTCGAGACTCGTCCCGCAAGGAAAGGATACGCCTCAAGAACTGCAACCATGGACGACGAGTCCCTAACCGGAATCAGCAAGTCACTCGGACCTTCCCTCATGCGGGTCGATGAGGACGGAAACATCTATCCGCAAACTCCCGCTGTCGCGGTCCTAGCCGCAACAACCTAGATGCAGATAAATCAACCAGGGGAAAACGACCCCCGAGCAGAGCAATACAAGCAAGTTCAGAAAGGATTAGGCATGGCAGCCTCAAAGCTTGCCTCCTATGATCGCAGGAAAGCTGCTGCACAGAAGGAGAAGGAAGCATCCCGCAGGCGCAGGAGTGCTTCGCCCAGGAGGGAAAATCACCTCGTCGTGGTCGAGGAAAAGAAGCCCGGCGATGTGATGATAGCCGGAGCAACAGCGAAGGTAGCCCGAGGAATAAAGACCGCGGCTCGCGACATCACAGCAGCCGCTCGCGAAATCGCAGCAAGGAACCAAGGAAGGAAACCGATCGTGATCAGCCAGGTTATAATGCACGATCAGATATAGCGCAAAATAAAGTGGACAAGGCGAGAGCAGCAAGGAACCGGGCGCGCTCCTCATCCGGCTCTTCTGATGACGAAACCTGCGGCACGCTATGCTTCGCTCGCAGCATCCGTGAGGCGCCTCTACCCAAAAGATTCAAGCTCAGCAAGAAAGTAACGAAATAGGCTGGTTCACTCGAACCTTCGTCATGGCTGTCGGATTACCTCATGGCAGTAAAATGCCAACGTGGGAACAAGAACACGGCTATGCAGTACCTCAACCTACACTTGGTAGGAGCGGCACGCAGTTGGCTGGAAGCGAGACCGAAGTCCTGCTAGGGGTCGTGGGACGATTTACACTTCGATTTCTGCAAAAATTTCCAAGCAACATACAAAAGACCGGCGACCATCGAGGAACTGCGAGCCTGCAAGCAGAAGAGTGGCGTGTCCACTCGCGAATATATCCAGCGATGGACCACGCTTAGGAACACTACAGGGAACATATAAGAGGAAGTAGCAGTCGAAGCTTTCGCTAAGGGCGCTCGACGAACTGCTTTCAGAGAAGAACTGGGACGAGTTGCGCCCAAAACTATTGGAGAGCTAATGATCATAGCCGATAGATGGGCTAACGGAGAGGACTCAGTACGCAACGAGAGGGCATCTTCGCCTGCACCCAAAGACGACCACCACGGTCGAAATAAAATAAGGAAGTACTACGATCACGACGACCGAGAAGAACTAGTGGCGGCCGAATTCACGCGAAATCGCGATAGTGGATGCCGCGGAAATCGCAAATGGAAGCCAAAGGCGGAGGACAAAACTCCCGAAGAGAACCTTGATGGATACTGCACGCTACATCTATTTACAGATAAGCGCACAGGCAAAACTAAGGCAACACACCTTCTCAAAGATTGCCGAAAGTTCTTGACATTCACGAGGCCTTTTTGAAGAAAAACAGAGCGGCGGTTAGTCAAGGCTACCCGCAGCTTCCAGGAGGAGGACACCAAGGATTCCAACCGCCACAACCCCTGCCAGGAAACCAAAACGCGGTGCTAGCCGCACTACCTGCGCCACACGTCGCCAATGCGGGAGGTAACGCATACGCGAGCCCCGCAGGACTGTTGGGGATGATACAAAAAGTCTGCCCGTCCCGCAGGGCCCAGAAGACAAACACACGACAGTTATGCATGGCTGTACAAACCCCACCGGGAAGGCCCGAGTACCTGAAGATGGCGGACCAACCAATCACCTTTTCCAAGGAAGACCACCCCCCACGAGTTTATCGACCAGGACACGCTGCCCTAGTAATCCAAGCACAAATTAACAATTACGAACTGGCTCCCGTATTCATGGACGGGGGCAGCGACATCAACATCATCTACGCGGACACACTCCGTCGGATGAATAGGAACCTGGAGGGACTCGCAGAATCAGAGACATCCTTCCACGGGATCGTTCCAGGAAAGGCGATCCGCCCACTCGGAACAATTAACTTGGAGGTGGTGTTGGGCAATCGACGCAATTACAGGAGAGAATTTCTCGACTTCGAAGTAGTCGACTGGCCTTCACAGTACCACGCCATTCTTGGTCGAACAGCGTTCGCAAGATTCATGGCAGTACCACACTATGCATATCTGAAGCTCAAGCTACCTGGGGAATATGGCACAATCACCATCGACGGAGATTTCCAAAAATCCAACAAGTGCGACATCGAGTTCAACGAGATCGCCAAATCTTTCGGGATGCACGAAGAACTACAGGAGATAGCAAAAACCACGGATCACTCCGTGATGCCCCTCATGAAAAAGAACACACCAGAGCTAGAATTCAGTGCCAACAGCGACACTCGCAAACACCAAGTGCACCAGACAGATTCTGCGAAAACCACGATGGTTTCCACTACCCTCTCGCCAGCATAGGAAAGCGCGCTCGTCGAACTCCTCCGTGAGTACTGGGAAATTTTCGCTTGGCAGCCCTCCGATATTCCAGGGATACCCAGGGAGTTCGCCGAGCACTCACTCAAAGTCTACAAAGACGCAAAACCCATCAAGCAGACCACCCGACGGTTCTCAGAGCCCAAGCAGAAAGCGCTCGGAGAAGAAGTAAATAGACTACTCGCAGCAAAATTCACCAGGGAGATAAAAATATCCACTTGGTTAGCAAACCCAGTGCTAGTCCCAAAGAAGAACACCAACATCCTTCGCGTGTGCATCGACTACATGTCGCTGAACAAACACTGCCCCAAGTATAACTTTCCCCTCCCGCGGATCGACCAGATCGTGGATTCCACTGCAGGCTGTCAACGCCTCTCCTTCTTAGATGCCTCCTCGGGATACAACCAGATCAGGATGAAACAGGAAGACGAGGAAAAGACAGCATTCATTGCACCTCATGGTGTATACTGCTACACGACAATGCCTTTCGGGCTCAAAAACGCAGGCGCAACATATCAGCGCTGCATGCAAAAAATGCCTCGCCAAGCTCATTGGCAAGAACGTACAAGTGTACGTTGACGACATCGTCATCAAGACTTGAGTGGAGGACACGATCCTCGAGGATATCAGAGAAACATTTGATGCTCTAAACGCATACAGGATCAAGCTCAACCCGACAAAATGCGTCTTCGGCATCCCAGCAGGACAACTTCTTGGGTACCTGGTGTCCGCCAGAGGAATTGAGGCCAACCCAGAGAAGATACAAGCAATCTTGACAATGAAGGAGCCCACCAATCTTCGCGGGGTGCAACAGCTCGCAGGGCGATTAGCCGCCTTGAGCAGATTCATTGCACGATTGGGCGAGCAGGCACTACCCTTCTACATGTTATTAAAAAAGACATATAAGTTCGAGTGGACACCCGAAGCAAGACAGGCATTTGCAGATCTGAAATGAGCATTACAGAGCAGGCGCGTTCTGGCAACACCACAAGAAAGGGAGCCACTATACCTATACCTAGCTGCAACAAATCAAGTCATCAGTACGGCCATCGTAGTCGAACGACCTGAGGAGGGCAAGGCATACGGAGTTCAAAGGCCAATCTACTACATCAGTGAGGTGCTCTCTCCGTGCAAACAACGATACCCTCACTACCAGAAGCTCGCGTACGGAGTTGTTCTTACGGCTCGAAAGCTCAAGCATTACTTCCAGGAACATACCGTAACGGTGGTAAACGACGCATCACTCGGTACCATCATGAACAATCCTATGGCATCTGGAAGAATAGCAAAATGGAGCATCGAGCTAGGCGCCTGGGACATCATCTACGCATGACGCAATTCCGTAAAGTCACAGGTACTCGTGGAATTCCTGAGCGAGTGGAGAGAATTGCAAACACCCGGACCGCCAGAATACACGAGTAACTGGATCATGTACTTCGACGGGTCCAAAAGAAACGAAGGAGCTGGAGCTGGGATCGTCCTTATATCACCCAGAGGAGATAAGCTGCAGTACGTCCTGCGATTGGACTTCCCACCCGACGATCCAGCATCCAACAATGACGCAGAATACGAGGCCCTGTTACATGGCATGAAGATGGCAATCGCGTGTGGAGCCACCCGATTGATGATCTATGGCGACTCCAACCTCATCGTGCAACAGACAACGAAGGAATGCGACCCAATCGCGGAAAACATGGTTGCCGACATGTATAATATACTCGAAGGAAGTTTCAAAGGATGTGAGCTGAAGCACATCGTGAGATCCAGCAACGAAGAAGCAGATAGGTTGGCAAACATGGGGTCCACAAATACACCCATACCGCCGGGAATATATTTCGAGAGGATGACCAAGCGTTTAGTAAAGGTCAAGAAAACTACAGGAGCACCCGCAGCATTGGAGACAAATGTCAGCCCGCAAGTTGCTATCATCGAGCTCAGCTACGGTATTTCAAGACAAGTTTTTCTGGTCGAGCCAGTCTGGACGCATAAATACCTCGACTACTTGTCCACCAAACAGCTCCCAGCAGACGCTCGTGAGGCTCGACAAATAGTATGACGCATCATATCTTTTTGGGTACTCAACGGAGAGTTATACAAACAGAGCATCTCAGGAATACTGCAGAGATGCATAGCACCCGAGGATGACAAAGAATTGTTGCGAGATATACATCAACGAATTGTGGGCACCACGCCAGCTGGAAGGCAATCGTGGGCAAAGCTTTTCGAGCAAGGATTCTACTGGCTTACAGCAGCCAGAGACGCAAAGGACTTGGTCGACAGGTGCAACGCTTGCCAGCGATTTGCACCCAAACCACACGTCCCTGCCACACAATTACATATGGTACCAATCGCCTAGACCTTTGCACAATGGGGGCTAGACATGGTAGGACCATTACGCAAGTCTACACCCGGAGGATATACACACTTACTTGTCGCAGTCGACAAATTCACGAAGTGGATCGAAGCGATGCCAGTCACCTCGGCTAGCGCCCAATGAGCCGTGAAATTCTTCGATTCCATTGTATGCAGATTTGGCATACCACACAACATCATCACCAACAATGGCAGCAACTTCACGGCCAAGGAAACATAGCAGTTCTGCGAAGAAAAGGGAATCACCTTCAGCTTCGCTCAGTGGCTCATCCGCAAACCAACGGCCAGGTCGAACGATCCAACGGATTGGTCTCAGCTGGCATCAAGAAACGGCTACTCGACTGCCTACACCCAGCAGCAGGACATTGGGAAGAAGAGCTACCCTCCGTGCTATGGAGCCTCCGCACAATCCCAAATCGATCCACAAAATACACGCCATTTTTCATGGTATACGGGGTTGAAGCAGTCCTTCCCGAGGATGTCAAATTCAGCTCCCCACGAGTCGTTGCTTACAGCGAAGAAACCTCTAACAGGGCACTAGTGGAAGATATGTACGCACTCGACGAAATACGCGATATTGCACTTGCAAGATCCGCAGTATACCAACAGTCGTTGCGAAACTATCACAGTCGCCGTATACGCCACAGAGCCTTTGTGGTAGGAGATTTGGTAATGCGGCTCAAGTAGAAGGAAGGAGATAAGCTCGAACCACCATGGGAAGGACCCTTCATAATACACGAAGTCATCCCAGGTGGCGCCTATCGACTGAAGAACCCGACGACTGGTGGCATCTACTCCAACCCATGGAACATTGCGCACCTCCGAAAATTCTATCCTTAGGATTATTTTCATTCGCAAAAATAAGGCTATATTAGCCATCTTGTAGCTCGAAGAAAATGCATGGCTTCTCAGTCATTTCAATAAAATACATGGTTTTCAACCATAGGCTACCCACGCTCTTTATCTTTACACGCTGAATAACAGGTATGCACTCCAAACACACGGGGGCTACGCCTAACTTAGCATCACAAGAAAAATTTCATATACAAAGTTATAAACAAGGATTGACACCTTACAAAGTTTCGGGACAACTATACAAAGCAACATGATACATACATCCTACGATTACACATGGCGACGAGCATTTTCCACGGCTAACACCCGATCAGCCTCTTCAGAGGTCAGTCGAATAATCTCCTCTGCTGCAGGTCGAACGACTCTATAATGAGGGGTCATATCGAATGGAGCATTTGGGAGCCTAGCTATAGAGTTGAAATTGACCTCAGAGTGCCATAATCGAACAAAGGAAAGTGCTACTACACACCCCGCAAATAAGCTGATTGCGGACGCACTCGCGAATTTCACCTTCTTGACCGAAAGTTCTCAGGAGATGACTCAAATATTCTGGACCCCTCTCCAACGGATAGAAAGCGGAGTTCACAGCAATCAGGGCCTCATGGCAGGAATTCACGAGTATCTTCGCCTGGACTACTCGATACTTCAAGTAGCCAGAACAAAGCCTCGACTACGGCCTAACCAGAAATTGTTCGCATGTGGTTTGGAGCTACCAGCTTCACGAGCAATATGGTTATCCACCCAATGCGCTTCGCGTTGACCGTCAGGCTCAACAACTGCAAAGAAAGCTACAGAGAGTCAACAAAGGAAAGAAGGGCAGTCAAACCAAACTCTAGGGGGCTCACGTGCTTACAAAGCATATCCTTGGCAACGGCTGCCAGTTCTTCCATCACAAATTGTTCGCGTTCAGCCGCAAGTTTCTGCTTTGACTTGGCTACACCAGCCACTCCGCACAAAGCTTTAAACTTGCGTTCACCATCTGCGACACGATCACAAAGAGAAGCAAATGTACTAACATCAGCAACAAGCGGATCCAATCGTGTAGCAGATCCACTCGAAGACTCCACGGCTGCACCTATTACCTGGAGGGAAATACGAATAGTTAAGGAAAACTTCAAAGTCACCCCACTCGAGAAAATAAACCACCTATTCGACAGGTGCTCGGGGGCTACTCCCATCGGGAGGAATTCACGACAATCAATCGCAAGAAATCACAACTTTGATATCAAAAGGACATTCTTGATTAAAGTCAGAGATACGGGAATACATCCCAAGGTTCATTACATCAAGAAGAACAGGCTAAACCGAATCTATCCTATGGAATTGCAGAAGTGCTGCCACTCGCGACAGGTTGCCCCTTGGGACTAGCACCAGCAAGCAAGGCGGACAGCTTCCGAGCAAGGACTTCAGCCGGATCGCCGAAAGGACGAAGCGCTACCTTTCTGCCCGTGGAAGGATCGACGGGAAGGTTCGAGTATGCTTCGTCCATACCTTCGAATCCATGCGCCAAGGAAAACTGGATGGCAGTCTTCGCCCCGCACTAAGATTGAGCAACTGAGTAGGCTTGAAGAAGATCATCCTCCAGAAAAACCTTCAGGAGACCTTCCAGCGTGGGCGGGACCGCCGCATCCACCAGAAGATGCTCGTGGAACTGCATCAACACTCGAATGGCATCGCCAATGAGGGAGCAAACCCCACTCGCATGCTTCCGAAGCTAGGCGCAAGAGTCCGTGAGTGCATCCACTCGCGGAACCCCCGGCAGCTCCAGCGCAACACCAAGGACGTCTGCAAGGAGACAACATTTAATTTCAAAGATGCAGCAAATCTAGTCGAAAAATTTGAGAGTTCAAGTGCGACTTACTCACGAAATTCTGGGCTAGTGGATGAAGGAAATCAACAAGATCGTTGTCTTGTTTGACGCCAGCCTCCTCCAGCTTCTTCAGAGCATCCTGGGCATCAGCGAGCTTCCCCTCTAAGTTAGTAGACTGCTTGCGAGAGGATTCGAGTTCCTTTCGAGCAGCCTCAAACTCAGCCTCGAGGGTGTTCACCCGAGTGACAGGATCAGTCTTCTCGGCCTTCAGAATTTCGACTTGGGCTGCACAACAATAGATTTCAAACCCAAAGGAATTTGCACGACCGGAAAAGATAAATGGAAAGAGCAGACCAAGTTACCTCGGAGAAGTTGGCCTTTCGAGACGAGTCGATCGCGATCTGTCCGAAGGGTCACGCAATCTGTCTCAGCCGAAATTACGCGGCGGCCAATAGCTGCAAGGGAGTCGAGAAGAGACTGCAGAACAAGAAGATGAAGAAATCAGAGAAGGTAGAGGAGTTTGAGACTATTCATGACTGTAAACAGTCGAGTATAGCCTCGGTGGCTACTCCCATCTGGAGCACTGCCGTGCACCCGATAAAATAAAAAGAAGGAAAAAGCTAAGTTCTTGAGCATGTCGCCAATCGCAAGTGATTGACCAAAGCCTCGGGGGCTACTCCTATCGGGAGCACTGCCGTGCACCTGATAAAAATCCTAGACAAACAAAGTACAGAATGCAAGGAAAAGGATAAAACTTACCTGGCCCTAGGCGATGCAGAGAGGATCAGCCGAGCTACCCGACACTTGTTTCGAAGTCGAGGCTCCAACCTCAAAGCTAGGCAATCTGTACTCTGTAGCCACAGCTGTTGGGGCTGGACTCGGCGAGTTCTGGACAATCCTAGCAGTTGGGGTCTCGTCCGCAGCAACATCCTTCCTCTTTTCGGGAGGAAGAGAAGAGGCGAACTGGCCGGAGCTAATGGACTGAAGCCTGTCATGAAAAAGAAGCGACATCATAAGCAAGAGCAAGCAGAAAACTTTTGACTAGAAGGTTGAAGGAAGAAAGAAACTTACTCATCATCGTCGTCATCCAGCATATCCACATTCCAGGCGATTTGGATTTTTGACTTGGGAGCAAGAGGAGCGCGCACACTCAGCGGGGTCACAAGGAGAGGCTCTTTATCATACCCTCCACCCAAGGAATTGTCCTTGGAAGTGGCTTCATCGTCTCCCGCCCTTCGGCGCTTGCGGTGGCGAAGATCGCTACCTGATTCCTCTACGTCATCCGAAGAGCCGTGATCGGAGCTCGAGTCAGCGTCGGCAACACTGGTGTCAGCAGGGACATCGAGATTGCTCGCCAAAAAGATCTGAGGCCTCTTCACCAGAAACTGGCGGGTAGCAGGTCACTACCTCTAGGATCTACAGAAGGAAAACAAGAAGAAGAAAAGAGGAAATTCAGTCGACAAACTCTCTAACAAAGAAAAGAAAAGTTAAAGAAAAAAATAAAATTGAACTTACTTCGGATGGAGGAGGATTCGAAGCTTCAAATTCTGCGATTGGGTAGTCAGCGAAAGACTCGCCCACTTTCAGCTTGGTGATGGCCACGATCTTCTTCTCAAACTCTGCATTCGAGAGTTCTTCTCGGCTCACTCGGCTGGGGTCTTCAGCGCCTTGGTACTCCCACATGGTAGAGGGCCTCGCCTGCAGGGGTTGGATCCCGAGCTTGAGGAACACGCTCGCCAGATGCAAGCCGTTCAGCGCGACCCCTGCGGTTTGGTCGCGGAGTGCTGCAACCTTGGCGAGTAGCAGGGCGACAATTTGGCTCTCTTCGACTGAGAGCCTGTGCGCCCAAGACTTTCGCCTCTTCAAGATAGCGAACGGGTGGAATTCGTTAACTCCACCCGCGCTGTTATCAACGACATAAAACCACTTCTTCCTCCACCCTTGCGCGGAGTCGATGAGTTGCATGTCGAAGTAGAGGGTATCCGACTTCGCCTGGATCCCGAAGCCGCCGGTGCGCATTGTCTCTCCAAGCTCAGTCTCCACCCGCGATTTCTCGCGGAAGGCCCGCACCTTGAACAGGGCCTTCCAAAGGCCCCAGTGCGGGCGGATACCAAGAAAGCACTCGCAGAGCACGAGATGTGCTCCACCGCGTTCGGAGGCAGGTCGTGGAGCTGTATGCCGTAGACATACAGCAATGCCACGAAGAAGGGATGGAGGGGGAGTGAGAGCCCGCGCGAGACGTGATCCGCGAAGATCACGCGCTCGTTCGCGCGGGGATTGGGTACCTTCCTTTTTGCCGAGGCGAACTTGCTTCTCGGTGTTGGGAGGCAGCAGTCCCTCCCTCTGCATCTCCTTGATGCTCTTCTGCATGGTGTTGGCGGAGCGCGGAGCAGGTGCCGCAGGAACATCTGAAACCGCGGCGCTACGTTTCTTGCCTCCTGCCATGGGTGCTGGTGCAAGCTTGCGGAGAAAGGAGATGAGCGCGAGGAAGACGAAGGATGAGGAGACGAAGGCTAGGAAGCGAATGACGGGAAGTTTTTACTTTTCACCTAAGGACCGTATATATACACGGGGCCACCCAATCCTGGCCGATCATCGAGCGACGTGGCACCCATCGCGGAGGCCACGCGTGAAGCCGAAACGAAAGGGCGGTGAACGCTCTTTCGTGCCACGATCCTAACAGAAGATCGTGCGCATTTACTGCGCGCGGCTCACGGGAAAACCGGAAACGACGTCTCGTTTCCGGTCGAAAAGCTGACAAGGTGGGCCAGCAAATCCTGTTTTCACTTCGTCACGTCCCATCAGAAGGATTCAGAGCAAACAAAGTGCGCTATGACGTCATGGCGAACATCATAAGGCCCGAAATTCTTTCGGATAAAATCCCAAACACGAATAAACTTGGTATGGGTAAAATTAAAACGCGGAAATACTTTCGCATAAAAAACCCCAGACACGAAATTTTCTTTCGTATGGGCACAAATTTTTTTCCAGACACGAAAACTCTTTTGTATGGACAAACAGCTACAAAGACAAAAACCTTTGTGCACAAAAACAAGAGGGATTTTCTTACTCGAGAAATCTCTAGACCAAACTCGCGAGTGTGCAGCTCTTGCCACTCTATCATATGATGTATACACATCACATACCTGGATTGTTCAGCCGACTAGGCACATCCGGATGCCATATTCTTTTGGATATGAATGTAAGACCCAAAAGATCTCTCTTGAGGGCCTGGAATCGCACTCAAGCTGCGTCCTTCGGTAAATTTCCGTGTCAACAACACGAAGAAAAATCCTAGCGGACGCGCCGGGTACCCCTATAGGTTAAAATTCGATTCGGTAAGACCTCTACGGTCCACTCGCAATGATCACCTCATCGGGTTCGAGTCGGAGGTCTCGCATTTGTGTAGGCCAGTACTGTTTTGCACTAGATGCAATTAATTGGCCCTGATCTTTCAGGAGAGCCAAGCTACTGAGCCATATCCTTCTGTGAAAATAGCCAAAAACACAGGCACTTTCATCGCTCAATACTCGGACATACAAAACTCATCACACATGGTATACGCCCTCCAATCGGAAAACAACTAAAAAGATCATCCGAAGGAAAGCAAGACGAAACTTTGAGCGTCTACCCGACAGGGAAATCCCAACCGAGCAAACGCTCGGGGGCTACTGACGAAGGGATGGGCCTTGGACTTGTCGAGTAAGGATACCCGGTCCTAGGCCCAGGACTGGAGCCCAAGAGGAGATGCCTTGTACTATTCTAGAAGGTCCAGTTGAAGCCCACCCGCAAAGCCTTGCGGGTCAAGAAGGAAACTTGTAACCGACTTAGGGTTAGAGTTCGAGTCCCTCCCGGGTGAGGTTTGAGACCTGGCCACCTATATAAGTCAAGGAGAACCACCAGGAGAGGACAAGCAATACCGCACCACCAAGCCTTAAGCTCGAGATCATACTCTCGACTTGAGCAACCCCCCATTGTAACCGATCTAGTCGTGAATACAGATCGACAGAGGCAGGATTAAGGGTTTTACCTCTACGAGTGCCCCGAACCTGGGTAAATCATGCCCCCTGTCTAACCGACGATTGTCACCAGCGCCCACAGGTTCTCCTAATCGAAACCCTATGGATTCACCCGAGGGACTTGTTAAGATGCAGATTCGACAGGCGGATTTTCAATAGTCCGGTGGCCGGAAATTTCCGCCCCCGTATCCGAGAGCGAGCAGCAACGACGCATCCTTTTCCGTCTAAGGAAACAGGGGCCGGAAATTTCCACCGGAATATTCCGGGCAAATTTCCGCCCCAGCATCCGAGAGCAGGCACTTTGGACGCCCAATTTCTTATCAGCTGGTCTTCGAGCAGGCCGGAATATTCCGAGGTCAGGCCCGGAAATTCCGCCCTTTAGGCACCGGAAATTCCGGTTTTGTGTCCTGAAATATCCGGCTTCATATAACATTGACTTGTTTCAGAATTTCCTATGCGAATCTTTTCATATAGTTTTATGTTGTTCTTGATAGAGATTATGATTCCAGTTGTGAACACTTAGACACGATGTTAGTAGAATAACCCGTGTTGTTATCACCACCAAAATCATTAGAGGAGACATGAGCTTTCAATATCCCCTGTTTGGTGAGTGATGACAACACGGGTATTTGCATAGAGGTAATCATACGATAGAAACTGGACATATTAGATAAACATAACTAGGAGATGCCTCAGGGATGGGAACGGCTTGTTCTGGCGGAACTCAGCGAAAGGGCCGAGGCGCCGATGCTTGGCGGTGCCAGTCGAGAAGACGTAGTGCACCGAGTGCCAGCGGTTGGCGGGTTCGTCGTCTTCATCTTGGTGTGAAGGCTCCACGGCAGCGTGGCGGGTGGCCCACCGACTGCCATCCTCGTCGGACTTGTTATAGTAGCAGTAGCAATCGTTGGTCCAATCGTAGTACTTGCCTGGTGGGACATCGTGCGCGATGCAGAGTACGCGGTGCTTGCCGGAGGGCCGGTGGAGGTAGAAGCCGGACGTCACGAACCATGAGCACGGGGTGGGTACCAGCCGCGGAAACCTAGCGCATTTGCTACGTTGTCGGGTTGCAGATGACCAAGCCGTGGTAGTGCAGCACGAACAACAGAAGGCCATCGCACGAACCGAAATATTTGAGATTGTACCCATGGTCCAGGAGGCGCCGACAGCCGTCGCCGTCGCCGCCCTCGAGTGGGACCATATCGATCGCATACTTGTGATCGCTATTTCGATCCCGGTAAAGGAGGAGATCCAGTGGCCGGCATCGGGAGTAGGCGGTGACGAAGGAGGCGCAGGGAGTGACGCCAATGCTTGCAGACGGCGCGGCAGCGGAGGACGGATTTGGTCGGCACCGCAGGAGGATCTCCGTCAGCACGTCGTCGTCCAGGTCAGTTCCCAGCGGCATCGGCATCAACATCTCGCGCGCGTGCAGACTTCGAAACCAAGATCTCTGCCGGGATTTCCCTCAAAAAAAGATCTCTCCCTGACTGGTTAAAATTGTTCTGGTCGTAATATACAATATTTTGTTTTTTGAGCAACCACATATTTCATTAATAGAAAATCAAGTTACACTAAGCAACACATAGGAAACTAAAAGACAAACCGGAATGAAACGATTATCCTGAATTTGCAAATAAAACCCTAAAAGATCGAGAAATACAAAACGATCCCTAGGGTTTACTGCAACCACCGTAGGGAGCGGCCGGCGTTTTCCTCCAGCTCCATCGAAACGAACGCCGAAAGAAACGTCGAGCCTCCACCATTGCAAGATCCAAAAAAGCACCATCGCCAGTGATGCTTTGTGAGTTGATGAACAGGCCCGCTGCACGCAGCAAGGCACATGTCGCTGTGGCACATCGACCGGGGACGTCCCCGTGTTGTCTTGGACCAAGATATGTTGCCTCCCATCAACGAAGTCGGAGAGGAACGGCAGATCCACCACCTCCGGACCAGCATCCGCGCTGATACACATGTACTCCCTTCGTTCACAAATAGACGACTTCTATTAGTCCAAATATGAGTGTATGTAGACATGTTTGTGTCTAAATACATTCATATTTGGACAAATGGAAGTCATCTATCTGTGAACGGAAGGAGTACGACCGAATCGGTTTGGTACTCGTTTATCGCGACTCAGACGTGCACTCACATATGCATCGGTCAATCGGAGGAGGAGGATTATGCCCACGAGCATCTCCAGTCGCATCCCCCAACACGCCCCAAGCACCCTTCCCGTACGGACGCGCCGCCAAACTCGACTCGCTGCCCCTAAATACGCTTCCCGTCCGAATACACCTTGTTGTTGTCCGGCAACCCCACACCTAGCCCGTCGCGTAGGGGTTGCCTTGGAGCGTCCGGAGGAGAAATTTCGTGCCGCAAACCAATGGCCAGTTTCCACGTGCCCACCTTTCACTCTCTTCTGGTCCCATCTTCTCTCTCCTCTATCCAAGTCGGTGCCCACACCGAGAGAGAAAGAGAGAGTGGCAGAGGCAGCCGCAGCGCACGTCCCGTCTGATGCCTCCTCCCCGCCGGCTGCCCTTGTGGTGCGCTCCGTCAAAGTCGCCACCTAGCTCCGCCTCCGTGGCTCGCTGCCGGTCTCCGGGAAGATGTGTCCCGGAGAGTCCACCGAGACCGCCGCCGCCTGCTCCGTCTCGGAGGATCTCGGCGAGCGCGTCCGCGTTCGGCCTGGCGGATGCCGCTGCGGTGCAAGTCACCGAGATGCGCGGCGGCCTGGTTGGGCTCCAAGGCTGGCGGCGGTGGCCACCACGACAGCGTCGAACACCTCCTGCGGTGGCCACCACGAGAGGAGGCAAACACCAGCACCACGCCGGCCAGCACACAAGTCCCCGATGCTTCCGAGGCCAAGGCCTGTCTACGTGAAGCTTGCCCCGCCAGCCTCGTCGACGTCGAGCTCGGCGGCGAGTGCGAGCTCGTCGTCACCACCTACTCTGGCATGTACCGCTACCACGTCGGCGACGTTCTCGGCGTGAAGGGGCCTGCCCGTGCACCACCCCGCAGCGAGTTGATGCAGTTGACGGCGATCCCGGTCATGGCACTGCCCTCGCGCAGGCCGAGCACGTCGAGATCGAGCTCCACGAGGTCACCGGAGTGGTGCACGGTGCGGAATCGGAACCGCTGCAGAGCAAGGTCGCCGGAGTGGGTGGCCCACGCTGGGGGCAGGTGCAGAGCACGCCGATGCCGTCGGAGTGGAAATGGGAGGAGCTGACAATGGGGAGGACGACCACCGCGGCGAGGAGGCCGAGGGGCACGAGGAGGATGTCGTCGGAACCGCTGCTCGTAGGGTGTTCGTCGAAATGCCGGCGTTCACGCAGTGGTGTTGGAGAAGAAGTTGGGAAGCGGGTTGGGGGCGGCGAGTGGCCTCTCCCCAAATTGCTAGTTTCATCAGGACAGCCCCCAAAGCTCATCTTAGAGCACCGATCCGGACAAGATTTTGGGGCTGCGACTGGAGATGCTGTAATGGACATATCCACTTTTACAGGCCTGGTGCTCTGCACACAGAGCAGGTCGTTTTGTACTATAGTTAATTGGACCCTTAACCTCACAAAGCCAATGTTTCAGCTCCACTCAAGGCGACACTTCGGCTCAGCTGCCTGAAGAGAAGTTTCATGGGCCCCTTAAAATTACGGCCCAATGAAAAAAGATTATTTTTTTGTTTTTTTCCAAAAATCAAAATCCAAACGTTATTTTAATATTAAAAACAAAATACGATTTTTTTTACAAAAATGAATCATGAAATTTTTAAGTTTTACAATTTAATTTTTTTTTACAATTTTGATTATGAATTTTTTATGTTTGAGCAATTTTAAATTTGAACAATTTTTGAAACCGAATAGTTTTCAAATCACAGAAATTACAAAAAAATAAACATTTTTATGTTTGAACAAATTAAAATGTGAACACAATTTATATGTGAACATTTTTTCGAATTTGAAAAAGAAACTAGATTGAAAAAATTGAAAATCTAAAAAAATAGAAACCTAAGCATTTTTCAAAATCTAAAAACCTTTTATCGAAAAGGCTAAACAATTTGTGAAAATAGAAAAAGAAATACAAAAGGAACACAAAAAAACATAAAATGAAAGCGAGAAAAACAGAAAAAGGAAACAAACACGGAAATCGCACCGAACGCAAAAATGGGCCGGCCCAACAGCGGCGCCCTTCGGGCGGCGCGACGAAAAAGTGCCGCTAATGGGCAGCAGATAGGATTTGCCGGGAAACACTCCATAAATCCTATAGGCCGCGTACCCCTCAATCGACCGGACAAGTAGCTTTCTTCGTCTCGTCTTTTCTCGGGTTTCATTGTTTTTTTCTCGGGTTTCTATCCTCTTCATTGTATTCTTCTATTTCTTTATTTTTTCTTTTAAATTCTTAGTCTTAGTTTTCGTATTTTCCTTTTATTTTATGTTAATTTTTTATATTTTCAATAAGATAAATGTGAATATTATTAAAAAACATTCATATAACATAAATTTCTAGTGAAATTTTGTTCAGATATAATAAATGTTCTCTTTAAAAATGTTCAAAGTAAATAAAAGTTTTTCGAAAATTCATTCAAATAACATAAATGTCTTCCTCCCTCCGTCTAAGATGCCCTCTCCCGTGCCATCTTGGCAGCGGAAATGGCTAGCTCGGCTTGTGCCAGCTCTTTGGCACGGACTAGCAAAATCAACTCAAGATCTATCCCTTGTTCAAACTGAAAGTATAGTATTGTCAATTAGAGGGGGTTTGAATATGGGACCTACAAATTTTAATCCTTTTTTCCTTTTAGATACGCTTAACAAGTAAAAAACATGGTTATCTAGATGTGCAACTAGATGAACGTCCTAGGTGATAAGAGACTAGCACGAAATGGAAGTAATATGTAAAGCACAAGGTAACTACAAGTGTAAACAAGGAGACACACATATGTTTCCCGTAGTTCCTTCTCAAGAGAAGTATGTCTATGTTAGAGAGGTGGGGAGCCACCTAAGCGCTCCTCAATAGCATGGATGTACACACCTTATTTTCCTTGAGCTTCTCCAGTGAGAGAGATTCTCGTTTCCACTATGAGGTCGACTTGAAGGCGTTGACCAAACCTTTACACGTGGTTGAGACAACTCCACAAGTGGGTTGGAGGCTCTCAACGATCCGTTGCAACCAGACGGAAGCTACAAGTACTAGCGTCTCTCTAGGATGACAAGGCAACCATGAGATTTACAAGATCCCAAAGGGGAAAGGGGAGGAAAAACGATTTGTGGCTTGGTAAAGATGTAGATCTAGGTCTTCTCCACCAAATCCTTGAAGGGCATCGAGTTTGGTTGGTTGAGTAGGGAGATCTAGACGTTTTGAGCTATCAAACAATGGAGGAGAGAGAGGAATGGACGAACTTGTTGTCCAGAGGAAGAAGTCATGTATTTCTAGCCTCGTCCGAAATCTAGCCCTTGCTGTCTTCCAAGGCTGGAATATTCCTATATAAGTACCGGAATTTTCTGGGGTAGTGGTCCGGATATTTCCAAAATTCCGGAGGGAGGATTTTTCAATAGTCCGGTGGCCGGAAATTTCTGGCCAAATTTGCGCCCCCATATCCGAGAGGGGGAAGCAACGACGCGTCCTTTTACTTCTAAGGAAACAAGGGCCGGAAATTTCCACCGGAATATTCCGGGCAAATTTCCGCCCCAGCATCCGAGAGCGGGCACTTTGGACGCCCAATTCCTTATCAGCTGGTCTTCGAGCAGGCCGGAATATTCTGAGGTCAGGCCCAAAAATTGCGCCCTTTAGGCACCGGAAATTCCGGTCTTGTGTCCTAAAATATCCGGCTTCAGATAACATCGACTTGTTTCAGAATTTCATGTGGGAATCTTTTCATATAGTTTTCTGTTGTTCTAGATAGAGATTATGATTCCAACTGTGAACACTTAGATACGATGTTAGTAGAATAACCCCTGTTGTTATCACCACCAAAATCATTAGAGGAGATATGAGCTTTTAATCTCCCCCTTTTTGGTGAGTGGTGACAACACGGGCATTTGCATAGAGGTAATCATACGATAGAAACTGAACATCACAGATAAGCATAACTAAGAGACATGCCTCCCAATAATATAGTTTCACAAATAGGTATCCACGAATAAAGAGAATTCGAAAAGCACACGAGAGATAGCGAATAAAAGACTTAAAAAATTGCCCACCTGAGCAAATCCCCGATCTCTAGATCTTCTCCCCCTTTGGCATTAGGATACCAAAATGAAAGAAGAGAGAACTAGCATCCCATGGAACAAGCTCTCGTCTGTGGCATCATCATCCTCGGAGTCTTCCTCCTCACTATCAGTCTCTAGGTCATCATTAGGACTATCAAGATCCCAATAAATATCACGATTGTTCCAGTTGCGGCAAGGAATCTGAGCACGTAGAGGAGCATGGACATCTGACATGTTGAGGGCAGTCATGATAGCACGGTGATTCTCGAGAATGTTGTGATGCTCAACATAGGCATTATAGTTCTCCTTGTGGATCAAACATTAATGCACAACACTCTCTCAATGTAACGAACGACCCAAGAGCGCTTCTTGTTACCTCTCCTAGCAGCAGCCTGTCTCATGCGAGGGTCACGGTGTCCATGGCCTATAGCGCCCACGTAATGTGCGGCCTGCTGAGTATGAGCACTCTTCTTATACAGTTTGACGTCCTTATGAGCCTCATAGTACAACTCAAGACTCTCACGCTCGTTGACAGGGTACCTAGCCTTGACGGGCTTCATGATATAGGGTGCATAGGGGGGCACCTTGTGGTGGAAAACAACAAAGTGAATCTCGTGAAAGATGAAGTCCATCACATCAATCTTGTGGGCTTCAGTATCCTCAACGTCACCCTCTGTGAAGGTCAAGTAGGCGTGATGCACGAGGTTCACCAAACCGCTAGGAGCAATGGTATCCCGGAACATGTGCAGAAGGATGTCATAAATAGCAAAGAGTCCCTTTGTGGAACCCACAACTCCTCGAGCCCCATAAAGTTCAACCAGCTTGTTCTTGTCGTACTCCACGCCGTGGACATGCATCCGAGAACCTTGAGGAACTGAAAGACCAGCAAACGGATACCCTAACTCAGAAGCAAAGTCGTGGAAGGTGGCTGAGAGCTTGTACGGTCTAGGCATCCACGTCATGGCAATGTCCTAAGAATCATCAAATACCAGAGTAGCAAAGAATTGATGGATCATAGTGCTATTGTAGGAGCACTGAATCTCCATCAGAGGGCGCATACCAAGGACCTCGGCAATATTCACGGAGTTGCCAAAGTAATCAAGAATCGAGGCCAGGTGTTGAAAGTTGATCTTCTTCATGGGGAAGATGGGCTTGCTCATGACATAGTACACCTGCTTATACAAAGACTCATGTTCCATGTGCGAGAAGCAAGAATCAATAGTGGTGTCTTGAGGACCAGCTGTGAACCAATCTTTGTTGCGTCAAGTCTTGAATTCAGCAACAGGCATTGTTGAAATATTCAGAGACGCCTTGCCTTGTTGTTTGCTGGCAAGGCGAGCAGCCCTATCTGCATTGCGCTGACGCTCATACTCGCGTCTCTCCTCACGCTCACGCTGACGAATCACTATCTCATCCACATAAACGCCCTCATCATTCTGGATGAACCAACGGTAACACTTGCGACTACTAGTGCCTTTGGGCCGAGAGCTTGAACCATCTACAGGAAAAGGCAAAGACGAGCATAAAGAAAAAACACAAAAATATAAAATGGGGATCATGTGTTGTAGAGTGGAAGAGAAAATAGTGGATGGAATCTGAGTATGGTGCAAACCGCAAGATTCAGAGCAGGTCGGAAATTCCGGCTCTGGCTGAAATTTCCGGGGGGGGGGGGGGGCGGAAATTCTGGTGCGGGACTAGAAAGTTCTGGCCCCGGAAAGACCGCGCCAGGGCTACGAATCTAGGCATACATAGAATCTTGAAGTGGTAAAACCGATGCAAAGTGAGGAGAAAGAGGAGGGGAAGATGGGAATGCAGGAGAGAAAACCCTAGAATACACCAAGTAAATGAGAAACGTGGAAGCCCTAGATCTCGGAGAAGATGTGGCCACTTACCGGGATCCATGGATGGGAAACGGGGAGTGGAAAGCACTTGATCTGAGAGGAGGAGCCAGAGGGAGAGGGGAGCAGGCGGAGAAGCCCCCTAAGAGAGCATGCGACGGCAGCGACGGTTGGAGGCGAAGGAAAATGAGGAGACGGGCGACGGGGGTGGAAGAGGCTGCAACAGCCCACCTCGTCGCCTTTTATAGTCTCCAACCTCTTACCCCGGAATATTCCGGTACGGGGGCCAGAAATTTCCGGGGGCACCGGATATTTGGCCGGAAATTCCGCCCAAAATTTCTGGGCGTCCAGAGAATGTGCACAAAGGAATTTTGGTTGAAATTTCTGGTCAAATACCGAACACCGGAAATTTCCGGGGCCACGACACTGAATATTCCGGCCTCCGAATATTTTTCCCGGAATTTTCCGCCCTGAATTTCCGGCCGTGTCCAAGGAGCGGGCAGGGAGGAAATGGAGGAATTTTTAGAGACAAAAATCAGGTGGCCGGAAATTTTCGGGCCCTAGGCCGGAATTTCCGGGGTTCCAATCACATGTTTTCTGCAAGGAGATTGAAAAACAAGACATGAGCCACCAAAACACGAAAAAACAAAACTGTGGTAACGAAAACACAAATAAAAGGAGAACAAGATATGCAAATAACACATTGAAGAGAAAATGTTCGTGGCCAAAGCCACCGTGTTTGAGTATATGCCAAGGAGCCACGAAGATATATCTTGGGCCCAAAAGCATGACTCACATTTAAGCACAATAAGTCACATAATGACTAGATATGCATGAAGTTTTGATTTAATTTGCGCATGATAGGAGGAGTGTTGGATCATGAATTGAGTTACGCTCCCCCTATGTCCATGCTTAAATACAAACCTACATAGCACGTGTAATGAAGGTAACTAGGCAAGGTATCAAGTGAAGTTAGACGAACCGATGCCATTTAGTTCATTCCTCAAACCTCGAAATCTTGGTTCATCAAGGGCCTTCGTGAAGATGTACGCAAGTTGATCCTTGGTCGACATATAAGAGAGATCAATATCGCCCTTCTCAACATGACACCGAATGAAATGATGTCGAATATCAATGTGCTTTGTCTTGGAGTGAAGGACGGGGTTGTGGGCGATCTTGATGGCACTCTCATTATCGCACAAGAGAGGTACTTTGTCGTAGTCGATACCATAATCTCTCAAAGTTTGCCGCATCCATAGCAATTGAGCACAACAACTCGCCGCGGATATGTACTCGTCCTCGGTGGTGGAGAGAGCGATACAGTTTTGCTTCTTGGAAGACCAACATACCAAAGAGCGACCAAGAAGTTGGCAACCCCCGTATGTACACTTCCTAACCATCTTCTCTCCCGCATAGTCCGCATCCGAATACCCAATGAGCTGAAAGGTTGAACCATTGGGATACCAAAGACCAATGTTTGGGGTATGAACTAGATATCGAGAGATTTGTTTAACCGCTTCAAAATGACTTTGCCTTGGAGAGGCTTCAAACCTTGCACATTTACCAATGCTATACATTATATCGGGTCTAGATGCACAAAAGTAGGGAAAAGAGACAATCATGGAGCAGCATACCTTTTGATCTACCTCTTTACCATTCGGATCAGGTTTCAAGTTAAGGGTCGTGGACATTGAGGTCTTCATAGGCTTGGCGTCATGCATGTTGAACCGTTTGAGCATGTCTTGAGTATACTTGGCTTGCTTTATGAAAGTTAATTCGGGGTGTTGCTTGATCTCAAAGCCAAGGAAGTATTCCAACTCGCCCATCATGGACATCTCAAAACTATCCGTCATAAGCTTGCAAAACTCTTCATTGAACTTGGTGTTAGTAGACCCAAAAATGATATCATCCACATAGAGTTGGCATATGAACAAGTCACCTCCAACCTTCTTGGTAAAAAGGGTGGGATTGATTAAACCAACATTGAACCCAAGATCCACGATCGATTAAACCAACATTGAACCCAAGATCCACTAAAAAGTCTTTAAGGTGCTCGTACCACGCACGTGGAGCTTGTTTAAGTCCATAGAGGGCCTCATCGAGTTTATAGACATAATCGGGGTGGTTGGGATCCTAGAAACCCGGAGGTTGCTTGACATATACTAACTCATTAATGGGACCATTTACTAAAGCACTTTAACATCCATTATTTATAGTTTTAAATTATTATGAGAAGCATATGCAAGGAAGATACGAATGGATTCAAGACGAGCTACGAGACAGAAAGTTTCAGCGAAATCGACGCCTTTGACTTGAGAGAAACCTCGAGCCACAAATCTCGCCTTGTTGTGAATGACGATGCCATATTTATCTTGCTTGTTCTTGAACACCCATTTGGTGCCGATGGCGTTCTTGCCATCCTTGGGCCTTGGCACTAATTTCCATACTTTGTTGCGCTCGAAGTTGTTGAGTTCATCATGCATAGCCTCAAGCCAATCTTGATCTTCAAGTGTTTCATAGACTTCCTTGGGATCGATGTGAGAGACAAAAGCGTGTGCCTTGCTAAAGTACGCCAATTGCCTCCTCGTGACAATCCTTCCTCAAACTTGTCCAAGAATCATGTCCTCTTAATGACTGGGACGTTCAAGATTTCCTAGCCTTCTCTTTGCTCTACGCGCTAGCTTGTGATACGTCCATTTTGCATCACTATTTTATATCGTTATTTTCTGTTATTCAACGATATATTTCATGTTATGATACATTAACTATGTTATTTCATATTATTTTGCATGTTGAATAATTATGGGAGAAGAAACACCGGAACCAGAAATTTGATAGGAAAAACACCGTCGAGATACCCTATTTCAGAAGATCAGAAGAAGAGGGGGGATACCCGAGGAGTCTTAGAAGTTCCGAGGAGTAAGTGAGCCAGAAGGGCACCCGGAGGGGGCCCACCTAGAGCCCACACCACCAGGTAGAGCCCCCTGGCCACTCCTAGGGGTGGTCTGCCCCCTGGCCCACTCCTGGGCACCCCCGTTCGCATACTTGAAACCCAAGAAACCCTAAGCCCCGATACATCATCGAAGAATTATTACGCCACCGCCTCAGGGCGGAAAACACCAGAGATAGAAAAGCTTTCGGCAGGGAGAAATCTGCCAGGGAAATTCCTCCCTGGAGAGGGGAAATCGTCACCATCGTCACCGTCATCACTCCGGGCTTCATCGATATCATCATCATCATCATACTCATCACCAGCACCATCACCGCCACCATCCACCTTCATACCGCTAAAACAATTAAGGGTCTTTATCGTTGCTCTTCATTAGATCTATCTCACGTTCTGGATTACTTGTTAGTAGTTGATGCTTGTGAGATTTATCGGTGTTTACACTTTATGAACAGATTGTTATTATCCATTATATCACCTCTAATTATGATCCATATGATGTATCGTGAGTAGTTAATTTAGTTCTCGAGGACATGGGAGAATTCATGATGTTCGTAGTGAAGTTATGTTGAAGTAATATCTCACGGTTCGGTATTTAAGTTGTGGTGCTATTCTTCTAGTGGTGTCATGTGAAGTCGACTACATGATACTTCACCTTTATGGGCTTAGGAGGATGCATTGTCTATTTGGCTACTAATTGTGGGGTCGATGGAGTGACATAATCCTAAACCCCCGTTAGGAAAACAACGAACGAGGGAGTGTTGGGTCCCGGAGTTCTATGGCTGTGGTTAGATTTATCTTAATTACTTTCTTGTATTTGCGAATGCTTGCGAGGGGTATAATCACAAGTATGTATTAGTCCTAGTTGGGCGGTGCATTAGCATAGGTTCACCCAGACAATATTTAATGAACCCATAAATATAATCAACTATATGAAGCGAAAGAACTTGACGAAATTCTCATGTGTCCTCGAGAATGTTTGGTAATTATAAGTAGAACAACCAGCTTGCCCTTTTCTCTCAAAAGGATTGGGCCACTCGCTGCAACATTATTTACCGTCTTTTATTTACTTGCACTTTATCTATATGCTATATCAAAAACCACCAAAAACCTGTTTGCTAGTGTTATAGTGAATCCTCTATCCAACCTCCTTGTCAACACCTTCTGATCCTCGTTGTGTTCGACACTCTTATTTATCGAAAGTACTATGATATACCCCTATACTTGTGGGTCATCAGCATCTCCTGCAAAGTCTCCTTGGATATGGCTTGAGCATCACCTTCATCATTAGAGTCATGTCCATATTGATCTTGACCTTGTTCATCAATGGGAGATGGATCACTTATTTTTTGAGTTATCTCAACAACATGAGAGTCTTGTTCTTGTACTTCATTGTTAGCTTGGCCTTGGTTGATAGCTTGGCCTTGATCATTAGTTTGGCCTTGATTGATAGAAGGATCTTGATCATTTTCTTGAGGGCTTGGTGCATCTTGTTGGGTAGCTTATGTATCGATGTGTGTAGTCAATGGTTCCACTTGAGTAGAGCATAGTACTTCTCACTCCGTCATTCGGTAACCCTCAATGGGGATTATTTCACCAGGCCCCATTCTTCTTATGACGATTGGAGGAATTTCATCTTCTACAACACCATGATCTCTATGCCCCCTTGGGACCCATTATCCTCATCAAACACCATGTCTATAGCTTCTTAAACTTGTCCGGTGGACTTGTTGTAGACTCTATAGGCATGAGCGTTTGTGGCATAACCAACAAAGATACTGTCATAGGATTTGATCTTGAATTTTGACAAGAGTTTACCTTTCTTACGAATGAAGCATTTGCACCCAAATATCTTGAAGTAGGATACATCCGACTTTTTACCCGTGACAATCTCATAAGGAGTCTTGTTCAAGTTCTTGCGGAGCTATAATCGATTGCTAGCATGACAAGCGGCGGAGACGGCCTCGGCCCAAAAATTGTAAGGAGAAGAGAACTCCACAATCATGGTCCTTGCCGCATCCATTAGTGTTCGGTTCTTCCTCTCCGCAACACCATTTTGTTGAGGGGTATAAGGAGTGGAGTATTTATTAGCAATCCCATGTTCACTAAGAAATCCCTCCATGGTGTAGTTCTTGAATTTGGAGTCATCGTCATGTTGTAATAACTATTAGACACGCAATGTTTACACTAGGATGGGCATTGTTTTTAATACACGGGAAAGAATTTTGTCATTCTAGATTGGAGGATAGAGTTTGCTAACAAGACCATTATACATGACTTGCACGTTCCCTGAGATAGGACCTCCTGAACTGTGATAACTTTCGAAGGAAAACACCGATTGAGATGAAACCGATTTTATTGGAAAGATCACTCTGAGAGCTACCCTGTCTCAACGTCGTCGTCTATTCGAGAAGAAGCAAACAAACAACGCAGAGAGACAAACAATCAATAACATGGCATAATGCCGGATTACCATGATGCTTGCATTATGTTGGCGCTCCACCAATGTGATAAACTCGATGACTCTCTTTTGAGTCTCACTCTTCCTCTTGAAGAAATACACCCAACAATATCTTGAATAATCATCCACAATCACCAAGCAATACTTCTTGCCTTCAAGACTATCATAAGATAATGTACCAAATCAATAAGCTCAAGAACTCTTGAAGTGGTGATGGTGGTCTTGGTGGGGTGAGATTCTCCATGTTGCTTTCCAAGCACGCAATAGCTACACACATGATCTTTGGCAAACTTATCATTCATTATTCCTAGAACATGATTGCCACTTTGAAGGTCATGCAACGTACTCATATTGGTGTGGGCTAACCGGCGATGCCATAGCCAACCCACATCAACTTTAGCCATTAGGCATATCGCGAAACACGTGTCTCCTTTAGAGAAGTCCATTACGTACATGCCATGCTTGACATGCCCAACAAAAGGTACTTTAAGAGTCGTTTCCCAAGTGACAATCACATTCTCCTTATTAAAGAAAGAGGTAAAGCTGCAATTTGCAAGTTGAAGGACTGACATGAGATTGTAACCAAGGGACTCAACAAGGAGAACATTCTCCATTGATAAATCATTTGAGATAGCTACCTTGCCTCGTCCCAGTACCTTTAGCTCGGAGTTATCACCAATAGTGACACAATTGACATGTGGTGAAGGAGTATTAAGATCACTCATTGTGTCCTTGCTTCCGGTCATATGTTGGGATGCACCAGTATCCACCGTCCATTTGCCCGACCCGGAAGCACTCCCCCTACTATAGATTAGTGTCTTGATTTAGATACCCATCGTTGAATGGATCCTCTTTTGTTAGCAACAAGGGTCTTGGGAATCCAAATAATCCAATGATAATCATCACCATACGAGGTACCAACATATTTTGCATACACATGACCATTCCTAGATTTCATAAGAACATAAGAAGGGTTATATTTTCCGGCAAAGTCATTGTGAGTGGCGCTCCGCCTAGAGGTCTCACCACCCACAATGGTGTTAGTCTCCTTCTCTTGGATCACCTCTCCTTCTTTCATAAAGTTAATTTCTTGTGAAGGAGAACTGACCTTCTTCTTCTTGTTTTTGTTCTTCTTCCTTGACTTGGCAACATAGCCAAGTCCCTCCTTTCCATTCTTGACTATTTGAGGGATCATCACCTCATTGAGAGTCTTCTCACTTCCTACAAGGTTAGCTGTACCACAAGAGTTGCTAGACAGGCACTAATGCTAGTAGATGGAGAAGGCATGACTTTCTTATTAGATTGTTGAGCTAGAAGGTTGTCACGAGACTTGGTTAACTTGTCATGAATTTCTTGAAGAGACATGAACTCCTTTTCTAGTTTTTCATGACGAGTAACAAGTTCCTCGTGAGCAACTCCTAGCTTCAACTCTTCATTTTCAAGTGTTTTAACAAGACCAAGAGATTGTTCATTATCCTTCCTAAGCTTGGAAACACTCATAGCAAAAGTCTCTTCAAAACTAGATAGTTTGTACTCAAGAGAAGCTCTAATGGAGCGCTCATTTTCAGGAGCCTTTTCAAGCTCTTTTTCATTGCAAGAGTGGCCTCCATGGCTTTCCAAGGTCATGATAATTTCTTCCTTTTCATCATAAGAGAGTTAGCATCATCAAGTTGCCGCAAAAGGGCATTCACTTTCTCTTTAGTCTCACCTTTGAGGCTAGCCAACCAAATACCTAGTTCTTTTGCCTCACTATCTTCATCACAAGCATTTTCAGCACAATCCAATAATGAAGGAGGATTAGTGACAATGTTTTTGGAGTCGGAAGAGATTACCAAAGTGACTTTTTCCATGAGACATGTAGGTCGGATAGGCGCATGCTCATTGGGGGATTCAAATAGAGAGACCGATGGAGATGAGGCGCTAGGTATGGCAACATGAGCCACGCCTACCACTTCATCTTCTCCTTCATCTCGGAAATATAGGTTTTCGACACTGCCCCTTCTTGAACATAGAGAGCCCTTGGCACTCTTCTAGCGAAGTTCTTGTTTTGTGGAGCCTTGGTCTTGTTTTTGCGAACAAGCTTACCTTCATTTTGCTCTCTTGGCTCAAAAGGACACTCCTTGACGAAGTTATTGCACTTCCACAATTGTAGCACGTCCTTGGCCGCTCCCCTTCTTCTTGTAGTTCTTGTTTCTAGGGGGTCTTGGAGAACCGGCCTTATGAGCTTCCCATCTCTTCCAATATCCATGCATAGCAAGGGCAATGCACTTGTGAGCACCCGTGTATGTGTCCTCATAGTCCTCCTCCTCCTCATCATCCTCTTCAACTTCTTCAATTCGAGCAATCGCCTTTGACTTCAAAGCTAGTTTGGGGGACTTTCCCATTCCCATTGAGCGGGAAAGAGCATCATCCAAACTCTTGTGTGATAGGGATATTGCGAGGAATTCACTAAGGACACCAATGTAGTTAAGGGAATCGTAGTCCTCTCTTGTCCCAATGCTAGTGGAGAGGTTCTTCTCAAAGGGTGTAATTGCTTTGACAAACTTACTCTTTATCCACTCATCGGAAATTTCTTCTTTTCCAAAGTCCCTCAATTGATTGGCAAGGGTGACAACTCTTCTACAAAGCTCTTCGGGAATATCCTTTCCCACGGATCATGTGGAAGAAAGTGAGAATCATATAAATGTTGGGGACCTTGGGGTGATGGTTCACGTTGGGATTTGGTTAACCATTTATTTTTCGGTTTCGAACCTAATTAACCATTTTGTATAAACATACCAAATAGGTTAACTATTAGGTTATAAATGGTTAACCGTTGGTTATTAAGGTTTGAACCATTTTTTAACATTATGTAATGATGATACTTTGCTATTTGGCATGTTACGTTATTAGAAGTATAAAATATTTTCATTAGCTTTTAACAAGCACCAACAATATTTATTGACCGGTCAAAATGAAAACCGTGTCACCAACTCCTAATATTGCCACTAAACAAATCAGAAAAACACTCGATCCTCCTCCGCTCAGCACTAGTAGTACATATCCGTGGCCTCACCGCATCCATGGAAGCGGTTCCAACGCGTCTTCCGCTGCATCCTCAGCAAGCCATCTCGGCAGAGTCCATGAAGGTATTGGCAGTGACCATGGGACGTTAGGTACTAGCTCTTGCACAGAGGCGCGGAGTCTCAGGCGGGGAGGCGCCTCCACCGGCCAACCAGAAAACGCGACACGATGTCGCGAGAGAAGAAGGTGCGGGTGGGAAAGCGGCTCTTCTGCTCGCGGAAGAATCACTAGGTAGACATGTATAGGTGCGGGATTAGATTCGTGATGGGAGAACCTTTGGTTAATTTGGATCGAACCTAAATAACTTAACGGATTTTTAGGTTAACCATTAGGACCATTGGGTTGTTTTATAGGTTAGGTTAACCTAACCATTGGTTAAACGGGAACCAGGTCCCAATTTTAGTGATGGTGAATGTCGTGTTGCATCTGTTATTTTGGTCTCGCTCTCTCCAATATGTGAATCAGATTTGATCGGATGTGCAGAATCAACACACGCCAACATAAGTCCACTATCTTCAATGGGTTCATCATCTAGCACCAATGGAGATGCAATCTTCTTCGCTTCATGTTTCCGGAAAATAGATGCAATTTCACTATCCCTCTTCATAATCAATTATAAAATTACAAAAGAAACAAATATAAACAATTAATTGATTGTCATTTACAAACATAAATTATCATTTTAATACAAAACAGTGAAAAAACATAACAAATTGGGGGCATATTTCCCTATTCAGTTTTGACTTGAAGAAACACATAGCAAACTAATACATAAAATTTTTGCAATAATGAATGACAAAATGAGGATAAGGGGCTGGCAATTTGAGATATACCCTCTGCGGGGCGGCAGACAGTTCGGATGGTCTACGGCAGCTGCGGCAGCGGCGGCCGCGACCGTGCCAGCAGTGGTGGCTTTTCCCAGTTGAGCCGGCGGTGGTGGGGAAACCCCACAACGGGGAAGGGTGACGAGCCGTATCACCGGAGGGGACAATGCCGAGGGGATCCGGCGGCACAGCTAGCTCGTCTCCATGATCGCTCCGCGCTCGTCCTCGCAAAACATGGAGGAGACCGTATGGAGCAGGTCTATTTCGGGTAGGGGGGGGGGGTAATTTTTTTGGCCAAATTCTAGCTGGGCCACACCCCCCTCAGCCCACCCGCTAGATACGCCCATGACTACGGTGTGTCACCTATATACGATTAAGAAAACACACAAACTTACGCTAGTGATATATTCTCCCATAATTTGGGATTGAGTGACCAAGCGTCATGCATACTTCTCAATTAGCTGAGACCACAACGATTTATCACTCTCACGGGATTATGTTTTTAGGCATGTTGAACATATTTTCGCACATACATGTGTAGTGTTCAAAGCGGTAGAGCGTAGCAACTAATCAAATCTAGGTGAATCCTCATTCCCAAGAAGTATATCTTACCATGTGAAATCTGAATATGTTTCTAACCTGTATTAAAGTCACAAGACAATATTTCTTAATATTGCACATACATGCATGCATTGGTAATAATATGCACTTCAGCAAAAATATATATGCAAATCACTACCTTCTGAGGTTCAGATACTTCCTTTTCATACGTGCAGACTGATATCGTATCACGAAAACAGTAAGCACTTTTGAAGATTCAGAGGTAGGAGTTCATGTTTTGATGGATCGCCGCTGTTAAGAACTAACTAAAAGATTTATTTCTTCAAAACCAATGCCCTGCTTTGTAGCTGTAATGCGTAACCGCCTTTCAGCAATCTTGGCAACATCATGGGGCTTGATTGAGGCCATCATGAACACACCGAGAGTGATAAAAAAACTCATCTCTCGTAACCAGATAAAAGAACGGAAGTGCCTACAAAAATGCGGTGTATATATTCCTCAAATCTCTACTGTTAAATGGCAGTTCGACGTACGTTGGTACGTCGTCTGCCTCTGCGGTCTGCCCATCGTTCGCTTCCACGATGGCCATCGCGCCTCTCTCTGTCACGCCTGGCCCAATAAGAAATTCAGCCCAAAGACTTGTACGGTTTACAGAAGAACAAGACATGTACGATTCTTGCTAGGGTTGTGGCGCCTCTGCGGCTCTGCCACGGCCGCCGCCTTGGGTTCTCCATTGAGACGCCCCTCGCCCGCCTCGACTGAAGGTCGCCACCATCGTCAGCCATGAAGCCCTGCTGGCCGCTGCCTCGCATTTCAGGAGGAACTCCGTACTCTATGGCCACGACATCTCCCTTCTAAATCGCCGCCAGCATCTCCCTTTCCAAGTCTGCTCCACCATGACACGCTCCCAAGGGACGATCCAAGGCGGCAGATGGATTATGGAAAGCTCTACTGAATTTTCTAGGTGCTGATGGAATATGGAAATCTTTACTGAATTTTCTAGGCGACGGATGGATTATGGATCCCTTGTGTGTTGTACTAGCAGAGATGGATTATGGGTGCATGAAGGCCAGAGAGCGCGGATTGGATGGCGGCGGTGGTCACTGCTCAGATCTCCAGTCTTGGTAATAAGTTGAAGGAACATGTGATACTAGAAATGACCTTCTCATTCCTGTTTTTTATGTGCATGATGTATTATGTTGCGGATTAGTGAATACATAGGATGCAGACCTGTGAGTAACTGAATTTGTTTTCAACCTGAGAACTCACGAGTTAACTACTGAATTTCGCATGCAGGTCATGGAAAGCTCTACTGAATTTTCTAGGTGTGGTTGATTTCTTTGCTGAAATATGTAGTATCCTCAGGATGTTTTTTTATCACTGGTGGTCAATTCTTAGTTCGACGCCAAATGCACAATACAATATAGCTCAGATCTTCTGCATTTTGAATGGTTAGTCACTGCAATTAATCTTTTCAGATTGTTATCCCAAAATTTGCTCCTTAACATTCGGATTCTTATTTTATTATGATAGATTAGTTTGCAACAACAGATAAGCATAGGGGAAAAACTAGGCGCATCGTAACTGAAAGAAGCTTTCCAAATCCAACATTCAAGAAACCTAAGATTTCCATCTTTTATGTACTAGATATTCCTTTTTCTGATCCAGTTTTATGTTCTGCGGATTGAGTACAAATTGTATAGATACTTGATACTGAAAGGCTGCTTGGTGAAATTGTTAAAGGACAGTCCGTTAGCTTGGCGAAATGGTTAAAGGAGATTTAGGTACGGAGATGCTCTTCCTCGAACATGGCGCATATATAAACACCTTCCGAATCTCCAGCACAGACTGAGCTCTAGACATTGTCCATTCAGAAAATAAACTGTAATTATTATGTATATGTACTGATATGTAATGATATTGCAGTGGTCACAGGGCACCAGAGTATGCATGCACGTGTACCTATTGAAGAAGACCAACGTTTCAACTTTGGGACGTTTGTGCTGGAGATCGTGAGCGGTAGCGACCAGCATACCGACAACGAGAAAGTTAACCTGTTGAACCAGGTGAGCATTTTCTGTTTCCAAAATGATCATGTAAATGTCTGCATAACCTACATTCTGCATGTGTAAAGAGAAACATTGTGTTTTGCTGAATATATCTTTCAGACTAGAAAGTTATGGAAGCAAGGCTGGTCTCTCGTGATAGTGGACCCAAATTACGCCGGTGCTAGGACCTCTGGAGAGGCGCTGCTGTGCGTCCTGGTCAGGCTGCTGTGTTGCCAGGCCGTCATGTTGGATCGACCGGACATGTTGAGCATGCACCTGATGTTGTCCAACGACCATTAACACTAATTGCTTTCTCTATGCAGAGGGTTTGTCGAAAAGATTTTAAAAGGAAAATTTGACAAAGAAGCTTCTGAAATAATCTTATGATAACCAAAGAAAACTTGTAACTCAATTTGTTAATCCTTTCTCCCATGTTTATCAGTTTGACATTACATAATTCAGCCTAGGAACATTATTACTGAAATGAGAACAGATGTTGCTTTAGAAAGGGCCTTGTTAGTACTTTAGTGTACTGAGAGGTGATCAGATGTTGTGAGTAACAATCTCAACTTAGCTGCTTCCGAAATTTATTTATTAAAAGTTAGTTTATATGAAGCTATGTAACTAGAGACCTATGCATGTGTACCATATTCACACGTTGAAATAAGATGCCTTTATTTGTTGGGCCACAATTACAATATTTGATGTTTTTGTGCTATTGGATATTTTTTTATACATACTCTTTATCAAACAGAAGGCAACAGTAAGGAATTTCCGATTCTTATCGTGAGTTTCTTTGCCTTACATTTTTTTTTTTGCATAGGTCTAGATTCTAGATTGATTAGCTTATTCAGATAATATGGTGACCAAGTCATTGGAAACCAAGAATTGATCCTCTCATTTAGCAAACACTGGTTATTTTATCTGCATATGGTTAATAATTAGTCTGTACTTAGAAAGTCTGATGCAGTAGCATTGTTATTTAAAAAGCTAAACCGTATTTCATTTTTTGTTCTATGGTCATTTGCAGATCCATTACATACGAACTTGTGGTAGTATATTCTGTTGTGCCACACAAATATATGAGATTGTGGACCTTACTGATAAATTGCTTCCACCTGTGGCAATCATTTCTTCAGCCTCAGACTGCCATGTTTATTAAGGTCTCTTTTATAAGGAGGCTAGCTTCTAGCAATGTCTGGTTCAAATTTTCATGCTAGGAGAAGTTATTGCATTAGCAACCTGAACTTTTGTAGAAATTTTGCATGGACATATTACGTACCATGACACAGGTTAGTCCCTTGGTTTCTTGATCTATCAATTGATTGTGGTTGCTGGAGATGACAATATTGAAATCCTGCTATTTGAGACATTATCGTATAGACGTATACCCCTTACTAGGTGATCCATCATAAATGGACCAATACATCATAATTGTATATCTGCCATTGCAAAATTAATGTATTAGACCTCAGGTAAAACGATCAAATTTCTCAACGACAAACATATCCAGGTTCTGACACAAAATGTCATTCTTGCTTCTCCATTTCTTATCTATAGATTTGGTTTCCTCTAACCTACATTTTCATCTTTGTAGCTTTTTAGGTGACATTTTGTCCTGGAAATCCACTGGTATTGGTTCCTGATGGAAAAGCTTCCTCGGACATTTTGGAAGATATTTGCGAGGTAAGGAGTTATTCCTGCCATAGAGTCACTCATATGCCGGGAAATCACAAGTCCAATACTTTCACAAGTGTCAACACGAGAGAAGGATATTGATTCTGGTGCACACACATCTTCACGTTCAAGACGCAACCGCTATCGTAGCAGTATTGTGAATACTGATGATAATAATAGATCCTTGGATGAACCAAATGTTTCACATATTCTTATTGCCGATTCACCACCAAGCACACTGGTGGGTCCAAAGATTGGTTCATAACGGAATCAACTTATTGTGCTCTCTACAAAGTATGGGCATTGCTGGCTTAATATTTAACACTAAGACATGTGTTGTGAGCCTTGTGCCAAGGATTAAATTTCTCTTTGTCTGCAATTTCTTTTGTAAGAAGTTGCACCATGTTTAACTAAGAAGATCCTTGTTAGTGCATTTAGAGTATACAAAGATTATTTGATACTGTAAAATATTTCATTGTACGAAATGGTGATCTTACGGAACAAATACCCCACAATGTAAATAAAATTTTGATGCCTAGGTCCACCCTGGAAGTGGCTATGCCTATTTTTCTCCTTTTTACTTTTTTCATTTTATGTCTCCCGTTCCCATCGTCGTCGGCCGCAACCCGGACGGCCGGCGCCTTCGACCCAACTGGTCTTTCCTAGCTCCTCAGCACCTAAGCTTGTGCTTCGTGTTATTATCTCTGATGTATCTTTTGGGATTAGTTAGAAATTTGACCGGAATTAAGCGGTCATTGTGATTTTGGCTAGGATAGAGGTTGGTCTAACCGTTCCAGCTGAGCTTTACCTCCCGCCAAATTATGAGGTATGGGAGACTCATTTTTAAGGTTAACTACAAACAAAATACTATTTGATCCGGTTTGCAGGATCTAATCGAGGCCGAGTTTTTCGCTTTTTCGCTTCAAACAGCAAAATAAACATTGTTCAAGGGATCTGCTAGAGTTTCTCTTATACACGTGGGAACCACCAACCTAAGTTAGAGGCAAATGTGAAATAGAAGTGCATTTTTTAGATGCTTTCGTTGAAATCCTAAAATATATGGAATTTGCAAGTCCTAAAAAAAAATGGATCCCGTAGCAACGCACGGGCATTCAACTAGTAACGTTTAACACTTCTGTTTTAAACTTCACCAACAGTAGAATTTATCATCTCATGTAGACTATTGTGGGTGAAGTATGATCATTCTGATAACAATTCACATATATGGTACACAAAGTTTCACTGCTAAATACTCCCTCCGTTCCATAATATAAGATGTTCTAGTATTTGCCAACATTCATATGTATCTACATGTATGTAGACATGTATTAGTGTGTAGGTTCACTCATTTGTGTCCACACCTAGTCATCATTATGAAGTATGTAAAACTTGTTAGATATTGGAACGGAGGGAGTATGTCCTAAGTAAAAGAACATGACCTCAATTATTGTTCGGAGGTGAAGGTTAAGAACATCTTGGAGCATAGCTTAACTTTTTTTTTTCAACTGCGTGATGTTTTATATTTGGCGCCAGAAGCTAGTAATAGGGAACGATTTAAAATGGGCCTTTCGCAGAGCATCGAGCAAGGTTTAGAGGCCCACCGGTTGGGCTCCTGGGCCACTTTTATGCTGCGTCGCACCATTCCCTTACAAAAAGAGGGTCTCGCACCAACAGCCGGCGCGGATCGATTCCTCTCGCCGCCGGCGCCGCCATGCTCCGCCTACAAAGCTGCGTCCTCACCCACCTCCTCTCGCATCCCGCCAAATACCCCGTCTCCTCTATCCACCGCCTCTTCTCCGCGGCCGCGGCCGCCGTTTCCCCAATCCCTAGCTTCGCCGTGGAGGATTACCTCGTCGACACCTGCGGCCTCACCCGAGCGCAAGCCCTCAAGGCCTCCACTAAGCTCTCCCACCTCAAGTCCCCCACCAATCCCGACGCCGTCCTCGCCTTCCTCGCCGGCCTCGGTCTCTCCAGCGCCGACGTTGCCGCCGTCGTTGCCAAGGACCCCAGGTTACTCTGCGCCAAAGTGGAGAAAACCCTGGCCCCCGTCGTCGTCGGACTCACCGGCCACGGCCTCTCACATACTGAGATCGCGCGCCTCGTCTCGCTCGTCCCCGCCAGCTTCCGTCGTACATCCATCGTCCCCAACGTACTGTGCTACCTGTCGTTCCTTGGCTCCCATGAGGACCTCTTCCGTTTACTCAAGCGCAACTCCTTCTTTCTGTCGTTCAACTTCGACAATAGAGGGAAGCCCAATGTCGCGTTACTGCGGGAGTGCGGCTTGGGTACCCGTGACATTGCCAAGCTGTGCATCCAAATACCACGGCTGCTCACCTCCAAACCAGAGTCTCTCCAGGCGATGGTGGCTTGCGCGGAAGCTATAGGTGTTCCCCGTGGCTCTGGGATGTTCATGCCTGCGCTGCAGGCTGTCAGATTCCTCGGTGAGGAGAAGATTGCCGTCAAAGTGGAGTACTTGAAGAAGACGTTCATGTGGTCGGATGCTGAGGTGGGCATTGCTGTTTGTAAGGCTCCAAGTTTGCTGTCGAGATCTAAGGAGGCTATGCAGACCAAGTCAAATTTCCTCATTTCTGATGTGGGGTTGGCACCGGCATACATTGCTCAGCGGCCAGCAATGCTCACTTATAGTCTGGAGGGCCGTATCAGACCCCGGTACTATGTTCTAAAGTTTCTCAAGGAAAATGGATTGCTAGATCGCGACCGAGACTACTATGCTGCACTCATGATCAGTGATAAGGTATTCATGAAGAAGTTAATATGCCCTTACATGGAAGCTGCACCGCACCTTGCTGAAGACTATGTAGCAGCCTGCATGCAAAGGGGAAGCGCCGACTAGATTCAGATT
Source organism: Alopecurus myosuroides (assembly GCA_028641055.1). Classification (NCBI taxonomy): domain Eukaryota; kingdom Viridiplantae; phylum Streptophyta; class Magnoliopsida; order Poales; family Poaceae; genus Alopecurus; species Alopecurus myosuroides. The sequence continues at coordinate 316,501,551 of CM054061.1, forward strand.
TACATGAAGCAATAACGTGTATGGAAGCTGGTAACTGCTGCGTATGGCACAATTTTTCACTCTGCGTATTAGGTTCACAAAACCTGACTTGGTGTTCTTGGTTGAACTAAGTGGTGGATGTCTGCTATAGTATGTACTGTAGTATGGTAGTTGCATGTTGATTTGGTGTTGGTAATCAGGGATGAAACTGATAATCTGATATGTGATTCTAGTATGTTAATTACATCATTCAGTAGATAAAAAAGCATCCCACTGCTATCTTGTCCATCCTCATGTCATATCGACACACAAACCAGGGCATTCTACAATTGCTCTCACGTACAGTGAGTAGTATATCACACTCTATTATCTATATTTTCTCAAATGGCCATTGCAGTTTTCCATGCTAACCTTAGTTTATGTTTCCATGAAATAAGGTTCTCATTTTGGCAGATGATATGAAGTCTCAGAAATTTTATCTGCGCTGAAATTTGGGACTTCATCGTGGGGAACAAGTTTATACTTGTTGATGATCACAATGTGTTTATCAACTGCCAAGGGTGCAGTTTTGATCTAGTATGTTGGTTGATTGCTATATTCTTCCTGCAATAACTTGGTTTACAAGATATTAACTGTTGTGAAAGCGGGTCATTGTTTACTTGTTGTTTGTATCAGTTTTTTCGTTTATTTTTCTCTTATATTTTTGGATGACCTACTTGCTGATACTTTATCTAGGGACATCTGATCTCAAAGCTGAATAGTGCAGTAGTTGGCTAGTAGCATTTTTGTTGACGGCCTACCCATGTAGCACTACATAACATATTTTTAAGGCCTTGCTATTTGCACAATAGAGGGAAATTGAAGCTTCTACGGCATGGTGCTAAAAAGCAGAGGGCATTGCCATGTAATCTCTGTCATACATTTTAGCTAATTTTATTCCATATATACACTGTCTGTCTATGTCAGAAATGATAAACCCATGAATATAGTTTTTTTCCCCACTTCCGTTGAATATCATGGAGACTAGATGTGTGGGTGGACCGGTTTTCTGGTGAAAATACCTATATGGTCTGCTTTCATGCCAAATTTTATTTACTGTTCCGTCTTATGTCAATATAATAAAATGGTTTCTTCCCCCTTATTCTTAACTTTATTAGATCATGCTTTTGTGTAGTTATTTTGCCTTTTGGTTTCTTTCCCCTAATTCTTAATGTTGGATTATTTTTGTTCCCAAATCCTGTAGGCTGTAGCTGGCTTTACTTTTGGCAGGGCATTTTTCAGATTTGATAAAGCATGATCAAGAAGTTGGTCTAAATCATTGACATTTGTATTAATAATAAGAATGCAGATGGCATGAATTAGTCTTATCATATTTTTACTGTTCAGTGCTTGTATATGTGATATTGTATCTGTTCACAATACTACATGTATATTTTGGCAACAAAACTGTCGAAAAACTGTGGATTCAAAAATCAATTTCGCATAGCTTCAGAGATATATGCCTTAACTCAAATGAAAGTTGTCAAGCAACATAAGTTTTGTCAAACCATATTTTGAATTTGCAAACTAGATTTTTGCTCTGCTGTTTTCTCATGCTTTGTTTTTTAAAACTTCGTTAGGACAACCTCGGCCATTTTTTACATGCGTCAGGTCAGACTCTTCAGATCCAGGGCTATTTTATTTATATTATTTTTATTACACCTCCCTCTGTATGACATAAGTTCTTATGTTTTCAGAACAATGGGACTATACTGAATTAAATTTGTTGACAAAACACTGCCTTATCTTGTTATACATCCGTGATTAGTGGAGTTTGAGCGATAAGTTATTTTATATTTTTATTGTTGTCAGATAATCAAGATATGACGAAACAAGAAAAACATGCAGCATACGTCTTCTATAGGCTGAACTGGGTTGCTGAAGTAATTGTTTTCATGTATTCCTTATATTCTCCCCTCTACATTGTTCGATTTTCTTGGAAGGGATTTCCTTTGGCTAACAAAACAGGTGTGAGATTCCTTCATCAATTTCAGTGTATTAATTGCCCAGTTTCTGATCTTGCTTCTGATATCATTGCTGCATGATCTTGCTTCTGATATCATTTCTGGAGCTTGAAGTCTATGATACGCTGCTTGCTTCACTTTGGTGACGGACCTCAGTAAATACCTGATTTCCTCCCGCTTATGGGGCTTCAGTTGTTTGGGCAACTTGATATATATACTGCTAGCCCAGTACGCTGAATCATGTCGTAGAAAATGAACCACACAAATAGCATAAAAATGCCCTCTGTACACAAAACTTATGGACTGTATAAGGACTAAATAGACCATTTAATATTGGTCTGGTTGCATCAGATAAGCTTTTGCTGTATATAATTGGTATAATAAGTATAGTTCTGAAAGTGATCAAATTTGGACACTAGGACTTGAGCAAGGGGATCTGTTACACGTTTTTCAGACTTGGGCTTAAGACTTCAATTTTACCTTCCATAACCATGTGGTCAGGTACTGATGTGCTCTGTTTTAGAAAAAAATTGTCTCTTTTCAGCGAATCTTCATCTAATATCCTGAAGCTTCCTTCCTTGGGTCACAAGCTGAGGCAGCCTGAACAAATAGCAGCAGCATCTCTTTCAGTTCCAACTTGAATCTTTAAGGTGTAAATTTGTGTTGAACTCTGAAACAGGCAGCAGCTCGGTCAGTTGGAAGCAAGGTTGGACTGTTGGACTAGTCAGATAGTTCCACCCATCTGATGTACTTATATTGTCTCTGCTGGACTGCTTTGCGTTGTGACGACATTAATTTTGCACCAAACTGAAGGAAATGTTTCTATCTCTGGAACTAATGTGGCGAGGCTTGTATTTTATATGCTAAATTGTTACCAATGTGTGATTCAGTAGGCATAATGTGGCGAGGCTTGTATTTTATCTTCTTTTGTTTCGATAAAAAAGGGGAGATCAACATAAAAATGACACTGTATCCGGTTGAATTCTAAAACTGGGGAGGTCAGCTCTTCAATTCTTAACCATGAAAATGACATAGGATCGATGTGGTACACGAAATATCAAAGGCTATTATTTTCTTCAGGCTGTCTACGCATACTATTAGATTAGATGGAAGGTTATTTTATGGCATGGCTTTTCATCAACTCACAAACTTCAAAAGAGCATACAGGGTACCTAAACCGAATATGGAATAATAGAACAATTTTTTAGAGGGGCAACCCAGAAGGGCCCAGCTTTCTTATGAAGCACATAATAGGTAACAGTTTTATGTCTTAAATGATGGAAGACAAGCTAATGTTTATGCAAAAAAAGAAGAAGTAAAACCGCTCTGATGCTCCAAACAGAATTCAGGACTAACTACTTTATCAAGTGTTGGCATGCTCACATAAAAAAAAAAAGAGAATCTACTAGATGGATGTACTACTCCCATACCTGTAGGTCATGACGTCTTCAGACGGAACTGCTTCGGTTGGTCTAAGATATGCTAAAAAAAACTCCTCAATAGTGACCCTCCTCTCATCCTTGCGGTTCCAAATAGCAACAGCGCCCTATCCCAGTGCAGTGTATTCCAAAACTGTTTCTATCCCAGAACTAATGTGGCGAGGCATTTATCTGCCAAATTGTCACCAGTGTGCCATTCAGTAGTCATGGTGGATGCTTCTTTTGTTTTGATAAAGGGGGAAGTTGTTACTACAAGGATCTGAAAGTTCCCGAACCCTGTGCGTGCATTTTCTGCAGTCTACTCATATTCGGAAATGCCAAAGTTTTTTTTTTAACAAAGGTTATCTTAATTAAGCTCCATGAGTGCTTCCTCTGTTATAAATCCGAGACGCTTAATCGATCTACCGAGACCAAGCAATCACAACAAGACATGACACCGAGATTTGGTAACGCAGTTCGGCGCTTAACGCATACATCTGCGTGGCATGACTACAGGCGCTCCTCCCCATGTACTAGTCATAGCACCGCCGACGACAAACCCGCCGAGGCAATACAGACGCACCAGATCTCAACGCCTCACCGGTCCGGCCGCTCCTGCCACGGGCGCCGGGCCGTCCCCTCGTGATCTTGTGTCTAGCCTACCAGCTTTCGTATAGTCTATTTGGGCTACCCCGGTGCCTTTATATATTAGTCCAGGTTACAGGTGTTCGACTCCAACACCCAACCTTCCGTTTAATTACAAATCCTAGCGTAGCCCTACTCGTACACATATTCGAAACATATTCCAACAAACTCCACCTTGGCGAATATACCTTCTCTATCTTGAAGTTGTCATGCCGAATGTCTATTTACCTGGACTTGAACCATTAATCATGAACTCCGTTGCTACTCCATTGACTCCATATAACTCCACCTGCAACCGTAGCCCCTTCCTTGTTTCACCACAGTCAGTGTTCCCACGAAAATTAAGTTCTTCCGCACTCTTGTCTTGTGCTCCCAAATCTCTGGAGTATCCGTCCACCGCCATCACACATCGATCATAAGTCACCATATCGACAACGTTGTTGCATCGTCACCTTGGTAGCCTCGTCCTTGATCTATGTGAAAGTTAACAACTTACATATTAGGTGTCACAAATAAGAGTTACCTGAACTCATCATTCTCGCTATTGTTGACTGCGTCTCTGAAAGCTTGAAGAAATTTCGCCGTTGCCTTAAGTCATCTCCAGTCGAATTCACTACTGCCTCATCACCGCTTTCGCAGATCCTCCATGGCCAACACTCATCCATCTCCATGGTCTTGATAGATAGTTACCATCATGAACCTGTTACTCGCCAACACTGCTTCAACACATCTCGCACTCATGTCTGACCGGATGTCTAACTGCGAGTGCCCTGGTCTGTCGCTGTGTCCCGTGCTTACCGCACACCTCGCCGCTGTTACCATGCCGAGCATTTGCAATCTTGACCAAGATCTACCGGGTAGCTAACCCACACCATCTCAGACCCCACTGCACATACCACCCGTCATACCCGATCGGTGCCGAGTTCCACGCATCACTCGAACCCTGAGCTCCAGTCCATCAGCCGAGTGGAATCGTTAGACTCCAGCTCCACCTTCAACATGCCTCCATGGTAGATGATCGGTCTACCCCGCGCCCTGTCAACCTCAAGATCTCAATTGCGATCCATCTTAAATCAACCATGCGCCATTGCATGTCGAAGCACGCATAACCGTGCGCCGCGTGTTGCCACGCCACAGAATTCGGACACCATCAGCCGTCACGCTCCTAGTCGTCGTTGCTGATCTTCACCATCTTCTGTCCCGTCAGACTGTCCAGTCCAACCCAGCCGAACGCATCCGACTGCAACCATGCTCTACCTTGCGCCTAGTACACACGGCAAATTACCGTGCACCGTCCAGCGCTCGTATATGCATGATCATCCTCGCCGTGTCAGTCCGTCACGAACTTGCGCACTTAGCATCACTTGTACCTAACGTAGCCATTCTGTATACCACGAGTGCACCGAGCAAAGAATTTCCCAAAAGAAAAATACTTGGTACCTTCCGGTGTGCTCGTATCAAAGAATTGCATGCCTCTATGCACCATCCTCATGCTCACGTGCCCTCCAAAGCTCCTTGATTAATCCTCCTTTCTTCCTTTCTTTTGCTCCAACTCAGTGGTGGCATGCATGTACTACTCTGTATATCTGATATGGTGCTCTTTTTCTTATACCAAATCTCATCGCGTGCTGCACCAGCACAAGGTCATGCCTCGGCCGTTGCTCCCCGTGGGCCAGCTCCTGCATTGCACCTCTCCAGCTCCGTCGCGTCCACGTGATGCTGCCTTCTCCAGCCCGATCGATCCGCTGCCTAGCAAGTTCGCAGCTCACTGAGTCCGACTCGAATACGTGTTACGTACCGCCACGAGTTTTTGCCGTCTACGACAATTGATCCGATCTCGGCGAGGATCCTGTGCAACACGCCGCGATGCTTCTGATTGCTTATTTGATTCTGCCGTAAACTTCAAGAACCGATCTACAGATGTTCCAGTTGACAAGATCAATTGAATATCCGATGCCGCAAATCCAACGAAAATATCCGATCTTCAACTTGGCGACACCCACGACCTAGGCTTCCGTACAAGCAACTCGGCCGTAATCCATCCTCTAGATCAACAAACCACGACCTTGGAACCTTGCTCTGATACCACTTGTTACAAATTCGATGCGCTTAATCGATCTACCGAGGCCAAGCAATCACATCAAAACATGACACCGAGATTTGGTAACGCAGTTCGACGCTTAACGCCTACATCTGCGTGGCATGACTACGAGCGCTTCTCCCCATGTACTAGTTATAGTACCGTCAACGACAAGCCCGCCGAGGTACAGACGCACCAGATCTCAACGCCACACCGGTCTGGCCGCCCCTGCCACGGGCGCCGGACCGTCCCCTCGTGATCTTGTGTCTAGCCTGCCAGCTTTCGTCTAGTCTATTTGGGCTACCCCCGGTGCCTTTATATATTAGGCCAGGTTACACGTGTTTGAATCCAACACCTAACCTTCCGTTTAATTACAAATTCTAGTGTAGCCCTACTCGTACACATATTCGACACATATTCCAACATCCTCTTTTTCAAGACATCTTCGACTATGTATGTATTTATCAATTGGTACTTCAGGTATTTGCTCACACGAGTGAAGAACAGATAGGATACCCACGTGGTGAACTTTGAATCTTTCAGACTTAAATTTGAGTGAAGTATGAAGGGTTAGTAGGAAGCAAGGTTATACTGCTATGCTGTTGGACTGATCAGGTAGGGTTAGTTCGAAAGCTCAGTAGCTCATCAGTTACCACTCACTAACAGGCTTATTCCAACAATACTCATGGTTTACCCAGATTAAGCATTCAGTAAACGTGATATTTTTCTACATCTATACATAATTCTGATCGAGTTATTCACAAAATAACCCACCCAGGTTATTTTTCTACATCTATACAACAGTTGGAGGTTGACATCACGATGTTGCTCTAAAAACTCAGGTTATTTGTTCAGTAAACAAGCATAGTGAATGTTACAATTCGTAGGCGCACAATAGATCTACCAAGGATAAGCAATCACATCAATGATGACGACACCGAGATTTGTTAACGCAGTTCGGCGAACTCGCCTACATCTGCGGGCATGACTACGGGCGCATCTCTCCATTGATACCGCTGCACCGACCGTCTTGGTCGCCGGCACAAGCTGCCTGGCTTCCCTTGCGCGTCTGTTGCTATCAAGTCGTCATAGGTTACACGTGTGGTGCCCCCTCATTATACGAGAGGCCAAGTCTACTAGTGTCCGACTCGAACACTACTCGTACCAATCCACACCTATTGCAACTCTAAGTCCAAAGTAACCCAACACGTACACTATATTCGACACAAATACAATAAACTTCACCTTGGCGAATATACTCCGCCACCTTGAATTCGTCAATGCGTCAAACCACCATGCACTCCGGACTTGAGTTTATATTCCATGAGCTCCACTATTACTCTCAGACTTCACGTGACTCCACCTGCAACCATAGTCCCTTCGTCCCGTTCAACACCATCACATACCGACCACTGGTCTACGTGAAGGAGTTTCAACTTGAAGGAATTTTACCGTCACCCTTTAGACACACCTTGACTCAAATTCGCAGTTGTCTCATCATTTTCTTGGATATTCTTCTACATGTCATGCAGCTATAGCACTCCGCCTCCTTCTGTATCTTGTCAACCCGCACTTTGCCATGTGCACTAAACATCACAGAATATACGGCCATGTACTCTCCAAACTTATGACATTATAGATTTTCCGACACTTTCCCAGACACTCCATTGCTGACTCATGTCTATCACCTGACGTCAGTCTCCATAGACCTAGTCACCAACTTAAATCTGGTACTCGCCAACACTGCTTCAGAAATCCCAGCACACATGTCAAACCTCATGTCCGACCGCCCGTGCCCTGGTCCGTCGCCGTGTCTCGTGCTTACCGCACGCCTCGCCGCTATTACTGCGCTGAGCATCCGCAGTATTGGCCAAAATCTACTGGGTAGCTAACCCACACCATTTTAGGCCACACTGCAGATAACCATCGGTCATACCTGATTAATGCCGAGTTCCACGCATCTCTCAGAACACTGAGCTCCAGTCCGAAACAACGTGCTTCTCGCCTTCCCGCTGTCTAGGCTTCGGCATCCTGCTAGCTTACGCCGTAGCCCATCCATCAGCAGAGTGGAATCTTCCGCAGACTCCAGCTCCACCTTCAACATGACTCCATGGTAGATGAACAATCTACCACGCGCCCTGTCGACTTCAAGATATTACATGTGCACCATCTTGAATCAATCCTGCGCCATCGCATGTCAAAGAGCGCATAGTCATGCGCCGCATGTTTCCACTCCACAGAATTCGGACACCATCAGCCATCACGCTCCTACGACGTCATCGCTGATCTTCGCCGTCTTCTCTCCCGTCAGACTGTTCAGTCCAACCCAGCCAAACGTATCTGACTGCAACCATGCTCCACCTTGCGCCTAGTTCATACGTCATATTGTTGTGTACTGTCCGACGCCGCGTGTATGCATGATCCTCTACGACGTCGTCCACCTTGTCGCCAATCTGACAACCTTCCGGTAAAACCTATGCAAAGCTGGGCAACAAAATCTAAAAGAAATTGCTTCCTAGTAGCTTCTTGGGTACACGTACCATGTCCCACAACTCCCAAGGCACATTTTCTTTTCTTCCATGTTGCTTCTGCATGCACCGTATCTATCCCATGTTGCAGAATTTTTTTTAACTAAACAAATCTCATGTGTGCGCTCGTTGACTGCACCGCTTGCACATCTTCCTAAGCTAAACATTTCCCTTTTACATAATATTAAATACCTCTAGGACTTTACATGCATAAGCTACATAGGATAAGAAAATAGAATAATAGACAGTGACTCCTTCAAAAATAAAAATTGACATGTATAATTTGTTTATACAAATTAACATCTAGTTCCCTTGTCATGAACTCAAAATTTCAAATTAAATAGATTACAAATATAAGAACCTTATAACACTAAAAGAGTACATGGAAAAACAGGAAAAATAAGCAGCAGGTGGTTCAGTTGTAGGAATCAGTAAACAATTGCTTACCGTTAGCTTCTGTGGAGTGGCAGTGCAAAAATGGTCAAATGCAACTGCAGAACTACAATGATTGTTCATGTGTAGCCCTTCAATGATAGATCTATGAATTCAACAGAAGTAAAAGGTGGTACAGCTTTAGCACACAGATGTAAGAAATAGCTAATGACTCAGTAGTACCATTAGCTCAACTGGTAATTATTCGCCATGCCGAACCAGCAGTATCAACAGTGAGCAGACCTTTCAATTATACAAAATATTTGGAGACACTTTTTTATCCTGTTTTATGTGTTCATATGTTGGCAACAACTTTATACAACATATATTCCACATGGAGAAACAAACATGTGCAAGAGTTTCACATATACTCCAGAACAAGCATCTAAAACCAGTACCTGCAATTCAAAGGGCATAAATTATGGGGCATCGTATTATCGAATATTCTTCTCTTGTTATTTTCTTCAAGCCCAGGAATGGGCATCAGGAGCTGAACACTGACAGCCTAGATTATGTTCTGTAAACCATTGTGCCCAGCACATTCTGCTAGGATTATCGGATCAGAATCTGCTGTTGAACTATTTATGATCATGGAATAGTCTTGATAGTCGATCCAGATTTAGATTCTTCCCAGTTGTACTTGAGATCAATCTTCTTTGTCAGGCTCATCTTTCTTCATATGTATTGCTTTCAGCAATATTCTAGTTCTTGGTTCTGGAGTCATCCAAACGTGACCAAACATGGAGTGATCCCTCTCTTGATACTATGTGTTTAGGTAGATGAGACTCCGGGTTTATTCGAACGCACACAGCCGTAGCTGGCACTCGAAGCCGGGTGGCTTGGCGCGCACTCGCAGGCTCTAGCCACTAAGCTAACACTCAGTTCTCTGGTTCTAGAGTCATCACCTTTGACTTCATCGTCATGTAATATTCCAAAGCCTGGTCCAGCTTTTCCTTAGGAATGAAGTCCATGAACCACAATAGTGAATGATCGCTGATCTGAACCTTATTATTTGGAGAGCGTCCCATCTTTTCCATATCATCCACAAGCTCATAAAATTTGTCCGCCTGCCTTATCTCACATAAGTGTTTTATCAAAGTATTGTAGGTAGCAACATCTGATTGACAACCACAGTCATTCATCTCACGAAGAATCTTGAGGGCTTCTGGAATCTTTTTCCGTAAGCACAATCGGCCAATGATACAGTTCAGGATCACCATGTCAGGATTGATCCCCTTTCTACCACATATGCTTGTAAAAAGCTTCACCACGCTACTAAGTTTGCCAGCTTTGGTCAGTGAATGTATAAATGTACCATACATGCGCAGGTTCGGCTCGAGCTTAGATGCAATGATCTGGCTCCAAACCCTTTAGCATCAGTCAGGCTTACCTTGGCACGCCAGTAATTGAGAATGATGTTCCAGCTCTTATTGACAGGACGGAACTCATGTTTCTTCTGTAGAAAGAGGGCTTTGGCCTCCTCGACGTGCTTGTAATCCAACCAGGTTGACCTTGAACCCATACTCCTTGTTGGAATATGTGAATATGTGTACGAGTAGGGCTACATTAGGACTTGTAATTAAACGGAAGGTTAGGTGTTGAACTCGAACACGTGTAATCCGGCTTAATATATAAAGGCACCGGGGGTAGCCCAAATAGACAAGACGAAAGCTGGTAGGCTAGACACAAGATCACGAGGGGACGGTCCGACGCCCGTGGCAGGGGCGGCCAGGCCGGCGTGGCGTTGAGAGTGCGTCTGTATTGCCTCGGCGGGCTTGTCGTAGACGGTACTTTGACTAGTAGATGGGGAGGGCGCCCGTATTCATGCCCCACAGATGTAGGCGTTGAGCGCCGAACTGCGTTACCAAATCTCGGTTTCATGTTTGATGTGATTGCTTGGCCTTGGTAGAACAATTAAGCGCCTCGGATTTATAACAAGTGGTATCATAGCAAAGGTTCGGAGGCGACGGTTTGTTCATCTAGATGAGGGAGAGATATGATCGGGCGTCGTCGGGTGTCGTTGCAGATAGACGCACTGGGGAGATGACGATCTGTCTAAACTCGAAGAAGCGATCGGAAACAACACATAGTGAGCTGATCGGTTGGTTGATTATGTTGTTCATGCGTGCGGAAGGTATACTAGATCGATCTGGTCATACGCATACATGGTGGCACCGCGTGCAGTAGCAGCATCGGACACACGATCGCCCAGCGATACGTGCGTTTGTGCGTGCTGTCAAAGGCAAACGCGGCACATGGGCCAAGGTGCATGTGGTGCAAGGTGCATGTGGGTGTGGTGCAGGCTAAATACGTGCCTTTTCCCTTTGGCTCGCAAGAGGCAAGAGGCAAGATGTGCACGTTGGTGCATACCAACAGGAATCGATCGGCAAAAAGAACCGAGATTTGTTTGAAAAAAAAATCTGTACATTGGTAGTGTTTGCATGGGATAGCAACGTGAGGAGGAAAAGGGCATTGGAAGTTCTGGGCCTTGTACCACGGAGGACTACCTAGCTTTTTTCTGTGAGATGTATGCTACTTGCAGACGAGGATCTACCGGATAATTTGCATGTCGATGACGTGCGCTTAAGACTTATGGATTCTGGAGCATATCACAGAGGATAATGCATATACGGGGCGTCGGACAGTGCACGATAATATGACGGGTGTACCAGCCGCAAGGTGGAGCATGATTGCATTCGGATGCGTTTGGCTGGGTTGGGCTAGACAGTCTGACGGACATAATAAGGTCAAGATTGGCGATGATGACGTAGGAGCGTGATGGCTGATGGTGTCCAAATTCTGTGGTGTGGCAACACGCGACGTATGGTTATGCGTGCTTCGACATGTGATGACGCAGTATTGATTCAAGATGGTGCACACATGAGATCTTGAGGTCGACGGGGCGTGGGGTGGATTTATCATCTGCCATGAAATCATGTTGAAGGTGGAGCTGGAGTATGTGGAAGATTTCACTCGGCTGATGGAGGGGCTACGGCGTAAGTATAGAGAATCGAAGCCTAGTCAGCTGGAAGACGAGAAGCACGTGGTTCGGACTGGAGCTCATGGTTCGGAGAGATGCGTGGAACTCGGTATTGGTCAGGTATGACCGATGGTTATCTGCAGTGGGGCCTGAGATGGTGTGGGTTAGCTACCCTGTAGATCTTGACCAAGATTGCGGCGATGCGTGCGGTAAGCACGGGACACGGCGATAAATCAGGGCACTAGCGGCCAGACATATGGTCAGACATGAGTGTAAGGGGTGCTGAAGCAGTGTTGACGAGTAACGAGTTCATGATGGTAACTATCTATCGAGATGGATGAGTGTTGGCCATGGAGGATCTGCGAAAGCGGTGATGAGACATTTGTGAATTTGACTGGAGATGATTTAAGGCAACGGCGAAATTTCTTCAAACTTTCAGAGATGCAGTCAACAATAGCGAGAATGATGAGTTCAGATAACTCTTATTTGTGACATCTAATATATGAGTTGTTCACTTTCACATAGATCAAGGACGAGGCTACCAAGGTGACGATGCTACGACGTTGTCGATATGGTGACTTTATGATCGTTGTGTGATGACGGTGGACGGATACTCCGGAGATTTGGGAGCACAAGACAAGAGTGCGGAAGAACTTAATTTTCGTGGGAGCATTGACTGTGGTGAAACAAGGAAGGGACTACAGTTGCAGGTGGAGTCATATGGAGTCAATGGAGTAGCAACGGAGGTCATGATTAATGATTCAAGTCTAGCTATACAGACATTCGGCATGACAATTTCAAGATGGCGAAGGCATATTCGCCAAGGTGTAGTTTGTTGGAATATGTGTACGAGTAGGGCTACACTAGGACTTGTAATTAAACGGAAAGTTAAGTGTTGGAGTCGAACACGTGTAACCTGACCTAATATATAAAGTCACCGGGGGTAGCCCAAATAGATCAGACGAAAACTGATAGGCTAGACCACAAGATCACGAGGGGACGATCCGGCGCCCGTGGCAGGGGCGGCCGGACCGGCGTAGCGTTGAGAGCGCGTCTGTATTGCCTCGGCGGTTTGTTGTCGACGGTATTTTGACTAGTACATAGGGAGAAGCACCCGTAGTCATGCCCCGCAGATGTAGGCATTAAGCGGCGAACTGCGTTACCAAATCTCGGATTAATATTTAATGTGATTGTTTGACCTCGGTAGAACGATTAGGCACCTCGGATTTATAACACTCCTCCCTCTTGTAGGAGATCTTGATCACCTCCTGCACCTTGTGCATCCCCACGTACCATTTCAGCAGGATGGCAAACATCCTGTTCGTTAAGACTGAGCCGCGGCATGCTTCAAGGATCTCACTGAATAGCTGCCTCATCAGCCTGACCTTCTTCATGCGCCCGAGGATGTCGAGCATCTTGGTGTGTGTCCTCAGGACGTTGGCGTTCACAGGCAGCCCGTCAGCCCATTTGAAGAACGACAGTGCCTCCTGCCAGCTGGATCTCTACTTCTGGAGCAATTTAGAATGGCATCCTCATCCATCTAATCGGCATACTAACGGAGACGTCGCGGGGTTCCTCTAGAGCTCTGGTATGGCAGAGTCGCGGTGATCCGCGAACATATCCTCTTGGAAGAAGGCCTGGGTGGAAGCGTGGAGGCGAGGCTGGACCATGAAGCATCTCGAAACGCATTCTGTCGAACACTTGGCCGGCGCCAGCGGCATCGTGCCTGCCGGGGGTGGTCACGATGCAGAGCCGGTCGGGAGCGCGCGCACAGGAGGAAACTCGGGCGCTAGATCGAGCTCCGGCAGCGGACGGCCGCAAAACGTGCCCCGAGTCCCCGCAGGTGGCGAAGTTCCGTCGGCGGGAGCGCGTGCCGAGGTATATATATTGTGTGTGTATATTTCTTTTCGAGTTGATTCGATGGGGCCAACGGTCAAATGGAAAAGTAAAACAAGCTGGGACCACTATCCATTAGCCCCACATCCCCCAGTCCGCTCCACTCCGCCGGCACTCCACTGACTCCACCCCATTAGCCCGATTAGGCTGGTGCCAATGCATCACAGCTTCTCACGGGCAATAGCCCCGCCACGTCACCTTTTTTCCTCACTCTCACGCCACTCTCACACCACTCTCACGCCACGGTGCCAGTGCACGGGCTATAGCCCACACTATCACATTCCTCTCCCCACTATCGCCCGGCCTATCGCCCTCATTGGCATCGCGTCGCCCCGCTATCGCCCGCCCTCTCGCCCCGCACCCCTCCTATCGCCCCGCCAACGCGGGCGGTAGCGCGCCCTCCCGCCCGCTCTCGCCGGGCGAGCCTGCTACCGTCCGGCCCGCTACTCTTGCCCCTCCTCTCGCCCGCTCTCGCCCCGCGCGGGGCGATAAGGGCCGCTATCGCCCCCGCTCTAGCCCGCGTTGGCACCAGCCTTACTCCGCTCCAACTCCACCTTCTTCGTCGCCGCAATCACCTCCGATGGCCAAAATCCACAGACCCGGAGCTCGCACCGACGCCGATCCGGACATTCCCCAACAGGAGGCGCCGTCCACAGCCCCGGAACTGATCGATGCGGCGCAGCGCCTTCAGCGGGTCCGCACGAACCTCCGCCTCCCTGACCGGCCCTTCGCGTCCCCGTCCCGCGCCTACGACGACGGTCTCCGTGCCCTTCGCCTCCGCCCCTTCGTCCGCCTTGACATCTCCGTCTCCGGCGCCCCGCGGCCCGATCTAGTCGCCGAGCTCATCGCCAACTACAGGTGTACCCCTCGATGAATTTGCCAAGGCGCTATACCTGCCGGGAAGTCCCACCTTCTGTCCCCCGGCCGGCATGGACCCTGCCGTCGTGGCATTCGCCGCCCAAAAGTTTGGAGATGTTTACTTCCCGCCGAGGAGACGCTGTGGCCTGGTTTTTTTTTTGATGCTGTCACCGGGGGGGAAAGTCTCCCCACCTGAATTTTACTGATAGAAATTTTTAGGAGTTACATAGAGAGAGATGTGCACGCCACAGATCGACGGCTACTCTTTGTTCCGTTTTTTTGAAACGGTGAGACTACAGAGTGAGATCCTGTATAATATTACAGACCGTGAGGAAGGTGGGTTGGTCGACGGAGCGAAAGACCATAGCGTTCCTGGCGTCCCAAATTTTCCATAGGACAATCAAAGCAACTTCGGGCCAAATGATGTATGAAAGGTTAGCTGGTGGTGGAAGGTTCCAAACGCCTGCAACCGTGGTAGGGGGGGGGGGGAGTGAAAGCCAATCGTACGCCAGATGCTAACTGCCTTTGGGCATTCGAAGAAGAGGTGACGCCTGTCTTCTACAGTTGCCGCACACCGCGGGCAATTGGAGTGGTCAAGTATCCTTTTGTGCCGCAAGTTAGCTCTTGTGTTAAGGCGGTCAAGACAAAATAACCAACCGAAGATTTTAACCTTAGCCGGTACTCTGGATTTCCACACGTGCTCCGTGGTGGAGTTCGGAGTGGATGCAGTCATGGCGGCGTACGCCCCCTTGGTGGAGAAGGCGGACCCGTCAATGAGAACTCTGGAGTCGTCGCCCTCGGTCAGATGGAAACCCTGCAATAAGAGAGAAAGCGAAACAAGCTGGCTGGAAGCCGCTAAGGTTAGCCGATTCCGGAGGTCCGCTTCGACCCCTTTCTGCAACACATTCATAACGAGGTCGTTGGGATGTGTGTGGTGGGTGTAGAGGGCAGGAAAAGCGTGGGCTAGCGGCTCATCGAGCAGCCACCTGTCTTGCCAAAAGTATGTGGAGGTTCCAGAGTGAACCTTACATTTAGTTAGCTGGGAGAGTGTAGGCATGTATTTGGTTAAAAGCTTATGTAGGTAGGAGTGAGTGGTGGTGAGGTGAGCTAGGGGGGATTGGAAAGAGATCCAGTTCCTCCAAGGAGTAGAGGGGGTATGTAGGAATTTGTAGCAAATCTTTAGGATCAGGCAAACATTCTGTGCACTTAAATTTTTTACCCCGAGACCCCCGCTTTCCCGCGGAGTACATGCTTTGTCCCAGGCTACCAGGCATTGCGATCCTGAGCATTTGTCGTCGTCTGACCAGAAGAAGGTCCTACGTTTGCTATCGATGAGGTTAAGGACGGAGGCAGGGAGAAGCATAGCCGACATGAAGTGGGTTGGAAGACTGTCTAAAACAGCGGAGAGGAGGACAAGTTTTCCTCCCTTAGAAAGCAAGGCTGCTTTCCAGCCCGCTAGGTATTTATTTATACTGTCAATGATGGGTTGGAAGGCGGATGGGTGAAGTTTTTTGTCGGAAAGAGGGAGTCCTAGATAAGTTTGGGGGAAGGCGGCGGTGGAAGTACCTAAGGCTAAGGCGATAGGCGTGATATCCTCTTGAGGGATGTGGATAGGAACGAAAGTTGTTTTGTGAAAGTTTATGTGGAGTCCGGTGGCGTGGGAGAAATCGTCAAGGATGGTCCGGAGGTTGGAGGCGGCCTGAATGGATGCTTTGACTATGATAAGGGTGTCGTCTGCGTACTGGAGAACGGGGCAGGGCGTGTCTCTGGTGAGGGGGTGTTCGAGTAAGTTGTTTCGGCAAGCGGTGAGGATCATTTGCTGTAGGACGTCGGCGACTGTGATGAAGAGATAGGGAGATAGAGGGTCTCCTTGCCGAAGTCCCGTCTTACACCGAATCCACGGTCCGGGAACTCCGTTGACGAGGACGGCAGTCGTACCTGTCGCGAGCAGGGAGTGAATCCAATCAACGAAGCGTTGTGGAAAACCCCTGAGGAGTAAAATTTTTAGGAGAGATTCCCAATTGACGGAGTCGAATGCTTTTCGGAAATCCAGTTTGATAACTATTGTGGCAGCTTTGCGTTTGTGGCAGCAACTGAGGATGTCTGCCGCAAAGATAAAGTTCTCGGAGATGCCGCGAGCTGGAATGAAACCGGTTTGGTTAACATGGACCAAGTTATGAATAGTCGCCTGCAATCTGTTTGTAAGGAGGCGACCGATTGCTTTGATGGGGCAATTTTGCAGGGCTATGGGTCGGAAGGCGTCCGGTGTGTTGGCATCTTTCTTTTTTGGGAGGAGTACCATGTAGGACCTGTTGATGCTTTGAAGGTCAGCGTCTAGGCGGAAAAAATAATTGAAAAGGCCGAAAATTTTCGTCTTAACTAGCGGCCAAAACTTTCTGTAGAAGGCAGGGCCGAAACCATCTGGGCCAGGGCTTGCGTTGGGGTTCATGCCAAGCATGGCGTCCGTGATTTCTGTTTCAGAGAACGGGCTAGCAAGCTCAGAGAAGAGGCTTCGGTTGGAGGGGTAGAGGGAGTTTAGATCAAAATTCCAGAGTGCCTCATTGCTTTGCCCCAAGAGGGAGGTGAAATAGGATGTCAGGATCTGGGTTTTGTGGAAGTGGCTGTTGACGTGGACTCCATTATGGTGGAGGCTGCCAATTTTGTTGATCCTAAGGCGGTTTGAAGCGCAAGCGTGAAATTTTTTGGTATTTACACCGCCATCGATAGCGTACTTGATTTTGGATCTTAGTTTCCATCTAACTATGCGAGATTGAATTGCCCGACGAAGAGACGAGATGACGACGGTTCGAAGAGTGGACTCCCTGGGGGATAGAGTCCGGTGTTCCTCAATGATGTCAAGGAGATCGATCACGTACTTCGAGTTAGATTCCATGAGGTGGACGGGGGTTAGTTTTTTTCTCCAGTTTTTGAGGGCAGAGCGTACTTTTTTAAGGGAGGCGGCAATAACGTGGGCTTTGTCTGAGGTGGAGGGGATGGTATCCCAGGCTTTGTTGATGGCCGCACGACAAGAAGGAAAGGCAGCCCACCCGAAATCAAACCTAAACAGGACCGGGCGGGGGACCGCAGTGGATATAGAGGCAACCAAAGGGACGTGGTCAGATATGAAGCGTGGTCTAGAAGAAAGAGAAGAGTTGGGGAAGGTAGCGTTCCATGCGTTGTTGATGAAAACCCTGTCGATACGTTGAAGAGTTGGTTCAGGTCTGTTGTTGGTCCAAGTGAATTCCCTGTCGAGGAGGGGGAGTTCGATGAGGGCAAGAACATTGATCGTGTTATTAAACCAATCTGCTTCGTTTTGACGGAAGTTGTCGTTGTTTTTCTTGTTGGCGAAGCGCATAAGATTGAAGTCTCCGGAGACAATCCAGGGAGTATCATCGCTAGGTTTTATCTGAGAAAGTTCATGAAGGAAGTCCAATTTTTTGGAGTGATCTGTAGGCGCGTACACGTTGGTGATTAGGATTGGTTTTAGAGAGGTGAAAGTAGAGAGAGTGATTGAGAGCGTGTACAGTCCGGCGGTTTCAGCTGTACGAGTGAATAATTTCGGTGAGTAAGCAGATAGAATTCCCCCCGACGTTCCTAGAGCAGGTAGAGTAGAGAAATAGTTGCAGTTAAGAGGGAGAAAGGAATTAGCTTTGAGTTGGTTACAAGAGCTTAGCTTAGTCTCTTGGATTAGCATAATCTGAGGGTTAAGATCAAGGATTTCGGCAAGAACCTGAAGGCATTTGTTAACGTCTCCTAAGCCACGCAGGTTCCAAGAGATGATATCGAAAGATAGCTTAAGCATTGAGACTAAGCGGAACACCGGTGTACATTAAACGGAAAGCAGAACGAGTCTGCTGTAAACGAGCGATACACGGGAGGGAAATACTTAAGCTAGGACTGAGATCTACTAAGCCGACGAAGAGCTGACACGGATTTGGATAACTGAAAAGGGTAGGAGGGCCACTGCAATGCGCCGTCAGTCTAACGCGCTGGGGGACGAATAGCAAGGAAACGGCGTGGCAGAGCGCCTTGCTGCTCGTCGATGCAATTCTGGCGATCATGGAGAGGTGGGCGGCACCGCAGCATCAGCGATGGTCAGTGCCTCCTCAACATCGGCGCCACAGGCCAGCGCGACTGCCTGGAGCGCGTCAACATCGTGGCAAGGCACAGCAGGATCGGTGGAGAGCCCGGAGTCCGATAGTGCTGCAGCGAGCCCCTCGGAGATGGTCGCCATGTCGAGATCGAGGGCCTTCTTGTTGATGGCCTGAGACAGCATGTCGATGTAGTTGTCTTCGGCGCGAGCGGCGATGCGGTGGCTGCGTCGAAGCTTCTGAGCGCTGTCTTTGGCGCGTTTGATACGCACCCTCCTCTTCCTGGCCTCGTTCTCGTGAGCTGGTGACTGGGTTGAGGAAGATCCCACGTGGAACGCGGAGACCGCCAGCCCCCGGATGGAGTGAACGAGCTCCGCGGTGTCGACGAGGACGTTGTCTGCCGCGGCGACGGCAGAGTTGTGCGCATCCTCGGTGAACTCCGCGATGTCACGCAGGGCATCAGCAGGCGAGCCCGCGGCGGGCACCACAGGGGGCTGCGGCGAAGTGGGGTGGCCGTGGGTCGCGCAGTCCGCGGGCACGTCGACAGGTGTAGCCGGGCGAGGAGGTGAGGGCGGGGGCGAGTCCGAAGGCGTTGAGAAGGGGACGCCAACTCCGATCACCCAAGACCGGACGATGCGGAGGGAGACGATCACCGTGTCCTGGTTGGGCATGTGAAGGGTAAGCGTGGCCGGGATGCGAGCGTTGGCCTCCACCTGGACGAAGGCCCGGACGGAAGAGCGATCGGAGGAATCGAAGCAGCTCCGATCGACGCAGCATAGGCGTCCCGCATGGTTGAAGATGTAGGAGGCTCCCGCTTCGTGCCACAGCTCGAGCGGGAAGTTCGCCGCCGCGAGCTCCACCATGCGCTCGAAGTGTGTGACTGAGCGATCGTCAGTGTCCTCTGGGCGAAGCAGAGTGATGGATGTGTCGAGGAGGCGGAGGGGGGACAGACTGAGGACATAGTCCCTGCTTTCGGTGTCGTCGAAGATCATGAGCGCGGAGCCGAAGGTGGACGCAGCGAAGGTGAAGACGGCCGTCGAGGTAGCCGCTTCCACCGCGCGACGGATGGAGTCGAAAGGGGCCGTCATGGCCGGTTCGACCACCGCGAAGAGGAAACGACCCGTGTCGACGATGAGGACATCCGGGACGTAGATGTCCAAGGGCGGCCCTCCTAAGCGCGCCGCCGTGTCCGCGGCGCTCTCCGGCCGTTCGAACCGTGCCACGGGAACTCCAAGGAGGACGCCGTGTTCGGCGTCGTTGGCCGAGTATGGGTCGTTGCGCGCCGCGCGAAAGGGCGTGGTGTCGAAGGGCTCAGCGTTGGAGGCGTCCTCCTGCTGAGACGCGGGGGCGGAGTCGTCTTCCGAAGAGATGACGAGAGGGTTGGAGACGGAGTTGGGCACAGGAACGGCCGGCGCCGAATCGGAGGGTTGGTCGTTAATGACGACGCGGTAGGAGCCGAACCATATCTCGCCAGTAGGCGCAGTGATAACGGCGGGGATCGGGGCGACTGTGTCAGTGGTCTGCGTGGCGTGCGCGGAGGCTGGTAATTGCAGTGCGGGGGGCGCCATGGCGTTGGTGAACGGAGGAAGGTGCAGAGCGAGGGGTAGAGGCGAGTGGCAGGTGTGGCTGCGGTGGCCGGAGACGCCGCAGCGAGCGCAGCGCACCGGATCGCGGCAGGAGTCTACGAAGTGGTCAGTGCCTAAGCAGCGGTAGCAGCGAGGCATGCGAGATGGTGTGATCATCGGGTAGCTCGAGCCAGCTTTTAAAGGGCGGGCTGAGGAGGAGGGATTGGTAAGCGGAGAGCTTAGGGGTTGCGTAGAGGGTGGCGAGAGCAAGGCATCCTTGAACGGCGTCCGAGGCGAATTTACCATCGTCGACGTGAGAGGTGTGTCGGGCGGCGGTGGCAGGCCATTACGCCGGTGTTGGAGGGGTGGGTACTCGATTGCGTCGAGGGCATGCACAAGAGATGGACTGTGCGGCGGTGGGCTTGAACCGGTAACGCGGACGCGGTCTATAGCGAGAGAAACTCCGTGGTCTGATTCCAGGGGGGGTGGCTGATAGCATTTTCGTTTCCGAGGCAGCCGACAGACGGGGCGATGGGCTCGTCTGGAGCAGCGTGCTGCTCTGTCCGAATAGATACGTAATCGGGCCTCGTATCTATACCATTAGTAGATGCCGTTTTACTCGGAGGTGACCGCTGCGGCAGGCAAGCATAAGGAACATTTTTAAGTTGGAAAACCACAGGGCTGAGACAGCTTAGGCCGGTCGTAGCATCTAGGGGGTTGACCGCTGGCAGTCTCCGTGCGCGAGCCACGGCAGCCGGATGTGGACCCAAGATTGATAACCGAAGCGGAGAAGGAGACGTATCCGCGGAGGGCGTCTCCACTTGGCCCACAGGCGGATTCAAAATTTGAAAACGCTGCGCCGAGTTTCGGTCTGGGAAGAAGAACAGTGAAGCTCCCGCAAAGGAAGACGGCGATCTTAAGCAGATTTCAGAACAAACGTTAGACGAAGAGACAAAGGTCTGGAACAGCGCAGCCGAGACGTAGGTGACAGAGAAACTATCTACCGCGGAGAAGAGGTGATCCAAGGTGTTTTTAATTAAGTGCACAGACGGTTTGACAGAAACTGAGGAGAAGCAAATCCAAATCGGTTTTTTGTTGGGGCTGGTGGAGAATAGTGAGTGTACGACTCCGGTATGATAGTGTTGCAGAACGAATGAACGAAAAGCAGCACCGGGCCGGAGACGGCGTACCTTTGCATTCGCAGTTCGCTGATTGCTGACCTCAGCCTCAGCAGAGGGTCTGACCGGGCGGAACTCCCCTTCTTCTAGGTCGCCATCTAGCTGCTGAGTGGCGACCAACTTGCTCCCAACTGTGGCGGAATCCTCCGCGGTCTCCTCCGCATCATTTGCCAGAGGCGAAACGGCATAAGGAGCGAGAGGCAGCGAGGTACCCCAGTCTCTGTGAGGCAGAGTGGGGAGAAAAACCGCCGATTTCTTGGAGAAGGCCATGGAGAGTTTCGCTGGCCTGGTGGATGCGGCGTTGGGGGTTCTGAAGGATGGTAGGGTGCATGATATTGACTGGACGGTGCTACTCTGGGAGCAAGTGATGGCGGAGATGGAACACCTCCTTGAGAAGAACAGCCCCGACACGGTGAGCTACTACGGTCTGTATCTGCATTCTGCAATGGCTCATCTGGTTCCAGAGGCCGGAACTCTTCCAGCTGCCGCCAGAGCCGTCCGTGCCTGATGCGCCAGCAGGGTTGCGGCCACGGAAGGAACGACAAAGCAATCGAGAAGCAGTAAATGAGAACCAAAATCATTGCTTCGAGTCCGACATGCCAACGGCTGAAGCAAGGTCCGAGCAGATCGATGTGACATCCAAGAAGGATCATTCTGCATTTAAACCGGAACTCTTCCAGGTGCCGCCCAAGCCGTCCGTGCCAGATGTCCCAGTGGAGGAACGAGTATTCCTGGACGTCCAGCTCGGTCCTTCCGGCTCGGCCCGAGCTTTTCCTGGCTCGCACCGAGTTGGGCTCGGCCCGCTGCTATTTTTGACCGAGCCGAGCCTCCTTAATTGGACCGTGCAGAACTCGGGCCGAGCCAGGCTCGGCTCGGTCCGCTCGTTTGGCCCGTAATTCCATGCCCCAATACTCTGCTTCCTTATTTATCTGTATCTCTAGCGGTGGTGCGTGAGCTGCACATCAAATCCACATATGGGCGGCGGTGTGTGGGGGAGGGGAGGGGCGGGGCGTGGCGCTCGCGAGTGCAGGCGGTGGTCTGCGGCGACGCGACCGGTGCGGTGCTCTCCACTCCGGGCGGCGATGTGCAGCGGTGCGACAGGCGTGGTGCTCGCTGGTGCAGCGGCGATGCGAGGCTCCAAGCGAGCGGCGGTACGCGGCTCCGGCGATGACCGGGAACAAGCAGTTGCGGGCGGTACACCGTGATGTAGACTAGCAAGAGGATTGGAGGATTTGGGTCAACGCATCCATTCCCGTGAACCTGCTGCTCCGGCCGTCAGCGCTGCATCACCGCACGTCCCTGCAGTTGCTGCTCCGGCCTCCCTCTGTTACTTCCCATGTTACTCTGCAGCGGTGTCTGCCCTGTGTTACTCTGCTCCATCAATCTCTGTTGCAAATTTCTGAAACAAAAGCTCCAATCTCCCCCGTCAGAGTACCAGGTTCGATCCATCTCTGGCCTACATTTTTCTGCCGGCTCGCGAGCCAGCTCGTTTGCACCGAAGCTCGGCCGGTCTCGAGCCGAGTCACCGGGACGGGCTCGCCACCCATGTCGAGCCAGCTCGAGGCTCGCGAGAATTGGCTCGAGCTTTTCTCTGGCTCGGCCCGAGCCGGCCCGAGTTGGCTCGCGTCCAGCAAGAGGAACGAGGAAGCAATCGAGAAGCAGCAAATGAGAACCAAGATCGTTGCTCCGAGTCTGACACGCCAAGGGCTGAAGCGAGGTCCGAGCAGATCGATGCGACATCCAAGAAGATTCATTCGGCATTTGAAAAGTTTGACGCATCATATAACAAGATCGACCTCATATTGAAGAAGTTTGACATGCAAGAGATTGAGTCGACGTCCAAGGAGATTGAGATGGCATCCAAGAAGATTGATTCGGCATCCCAGAAAATCGACACCACATCCAAGAAGATTGATTCAACATTCGAAAAGTTTGCCACCGTATCAAAGAAGATCGATGCCACATCCCAAAAGTTTGACTCGGCATCCAAGATGATGGATGCCACATCAAAGAAGTTTGACTCGGCATGTAAGATGATCAGTGCGGCATATAAGATGATCAAAACAACATCCAAGCAGCTTGACGCGAGGGAAAAACAACTTGCCGAGAAAGACGACGACATGCAAGCAATGGAGTCGCTTAACCAGGTATTACTTACAAAGGAAAGAGAAAGCAATGATGAGTTGCAAGGTGCCCGAAAGATGCTCATAAAGGTAACCGAGAAACCAATGCCGCCTTTGTGGATACATGCTTAATATTTTCATCCTTAAGTTCACTTCTGATGGATCTATTGCATTTTCGCAGGCTTTGCAGAAATTCACAACTGAACGATCCCATTTAGTTGTCAAAAGGATGGGCGAGCTTGACCTTAAAGAGGTTGCAAATGCTTACAAAACACATGTACCACATGAAGATGCACAGTTCAATTCTGCTATTCTTTGTTCAACATGGCAAGCAGAAATTGCAAACTCAGAGTGGCATCCTTTTAGGGTAGTCACGGTGAATGGTAAACTGACGGTATGTGGAATGTAGAAGCTCTCTATATTATTTCTAGTTCATGTGCTCTACTAGTTATAACCTTAACTAAATTATCAAAAATTAATAGCATGCTCTAATACAAAATAGCAAAGAGTTATGTGAGTGAGATCCAAGAATTTCATCTATTTTTGCATACACTTTTCTTCTTTACATTTACTCGTGAACATTTCCATGATTCCACCTGAGAATCCATACCTTTTTCCCCTCTTGTCTAGGAAATTGTCTTGGAGGACGATGAGAAGCTCCGTGAGTTAAAAGAAGAGCATGGCGAAGAAATCTACGCCTTGGTAACCAAGGCCCTGCTTGAGATGAATGAGTACAACCCCAGCGAACGCTACGCCGTGCCGGAGCTATGGCACTCTAAGGCTGACCGGAAAGCGACGCTGCAGGAGGCCATCCAGTTCATCCCTGCTTTTGCTTTCACAAAACCTGTGATCAAGCTTGACTTACTGTAATCGTAGTGCAGTGAATTAGTTAAGAGGTCTAGTAGTTCACTGGTTTTTAATGATCATGGAAGTAGATTAATGAGCCCTTTCGTTTTCTAGCTAGCCAGAGTTTAGGTAGATGCTCCTGTTGTATAGCCTCGGCATGGGATGCTGGTACTAATCTGAGAAATGTATTTAGGTTACCTCTCTCGTCTTTGTTACTACTATATCATTAATATGTATGTATGTGATGCTTGCCCTGAAAGAGAGGAGCAGCTCAAGCATGAAATGGCGAGTGGCGCCACCTGCTCTGCTCTTCTTCAACGATTATTTACACCCTGCTGCACTGCATGTCATATATACAACTCACTCAAGTGGAGCTCTCCGCGAAGAGGAGACTTCCGTGACCAACTGCCATGTCCGTGGCCGTGGGGCGTGTACGTCTGGGCTGTCACGCTAGGGGCGTCGTCCCTGATGGGAGGACGAAGACGATGACAATGACAGTAGCATGGAAGGACAGGTGTAGGCTATGAGCTAATTAGATCACTCGACATGCACTTCCCAGTTTCTGAATGTTTTCAGCGGCAACAGAGCAGACAGAAATCTTTCTAAAAATTTCAGCTACCTGTTGGTGACACTGAAAAAGTTTCAGTCAAAACATAAATCTGAACTTTTCAGTGCCAACAAAGCAGTAGCAGAGTCAAATCTTTCTTTCTGAATTTTTCAGCGCCTGTTCATAATTATGTGACACTGAAAAAGTTGCAAACAAAATATAAATCTGAAAGTAGGTTGATACTAGTTTCAGTAATCATCAATCTGAAACGATCGACAAACATACTACTGAATTAATTTTAACAAAGCAGAAGTTGATCTTACCAACGACACAAACTAGCATGAAAGTCTATTGGTGAACAACTGTTTTTTGTTTTGTTTTTTGGATGGAGGTGAACAACTAATATTTGGTTCAACATGTGGCTGGTTCATCCTACTACTGCTAACCAAACATACAAACCATTCATTTGTACCATAAGTTCTGCAGTACTCGGAAATACGCCTTTTGCGTGCCTGCTTCCGGTTCTCATTGCACAAATCTTTTGCTTGTATCCTTTTTATGCACTTCTGTTTCAATAAATTAGCTTGATCAAGAAAAGAAAATAAGACATTCTGGACCGGCTTTTTAGACCAGCCCAAGTAGCAGGAGCCACGTCGCTTCGGCATTCGCCGCTCAGCAGCGAATAGGAGCACAAAGATCCCGGGAGAAAGAAGATTTAACAAAGAGTTTATACAAATCCAGTGGGAAAGCCTCATCATATGGTCTAACAAAGTGGGAAATCCAGTAGGATTCTAGGATGCCTATGATCGAGCCTAACTGCAAGTGAGAATGCAGGGACTCAGGCAGCAAGAAAAAAGTACATCTGGCTGACTGTTACCACTTAGAAAGGTTCCCGCAGAACCCAACTAAACTAAATGATTTTTCCGGCAGGGAAAATTGCTCGGAAGGAAGGAGAGGCGGGGGCAAGACCCATGTGATCAGGGGCAAGAAAGTAGTAGTAGCTAGCCAGTTTATGAAATGGTGAGCTGGATTCTGTGATCCTTTCTCTAAGTTCAGACACATTTCTTTGATCTTGTGCCGAAACCTCATGACCCATGATGAGATCTGGTTTAATTTGTTCTCTAGAAGCTCCTGTAGGAGCAGACACTGACCGGCCCCAGTTGACACCCTGGGCTGGTGATGTTCAGACGGAAAAACTTGGAAAATTCGGTGAATGATTTTGACTGAAGATAGCTTCTGGCTAAAAGGAACGTTTAGTTGCTTACAGTACAGCTTCGTGCATGTGACATCTACATCGTCAGCTGGTTTGGCAACTGGTGAAGAATGTAGCAGAGCAGGGGATTCTGGCTAAAAGGAACGTTTAGTTGCTTACAGTACAGCTTCAGCTGTTTTGACATTTGGCACAATATTCCAAGTGGCGGGCACATTGTCGCAGTTCTTATGTCAGGTCCGGCATAAGTTCTTGCTAGCAAAAATATGTGAATATACTATTCATCAACTTTTATCTTCTTTGTTTCTCTCAAATAGCTCAACTTATTAACCTCAAACTTCACAGATCAATAGCTCTATACCCTTTGTACTACAGTGTCTAGCTTTAGTTTTCATTCTATTTTTTGGTACACCAGAAATGTCTAAAATAAAGGAGGGTGTGCAGGTATAACCCTGCTTAGAAAACCCATCTCTTTTCTAGGTTTCATGTGTGCAAAAAGACAAAAAACAAAAAAAGTACGCAAGGGTTTTCTTTTTTGGAGATGAATTACTGCACAAAGCTAGCTGTTGTGCTGTTTTTCCTTTCTTGAGAATATGGTCTGCTGCATTTCTCACCATCGGAACTCTAGTTATGCACTTATTTTGCATGGAGAATGATCAAAGCCGTTTTTTTTTTTGGCTAGTCAACCATATCCATATGCTTGTAAGCCATTCCCCATGGCAACATGAATTTTTAATTTGAAAGTAAGTTTTCGCTTTTTTGCTGGGAAAACCAGAGACGTTGTGGAATTGAGAGTCAGCACAGGGACGTCAAGAACTGAAGATTCTCTTCTTCCTCCTTGAGAATGACAGGCATGGATTACGAAGCAATGCGATTTGACCTAACATCACACCACAGAATCAACCCCCACATCCCTTTCACAGCTACTCCAGAATCGAAGAAGTCAATAGGCCAACAAGTACAAATTTATGCCTCGATTAGTTACCACATCTCATACACCAAAGCCGCTGATTTTATTCTATACACTCGGTAGGGTATTATATTGCAATGCTCGATCTTCAAACACCAACAAATCCATCGATTAGGTATTCAGGTTAACCCTTTGGCTAACTCTGTGTCAATCAATCCAGTTAATTACTGACAGTGACACCCATGAATTAAGTCTTCGTGCGCAGTGGCAATTGACTAATTATTTCCAGAGTGCTCATGTCCAGAGCGGCTCGTCGGCCCAACCGACCGGTCCGGCCTGCATGATCCCGCCGCCCCCTGCGCCGCCGTCGACGACATACAGCGCGTCCACGGGCGCCGCATCACGCTGTCCAGTTGACACCCTGGGCTGGTGATGTTCAGACGGAAAAACTTGGAAAATTCGGTGAATGATTTTGACTGAAGATAGCTTCTGGCTAAAAGGAACGTTTAGTTGCTTACAGTACAGCTTCGTGCATGTGACATCTACATCGTCAGCTGGTTTGGCAACTGGTGAAGAATGTAGCAGAGCAGGGGATTCTGGCTAAAAGGAACGTTTAGTTGCTTACAGTACAGCTTCAGCTGTTTTGACATTTGGCACAATATTCCAAGTGGCGGGCACATTGTCGCAGTTCTTATGTCAGGTCCGGCATAAGTTCTTGCTAGCAAAAATATGTGAATATACTATTCATCAACTTTTATCTTCTTTGTTTCTCTCAAATAGCTCAACTTATTAACCTCAAACTTCACAGATCAATAGCTCTATACCCTTTGTACTACAGTGTCTAGCTTTAGTTTTCATTCTATTTTTTGGTACACCAGAAATGTCTAAAATAAAGGAGGGTGTGCAGGTATAACCCTGCTTAGAAAACCCATCTCTTTTCTAGGTTTCATGTGTGCAAAAAGACAAAAAACAAAAAAAGTACGCAAGGGTTTTCTTTTTTGGAGATGAATTACTGCACAAAGCTAGCTGTTGTGCTGTTTTTCCTTTCTTGAGAATATGGTCTGCTGCATTTCTCACCATCGGAACTCTAGTTATGCACTTATTTTGCATGGAGAATGATCAAAGCCGTTTTTTTTTTTGGCTAGTCAACCATATCCATATGCTTGTAAGCCATTCCCCATGGCAACATGAATTTTTAATTTGAAAGTAAGTTTTCGCTTTTTTGCTGGGAAAACCAGAGACGTTGTGGAATTGATTGAGAGTCAGCACAGGGACGTCAAGAACTGAAGATTCTCTTCTTCCTCCTTGAGAATGACAGGCATGGATTACGAAGCAATGCGATTTGACCTAACATCACACCACAGAATCAACCCCCACATCCCTTTCACAGCTACTCCAGAATCGAAGAAGTCAATAGGCCAACAAGTACAAATTTATGCCTCGATTAGTTACCACATCTCATACACCAAAGCCGCTGATTTTATTCTATACACTCGGTAGGGTATTATATTGCAATGCTCGATCTTCAAACACCAACAAATCCATCGATTAGGTATTCAGGTTAACCCTTTGGCTAACTCTGTGTCAATCAATCCAGTTAATTACTGACAGTGACACCCATGAATTAAGTCTTCGTGCGCAGTGGCAATTGACTAATTATTTCCAGAGTGCTCATGTCCAGAGCGGCTCGTCGGCCCAACCGACCGGTCCGGCCTGCATGATCCCGCCGCCCCCTGCGCCGCCGTCGACGACATACAGCGCGTCCACGGGCGCCGCATCACGCTGTCCAGCAGCAAGCTGCGATCCTCCGCCGCCGGCGACGGCGCCGCAGTAGGCGTCGTTTGGCCCGGCCAGCTGTCCCCCGGCGGTGGCCATCTCCACGGTACAAAGGAGCGCGACGAGGTGCGCGTGGTGGGCGCGCGCGGCGGCTAGCTCGGCCTGCGCGCGCGCGAGCTGCGCCTTGAGCCCGTCCACCTGCCTCTGGAGCTGGCAGATGGCGCCGGCGCTGCCGTAGACAGGGTCACGCGCCCGCGCCGCGGCCTCGTACACCATGCTGCTCACCGCGTCCGCGCGCTGCTCCTCCGGCAGCTCCTGTAGGAGCTTGATGATGTTGCTGGCACCGAAGACGCGGTGCGCGGTGGCGAACTTGTGCGGGTCGGTGGGCGGGAAGTAGGGCGCCAGAACGCAGCGGTCCACGCACCGACGGCGGAGGATCTTGCACGCGGCGCACGGGCTCAGCACCACAGTTGTTGCCGTTGCCAGTGGCGGCGACGTCGGGGTCGGCGAGGAGTGCAACGGCGCCGTGTCGCCCGACGACTCCATGTGTACGTGTTCGGTTCGCGCGCGCTCGGTTTACTTGGTAGAGCTTGGCTGCTAGTACTAGTTGCCAAGTTCTGCCGCCATTGGTGTGGTGCATATATAGGGTGTGGGCAAGCTAGGAGCAGAAGCTGATTAGTGGACCAACGAGAGGAGATTTTGATCGACATACCGATTTGGTATTTCTTGGTAGATATTTTTTTTGAAGATTTGAACATTATCTTCTACCTTAGAGTTTGGCCGGCGCTAGCCGCAGGTCGGTCTAGCTTTTGAACTTTTAGGTTCCTCTCGGCCACCGTTAAATGATGATCCTATGCCCAAAATCGCTGCAACGTATTTTTGTATTTTAGTCCCCTAACTTTTTTTGGAATCAAACCCACACTCTAGAATAGAACTAGCTAAACGAAGATGTATATTATGTTGGCCCTCGGTCCTCATGATAATTACACCAAAAATGCCACCGCATAGATTATTACTGGGTATTACAACAAATTCATGAGTAATGTAACAAAAATTTCCGTGCCGTCTACAAAACATATATATTATTGCAACAGATTGTTTAAAAATATTTTAAAAATAAGTGATAATACAAAAAAATATAGTTAAACGATATGTTTATTGTGTTGTACAAGAAAATTCAAACAATTCAACAAACACCAGAAACTATTACAACAATTTTTTTTTAGCAATTTAAAAAATAGACAATTGTTGTTGAACATTCATGTCCAACAAAAGTAGCCATCTATTTCAACAAAAATAACAACCCATTACAACAAAATATATTAAAAAAATTGTTGTTTTAAGTTTGGGGAGGGGACATACTCTTTTGCGAGAGATTCATTTCAACAAAAATCATCAGGTGTTTGAAGAAAAAATAAAACGGTAGCAACAAACAAATCACATGGTTACAACATGTGATAGAGCACATAAAAAATAAATAAATTCTAAAACAAAACATGTATTTGTCTAGAAAAAACATGCAGAAAAACGTTGTAGAGTCTCGCGTGTGAATTTGTTACAAAATTTAAAGACGTACGCAACATTGATCGAAATGAAGAAATTACTTAGCCTATATATGGCTGCAGGTAGTTATTATGTTGGGCTGCTAAAAAAGTACTCTAACACGAAAACTGGGCCACAAAAATCCAATTGATACTAACTGGGCTGGAATAGACACACAAACCAGCCCAAAAACAGCCCGCGGTCGCACAGAGGAGAAGCCACCTCCAAGTAATAATCTATGCGGTGGCATTGGTTTGGTGTATATATAGGGTGTGGGCAAGCTAGGAGTAGAAGCTGACTAGTGGACCAACGAGAGGAGATTTTGATTGTCATACCGATTTGGTATTTCTTGGTAGATATTTTTTAAGATATAAACATGGATCTTCGACCTTAGAGTTTCTCTAGTGGATCCTTAAAATGACCAAAACCTTCAAATAACCGAGAGTATATTGTTTTCACGTAAACATTTTCCCGCCGCAGATCTAAGCAAAGCGCGAGAATATTTATATACAAGGACGGATGTCAGCGGTGGTTGATGGCAGCAGTGGTGTAATAGTAGCAACAGTAAAATAAAAACAACAATAGTAACAACGAAAGTGATTGTAGTAAAGAACAAAATTAAGAGCGTTGTAGACATAAGAAAGAATGAACGAGCGTTGCATAAATGATATAGTTCATATAATAGTCATAATATAGGGCATAACACAGCTTGAGTAATAAAGCATCCATTAATCAAACATACATAGACATGGCATACATATAAAGTCGTACATGCTTGTAATCTGAACTTGCACACCATATTTTGTCCAACCATCCGTCTCGGGGGGGGGGGGGGGGGGGGCAATCATTAAACCAATAGTAATTAAGATACTTCTTTTACGAAGAACAGAGTAAAATTATAGGCACCCACTTTGATATCCCAATATGTCACTTTCGGGTCTCCGAAAAATAATATATGCATACAACTTATAGATAGGAACTAAAAAAGTGATTATATTCATGAAAACATAACATGCTCAATTCCGAAATCATGCCACCCAGGCCCTAGTAACAAGCAATGAACATAACAAGTTGCAACAACGCTGACTAACACTCATAGTGGATACTAGCCATCATGTCCTAATCAATCTGGCATCTATTATATGAACAATCTTATCCAATCTTTAACATCCCCTTTGCGCAGGGAATTACTCACACATGGATGGGGAATCATGGTTGATGATGAAGTAGCTGGTGATGAGAATGAAAATGATCTCCCCTCTCTAGAGGTCATCCCCCCCGACATGGTGTCAGAACATGAACTTCTCTCGTCGGAACTAGGGTTTTCGATGGCTGCGGATCTCTGAATCTGTTTTGGGAAAATATCCTCCGAGGAGTCTCCATTTTAAGCTAGGATGGTGTTATATGCCAAATGGTGTCGGGAGGCGACCCCTGAGGGGAGAGGCCAACCAGAGGGCGGGGCCCTGGGCCCACCCACGCATAGGGGTCGCCCCTCTCCTGGTGGACCCTTCTGAATTGTCTTCTTGCTCCGTGGCTCTTTTCACTTAAAAACTCCTTTTATGGTTTTTTCGGGATTTTCGTGGAACTTTGTTTCTGCACATAAATAATTCACCAAAGCAATTCAGCTGAAAACAACGTCAGTCTGTGTTAGCTTCATTCGTTCATGCAAATTAGAAGCACGTGAATAGAACAAGTGTTTGGAAAAGTAGATACGTTTTGGACGTACCAAATGTCTCCAGCGACATACACTTAGCGGCTTTGAGATTTGCCTCCACCCGTGCCTCTGCCTCCCACCTTCTTCGCTTTATCTCCCGTGGCTCCCTTCGATGTGATTTCTCTATCACATGAATACGACATGCTTCCTCCTACACAAAATATTTTCCTCGGTGAGGCTCTCAATTTGGGTAAACCATTTCATCTTGGGGGGGGGGGGGGTACCAGGCTATTGGACAAGTGAGTAAAGTCATCACACGGAAGATACCAAGCCTCAATCATAAACATGTGAAGGATGACGCAGGATGAAGACAATGGCGAATCAGAGTGAAATCCAGGAGGAAAGAGGCTCAAGCTATACCTCATGGTCATTAGCGGCGGACACCATGAAATAGTGTCATGAACATGATCTCACGAAAAATAGGCAGACACCCTAGCTCACTTGGTAGGGATAATGGCCCGAGCTCGAGGAGGATTGGCTTGGATCAAGCTTTCCGCTGGAGATCTACATCATTCCCACATGGCCCATATTCGGCGAGTTTGGCAGTGAGCATGAATTAGGCGGCGACGATGGGTGAGACGAGCGGAGGCAGCGACTTGATCCGGAGAGTGGTGGATCGACTGGGGATCAAGGTACGGGAGGCAGCAGGGGTGGAACGTGATAGAAAGGGGAAAACTCAAAGACGACGAAGCATGGACAGGGGATAGCTCAGACAAATCTGCACAAAGGAAAAGATGAGGGAGGTTTGTGGGACTCCCTTGGATATCCCCTCACACACTCACTTGTTATTTGGTGATCATATGCACAAACTTCCGCCACAAGGCCATCAGTTTGTACTATCTGCGACATGGTTTGAATTACCTCCATACAATCGCACTAAAAACCAATTTATCTATTGTACCCAACGCAAAGAGTGAGGGTATTACCATGCCAAAACTCTAGCGCCTATATTCTCAATATCTGCAACCATGAGTTCCTCAAAATTGTTGTTTGGGCAACAACAAAAACTTTGTAGATTTTTTTTGGAAACAAATTTCTTAAAAAATGTTCAGATTTGAAGAATGAATATGTGTAACTTTAATTCCAACATATTTTTGCGAGATCTATAAATATATTTCACTAAAAATTGATAAAAAAAAGGTTACATTTTGAAGATCGCATCAATGTCTAGATAAACAACCATTATGGAATGTGAGGAAGAAAATATAACATCCATAGTTGTTTTCTGTTTTGCTATGATATTTGAACATCAGAGAAGAAAAACTCATTTATTATAAAAATATTAGTAAACCTAATTAAATTACATATAACCTTTAAAATATGTAAAGAACTAGTTTATGTTAAATAAACACTACTGTCAGGGAAGATCTAACATGGTACGATAGCTGTGTATATGGATAAAAACGGAACATAGTAGAAAGAGGTGAATGCTGAACGAGACGAGCATTAGACTTATGGTCAATGTCCTATTAATTGTTCTCTCTATCGAGTGTATGTCATGTCAATAGCCGTGCACGCACCACCCTCACATATCGATGGAATGTGTTGCGAAAAGAGGGCTCCCACATTCGCACATGGTGGTGCCAATGTGTTCTCTCCACGGAGTTAGGTTGAGTATGGATCTTCGACTATATTATGAATGTGTATACCACTTACTAAATGATAGTTGATACGTCTCAAACGTATCTATATATTTTTATTGTCCCATACTTATTTTCTATCAATTGCCCCCATATTTTTTACATGTTTTCTACCATTTTAAAGATGTTTTCAGGACTAACCTATAAACCCAGTGGTACGTCGCAAACGTATCTACTTTTCCAACCACTTTTCTTATTGTTTTCCCTAAGAGTCGCATGGTTTGGATCAAGCTAACACAGACTAACGTTGTTTTCAGCAGAATTACCCTTAGTATTTTGTTTTGTGTAGAAAATTTAACTTCTTCAGAAAATTATAGAAAAATACAAAAAATTATTTCTCCCCGGAAAACTTCTGGAGTCGGAAGGGCAAACAAAGGGGAGGCACTGAGCCCCCATGAGGTTGGTGGCCGCGGCATCCCTCTGGTCGTGCCTGGTGGGCCCCTGGGGGCATGGGACCACCCCCCATGGCCCCATTTGGCCATATTACTCCTTTGTCTTAAAAAAACTCTGAGACCCTGAAGTATTTTCTAGAAAACGATGCGCAGCACCGCCGAGACCCAAAACCCTAGGTCGGGAGATAAAATTTCCTGTTCTGGAACCCTGCCGGGACGGGGATTCGAGAGGGATTGTCGCCATCATCATTGCCATCACCTCTCAATCAACCCTCCACGATTCCCCCTTCGATGTATGAGTAATTTCCTGCTATAGGCATAGGGGATGGTAGGGATTGGATGAGATTCATCATGTAATAGATCACGAGATTGTTAGGGCTTGATGCCTAGTATCCACTATTGTTGTTTATTGTCTTTGTTGCAGCTTGGAGTGCTTAATGATTTACACTTGGGATCCGAGTGCCATGATTTCAGATCGGAACATGCTATGTTTTCATGAAAATAATTGTTGTTTTAGATCATATTTACTAGTTCTATACACTTATTATTGTCCGGAACCCGGGACCCTAAGATGACATGGTTGGGATATCGGAGGGGATGGAATCTAGTTCGAGGATAACATGTTTCCACCATATGTTAATTCTTTGCTCCGGTGCTTGGTAGAACAAGTACCTTAATTACCATTAGTTCCTTTTTGGCCCCGCAACAAAGGGATGGTAGGACAAGAGATGTCGTGCAAGTTCTTATTGCAAGCACGTACGACAATTCTCGGGAAACATGCATATGATAGTTTGTGACTTGGATACTCTCTTATATATTTGTGCTGCCCTTTGTTACTCCTATTACAAGGTTAATCTCATTCATGTAACGTTCGTACATCCATCCCTATGCCTACGGTGTTTTTTTAGCACTGCTTCTCACTCCGTTTACTTTCACGTTACTATTGATACTACAGTTTTACTGATACTGTTACTATTGAACTACTACTTCCATTACATCACCGTTACTACTAATAAATTATGTGAAGCAAGATATTTTTGTGGTGCACCTGAATTGACAACTCTGTTGTTAAGGATTATAAATATTGTTTGTCTCCCCTTGTGTCGAATCAATAAATTGGGCTGTATTTACCCTCGAAGACTGTTGCCACCCCCTACACTTGTGGGTCATCAAGACTATGTT
Organism: Alopecurus myosuroides; assembly: GCA_028641055.1. Classification (NCBI taxonomy): domain Eukaryota; kingdom Viridiplantae; phylum Streptophyta; class Magnoliopsida; order Poales; family Poaceae; genus Alopecurus; species Alopecurus myosuroides. The sequence goes on from CM054061.1 coordinate 316,537,086, forward strand.
TTTACGCCTTTGCCAGGGAGCATAGCTTTATTTGTAGGCTCACTTGAGAACTATATTTTTCTCTGCAATTTATTATCTATCACCGGAAAGACTACTAATCCAAAGTTTCCTATATTACCTTCCACTACAAGAAAATGTACAACTCTGAACACCGTTGTTGCTCTTGATTCATATTATGTTTTGGGTAAGCTTGTTACTCCTCCGCATGTTTCGCGTGCTATTACTGCCGAGTCTGAGACTGTGTCTGATGAATTTGATGATTCTCCTACTGTGCTTGATAACTTTGTTTCTCTAGGTTCCTTTTTAGACACACAAATTTCTGTAGCTAGAGAAACTGAACATGCTGAAATTTTTGATAAACTGTTATCTACTCCTGAACAATCACCCGAATGACCTGATAATGATAGGAGTGCTTGTCTGGAGGAAACTTATACGCTTGATGATGACTTATTTAAAGATTATATGAGTTATGAAACTGCTCCTGATCCTGAGACTTTTAAGAAACTGCTTGAGAAACATTCCATGAAAAACAAGGTTTCTCCTGATCCTAAATTTGCTAAATCTCCTATGGACATTAGAGACGAGAAGTTTGACTTCTCTATTGATCTTTCACGTATTTCTATGGTTGGAACTGAACCCTTTGATGGTATAGAAAATAATGATGCCATAGCCCACTTGACTATATTGTTTGAGATTGGCATGTTATTTTCTGATGAAGATTTGATAAGAGGGTATTATGCTATTAAGTTGTTCCATTTCTCATTAAAAGGGGATGCTAAATTGTGGTATGATAATATTCCTTATGGTTGCCTCAGAACTCCTCAAATCTTTAACTTGTGTCTTTTGTGAGAATTTTTTTCCTGCTCATATGCAACATGCAGCTTTACAAAAGTTTTTAACTTCAAGCAATTGGAGGATGAGAAACTCCCTAAAGCTTGGGGAGGTTTCTTGCCACTCTTAATGGTAGACCTGATCATAGGATACCCAAGAATGAACTTATTGATATATTTTATAATGGACTAACCTCTGAATCTAGGACATACCTGGATAGTTGTGCTGGTTATATTTTCAGGGAAAGAACTGTGGAGGAAGCTGAAGAATTATTGGGTAATATAGCTAAGAATCATGATGATTGGGATATTACTGCACCCACACCATTGCCTACACCTAAGAAAAGCGGAGTTCTTTTCCTTAACCCCGAAGACATGCAAGAGGAAAAGAAATCTATTAAAGAGAAGGGTATTAGATCTGAAGATGTGAAGAATTTGCCTCCAATTGAAACTCCATGTGATCCTACCACTAACCCTCCTATGGTAGTGGTACATTCTCTTCACAAATTTAATGTTAGTGATATTCCTTATAATAAACCTCCTGAACAATGGTTAGACAAATTTTATGATTTCATTGTTAAACAAACTCATTTTATTGCTCAAGTGCAAAGTCAATTGAATGAAAATTCCTTGTGTATGAAAAATTTGCATGCTACTTTAGGAAGAACTGTTATTGATCTTAAATGTCTGGTTAAACACTTTGAAATGATTCAGACTCAATTAGAGCAACTTACTAAAGTGCAAAAATATTTATTTGCTGAAATGTCGGTTCAAATTAAAGAACAAGCTTGTAGTGTTAAAACTAGAGGCTTTGACTCAGGATCCTCTTTATCTTGAGGGACACCGAAAAAGGCTTGAACAAGACACTCAAAGGTTAGATCAAAATATTGTTAGCTATCCTAAAAAGAAGAAGAAGAAACATAAAAGAATTACAGAGGCTAATGATATTAGTAATGATGTTAATAAAGAACTTGATAAAGATCCTAATAGTATATCTATTTCTGATGCTGAAACTGAGAGTGGTAATGAACATCATAATGATAATGAAAATGATAAAAATGAGGCCTCCACAATAAGGAAGAAAGTGAAGTAGAACATGAGAACCCTCCTAAGAAAAAATTATGAGAAAGAAGGTTTTACTGCTAGGAAGAATGGTAAAGAAAGAGAGACTTAGGTGCAAAAACCTATGCCTTTTCCTAGTAAGTCTCTCAAAGGTAAAGAAGAAGAACATTATAATAAATTTTGTGAGTGGATGAAGCCTCTCTTCTTGCACATTCCTTTGACTAATGCTATTAAGTTTCCTCCTTATTCTTAGTATATGAAAGATATTGTTACTAATAAGAGGAAAATTCCTAATGAGGAAATTTCTACTATGCTTGCTAATTATTCCTTCAATGGTAAAATTCCTAAGAAGCTTGGAGACCCAGGTATTCCCACCATTCCTTGCTCTATCAAAAATAATTATGTGAGAACTTCTTTATGTGATCTTGGTGGTAGAGTTAGTGTTACGCCTCTCTCTCTTTATAAGAGACTCTATTTGCATAAATCAATTCCTACTGATATTTCTTTGCAAATGGCTGATAAATCTACTGCTATTCATATGTGTATTTGTGAGGATGTTCCTGTCCAAGTTGCTAATTGTTTAATATTAACTCACTTTATTGTGTTAGAAATGCATGAGGATGAAAATGTTTATTATTCTTGGGATACATTTTCTTAATACTGCATAGGTTGTTATTGATTGTAATAAAGGGAATGTCAGTTTCAATGTCAGTGACAAAGAACATACTGTTTATTTCCAAAGAAGATTGATAAGAATTATGGTCTAAATTCAGTTGAAAATATTGAGAACATCAAGATTGGAGAGTTCTATTGTCCCATTTAAGTGACACAAAAAGAATATGAAATCATTATGATTGGGACTATGTCTATCAAAATTGAGTTAACAGGATTATTGTAGTGAAGTGCAAAGTTTTACTTCATATAAAATTTGTTTGGTGAAGAGACTTGATCAAACTTGTTAACAAATTAGTTTTGAATGAATAAAACTATGTTTTCACCTTGTTATTCTCTCGTTATTCTTTGTTATTACTTGTTATTCTCTCATTTTTCTTTGTTATTCTATTGTTATTCCTCGTTATTCTCTGTTTCCTCCATGTTTTCACATGTTTCCATTACGCCCTATCTTGTTATTTCCTTGTATTCTCATGTTATCACTTGTCATTTTCATTTTAGCATGTCTTAGAACTTATGTAGAATTTGTTTGGGGTTTGTTTTTGATACGTCTCCAACGTATCTATAATTTCTGATGCTCCATGATGATATTATGCCAATTGCTACATGTTTTCTCCCTTCTTTAGGTCATTTTATCGATTTTTTGGACTAACCTATTGAAAAGATGCCACAGAGCCAGTTCCCTGTTTTCTGCTGTTTTTGGTTTCATAAAAGTTGTTCTGTAAATATTCTTGGAATTGGAAAATTCGAAGCCCGGAAGTCTTAGAATTCCCGAAGGTTCCACGGAGTCCCAAAGAGACTCGGAGAGGGGCCTCATGGGGCCCACAACATGGGATGGCGCGCCCCCTTGGCCGCGCCGGGGGGTGGTGTGGGACCCCAGGGGTCTACGGCCTTTGCCCTTTCGCCTATTTAATCCCCTCCGATGGAAAACCCTAAGCACCTGATCAAATATCCCCGAGAAGTTCCACAGCCGCTGTCATCGTCAACCCTAGATTCAGGGGGTTCTGAAGCTGTCTCCTGGCACCCTGCCGGAGAGGAGATAATCACCGGAGGCCTCTTCATCACCATGCCTTCCTCTGGAGTGATGCGTGAGTAGTTCATCCTTGGACTACGAGTCCATAGAAGTACCTAGATGGTTGTTTTCTCCTCCTATGCCTCAACTTTTAGATCTCGTGAGTTTCCTAACATGATCGAGACTGTTCTTATGTAATTCTATGTGCTGTGTTTGCTGGGATCCGATGAATATTGAACTTATGCCAAGTTGATTATGGTCTTTATTGCATATGTTATTTTTGATCTTGCATGCTTTCCGTTGCTAGTGGTTGCTCTGGCCAAGTAGTTGCTAGTGACTCCAAGAGGGAGTATTTATGCTCGATAGTGGGTTCATGCCTCCTTTTCGCCTGTGCTCGAGTGACAGAAACGTGACGGAGGAGGATGTGTTATTGCCACTAGGGAGAAAACAACGGTGTGAGTGCCCGCGTGCACAAGCATTTCTTACAGTACACACATTGCTTAATGCGATTATCTGTTGCTTGCAACTTAATACCTAAGGGGGTTCAGATGATAACCTAAGGGTGGATTATTAGTCATAGATGTAGTTGGATTATGGTCTATGTATATTGTTGTAATTCCCGCACTAAATATCATAGTAGTCTTCATGTCATGAATGTGCACTACAGTGCAACCTTTATTTGTCAATTGCCTAGCTGTAATTTGTTCACCCAGCATGCTATCTTTTATGGAGAGACACCACTAGTGAACCTATGAACCCCAGTCCATTTTCCTACACTGTTAATCCAACCTCTACATTTACCTGCTTTTCTTTACATACTGCAAGCATACACCATTTTCCACACTATACGTCTAATCTTTGTTTTCAACAAGACCGGTGAGATTGATAACCTCATTGTACCGTTGGGACAAAGTATTTTGGTTGTGTTGTGTGCAGGTTCCGCGTTGTTGCTGACAACGGTGAGGCGCCAATCACCACCATCAGTGGCATCAACCTTCCGAAGATCCTCTTTCTCCTATTGGATTGATAACCTTGGTTCTTAACTAAGGGGAAATTCCTACCGATGTGCTCATCACACCCTCCTCTTGGGGTTCCCAACACGCATTTCCAGCATCAAGGACTTGTTCTGGCGCCGTTGTCGGGAAGAAAGAAGTCTTATGGAAAGGGGAGTCTCTCACTCTCAACCTCTTTATTTTGTTTATTGTCTTGTTTTTATTTTTTTGTCTTGTTTTGCTTCTTTATATCAAAAACACACAAAAAAATAGTTTACTTCATAGTTGTTATTTATTTGCTTGTTTTTATTTTGCTAGAATGAGTATTCCTGAAGTTGAGGTTCGTTCTTTTAGGCAACAAGGGGGAGAGAGTTTAAAAGATGCTTGGTATAGAATAAACAATGCTCATAATAGGTGTACAAAAAAATATTCTACCTTGATACTCCTGAGGAATTTTTATGTTTGCACTATTGGCTGGTATAGGTATGTGTTAGATACTCTCACGGGTGGAAATTTGCTAGGAACTCCTGCCTTGGAAGCCTACAATTTGATTGAAAGTTTGGTAGGAACGCCCCCCACTATAACTGTTAAAACCGAGACCACTTTGTATGATGTTATTAATAAACTAAACTTTTTGGAAATGAACTTACCAATTTTCTTGATAATGCTAGAAAAGTTAATGAAACAATAATAACTATTGATAAAAGAATCACTACTCTAGAAGCTGGCAACACTCATGATGATCTAAATTCTAGGATTGGTAAACTAAAGGAGGCTATGGGAACTTTAAGCTCAACTTTTTCATATCTTAAATTCAAAAAGGAGAAAGCCTTTGTGGGAAAAGAGCAAAGATTCATGTATGTTCACAAGATAACTAAACCCAAATCTCAATATGTGCTGAAAATTGCTAAAACGATTAATGAAACTAAGAGTGACCTTCATGTTGAATCTTCAGAAACACCTAGAGTGCCTATTGCTGCAAATAATGATTTATAGGAAGTTTATGATGTTGATTATTCGTCACTTGAAAATACTTGAGTTGCTTTCTATGCCTAGCTGAAAGGCGTTAAAGAAAAGCGCTACCGGGAGACAACCCGTTTTATTTCTCCGTTTTCAACCAGTTTTCCTTTGTTTTCTTTGCACCTGGGTGTTGTGTATTTCCTTAGCAACCCTGATGTATCTTTTCTTTTGTGTCTTTGTTGAGCCAAGTAAAGCCTCTAGTGGAAAGTTGAGGCTATATTTCGGATTTCTGCACAGGAAACAGATTTCTGCTGTCCACTGTTAAATTTGTATAAAATCACAGAAAATTCAAAATGACCTAAGTTTATTTGGGTGTAATCCTGGGCTTTATATGCAACTTTTCTTAGTTTACCACTTTTTGATTTGAGCAATATAAGATTTTCTAAAAAAAACATCTTTACCTGCTGTCCTGTTTTGACAAAATTTTGCCAATAATTGCATTTGCGTCTTAATCTCTTTGTTTTGGTGTTCTTTTGAGAAAAATAGTTTTAAAAGAAGTTGTGACAGTAGCTAATGTGACTATGAGTTTTAGGCTTGTGTTGAAACTTGACCATGTGAATTTATTATTTCGATTGCACTAACGTTGCTAATGAAGATTGTGAGAAGTTTGGTGTGAAGGAAGTTTTCCAGGGTCAAGAGAAGAGGATGATATGACGTGATCAAGAAGAGTGAAAAGCCTAAGATTGGGGATGCCCCGGTGGTACATCCCAGCAAATTCCAAGAAGACTCAAGCGTCTAAGCTTGGGGATGACCAAGGCATCCCCTTCTTCATCGACAAATTATCAGGTCACTTCTAGTGAAACTATATTTTTATTCGGTCACATCTTATGTGCTTTACTTGGAGCGTCTTTTATTTTTGCTTTCAGTTTTTTTTTTGCAATAAACTTGGTTGGACCCCATAATTCTTTTATTGGAGAGTGACACACTCCGCTTTTTCATGGGAATACTTTGTATTCTTAATCTTTGTCTGGCTGCTGTATTTATTTAGCTCCTGTTTTGCATGCATCTCTTATCTAAGAGCTGTTAGTTTTAGTAGTGTTATGTGAGTACTCTCATGTTTGTTTGCTATAGCATCTGGAGAGTTTTTGTTAAAACATATCTTGTATGCTGCTTGTTGGGAGAAGAAACTGCTGCTTAAAGTAGAATTTTTAATGGTGCAAGTAGAAGCTTGTATAGACTGTGGCTAGAAATTTTTCGTATCATGCTAGATGTTATTTTAGTAAGCCTTGTGGTTATTGAGTTGCATGATTAGCCTCAAATAGATGAGAGTGTTTAATGTGCCATTGAAATAATCATGAGTTGTTCTTGTCATACTGAAGCATAAATTTATGGTATTCTCTTTCGAATGTTTTATTTGGTTGACTTGGCGCATGCTCACACCATGTTTTTGACTATGAACTAGTCACTAATAGCCTCTATGATCATTTAGTTTTTGAACTTGTGATACTGCTTATGCTTTAATCAATGATGTTTATGTCGCTATGCATGATTATGGCTCGTATGCTCTCTTGATTTGTCGCTCCCAATCTTTTGCTAGCCTCCGTTTGTACTAAGTATGAGCTCTACTCGTGCATCCAACTCCCTAAAACCAAAGTTTTCCCATTGTGTCGACCATACCTACCTACATGTGGTATTTAACGGCCACTCCAAGTAAATTGCTCATGTGTTACCTTTAAAACCTTCAAAAATTACTCTTGCTTTGTGTTCCTGTTTTTGCTCATGAGGACATAAATAGAGAATCTTTATCTCACTTGTTGATTGGATTTCACACCCTGGACTAGTGGCTTCATCCTCTTATCCAATTTATAGAAGAGCTGGCAGCAGGATGCCCAGCCCCAAATTAATACACACAAAATCTCTTCACTATTTTTGCGCCTGATTTATCAGTCAAAGCATAATTGTGTAAACAAAAGAGAAAGAGGGATGACCTTATATACCAGTTGCGTCCTTCATATGGGAGCCGCTCTTGTGAATCTAGTTGGCTTGTGACGTACTGTATTTTCTGTTTACCATTCGTTGACATTAGCATACATCTCCCAAAATATAGACACTCCTCCATGGTATGTGATTGTTGGCAGGCACCCGAGGATTCGGTTAGCCATGGTTTGTGAAAGATGGATGGGAGGAGTGTCAAACTTTTAATACCTCTGTTTAATAAACTAAAAGATCTAACACATGAGTGATCCATGCTTCCCTCTGCGAAGGGTCTTTCTTTTACTTTTATGTTGAGTCTCCATCTTCTAACTTTATGCACAGTTGAGAGAGCATTTTTTCCATTCTGAGTTTTATGTGCATTCGTCCCAGAAACATTATTAATTGATTCATGATGTGTTATTGCTTGTTCTCAAATTATTTGCTCTAGTCTTCCTCATGAACTTTGAAGGTGTCCTGGCATTTATGTTTTCCCCCACTCTTAAGGACTAGCGAAATATCACTTTGCCATGCTTTCTCTATACTTGAAACAAACGTATATCTTTATTTGCATGTTATTCATGATCTTTTATTTGAAATACTTCCCATGATGCAAAGTGATTGCTATGCTTTATTATTAAAGTTCTATTTATCATGTTTGTGTTTAAAGTTCTATGATCTCAGCTTACATATGCTCTTAAATTTTTATGATCAAGTTTATGTTAGTAGCATGTGACCTAAAAAATTATTGTGTTTTATCGTTTACCTACTCGAGGACGAGTTGGAACTAAGCTTGGGGATGCTTGATACGTCTCCAACGTATCTATAATTTCTGATGATCCATGATGATATTATGCCAATTGCTACACATTTTCTCCCTTCTTTATGTCATTTTTATCGATTTTCTGGACTAACCTATTGACAATATGCCACAGAGCCACTTCCCTGTTTTCTGCTATTTTTGGTTTCAGAAAAGTTGTCCTGGAAATATTCTCGGAATTGAAAAATCCGAAGCCCGGAAGTCTTAGAATTCCCGAAGGTTCCACGGAGTCCCAAAGAGACTCGGAGAGGGGCCTCAGGGGGGCCACACCATGGGGTGGTGCGCCCCCCTTGGCCGCGCCGGGGGGTGGTGTGGGCCCCCTAGGGCTCCAGCTCCTTTGCCCTTTCGCCTATTTAATCCCCTCCGATGGAAAACCCTAAGCACCTGAGCAAATATCCCCGAAAATTTCCACAGCCGCCATCGTCGTCAACCCTAGATCAGGGGGGTTCTAAAGCTGTCTCCCGGCACCCTTCCGGAGAGAAAATCATCACCGGAAGCCTCTTCATCACCATGCCTGCCTCCGGAGTGATGCGTGAGTATTTCATCCTTGGACTACGGGTCCATAGCAGTAGCTAGATGGTTGTCTTCTCCTCCTATGCCTCAATGTTTAGATCTCGTGAGCTGCCTAACATGATCGAGATTGTTCTTATGTAATTCTATGTGCTGTGTTTGCTGTGATCCGATGAATATTGAACTTATGCGAAGTTGATTATAATCTTTATTGCATATGTTATTTGTGATATCGCATGCTTTCCGTTGCTAGTGGTTGCTCTGGCCAAGTAGTTGCTAGTGACTCCAAGAGGGAGTATTTATGCTCGATAGTGGGTTCATGCCTCCTTTTCGCCTGTGCTCGAGTGACAGAAACGTGACGGGGGAGGAGTTGTTGTTGCCACTAGGGAGAAAACAGCGATGTGAGTGCTCGCGTGCACAATCATTGCTTCTATTACACACATTTCTTAATGCGATTATCTGTTGCTTGCAACTTAATACCTAAGGGGGTTCAAAATACTAAAATAAACTAGATAACTAAATGCAAAACTAAAATGCAAATTAAAATATGCAAGACAAAACAAAAACACGAACAAAAACAAAACAAAAACAAAAACAAGACAAGAAACAAAACAATCTACTTGAAAGAAGGTGGAGATAGAAAGGACGGTACTCACGTAGGTGCAACCTCCCCAAGCTTAGGTGTTTGCACACCTTGTTGGTGATGAAGACTTCTTGTGAGCTCCCTTGGACAACTCCTTCACCTATGGCTCCCCGGCAACGGCGCCAGAAAAACGCTTGATGGCTAGGTTGAGACTCCAAGTGCAGAGTGTGTAGCTAGTGGCAAGCCTTCTTCCCCACGAGGGTGACTCGAGGGTTTATATCGAATTCTTGGGGAGCCAGTATTTCAGAAGTTGTCTTCCAAGCTTCCTCCAGGATCCTGCAAACAAGTAGAGAATTTTGTGCCCTCAACCTCACCAAGTGGTTGTCAAGCACAAGGTGTGAGACTTCTAAATTGCAATGCAAAACTGAAAGTAAATGTGCAATAATTAAATCTACTACTAAATGCAAATGAGAAAATAAATATGCAATGGATTGTTTTTGTATTTTTGTGATGCAAGTGGTGATGGAGATAATGTAAATTCGAATTGGAGATGCAAGTAAAGTAAAGTGCAAGTAAAGTAAATTGCAGCAAAGTAACTAGAGTGTTTTCTTATATTTAAAATAGGACCGGGGTTCATGGTTTCACACTTGCATTCTCTCAAATAAAGTGGTAGACGGTGGACATAAAGAATTACATGTGAGATTACAATAACATGTTTAACATTGAGTACTTTCATATGGGCATCACGTCCTAGCATAGAGATCTCTATGGTCATATTGATCCCTCTTATACTCCACCAGGATGCGAAATAAATCATAACACCTCGATAATTAAGGAAAAAACAGAGTATAGCTTTAAGAAATGTGACATGAAGTTGAAGTAAGAACTTGCTAGATCTAGTCATGGAGATCGATTAGTGTGACTTCAAATCCCCGGTAACAAGGTACTCCTTTTTATCCCTAGTGAGGTAACTAAGAAAGGTTTAACAAAACCTAAGTGGATCGCTGAACTTCTGTCACTTTCACAGCACTAGCCACCCCCCGTTACTCCAACTAATGCACCCAACACCCCACACACGCTCTCAAGAACTAGATTGATCAAAGCTAGCAAATAAGAACGGGGTACATAAGATACATCTACTCAAATAACTCAAGAGAAACAATTGCAATCTCAGATTCAATAACTCATAGAAAAGATCCACCACATAGGAATTACAACGGTGCCCGTAATCATGTGAGGTAGCTCATACGGATCTAATTAGTAAAGCACATAGATAGAGAGATACAAGTTCTACTTCCACAAACACATAGCCCTGGGGTGGACTACTCCCTATTCATGGAGATGTCGATCGAGATGACGTTGGAGGGGTAGGAGATCACACCGGCGGCGCCCCGCCGGAGTTTTCCCCCTCCAATCTGGAACTTCTGGTCTCTGTTTTGGTGTTTCGGTGTTTTGGCGGCGCTCTGCTCCGTAAGGGTACGGGGGACACTTTTTATAGTCAGTTTTAGGTCAAGACGGAGTCGGTAAGTCGAAGATGGAAGGAATTGGGGCCACATGGGCCAAAAGGGGGCCTCTCACGCGGCCAAGGAATCTGGCCGCGTGGAGGGTCCTCTTTTGGGCCTCCTTGCCCAATTCTCGTGGATCCTTTGCCCGCAAGTCTTCTCCTTCCAAGAAAATGACCCCCGCAGATTTTCAGGTGATTTCGTGGAAGTTTGCCCCCTGAAACGTCAAAAATATAGAAAACGGGGTTTTTGACAGGCAGGGTTAATTCCATAAAAGTTGGGGGACTTTATAATTTAACCCCAAAATACTATAAACATTGAATTATACCCTTATATGATGCAATATTTAATAGAAAACCATGTGAAAATATGCAAAATTCATCTATGCATTTTACATGCATCAACATCCCCAAGCTTAACCCATGCTCGTCCTCGAGTATGAAGGTGATAAAACTAAGATGGGTTTTGCATATGGAAACAATCATGGGATATCAAGGAGGATTACTCATGCTACATATAATCAAATGATTAATACTAGAAATGAGTAGCAATATACAATTCATGTTGTAAGAAATATCAAATATGCAAGCAAAGATGCTTCATGAAAGTTCACAAAGTGTATAATGAAATAAAAGCACTATGGGCCAAATGCATACACAAAATGAAAAATAAAATCCTATATTGGTCAAAGAATAGCATAATGGAGAATAGAAAATATGGTGGACACTTTGGAGAAAATTGAGTAGAGGTAAAACATGATCAAGTCTTATTTAGCCTCTAAATTATTGAACTAAAATTACTAATTGAAATGTGGTATCCATTGATCTAGGACTCTCATTGCCCCTTTATCACTAGAATCTTAAAATTGTGAGTATTGAAGTAATGAGAATGACAAGGTGGTTGAAAGCCTCATGCCCCGTGAGTGTGAAAACCTACTCCATGATTACTCAACTTAAGATTCCTAATAAGCTGTGTACAATCATAATAAGTATTAATGACATCATAGAGAACCGCAGAGAGGTACCTCTTGCCCCATGACATGGAAACAAGCCCATGTTACAATGACAAGATGAACAAACGGAGTAGACTCATCATCCTTTTTTATTTTCATTCACTATTATGCATAGATTCTTATTTTTATTATAGGATGTGTTGTAGAGTCACTCAAGCTGTAAGTAAATTTCCACCATGATAAAGCATGGCTTGGGTTAGCGGCCCAATGCGTTTCTCTAGTCATATAGATAATTACTCATCAAAACTTACTATTCCTCTATTTCATTTCGGCATGGCTGGAGTCCAAAAACAAAAGTACATGATATCAACCAAATGTAAATTTTTTGTGCAATGTTGAAAGCTTTCCGGTGATACACGTTTATAGCTAGCTCCCAAACACACACTTGTCAAACGCAAAACTTGTGGCCCCCATTATTGGGTCATGTTTATTAGATGCATAAAAATTAAAGTGTGCCTTCAAAAGTTCGTGAGAGTCCTATCCCAAGTTCAACCCATGACAATTAATAAAGTGAATATCTTAATTTAGAACATAAATAACACAATAACATGGTGAACATACTCGGAATAGCAATGAAGCTAATGGGAAGATATGGTGGACTCACTGGAAATACTTGGCTAAGGAGTGTTGGAAACAAGTTTTTACTTGTTGGAATTTTTAAATTTTTGGGCTAGCAAGAGGGAGATAGTTGACCAGCTACTATGCATGCATATGTACATAGAACTTCTCATTTCATGAAAAACGAAATAAACCAGCAATTAACATCAAGGACATAAATAAGAGATAGCTCAAGACAACATTATTGCAAATTTCTACACATAAAAAGCCTATAAATCATGCAAACATATGTAGCTCTTCAAATCAACCATGGCATCCCTATTCCAAGTCATAATACTAGCATACAATACATTCCAAACCCAAACTCCAGTATCTCAATCTCATATAAAATGATGGTGGTGGTCTTATCAAAACAAAAATAAAAACAAAAACTAGACGCTTCAAGTCTCTACGATAAATGCTTTGCTTAGAAAAACAGAAAGTAGACGTGTGCTAACCAAAAGAGTGTAGCTCCAGTGGGGTGTTCATCACATCCCAAAGCTTATGGATTTCACCATTCTTGGATGTCTTGAGGCGCAGCTCCTCTATTCCCTGTGAAAAAAACTTCACAAAACATGTTTCTCCCATTCTTTTTCTGTGGGGTGAGATTAGCAAGGACAAACAAATCACATGCTTGCTGTGCAAAATTCCAAATCTAATGCTCCAGTAGATAGACAATAAGGTTCATTATGTTGTATGTTCACTCTCTTGCTAGAAAGAATCATGGAAATACGATTCCCAAGCCCAAAGAGTGCATAAAATAAAAGAAGGCAGAATCTGTCCAGAAAAGCAACAGCAGAAAAACGAACGTTTTTCCGTAAGCTAGACTCGTGAAAAAATTAAGCCAATTTTTGTGCTTACAGAGGACAAAAATTTTCAGAACATACTAAAAAATTAGCTCAATCCGATATACCAATAAAAAACGTAAAATCATACGGTGAGCAGACTCGTGCTGAAACAGAAATTTCATACACTAGGATAACAACTTATAAGTCCAAATGGGTTTGACTTGACTCTTTATTGAAAAAACCAGAATTAAAACAAAAAAAACTAATCTCTTGAGACAGCAAGAGGACACTAGGAAAATCCAAACAAAAACAACCGGGTTGCCTCCCGTAAAGCGCTTTCTTTATAGCCATATAGCTAGGCTTTACTTACTTGATAATCAAGAGGGATAAGGCTCATGAGGGAGCTTGTTCTTCAGCGTGCCCCTCTTCCTTGGGAAGTGCTCCATGATTTTCTTGTGAGGGAACTGAAACTTGACATTCCCTTCCTTGGAGTCCATGATTGCACCTATAGTACGAAGAAAAGGTCTACCCAAAATAATAGGACTAGGGGATTTATCCCCCATATCCATAATAATGAAATCAACGGGTACGAAAGTCATGTGCAATTCAATCATAACATATTTTACTTGTCCTACAGCATGTTTAATAGAGTTATCAGCAAGGACAAATTCACTTGAGCACTTTTCTAAATTTTCTAGTTCTAGCAATTCATATAATTCTTTAGAGAGTACCGATACACTAGAACCTAGATCTAACATAGCATGGTGAATTTCTTTTCCAATTGAAACTAGCACCTTGGGGATCCATGCATCCCCAAGCGTAGTAGGTATCATGGCCTCATTCTTGTACCTAGCAATTTTTTCTTGCAAGACATGATTAGCAATATAAGATCCAAAGTCAGGTTGATTAAGATTTATAGTGGGATCACTAGCAAATTTTTGTAGAGTAGCAATAAGTTCTTGCAATCTACTTTTTTCTAAATCAAGCAATGGATCCTTAATTTCAGTAAGCATCATAATTTCCTCTACTTTACTCTCTAATTTAGCTAGCATACTTGATTCATGAGGACTAATTTCATCTTTGCTAGCAAGATAAGACATATATGGAAGTAAATATTCAGGGTACTTCACTATTTCATTCAAAGTTTCTTCTAAGCTAGTAGGGACATGCTCACTTGTATTCTCAGCAATATGATCAATATTTTCAATAATAGGATCAGCAATAGTAATAGAATTCATTCCTACACTAGGTTGTGCTTGTGGCTTTCCTGCTGACATGCTTAATAGAGTTGCTTGATTATCAGCTAATTTTGACAATGCTTTATCTAAATTCGAAGATTGAAGTTGCAATCCTTTAATATCACTACTAATGGATGCAATAGACTTATTTAACTCATGTATCATAGCATTGTGACTAGCAACTTGTTCCATAAGCAATTTATTAGATTCAGAAATTTCACTAGAAGGCTTCCACTTATTTTCATTAGCATTAGGATATGGAACAAAAGGTTTATTTGGCACATAAGGAGGTTTACTATATGAATTGTAAGCATTACCAAAACCATTGCTACCATAATTCCTAACAAAATTAACATCCACACTTTCAGAATTACTACCAACTAGCTCCTGCAAAGGCACATTCTCCATAGTTTGTTTATTAATAAAAGCAAGAATAGTGTCCATTTTAGAAGACAAATCATTGGTTTCTTCAATTGAGTTTATTTTCTTAGTGGGGTTGGTTGTTATTTCAGTATTCCATTGACTATAATTTTGCAGTATGCTTTCTAATATGCTCTTAGCCTCACCTACAGTTTTACTCATAAAGGCACCTCCAGCAGCAGAATCAAGTATATTTCTAGACATGTAGTTTACACCATTATAAAAAGAGGGTAGTATGGTCCATTCATTTACTCCATGTGATGGGCATGTTCTAATCATTAATTTAATTCTATCCCATGCCATGGCTACATGTTCATTATCATTTTGCCTAAATGAGAGGATATTATTCCTATTTTGCAAAATTTTAACGGGAGGATAATATTTCTTAATGAAAGCTTCTTTTAAATCATCCCAGGACTTTATACTAGCTGTAGGTAGTGAAAGTAACCATTCTTTAGCCTTTCCTCTAAGTGAAAAAGGAAATAATTTCAGTTTTAAAACACTACTTTCCACATTTTTAAATTTTTTCATATCACATATTTCCATGAAATCATGAAGATGCATAGAGGCATCCTCCATAACACTACCACCAAATTGCTCTCTAGTAATTAAATTCAATAAACTAGGACTTACTTCATAGCTTTCAGCTTGTATTTCAGGCGTGGTAATTGGCATAGCAATGAATTGATCATTGGGTTTATTTGTGTAGTCATTTAATTTAGTTCTATCACCCATTTTAACAGTTTTTATGTAGTTTTAAATTTTTTATGCAAAACTGAAAAGTAAAGTAACTAGGAAAATTCGAAATACTAAAATAAACAAGATAACTAAATTCAAAACTAAAATGCAAATTAAAATATGCAAGACAAAACAAAAATAAGAACAAAAACAAAACAAAAACAAAAACAAGACAAGAAACAAAACAATCTACTTGAAAGAAGGTGGAGATAGAAAGGACGGTACTCACGTAGGTGCAACCTCCCCAAGCTTAGGTGTTTTCACACCTTGTTGGTGATGAAGACTTCTTGTGAGCTCCCTTGGACAACTCCTTCGCCTATGGCTCCCCGGCAACGGCGCCAGAAAAACGCATGATGGCTAGGTTGAGACTCCAAGTGCAGAGTGTGTAGCTAGTGGCAAGCCTTCTTTCCCACGAGGGTGACTCGAGGGTTTATATCGAACTCTTGGGGAGCCAGTATTTCAACAGTTGTCTTCCAAGCTTCCTCCAGGATCCTGCAAACAAGTAGAGAATTTTGTGCCCTCAACCTCACCAAGTGGTTGTCAAGCACAAGGTGTGAGACTTCTAAATTGCAATGCAAAACTGAAAGTAAATGTGCAATAATTAAATCTACTACTAAATGCAAATGAGAAAATAAATATGCAATGGATTGTTTTTGTATTTTTGTGATGCAAGTGGTGATGGAGATAATGTAAATTCGAATTGGAGATGCAAGTAAAGTAAAGTGCAAGTAAAGTAAATTGCAGCAAAGTAACTAGAGTGTTTTCTTATATTTAAAATAGGACCGGGGTTCATGGTTTTACACTTGCATTCTCTCAAATAAAGTGGTAGACGGTGGACATAAAGAATTACATGTGAGATTACAATAACATGTTTAACATTGAGTACTTTCATATGGGCATCACGTCCTAGCATAGAGATCTCTACGGTCATATTGATCCCTCTTATACTCCACCAAGATGCGAAATAAATCATAACACCTCGATAATTAAGGAAAAACCAGAGTATAGCTTTAAGCAATGTGACATGAAGTTGAAGTAAGAACTTGCTAGATCTAGTCATGGAGATTGATTAGTGTCACTTCAAATCCCCGGTAACAAGGTACTCCTTTTTATCCCTAGTGAGGTAACTAAGAAAGGTTTAACAAAACCTAAGTGGATCGCTGAACTTATGTCACTTTCACAGCACTAGCCACCCCCCGTTACTCGAACTAATGCACCCATCACCCCACACACGCTCTCAAGAACTAGATTGATCAAAGCTAGCAAATAAGAACGGGGTACATAAGATACATCTACTCAAATAACTCAAGATAAAAAATTGCAATCTCAGATTCAATAACTCATAGAAAAGATCCACCACATAGGAATTACAAAGGTGCCCGTAATCATGTGAGGCAGCTCATACAGATCTAATTAGTGAAGCATATAGAGAGAGAGATACAAGTGCTACTTCCACAAACCCATAGCCCTGGGGTGGACTACTCCTTCTTCATGGAGATGTTGATGGAGATGACGTTGGAGGGGTAGGAGATCACACTGGCGGCGCCCCACCGGAGTTTTCCCCCTCCAATCTGGAACTTCTGGTCTCTGTTTCGGTGTTTCGGTGTTTTGGCGGCGCTCTGCTCCGTAAGGGTACGGGGGACCCTTTTTATAGTCGGTTTTAGGTCAAGACGGAGTCGGTAAGTCGAAGATGGAAGGAATTGGGGCCATAGGGGCCAAAAGGGGGCCTCTCACACGGCCAAGGAATTTGGCCGCGTGGAGGGTCCTCTTTTGGGCCTCCTTGCCCAATTCTCGTGGATCCTTCGCCCGCAATTTTCTCCTTCCAAGAAAATGACCCCTGCAGATTTTCAGGTGATTTCGCGGAAGTTTGCCCCCTGAAACGTCAAAAATATAGAAAACAGGGTTTCTGACAGGCAGGGTTAATTCCATAAAAGTTGGGGGACTTTGTAATTTAACCCCAAAATACTATAAAACATTGAATTATACCATTATATGATGCAATATGTAATAGAAAACCATGTGAAAATATGCAAAATTCATCTAAGCATTTTACATGTATCAATTATTAGTCATAGATGCAGTTGGATTACGGTCTATGTATATTGTTGTAATGCCCGCACTAAATATCATAGTAGTCTTCATGTCATGAATGTGCACTACCGTGCAACCTATATTTGTCAATTGCCTAGCTGAAATTTTTCACCCAGCATGCTATCTTTTATGAAGAGACAGACACCACTAGTGAACCTATGAACCCCGGTCCATTTTTCTACACTGTTAAACCAACCTCTACAATTTCCTGCTTTTCTTTAATTACTGCAAGCATACACCATTTTCCGCACTATACGTCTAATCTTTGTTTTCAGCAAGACCGGTGAGATTGCCAACCTCACTGTACCGTTGGGACAAAGTATTTTGGTTGTGTTGTGTGCAGGTTCCGCGTTATTGCTGACACCGGTGAGGCGCCATCACCACCGTCAGTGGCATCAACCTTCCGAATATCCTCTTTCTTCTACTGAATTGATAACCTTGGTTCTTAACTAAGGGGAAATTCCTACGACTGTGCTCATCACACCCTCCTCTTGGGGTTCCCAACACACTTTGCCAGCATCAGTTTTCCATCACTTTGCAAACATCTTTCTGCGTTATAATCATTCATTGGAATTGGGGAATCACCCAAAAATATAGTTTCCCGAAAAATTCCAAAAAATATATATTGATTTTTTATGAAAAATGGGCAGTGTGGCACCTGGGGAAACCTAGGGGGCCCACCAGTCACCCAGGAGGGTGGTGGCCTTAGCCACCCCGTAGGCCGCTCCAGGGGGGCCCACCATTTAAGAGCCTGCTCCTCCACTCTTTCTTTCTCCCAGGAAACTCCATTGATGCAGAAAATTTTCGAGCTCGTGCTGTTCTTCCTCGGATTTCTTCGACCTACTTATTTAGCCATTCATTTGTGCTGAAATCTGATACATTTCCTCTCCGGTATTTGACTCTTCCGCCTATACTCGTAGAATTTTGATTGGGGTTGTATATCGTGAGTATTTTGCTGCACTAGGTGACTGGTTATTTGAGCTAGCATGTTTGTTTTGAGTTGATTTAAAATTATTTTGATGCATGTATTAGTTCCCCTAAGGTTGCTAGAGTGGTCTCCTATAATATTTCTTCTTTTAGTTAACTTTTGTTAGAATTGCTAAAAAAATTCAGAATAGGAGAATGAGGAAAGCAAGGGGTTGGCTTAGTAAAATTTTCAAGGGCACACTAAATGAAGCACCACCCCCAAGGAAGACATTGCAGATTTAAGCCTGTTGAACTTTGATGGAATGGAGGATCTTCGAGCATCTTCATATCCTTGGGATGATCTTCTGTCAGCTTTGGGTATTTACCAAACGTTCTATGAACTTGTTTCTAATGCAGGTTTGCGGGATTTCACGATAATAGAAGTGGACCAATATAAATGGCTCACTTACATATTCATACAAAATTTTAAGTTCTATGATGGTGATAACCCATGCGTAGAATTTTGTCTTTATGGTAGGAAGTAAAGTATGCCTCTTGACGTCTTTTGCATGACTATTGGAGTAACAAATCAAGGGTACCATGGGAGGATAACAAATTAAGCTGAACTTCAAGATTTATATTCAAGACTCTGTCGTCAATGGAAAAAGGGTAAACAATATAGTAAGATATCATGTATCCAACACCATGTGGTCAGGTACTTTGCGTATTATCTCTCTAAAGATATCCTTGCTAGAGAAAAAACTAGCACTACTTCTCGTCTTGATCTTGCCATCATGCTTGCTGCTATAGATAAGAAGTATTCTTTTAGCATTGGTGCGCAAATCACTAGGCATCTTGATAATAATTCTGCTAAGGGGAGAACTTTTGGAGGTATTATTGCCTCACGTGTTTTCTTTGCTCAAACTGATATACCTTTTGATCGTGTTGACGAACTGTTCCCCCTAGAAGATTGGACTTTAACACTCTTACTTCACATGCTTTCTTTAAGTCCAAATGCATGCCAGGGAATTTTAATTAAAAAATATTATTTGAAAAGGAGGACAAAAAGCCTCGCTTTGTTTGTTTGCCGTCACAACATTTGTTTGATGATCCCAGGAACATGTGGTCCTTTTCTGAGGACGTATTGGACGATTACCTTGCTTTGGAGATGCTAGAGGACTCCAATACCCAGGAGGAGGCGCACGAGGAGGATCCTGCTAGGCCTTCTTACTTCGCATATATGGAGGACCCATTCTCGTTTTACCACAAGGGTGGATCCTCATCTCAGCCACCTCCCATGGACGGACTCTCGTTGTTGTAGGGGGAATGGGATGCACATATCTCCCTGTATTAGTAGTACGAGTATTTGTAGCAGCATCACGGGACGACATGATGGTACCTATGGGGCTAGCATCGCCCATAGGCCAAAAGACTAAGCTTGGGGGAGTACGTATACGTTGACACTTGCTTCATGATTCCTATTCATTATTTATGTTGGCGTACTACTTGATACTTTGTATATTCTTTTAGACCTGCTAGTATTTGTTTCTCATTTTGTTTTCGCTTTTTAGTTGTTTTCTTCTTCGCGTTTTTGTTATTTTCGGTTTTACTTTGTTTTCTCTTTCTTATCTCTCTTTTGTTTCTTATTGAAAACCCCCAAAAAAATTGTAACTTGTTGTTCCCTCATTTTTACCATTCTTTCTCTTATTCAGAAAACGCCAAAAACATTTGAGTTGTTCCTTTTGTTGGTTTTCTTCTCTCCACATCTTTTTCTTTCTCTTGTTTTCTTGTTTCTATGTTTTCCCTTGTTCTTTTTAACTTTTCTGTTTTATTTCCTCTTCATTTTCTGTTTCTTAAAAATAAAAAAAAGATTTCCTCGTTTTCTCTTTATTTCACTTGGAAAAAAGCAATTTTTTCTCTTCTTCTTGTTATTGTATAGTTGTTTGAAGAGTTCAGCTAATATCCACGGTGGCGCTTGAACTTTATTTTTATTATCATCATCCCGTTGTGCAAATGGCAAAGCAATAATGATGATATACGATGAAGTGCACGGGATTAGAAAGTTGATATGAACTCTTTTCTCTTCATTCTTCTACATATGTTTATTCACAGATCTTACATTAGCTTGTCATGATAAATAGATGTATGTATAATATTGTTTTAGTGGTTCATGTTTTCTTAGGATTAGTCTCAAATGATTAGGAGTGCTCGATGTGTTATTAGAATGTCACATGTGTTGTTTTGTTCATAAGACGATATGGTTTAATGGTATTCCCCTCAGAAGAACTTATTTGGATCGACTTGGCACATGTTCGCACATGTAAGACTATAAAGAAAGTCAATTTAAGCCTCGATGATCTCTTATATTCAGGATTATAATATTACATCCATGCTTTATTCATTGTTGTTTTGTCGCAATTCATGATTATGACCGTTTTTGCTTTCCTAGTTGGTCACTCCCAGTATTTTGCTAGCCTTCACATTATACTGAGTATGAGCTCTACTCGTGCATCCAACTCCCTAAAACCAAAGTTTTCCAATATGTCCACCATACCTACCTACATGTGAAATTTAACTGCCACTCCAAGTAAATTTCTCGTGTGCTACCTTTAAACCTTCAAAATTATAACCTAATTTGTGTTCTTGTTTTAGCTCATGAGGAAGTAGTTTAAAGTTTATTATGGTTTGTGTCAAAAAAATCTTTTTTTCCTTCTTTCACCCGAGGATTATAGGATCTGTGCTCATGTTAATTTGCAAGAGAGCTGGTGCCAATTAATATAATAAAAGGCACTTCCACATGGTTTGATGAAAACTGGTGGGTACCCGTGAATGCGGCTATCCCTGGTTTGTGAAAGAAAGGTTGGGGGAAGCGACAAACTAATAAACAATGGAAACCACTCTCAATAGTTTAAAAACTTTGCTTGACATGTTTTATGATAAGTTTTTCATTACCATTCGTTGACATAGACATACACATATCTCAAAATTGTCTTCATACTCTGTTTATAAAATAAAAATCTCTAACACATGAGCAATCCCTGCTTCCCTCTACGAAGGGTATTTCTTTTACTTTTATGTTGAGTATCCATCTTCTTACTTTATGCACCAATTAAGACTTAGGAGAGTATGATTGCCATTTTGAGTATAATGTGCATTGTCCCAAAATATTATTTTCTATTGTATGTTTACAATATTGTTTCTCCTGAAATTATTATATCTAGTAACCACTTGAGCTTCGGAGGTGCTCTGGCATTTATGTTTTGCTACACAATTAAGGGCAAGTGAGATACCATCTTACTATGCTTTATTATGATTATTGCAACCTAATTGATGTTATAATTTCATATTGTTTACTCCTGGTTATTTTCTCACTTTTCATGAGCTAGAATGAGTACGTAAGCTTTATTATCCTTATAGCAATTATCATGTACTTGTTAAATATTGATCATGGAGTAGTCTTATGTGCACCATATGAATTGAAAAGTGTTCGTCAAAGTTTTATTTATCGCATCTAGTTTGTCAACTGAATTGCTTGAAGACAAGCAATAAGGTAAGTTTGGGGGAGTTGATACGTCGCAAATGTATCTACTTTTCCAACCACTTTTCTTATTATTTTCCCTCACAGTTGCATGATTTGGACCAAACTAACACGGACTAATGTTGTTCTCAGCAGAATTACCCTTGGTGTTTGGTTTTGTGGAGAAAATTTAACTTCTTCAGAAAATTCCGGAAAAAATACAGAAAATTATTTCTCCCCGGAAAACTCCTGGAGCCGGAAGGGCAACCAGAGGGGAGGAACTGGCCCCCTAGGTGGGTGGTGGCCTCGTCCCCCTTTGGTCGCGCCTGGTGGTCCCCTCGGGGCCTGAGACCACCCCCATGGTTCCCTTTGGCCATATTACTCCTCCGTCCCCGAAAACTCCGAGACTCTGAAGTATTTTCCAGAAAATGATCCGCAGCGCTGCCGAGACCCAAAACCCTAGTTCGGGAGACAAAATTTCCTGTTCTGCCACCCTGACGGGATGGGTATTCGAGGGGTATTGTCGCAATCATCATCACCATCACTTCTCCATCAACCCTCCATGATTCCCCCTTCGATCTGTGAGTAATTACTGATGTAGGTAGAGGGGATGGTAGGGATTGGATGAGATTCATCATGTAATAGATCACGAGATTGTTAGGGCTTGATACCAAGTATCCACTATTGTCATTTATTGTGTTTGTTGCAACTTGGAGTGCTTAATTCTTGACACTTCGAGCCCGAGCGCTAATATTTCAGATCTGAAACATGATATGTTTTCATGAAAGTAATGGTTGTTTTGGATCATATCCACTAGTTGTATACACTTATTATTGTCCGGAACCCGAGACCCAAGGTGGCATAGTTCGGATATTGGAGGGGATAGACTCTAGTTTAAGGATAACACGTTTCCATCGTATGTTAAGGCTTTGCTCTGGTGCTTGGCAGAAAAAGTACCTTAATTACCATTAGTTCCTTTTTGGCCCCGTACCAACGGGATGTTAGGACAAAAGATGTCGCGGAAGATGTTGCGCAAGTTCTTATTTCAAGCATGCACGACAATTCTCCGAAACATGCCTATAATATTTTGTGATTTGGATACTCTCTTATATATTTGTGCTGCCCTTTATTACCCCTAGGTACACAAACTTCTTACATTTATCCGGATATGGACTTTCAGTATCATCTAAATAGTCATGCATGCATTATATTCCTTGTTTGTATGTCCAGAAATATTACTAAGAGCAGGACAATCGTTGATGGTTACAAGCAACAACGCTCGTAGGTCAAATTCGTTCTTTTTGTGCTCATCCCACACATGGACACCTTCTTCGTCCCATAAATGTAAGAGTTCATCAACTAATGGCCTTAGGTATACATCAATATCATTGCCAGATTGCTTTGGGCCTTGGATGAGCACTAACATCAAAATGAACTTACGCTTCATGCACAACCAAGGAGGAAGATTATAGATACATAGAGTCACAGGACAGGTGCTATGACTACAGCTCTGCTCACTAAATGTATTCATGCCATCTATACTTAGACCAAACCATAAGTTCCTTGAATCAGCTGCAAAGCGCGGGAACTTTCTCTCGATTTTTCTCCACTGCGACCCATCAGCGGGGTGTATCAACATCTCGTCTTTCTTACGGTCTTACATGTGCCATCGCAACAGCTTGGCATGATCTTTGTTTCTGAACAAACGTTTCGGTCGTGGTATTATTGGAGCATACCACATCACCTTTGTAGGAACCCTCTTTCTGGGACGCTCACCCTCAACATCGCCAGGGTCGCCTCGTCTGATCTTATACCGCAATGCAGTGCATACAGGGCATGCCTCCAAATTCTCATACTCCTCACCACGGTAGAGGATGCATTCATTAATATAGGCATGTATCTTCTCCACTTCTAATCCTAGGGGGCAGACAAACTTCTTTGCTTGGTATGTACTGTCGGGCAATTCATTCTTTCTTGGAAGTTGTTTCTTCATTATTTGCAACAATTTTATAAATCCGCTATTCGTCACACCGTTCTCTACCTTCCATTGCAGCAATTCCAGTGTGCTACCCAGCTTTTTCTGGCCATCTTCACAATTTGGATACAACAATGTTTTGTGGTCTTTTAACATCTGGTGGAACGTCACCCTCACCTTTTCAATTTCGCATTCTTCCTTCGCATCCGTAATGGCCTGGCGAAGATCATCGATGGGCTCGGGTCCCCGGTCTTCTGCTTCTTCTTCATCATTTTCTTCCATTCCAGTACTAGTAAAGTATTCAGGGAACATATCACGATAGCTGTCATCACTCTCTTCTTCTTTGTTGTCTTCCATCATAACCCCCTTTTCTCCGTGCTTGGTCCAACAATTATAGCCAGGCATGAAACCGGACTGAAACAGGTGGATGTGGTGGACTCTGTGTGAAGAGTGTTCCTTCTCAATCCGACATACATCACATGGACAACACATAAATTATTCCGCTTGTTTGCCTAGGCCACATCGAGAAAATAACCCACGCCTTTCATGAACTCGGGAGAGTGTCGGTCAGCGTACATCCATTGCCGGTTCATCTGCATTTTATAATTATTTAAAAAATAGTACAAAACATCGTGAGTACAGAAGTGACCACTATACATCAACACATGAAAGGATAAAGTTGGTAACTCAACGAAGGAGGAAAGAACAAGGAGAAAACTTAATTAAGTGTGGATCAGACAACTTAAACCATGTTTGTTTTGTGTGAGCCAAAGTGACATCGTGCTCCCAGGCATTTCATCGAACACCTTGTATGCATAGGAGGGAAAAAAAATTACCACACACCCTCTCACACCTTTCTCCCTCCAAAATGAGTTAGTGGCTAAGGAGAAGAGTGTGGCTGGTTGTTTTATATACACACAAGGACCTTTGGCCCCGGTTCCAGATAGGAACCGAGGCTAAAGGTTGCTGCCTTTGCCCAGGAAACCTCTGGTTCCGGTTCTAGATACGAACCGGGTCTGAAGGAATCTCTAGTTCCGGTTTAACCGGTTCTAGAGGCCTCCACTTGTCTTCTGGGCACGACCCCGGGCGTTGGACACAACCTTTAGCCTCAGTTCGTAGCGGAACCGGGCTAAAGGTGTTTTTTTGCCCTGAACAAAAGGTGTAAACTCTACTAGTGTGGGGCTTTCTAACTCCCATTTCTAGAAAAAAGGAGAAGGGTTATATGGAGAAAAACATGATATATTCAGATAAGAGAACCAACCTGTGGTTGGATGGTTAGGAGGGTGGTTGTACCCCCAGCCCACCAGAGTTCAAGCCCTAGGTTTGACACGTGTGTGTCGCATTTAGACGGAATATTCTTTCAGTGGGAGGCGACGTTCACGATGACATCAAGGCGCCTGTGGTGACTTCGTCAATCTCAAGACCCGCCGGCTCAGTCTCTTGGAGATGCTCATAAGTAGGGTGTGCATGTGTCCGTTAATAGGGGTGAGTGTATGCACGTGTTTACGAGCGCTTACGTTTGTACTGTGTAAAAAAAAAAGATATATATTCAGGTAAGGCTATATGGAGAAAACATAGAATTGAGATCTATGCATGTGTGACACAATGCTGACGTACTACGATGCCTGCACGTCTCCATCGGAAGTTCACTTGTTCGTCAGAAGTAGCTTAGCATGATGGTTTTCTCTTGACGCGGGATCGATTTGGAAACAGCCTGTGTTCCACGTACGTACACACGCAATCATAGCAACGACATGAACCTGCACGTACCGCACTGCTCTCCCTCCCTAAGATATGATAGCAACGTGCAATATATACACTAACTAATGTGCCACACTACGGAATATATATGTGCACGTAACCGTAGGCACGCACGAAAACATGTACATGGTCTGTATGGTATGTACAAATAGGCAATAGTGATCATGGAAATCAACCAGCATTTTTCTCGAGCATGTATTCAAAAGGTACGGTGGTTGTAGTGGAGTTCCTTCCCGTCCCGTCCCTTTGTGTATTAGTTGATCTTGTACAGAATTTCAATATGTATATCTCGGGTGTTTCACTATTTCTAAAGTTCGAATGATTATATATCCCGATGCCGTGTGGACTTATTCAGTTTTGGTAGCTAGCACTAGCTAGCTAGTAGTGTACAATATTAACCTGCCTTTTCTGCTCATCATTGTTGTCAGTTACCCTACCGAATCAACCAGCCGCAATCCCTTTTACTACCTCTAGTTTGCGGTCAAATCGTCCCATGCACGTCGAGTAGCCCATTGTAGTTGTATACAAAGGTTTAAAATTTTGGGGTCCATAGGTTAGCCGGGCATAATGCATTGGATGTGCACAGTTACTAACGTGAAAGTGTATGGAATGGTCATGGAAGAATAAAATTATTGTTCTTGAATTTAATATTTTTATGTCTTTATTATTATCATTATTGTATATATATATTAGGTATATCAAAAAAAAAGTTGGAGCTCTTTTACGGTGATTGGGATGGTACTAGGTATATCACACCCCAAAAAATATAAAGTTGTGCACTAAAAAATGTCAAATACAAGCAAAACTTGCTCCGTAGGGCATCTCATGATGGGGAAGACAATATTTTCTTAGTCATACTATCTTATACAATGTTCATCTTCCACATCTAGCAATGAATCTTTACATGAATTCCAAAATGTATGTTGATTAAATCAAATTAGCAGAAACATCATTTCATCATGAAGCACTATATTTTAAATATCCGCTCGCTTGCTCTCCCATTAAGCTAACTACAAAATCCTACATCGTGTATGCAAAAAAAAAGAATAAAAATCTACATGGCATGCATCATGTGCAATGGTTTATACTTTAAAAGGTTGTATTTTCTCATGCATCCACATCATTTGGAGAAGGCACAAATTACCCGATATACATTATATTATCCTTTAATGTTATCTTTAACAATTATTATTTGCAATTATAAAATTGTGCGGTGAAGAAAATTAAAATAGAAAACATATGATTAAGGAAAGACACACAATAGAACAAAATGTCTTAACTTTCATCTAGATCATCACTAGCCGAGATAAGACAAAGCATTTTTAGTTCCTCTCTTCCAATTCGGTATTTAGCTGATAGCGCTAAGATAAATATCATCGTTTAGGGATCAATGGATGTTTTTCGTGGAGGAGCCAAGTTCTAAATCATGTTATGCCAAGCTTTACTATTGAGAAAAAAATCTTCTGAGAACACTCTTGTGTGGACAAATTAAACAAGAGAACAAAAGATCATACTTTATTGCAACATATTTATGGTAGCAGCTCTTTGCTATCGTGCTTACCTTTATAGGTATGCATAATAGCATCAGTACAAATAGATTGTAATACATCGGTTTCAACATAAGTAATGTGACTATGCTATAAGAAATCATCCTATTGTATTGCGTAAACTAGTCTTGATATTTTTCATTATCGAGACTAGCTCCATGGAACTCATTTAAAAAAATCAAAAAATATATAAATTTTAAAGTTGAACAAAATTGGAAGAAATCATGAATATAGACAATGATAAATTCTATCAACGTGCAGAATATCAACTGAAATAGTTCATTTTTTAGACTGCACAAAAATTACAAATCCCGATAGGTAGAAGAGTTAAAACTTTGCCCTTTTCACTACTTATAGATATTGGTTTTGTCATTTTTGCGCAGCCAGAAATATAAAATATTTCTAGTTGATATTTTACATGTTGGTAGAATACAATATTGTCTACATTCATGATTTTTTCAGAAGTAAAAAAAAAATGATCTTTGAATTTTTTAAATAAAGAGCTTCCTTAAGCTCGGCCTCCATTTGTCCACACTATATCTGGAGTGAGAAACTTAGAATGAGATCTTCAAAGAAAAAAAAAGCCATTGAATGGGAGTGGCTGAGACGCACTATGTGAAGCCCCAGTTGAGCCCAAGCTGGCACGTCAAATACACGCGCACCACAGGGTTACATATTTAGATCGACGACGACCAGTAAAGCGCCGCAGACACGCATATGAGCTGCTACGATTGACTAGTTAG
This sequence comes from Alopecurus myosuroides, assembly GCA_028641055.1. NCBI lineage: Eukaryota > Viridiplantae > Streptophyta > Magnoliopsida > Poales > Poaceae > Alopecurus > Alopecurus myosuroides. The sequence continues at coordinate 316,565,333 of CM054061.1, forward strand.
GTATAGTGATCCACACACAGATATATGATCAACAACGTCGACTACAAAATAACTTGGCAAATCGATTTAGCCAGTTTAAGTGTGAACTAGGTAGGACTTTGCTACTTAAGCCGTTGCGTGCACAAGCAAGGGTACAACGCAAGGTGTGAGAGGTAGGCATTGTGCTTGCCACATATCGTCCATTATGCATGCGGCGGTGCATATTGCAGCTATATTCGTTTTCTTGCCTTTTCTCCTTGCTCTCCGGAGAAAATTCTCATACGTACGTAATGGCAGTGTACCCAACTCGAGGTCCAGTAGTTGGGCAGATTAGACGCGTACACGTACACATGCATGCAGCCGGCCGGCTATACGTTTCTTTCTGCACAGGAATAATTAGGCCATCATGATAGATATCAACGCGTACGTAAAGCTGACTAGAAGACTTGCGCGCTTCCACTACGGGACAGATGCCATACGCCGATGGCCAGGAAATACGCCGACGGCCAAATGGCATCCCCGTCGGCGTATGGACGAAGAAGAACCCCGAGTATACGATCCCGTCGGCGTATACATTGCCGTCGGCGTTTTGCTTCGTACACTGACGGTGACCGTCGGCGTATGCATTGCCGTCGGCGTTTTGCTTCATACATCGACGGTGACCGTCGGCGTTTCCTTTTTTTTCCCCTGTTGAACTGCCCTATAACATAAATAAAAAAATAAAAAAAACATACATATAAAAGTATATAGCTCCATTTTTTATAGGCACGGGGTTCCGGATCCCCTCTTTTCGGAAAACACTATTAACGTGTGCCTACGTCGTGTACCCCCTAGAAGGGCATCGAAGCGGGGTGAACAGTAGAATCTCAATTTATTTTATGCATAATTAGGTCATAACATATGTGAAGACAAATTTTTACCAATGATTCTATAAGATTCCCTCGGGTATGCCCTCTGCGAGTGATCCGCGGTTTTCGGTCCCCGCTTATAGGGTGAAACTCCCATATAGGACGAAACATCGGAAATCTTCCGAAGAGTTGGGTTCTACCTATGTGTTTTGTGTTCCTATGGACTACCCTAACACAACCAAGCAACTTGTTCCACATGGCTACCCCCTTTCGATGTTGTTACCGCGTGTATATGTATAAGTCCGGTATTTCTCCAGCGAGTCTAGGTTTTCACCGGAGGGGGGCTACGGAGCGTCCGGGTCCCCACACAAGCTAGGGGGTTCCATACCATGTTAGTATAGGTGTGTTGTGGTCTTTGGATGGCAAAGATTGCACTACAGGGTGTGACCCGCTTCACCGGCGTCCGCTTCTCTCTCGCGAGTTTACAATGGGAACATAGAAAATGGTTTTTTGCTTCAATGTAAAGGAAATCTTCCTCAGTCAACATTGTCCGTGCTTCCAAGATCCATGTTTGTGTGTAATATGGAAACATTTGAACAAACTATGCCATGGATATGACCATAACACTCGTCATTTGGCCCGAAACCCTAGAATGTTCGGAGGAGATAGCTAATTTTTGTGAACACATTCTCAACACAACTGTCGTATTTCAAGTTTATTATTTTTGGTGTATACTAGGACCTATATAATGACACCACGCGACGGTCTCACATCATTTTGGTTTTTCTTTTTGATTTTTTTGGAATTTTCTAACCCCGTTTGAGGAAAAAGTAAAGGCGGCGGGCATGACTGTTCGTAGCTAGGGGTTGAATATTGAGAAACTCTTGGTGTATCTATGTTGAAATAGGTACTTGTGTACCTAAAAATGATTTTTTCCAAAAATCATGAGCAAACTATGAGGTACCTGTAGTTCAAATTTGACCAGTTTCCAGCGGAATCGGCAGAAAATTGTGTTCTTCAAAAGAGGTGGATGGAAACCTTTTCATATGAAACAAATTGGTTATTTGTGCATCTAATATGGTCTAGTATTTTCAAAAATTATAGCTCTCAAGTTTTGCAACATATTTATGGTAGGTCAAAAAACCCTTTTTTTACACTCGGAACATAGAAAATGATTTTTTGCTTCAATGAAAAGGAAAACTTCCTCCGTCAACATTGTTCGTGCTTCCAAGATGCATTTTTGTGTGTAATATAGGAACATTTTAACAAACTATGCCATGGATATGACCATAACACTCGTCATTTGGCCCGAAACCCTAGAATGTTCGGAGGAGATAGCTAATTTTTGTGAACACATTTTCAATACAACTTTCGTATTCCAAGTTTATTATTTTTCGTGTATACTAGGACCTATATAATGACACCACGCGAAGGTCTCGCATCATTTTGGTTTTTTTTTTAATTTTTTGGAATTTTCTAACCCCGTTTGAGGAAAAAGTTAAGGCGGCGGGCATGACTGTTCGTAGCTTGGGGTTGAATTTTTAGAAACTCTTGGTGTATCTATGTTGAAATAGGTACTTGTGTACCTAAAAATGATTTTTGCCCAAAATCATGAGCAAACTATGAGGTACCTGTAGTTCAAATTTGACCGGTTTCCAGCGGAATCGGCAGAAACTTGTGTTCTTCAAAAGAGGTGGATGGAAACCTTTTCATATGAAAAAAATTGGTTATTTGTTCATCTAACTTGGTCTAGTATTTTCAAAAATTATAGGTCTCAAGTTTTGCAACATATTTATGGTAGGTCCTTCACAAAAAAACCCTTTTTTTACACTCGGAACATAGAAAGTGGTTTTTTTCTTCAATGAAAAGGAAAACTTCCTCCGTCAACATTGTCTGTGCTTCCAAGATGCATGTTTGTGTGTAATATGGAAAATTTGAACAAACTATGCCATGGATATGACCATAACACTCGTCATTTGGCCCGAAACCCTAGAATGTTCGGAGGAGATAGCTATTTTTTGTGAACACATTTTTAACACAACTGTCGTATTCCAAGTTTATTATTTTTGGTGTATACTAGGACCTATATAATGACACCACGCGAAGGTCTCGCATCATTTTTATTTTATTTTTTGGAAGTTTCTAACCCCGTTTGAGGAAAAAGTCAAGGCGGCGGGCATGACTGTTCGTAGCTAGGGGTTGAATATTGAGAAACTCTTGGTGTATCTATGTTGAAATAGGTACTTGTGTACCTAAAAATGATTTTTTCCCAAAATCATGAGCAAACTATGAGGTACCTGTAGTTCAAATTTGACCAGTTTCCAACGGAATCGGCAGAAACTTGTGTTCTTCAAAAGAGGTGGATGGAAACATTTTCATATGAAAAAAATTGGTTATTTGTGCATCTAACATGGTCTAGTATTTTCAAAAATTATAGCTCTCAAGTTTTGCAACATATTTATGGCAGGTCCTTCACAAAAAACCCTTTTTTTACACTCGGAAAATAGAAAATGTTTTTTGCTTCAATGAAAAGAAAAAAAAAGTCTTATATATGATGGAAAATATTATATGGATGTCATATTTGAATTTCTCTCATTTTTCTAATCGATATAGACATATTATTTGTCAAATTTTGATTTACGGATTTATAGATATGAATTATTCAATATTAAATAGAAAAAGCAAATATGTTCATTATTATTTAAATTCAAGATTATTTGAATTCAAATTTATTATTAGTTATTATATTTTATTTAAATAGTTGTTTGAATTCACAAAATAAAAGAGTGTGACATGATGGTCCAAGGGTTAAGGTTAACAGGTTTGATTGGATAATATTATCAACAACACATCCGTTGTTTCTAGGTAGATCACAGCGACGGAACTACGAAGTTAAACTTGCTGGGCCTGGAGCAATCTCATGATGGGTGACCGACCGGGAAGTGTTAGTAGAAACGAGTAATTTTGATTAGAATTAAAAATAGTTAAAGATAAAAAAATGTGACTATAGTGTGATTAAGTGGTTAAACAAGTGAAATAAAAAATATGCAGAAAAAAATTTCAAAAAAAATTTGAATTTTTTTTTCAAATGATTTCGGCCCTATATGCCAACGGGGATCCCCGTCGGCCTATACTGGATACGCCGACGGGGAGACGTATACGCCAACGGCCATACGCCGATGGTCCCCGTCGGCCTATGAGTACGCCGACGACATTCGTGTATACGCCGACGGGCCTGGCCGTCGGCGTATTGCCTGCGTCTTGTAGTGTTCGCTGCGTCGATGATAATCATCATAATCTATTATCAACATATTTTTCTAACCAATTCAATAATATGCAACCTTAAAACGAAAAATACTATCAGTAGTATACCTTAAATTTTATTAGTTTGGAAACAACAATGTTTACACCAAAAAACAAATTTCAGGTGGAAGAGAAGAGGTAAACCTCTTGAACATTGTTTAAAGAATTTTTTGAGTTATTTAACGTGAAGAAAATCAAATGAACATAGACCTGAAAACACTTAAAACCTTCATGTAGAAAGAAATGAGGTATTTTACCGAAGAAAGTCAAGGAGCATACACTTGTAGATTATTCATCATCATACAAAAGATTTTTAACAGAACTTTCATGGGATACAAGGTATTTTGTGACCGGTAATTGTGCAAGCCTGTGTAGTATTAGTGTGTTATGTGGTTAGGTTCTAGCTATAGGAGATTCGAGACAAGTTAAGGTTCTAAATTACCCGGCCAGAAATCCATTAGACATTGTTATGTTCTTCTCAAGAAGAAAAACAACAGGTTTTGTTGCTTTGTCGTGTCTTTGAAGAAAGAGAACAGATATACACACGCACCCTAGTCACGGTACTCACGTACATACACGTAGGAGTAGTGTTCTTGAATGGTACCAGGCTAATGGATGGAGCACCAGAGGAAGCAAGAGAAAAGAAAAGAATGACCTGCTCGCGGGCATCTTCGAATCCAGCTAGCAGCCTGGACCCGTGCATGCAAAGAGGTCCACGGTCCCGCTCGTCCGTAGGTATAACAAATTAAATATCCAGAGAAGGATCATCACGGTAAAAAAAGTGACTTGCCGATCAGGTGGTACCTGGCTACCTGCTAGCCGATCAGGTGGTATTTTCAAATTTATTCCTAGAGGGGGATGGCTGAGGGTGAAGGCGACGGCGACTCGGGCGACACTGACGTTGCCCTTCCTAGAGGCCGGTTCTGGGTGCTATCGGCGGATGAAGGCGACGGTGACTCGGGCGACACTGACGCTGCCCTTCCTAGTGGCCGGTTCTGGGCGCTATCGGCGGATGATGCCGATGAGGAGGGGAGCGGCGGCTCTGCAAGCCTATCTCCTTCTTCTTTTAGCTACATCTGCAGAACGTCGGCGTCCTCGACGACGTGCGACTTGGGTGAAGGTCGGAAGGAAAAAAAGGGAGGACAAGAGGAGACAGCAGCGCTGGGCAGCAAGGATGCTTTCTTTGTCGTCAACACAGGTGAGTTCCTCGGGTGGATCGCGCCCATGACTAAACTTCCTTCTTCGACGGTGGATCGGCAGCATCGGCTAAAGATCCCGGTGATCCCACCTTCAACGTATGAGTTTGAAGATGATGGGCATCCTTGGTACGCTTTACGACGGTAGAACGGGAGACTCCGGTATGTTCTCGACGGAGAAACATCGCCGGTGGTGAACTCTGCTACCGTGATCCAAGGCATTCAAAATTCGAATTCGGATCCTGATTTCTCGGTAGGACATGCGGGCCGTCCAAACAGAATCGACTTGGGCCTTTACCGTGCGTGTCAGAGGAAACCAGAGGGCCATGCGGGCCACCGACATCGACTATCCTGGCAGTATCGGGTGCTGATTCGATTAGGGTTCACACGACGGAGGGACTTGACACCCGTGGTTCGAAGCATGGCGAACCAAGGAGGCGGCGGAGGGTATTACGGTGATGGTTGTGGTGGTGTCCCTCGTGGTAATGCTGGACCTCCGAACCGGGGCGGCGCACCGGCGAGGGAGGGGGGGCTTCGGTAACTATCATCAGGGTGGACCTAGCGGCACGGCGGGGCAGGGTGGTCTTCCTCCCCGGGCTGGTGAGTTCCTGCAAGGCAACGGAGCTGCGTTCGGCGGCTTTAACACGGGTGCTGGGTTTCGCAATGGACAGCAAGGTCAAGGAGGCGGAGGTGGAGATCATTTTCGCCACGAGTATAACTCCAACTATGGTGGCCGGGGATTCTACCGTGGTCGTTCGATCGCGAATTACCGAGGTTGAGGAAGGAGAACGAGTTCGATCATGGCTAGGGCTGTTGAGACTGCTCCGGGTGCTCTTCAAGAGGATACTGTCGCTGCAGTTGTGCGGCAAGTCACTGAAGCATTGCGCGCTCAAGGAACGGCAGGGGTGCAGAGGCCAGCTGGTTCGGTTACTGCTGCTCCACATGCGACACCGATCTCCAATCTGCAGCAAAATGTGGCTGCGCAAGTGTTACCGAACACTAATGCTTCTCGCTCTGCTACAGTACCGTCCGGGTCGGTACCACTGCCCGTAACCGGGGCTGACCACTTTGCTGCTGGGCAACGAGGTCTAGTTGTTGCTAATCAGAAAAGAGGCGAGGTGATCCAACCACGGTTGCAGATGGCGACGGTGAGTGTGGACATGGTTTCTGCTTCTGATGTTGGTGAGGATTTGGCTACGAAAAAAGCTAAGGAAGATAAGGCTAAGTGTTTTAAATGTGGTGTGCGGGGCCATCTGAGTGCTGACTGTACGGTGGTGGCGTGTGATTACTGCTAGGGTTTGGGTCACGAGCCCGAAGATTGTCACCTTCTGTCGGTTGCTAAACAGCAGGTTATTACTCACGGTTTCATTGATGAGAGATTGATGTTTTATGAGGCGGTGGTTACGGCATCTTATAAGCCAAAGATTGACTCTGCTAGGTTGGGTAAGCTAACGATCGCAGGAGGATCGCTTTCTGTTGAAGAGGTTATTATTCAGTTACAGAGGTTGGTTCCATCGGAGCAGTTCAAATGGGATGTGGTCGAAGTGGGAGATAATGTATTTAAGGTGTCCTTCCCATCCAGGAGTGAGCTCGATCGAATGATCGTTTTTGGGGCTTGTCATATCCCAGAAAGCCCTTGTGTGATTACGGTGGAAGTTTGGGCGGCTGTTTTCAAGCCCCTCTGGATGTTACCTGAGATTTGGTTTAGAGTTTCAGATATCGCGTCTCCTCATAGGGGTGATTTCTTATTGCTATGGAGTCTCGGTTCTCTATTTGTCAAAACCCTGAAAGTTGACATGAAATTTACGAGGAAGCATTGGGTGTTGCGTATCCTAGTGGGGTGCATGGATTACATGGTGATCCTGGATAAGTGGCGTGTTTTTATTAAAGATGGGTTTTATGAGCTAAAATTCCTTGTTGAGGATCCTAATTCCGATGATGAGGCTCATATGGCTATTGATTCTAAGAAAGATGATACAGATGAGAATGATAATGATAGTGCAGGTTCCAAACAACAAGGTGATGATGTTAGCGGCGACACATGGATCAACAAAGAAAAAGAGGCGGAGGGTTCTATGGGGTTGTCTTCTAGTGCTGGTAAGCAAGTTGAGGGGAACGGGGGGAAGAAATCGTTCTCTCCCGGTGTTATCCTTTCACCGATGGTGGGTTGTTCTTTATGGGAGGCTTATGGGAACCTACGTGCATTGGGACAACAGCAACTGATGAAGCAGGCTCTCACTTCGGTTCCCGTATCTCCCTCGGGTGCTCTCGGATGTGCTACTGCCAGTCGTTGCTTGCATGAGGGAGAGGGTGACATACCAGTGTCTCCCATTCCTCCTACGTCTGTCCCCCTAGTGGTTGCTGTGGACGCCGGGGTCGTGGACAGGGGATATGATCCTGTACTGGTGGATGTGGCGGATGTCTCTCCTGGTCGGGTGGCTGGTGGCGCACGTGGCTTTCGTCACCACGATCTACAGCTGCAACGAGGACGGAGGCGGGTGCTGGGGCGGCTCCGGTTGCACAGTTCCTGGATGAGGCGTTCAGCGGGGTGGCGGCACAACCACACCAGCCAGGTGGGTTGGGTGGGGCTGTGCTCCGCGGTGCTTCGACAGGGACAGGGTACTGTTCACCCCAACCAGGCGGGTTGGGGTTGGCAGTGGTACCTGCGTGTGCATCGAGGCCTTCCGAGGCCAAGATTTTGTCTTATGGGGGTATCACCACGGCGGAGATGGAGGTGCGCTCCAGCGCTCGACTACGAGCAAAGCCCGATGCGGACATGCCCCAGGAGCAGCGGGCTATGGCACTGGCACAGAAGAAAGATTTGGCCTTTGTTGCAGGTATGAATGCTTCTCTAGCTTGTCGTTGCTTTCTTTTTCGAAATATGATATTAAGGCTATATCGGACAAATTAGGTGTCTCTATAGGTAAGAATAAGGATCAAATTCTTTCTTCTATTTCGGGTATGATGGAAAAAGAGTTTAATAGATCGATCACGTATCTTAAAAAGAATATTTCAGATATTCAAACTCTAGTCAAGTCATAAAGAATGCGTCTAATTTGAGTGAAGATCTCCATGATATTGAGTTTGAGCCAACGGATGATCATACAGATCTTATGACTACCTTAAAAACGGTTAAACGTAACCGGAAGAAAGTAGTTGGCTGTTATTCTAAACCTAGAAGAAGCGATAGGATTAAAAAAAATAAAGAAGTAAAATGAGAGGTCTAATTTGGAATAGCAATAGTTTCGGTGATCATGCTAAGCACCAGGCAGTTAATGAGTTTGTTAAGGAGCATGATTTAGATTTTATTGCTTTGCTAGAAACAGGTAGATCGTCGTTTGCCGCTCATTTCTTGCAATTCCTTGCGGGGGGTAGAGATTTTTCTTGGTTTTGTTTACCGCCACATGGGCATTCCGGGGGGATGTTGACGGCTTTAGTGACGCAAATCTTACGACACAAACAGTTGTGTCCGGGGACTTTTGTGTCAAGTTTCATGTTAAAACTAAAGAGGATGGTTTCCTTTGGGCTTTTGTGGTGGTTTACGGGGCAGCACAAGACTGAATGAAACCGGATTTCTTGGCGGAGATGGTACGTATTTGCGAAAACGAATCACTCCCAATTTTGGTCGGAGGAGATTTTAATATTATTAGACGGCAGGAAGAGAAGAGTAATTCTAGTTTTAATGCTAGATGGCCTTTTATTTTTAATGCTATTATTGAGACTCTAGATTTGAAGGAGCTCAGGCTATCAGGCAGACAATATATTTGGGCTAGCTGGGGGGATAATCCGACTTATGAGAAGTTAGACCGTTTTCTTGCTAGCATTGAATGGGAACATAAGTACCCTTTAGTGTCGGTTCATGATTGGACTCGAACGGGGTCAGACCATACTCCTTTGATTTTAGACTCCGGTGCCCAGGCACATGTGGATGCGCCAAGAGGGTTTCCCTGAATTAGTTCGTCGCGAATGGATGTCCATTTGTCTCGGGGATACTCCAGTTGAGAGATGGCAGAATAAAATTAGACACTTCGGCAGTTTCTGCGTGGGTGGGCTAAAAATTTAAGTGGTGAATACAAAAAGCAAAAAGAAAAATTAACGCTACTGATTGATCAACTTGACATCAAAGCTAAGTCTTCTCCTTTAAGTGTGGCTGAGCGGGCTGCGAAAAAGGAAGCAGATGAATGCTTAGCTAAGTTAAAACGGGATGAAGAATCCAAATGGGCAGAAAGGGAAAAAGTAAAATTTATACAAGAGGGTGGGAGCAACACGAGGTATTTCCATCTCATTGCTAACAGAAAACATAGGAAAAAGAGGATTTTCCAGTTGGAACAGGATGAGGGTACGATCGTAGGGGAGGCAAACTTGCGGGTTTTCATCTCTGAATACTATAAGAAACTATTTGGGGTATCGGCTCCGAGTTACGTTTCTTTGATGGAAAATATGACTAATGATATGCATCAAATTTCTCCTGAAGAAACTAGGATTCTTACAACTCCGTTTTCGGAAAAGGAGGTGTTTGAAGCTATTTCTCAAATGGAACATAATAAGGCTCCGGGACCAGACGGGTTTCCCGCTGAGTTTTATCAGAAATTTTGGAATGTTATAAAAGGGGATTTAATGGCTATGTTTGTTCAACTTCATGAGGTGATCTACCTCTGTTTAAGCTTAATTTTGTAGTAATTACGTTGTTGCCTAAGAAAGAAGATGCGAGCCGTATTGAGCAATATAGGCCTATTTGTCTACTAAATGTTAGTTTTAAGGTGTTTACTAAAGTGGGAAGTAACCGGGTAACATCTATTGAGAGTAGGGTTATCCGACCAACTCAATCAGCGTTTCTACCTAATAGAAATATTATGGAAGGGGTTGTAGTTCTTCACGAAACGATTCATGAATTAAAAAGAAAGAAGATGGACGATGTTTTATTTAAAATCGATTTCGAGAAGTCTTATGATAAAGTGAATTGGTCCTTCCTTCAACAAGTGTTACGGATGAAAGGATTTTCATCAATCTGGTGTGAATGGGTAGCTCGTTTTGTTCAAGGAGGTAGTGTTGGTATTAAGGTGAATGATGACATCGGTCATTACTTTCATACTCTAAAAGGATTAAGACAGGGGGACCCGCTGTCTCCCATTCTTTTTAACCTTATCGTAGATATGTTGGCTATTCTTATTGACCGAGCAAAGGAGGATGGCCAAGTAGGAGGGTTGATACCACACCTTGTTGAGGGAGGGGTGTCAATCCTTCAATATGCTGATGACACGATTCTGTTCCTTGAACATGATTTGCAAAAGGCCTTAAATATGAAGCTTATCCTTGCGTTGTTCGAGGAGTTATTGGGCCTTAAAATTAATTTTCATAAGAGTGAGATTTATTGCTTTGGGGAAGCAAAGAATGCACAAGAGGACTACCGTCACATTTTTGGTTGTGAGGTAGGCAACTTACCGTTTAAATATCTAGGCATTCCAATTCACTATAGGAAGCTTTTAAATAAGGAATGGAAACCAGTGGAAGATAGGTTCGAGGGGAAATTGAGTTCCTGGGCGGGTAAATTGTTATCCTATGGGGATCGACTTATTTTAATTAGTTAACTCCGTGCTTACGAGTCTACCGATGTTTCTTCTCTTTTTTTTTTTGAAAATCCCATCGGGGTTAGGAAGAGATTAGATTTTTTCGCTCCAAATTCTTTTGGCAAAGTGATGCCAAGAAGAGAAAATACCGTCTTACGAAATGGAATATTGTTTGTCGGCCTAAAGACTAGGGTGGCTTGGGCATCGAGGTTCTAGAGATTAAAAATATGTGTTTGTTGAGTAAATGGTTGTTTAAAATTATGCATGAGGAGGGAGTGTGGCAGGAGTTGTTATCTAATAAATATTTGGGGGATAAAACGTTAGCTCAAGTACATGCTAAACCGTTGGACTCTCCATTTTGGAAAGGGATTATGAAAGTAAAGCACGACTTCTGCTCACGTGGAAAGTTTGATTTAGGGAATGGAAAGCACATTCGTTTTTGGGAGGATGCATGGTTAGGTGATGAACCGTTATCACAATCATACCCATCACTTTTTAATATTGTTCTGCACAAGAATGTCACGGTGGCTGATGTGTTAGCACACAATCCGTTGAATATTAGGTTCCGGGGAAGTCTTTTAGGTGATAGAAGGGATTTATGGCTGAAGTTGGTTGAGAGGTTAATGATCGTCTCTCTCACTAATGAGACGGATTCGTTCCGTTGGAAATTAACAATTGATGGGTCCTTCTCGGTGAAATCTTTTTATGCAGACTTGCTCCACGGTTCTACAAGATTTTTGAGAAAATATCTGTGGAAATTGAAGGTTCCATTAAAGATTAAAACCTTTTTATGGTTCCTTAATAGAAAAGTTATTTTAACTAAAGATAATTTGATAAAAAGAAATTGGAATGGTAGTAAAAAATGTGTTTTTTGTGATATGGATGAGTCTGTGGAGCATTTATTCATTTCGTGTCCATTTGCTCGTGATACTTGGCGTATTGTTCACTTCACTTTTAATATTTATCCACCGACTAACATTGCGAATATGTTTTGTAGTTGGCTAAATGGTATTGATAGGAAAACAAAGGCACGCATTCGTATTGGTGTCGTCGCTTTCCTTTGGGACATATGGAACAGTTGTAATGATGTGGTTTTTAACAAACGAAACAATGCTCATTTCTTGCAGGTTGTAAACAAGGCGGTCTATTCTATTCAGACATGGTCCTTCCTTCTTTCTGTCGACCAGTGAGGACTTATGGATACAGGTTGTGCCCGGCTGCTGGCGGTCGTTCGGGCTATCTACAGCCGGGGTGGGTGGCTTAACGCAAGACGGATAGATGCATAAACTTATTTTCCTTATTATTTTTGAGTGGATAATTTTTGTGGCCACCTTGAGTGATCCGTGAACTGTAACTCGATATAACTCTGGATATTTTTCCTCTTTTAATAAATTCCGGTCGTGTGCATCAATTTGATGCAGAGGCCGGGGCAGAGGCTCCCATTTCTAAAAAAAACATAGGACCGGGTCACAACAGAGGACGCACGAGAGCGCCCCAATTCCTCCCCAGTTGGAGAAGACAAATTAAACATCTAGAGAAGGATCATCACGGGTAAAAAAAGAGACTGACTGACATGTAGGACCGGGTCACATCAGAGGACGCACCAGAGCGCCCAAATTCCTCCCCAGTTAGAGAAGAAGAGGATTCGCTCGAAACGTAGGTAGGTACCACTAGCGTTGGAGCGTTTGTATGCACCGGTTCAACGCACTACTTCCTCATGGGGGTGTGCATGCGCTTTTTTGTAAGTATACCACTGGTAGAAAAAAGGCCTTCCATACGCCCCCATCAGTCCCCAAATTATGCGCACCGTGACTAAAGGGGTTTTAGTCCCGGTTCGGGAGGCGACCCGCGACTGAAGGTCATGCGTCGCGGTTTGGGAAGCGCGTGGAGGGCTTTAGTTCCGGTTGGCCTGGCCACCCGCGACTAATGATCCAAACTGCTGGCCTCCCTGTCTTTAGTCCCGGTTGGCCTGGCCACCCGCGACTAAAGATACAAACTGCTGGCCTCCCGCGCGGCGGTTTTATTTCGCGGCAGAAGGCCATTGCTACAGTGCGCACCCGAGAGTCTCTGTTTCTTCTTGCTCTCTTCTCTTCTTCCTCTTTTCTTCCTCCACCAAGCACCCATGGGTTCTCCCGTTTGGAACCTTCTCTGTGTGGCCACACCACGCCGCAAGAGTCTCGACGTGGCCTACACCAATATGCGCGAGAAGCTCCCCGATGCTCTTAAGCATTTGAGCAATCTCTATGAAGAAGCCGATGAACACCATAAGTTCTTCGGGCTTGATCTAGAGTATACGGCGAATCAACGGGATGTTGCCTTCATCCAGATTGCCTTCAAGGAGATCGTTTTGGTCTTCCAATGGGCAAGGTAACGCACACGTACAATCTCTCTTGTAGGATAGTGTTGCATTTTCGATTTGTTTGTTGCATTGGAAGAATACACGTGTTGCAACATATCTAACACGTGTTCTATTTTTGTTGTTGCAGTAGTTCAAAGCAATCTCCGGAACTTGTTGATTTTCTTGTCAACAAGGAGTACGACTTCTGTAGCGTTGACATCACTCAAGACCGGCGAAGTTGATGCGCTTGGGTATTTAGATACCTGAAGATCACTACATTGATCTTCAGGACCTTATCCATTTTGATGAGTTGTACGGGCACAAGACCGGGATGGCTCTGATGGCAACTGCCTTCATCCACGCCGACTACAAAACCATGAAGTCTCATTTCCCCTCCAAGAATCACATGTATTGTGGGAAGAACCCACTTGACCGGATCAATCTCGAGTATGCAGCAATAGATGCATACGTTGCCTTCGAGTTGTTCCGCATCTATTCTTCGGAGCTCGAGTAGATGTTGTTTGTGTACCGCATCTTGCGTTCGATATATATGTAATGGATATATGTCTTTCTATTAATTTCTATATTATTTCTATATTAATTCCTAGCTATATTATTTCTATATTATGTCAAACACACATTTCAAAACAAACAAACAAAAACACATCAAGAAAACAAACAAAAACACATAAAGAAAACAAAACAGAAAAACTACCGTTTCTATATCTGTTCACCAAAAACTACTGTTTCTATATCTGTTCACCAAAAATAAATCTAGAGGTCCAAAAATTAATCTAAGCCAGGAAAACATAGATCTAGTCAATACCAAACTCATCCAGTTGGATTTACTTCAAAATACATTTTTGAACTCATTATAAAAATCATAGAAGAGCCTACTGGTCTTTATTAAAAAGGATGGTATTTTCATTTGGTTGTTGACCTTGATGTGAGGCTAAGTGCTATGGATAGATCTTTTCAATATCTTTCGAGAACATTTTAGTTTGTCCATTTTGGTTATGTATTTTAAAAGTTAGGTTCAAATCATTATCACAGATAGTCATTGCCAAAACAGTTCTTGTGTCCAAAATAATAGTCGAAACTTGGGTCTGCAAATTTTATATGGTTTAGATTTCATAGGGTTTGGTTCATGAATTTTATCAGATTTTATTTTACATTTAGGAAAGGGGAAAATGAATTAGATTTATTTTTCTGGATTTTTTGATATATTATTTGTATTTTTAAGATTTTAAAATGTATTAGTTTTATTTTTCTGAATATTTTGATATATTATTTGTATTTTTAAGATTTTAAAATGATTTAGTTTTATTTTTCTGAATATTTTGATATATTAATTGTATTTTTAAGATTTTAAAATGAATTAGTTTTATTTTTCTGAATATTTTATAGAAATAATACAAATTAAAAAGTTAATGTTTATTTATTTATTCAAAATTATTAATTATATCATTACTTTTGTTTATTAAAAGATTTATTTGAAATCCAGACAATAAAGAAACGTGGCATCGACCAACATGTTAATAGGATTGATATGATACTAGTATCACATACATGCGTGCGAAACACTTGGATCCGGGACGGGATGGAACTCGGAAGTTAAGCGTGCTAGTGCTAGAGTAGTGGGAGGATGGGTGACCGAGCGGGAAGTTTGACCACGAGTAAGAAATTTGACTAGAGATAATTGTAGTTAGACACTAAGCAAATAATAAAAATTCTGAAAAAAAGGGAGTGAAAAAAGACACTAAACAAATAATAAAAAATCTGAAAAATATGAGTGAAAAAAGGGAGTGAAAAATAATTAGAAACCCAAATGAATTAAAGAAATAACGAAATAGCATGTAGTCCCGGTTCGTGTGGCCAACCGGGACTAAAGGTCCTCCGCCCCCGGCGCACGCCACCCGCCCACGTGGACGGGTCTTTAGCCGCGGTTCGTAAGAGGGGCGACTAAATGGGGGTGGGGTGGGGGTGAAATACCATGGCATAGTGCACAAACATGGGATGATGCATGATAGTTTAATTGATGCATCCAAAAATAAACTAGTTGACAAGTTAACATAACATGATTAAATGGACACACATGCAATTGGATTGCATATGAAAAGCCCATGCATTATGGTTGAATTAATTGTTTTACAACTAATCATTATATGAAAGTGGATTAGCATGATGCATGGATGAGGAAAACAACAAAATAACAACAATAGAACCAAATGGAAATAAGGTTTACCAAGTTTAGAAACTCATTTATTAAGTGTTGGAATTTTGGTTACTTAAAGGTGTCACACAAGCATTTGTTGTTTTCATCAAGTTAAATTGTTCAAAACAAATAACAAAGTTTATATTTGATAAGAACACACAATTTTAGGTGGATTGCATGTTTCACTTGTTGAAAAAGGATTTCAAATAAATTATTTATGAATTAAACAAGTTTAAACAAGAATTAAATGAATTTAATTCAAACATGAACTTATTTGAATTTTTATTTGTTCAAAACATTAAGTGAGATTCATATTTGAAAAGTTTATGCTTTTATGGTTTGAAAACAAAACAAATAATAAATTTGGAACCGGGAGTGAAAAAAGACACTAAACAAATAATAAAAAATCTGAAAAATATGAGTGAAAAAAGGGAGTGAAAAATAATTAGAAACCCAAATGAATTAAAGAAATAACGAAATAGCATGTAGTCCCGGTTCGTGTGGCCAACCGGGACTAAAGGTCCTCCGCCCCCGGCGCACGCCACCCGCCCACGTGGACGGGTCTTTAGCCGCGGTTCGTAAGAGGGGCGACTAAATGGGGGTGGGGTGGGGGGGGGGCTTTAGTCGCGCCTATTTAGTCCCGGTTGCGCGGCCGGGATTAATGGCCTTTGCGAACCGGGACTATAGGCCTATTTTCTACAAGTGTACGCACGGGCCATGCGTGCAAGCTTTGCTCAAGACGAGGCATCCAGCATTGCCAACAGCAAATTCCTAAAAGAAAACCTTACATTATGGAATGGAGGGGTAACAATTTCGATAGGAAATCTGTTTTTTTCTTTTCAGCTTTTTGTAGCATTGTTTTTTCTTTTCAGTGCGTCTATGTATATTGGTTTGGGCCAACAATGATTATCATATATCTAGTGAAGAGATCATCGACAAGCAGAAGAGTTTACCATTAGATCACGTTCGTGTGTGTCCTCGTGTTTGGGTTTCCCTATATAGCGCTTTAAGCGAGCCGAACGACTCGACACGCTCACGTGCGCCAGCGAGAAGCCCCCGGGCCAGACCCATTGTGCGTCAGGCGCAAAACAACCTGGGCCGGCACATTTTTTTTTCTTTTTAATTTCTTTTGTTAGAAAAGAATCATATAGCTGAAAATGAATAATTTTTATAAATGGTGAACAACTGTAAAAATAACGTGGTGAACAGTTTCTGAAAATGAACAAAATTTTAGCATGTCGAAAAAAATCTGAAATAAAATATTAATAAAATGGTCATTTTTTAAAAAAGTAATTTTCTTTTAGAAATTATGGAACAAATATGAAAATGAACAAATTTTAAAAATGGTGATTTTTCACAATGAACAATTTTTAAAAGAAATGGAGAAAAAATGTTCATTTTTAAGAATTGTTCGTTTTAAAAATGTGTTCATTTTAGAAAAAAATTCATTTTAAGAAATTGTTCATTTTTAAAAAATTGTTTATTTTCAAAATTTGTTCATGGTCAAAAAAGCTTCAGATTTTTAAACATATGAAAAAATTTCCAATAAAAGGAATATAAAACTAAAAATAAATGATAAAATAGAAAAGAAAGAATAAAAAACAGCAACAGAAAAGAAAATGGAAAAAACTTTGAAAACGAAAAAAATGAGACAACAAAACCCTTAAACTAGTAAGTTGTACGTGAAATCCAATGTGGCCAAGTGGCTGTTCGGCTCGTGAGGTGAAGCCAGCTCCCAGGTTCGAATCCTGGCGTGGGATGGTTTATTTTAAGTACACACTTTTCTTCTAAACAGAACGGTGTATTGGGCCAGCCCGCTAAAAAAATGTAGGTGGGCGAGTCGGTGCTAGGACTTGCATTAGGTGCTATATAGTGTCTGCGTCGTGTTTCTTACAAGGTTGGTTGCCTAGGCCACGGAGATAGAAAAAGAATATCATTATATGGGCCTAAAGGAAGCCCAATGGGATTTTTATTTTGAGAAACCATAATGGACACTTGGGCTAAAGCGCAGTGACACCCTGTTAAAAGTGACCATTTCTAATGGAGAGTTTAAACGGAACCCGAGCTCCATGGAGACCCATGTTTTCCAATAAAAAACACAAACTTTTACTTTTTAAGTTTCAGAAAGTCGGACACAAAAATTTTAGGTGTATGTTGAACTCTACAAGTGTGCAAATTATCAATGCAAAATTTGCATTATTTTAGGCTGCACAAAAATGATAAATTTGCTAAAATTTCGAGTTTTAAATAATGTGCACTATTCATCGACCAGATTTACCTGTTTGTCATTTTTCTCGGCTAAACTACAACGAATTTTTGATTGATGTTTTGCACACTTGTAGATCATATCATTACCTAAATTTTGCATTTTCTGCAAATCTTTTGAAAACTCCGATTGCAGGTGTTGAACTTTTCAAAAAAACCGAGCTTCTGAGACTCGGCCTTCAAAAGGCTTCACTCTAATGCGGTTAGTGCAAACAATACATCCGGGTGGTTCACTCCTTCCTCCTCTCACTTCTCCTCTCCCACCTGTTATCTCATTTACTACATTTTCTCTTTTGTTGTGGGCCCACATGACATCCACCTTTGTTGCTTTCTTTTATTTCTAGACTTTTTAAAAACCTTTTCCTATTTATTTAAACATTTTCTATATATAGACTCGCCATGTGTGTCGAATCATTTCTTCCGCAAGAAACTGGATGTCATATCTATTATTGACTCTCTAGAAACAGAGTATATTCATAGTTGTCTGAGTTGGAGATATCTTAAGTCATTATCCGAAATAGCTTCTTCCAATCAACTGAAGAGACATTTCATTGTGCGTGCTGTAACACTGCACGGCAGACTTCTACTCCATCTGTTCCATAATAGATGACTTGCAAATAGATGTATCTAGTACTAAAATATGTCTAGATACACCCATTTTAAAGTCATCTAATATTGAACGGAGGGAGTAGCTTGCATCTCGCTAAGATCATAGGGAAAATCAATATAGAGGCGTCCCAACCGCATCCTCCGTGTGCGACGTGTGGAGATTCCTGAACAGAAGGAATAGTGCAGCAACCTGATAATTATCGGATCCACATAGCAGCATATTTTCGCATACGGGCCCGCCTAGCCCACGTCGGAGCTCTTTTAAATGGAAAATGCTTATTCTAGGGGACCTAACGTTTCCAAACGTAGGTCCCTTGCTTCCTGAGTTCTTTTGTGTGTGGGCAGCCCACTTGGGCCGACCTGACTAGGCCCAATCAGCTGCAATTTAACTTTTTAGCCCAATTCTCGTCTCGAAATATTTTTTCAACAGCCCACTACACGTGGTTATATACGCTAAGTGTCTTCGTAATTTTTTTTATGGATGTTGCGTACGTCTTTAAATTTTGTAACAAATTTACGCGCATTTTGTTGAGAAATCACAAGCGATATGTTGCAATGTTTTTCTAAATGATTTTGTAAGAAATACGTATATGTGTTCAGAATTCATTGGGAATGATATGTTTTTATGTGCTCCTTCACATGTTGTAAACATGTGATTTTATTGTTGATATCATTTTGTTTTTTTGTTGAAATAGGGAATAATTTTTGTTGCAACTAGAACGGTGACAAATTATTTTGTTGCTTACCAACTTTTTAATTGATGCAAATAAATATTTTTGTTGCAAAAGGTTGTGATTTTTGTTGAAATGTTTGAACTTTTTTGTTGCAATGAAATAAACACATTGTTTAACTATTCTTTTGTAACATTACTTATATTTTCGATTTTGTTTCGAAACAATTTGTTGCAATACTTTTTTTTTGTACACAGAGCGATAATTTTTGTTGCGACACAAGTGATTTTGTTGCAGTGCCAGTTCTGCTGTAATTATCGAGATGACCGGGGGCAACGTGATATACCCCTTCGCTTAAGTGGGGCTGCGGTGGACTGAGGGTTCTATATCCAAAAAACTGAAGGGGTTAAATGCAAAAACATGTTTTGCTGATTTGTGGCCGTTGGATGCAGATCTAATGGCACACGAGGGGACCTAAGATTGGTGAAGTTTAGGACGACCTACGCAGAGCGTTCGCCCTTTTAAATAGGCACTGTCGAAGAGTCGTGTCGACAAATCCCTCGGATGAACCGGTAGGGTTTCGAGTAGAGGAACGATGTACGCGCTGGTGACCTCGACGGCTAACAAGGAGAAAGATTTACCCAGGTTCGGGGCCCTCGTAGAGGTAAAACCCTTACTCCTGCTTGTCTGTTCTGTATTATGATGAGATAGTCGAGATGTTACAATGGCGATGCCATGGTGAGGCGTACGGGGTATCCCGTGTATTGCCTAGTCTAGTTGTGGCTTGTATCTTCCTCTCTCTAGATTGAATCCCTAGATTCGTCTCCCCTTTTTCTCTCCTCCCTCCTCGCTTTATATATGCAGCCAGGAGGGGGTTACATGAGTCCTAGTAGATTACGTATAGGAGTTCTTGTCTTGACCCGCAAGTCTTGCGGGTGGGCTTCACGTGGGCCTTCTAGAATACTCCAAGGGCTCCTCTTCTTGGGCCTTAACCTTGGACCTGAGACGGGGTGTCCTTACCCGCAGGGTCCATGATCCATATCTTCGTCAGTAGCCCCCGAGTGTTTATTCGACTGAGAATAGTCGGGTAAGCACTCAAAGTCCGTTCTTGATTTCTTCGATTGGTCATTCAATCGCCTGTTTTTGAGGGTGTATACCCTGTGCGTGAAGCGCTTCTGTACTCGAGCATCGAGTGTTAAATGTGCCTTGTGTTGGCTGTTTTTCGTAGAAGGATGTGGCTCAGTCGCTTGGCTCTCCCGAAAGATCAGGGCCAATTAATTGCATCTAGGGCAAACACGGTTCTGGCCTACACGAGTTCGAGACCTCCGACTCGAATTCGGCGAGGTGATCGTTGCGACTGGGCCGTGGAGGTCTTACCGAGTCGAACTCAACCTAAAGGGGTACCCGGCGCGTCCGCTAGGATTTTTCTTCGTGTTGTTGACACGGAAAGTTTACCGGAGGACGCAGCTTGAGTGCGATTCCAGGCCCAAAAGAGAGATCCTTGGGTCTTACCTTCGTACTCGAAAGAATACGGCATCCGGATGTGCCTAGTCGGCTGAACAATCTAGGTTTATGATGTGCAAACATCATGTGAATGAATAGCAGGTTCTGCCTACTCGAGTAGTTTTATCCATACGAAAGAGTTTTCGTGTTAGGAGTTTTATACCCATATGAAAGAGTTTTCATGTTTGGGATGTTGTGCCCATACGAAAGAGTTTTCGTGTGTAGGGTATTTTTTCCTGTGAAAGAGATTTCACGTCATGATGTTCCCATACGAAAGAGATTTCGTGTCCATGCGAAAGAGATTTCGTGTCAGGGTGACTGTGCGAAAGAAATTTCGCGTCCATACGAAAGAGATTTCGTGTCAGGGTGCTTATGCGAAAGAAATTTCGCGTCTTGATTATGCCCATACGAAAGAGATTTCGTGTTAGGGTGTTTATGCGAAAGAGATTCCGCGTCTTTGATGTGCCCATACGAAAGAGATTTCGTGTTAGGGAGCTTATGCGAAAGAGATTTCGCGTCTTCGATGTGCCCATACGAAAGAAATTTCGTGTTAGGGACCTTATGCGAAAGATATTTCGCGTCTTGATATGCCCATACGAAAGAAATTTCGTGTTAGGGAGCTTATGCGAAAGAGATTTCGCGTCTTGATATGCCCATACGAAAGAAATTTCGTGTTAGGGACCTTATGCGAAAGATATTTCGCGTCTTGATATGCCCATACAAAAGAAATTTCGTGTTAGGAAGCTTATGCGAAAGAGATTTCGCGTCTTCGATGTGCCCATACGAAAGAAATTTCGTGTTAGGGACCTTATGCGAAAGAGATTTCGCGTCTTGATATGCCCATACGAAAGAAATTTCGTGTTAGGGAGCTTATGCGAAAGAGATTTCGCGTCTTGATATGCCCATACGAAAGAAATTTCGTGTTAGGGAGCTTATGCGAAAGAGATTTCGCGTCTTGATATGCCCATACGAAAGAAATTTCGTGTTAGGTACCTTATGCGAAAGATATTTCGCGTCTTGATATGCCCATACGAAAGAAATTTCGTGTTAGGGAGCTTATGCGAAAGAGATTTCGCGTCTTGATATGCCCATACGAAAGAAATTTCGTGTTAGGGACCTTATGCGAAAGATATTTCGCGTCTTGATATGCCCATACAAAAGAAATTTCGTGTTAGGAAGCTTATGCGAAAGAGATTTCGCGTCTTCGATGTGCCCATACGAAAGAAATTTCGTGTTAGGGACCTTATGCGAAAGAGATTTCGCGTCTTGATATGCCCATACGAAAGAAATTTCGTGTTAGGGAGCTTATGCGAAAGAGATTTCGCGTCTTGATATGCCCATACGAAAGAAATTTCGTGTTAGGGAGCTTATGCGAAAGAGATTTCGCGTCTTGATATGCCCATACGAAAGAAATTTCGTGTTAGGTACCTTATGCGAAAGATATTTCGCGTCTTGATATGCCCATACGAAAGAAATTTCGTGTTAGGGAGCTTATGCGAAAGAGATTTCGCGTCTTCGATGTGCCCATACGAAAGAAATTTCGTGTTAGGGACCTTATGCGAAAGATATTTCGCGTCTTGATTTTCTTTTGGACGCGTAACAAGTGATGTCTTTTTGTTTCGAGTGATGTGTCTGTACATCGTAGTGTGGAGTCGTGGTTTTTGCGGGAGCCGCATACTCACAATCTTCTCCCCGCTGCGTGGCGAGTGTCTTTTTGTTTGAAGATTCCGAAGAGACATAAGCCTGATGGCTGACAGTCGCGTGATGTCGTGGTGCACTGAGCACTTGTTCTGCCTCCCGATGGGACGTGGCGAGAAGTGTCAGAGACTAGACATGTCGGAGTCGACGCGGTGGAGGAGTACTCGACACGGCGGACGGAGTCGACGCGGAAGTCGTGTAGTCGACGAGGACGTGGCGGAGTCGCACGACGACGTGGAAGTCGTGTAGTTGACGCGGACGCTCAGCCACCGAGTCCACACAAGAAGATGGAGCCGAAAAGTCTTCAAGATGTTCTGATTTCGCGAATTGGCCCGCGTTGTCGTATGTGTCTCGTCGAGACGGACAAGTTTGATGTTTTGCTTTTCTTCATCCGAATTAATATGCGGTTTGTACGACCACAATAAGGACCTGGACGAAGATATCTGACAGAGCTCCTCAGATACGCGTCCAACGTGTTAGATGCTTACGACGTGGTAGTATGTTGAGTGCGCGTGTAGCGCTCGTCGGTTGCGCGGCCAGCGCTCCCGATGGGAGTAGCCCCCGAGTCTATGTGCGATTATTTGTAATCGGGCATAGACTCAAAGATCTTGTAACGTCGCTTCTTCAATCTATCGGGTGCACGGCAGTGCTCCCGATGGGAGTAGCCCCCGAGGCTATGTTCGACTCGCAGAGTCGGGCATAGGCTCAAGTTGTTCTGAATCTAACCCCGTGTGCTTGTCTTCTGTTGGCTCGCGGAGGAGGACATGCGTCGACTCCCGGAGTAGGATATGCGTCGACTCCGAGCGAAGGATATGTGTCGACTCCGAGCGGAGGATTGTGTCGATTATCGACTCCGAGCGGAGGATTGTGTCGATTGTCGACTCCGAGCGGAGGATATGTGTCGACTGTCGAAGTTGCAGCCGACGTTGTGGTTCTTATCTTTGTATGACACTGTCGTGGTCGGCGAGGCGGTGCTGAGTGATATTGCCGGAATCGATAAACCGAACTCGTGTGTCGAGTGCGGCTGTTTCGCGCCTCAGCCCCCGAGTGTCGAGTGCGGCTGCGGCGAATTCTCGAGTGCGTCTACTTTGCAGCGTAGCCCCCGAGCAACGAGTGTGGCTGCGGCGAAGGACAGCCCCGAGAAGCTTAGTCGAGAGAATTCGATGTAGCGGAGTTGTGCGGCGGAGTCGCGATGTTTCTCGGAAGGACCCGACGAGGCGGACAAAGTCGACGAGGTGGAGTCGCGATATTTGTCCGAAGGACTCGATACGGCGGACCGAGTCGACGCGGCGGAGTCGCGATGTTTGCCCGAAGGACTTCGACGCGGCGGACCGAGTCGTTGCGGCGGAGTCGCGATGTTTATCCGAAGGACTCGACACGGCGGATCGAGTCGACGCGGCGGAGTCGTGATGTTTGTCCGAAGGACTCGACACGGCGGATCGAGTCGACGCGGCGGAGTCGTGATGTTTGTCCGAAGGACTCGACGCGGCGGACCGAGTCGACGCGGCGGGGTCGCGATGTTCATCGGAAGGACTCGACGCGGCGGACCGAGTCGACGCGGCGGAGTCGCGATGTTTGCCCGAAGGACTCGACACGGCGGACCCATGTTTGCCCGAAGGACTCGACGCGGCGGACCGAGTTGACGCGGCGGAGTCGCGATGTTCATCGGAAGGACTCGACGCGGCGGAACGAGTCGACGCGGCGGAGTCGCGATGTTTATCGGAAGAACTCGACGCGGCGGACCGAGTCGACGCGGCGGAGTCGCGATATTTGCTCGAATGACTCGACGCGGCGGACCGAGTCGACGCGGCGGAGTCGCGATGTTTGTTGTGTGTACACGGAGGGCAATGTTGATGTCGAGCCCCCGGGCACTATTATGGCGAGTCGCCATGTTTTGTTGATTGACCTTTGTGTCGACTCGCAGATTGACGAAAACGGATCTGCGACTTGAATTCACGGACTCGCAGAGATCCAAAACGTGTCGCAGTGCGCGAGCCGCTGACGGAGATCTAACCGTTGGAATTGACTCAAAAAAGACGGAGTGGTGCGGGATTGTATTCCGCAGCTGTTCAACGGTTTGATTGTCGAATTGATTTCCGAGTCGACTGTGAGAATTGTTTTCCCGAAGTCGCGCGGAGTTCCGTCAGATTCTGACAGGGCTTCGGTGTTCGGGTCATCCACGGAGATCTAACCGTCGGAATTCGCCGATTCTTTTTGGAGACTGTAGATAATTTGATTGCGCATCTTTCCACCGAAGGAATTTTCCAGATGAGTTTCGAGCCGCCGTTGATTGCGTCCGCAATATGTACGTTGCCGCTGTCCTGCAGCCCGAAGCTTGACGTAGATGAGGCCGGCGAGACCGTAGATCCAACGCGTGTCGTTCCCACAGACGGCGCCAATTGTCGAAGAGTCGTGTCGACAAATCCCTCGGATGAACCGGTAGGGTTTCGAGTAGAGGAACGATGTACGCGCTGGTGACCTCGACGGCTAACAAGGAGAAAGATTTACCCAGGTTCGGGGCCCTCGTAGAGGTAAAACCCTTACTCCTGCTTGTCTGTTCTGTATTATGATGAGATAGTCGAGATGTTACAATGGCGATGCCATGGTGAGGCGTACGGGGTATCCCGTGTATTGCCTAGTCTAGTTGTGGCTTGTATCTTCCTCTCTCTAGATTGAATCCCTAGATTCGTCTCCCCTTTTTCTCTCCTCCCTCCTCGCTTTATATATGCAGCCAGGAGGGGGTTACATGAGTCCTAGTAGATTACGTATAGGAGTTCTTGTCTTGACCCGCAAGTCTTGCGGGTGGGCTTCACGTGGGCCTTCTAGAATACTCCAAGGGCTCCTCTTCTTGGGCCTTAACCTTGGACCTGAGACGGGGTGTCCTTACCCGCAGGGTCCATGATCCATATCTTCGTCAGGCACGATTTATCGGGGACATGCACTACTATCTTGCATCGATTAGAATGCCAAAAAACGATGCTACAAACGACCTAGAGCGCACATGCATGGCTTTTATACAGATGGACCTGCCACGGCTTGCAATCATTTTGGCACCTTTTGGCAATACTGACACGGCCTTCTCAGTTCTACATGTGTTACCTAAAGTTCTAAACAAGACTTTTAATAAGTAGAATTTACTCAAGTAGAGACTAGATAAAATAATGCAACAAATCTTTTGAATTTTGCTAAAACTATAAAGGGAGATTTTATAGAGAGGTGCCACCGCAGCAGGGGGAGGCCGCCGCCGATGATGACAATGAGAAGTCCGCGCGAGGACGAGGACTCACCGGGCTAGCACACATCAAAGACAGAGACGCTGACAACAAGCAAGAGGAGGGTCGTTGACGACGAGCATATAATGGCGTGTGCACGATGGGGTGTCCGACGGTCAACCCGTTGCATGCCTGAGTTTTCCTCTTCCGTGTACATCTCGATTTGTCGGGTTATTTGTTTCATCTCTTGGATTTTTTATTTTTGCGGGGACACCCATGAATTTTGTGTGGGAACTTAATCGGGAGTGATTCCTAGTTGGTAGGATAACTCAACTAATTAACCCGATAAATGTTCTTAGGTAAACCTGATAACCGTGGTTAATCAATCTGGTAATTATTGATAGGTTAATCTGTTACTACTATTGTGACTAATTAATTTGATAGTCATTGCTAGGATAACTTGATAACTGTGGGTAATTAATATGTTAGTTGTTGATAAAATATCATGATAATTATGACTAATTAATCTAGTAGCTATTGTTAGGATAACCTGATAACCGCGACTAATTAATCTAGTAGTTATATAGGATAACCTGATTACCATGGTTAATCAATTTCGTAATTATTGATAGGTTATTCTAATATCGTGACTAATTAATACGGTAGCTATTGCTATGATAACTTGATAACTGCGACTAATTAATATGTTAGTTGGTGATAAAATATCATGATAAGTATGTCAAATTAATCCGACAGCTATTTTAGGATAACCTGATAATTGTGATTAATTAATTTGGTAGCAGTTGATAGGATAACATGATGACCGTGACTAATTAATCTGGTAGCTATTGATAGGATAACATGATAATTGTGATGGGTATATGTTGCTTACAAAACCTGAGAATTGTGAATAATTAATCTGGTTGGTGTTGCTAGGATAACTTGATAATTGGGACTAAAAGTTGTTGCTACCTGGTAGCTTTTTTTTGGGATAAGTAATAATTGTGACCAATTAATTCGTTCACTTATGTCGGATAGCGTGATAATTATGATCGATAGTTGTTGCTGCAATATTTTTTTTCATTATGACCAATTAATTTGGTAGTTTCTATTCGGATAACCTAGTTAATATTACAGAATAACCGATGACCTTTAAAAAATAATTTGGTGACTATTATTTAGAAATTTTGGCATCGGTAATCGAAAAATTGTTTGATCGGTATTTTCTAAGCACATCAGGAGATACAAAAAAAAACATGGAAGATCTATCTCACAACATGCATCTTAAAAATATCTAAATGATCTGGCATTATAAAACATACTAGCTACTTAATTTTAAGATATAGTCCATCCGTACCTAAATATAAGACGTTGGGGGAGCTAAATTTACACTCCCCTAAGGACATCTCCTACGGGACTGTTCAAATCCGGACCCGATCTGGCGCAAATTTGTTCGATTGAGAAGCGGTCGGGGGGGGGGGGGGGGGGGGGGGGTTACACGACAAAAGGGTAATGCACCCTACGGTGTTGCTTAGGGGGTGGGCCACAAACGGCCAATTTACAATGCTAAAAAAAGGAAAAACGAAAAAAAACTAGAAGCTAGGGCCGGGCGCCGCTCGCCGAAGCTAATCGTCCAGAATGATGTAGTCTGGCCTGTGGTAGAGGTGGTCCGGCAGGAAAGAAGGGCGTGACAGAGTAGACGGCTGGGTGGGGGTGGGGGGTGGCGCCTGCCGCAGCTCGGGGGCGGCCTAGTCCACACCCAGGACTGGCCGACGAGCGGGCAGAACTACTAGGGGCAGTTCGCCATGCTTTCTTCCCTCGCCCTCTCGTCCTCCCTCTCCATGTCCTCCTCCATGGCCGTCGCCACAGTCGCTACGTATTCTGCTGCTTCGTGCTTTCGCCTCTCCCTTTCTTCCATGGCGGAGTCGTGGAGTGTCATGCCCAGGCCCTCCCACTCAGCCAGTTCCTCGGGCATCTCCTCTCCCTCGTCTTCCTCCTTCACAGGGAGGGATGGCGGGCTGCCAATGTGTAGCAGGGGCACAGCAACATAGCGGCGTCATGACTGCCGGCGAGGGGATGACGGCGGGAACAGCAGGGGACCCCGAGCGGTACACGCCCCGAAATAAGCACGCCGACGGAGGTCGTGCTTGGTACGTTCCAAATGTATCTATAATTTTTGGGGCTCCATGCTTGTTTTCTATATATTTTTCCTATGTTTTCATTTGTTTTCTATCATTGATTGGACTAACCTATTAACAAGATGCTCTAGTGCCAGTTCATGTTTGTTTGTCGGTACATTGCAGAAATAGGTCAAAAATCAAATTGTTCGAACTAAGCTGAAATTTTTTGTGCTTTTTACTCCCCGAAAAATTCTAGGAGCCAGAATGGAAGACCAAGATAGGTCCCACGACCCCACAAGGGTGGTGGCCGCGTCCACCCCCATGCCATGCCTAGGAGGACCCTAGGAGCTTCGTGCACCGCCTCAAGTCCCCCCGTGTCATGACAATCCTGTGCTACACTCGGTCGCTCGTGCGCGGCATCTAGTCGACCTCGGAGGCATTCTCAGGTTCAGCTCTTTGAGGATATTGATAAGGTGCACTAGATGTGGCGAGAGATTTTCTAATAAGCGCATAGTTAATGCTTTTATAGTTCGGGCCACCTAGTGGTGAATCCTACCGTTCCTTGGTGTCATAATGCCAAAGAAGGAACGGGGTGCTGCCTCTATGACGGCTGGAGTCGATGAGCTATATTTTTTTTGAAACGGAAAACCCAGCCTCTGCATCCAGTGGATGCACACAGCTTATTTATTAAATAATAAATCATCCGGAAACAAACATTCATCCGAAATACTACATCTCAATCAAATTGCGACGTGGCCACACAAATGAGCCACCAAAACAGATCAAATAAAAGGAGACTACACATCTTGTATTCTCCTAGTATGTAGCCACCCACCCTGGCTGAAGATAGCCCGCACGACCGTCAGCAAGCGTGCACATCCTGTATCCAAGCTTCCACGCAGCTCTTCCGGGGAGAGTAGTGAACACAGATGTATCCAGTGGGTAGCTCTGTGAACAACCTGCAAAAAATGACCCGCTTCCATCTTGTTAAAAAATTACATCATTCCGACAATTCCAAATTGCTCAAAGAAAAGCACATATACCAATACGTATACTAGTTTTAGATTTTTTTATCTACCCCATCTAACCAATCTCCAAACAGATTGTCAACTGAAAGTGGTGGAGTAATACTAAAAGTAAAATGTATCAATCGCCAAATCTTTTTTGCAAATTCACATGATATAAAAAGATGATCTATAGTCTCTTGATTACCACAAAAGACACACTTGGAGCAACCCATGCAATTCCGTTTAGCCAAATTATCTTTCGTCAATAGTTCGTTACAATAAAGAAACCACATAAATATTCTTATCTTTAGTGGAACTTTTATTTTCCAAATATATCTACGTAGACACTTAGTACCTTCGTTCATTAAATCCTCATAATAGGATTTAACAGAAAACATACCAGACGTAGTCAATGTCCACTCAAAAGAATCTGGGTTATTAGAATTGGATAGGGTCATTAAGCGTTGAACTAAATGCAACCATGCGTCCCATTTATCTCTAGTTAACGCTCTCCTAAAAACCAAGTTTGGATGATCATTCCACAATACATGTGAGACAAGAACATTTCTATGTCTTACCACATTATAAAGGTTCGGGTACTGAGCAGCCAAAGTATCATCCCCTAACCAAATATCCTCCCAAAAGCGTATGGTCTGACCATCTCCTAGTGTGTAATGAACTCGTTGAAAGAAACCCCCCTTAACCCGCATCAACCCTTTCCATAAGGGCGAGTCACTGGGTTTTACTTCCACCTGCTGTAATGGTAAATCCTTAATATATTTATTATGAAGTATCTCAGTCCACACCCCCTCTTCGGTAAGGAGTTTATAAAGCCATTTTCTTAAAAGACACTTGTTTTTAATCTCTAAAACCTCAAAAGTCGATGGGCTACATGATCTCGTAGCCCTTGTTGCTCGTGAAGCTCTTCTCGACGATGCAGCTCATCAACGAAAGCCTTATTTTAGTAAAGTTATTCATGGTCAGGGGATCCGCCTCCGCGCTCGGTGGAGTCTGTAGCCCAAACATCCTCTTCCTCCTTCGGAGGATCTAGGACCTTGGCGTGGGGTTCAATTGTGACGTTACTCCAAGAAGGGTGGAACCACGATTTGTCCAGGGTTGTGGTTTGGGGGTCCGGAGAAATCCTTGTCGGCTGTTGCCAGCACCGGCGTGGCGACTCTTGCAGGCGCCGTCATCTTTCTTGAAGGGTGTCGGGTACACCCCTTTCTCGCTCCCCTACATGTACCGGGAGAAATCATAGAATCGTTCCGGGCAGCAGCATCGTTGTCTTCGCATTTCTTATTGAAGGTGTTGCTTGGTACGCTGCAATTCGGAGGCATAGTATTGTGGTGGGAATTCTCCAGAGGGCGCAGCGGTTGGGGGTCATCATTGTTTTCGTCGAACTGGCGTTGTTGAAATTTGTTTCTTTTTTCTTTCTCTTGGGAGTATGTTGCTGTTTGCCCCAACAGTGATGTTGTATGGCGTGGTTGCTATTTTGCGGCTACTTTTTTTTAGAAGAACCGGTTTTGATTTGTAAGTCTTATAATGATTGGGATATGTATTTTTTTCATGTAAGGTCTGCTAGATATCTTTAGGTAGATCAACCCATGAATTTCTCCTATTCTTATATTAGGTCTACTAGATATCTTGAATTTTCAACTTTTTTTATGAAGACTCGGCGGGGTGATTGGAGATCATGTGGAATGCGAAATTCAGGCTGAAGCCTCAAATCTTCCTCATTCCCATCGGGAAGTTCCAACGGTAGAAAGGTGATAATATCCATAAACTTATTTTACAGAATAGTGAATGATTTTTTACGATACTTTGGTAATTAAATTTCCTAATTTATGTTAGTTTACTAAAGGATACATTGCGAGCATGCTAGTTACTACAAGCTATATTTCGTTTGCCATCGGACCTACCGATTAGTGTTACCTCTTAGCCAAATCGAGCGGTTTTAAATTTCATGGTGACGTCGATTCCATGACTACCGAAAATAAAAAACTGATGTTGGGAATCAGTGGTGTCCGGATTCGAAACTCGTTGCTAGGAATTGAAAATTTACGTCACAACCAAGCCACCTCGTCGTGAAATCCGTCTCCTGCAAGTGTCTCGTGGGTGCGTGAAACTTTCTTACCGCCCACAGAATTGTGGTTTTTAGGACACTAGAAATTTTTCCACTTATACCGTAAATTTCTGGATGCAGGGGTGTTGTTTAAGCATATGAAAAAATTTGTATGACAGGAAATTTAGTATCTGCTAGACTTCGATTGTTGCCGAAACAAGCTTTCACCCTGCTTTATAAATAAAGCCACACGACCGAACCGATACATAGTGACGAGGGAAACCTTGTACAAGCAGATAAAAGATAAAAAAGAAAAACTAAGAAGCCTCGAGCTTGCTACCGAATATGCCGTCGAGATCAAGGAAGCCAGCGCTCTATGCCCCCGCCCCCAAGGAGGAAACAACGCACGCAAGCGCCGCCGTCATCGAGACCCCAAGGCCTAGGGTTTTCACTCAGAGCCATACGTAGAGGGTAGCCACAACGACGCCCTCAAGAGGAAACGACACCCGCATACGTCGCCGTCGTTGGCGCAAAGCGCTGAGCTTTCAGTCGGACAGAACGATCCCGCACTTGGTACCACATATTACCGACAGTCCCCGAGCTGAGCTTCTCACAAAGGTTCTGGGCGTTGAGGCGTCGGCGCCAACACCAGGAGACCCCAAAGACCACCATCACCACCGCAACGCCGCCCTGCTGTCAAAACGGTCGTGCAGTTCACCTTCCGGGGCCGCCGCCCCGGCATCCGCGGACTCATGCTCGTGTAGCAAGGCACGCCGTATGGACTACGAGGCGGATATGGTCGGGATGGACGAGACCAAAGGGAGGCAGCAATAGCAGGGCCATCCGGAGGAGACCATCCTCCACCACCATAGGTGGGCATTGATCAGACGCGGTAACGGGGGCACACCATGCCCTCTGGCTCGGCCAGGCCCTGGATCAGGCCCGTGAAGTCCCCGCCGCCACGCTGCAACACGACAGCCGCCGCTGCGTCGCTACCCGTTCTCCCTGCCCCACCATACCACCTCACCATGGCCATCACCGGTGCCCACACCTCCAGTGGCGTGCTCCTCGCCATGACCTGTTCCTAGCCGCCACAGGCCTGCTGGCCCGCGGCAGGCCCATATCGGGCCCAACACGGTGCACCGACGGCAGAGGTGTTGTTGCACCGCCTCCTCGAAGACCCCCGCGCCTGCCGGACATCCGTGCACCGGCGCCCACCACGCCGCCGAAGGCCGCGCCGACGCCCCGCGCGCAGAGAGCGCCGCCAGTCAGGTCCACCAGAGCCCGCGCTCCAGCCACCACGAGAGGGGAAAGAGGGTCCTGCCGCCGCCGGCCCACGCGGGCCTGGCCCGGCGACGGCAGGGAGGAGGGAAGGAAGAGGGGAGACGAGCGGCGGCGAGCGACTGGGCGTCTCGGTCGCCCACGCGGAGGGCGATACGAGACGCGAGGAGGAGCTACGGGAGGGCGGGAGGGATGGCCTGCGGCGGCGCTGGGGGTGGGGGTGGGTGAGGGGAGGCGGTGCACCGGCCGGCGGCTGCGACGGCTAGGGTTCGGCCTAGTCGCCCTGGTTCTGCTTGGTCAACTTGGAAATTGTTGCACGTGCTAACAGAGACATCTTCACGCTACGATTGTTGCGCCTAGTGTATAATAGCAATCTGTGCAGGCACGGGCTTTTTTTCGGATGTACTAGAGTTGGTCTTTGTATTGACCCCGGCGACCATTTTTTCTGGTTTCGTCGATATTCGTTATCTTGGGAGTCTTTTTATATATATGTAATATCACCACTGAAGTAATATAAGCTTCTAGGCCGTTCGAAGCCTTATCTTGTAAAAATACTATTGAATCTATAGATTTTGAGCTCGGGACCAAACAAATGGATGTACTCTAATGACCCATCAACCGCACAAAACTAAGTACTAGGGTTTTACTTTATTACAAACTATTCTTCAGTACATCAGGTATTATTACATCATAAGATAAAGTAAATACTACAAAGTAACAGGAGATGCAGGTATCTCAAATTTTCCACAGTTCGTCTTGCACACGTCACCATCGGCGTAGCAAATATCACTAAACGGGCAACAGTAGGGAGTATGAGGGTACCGTTTGCTATAATAGCATAACCCATATGGAAGATTGATCTTCTCGTTATCCATGTAGGTGATGATTCTTCCTATGGAATAACAAGCGAACTATTGTTATACTAAGTATTTTGGATTTGTCAACAAAAACGCAACAAATCCGACAAGAAATGGAAAAATTCAATATGCATGCTATTGAGAGAACTAGAAGTTCTTGAGATTGAATAAACATATATCCACTCCTTACCTTGAGCAAGAGTAGCAGAACATATGAGATGTACAGAGAGTATGGCCAGTGCAAGGACACAGATCATGTACTTGTCCATCCTCGGATACATAACCAAGATCGATTAGTTAGAAATATGTGTTCAGTGTTCTCCTAGAAGATTGATGATTATTATTAGCACAAGAACCCTATTTAAAGATATATTGAGAGAAGGGGTTGGATCTGGTGCTACAAATCATCCCACTCTCATGCCAAACATACCACAATAAAATTGGAATGATTTAATTGTTGTAAAGCTAACCAATTTTTGGAAGACATTAATTATCAAAGTCAACATCTTAAATGCACTAATAAATATAAACACGTATGGTAAACTAGACATTTTATAAGATCGACATATGGATCAAATCCTAAGGTCTGTGTCAATGCATCGTTTCTTAGCAAGTGTCATATGACCATTAATAATTAACGCCTTCCTTAATGCATTATTTCTTAGTGTGCTATCCTAGATATAAGAAAAATGTAAGAAACGACCACCCTAATGCATTGTATCTTATATGTTGTATCTAAGTCAAGCAGCATTTAATGATTTTGGCCTAATACTTACTTGTGATTGACCTATCAATCTTTTTTGCCTGTGATCTCGTGCAAGAGTTGTATCGTATATACTCCCTCCATCCCAAAATAAGATGTCTACAGTTTTTGGTAAAAGGCAAAATTTCAAAACTTTGGCCAGCTATATAGAAAAAAACTGAGAACATTTAAAATCTAGAATCATTACTGTTAGAACCATTATGAAATATATTTCCGTATCATATGAATTTTATATTGTAGATGTTGATATATTATGCTATATAGTAGATCGTAGTTAAAAAACTTTGGCTTTGCTCCAAAGCTATGGGTATCCTATTTTCAGACGGATGGAGTAAGAATCTCTTTGATCATTAAATAGGGTGCCACGTAAGCAAATTGCCTATGATCACGCGCTAAGGTACCCCCATTATGGAAGGTCTAAGAGAATTCTAGCCCAATGCATTGTTTCTTAGAGGTTGTCTCTAAATTTAATGACTTGGTGCTCATGAATAGATGTGATTGGGCTATTAACCATTTTTACCTATGGTGGCGCGCAAAGGTTGTATGTTAGCTAAGATACAACCCCAATCTCTCTCATCATTAACTAGTGTGTCACATCAGCAAAACACATATGAACCCGCACTAAGAAACCTCCATTAGAACATGCCTAATGCAAACAGAGAGACCGGGAAAATCCGCATCACAGTTTCGTTTTCGTTGGCCATGGAGGTTAAAAGGAACCACACGAATGGTCAGAACAGATGTTGTCAAACATAAGCGAGCAATCACACCCAGACGCTCCCAAAAATCTTACCGGTCCTCTTCTGGTACAAGATCTCAAGGGATGGTATTCCAGAGTATGCTCTCCCTGACTAACGTGCACGTCGTCGTGGGGATGTGGAAGTCTTAAAAGTGAGTTGCGTGTTTTGGATCCGTCTATTCTATTCTTTATGGCATGTTGGGGGTAGATAACGCAAACGTCCCGTGGTATAAGAAGCAGTGCACGTATCAAGCATGCACATGTGGTTGACACATACACATATGGTTGGCGTACTAAACAAAAATTTAATCATGCAACAAACATGTAGGGAACGTGCTATGCAAAACATCTAATCTATGGGACAACACATAACTAAAGAATACTATCGAGGTGTGTTATGAAGTATTTCTTTATGCATGTGGTTAACACTACTTGGTTGCATGTACGGAAATTTAAAATTTCCTCATGCATGCTACGCAACGATAAATATCTATCTATGAAGAAACAAGTGAACAGTTAGCATGAGATCGTGTACCAACACCGCTGAAGCGGAAGAGAGATTGATGACGATGTCCATGAAACTTATGGAAGATTCTCACGCGCACGCTTGTGAGTGAGAATGTTGCTAACTCCCTTTATCTAGCTTCCTGGTCTAACAGAGTGAGGATCTCACGTGTTACCTCTCTGAAAACAAAACAAATACCACGTACATCACTTTCATGAAAGAGCCGTTAGGGGCGTCCGCGGGGGCGACAGCGGGGGCGAGCGCGGTGGTCGGCCTCGTTGCCAGCGTCAACCGCGTTGAGGAGAAGGGATCGAGGGAGGTGGAGGTCCGCTCGGAGGCTGGCGATCCAGCTGTGGACGGCATCTACACTCCTCCTGTGATCAAGGGCTGGGCTCCGGCAGTGGGTGCCCGGTTTTGGTCGCTCGCTGTCGATTCCGATGAGGATGATGCGGATCAGGCGGATCAGGGAACGCTTGAAGGAGACGAGGAGTGGTCCTTCTCCTCGTTCTACGCTACTCCGGTATCGGAAACCGGGAGGGATCTCCCGACGGTGGCTAGTGGGAGGGCGGCTAAGCGGGCTGCGCGGAGCAAGGCTCAGAGGGAGGCGGCACGACAGGTAATGGCGGTTTCACCTACATTTGTCTGTACGCAGGTTCGGAGATCCAATGCATCGAAGATCAAGTTGCATGCGCTTCTGCCGACGACAACGTTCGAGGATGATCTGGACGAAGGCGGATGGACGTTGGTCCAACATCGGAGGAGGAAGGGAAGGCCGGTGCCCTCATCGTCTGCTGTGAGTTCAAGAGGTTCTTACTCGAAATCTTCTAATCGGGACGTTGGTTCCCGTTTCAAAATTTGGAAGGAGCGTGATCAGCGGGATCATTCAGATCGCGACGTTGGCTCCCGATCTGAATCGACGAAGGATCAGCCATTGGGCTGTACTCCGTATATTACGCGATCTGACACGAACGGAGACCTGGGCCGTGGGGTCAAGGCCCGTGTGATTTCGGCATCGGGGATATATCCATCCGAACGTGCTGTTCGGCCTCTCCTAGGGTTTCTGTGGAGGAGTGCCGCCGCCTCCGATCGGATCATCTGCGTTCGTCGCGGGGCTTCGATGGCCGGCCATGGTGGAGGTCGTGCTTACAATGGCGGACAGCAATATCATGGCTTTGGTGCGAATTACGAAGAGGGCGGGCCAAGCGGACATGCTGGCCAAGGAGCGTATGCTCAAGGCACAGGTGGTGCTGCACCGTTTGCGGGGGCGCAGCAAGTCTTGGCAGGGCCCTATGCTGGGGCCAATGCAGCTCCGGCAGCGCCGCCGGCAGTGCCGTTCGCGTTCAACGCCGGGGCGGCTGGACAATTCAATCAAGGCATCAGGGCCCCAGCTCAGAATCATGGCTTCTATGGGGGACGTGGCAGGCAACGTTACAAGAACCAAGGTAGAGGATTCCCGCGAGGTAGAGGAGGATTTGGCAGGGGTGCCGGTAATGGTTATGTGAGGAGAGATGGACCTGGTAGGATTGTTGTCAATGCGCAAGAACGGGTGGTTGCACCTGTCGCTAACCAAGTGCCAGTGGTGAACCAGGTTGCTACACAAAATCCTCCAGTGCGAGCATCGGTGGCTGTTGTTGCACCTGCTAATGTTGTTCCTATTGATGGATCTGCGGGTGGGCAAGGAGTGGGAGTGAACCAGCGGGGCCAGCAATCTCTTGGGGCCTCTGTAGCAATGGGAGCACAGTCTCGGGATAATGCGCCTGTGGTTTCTTCGGTCCAATTATCTGATGCTCTGATGAAAGCGAAGAATGTTGACAGGCATAGGTGTTTCAGGTGTGGGTTGAGTGGTCACGCATTGGGTGATTGTGATACCGAGATGTGTTTGGTTTGTGAAAATAGGAAGCATGTGGAGGGGTCCTGCAAATTGTTGTCGGCGCCTAAACCACCCCTTATTCAATATGGCTTTGCCCATGAGGAGCTGATGTTTTTCGGAGTCCAGTGCTCTGAAACATACAGACCAAAATTATTGAATCATCGATTAGCTTCGTTGGTGGTAACTGGAGGGGATCTTAGTATACCACAGATTATTATTCAGTTACAGCGGCTGGTTCCTAGAAGCAATTTTCAGTGGGCTGTTATTAGGAAGGGTCACAACATCTTCCAAGTCCAGTTTCCCTCCAAGCAAGATCTTGAGAGGCTGCAGGTGTTTGGTACCTTTTGTGTACCTAATAGCTCATGTAAGTTGAATGTGGAGGCGTGGTCTAAAAAAATTGAACCAGAGGATACCCTTCCCAATTTTTGGGTGAGAGTGTCTGGTATTCCTGAGGATCATCTGGGGGATTATCTGGCTATGTAGCCAGTTGGATTTATATTGGGAAAACCAGTGAGTATCGATATGGAATACACTAGGGAGAAGAAAGTTCTGAGAATTCTTATTGGGTGCCTTGACTATACTAAAATACCAGCATCTTTTCCTCTTTTTATTAAAGATGGACTTTATAGGTTGGTGTTTGAGGTGGAGGGGGAGGATCACTCCACTCCTGATGTTGTTATGACTGATAATGATAACACCAGAGATGATGATGATGGCCTTGGTGATGACTTCCAAGACGCTCTTGATAAGGAAGCTAGTCAGAAAAGAACAAGGGGGTGGGATCTAATGTTGACTCGGGCACTGATCCTATGCTTGATCAAGGTGGGAATTCTGTTGGGAAACACAAACAGCTAGGTGGAGTGATTTTCTCTCCACAGGTGAAGGATTTTTTTGCGAAGGCAAGAGCTGAAATTGACCTGGTATTCTTTTCGGGGTCTTGTACAGTGATGGATGGGGCCGTCGGTTCTGAGAATTATACTGTGCCTCTTAATGATTGTAGTGGTGAGGTTGACACGGATGTTCAACAAGTTGATGTTCATGAAGGGGAACGTAGCATAGAAAACAAAAATTTTCCTACGCGAGAGATACCCGAAAGGCCAAGATCTAATCTATGAGACGAAGTGCATTGGGAAACAAGAGGGTTAAGGAGAACACATACCCTCGAAGACTCAAAGTGGTACGAGATCAAATCTCGTTGTTGGCGTAGTCGTACTCACACCGATCCCGATAGCGAGAAGATGGCACCGCAATCCGGCGGTGCATCCGTGATCGGTCACACGTACGGTTGATGACGACCTCCGTTCCCTCGTTCCAGCGGGGCGCGGAAGTAGAGGATCCCTCGGAACTCCAGCAGCACGATGGCGTGGTGTGGTGGAGAAAAACATTGCTCAGGGCTTCGCCAAGCGCACGAACAAGTGGTGGAGCAGCGGCAGGAGGGAGGAAGAGATGACACAAGTGTGTGTGTGGGGGAGAGGGAGCTCTCACCCCTCCTTTTATAGGAGGGGATGGCAGCCACGAATTTTTGGCTGCCTCCACCTCTCCCTCATCATGTGAGTGGAGTCTCCACTCAACCCACTCATTCTTCCATTAATTCCCACTCAAAATCCCAAGGGTTTTCTTTAATAAATAAATAAAACAATTTTATTTCTTTATTTTAATATTTGTTAATTCCATTAACAAACATTAACATATAACCCCTTGAGTTAGTTGTTAAATCTATTAACAGCCATTTGATAAGAATCCCCTTGAACTATTTCAAAATTACTCGAAACAATTTCGGTGACTATTTCAATATTCCCCGAAACAATTTCGGTGCTGTCCAAACTTTTCTCCGATATTCCGTATCCTCTCAAATGCGTCATCGAACCTTAAGTGTGTCACCCTACGGTTCGCGAATAAGATAGACATGATCGAGACTCCTCTCCGATCAATAATCAACAGCGGGATCTGGAGATCCGTGATGACTCCTATATATTCAACGATGACTCTCGTGATCGTGTGAACCAACAACGCCGTGAACTATTCCCTTTGTCTCGCGATATTTTACTTGTCCGAGATTCGATCATTGGTATCAACCATACCTTGTTCAATCTCGTTATCGACAAGTACTCTTTTCTCGTTCCCGTGATATAACATCCTTGTGATCATATCACGTGCTTGCAAGCGGTTTCAATGTGATATCACCGAGAGGGCCCAGAGTATATCTCTCCGTCATTTGGATGGACAAATCCCACTCTTGATCCATGATCCTCAACTAATAATTTCCGAATACTTAACGACACCTTTATAGTCACCCTGTTACGGTGTGACGTTTGATGCCATCAAAGCACTCTTCCTGTATCAGTGATTGACATGATCTCATGGTCTAAGGAATAAGTTACTTCGTGTGTTTGATATAACAATGTAAACTAAATGACTTGATCGCATTGCTATATTCTCTTTGGGTATATGTTCATCACATCATTCTTCTAATGACATGACCCCGTTATTAATAACATCCAATGTTCATGATCAGGAAACCTTGATCATCTATTAATCAACGAGCTAGTTAAAAGAGAGGCTTTACTAGGAACCATTGTTTGTTTATTAAGCACACATGTATCAATGTTTCCGGTTAATACAATTCTAGCATGAGAAATAAACATTCATCATAAATAAGGAATAAGATAATAACCATTTTATTATTGCCTCTCGGGCATATTCCCTTCAGTCTCCCACTTGCACTAGAGTCAATAATCTAGTCTGTAAGCACTTTAACACATATGGCGTACCAGTGTTATTACCATGCTTTGCATGCGGTAAACATCATCAAAAAGATCTGAACTGTTCAGGTCCTATTGTATTTGCATGTTCTTTGCGTCTACACGCATCACTCATTCTCTAATGAGATGGCTTTGTATATATATGGTCAATTGGTGAAAACTTAATTCCTCAGCTTAAACTGATGTCACTAACATTGTGAAAATGTAGCTTCATAGTGTTAGCATTCTGGAAACTCACCAAGTTCCGGTGATACCTTAATTCCTCAGCTTAAACTGATGTTACTAACATTGTGAAAATGTAGCTTCATAGTTTCAGCATTCTTGGAAATTCACCAAGTTCAATAAAGAACTCCTTGACACAAAATACGCTTATAATCAGTTGTTGACACAACGATATACTTTAGCCTTTGTTGTAGTATCTGTCACAATATTTTAATTTTGAAACTCTTTCAAATCCAGCATGGAACTTTCTTCCATCCTATTGTGCTACCCTTCATCACATATTTTAATTGAGATAAAATTACTTGAATAAATGACAAGACTATTAGTGTAACATATTACAACTAATATTTTGTCATTACTATATAGGAAAACATATCCTTAGCATTTCTAAAATGACACAAGGATCTCTCCCACTGTTGTCTAATCATCATATGAATTATCCTACTATAACATTTTATAGCATAGGACTCATCTGGTTGTGTACATAGCATGGAAACATGACTTAGAAATCTCAATTTCAATGATGCTCATCATGTGTCAAAACACATGAATCCTTCTCAATTATTTTCCATGTGACAAGAACTCCTTCTTGTTATTTTCATATTGACTTACTTCAATATTTCATCTATGTAATTTGGCTTCACTCATATCAGGTGCGTCAATCCATCTTTTATAGATATCGATGCCCAATATCTTCTAAGCCTTTCATCAATACGAAAATCTTAACCGTGTTAATTTAAAATACATATTTTCCAATCAACCATATGTCATCTACATAAAGTATTGGAAATATGTCATAGCGCTCCCACTTAATTTCTTGTAACTCTACAAGCATCTTTATCGTTCATGATGGAATCAAACTCTTTTGATAACTTCATTAAGGTAAAGATTTCAACTTCGCTATGCTCACTTCAACCATTGAAGTGTGCATGCCTTTCTAGCAACCTTTTGAATTTTACAAAACTCTCAGACTGTGTCAAGTACACATCCTTGATCAAACTTCCTCGAGAGGAGAGTTGGTTTTGTTATTCAACTGCCATATCATAATATGTAACTTTTTGCTAGAACTATCCGCAAAGACTAAAGCATCACTACGGAAGATCAAAATCTTGTAGTAGTCAACTCTTTGAACTTCGTCGAAAACAGCTTTTCGATAAGTATCCATGTCTTTGTCGCTATATAGACCCTTTTGCTATCGTTAGGCATCAAGCCTATCGAAAGGACTACCAAGTCACATACTTGATATTCATACAAGGATACTATGGCGGATATAATGACTCATAGTCAATTTTACGAAGTCAGGGCCCATCATTTGCTTCCTTTATAAGGTCCAGGTCCTTTAGTTGTCAAAACAACACTTTACACTTAAACCACAAGTTGTTCTAAGTACAAAGTTTTTGGACTTTTCTGGTACAGCTCGCAAACTCATTTGAAGTATCTACAACATTTGTAGTGTCTTCTACTTAGTCAAAATAGTAAACCCCGGAACAACTTCCAGTGCTGCGCTACTTTTGACATGATAACGAAGATTCTCTAACCTCGTTGAGTTTGTACTGTGCTCCCACTCACTTGTTTCGCAAGAAGTACTTTCTCGAGAAATCAACCCTTTCTGACAAACAACATTTGTCTTTTGGTTCGGTGATAGGAGAATACCCAATGTTTTATTTGGGATAACCTTATAAACATATATTTATCATATTTTGGTTGTAAACATTTTACACATGCTATGCATACCAAAACTTAAGAAAAATGACAATTCGGGTCATTACCCAAACCATATCTTATATGTTGTCAATTTCAACGGATCATGATGGTGCTCTTTTCAGTGTACAAGCGGTTGTCCTTAATGTATAAACTACAAAATTATAATGGCAATTTTATTAATCTTACCATGTCAAACAGGGTTTGATTTTTGTCTTTTTGAATACTCCAATCTAATGTGGGGTATTCGAGAAGTATAAGTTGTAGAACAATTCTGCAACTTCTCAGATGTTTTGCTAAACTTGTAACTCAAACTTTATCCTTTATGATCCAATCATAAATACTTGATTATCTTGTTACAATGATTTTAACTTCATATTAACAACCTTTTGAACCAATTCAAAATGTCAAACTCCGTTTTCTTTAAATAGATATACTCACATATCTACTCAAGTCGTCGACAGAATTTTATGAAGGAAAAATTAATCCACCATACATGACTACACATAATGGACTATATACATCAACATGTATAATCTCCACTACATTAGTCGTCCATTCTACTTTGGCCTATGAACGGAATTTTAGTCATCTTTTGGAAGAGGTCTCACAAGCGTCAATTTATTCAAAACAAAATGACTCCGGAAGTCCATCAATATGGAGTTCCTTCATGTTTTCCTTTCCGATATGAACTAAAATGGTGGTGTCACAATTTAAGTGAAAATCTTTTACGTCTTGCAACGTTTAGCATTCAGTCTTATAGATGTTTACTTTACCAACATGATTTATATTAACATATCCATCAATTATGGAATATGGTCATCGTTTGAACAATCTCATTTGTTCTCACAAAAGACTAGAACAAAATAACAAATTATTAAGTTCTTCAAATAAATCTTGACTGTTTGGTTCGATACGACAATGAACACAATAACACTTTACTTATGTTCTTGTCATAATCG
The DNA here is from genome assembly GCA_028641055.1 of Alopecurus myosuroides. NCBI lineage: Eukaryota > Viridiplantae > Streptophyta > Magnoliopsida > Poales > Poaceae > Alopecurus > Alopecurus myosuroides. Next base: position 316,607,588 of record CM054061.1, read on the forward strand.
ATTCCACATCTATTACTAGTTCCTTTTAGGCCCTTGTATTTCTTTCATTGCCTTGCTTTGTATGACAACTCATACCAACCAATGTGGTATCAAAATACCCAAAAATACTTTGTTAACTAGTAATACATCTATAACTTGTATATCAAGCATATACTCCTGAGCTGGACTTTCCAGTTATCTTCTTTTTCTGCCATATATCTTTTTGTAATTCTATTTTCAATATTCACTTTCCTTTATAGAAGAATCATTCAACATCAAACAATGCTAGTCTTACTAGCTCATTTTCTTTGGCGTGTTAGTCATATACTATCACCCATTGAGTCATACTTTGAGTTTGATTGTTCTACTAATATCACCATATTAATAGCATTCTTCTAGATTCCACTCTTAGCAATTTCCAAGTAAGGTAAACTACTTTACCCATACTTCTAATCCATCCCATCATAACAATTTTATGATTAAGCTACTATAGCTCGAAGGAAGGAATTTAGAGGATAATTTTTAGCGCCCAACTTCTTGGAATATTCAAACGCCTAGCGTCTTCAATCATTGCATATATTCAGATAATATAAGCAAACATTGTCACGCTAAATTTGCATATATTCAGATAATATAAGCAAACATTGTCACGCTAAATTATACTCAGTCATGTTGCCACAAATAAGTTTCTAGATATCAATATATCTTTCACTTGATTGTTTCTGAAAACAACTCTTTTCAGTTCCTAAATCACCTTGATCAACAAAACATTCTTTTGAAGATAAAGTAATACGGAAGCAACCATGACTCTGGATTCTAAGTAGGAATTATTTGCTCTCTAGATTAATCAATCATTAACCACATGGAGCTAGGTAGGAAATACCAAAAATCTACAATAGGACTCAATTTTAAATTTCACTAATACGGTACCAATCTTAAATGGTATTTACCAGATCATAACAGTTATATCTCAATTAACAATCTAAGTGTAAGGTAATTATAGATGCCAATGAATACTACAATTTGTGCAAATTCGCTTTGATTGGTTGTTCATGATAAATAAGTTCAAGTTAATTCAAAAATTAAACCATGAACTCCCACTCAAAAACAACATCCCTCTTAGTCGTCTTTAGTGATTACACGAACCAAATTCACTACACCAAAACCGATCATCACGTGAGATGATGTAGCTTCAAAGGCGAACATCGACATGTTCATCATATCATCCATATGACTCATGCTTTACCTTTCGGTTACGTGTTCCGAGGCCATGTCTGTACATGCTAGGCTCGCCAAGTAGAACCGTAGTATTGCGTGTGTTTCAAGGCCATGTCTGTACATGCTAGGCTTGAAAACACCCGTTGTATGCGAACGTTGAGTCTGTCACACCCGATCATCACGTGGTGTCTCGAAACGACGAACTTTCTTAACGGTGCATACTTAAGGAAGAACACATTATTATCTTGATATTAAGTGAGAGGGATCATCTTATAATGCTACCAACGTTATCTAAGCAAAACAAGATGCATAAAAAGGATCAACATCACAGACATCACATGAAAGGATAACGTGATATGATATGGTCCTTCTTGCACTTGATCTCCATCATGTGCATTATGGTATGATCTCAATCATTCCACCGGCGTGGTACCAAGTACCACGGTACCCCAAACTTGATTGTCCATCAATAAGAAGACAACCATATGGATACCTTCCGGTATATCAATAATTTACAAAATAGATCATCTCATAATCAAATTTGTAATATTGACCATATCACATCACATGCCCAGCAAAAACTAGTTAGACGCTTCTAATTTATTTTTGCATATTTTACGTGGCTTAGGGCTTTCGAGGATAGAACCGTTCATACCTACGAACATCAACCACAACGTTGATAAACACATTTTTAACCACCCTTCATAGATTAGATCTTAACTATAGTAGGAGAAACAGACACCCGCAAGCCACTTATGCAATACAAGTTGCATGTCAGTTGTGGAACAAGTCTCATGTACGTGGACATGTAAGGTTAGTCCGGGCCGCTTCATCCCACTATGCCACTAAGATCATAAAATAATCAAGGAGGTAATAACATGATCATCAACGCCCACATACACCTATGTGTTCTACCCGTACAAAACATCTACGCATGATTCCGGCTCTGATACCACTGAAGGGGAACGTAGCATAGAAAACAAAAATTTTCCTACGCGAGAGATACCCGAAAGGCCAAGATCTAATCTATGAGACGAAGTGCAACGGGCAACAAGAGGGTTAAGGAGAACACATACCCTCGAAGACTCAAAGTGGTACGAGATCAAATCTCGTTGTTGGCGTAGTCGTACTCACACCGATCCCGATAGCGAGAAGATGGCACCGCAATCCGGCGGTGCATCCGTGATCGGTCACACGTACGGTTGATGACGACCTCCGTTCCCTCGTTCCAGCGGGGCGCGGAAGTAGAGGATCCCTCGGAACTCCAGCAGCACGACGGCGTGGTGTGGTGGAGAAAAACATTGCTCAGGGCTTCGCCAAGCGCACGAACAAGTGGTGGAGCAGCGGCAGGAGGGAGGAAGAGATGACACAAGTGTGTGTGTGGGGGAGAGGGAGCTCTCACCCCTCCTTTTATAGGAGGGGATGGCAGCCACGAATTTTTGGCTGCCTCCACCTCTCCCTCATCATGTGAGTGGAGTCTCCACTCAACCCACTCATTCTTCCATTAATTCCCACTCAAAATCCCAAGGGTTTTCTTTAATAAATAAATAAAACAATTTTATTTCTTTATTTTAATATTTGTTAATTCCATTAACAAACATTAACATATAACCCCTTGAGTTAGTTGTTAAATCTATTAACAACCATTTGATAAGAATCCCCTTGAACTATTTCAAAATTACTCGAAACAATTTCGGTGACTATTTCAATATTCCCCGAAACAATTTCGGTGCTGTCCAAACTTTTCTCCGATATTCCGTATCCTCTCAAATGCGTCATCGAACCTTAAGTGTGTCACCCTACGGTTCACGAATAAGATAGACATGATCGAGACTCCTCTCCGATCAATAATCAACAGCGGGATCTGGAGATCCGTGATGACTCCTATATATTCAACGATGACTCTCGTGATCGTGTGAACCAACAACGCCGTGAACTATTCCCTTTGTCTCGCGATATTTTACTTGTCCGAGATTCGATCATTGGTATCAACCATACCTTGTTCAATCTCGTTATCGACAAGTACTCTTTTCTCGTTCCCGTGATATAACATCCTTGTGATCATATCACGTGCTTGCAAGCGGTTTCAATGTGATATCACCGAGAGGGCCCAGAGTATATCTCTCCGTCATTTGGATGGACAAATCCCACTCTTGATCCATGATCCTCAACTAATACTTTCCGAATACTTAACGACACATTTATAGTCACCCTGTTACGGTGTGACGTTTGATGCCATCAAAGCACTCTTCCTGTATCAGTGATTGACATGATCTCATGGTCTAAGGAATAAGTTACTTCGTGTGTTTGATATAACAATGTAAACTAAATGACTTGATCGCATTGCTATATTCTCTTTGGGTATATGTTCATCACATCATTCTTCTAATGACATGACCCCGTTATTAATAACATCCAATGTTCATGATCAGGAAACCTTGATCATCTATTAATCAACGAGCTAGTTAAAAGAGAGGCTTTACTAGGAACCATTGTTTGTTTATTAAGCACACATGTATCAATGTTTTCGGTTAATACAATTCTAGCATGAGAAATAAACATTCATCATAAATAAGGAATAAGATAATAACCATTTTATTATTGCCTCTCGGGCATATTCCCTTCAGTTCAGCCACGGGTTTCTGATGATGGTTTGCTTCCGGGTACTTCTTTGTATCCTAACTCATTGGCGGAGGGACACGATTCGCTGCCCGCAGGCTCTGCCGCGGCGTTGGGGCAGGCTGCCGCTGCCCCACGGCACGCTGTTGTGGCTTCTCGGCACTCTGCCGCGGTAGCTGCACAGGCAAATCTGCTGCCTGAGGTACAGTTTGATCCATCCAATGCTGAGTACATAGGTAAGGGACAGTGTGTTGACAGTGTACCCTCGCGGATGGTGGATATTGCTATGGATACTGCTTCTGTTCCGAGTTCTAGGGAAAATAAGGTGGGTTTGGTATCTGGTCTTCGGAGGGATTCTATTACTGGACGGTGTTTATTTTCTGAGGTGGAGGAGCCAATTTTATCTCCGACTATTGTGTCACCTGCGAGGCATTCGCGCGAGGAGATTATTGCTTTTGGAGGGATTTCTGACCCTGCATCGGTGGGGCTTCGTTCTAGCGCAAGGATCCGGGCTCAACCTGACGCAGACATTTCTATTCAGGAGAGGGCATCATTGCGTGCAGCTCAACGAGATATTTTAAGCCCAGGTATTTCAGCACGTTTTTCTTTTGCTAATTTACCGAATGATGATATTATCTCTCGTGCTTCTAAGTTGGGGGTATCATTAGGAAACTCGGTAGAGGAGGTGAATGTATCTGTTAATTCTCTTAAAGCAATTGAAACTTCGAGGAATTATGTGGTTCTTCAAAACAATTTAAATTCTACTTTACATTCCAGTACTTCTAGTCTGGTGTTACAGAAAGCTGAGAATTTATGTGAGGACATCGACTTAGAAAATGATATGGAGGAAGGGATTTCGTCGGAGATTCCAATTATTTCGTTGAAACGTACTAAGAAGTCTAAGACAGTAGTGTCTTCCGGACTTTGTCCTAGGCGTAGTGCCAGATTGAATACTGTCAGAAAGAAAAAGTGAGTATCATGAGAGGTTTCATTTGGAATTCAAACGGGTTAGGAGACACAGCTAAACATCTAGCTATTAATGAAACTGTTAGGGATCACAGTATTGATTTTTTTGCCTTATTGGAGACAGGAAGATCAAATTTTTATCCGCATTTTTTACGACATCTTGTGGGGGGGGGGGGGGTAGATTTTACTTGGTATTGTTTACCACCTCATGGGAGATCGGGAGGTATCCTCGCAGGTTTTAACCCTACTACTATTTCGGTTTTAGGGGTTTTTGCGGGAGATTTCTGTGTGAAGTTCCATTTAAAATCTAAGGAAGATGGCTTCCAATGGGCTTTTGTGGTGGTTTACGGGGCTGCACAAGAGGATAAAAAACCTGCTTTTCTTGCGGAGCTGGTTCGTATTTGTGAGGGGGATTCTCTACCAATGTTGATTGGGGGTGACTTTAATATTATTAGAAGAAGGGAAGAAAAGAATAATGATAATTACAATGCTCGTTGGCCAGTGATTTTTAATGCAATTATTGAGAGTCTAGATTTGAAAGATTTAGAAATGTCTGGGCGTCAATATACATGGGTGAGTAGACACCCTGTACCTACTCTAGAAAAGCTAGATAGATTTTTGGCTTCTGTTGAGTGGGAACAAAAATATCCTCTCGTGTCGGTCCGGGCTCTAACTAGGACTGAGTCTGACCATGTACCTTTACTTATTGATTTTGGGTTACCTGCTCATGTTGGGAATTCATCGGCATTCTCTTTTGAGTTGGATTGGTTTGCGAGAGAGGGTTTTTTTGGATATGATTAAAGAAAAATGGAATGAAGTGACCATTGGGTCGAATCCAATTGAAGTTTGGCAATCTAAAATTAGATACCTCCGGAGTTTTCTAAGAGGTTGGGCTAAACATGTTAGTGGTGAGTATAAAATTCAGCGAGATCGTCTTTTGTTACTTATCAATGAATTAGATATCAAAGCTGAAACTTCTCCTCTTAGTGAGGAGGAAAGATAGGCTAAGAGACAGGCAGATGATTTCTTGACTAAACTCCGTAGGGAGGAGGAGTCTAAATGGGCGCAACGGGCAAAAGTAAGACATGTTCAACAGGGTGGGGGTAATACTAGATACTTTCATTTGATAGCTAATGGTAAACATAGGAAGAAAAAAAATTATCAGTTAGAGCAAGATGAAGGTACAATTGTGGGCCAAGAGAATCTGAAATGTTTTATTTCCCAATACTACAAGGGTCTGTTTGGGGCATCGGCACCTTCCACTTTCTCTATGGTTGAAACTTTTACTGAGGATTTACCTCAGGTGTCTATAGAGGAGAATCAGTACTTAACATCTTTGTTTTCTGAGCAAGAAGTATTTGATGCGATTTCCCAGATGGAGCATAATAAGGCCCCTGGTCCTGATGGTTTTCCTCCTGAATTTTACCTGAATTGTTGGGAATTCATCAAGGTTGACCTGATGGGAATGTTTGCGCAGTTACATGCAGGCAATCTTCCGTTATTTAAGCTTAACTATGGTGTTATTACTTTGCTTCCTAAGAAGGAAGATGTATGTAGGATTGAGCAATACAGACCAATTTGTTTACTTAATGTTAGTTTCAAGATTTTCACTAAAGTATGTACGAATAGAGTTACCCTTATTGCTCAGAAAGTGATTAAACCATCCCAGTCAGCTTTTCTTCCTGGTAGGAATATTCTAGAGGGTGTGGTAGTTTTACATGAGACCATCCACGAGCTTCATAGGAAGAAAATGGATGGGGTGATTTTCAAAATTCATTTTGAAAAGGCCTATGATAAAGTTAATTGGGCTTTCCTTCAACAAACTTTGCGTATGAAGGGTTTTAGTCCAACCTGGTGTGAGTGGGTCTCTCGTTTTGTGCAAGGAGGGAGTGTGGGGATTAGAGTGAATGATGACATTGGTCATTTTTTTCAAACTCTAAAAGGATTGAGACAGGGAGATCCCATGTCTCCTATACTATTTAATCTGGTTGCAGATATGTTGGCAGTGCTTATTGCTAGAGCTAAGGAGGATGATCAGGTGGGTGGCTTAGTGCCACATTTAGTGGAAGGGGGAATATCGATTCTTCAATATGCTGATGATACTGTTTTATTCTTCGAACATGACCTAGACAAAGCTGTCAACATGAAGCTAATTTTATCTATGTTTGAACAATTGTCTGGTCTAAAAATAAACTTCCATAAAAGCGAGATTTTTTGCTTTGGTAAGGCTCGTGAGCATATGGATGATTATCGTTGCATTTTTGGATGTGAAGTGGGTAATTTACCATTCAGCTATCTTGGTATACCAATCCATTATAGGAGACTTCTCCTTAAGGAATGGAAGGTCGTTGAGGACCGGTTCGAGAAAAAATTGAGTTCATGGGCTGGAAAATTATTGTCCTATGGGGATAGGCTTGTGTTAATTAATTCGGTTTTGTCTAGCCTCCCTATGTTTTTGTTCTCCTTCTTTGAAGTGCCTATTGGGGTACGGAAAAGAATAGATTTCTATAGGTCTAGATTCTTCTGGCAGAGTGTTCATGCAAAAAAGAAGTATCGATTGACAAAGTGGAATATTGTTTGTCGACCGAAAGATCAAGGTGGACTAGGTATAGAAGTTTTGGAGGTTAAAAATAAATGTCTTTTGAGTAAATGGTTATTTAAATTATTAACTGAGCAAGGAATTTGGCATGAATTATTGATGAATAAATACTTGGGAGAGAACACTCTGGCCGAGTTGGAGGCTAAACCTACAGATTCACCTTTTTGGAAAGGTATCTTGCGGGTGAAAGATGATTTCTTCCAACATGTTAAATTCAATCTGGGAAATGGTGAGAGGATTAGATTTTGGGAGGATTGTTGGCTAGGGAATTTACCTTTAGCTATTCAATATCCTTCGTTATACTCAATTGTGAGGAATAAGAATACTTTAGTTTCTACTGTGATTGGTCAATCACCTCCTGCTTTGCATTTTCGTCGTGCTCTGGTTGGAGATAAATGGGAAAGATGGTTGCATCTGATGGAAAGGTTAATGGATGTTTCTTTGTCTGATGCTAAAGATGGGTACTGTTGGAAACTCACCAATTCTGGAATTTACTCAGTTAAATCATACTATGCCGAAATTATGAATGAGGATGCTAGATTCCTTATGAAATATCTATGGAAATTAAAAGTACCTTTGAAAATAAAAAAATTTATGTGGTTCCTATCCAGGAAGGAGTTGCTGACTAAAGATAATCTTGCTAGGAGAAATTGGGATGGGTGTAAGAAGTGTGTGTTCTGTGGTGTTAGTGAAACGGTGGATCATCTTTTTATCTCTTGTGAGTTTGTTAAAAAGATTTGGAGGCTTGTGCATTTTACTTTTAGTGTCTCCCCTCCTACTAGTGTTCCAAATTTGTTTGGTAATTGGTTAGGTGGAGTTGATAATAGTTCAAAAGCACTTATTCGTATTGGAGTATGTGCTCTGTTGTGGACTGTTTGGAACCACTTAAATGGCATTATTTTTAACAATGAGAAAGTTGGGAATTTTTTGCAGGTTATCCATCAGGCCAACTATTGGATGCATCAATGGTCCCATCTACTGCCAGAGGACCAGCGTGTGCGTTTGGATGGTGGATGCACTCGGATGATGGCGGTCATTCAGGCTATCTTCAGCAAGGGTGGCTGGTTGCTTAGTAGACGGTTATGTAATGGATAGTTCCATGTTGATGGGATTTTTCTAGGAGGCATTGTATTGCGTTTTCTGTACCACTGTCTATCCATCTAGGACTATTGAGTTTCTAGGTGTGGGGTGATTGCTTGTAAGCTATAACTTAGATGATGAATTTTTAATAAAAGCCGTATGCATCAACCTGATGCAGAGGCATGGATTCCCATTTCAAAAAAAAAACGTGTTACCTCTCTGAGAGGTTGCACTCGTACGTCGGATCTGGTTCTGTAGAGCTTCGATGTCCAGAGTTATGACTCCATAGGTGTATAAGAATATAGACTTGTCAACACATGAGAGAGAGATTAAAGCTACATATAATGGTAGAGGACACCTCAAAAACCAACTAGAATAAGGACTAAATAAATAAGAAGCCCTAATTAGAGAGAAAGAGAGAGAGAGAGAGAGAGAGAGAGAGAGAGAGAGAGAGAATAGGCACGACGCCAATTGATGTGTCCCTCAAAGAGGGGAGGGGTGGGGTATATATAATGGGAGCCAGGGGCACCTTCCATAGTGATAGGTCGGTTGGGGGAGGACCGAGCTGGGTGCACCCTTCCCCTTGACCTGATTCATGTTGGACTTCCCAATTGGGAAGTCCTATCCCTTCCCACGTTATTTATTCCTTTAGTTTTTGGCATTATTTATTTTACCAAAATCAAACATGGAAGTTTCCTAGGGGAGGTTATGCACCTTATTTGTGGCCCTTGGGCCCACTTGGCAGCCACCAATATTTGGGTTTAGCCCTCGAGCATTTGTGCCCCCTCCGGCATCCCCCTTCTCGGGTTTCATCGAAACTCTTCCGGAACCCTATATACCCTATAGATAAAAACATAGACTATGCAATGATTTTATAAGAAAATTATAACACCCAGGGACATCTCATGGCCGCCTGCTACCATTCCAAAAAGCATGCAAAATTATTTATCTCTCCGAATAACTCCGGAATAAATTTCAATAGTAATAGAAATTGTTTCTATTACTCTGGGACATCTAATGCACTCTTTACAATTTCTCTCTCATGCGGAAACACCATTCGGATGATAATCCTTGTTGTTCTGAACCTCAAATATACACACATGACCAACCAAACTTAAGTGTGTGACCCCTACAGGTTCGATAGTGAGTAGACATGACACTGGAAACTCTTTCTGGCTCATTGTTCAATAGAAGAGCCATGGATGTCCATATTGACTCCCACTCATTATGTGAAAGACACTCTGTTGAAGTTGTTGACTATTGTACTATATTTCCATTACTCGCGATACCGAACTTACCTGAGATTAAGTATTCCGGTATTTACGTGAAACAAACCTCGGTTTAGTGTAGTTTTTTATCTCACAAACTGGTAGGCTTCCTTTTACTCGTTCCCGTATTACGATATCCCACATGATGTATCATTATCACGCATTGTCTGCAGAATATATGGATATTATTCATACCGAGTAGGTCCACTGTGTATTTTTTCGAAGGAATAATTCCCTTCTTAGAACATCAAGGTCAATACACACCTTTAGAATTACCTAGTGGTTAACTAATTGTTCACCCAGTTTACAGCGTGATTCTTGATAGTAGCAATGCAAACCTCCAGAATACACAACCTCGTCGTCTAAGGATATGTCACACTATAACATTGATGTGATATGTAACTAAGGACAAAAGACATCAGAATTTTAGAATATCAACTACTTAGGTCTACCCATCCATATTGTTCCCCCTTTTATCTCACATTGTTCGTAACTTATATCAATGCTCACAATTAATCAAGCACTTTAATCCATGCTATCCACAATATCGTAAGATCATGTTTCATCCTCGATTTATACTTATCTCATAAGCATCCCTTTTCTTTTATACTTATTGAAAGAGCATTTTTTTAATCCCTATAGTTTTGAGTGTTAGTTAACAATACTAATTATACTATTCACAAAGGTGTTAAATGGTGCAGGTCTTTAACTACTCTCTCGCATCGAACACCACAGAAAGGTGAAGGTAGATCAACCTCTTTTGCTCCTGGTGGTATCTTGATATTTCTGGTGGTGAATTTCTACGAATTTGGCTAAGGACCAAATCATGCTGAGAACTGTAGGTAGCCGGAAATTTCCATGTCAACCAGATATTCCATTTGGGAAGATTTTGCTTGAAAAATGGCTAAGTTTGGAATTATGTCCGTACTTGAGGTAACCGGAAATTCTATCTAGATATTTTGGTCAAACCGGATATTACGGTTGCAGAGGAAAAGACAGAAAATGGCTAAGTTAGAAACTCTCCACGTCCTGGTGCCTACCAGAAATTTCACCCAGAAATTGTGGTGAAACCAGATATTCCGGTTCTGTCAACTTCATTCGAAATCTCAGATTTGGAGGATTTTCTATTAACCGGAATTTCCTGTACCGTTTTCTGGAGCCAACGGCCACATTTATGGAGGGGGTATATGAAAGGACAAGAGGGGTGGGGGGTGAATTGGTGTTTAAAAATAATTTTGGTTAAGGCTTGAATAAATGCGGAATAAAACTAGCGTTTAATTTATCAAGCCAAAACCTAAGCAAACTAGGTTCACCTATGTGCACCAACAACTTATGCTAAACAATTCAAGCAACTATGTCATAGCAAGATATGTTACTTCAAGCTCGATGGCCATCATAAAGTAAATTGCATAAATAAATAGATCGGACATAGAAATAACCAAGACACATGGAGACGATGATTTATCCCGAAGTTCACTTCCCAATGGAAGCTAATGTTTGTTGGAGAGCTGTGGAGTCACAATGACTCCAATCACCCAATGGCTCACCTTATTCTCCCCGTGCCTACACCAATGCGGAGTGCCACGATACACTAGAGGACCTTTGAGGGCGGTCACCGATCTCGTACAAGGTTGGGGAAATCTTCACAACTCAATTGGAGGCTCCCAACAATATCCCGCGAGCTTCCAAAACTTCTAGATAGCAACAAGGCCTCGAATGGTTCCAAAGCTCCGAGGCAACAAATAACCGTCTAGGGCACTCCAAGTACCCAAGAGGACAAGCTCAAGGGAACTCCAAGAACCCAATAGCAAGAAGCTTCTCAACCTTTTACTCGAACAAATCATCATAGAGAACTCAAACTGATGCAACCTATGCAACGGCAAGAACACAAGAAGTGCTCAAATCCTTAACTCTGAAATCTCACCAAAGCAACAAATGCTATTGGGGGAGAAGAGAGGAAGAAAAAGCAACAACTCAACACATGAATCTCCAAGATCTATATCCCAAAGGCTTACCCTCACTAAGAGGAGAGATGAATTGGTGTAAAGATAGATCTAGATATCCTCTCTCTTTCCCTCTAATTGGAGGAAAGAATCATGGAGGATTAGAGAGAAAGCAAACTCCAAAAGGTAAACAATGGTGGGGGAAAACTTTCTTAAAAGGTAGGGAACCATTGGGAAAGAAGACCCCTTATACATGCCCCCAAAATAAGCCCACTGGGGGCAATATATGCGTCCCCGGTCTCCAGGTTGGTCACCAAACAGAGCCACCCGGCCCGAAGCCCGGCCAGGCCGGCCTTCCTGTTTCCAGAAAATCACCTTCACTAAAAGCGCGATATCTTTTGCCTCCGGAATTCGTTTTCGATGATCTTGGACTCGTTGAAATCGTAAGAACAAGAAATACAAGAATATGCAAAGATATATAATAGTTTAACAAGGGAGGATACGACAAATTACGAAATTTTGACATATCTATAAAAGAAAATCGGTAAAACCTCCAACATAGAAACACAATAAGTTGTCCATACGAAATCGGTTTTTGATGAAATTGGGCTTGTCTTGAAGCATGACAAGATCTAACACCACACATGGAGAAACACAAATAAGAACCAAGAAAGATGATGCCAAGAATGAAAAGTGTTGAGCTCTCTCGGAATGATGTGATCAAGTTGCTAACATAAGAGCCCCTCTTGATAGTACAGTTATCTATCCTATAACCCAGTCTCCCAACTATGCCATGATATAGGTAAAATAGAAAACCTATCAAGATCATACATTTGAATTGAGCATTCCACTTGAGCTAGATGATGAAGACCTTGATCTCCTCAAGATGGAACATCTTTCTTGTTTTCGATTTTCTCGGTGAAGACACATAGATTACTCCCCCATACGCCACTATGGGAGAGGCTCTTTTAAGTCCATCTTCACTTGGAAATTATCTCCAAAAGAGTAGAAAGCTTCACGCATGTGATCTCTTTGATATGCTCCCCTTGAACTTGCACTTCTAAACTTTTGATGACGATAACCATTTGACGCCATCCTCCATGGGATATATGAATTTTTTCCTTTTGATGCAAACCCATGGAAAGATGCCTAACCTCACATAGATATACCACATACACATATCATGGGTTAGTTCACAAAGCTAATTTACATACCATACCATAAACCCATATGGTACATCTTCTAGCTTTGTGAGTTGATCTACTTTAATCATCTCTTAGCACTTTACCTTCATCAACCTTGTATCTTTTCTTATCTCTTAATTATAATGATGTATTGAAGGTAAACATGAATGTTCACACAATATTATTATTCAAGATATACTTGCAATATGATCAACTCTCTCGCGACCAAACAACAGATATTCACATGAATAGCACATTGGTCATCACTTGATTATCTTGAATCCAACACATGTACATAAAGCATTACCTATAGACAAAATCTACAAGTATAACTCAATTCAACCATTAGTCCATAATTATTTTCATTAATTACCAAAACCACACATGGGGGCACCATGCTATTTCAATCTCCCCTATTTTGGTAATTGATGACAATATTTTTTACGAGGGTTTATATAATGAATTTGAGCAACCATGCAAAGAAACAACTAAGGATGCACATGCGGAGGATAGCAAAAGACTGGAAGAAAAAAATTAAGAGAGCAATAATGGCCATAATCATGGTTTCTTGACTCATTCATAACGAAGGTGTTCTCACCATGGGATTATAGCAGTCAAGCTACGATGATTAACAAACTCGCATCCTCTTCATAACCAATGTCATCTCGGTAACATGTATCTATCTCATGCATACATTTCTTGCTTTCAACCTTGTGTAGGTTGCATCTTGGCATGAATTCCATTTGTTTCATTCAATTTGGTTCTTGCAATGTCTTATCAAAAACATCTTTATTGCAAATATGAGTAAGACGGGATGATTAGATACTAAGGAGATATTTATAATAATTTTCATGATTCACCAATCCCAAATATATTAATCTAGCAACTTCGACTCGAAGTCTCTCATATGCAATATTAATGAATTCTCAAAAATCATTTACCTTTTTGTGATACGTGTTACCTTTATCGAAGCATTCCAACCACCACTTTTCCCTTGTGATATTTGTGATGCTTTGATGAGTTTATTGATTGTTCAACTATATTCCTTTAAGGTAAAATTGATCTTTGTGCTTTGATTTCAAGAAAACATATTACTGGTATATTCATGAAACTCTTTTGGATATCATGTTCTTCACCTTTGTAACTATTTTGTGTGTGCATATTTATTTGTGGACTTATATATTTGTGACTGATTTCCACTTAGAAACTTATACACATAAGAATAATTACATCTTTAATTGGTATTCTAATTCTTTAGTGACCACCTTTTATTGCTTTATATTCTTTGGTGGTTCCTAAAAGGCACAAGCTTTGCTTTTCATTTGGTATTCCTTTTGCATCTTAATAAGCTTGTGGAACTTTGTGTTTTATCCTTGTTAGTTTGTGTGTATGGGAAAGACATGGTATGCACTATGTGCCTCATATATTGAAAGACTATGTTGATGATTTTATTTGTCACATCCATATATTTTGCTTGAGTAAGTATTTATTTGTCTCTTCTTGATCTTAATTTCTCAACTTTAGTTTGTTTGAAAGTTTCTTTGCTTCATTTGCAATCTATTATCTTGCTCTTGTTTTTTCAAAATTATCTAGAAGGGAGTGATGATTCCATGTTGTGCACACTAGATAGTAATTCAAATCTAACATTGTGCATGTACCTTGGGAAGTTTCCCTCTTGATTTTCTAGAACACCTGGTTTACCTTATCATAATATTGTTTTTGGTCAATTGGTTTTTTGGATCCTTTGGTTGGTTGCCTGTTTGTCAAAGTATCCTTCAATGTGATATTCTTTGGATCCTCAATATTGTTTGATCTCCCTCCATCTATTCGTAGTTGCATATATGCACTTGACTTCACTCATATCATGAGGATTGCATACACTATGGGGGAGCTCATATTATATTGACCTTCGAAGTTTTTCCTCCCATTTCGGAAATGGATGCCAATGGGGGAGACGTTTAGAGGGTTTAAGGTAATTTGTTGTTATTATTTAGTTTCGTTCTTAAGCATTTGCCTTCCTTGCTCTTGCATCCTTTCTCAATTATTTGGATGGTTGCTTCACTCATTATATAAACCCTCGTAAAAAGGGAGATTGAAAGCGCATGGTGTTCCCCCATATATGGTTATGATAATTAATGACAATCCTTATGGACTAATGTTTGTATTGAGATATTCTTATAGATCTTGTCCATATGAATTATTGGATTTCTTCTGTTGAACTCTATTAGCTTTAATGATGGCCATTGTTATATTCATGGATTTATATGAAGAATGGTCATGGATAAATTTGAGCATATTGTTAGTGTGTCTTGAAGAAAAGGATTAGGTGATATTTCATGGTTATCTTCAAGACATCATCATTTGAACTGAGAAGAAAAGATACAAGGTTGATCAAGCAAGTGATCAACACACAAAGCTACAAGTTGTACCAAGTGGGATTGTGTATCTCGTGGTATGGTAAGAATTGGTCCATATATCTTTGTGAACTAACCCATGATATGTGTGTGTGGAATCTCTATATGTGGTTAGGTATATTTCCATGGGCTTGCATCAAAAGAAAGATTTCATATAGCCCATGGTCTGTGTCGTCAAGCGGTGTTTGTCAACAAGCTAGACGTGGAAGCCCAAGTGAGGCATCTCAAAGAAATCCTATGCTTGATGCTTGCCACCCTTTTGGATATTGTGGCCTTGTGAAGATTTTCCGACAAGGGTCTCTCCCATAATGGTGTATCGGGGAGCTAGTCTCTCCCAAAATGGCGTATGGAGGAGCTACTTGCAAATCTTCATCAAGCGGAGAATGTGCTAGCAAGCACGATCAACAAATAAGATCCAACTTGAGAGAGTCAAGATCGTCATCATCTATCTCAAGTTGAATTCTCAAGGCAAAGGTATTTTCTTGATAGTTTTTCTATTTTAACGATCTCATGCCTTCGGGAGACCGGGTTATAGGATAGATAGTCATACTATCAAGAGGGGCTCTCAAGTGAGTAGCTTGATCGAATCGTTATGGAGAGCTCAAACCTTTGCATGCTTGTGTATCAAATTTCCTTGTTCTTATTTGGATTTTGTCTCCTTGGGGTATTAGTTCTTGTCGTGATCTTCATGACAAGGCTTGGTTTCTCGAAAACGGATTTCGTAAGAAAAACTTGTTGATTTTTCAGTGGTGAAAATATTCTGTTCGTCTTTGAAAATGTTCCCACACCTTCCATGTGTGATAAATTCTCCATACTTTGAGGTATCAATATTTTAATTTTTATTTGGATACTCCTTTCTGTTATGTTTCCAACTCAATTGGATTCACCTCATTCGGAGTTCGTTCACAAAAGTTGTGTGTTTTCGGTATTGGAGATTTTACCGGTTGTTCCTTTTAGAGAGGTTAAACCTTTCTACATTTGGTTTATTTTACATTGTTGGAAAATGAAGTTTCTCTGCATATTCTTGTAGTGCTTGTCGTTGCGATTCCAACGAGCCCAAGAACATCGAAAAAGAAGTTTGTATGCAAAAGTTATGGCGTTTTTAGTATCGGTGTTTCTGTAGTTTTTGCATAGACCGGAATCTCTGGCCGACCGGAGTCTCCGGCCCTAGGACACCCCCAGGGGTTGCTCTAATGGTATCCGCCGCAAAATTCAGTCCTGAGACTTTTGGGAGTCTACATTGTGACTTTTTCCTGCAACAGCTCTTTTTCGTGGGACCTATAAAAGGCCCCCTTCTTTCCCAAAGAACTAGGTCTGCTAAGCACGAGTTTTCCCCTCTATCTCCTCCATTGTTGACCTTGGAAAACTTGCCCTTCTCTCATTTCCTCCCATGATTCTTGCATATCTTTGAGAGAAAAGAGAGAGGAGATCTAGACCTACATTTCCACCAATCCATCTGCCTTCTTAGTGAGGGAAACCTAGTAGATCTTGACCTTAGAGTTCTTGGTGTTTCTCCTCCTTTGTTCTTACTCTCTTAATCCCCCATAAGAATTTGTTGCTTTGTTGTAATTTGAGAGTGAAGGATTTGAGCACTTGTGCTCTTGCCATTTGCATCGGTTGCATCGGTTTTCTCTCTCCACGAGGATTCGTGGAAATGAAAATTTGTGGACTTGTTACTCTTGGGTCTTGGACCCTAGACAACTTGGTGGTGTTCTTGGGAGCCTCCAATTGAGTTGTGGATGTGTGCCCCAAAATTGTGGTGACATCGAGAGTCTCCAATTAAGTTGTGGATGCGTGTCTCGATCGAAGGTTGCCAATGGTGGAAGGTGAACTAGACCTTTGTGGTGAGGTTCATCGAATAATAGGGTGATGCCTTGAAACGTCATAAACGTATCCTTAATTTATGATGTTCCATGTTGTTTTCTTACTGTTTCCCACATGTTTGCTATACACGTTATGTCATTTTTATCGATCTTTCCTGTGACCACACCGTCTGCCGCCACAGGAAAAAAGACATAGGCACGCACGAGCCGTGCCTGTAGCAGTGGAAGGCCGAACGTATTTTGGTTACGTTCCAGGTCGCCGCTCGGCCGCCGGCCGGTTCGTCTCTCAGACTCAAAATCGGCTCCATAGATTTGGACTTGAGAGGGAATCTGAGAAATTGATTCTCAGACTCTCGCCGAATTCCATCGCTAGCATGCGGTTCTAGCTAGCTGCCTAGGACTTTTTTTCACTACGGATGCAGGGTTACCATGAAGGAACTTGAGAGCGACGAGCAGGCCGAGTACCAAATCGACGATGAGCTATGCTCGGAAGAGAACGGGAGTTGAAGTAGTTGCCTCCGACAGCGGTGTCTACGTCCGGGAAGGTGACCCTCCGTGCAGGCGAAGTTCCTCCGGCCATATATACCCCCGGTGGCAAGCAGTCATTGCTTGGTCGGTGACGGCAGACCACCGCAAATTACATAAATTAATGGTTACTAGCAAAAATGCCCGTGCGTTGCACCGGGTGAAAGCATAATATGCATCTAACCCAATAAGCACTGCTCAGCCCCATCCCCCACCCCACACACACTCATAGACACACGGATCCATACCCTTTATTTGGACACGGAGACCCACACGTGTTGCCGCTCATTCGTCCGCCCATACCAATGGTGGCCGTGGTGTCCACTTTATCAAAATATGTCCGAAGTGGTCAATCTCAATGCGCTGAGCAAGGCTTCTACACAATCTACAAATTAAAGGTTGAGGAGAATTCATGATAAAAGTATTGGGTGTGACGCAAGGATAAATTCTAATGACGCGATTTTGAACACGAAAAGGTAAGGGAAAGTCAAACCATTTCCCCAAATTTTATCTCCTATTCCCTCCATTCCTATATGCAGGGCGTGTAAGTTTCTGCCACAGATATTACGACATGGGAATTTGGCACACGGTGCATTTATTCGCCCTTGGGAAAAATTTGGGAAAGGGAGTCCCTAACAGCCACAAATTGGAAACAATACATGTGGAAAACACATAATTGGTTAAAAAAAACTTATATGAGGGGTATAATTGTCCATAAATCATAAAATACCTTATATTTTGGATTTTTAATCAAAAAAGCTATACATCTTACATCAAGGAATAGAGGGAGTATATCTCAAACCCCTTAGAAATATTTTCCCCTAAAGTTGTTCACATGTTATGGTGAAAATGGACATGTTCTGGTTCACTTAGTTCAAAACATTCAATCCAACATCGTTTTGAAATTGCTGAAATATTGCTGATTTTTTACCACAACAACCAACAAATAGTAACTTTAACACCACATTTTATCTTTGAGGAAATAAACATCTAGCAACTTCTCCATCTCCCCACGGTTTCTTCTTCTCTTTGTACAACAAATGGCGGCAGCACACAAAGCATTGCAACATCCGTACCCACCAGATTTTTTTTTGTGCTCCAAACGTCAATTTAAATCTATGAATTTTTTCTAGCACAAATTTGACTCAAGCAACGCACACAATAGGGAATAGAACCGAGTATAGAAAAGAAACCAACATTAGTATATCAGTAGCACCACATGAAGCAATCAGCCGAACCCCCGATTCTCCCCCTCACGAACTCACGTTCTCACCACTACACGGCACATCGCCGCCTCCCAGAAGTCCGGGGAGATGCCGGTCTACATGTGAACGCATGCCGTTGTCCAGCAGACGTCGCCTGATCCTTGAGCACACACGTCACCACACGTGATTCCATATTATCCGTGTCAGCCCAGAGGGCCAATCATCTGCATGTGCGTCGTCGCCACCACAACCCAGCAAGCCGAACATTGCCTCCACGGCCGCCGCAGTCACTGTAGTAGACTATGAACATGAATACTCCCATGTTTACTGATTGACCTGGAAATTCTAAAATATAGTATTTAGTAGTGTTGTTGTATGAAGTATTTATAAATTTAAAGGAATCCTAAAAAGGTTTATACGTCTATTGATTATCAACAATAATAGTTATCGCCAAGATTGTAAAATACACTCTCACTAAATCTGGAAATAACTCTAATGTACTAACTTCAGTGTTTACTTAATAGGTTGAACTGTTGAACAATAAAACATGGCTGCTCTATATACATTGCCAATGGTAGGGAAGATATAGGCCAATTTGGTACTCAAGATCACAGAAAATTCATATAGAAGATTTGAACTTACTTCGTTCCTGTAAAGTATTGTATCTTAATAAAAATACTTGTAAGTTCAATGGATTTTTCAAAATAGCACATGGACATCGAAATATCGAGAAACCTTCACAAAATATACATGGCTAGTAAAACTGACCTGACGGAGGGAAACAACGACAGGAATCCCCAGCTCAAAGTTGCATGAGAGCAAACCAGCACCTTCTGAACTATTGACCACGACATGCTCAGCAGCAGGTGCGGAGGTGTCGGCAGCCTACAGAATGCGAGGACAACAACCGGGTTGTTATGTCCAGCGCCGTTGAAGAAGCGCAAGATTGTGGCATAGGTAGAGATGCTGACCGTGGAGCCTGGGGCCAAGAATGCACCGGAACCTTGGACTTCCTAATTATGCCTAGAGTTGATACACCATCAAATTAGCAATTCGTCAATCACCTTGCGGACACCCGTGCCCATGCGTCGCAACGGGAGGTATTTCATAGAACCATCCATCGAACAGCCCAAATGCAGATCTCAGTCTAAATTTTAAGACTACCAGATGCAGAATCTGAAGACGTGGCCATCTCCATCTGTCTAAATATCACAACTGTCAGAATTGTAATAGGTTTCGGTTTATTTCCGCTTCGTATACGATACGGTGGAGTCCCCGATCGGTACAAGCCCTCTGTATTGCCACGGTGGGGGCTTTTCCCACCTATATTAACACGTACCCGAGGGCCCTAACGGGTCATCGCTTTCCCATCTAACATGGTAATCAGAGCCTCTCTTCTTCCCGTCTAAGCCGCCGAACCAAAACCCTAGAAACCCAAGTCGATCTCCATTGTTGATCGAAGAAGAAACACCCGAGAAAACCTATTGATCTTGATCACTTGATCTCGATCGACCACAACCAGAAAACTCTACAACCAGAAAAACCCTACCCTCCCTCCCTCCCTACAACCAGAAAACATCCATGGCGTCGTCTTCAACAACGCCGGCGCCCGTCCTCGGCTCGCCGCCGGCGATCAAGCTCACTAGAGGGAATTACCTCTATTGGAAAACGCAGGTTCTACCTGCCCTTCGTGGTGCTAGGGTCATGGGGCTCCTTGAGGGCACCGACCGTGCACCACCCGAAACCCTGGAGGTGGTAGATGAAAACCAGAAGAAAACTTCGGTGCCGAATCCGGCCTATGATGTCTGGATCTCGAGAGACCAGCTTGTGGCGAATTATCTTGTCAATTCACTCTCTGAAGAGGTTCTTGCTCAAGTGTTTGGATTAGAACATGCTGCAGATGTGTGGGGTGCGATTACATCTATGCACTCCACCCAGTCCCGTGCGCGTGTTACTACCCTTCGTAGCGCCCTCACCAACACAAAGAAGGAGGATCTATCTGCTGCCCAATACATTGCGAAGATGAAGGGATTCGCC
Organism: Alopecurus myosuroides; assembly: GCA_028641055.1. Classification (NCBI taxonomy): domain Eukaryota; kingdom Viridiplantae; phylum Streptophyta; class Magnoliopsida; order Poales; family Poaceae; genus Alopecurus; species Alopecurus myosuroides. The sequence goes on from CM054061.1 coordinate 316,628,448, forward strand.
TCCGAGCTTGCTGCCGCAGGCAAACGCATCGACGATGATGAACTTCGTGACTATATCCTTAATGGACTTGACGGGGAGTACAATTCTCTGGTTGCGTCCATCAACGCTGTCCCGTCCACCACCCTCCACGACATGTGCTCACAACTTGAAGCATATAATCTTCGTCAGCAGATGCTGTCCGGAAACTCAACAGGCGGCTTCTCCTCTTCTGCTAATGCGGCCTTCCGTGGTCGTGGACGCCACTAGTGGAAACAGGGGCTTTAGTCCCGGTTCGTAGGCCCCCTTTTGTCCCGGTTGTGCAACCGGGACGGGGCATCCGGGACAAATACCCCTCCCCATTGGTCCCGGTTGTGGCAGGACCCGGGACAAATGGGGCTGACCACGTGGCCCGAGCGCTGGAACCTGGCCAGGGCTATTAGTCCCGGTTCTGAATACGACCCGGGATGCATGCCCCTTCTGCCGCGGCAGGGCTTTTGCCCTTTTCTCTGCCGCGGCAGAAATTTACAATTTCCGTTTTTTGGTCCCCGAGACCTCCTGGCGGCCCCTCCCCGGACCTCGAGAAGAGAGGAGCCTCGGTGGACCCTCCACCGAGCCCCCGGATCGCACGAGTGAATAAGTATATAAAGCAGAATAAGAAACACTTATATTACAGAAGCAAAGTATATCGAGCATATTACATGACCGATGGAGTGTATTACAAAATCAAACTTAGTTCCAACCGGAGGCATGGTACTCTCCATCTACGTTTATGACCTCTGCATCTAAGAAGCCCGCAATTTCCTCCTGAATTGCTCGTATGCGGTCCCTAGGTAGAAGACCGTCCCGAAGCCGTTCGATCTAATATAAAGAAGAGTGGTCACTAAAATATATGAAGCTAAGTAACTAAAATAGATAGTAATAAGAAGAATTGACGACTAACGTACATGAAGTTGCTTTAAATTTCTGCCCTTGGGAGATGTGGTCTGACGAATGAACTCGCAAACGTAGTATCCACACAAGTTATTCCCGTCTCCTTGTTGCAAGCACTATACGAGAAGATTGTTTCAATCAAAATAATAATCAACCAGGCATGATAATGGTATCGACACTAGAATCAAGGAGATGGGCACGGATCTAGATAGTACTTACTTGCACAACATCAAATGTAAGTTGTTTTTCCCATTCACCGGGAGACTTCTTTATGAACCTCTTCCAAACCCTACCCGAGAAAGAAAAAGAATAAAAAGAGTTAGTAATTACTTGATATCCGAAAATGAAACAAAGTAGTCGATATATTGCAATATATAAATACTGAAATTAATAAAGATTGAAATTACCGCTGGATCATTTCCTGCATGTCAGCCCACATTGAGAGGGGTTTACGTTTTGAGTCCATTACAATTACTTTTCCTTTGTCAATTTGGAAGATTAGCAGAATATAGTGGAAGCTGCGCACGCAGAACTCATCAATTATACAATGAACATCGAGTAAGGAAAACAGAATGTTTACAACAGAGTAACACACTTACTTGAAGTTGTAAGGAAATAGTATTTCCCGTCGGTGTTGGTTAAATATTATTGCCCTCAGAATATTATTTTCTGTATCCTTGGGAGATTGCCGAAGAGTCTTTTCAAAAATAATATTTGGATCAATGAACCCAATATCATAGATTCCACCTCTTTTGCATTCGAGAATCTTCATTCTGCAATTATAATATATGAGTGTACTATATATATGTATATATATGAATATATATGCAATTGAATGAGGTGAGCTAGAGAAATAAGTGCTTACAGACAATAGGCACTAAGGATAGATTTGTCGAGGGCCTGCTGCTGGTATAACTGAAACAATTCCTCAAATTGAATCATAACATATCCATTTCCAGTTCCATAGTGCTCGTCCTTAACGTTGAGACATAGCCAGTCCTCAGATTCATCAGCGGCTTGCATATACCAACTATGCACTCTTCGCATTTTCGTTGGTAGATCCTTTATCTCCTCGGGTTTGACAAGAGGCTTCCCGTACTCGTATTTGTACGCACATTCAGCCTCGGGCACACGAACCGGGACCAATGCATGGCACTTGTCCCGGTTTTTGGTGCAACCGGGACAGATGCCCCCTGCCCCCCTGGACGAAAGGGGTTGTTTCCACTAGTGCGCGGGGGAAATCAGCAGCCGCAGCGCTACGGTGGCCAAGGACAGTAGCGCTATGGTTATGACAACCGTGGTCAGCAGTACGACCGCGGCTATGACAACCGTGGAGGCTATGATCGTGGTCAGTATGATCGCGGGCAGCAGGCGTATGGAAGAGGATATGATAATCGTGGACAGCAATATGGAGGATATGATAATTATCGGCAACAGTCACGTCCCCGTGATGATGATAACCGAGGGCAACAGGCATATGGCAGGGGTCGTGGACGCGGGGGAGGCCGTGGTCGTGGCCGTGGACGTATTCCCTCGCCCTTTCAAGAAGGAGTTTTTTGTCAAATCTGCAAGAAAGAAGGTCACATAGCAAACGAGTGTTGGTGGCGTTACTCTAACCGTGATGATGATGGTGAGGATGATGTTGAGCAAAAGGGCGCATATGGTGTTGATACAAATTGGTATATGGACTCCAGAGCTACAAATCATATCACTGGAGAGTTGAATAAGCTCACTACACGTGACACCTATCATGGTCATGATCATGTCCACACTGCATGTGGAAACGGTATGCAAATTGCTAATGTTGGTCATTCAGTTTTGCACACCCCTCATAGTTCCATTAAACTCCGCAATATCTTGCATGTTCCTAGTGCCTCTAAAAATTTACTTTCCGCCCATAAAATTGCCCTTGATAACAATGCCTTTATTGAATTCCATCCATCTTTTTTCTTGATTAAGGACCAGGACACGAAGGAAATAATGTTTAGAGGCCCTTGTCATGATGGTTTATACCCCCTTGTTCCAGCTTCCATGGGGTCCCGCAAGCATGCATTCATCACCATCAAGCCTTCTTCGTCTACATGGCATTGTCGTCTAGGGCATCCTTCATCATTTATTGTTCAACAAGTTGTTAGGAAAAATAATCTCTCATATTCGCCAGAAATAAATCCTTACATATGTGAGAGTCATCAGTTGCCATATCCTATCTCTACTAGTGTCTCCACTGCTCCCTTGGAGCAAATTTTTTCTGATGTATGGGGCCCTGCCCCCCCCCCTCTGTTGGCAAACATCTCTATTATGTAAGCTTCATTGATGATTTTAGTAAATTTACTTGGATTTACTTGCTCAAGAAACGTTCTGATGTTTACCAAGTATTTCTTAATTTCCAACAACTTGTTGAACATAAATTCAATCGAAAGATTGTCACTATGCAAACTGATTGGGGTGGAGAATATGAGAAACTCAATACTTTCTTCCAAAAAGTAGGCATTACTCATCATGTTTCTTGTCCACATGCTCATCAACAAAATGGTTCTGCAGAGCGTAAACATCGTCATATTGTTGAGGTTGGTCTCTCCTTATTAGCTAATGCCTCTATGCCATTGAAGTTTTGGGACGAAGCTTTTCTCACTGCCACATATCTCATCAACATGCTTCCTTCCAAAGTTCTTAATTTTGAGACTCCTACGGAGAAACTCCTAAACATTAAACCCCAATATGAGTCTCTCTGTGTTTTTGGTTGTGCATGTTGGCCCAACCTTAGACCATATAACACACGTAAACTTGCCTTCCGTTCCAAAAAAGTGTGTGTTTTTGGGCTATAGTCCTCGTCATAAGGGAGTAAAATGCCTTGACACTTCCACCGGACGGGTTTATATTTCAAGAGATGTCGTGTTTGATGAACACGTTTTTCCTTTTGCTTCACTCCATCCAAATGCGGGCAAAAGACTACATGAAGAACTCCTTTTATTTTCATCTTCACAATCTCCTTTATCTACTATTGAGGGTGTGCATACTAATGATAACATGCAATTTGTAGTTCCTGCTCTTACTATTCCGCAGGTTGACCTGGATGCAGCTCAAGATTCTGCAGCTAATGGTACCGAAAACAGTGAAATGGTTCAGATTTCAGCTCAAATGGGCAAGATTCCCATGCAGGGGACAGCACCGATCCCGGTGTCAATTCTGTGGAAAATTCCGCCTCGGATCAGCTGCCAGAATCTCCCTCGGGATCCGATGCTGCCTCGCTGTCCCCGTCTCGGGTTCCCTCCGTGTCCCCGCCTGGCACAGCGCCTGGCGTAGCGCAGGACCTGCGCATGCGCAGTGCGGCTGCTCCCCACTCCGCGCGTGACGCGTCACCAACTCCACCCGACAGCGCCACTTCCACAGGATCTTCTGCGCCATCTCCTTCAGCACATGACGAGTTACAAAATTCTGCGGGATCTTCTGCGTCTGCCTCGTCCACAAATGATCAATCTGCTGGATCAACTTCGCCTGAGCTCCCTGTAGCTCCTCCTGCATCAACTGTTAGCACACGCCTTCAAAAAGGTATCCGAAATCCCCGAAAATTTACTGATGGAACTGTCCGGTGGTGTCTCTTAACTGCTACAGGGGAACCACAAAATTTAAAAGATGCTCTCGGCGATTCAAATTGGAGGCAAGCTATGGAAGATGAATATACTGCTCTTATGCAAAACAAGACGTGGCATCTTGTTCCTTCTCGTCCACACTTGAATATTGTTGATTGCAAATGGGTTTATAGAATCAAGAAAAATTCTGATGGGTCTATTGAACGATACAAGGCACGGCTAGTTGCCAAGGGATTTAAGCAAAGGTATGGTCTTGATTATGAAGACACATTCAGTCCAGTTGTTAAAGCTGCTACTATTCGGATTGTTCTCTCTATTTCTGTCTCTCGTGGTTGGAGTCTTCGGCAGCTAGATGTCAAGAACGCGTTTCTTCATGGTGTTCTGGAAGAAGAGGTATATATGAAACAGCCACCTGGTTTTGAAGATCCTAAGTCCCCCACGTTTGTGTGCAAATTGGATAAAGCACTGTATGGTCTGAAGCAGGCTCCTCGAGCATGATATTCTCGGTTAAGTATCACTCTTCGTACGTTTGGTTTTCTTCCTTCAAAGGCTGATACCTCACTTTTTCTCTACAACAAGGATGGAGTTATCATGTACATGCTCATTTATGTTGATGATATTATTCTCACTGGCTCATCTGATCAGGCTATGTCTCTCCTTCTTCATGAGTTACATAAAACCTTTGCTCTCAAAGACCTTGGCTCTCTTCATTACTTTCTAGGTATTGAAGTCAAGAAACACTCCAATGGATTACTTCTCACTCAAGGAAAATATGCATCAGAATTATTGGCTCGGGTTGGTATGACAAAGTGCACCACAACTCCTACACCACTTTCTACCACAGATAAGCTCTCATTGCATGATGGTTCCTTGCTTGGTCCTGAAGATAGTACTCATTATCGCAGTGTTATTGGTGCTCTTCAGTATTTGACTCTCACACGGCCTGATATTGCTTTTTCTGTCAACAAAGTGTGTCAGTTTCTCCATGCTCCTACTACAGCTCATTGGACTGCAGCTAAACGCATCCTTCGATATGTTCAAGGGACTCTTAATGTTGGTCTTCATATTCAGAAATCCTCCTCTACACTCCTTAGTGCCTTCTCTGATGCAGACTGGGCTGGGTGTCTTGATGATCGTCGTTCTACAGGAGGGTTTGCTATATTTCTTGGTCCCAATCTTATCTCATGGAGTGCTCGCAAACAGGCCACTGTCTCACGCTCTAGTACAGAAGCCGAGTACAAATCACTAGCCAATGCTACCGCTGAAGTTATTTGGGTTGAGGCCCTTCTTCATGAACTTGGTATATCCCTACATCAAAACCAGTCTTGTGGTGTGATAATCTTGGAGCAACATATCTCTCTGCAAATCCGGTATTTTATGCCCGTACCAAACATATTGAGATTGACTTCCATTTTGTTCATGAAAGAGTTGCTAGCAAACTACTTGATATTCATTTCATCTCTACGAAAGATCAAGTTGCAGATGGTTTCACCAAGGTTTTGTCTCCTTCTCGGCTACGTGAATTCATTCGTAATCTAAACCTCTCGGTTTCCTCCGGTTTAGATTAAGGGGGGCTGTCAGAATTGTAATAGGTTTCGGTTTATTTCCGCTTCGTATACGATACGGTGGAGTCCCCGATCGGTACAAGCCCTCCGTATTGCCACGGTGGGGGCTTTTCCCACCTATATTAACACGTACTCGAGGGCCCTAACGGGTCATCGCTTTCCCATCTAAAAACAACTTCGGAGAATCTAAGATTCTAGCTCCATATGTCTTCAACTTTCAATACATGGAAGACAGGGCCAAGACAATGACCACGGTCTCTAAAGACAGCCACTTTGGCTACTACCTATCATCCCAGAAGAGACACCTACTCGTGTTGTCCACCGGCGACGTACCAAAATAGGGCAAACCATGATCCTCACATTTCCTCTTCTCCACTGAAGCAAAATATGAGGCTACCAGAGAGCTGGACATATCACCTAACTTCGAATGGGGATGTATAACCAGCTTGCAAATTACGATCCATATTCCCGGCATGAAAAAGTGTGTCACGATTGCACAACATGGTACTGGCTACTATGTGAAGTATTACTAAAGTGGCCATATTGTCTACAATATAAAAATCCGTTTCGAATTTCTTCAAAAACAAAACTGTTTTAGAATTTTGTTTATTCTTTCCTGCAAGTTAATCTTGAATAGGTATTGCTTTTTATCGAGGTACAAAGCATTACATCAAGCTGTAAAACGTGAATATAGTTCTGGAAAACCAATAATAAAACCAGGACATCAAGATAAGTTCTACATGGAAAGAATGCATACTGCATCTGCATTAAAAAGATTCCCTTTCAGACAATAAACAGTGTTACATCAGTTGAAAAACGTGACAATATTTATGGAAAAACAATAATGAGAGCATTGCAGAGGCTAATAAATAGAATGCATTATCTAGGTCTCAAAAGGTAATCATACCTCAATATTTTTCTTGAAGTACAACTCTGGAAAGTGTAGTAGTAACCCCTCCAGCATGGCAATAGAGTGGTAAGCCACTATGCAAATTGGCAGACCAGTTTCACTGGTTAAGTCCAGTTTAGTCCTTTTGAAGCAATGAGGGAATAGTACGTTATTTGCTTCCTAACCCCCAAAATATGATGTTTACCAACTTCTAACAAAGGATTTCAAATGAGTAAACAAATAACCTGCAAAACCACTTCTTCAGTTCAGGGGACAGAAAAATGCAATAAGAACAGATGGACTTGCTTCTATGCTCTCCTGAAAGTGAAAGCAAACTGAGGGATAATTTGCAATAGACAATCTCAATTTTTTTGCATTTACCAGTGGAGGAACATAAGATAAACAATCATGAACCTGGGCCAAAGGGCTCCACAAATTCATTCTTTCGCCACACGCCTCTGATATGTCAAAACAACTAGTACTCTCCAAACTTTAAAACTTGCAGAAGCATTGAAGTAAAATTTTAATAGACTGGTTTACACATGTAAAGGGTGTCTAGCTTTCAGTTGTGCTCATATTCTATTGGAACTCAGCCGGACAAATAGAAAACAGAAGAGCATAGTGTGCTTGTTAGAAAAATTAATACGTGCACACAGCTGGCTAGGTAGAGCTCTTAGAAAAAGTAAAAAAAGGACATTTACCTGTCTACCTCCCTCCGAGATGTCAGAACAGCATGGTGCAACATCAAAATTGTACTCTCTGCACTTTAATACTTGCAACAACAGCTTCATATCAAATAGGCAACTATCTTGTTCATAAAGATGAAAAAAATGCCCACTTCAATTAAATTTTAGGTAGGCAGATGACATCGAAATTAACAGGCTTGAGTTGTTGACGCATAGGTTTCCTAACCTATCAATGCCTAACAAACGAAACTGAATACATATGAACATCTCGACAAAAAATAAAATACACATGAACATTACCGAAGGAGCCGCCATTAAATTAAGGCAGCAGTCTGCGACACCCTCAAGGTCTCAACTATGAGCTCTAATGATTATCGGGCTTAGAAGACCGTGTATTTTCTATGCCTTAAATCTAAACTACAAATTAAAGTTCAATAGCTACAACATACAAACCAACAGAAATCCCCTCACATGTGAGACTGCCAGAGCAGGTTGGCCCATGGTGCTATGTGCAGCTGCGGCGGCGTCTCCTTCCTCGTGGGTGAGCTCTACACAACAGCTGGTGACCATAACCGAGTCATCTATACTCTCTAGGACGTAGTCGACATCGGCGAAGCTTCACGTTTGGCATGATCGGGGACACGGTTTAGATCAGACAAATTGGGCACCAAATTCTTGTCTGGTTCGCATGGGGAGAGGGGACTCACCTTGGGCACTTCAGGGGGAGGGGTGCGGGCGGAGAGGGATGGGGAGGGGTGCAGGAGGAGAGGGATGAGGATAGGGAAGTCAAGGCCGGGGACTTGGCGGGGGGGATCGAGACGAACCTCCCCCAACAACACGGAAGTCCACGCAGGGGCGGCGCTGGCGAGCCCCTGGTGTCCGGATCCCGATAGCGGCTGAGTCTGGGAGGTCACGCCTTACCCAATACATGGGTCGATCCCTGGGTGGATCCGGGTGCGAGAAAGCCGAGCTCTGGTAAGAGCAATGGCAGGGGCGACAACGTGTAGCGGAGGCCGAAAGGAGGACGGTAGTTGCGGCGGCGATCCCGACCTTATGCGGATGTATCGATGAACGAGAGGCTCGACTTGGGGTGGGGAGTAGCGGGCCGGTGCTCGCGTTGACTTCCACGGAGGAATTTTTTCTTTTCGAACCGTTTTTTCACTTGTCCGTGGCATGGTGGGTAAATAACTTAAATGTGAAGGGTAAAACGGTCTTTTTATGTTGGACGAAATTTTTGGCAGAAACCTTAATGCCTTTATTAGTAGGTAAGGTATAGATGTGCAGGAGGTGGTAGTTGCCGTCGAGGATGAGTGAGTTGGAGTTCCCCTAGCACGTCAAGAACAGAAACGGAACAAGATATCGAGCATGATACCATGGCGGCGAGCCGGTCACCGGCGAATGAGGGAAGCCGTTGAGTATAACTGGTTATATCGTATTTCCCTGTATTACCAAAAAAAACGCCGCAACAGAAATTGACGCCCATAGACGGCAAATAGAGGGAAACACGGGATGGGCGCCACGTACACTGGCGCACAGATGGGCACACAGAGCGGGAGCAGGCAAGCCGCGTCCCGGACATCCCGCATTGTGATTGATTTTCCGCGGATCAGGTGCCCAAAATATCCTGTGCATCTTTTCTTACTGGTTTTATACGCTTTGGAATCAAGTGATCTGAGTGCAAGAAGAATTATACTAATCCAGGGACAAAACAAAAGGACGTACTCCCATCATTCACAAGTAAGTTGTATGTTGTTACTCTTATTGCAAACTGTTCTTCATCACATCACGTACTACTATGTCCTAAGATAAAATAAACCCTACGCAGAAACAGGAGGTGGAGTTCTCGTGGCCACCCTGTCTTCGGTAGAGGAACGTCGACAGTCTGAGTTGCAGTCGTCGAGAGTACTGTAGCATGTATAATTCAGCTTGCAACAGAAGCAGATATCCTCTACGCAATGGTTGTCATAATAGCACACCCCGAACGGAACACTGATCTTCTCGGTATCCATGTCGGCGGTGATTCGGCCTATATACAACAGCAAACAAACCATTATAATTGCAAATTATTTTCGATTGGTCAACGAAAAGGCGAGAAATCCGATAAGAAAGGGAAATAATTCAATAGACATGCTACCGGGAGAACTAAGAATCACGTGTCCATAATCCGTGGACTGACTTCTAGAGCTTGAACGACAAGAAGTACGGTAAATTAGGGAAATAATTCAATAGACATCCATTGCTTACCTTGAGCAAGAGTAGCGGAGCATACGAGATGTACAGACAGCACGGCTAGTGCAAGGACGCGGATTGTATACTTGTCCATCCTCGGACACAGCACTATGATCGATGAGAAAATATGTGTTCTACTACTGCAAAAAGATTGTTGATGATTGCTTATATCAACACACATGACCCTATATAGAGAGGGGTCGAGAGGAGGGAGATCCGGTGCTATAAATCATCCGTGCCGAAGATATCAAGCGATAAAATAGGAGTGATTTTATACCCTTTCCATCCGTGAAGAAGAGACCAGGCAATAGAATCGCTATGAATGATTTAGTGCCCTATTATTGGAGCAACTCTCTTCTTCTATTTAGTACCTTTCCATAGTACTAGTCGTACGCACCTCATTAAGAATTTAAGAGCGTCTGCGCACGCATACAAGTTTTCTGCAATATTATTTTTTGAGGTATTAGCACCGGGGGTACACGAACTTGTCCGGTGGGGACTATTTCATACATGAACTTATAAAAGTGCACTAAGTGGTACACCAACTTGCAAAGTTGGAGCAAAAAGGCCCAAAACCAATCAACACTTGACATTTGGACGCCATGTTGGCATCTGCGTGGCCATGGCACTTTGCAAATAACCCCCCGCATGTTTTTAAGTTGCACGTACCGGTCCAAAGAGCTCAGGTGTTGTGAAATTAATGCCAGGGTCCCTGGGAGATTTCTCATTTATTCTGTCTGCCTGCCCGCACGAACAACGAACCAGGCCTCTCTCCTCTTTCTCTCTCGCTGCTTCCCCCGCCCGCTGCCACCTTCTCCGCCGCCGCTTTCGCGCCTGCTCCGCCGCCTCGCCATGCCGTCGTGGAATGACGGCGAAAGTAGCTGCGAGGAGAATCTCTTCGTCGGCGACGGCGATTCGTCAGACGGCGCCTCCGATGTGAGTCCTCTGCCCTCCCCCCCCCCCCCCCCGAGTATTCCCCTAGGGATAAGGTTAGGGATTTTTGAAATCGATGTGCAATGTGTGTTCTTTGCTTCGATTAACTTGTTTTAATTGATGCATTAGGTTCCTAGGACTCTCCACGACCCGGATTTCTGCGGCATTCACATGGTTGGAGATGCAAAATGTGACCATTTTGAAAAAATGGCTAGATTTGTTGCATTTGAAGGAGAATACACTGGGAGGAGGTTTCTGGGATGTGCTAGATCGGTTAGTATTTATCTAAGAATGTGAATGTTGTCAATGTTTGTTCATCTGTCAGAGAAATTCATGTTGTTCATCTCTGTCAGAGTAATGCTTTCATGTTGTTCATCTCTGTCAGAGTAATTGGTGACATGAATGCTTATGGTATCAATAGAAATGCTTAAGTACAAATGGTATTTGGTCACAGAAATGTTAATGGGAGAATTGGTTGTAGATGAGTTATATTGTGTTGTAATGTTATATGTCAGAGAAATCATTATGCATATGCACTGAAATTGTTGTTCAACCATGGCAGATTGCTATATATAATTTTTTGTAGTCTAGAAATATTCTAGAGAAATTTTGCTTACTATGAATAGTGTTGCTCATTTGCAGGGTGGTGGTATCTGTTCAACTGTGAACTGGATTGATCCAGAGTGGCCACCTGCTATGAAGAAATGTCTTGTTAGGCTTTGGAGATTATATGATGAAGAATGCAGTGTGAGAATATGAGGAGCAGTTGAGCAAGCTGAAGCATATTACAAGCTCAATCAAGTGAAGAAGGAGTTGGAAGATAAGGTCAAGGAGTTACAGATTGATTTGGGAAAAGCACTAATGGCTCACCAAGTGCCAAACCAGATGTAGAATCAGTTGGAGCTACAGATTGATGAGAAGAAGAAAGCAGAGTTGCAGATAAATCAGCTTCTGGCAGAAAATAAGAGACTCCAGGAGATGAAGGAGGAAGTAGAGAAGAACAGGGATGTCCTAAAAGCAGACAAAAGGAAGCTTGAGTACTACATTGCTGATCTGCTGAAAGTTGCCCATGTTAACAAGGATAAGTTCAAGAAGATCAAGGAAATTATTGATGAATAAGTCATGTTTGTATCTTGGTTATGAATGGCTAGTAGTGCAAGAACTCTTTGATGTCACTGTTGTGTCTTAGCATTGGTGTTTATTTGAACCTCTAAATCACTTTGTGTTGCATTTTGATGCCAATGTTGTGTCTTAGCAATGAACTAAATAGTGGATGTCTATGTGCTTATTTGATTGAGCTTTTAATTGTGCTCATTTAATTGTTGGTTCATGTATGTTTGCCAGAGCTCGAATATGCTACAAAATTGAATTGAAATGCGTGTTGATGTATATTGTTGTATATTGTGCTCACGAAAACGGTACACAAATAGCAGAAAAAAATTGAATTGATTTTAATTTGTCTCCATATGGCCCACATACCAGTCAGAAGTATGTTACTAGTGAGAGTAACCGTAGAATATATCCCCCCACCCACTCTTACCTCTCTCTGCATTAATAGCAGTTGCTCGCAGCACTCTCCGCCCCTCACTCTTCCAGACACAACCACCGCTTCCCCTCTCTCTCAGGCGATTCAGTTTTTGCACGACGCATCCAGAGTTTCTCAGGCAAGTTTATGATCTCCTTGTTGGCATGCACCTCCTCTTTTGTTGACCACCAACTAGATCCCCTTGCTCTGCAATGCCATCCCTCATCTAGGGTTTTTTGATCTGCTGGTTGCATGTTGATTTCTGATCTGCTGTGTGGTTGCATGTTCATTTCTGATCATGCTTTGTGTAGCTTAATATTTGTAATGTTGTTTTCAGAGATGGAGACCTTGTGGACATTTCATCTGAGTCATCTGACTCATCTGATGACTCATTTTGTTCTGACTGTGAGAGGGAGGAGGCTTTGCGTATGAAAATCAAAGGTAGGCTTTGATGGTGCATTTATCTGTCCTGGTTCCATGTATTGTTTGTCCAAAATGTCCAAAAATAGTTATATAGTTGCTGGTCCCAACAGATCTAATTTTGGACATGGTTGAAATGTAGGGCCCAAAAAGCCAGTAGAGGACCAGTATGACTACTTCTCTGAGTACTCCAACCGTGTTGCACTGCTGCCTGCCCAAGCACTCATTCTGCAGGACATCTGTCAGGAGAAAGAACCAAGGATTCCACTCTATGTATGCACCATCAAAGAGGGAATGATTGCAGCAGGGGGCAAAGGCAAGATGGTATGTTCCATTCATTCATGAATTTGTTGTACTACCTATATTAGCTTGCTTCAGTAGATGCCTCCACTTTTCAAATTCATTGATTGTACTTTTGCAGTATTTCAACAAGGAATACACCCAAACATTCCTAAAGGAGTACCTGACCAAGAGTGGGTATGAGATGAGGGTGTGCTACAACAAAGCCAGCAGTCTGAAAAGAGTGAGGATCAAGATGGACAAGGGCAAGAAGTACTGCATGATGACTTCACACTGGATGGAAGTGGTAGATGATGAGAAGTATGAAGAGGGCGAGGTAGTGATGTTCTGGTTCAGGAGGGCTTCTGAGGGGGGACTGAGGTGCTTTGTGGACAGGATAGAGCCAGGTGCATTTGGCTTCTCTGAGGAGGACCACATCAGACTCCTTCTAGCTCATGGTCTGTGAAAGATAGAGGGCTCTGGAGCAAGATGAAACTACTCAAGAAGGTCTTATGTGCTAGCAATGCTATATAGTTGCTAGCTCTGTTATGGTCTGTAATGAACCAATAAGTATGTTATATGCTACTTGTTATGGTCTGTAATGAACCTATTAGTTATGTTATGTCATGTGCTACTTGTTAAGGTGTGTAATGGCACATATATATGCTAAATATGTGTGGTATGCTAAATATATGTATGTTATGTCATTTGCTACTTGTTAACTGAAATGGCATCACAAGCACATATTCTTTTTACCGAAACAAAACCATCACAAGCACGTGTTCTTTTTACTTGTAATGGCATCACAAGCACATGGTTCTTTAACTCAAAATGGCCTCAGAAGGCAAATACACTAGTCCACTGGGAAAATGGCTAGAGATTAACTTCTCCACATATTACATGTAGTATGAAAATGGCCTCACAAGGTGCATTCTAAAGAAATCCTACATATCAGGTGCATTCTGTGTTAGTTGAATCTCTTCAGGCATCTGTTGAACCACAATAGTCTCATTCAAATCTGGCAATGTTGCTCCTGGTGCTGGTGTCACTGCCTCATCACCAAATAGCCACCAATGTAGTGTTCCTGGTCCAGTGTTGTAACCTCTCTGTCCTTCTCCACCATGGCTTGTGGATGCATGGCATGTTTCATCAATTGCATTGAGATCTATTTCTGTTGCTGCATTGCTTCTTGGTGGCCTGAAGGCATGACCATTGGCTGTTGCATCATTTTTTCTTTTCTCGCTGGGTCCTCTCTGTCCTCTTCCTCTTCCTCTCTCACTGCCTGTTCCTGATGGAGTTCCTCTTCCTGTTGGAGCACCTCTTCCTGTTCCAGGACCACTACCTTTTGCATCACATGTTCCTGATGGAGCACCTCTTCCTGATGGAGTTCCTCTTCCTGTTGGAGCACCTCTTCCTGTTCCAGGACCACTACCTGTTGCATCACATGTTCCTGATAGAGCACCTTTTCCTGTTGGAATTCCTCTTCCTGTTGCACAAGCTCTTCCTCTTCCCCTAGTAGCTAACCTGCCCCTTAGGCTTGAAGTTGTTAATCTACCACCTTCAATAGGAAGAGCATCTCTAGCCTCAGCCACAAAAGTACTCTCCTCAGGTAGTGGAACATTTGGTCTTCCTGTGGGTGCTCTTGTCTGCTGAATAAGCACATAATGTACATTGTGAGTTAATAAACAAGCATGACTACAATAAATACAATAGTGCACCTTACATAAGTACTAGAGACATGACTTGTACCTCCTGGCTCATAATGTGCACCATCATGTGGGGTTGGTTGGCAGGATCCAGTTCAGGCATTGTGGGCTGATGGATGATGTGCTGCAGTATTGTAGGGTTATCCACATCTCCATTAGCATCTGTAGATTGCATTGTGCCATTGGCTACTTCTTCCATGTATTTGGCATGGCCTTTCTTGTTGTGACCTGACAATTTGCACACTGTACAATGCATTTGAACACCTGCCTTTGTGAGCTTGATTCCACCATTTAAGTCCTTCTCTTCTGGTGTTTTCCTTCTGTTTTTCTTAGGCCTTCCCATCACCTTGGTGTACAAAGGGGGGTGGACAAGCACACCATTTTGTTTTTCCCAAAAACATCTTGCTCTGAGTGGAGCCAAATGGTAAGCATAGGCCTTCCTGTATGTCTCAATGGTGTAGCACTTATGCACCATTTTTCAGGGGCTATTCTTTCATGTCTGCAACAGGCAATGACATGGTGGCAAGGTATCCCTCTGAGTTGCCATCTGTTGCAGTCACAATATTTTTTTCCAAGGTCCACAATGTTATCTGTTTCAAATTCTCCTGAGGTTACTTTAAATATTCCACCACCTGAAGCTTCCACACCACAATTCTTGGAAAATTATGTGTACTTGTCCAATTTTTTCTTGATTTTGGGACAAATAGTTCCATCCCACTCAGCAGCTTCCAGGTTCTTGCCTACTATCCTATGCATCATCTTGTAGAAAATATTCTCTAGCATTGATAGCATTGGCATTTCCTTTGCCTCATTTATATAGCTGCATAAATAATTGCAATTCATCAGAAACAACAAACAAGTGGACAGCAAACAAAATACATTGGTACTATGCAAGTCTCTCACCTGTTAAACACTTCTGAATGATTGTTGAGCAGCATGTCACATTTTGGGAAATCTTTGAAAAATGCCTTGACCCATGTGTTTGCTGGCATTTCTTCTACCCAAGGATAAGCCTCAGCACTGTCAACTTTAAGTTTGTCCATGTTTCTCTGGTAGGTAGGCAGATTGGTTGACCTTGCTACTGCCCATAGATCATTCTTTAGTGTCTCCCCTTTGTGTTTCTTGTGAAAGTTCTGATAAATGTGCCTCACACAATGTCTGTGCTCTGCTTCAGGAAACACAGTACTCACAGCCTTAATGAGCCCCTATAATTTAAATGAACACACTCAAATTAGCAAACCCAAAACATCCTAATTATTAAGCACACAACATTCAAAGAATGGAGAAAAAAAGCATAGAATTTATTAAACAGAACTAGAGACAATACCTTCTGCCTGTCACTCATTATGGTGAAGTGAGCAGTGTTAGTGATGTTCAAATCTTCTTTCAATGTTGTGAGAA
This sequence comes from Alopecurus myosuroides, assembly GCA_028641055.1. NCBI lineage: Eukaryota > Viridiplantae > Streptophyta > Magnoliopsida > Poales > Poaceae > Alopecurus > Alopecurus myosuroides. The sequence goes on from CM054061.1 coordinate 316,644,580, forward strand.
ACCATTCCCATGCACTTGTGCACTCAACCTCAACAAGGCCATATGCAATAGGGAAAATACAGTCGTTTGGATCAATGCCTATGGCAGTCAGCAAATTTCCTTTATAACTTGTTTTATTGTGGCACCCATCTATGCATATGATTGGCCTGCATCCTTCAAGAAAGCCTCTTTTGCTGGCATCATAATACCAATATAAGGTAGCCAAGTGGTGTTTTGGAATAACATCTCCCTTCTCCTTTGAAATATTAGTGGACAGGAAAAATGTGGACCCAGGATTCCTTTTCCTAAGCTCTTCCCCATAATCCCACAACAGCCTGAACTGTTCTGTCTCATCACCATAGATTATGTTCAGTGCTTGCTTCCTAGCTCTTCTCAGCTTCCAAGTGTTTGGAGTCATGTTAAACTCTCTCTGAATTTTTGTCTTAAAAGTTCCCAAATCCATTTTCTGGTGTCCCTAAACTCATTGATGAAATAACTGCACAGAAATTTGGCTGTCAAGGTCTTTGTCTCCCAAACTCTCTCACATATGTGGTTACCAAAATATTGTTTCACCACAATTGCCTCTGTCCTGCTGTCCTGTGATGCCTTGAGATACCATGTGCATCCAAATTCACAATCTCCATCACACACTGCTTCTAACCTTGTGGCCTCATTTCTTCTTTTACTTACCTTCACTCTCTCTCTAATGCTGTATGCTTTAAGTGCATCTCTCAACTCCTTGATGGATTAAAATACCATGCCAACCTTGAAATCAGGATTGTTCATGTCAACTTCAGCATTGAATTCACTGAATTTGTATTCCAGCATAAGTGATTACTCTCTGCTCAGATGCAAATCATCATGCTCAAGGCCTGCATCATCCTCTTCTTCAGGTATGTCAACCCTTTCATTGTGATCATTGACTTCCTTGTCAATAGTTGCATCAAATATGTCATCATCTCCATCTTCTACATCATAATCACTGTCATGAAAATCACTGTCTGTCTAAACACCTTCTGAATATGCAACAAGCTCTGTCGTGGGATAATCACGGCAGATGTTACCGGGGGTAACTGATCTTGGGGCAAGTCGACACAGGTATTCGGGAGAGGGTTTAGCTCGAAGGAAGACATGGCGGAAAGCAATCTAAGAACCGGAAAATAACTCGCCGGATCTCAATATGAATTATGCTGGATACTCGATAACAGGTGTTACAACTATGACTTGAATCTCTGGCAAACTAAACCTAGGGGCCGGTTTATAAAGCACCCGTATACCCCTAACTTGCCCTTCAAGGCACATCTTGAGTCCTACTCGAACTCCACATACAAACCCTAACTTCCCTTACCGCAGCCCACAATCCGGGTTACGAATCTTACAAGCCTTTGGGCCTTCCGGTAATCTCTTTACCCCTAGCCGGATATCGCTCAGCACACCTCGGGCCGGATTATATCTTGAAGTGGGCCTACCGGATTACTATCCCCCCATCAGTAGTCCCCAGGATAGCGCGGGTTTCACGGATTCATCCTTGAAGCGCTCGCTATTCCCTGAAAAAGATACGAAACACCCAAGTTCATGGGGACCGAGTTAAATTGCTTCGATAGATGGCTAGGCACAGCTCCATGACGGCCATACGATAACTCGATTCCCCCCCCCCCCGAATGCCTAACATGCCTTTCCAAATTTGAACCCTAAAATGCCAAGATTCCACTCACGATACCGGTCCCTGATATCTCGGGGTAGGTTACACTTCCTCCGCCAACGGAACATTTTATTCCATTCCGGGCGCATACACCACCAAATCCGCACGGATAATTACTGTCCCGTAGCTTCCGATTTTCCAGTCGCGGGGGTGAGCTCACCACCTCCCTTATAAATATCAATCGAAGGTAACCCTAGGCCTTTCACCTCACCTCATCATACCCTTTCTCCTCGCTCCCTCGCAATTTCCGCCGCCGGAGCTCGCGCACACTACAACAGATAAGACCACTGCCGGCCGCGCTCGACCTCGAGCTATCCCGCGCCGCCATCACGCATTGTCGTCGCATCTTCGTTTCTCTCATCGAGGGCTGTGGAACAATACTCAAGCCGCACCTCACATCACCCTCATTTCGGACATCAATCTCTTCGGTAAGCCTCTCTCAATCATCCAATTGAACCTCGCAATTTCTTCAATTTGACTTGGATCGGATCTGGATCAACCCGTAAATTACCTTTCCGGTATCGTCAAATCAAGCCGCTTCGGTAGTCCTCAGCTCCTTTAAGCACCTGATGCGTAGTCGCAGTTCATCCCCGCACCTTTATCGACCATCAAACTTTATATAAGATCACTCGCAAGCTTTTCAACCTAGATCCGTTCCACCTTGTTTTTTCCGCTTGTCTCATTATCATCCGGAAAATCCTCTTTTTCCAGCTATTTCCTTCGCAATAAAGGTATGGGCAACCATCCATGTTCGCCCAACCCACCTCCATACGTAAGTAATTAACAATTTACTCAACCTCATCTGACACCCGGAAAATCCTCCACATTTAACATCGTAGCGCGTTATCCGGGTATTATTTTAGCCTTCGCATTGTCTCGATATTTCCAGACTCGGATAATCTGATTCTCCGAATCTTACTCCATACATCTCTTGTCCCTTGCAGGTCAACTCCATGGCTCCGAAAAGACAGGGAAGGCACCCGGCTCCGACCAAGACCCCTCAAACCACTTCTGCCAACTGGGGTCGGTCTTCAACGACGAAGGCCAAGCTGGAAGGAATGGCCGAGTTAGGAATCCTTCCCTCTCAAAAGGAGATACATTGGAGGGCTCCTGACGATGAGACCCGTCCTACTCCTGCCGGGAATGAGGTAATCTGTTTTACCGAGCACGTGACCCGGGGATTTCGTCCTCCGGGTCACCCTTTCTTCCGGGAAATCTTAAGCCACTACGGCCTCCGGGTGTTCGACATAGGGCCTAACTCTATGCTGAATATTACCCATTTCATAGTCTTGTCCGAATCTTACTTATGCATTCCACCAAGCCTGGATCTTTTTATTGAGTTATTCCAATGCGAGCTGTGCCGCGAGAGCGATGACGGAGCTCTTCTTACTTGTGGCGGGGTATCTATCCAGCGCCGCAAGCACTCACTAATGCCAACTCTTAACTTGAACTCCCACGTCAACAACTGGCAACTATCTTTCTTCTATTGCCATGACACTTCTCCGGATGGTGAGAGGAAATTGCCGGGTTACTCGGAGAGCCTCCTTGAACCCTCCGAGTCTTTTAGCGCTTTTGCACCCGAGCCTGATAGGGAAGCAATTCAGCCCTTTTTGGCCAAACTAGCAGCCCTCTCAGCCCATGGCCTTCTTGGGCTTAATCTAATAAAGACTTGGGTAGATTTCCGGGTTCAGCCCAACTCCATTCGTTCGAAGTTGCTACACGAGTACTCGGGTCACATCACGGACTCCCTCCGCTACTCCACCAAAAACTTCCCTGCTGGCAACACCAACAAGACCATCAAGGGCTTCCTGATGGAGAGGCTAGATGTTATAAAGAACGCTACCGGGCTACCCCCGTTTACTCGGGAGAATCCCGCTCCAGCGGTAAGACCTGACCCCCTTTTTCTTGTTTCAGCACTTTTATCCGCTATAGTCTCTAACCACTACTTGCATTTACTTGTTCACAGGCTGACGATCCCTTCTGGAAGGTCGAGAACTCTCCTCCCTCCCAAGACCCCGAAGGGGAAAACGAGTCCATTGATGACGACGAGGGTACTCTTTCATAACCTTCATACCTGCCTTTCATCTTTGCCACCTTTCTTACCACTCGTCCTTTCTTATCTGATACTTACTCGGCTTTCAGGGTCAGAGGACGAAGAGGAGGAAGAAGAAAATGACCCGGAAGCCACCGAGTCTGACCAAGAACCCCCAGTTGGAAACAAAAGGAAAGCTAGAGGGGTAGTTGAAAAGGTTCCCTTCTCTTCCATGTCTTGTGCGCCTTACTCCTTTGCCACTATGCGTGAACTTAATGTTCGATTATCACATTCACCCTTCTTGAAGGACCCTCTCCCGACTAAACGTAGGGTGACCCGGAGTTCTCCGGGGGATGATCCCCTTAACCCGGGTATCTCCACCTCACCCGCTCGTCGAGCCAGTACCCCTCCAGCTCAACCTTCCCAATCTCCTCAACGTCATCCATCTCCTAGTCATCCACTTGCCGGGCAATTTCGCGTACCGCAGCCAGTGCTTTTACCAACGTCATCCGCCTCCAGCTGCGAGCTTCCCCCGGACTATGCTGTGAACACCGGGTAAACTACTTTTACTTACATTCTCTCGCACTTGTTATCTTTCTTTTTTCCATACATTCCACTAATCAATGTCTCCTTTTTTCCCTTCAGCGCCACAGTTACGCTGAGTGACCCGGATATTCCTGAAGCAGAAAGGCAGGGAGAGGAGAAGCCGAGTAATAACATGGACATTGAGGTTGAGGACAAGGCCGAGGACGGAAATGAAGACGACCCTTTTAAGGACCCACCTCCACCAAAAACTGCATCACCCCAGCCCTCTGAGGAGGTGGACGAAGATATCATTTTGGAGACCAAGTCAGGTTCTCCTAACCCGGACACTCAAACGGTCCGGGTTTCGACCCCCAGACCCGGAACAACCCTTCAACAGGAAGACCAGTCTTCCGGCCCTTCTCGACTTCGCCCTGAAGACATGACCTTTGCGCAAATGCTAGATGCCCTCCATACCTTGAAGGGTGATGAAGAAAACATACTGGACGCCTTAATAACCAAGCACGAGGTAATCCCGAGTAGTACCAATTGTTTCCACACATAGTCCCCAAGTTCCGAGTAAATTACTAAGTAACTTGCTTGGAACTTTGTATAATGTTTCTGGCTAATCCCTCTTCATGCTTCCTTATAGGACTATGTTTCACAGTTGGAGAAGAAACTGGCCAGGTCCACCAAGCGTATTGAAAAAGAAACGACCCTTCGTGAAGCTGCGGAGACTGAAGCTCGCAGGTGCCAAAAAATGACGAAAAGGTACAGGAAAAGGGCTCACAAGGCTAAGGACAAACTGACAACACTTTCCGTGCAAATTGCTGACGTTTATCGTACCGCGACCGGTAAGATTTTTAAATTTCACCTTTTTTATGACCCGGATTCCTTTGATATGAACCACTGTACTTGCTTACTTATTATCTTTGCTCCTTTTGCCCCTTTAGCAGGCCCAAGTGATGCTGCCCCCGAAGAAGATGACGCTGCTAAGCTAAAAACCATCAAAAATACTCTTCGCCAACTTTGCAGCGGAGTTAGCTGGATACTTGATGAGTTGCGACTGCCGGGTGTCAGGCCAGATAATATGAAGAGATTACTGGAATTCTGCTCCACGATCCCTGAGTGGATTTGGCACTGGAAACGGTCCTCCTGCCGATTTGGGGTAACCCGGGGGCTCGCGTTGGCTAAAGCCTACGCTCCCAAGCTAGAGCTGGCCAAACTTATGAGCGGATTTCCAGAGTTCAACTTGGATGGGTCCAAGTTTTTGCCAAAGGACTTCAAGGCTATTCAGAAAGAAGTCCGTCATCCGGCTAGCGTTATCGCTGATAGCTTAGAGATTGATGTGATTCTCCCTGCTTATGATGCTAATGACAAGATTGTCAAGGCGGACCGCCCCCAGCCGTACGATATGCTTGCCCGTTGGAGGGAGGAGGCAATCAAGATAAGGGACGAAGCTGCCAAGAAGGCCGAGGCCGACTCTGCTCCTGCAACTTCGCAACCCGGGACTGCTACTGATCCGAGTGGCACCGCCACCACCAGTGGTAACAAGGGCAAGGCCAAGATGGATCCTGTAGCTTGAAGCGATGTATATCGCCTATCATTCCATATGCGTCAGTCGGCAAAGCGCCGTTAAAACAGCTTTATTATTTGTTTAAGCGGAGCGCCTGTGCTCTTTTGATACTTTAGGGTTTTTGTAATACTTTTGTTTAAACTCCCGATGCACTTTGCGCCCCTTTGGGCTTTTGGTTAATGTGTCTTTGCACCCGCTTGTTCTTGATATCCACTTGCTTTATTCTTGATACCTTGTACATTTACTTTTTTTTTTTATGCTTTCCTTGGCGAGACCCGACCTCCGGGTTTCGTTGGCATCTGGGGAACGGGCTTACACCCGGATCCCTAAGCCCCCGAGACCCGGATGCGTGGCTCGTTGGAATTTTATCGGCTGGATAATGCTGTTTCTTCTTCAGAGCTCACAAGTCCCCCAGTCCGGGTTTCCGCGTCTAGGACACGTGATTGTTTCTTTTCAAGGAAACGAACCGCCTGTCGCTAAATGCCCAAGACTTCAGGACAGCTTTTTATGATGTTTGAAGTTATGCTTGATAATCGTTGAGTTTCCGGCTGGTAGCCTTATACTCTGCATAACTTGTGGTTTAGATGACCCTTTCAACTACCTTGTACTATAAGCCGGCTTTCGCGTGGATACCATGTTGTTACATCAATACGAAAACGGGGTCAAGCAAGTCCCGTTTGGGTCTCATGACCGACAGTAATCGTAAGCGAACAAATCATGCCACTTTGTTGCGAGTCACATCGAGCTTAAGTAAGAATAGCCGAGAAATTTGGACTTCTTTGTCCGGTTATAAGATTGTAGCCGCACTCATTTTTTCGAGTGACCGGCCCCTATAACTCATTGGCATCAAGGCCGGGTCTTTTTTGAGTTTGCAGCTGTGCTTATAGGAGCAACCAGCCCTCAAGACCTGAATATGCACACCGTATAAATGACAATTGCCTCTTTTCTTGATAATCCTCTTTTTATTTGATATGAGAAAATTAGGCCAGCAAGCCGCCTCATTAAAAACCCATCCAGTCCCCAAGGGTGCCCCGGATAGGAAAAGAGTGCGTCTGAAACCTGCTGCCTGTTACATCGTTTTCTGCTAAGTATAGTACGGACGTAGCTGAGCCACGTTCCATGGTCTATCTCTTTCTTGCATAGGTGCAGTAGTGTGAGCAGTGTCGTTGATTGTGGCCGATTCTTCTCTTGCATCTATCAAGTAATATGACCCATTATGGAGACTCCGGCTTACGATGAAAGGTCCTTCCCATGGCGGCGATAGTTTGTGCTTTCCCTCGTTTTTCTGAACCAAACGCAGGACCAAGTCTCCTTCCTGGAAGACCCGGCTTTTCACCCGCCGGCTATGATATCTTTGCAAGTCCTGCTGATATATGGCTGACCTTTCCAAGGCTTGCTCCCTTTGTTCTTCTAACATATCCACGGCGTCTTGCCGGGTCTTCTCGTTCTCCACTTCTACATAGGCTGTCACTCTTGGTGAATCATGAATGATGTCGCTTGGTAATACTGCTTCTGCGCCGTAGACCATGAAGAAAGGTGTCATCTGGGTGGATCGGTTAGGTGTAGTATTGATACCCCAGACCACGGAAGGAAGTTCTTCAACCCATGCCCCAGCGGCCCTGATACAAGGAACCCTCAGTCGTGGTTTCAATCCACGAAGTAGCTCTTGGTTCGCCCTCTCCACTTGCCCGTTGGCTTGCGGATGTGCCACTGATGCTACATCAAGCCTGATTCCATTGCTGCCACAAAATTTTTCCATCTCTCCGAGGGACATGTTGGTTTCCATTGTCGGTAATTATGCTGTGGGGGTATCCAAACCGGTATATAATTCTTTTCAGGAACTTGACTGCTGTGGCCGCTTCGCAATTGGTGACCGGCATAACCTCCACCCATTTGGTAAACTTATCAACAGCTACTAAAAGATGCGTCTTCTTGCAAGGTGACATATGGAAGGGGCCAACCATGTCCATACCCCAAACAGCGAATGGCCAAGTTAATGGGATGGTCCGTAACTCCATAGCCGGCACATGAGTTTGGCGAGCGTACCTTTGACATCCGTCGCACCTTGCCACTATCCGTTCCGCGTCTGCTAGAGCTGTGAGCCAGAAGAACCCATGCCGATAGGCCTTGGCCACAAGGGACCTTGTGGACGCATGATGCCCACAATCACCTTCATGGATCTCCTTAAGGATCTGTCGGCCTTCTTCTGGTGTCACACAGCGCAAAAAGACTCCTGCCGCACTTCTCTTGTACAACTCTCCATTGATAATAGCATATCCTTTTGCCCGCCTCACGATTTGTCTTGCTAGTACCTCCTGTTCTGGTAGTTCGCCCCGCGATAAGTAGGCCAGATATGGCTCTGTCCACTCGGGGACGTCACGTATTGTAGCCACGAGCTCCACGTCCGGGTCTCGATTTGCTAATTCTTCTTCAGACTCGGATTTAACTGACGGTCGCCATAGCTCGTCCAAGAAAACATTAGGTGGAACCGGCTCCCTGCGCGAGCCGAGTCTGGCGAGTGCGTCCGCCGCCTCGTTTTTTCTTCTGTCTATGTGCTCCACTTCATACCCGGAAAAACACCCGGCAACCCTATCAACCTCCCTGCGGTACGCTGCCATAGTGGCGTCCTTCCTGTCCCAGGTTCCTGATACCTGCTGCACCACGAGATCCGAATCTCCAAAGCATCGTATCCTTCTAATGTTCATCTCCTTGGCTACCTTCAAGCCATGCAACAGAGCCTCATACTCGGCCACGTTGTTTGAGCAATCAAAGTGAATCTGCAGCACGTAACTTAGTTTATCCCCCTTTGGCGATGTCAGCACCACTCCAGCTCCTGACCCCTCGTACTGCTTTGATCCATCGATGTGCATGGTCCATGACTCGGAACTTGGAACTGCGGTAACCATTCCAGTGTGCGTCCAGTAGTTAACGAAATCAACCAAAGCCTGTGACTTGATTGCCGATCTGGGCTCGTATCTGATATGATAATCTCACATCTCTATTGCCCATTTGGCTATTCTTCCCGTTGCATCCGAGTTTCTGATGATATCCGACATTGGTATTGAACTAACCACTGTTATGGGATGTTCTTGGAAATATGGCTTCAACTTCCGGCTGGCCATAAAGACCCCAAACACCAATTTTTGCCAATGTGGGTAACGCTGCTTCGCTTCCGATAACACCTCGCTGACATAATAAACCGGCCTCTGGACCGGGTAACCTTTCCCATCCTCTTTGCGTTCCACGACAACTACTGCGCTGACGGCTCGGGGACCGGCTGCCACGTATAATAACATAGGCTCTTTAGGACCCGGCGCCGCTAGTACTGGCGCTTCAGATAACTGCTTCTTTAGTGCTTCAAACGCCTCATCTGCCTCCTGATCCCATACGAACTTATCTGATTTCCGCAAAAGCCGGTACAAGGGTATTGCCTTTTCTCCAAGCCTGGATATGAACCGGCTCAAGGCTGCTACGCAGCCCGTGAGCTTTTGAACGTGCTTCAAATTTTCCGGTTTCTTCAAACTCTGGATGGCCTTGATTTTATCCGGGTTTGCCTCGATTCCTCTCTCGGAGACTATAAAGCCGAGTAACTTCCCGGCCGGAACTCCGAATACACACTTCGTTGGGTTAAGCTTCATCTGATACCTTCTCAAGTTTTTAAACGTTTCCTTTAAATCATCAATAAATGTCTCTGCCTTCCGGGTCTTAATAACCACATCATCCACATACGCGTGCACGTTGCGCCCAATTTCATCCTCGAAGCACTTCTGAATACACCGCTGGTAAGTTGCGCCCGCGTTTTTCAATCCAAACGTCATGGTTTTGTAGCAGAAGGCCCCAAAAGGGGTTATGAATGACGTTTTTTCCCAATCCTCCCTCTTGAGTTTAATCTGGTGGTACCCCGAATATGCGTCCAAGAAACATAGCAAGTCGCTTCCGGCTACCGCGTCTATGATTTGGTCTATCCTTGGCAGCGCGAACGGATCCTTTGGACAATGCTTGTTGAGGCTCGTGAAATCGATGCACATCCTCCATTCATTTGTCTTTTTCATCACAAGAACCGGATTTGCTAACCAGTCGGGGTGAAATACTTCCATGATAAAGCCTGCGGTTAATAGTCGCGTGATTTCCTCACCTATAGCTCTTCTCCTTTCCTCATTCATTTTTCTCAAACCTTGCTTCACGGGCCTGGCCTTGGGATCCACATGCAAACTGTGCTCTGCCAACTCGGTGGGGATACCCGGCATGTCGCTGGGTGTCCAGGCAAACACATCCGCATTTGAGCGTATGAACTCCACTAGAGCCTTTTCTTGCGCATCTTCTAAATTGGACCCGATAGTGAACTGCTTGGTGGGGTCTCCTTCCACAAAATCTACTTTCTTGGTGTCTTGAGCCGCCTTGAATTTTGCTCTTTCGTCCTCGGCGTCTGGTCTTCTCAATGCTGTGCCATCGTCCGGATCCACCTGAGACCGGTAATACTTAAGTTCTTCCTTTCTGCAGGCTTGTTCAGCCATTACCGAATCTCCCTCATCGCATTCTGCTGCTATATCCCGGTTTCCATGGATAGTGATGGTCTGCTTGGGGCCTGGAATCTTTAACTGCAAATATACATAGCACGGCCTAGCCATGAACTTAGCGTAAGCCGGCCTTCCGAACAACGCGTGGTAAGGACTGTGCAACCTGACCACCTCAAACGTGAGCCATTCCACCCGATAGTTATCTACCGACTCTCCGAAGGCTACTTCCAATGTAATTTTTCCTTCGGGGCGCGCCGAATGACCCGGCACGATTCCATGAAAAACCGTCGAACTTTTCTGTAGCTGAGATTCTTTGAGGTTCATGCGCAAGAAGGTTTCCCAATATAGGATGTTGATGCTGCTCCCTCCGTCCATCAATACCTTTCTCAATTCATAACCATTGACCTGTGGCGAGACTACTAATGCCAGGGTTCCGGGGCGCTCTATTCCTTCCGGATGATCCCTTCTGCTCCACGTTACCTCTTGCTCTGCCCATCTCAAGTATCCCGGAGTGGCCGAGGAAACTGAATTCACTGTCTGTTTCAACGCCTTTTTGTCCCTGTTGGAAGTCCCTGTAACATGCACATGATATTGTCCTTTTAAATTGAGCGTACGTACCATACCGATGAAGATGCTGATTTGGCCAATCGACACCGTGGATCCGGATTCGAGGTGATCCGGCTCCAACTCCCACCCGGAATTGTCCACTATCCTTTTTCCTTCGTCATTGGAGTAGATCTCGCCGACGACAAAGTTCTTCATGTTCTTCCGAGCTTCTCCCGTGATGTAAACACCTTTGGACGCAGGCCCCACGGTGGGCGCCAACTGTCGTGGGATAATCACGGCAGATGTTACCGGGGGTAACTGATCTTGGGGCAAGTCGACACAGGTATTCGGGAGAGGGTTTAGCTCGAAGGAAGACATGGCGGAAAGCAATCTAAGAACCTGAAAATAACTCGCCGGATCTCAATATGAATTATGCTGGATACTCGATAACAGGTGTTACAACTATGACTTGAATCTCTGGCAAACTAAACCTAGGGGCCGGTTTATAAAGCACCCGTATACCCCTAACTTGCCCTTCAAGGCACATCTTGAGTCCTACTCGAACTCCACATACAAACCCTAACTTCCCTTACCGCAACCCACAATCCGGGTTACGAATCTTACAAGCCTTTGGGCCTTCCGGTAATCTCTTTACCCCTAGCCGGATATCGCTCAGCACACCTCGGGCCGGATTATATCTTGAAGTGGGCCTACCGGGTTACTATCCCCCCATCAAGCTCACTTCCATTGATTTCAACCTGAGCTGCAGAAACTAATGAAGAGCTTGTATTTTCTACTGCTCTGACCCTAATACAACTATCATCAACCACCTCTTCACCAAGCTTGATAATGAGATCTGGCCTGAATTTCTTCAGAAAGTTGGTGTGATCAACAAACAGTATCAGTGTCTTGTCATCCTTCACTGCTTCAAGCATTTCAACAATGTCTGAATCCTTCTCAATGCACACTAAACCATCATTGCTTTCCTTTGCTGGCATAGACCAATACACATGCAATCTTTCATCGATGTCATGATTTAGCTGACCAATTAAATCATGAATCCATAGTAGAGACCATGTGTCACAGTTGCAATTGTCAAAGAAAGCCATACTGCCATCAATATACTCTATATCTGCACTTCCTGTGAAGAAACCATTATGATGAAATCCTACAGTGAACCTATCTAAATCGGGACCTGCATTGGAGACAACAAAATTCAGTTCAAGCTCCAACCTTTTCTGAAGTACAACACAAAAAGTGGAAACAGGGCATGCTTGGATTCGTGTTAGACCACTTCAGTAACCTGAGCAACTTCATAAACATCAACGAAATGGTATTCAAAATGATCAAAAACACCTCGAAGCAGTAAATTATGCGCGCACACCAAATCGGCGACATGGCCTAGGTCATCCAGAAATCGTCCAACATTGGACAAGAAAACATGGGCGAATCCTTCCTACACACATACTATGCTTGTTCCCAACGCTAATTTGATGTTCACCACCATCGATCAGTGGGGCGAAGAACCCTAGATAAACCCGGCCATGGCAGGAGCTCGGGCGGAGAAGGAGTGCGGCAGAGAGGAAGGGACAGACGAGAAGGAAGACGCACCATAATACGGCAGGGAGACGTTGTAGTTGCGCATGATAGGTTCGTCCGCCATGGTCGCCGGCCGCGTCGCTGTAGGTTCATGCGGGGAGGGAGGGGATGACGATCACAATGCGTGTGTTCGGTTCGTGCGGGCAGGCAGACAGAATAAATGAGAAATCTCCCAGGGACCCTGGCATTAATTTCACAACACCTGAGCTCTTTGGACCGGTACGTGCAACTTAAAAACATGCGGGGGGTTATTTGCAAACTGCCATGGCCACGCAGATGCCAACGTGGCGTCCAAATGTCAAGTTTTGATTGGTTTTGGGCCTTTTTGCTCCAACCTTGCAAGTTGGTGTACCACTTAGTGCACTTTTATAAGTTTCATGTATGAATTAGTTCCCCCCGGACAAGTTCATGTACCCCCAGTGCTAATACCTCTTATTTTTTCTCTCCTTTTCGAGACAAGGTCCTAAAATAGTTCAAAAGGTCTCAAAAAATGTACTATAGCAAAATACGGATGCAAGATAGGAAGCAGCTACCTGTGCACGCGAATTAGTGTGCGTGTGTTGTTGGCAGGAATTGTCAGCTTAGCTCCAACAGTAGTGACCACGACCATCATTGGCAGGTCGAAGCAGACCTCCTCTCTCGAAACCGGCATTCACACCACTTTATAAATAAACCACAACGGCCGAACTGATACAATGTGATGAGGAAATCCTCTTGCAGGGCATATCAAAAAAAAAGGAACAAAGGAAACTGGACTTGCCACCGAGAACCCTGCACGAGAACACGAAGTACCGGGACTCCACAACAACGGCTCCAAGAGGGTGACGATGCAAAGTGCCGCCGCCGCTGAGACCGTATGGTCAGGGGTAATCACCCGGAGCCCTAATGCGGTAAAATTACCCAAAACGGCGCCCCCAAATGGGATCCAACACCTGCAGGCATCGTCGTCATTGGTACCGGAGCGTGGAGCTTTCGCTCGGAAAAACCTTCCAACCACATTTGGTACTATGACCCGCCCATAATCCCGAATCAGACCACCACCACTCGATCTGGGAGGCATCATTGCCGAAGCGCTGCCAGCACCAGGATCTGGGAGATCATAGCCGCGCCCATCACGGAAATGTACGTATCACCCGGTGTTCTTCTCGTACAGGCATCCCTCCTCGGAAAGAAGAATCTTACCTAGGAGCCGTTGGACAAAACACTCCCCGGGACGGGATCTGACATTCAGCGTGAACCAACGGGACATCTGGCCTATGCGGTGGTTTTACGTTCCCTATGGGCATGGCCGGACCTAACCGGGATTGGTGTGCTCTACAGCCGCGTCCGGTCGACTACCGTCCTCGGCGGTGGAGGTAGTTCCATCTCGCTCGGCCGCGGTCCTACTGTTCCCGGTTCTTGCTTCTCCTCACCTCGCTATGCAGACCTCGCAATGTCGGTTTCGGGGAGATGGCGATGGCGAATTTGTGTCTGTGGTGGCGTATGTTGGTGGGCGGCTGGTCCGATGGTGTCGAGGCTTGTCCTTGCGGGGCTCTTATGCGTCCGATCGCCCGGGGCTAGGGATAGGGTTTTTCGGGAGAAATCCTTGTCGGTTCGTCCGACACCGGCGCGGTGCCGTCTCCGGATGGCATTTTTCCTTCTTGAAGGGCGTCGCTGTTACCCTTCATCCGCTACCCCTTGTGTGCCGGGGGATACCCTAGGACTAGTCCACTGGTCCGAGCAGCATCGTGGCTTTCCTTCCTGAAGGGGCTGCTTGGTACATGACGATTTGGTGCTAGGAGCGTGGTGGTACTTTGTCGTAGGGCGCAGCTGATGGGGGGATAATAACCCGGTAGGCCAACTCCAAGGCGTAACCCGGCCCAAGGAACCCGGTGCGCAATCTGGTTAAGAGTAATGAAGCTTCTGGAAGGCCCGAAGTTTGTAGGCTTCGTGACCCGGATTGTGGGTTACGGTAAGGAAAGTTAGGGTTTGTAAGCGGTGTCCGGGTAGGATTCAAGCTGCGTCTTGGAGAATAAGGCCAAGGGGGTACAGGTGCTTTATAAACCGACCCCTAGGTCTAGTTTAAACAGAAATCCAAGAACCCTAGCAATATAGCCTGATATCGAGCATCTAGTGTAATCCCAGAGTTGAGTTATTATATCAAGATCGGAGACTCGGCGACTTTGATTGCCGGCTACCAGATCGAGTTGCATCATGTTTTCCTCTGAGCTAAACCCTCTCCCAAACACCTGTGTCGTCTTGCCCCAAGATCAGTTACCCCCGGTAACGTCTGCCGTGATTATCCCACGACAGTTGGCGCCCACCGTGGGGCCTGCGTCCAAAGGTGTTTACATCACGGGAGAAGCTCGGAAGAACATGGAGAATCTTGTCGTCGGCGAGATCTACATCGACCACAAAGGAGAAAAGATGGTGGACGATTCCGGCTGGGGTCCAGAGTCGGATCACCTCGAGTCCGGATCTACGGTGACGATCGGCCGGATTAACGTCTTCATCGGTATGGTACGTACGCCTGATTTAAAGGGACAATATCATGTGCATACTACAGGAACTTCTAGCAGGAACAAAGAGGCATTAAAGCAAGCGGTAAACTCGGTTTCCTCGGCTGCGTCGGGATACCTCAGATGGGCGGAACAAGAGGTAACGTGGAGCAGAAGAGATCACCCGGAGAAAGTAGAGCGTCCAGGAGTCTTGGCATTGGTGGTTGCTCCACAGGTTAATGGTTATGAACTGAAAAGGGTCCTGATGGACGGTGGAAGTAGCATCAACATCCTTTATTGGGAAACCTTCTTACGCATGAGTCTCAATAAGTCCCAGTTACAGAAAAGTTCGACAATCTTTCATGGGATCGTGCCAGGTCACTCGGCGAGCCCCGAGGGAAAGATCACCTTGGAGGTTGCTTTCAGAGAATCGACGGATAATTATCGAGTTGAGTGGCTCACGTTCGAGGTGGTCAAATTGCGCAGTCCTTATCACGCGCTGTTTGGAAGACCGGCTTATGCCAAATTCATGGCTAGGCCGTGCTATGTGTATTTGCAGCTAAAGATCCCGGGTCCTAAACGGACCATCACCATACATGGGAACCGGGATATAGCGGCTGAGTGTGATGAAGGAGATTCGGTTATGGCCGAGCAAGCATGCAGAAAGGAAGAACTCGAATATTACCGGTCTCAAGTAAATCCGGATGATAGAACAGCCTTGAAAAAGCCGAATACTGAGGATGAGAGAGCAAAATTCAAGGCAGCGCAAGATACCAAGAAGATAGATTTTGTCGAAGGTGATTCCGCTAAGCAATTTACCATAGGGTCCAATTTGGAAAAAGAGCAGGAGAAGGCACTTGTGGAGTTTATTCGTTCAAATGCAGACGTGTTCGCCTGGACACCTAGCGACATGCCGGGTATCCCTACAGAGCTGGCTGAGCACAGTTTGCATGTAGATCCCAAGTCCAGGCCTGTGAAGCAGGGTTTGAGGAAAATGAATGAGGAAAGAAGGAAGGCTATAGGCGAAGAGATTGCTCGGCTATTGGCAGCCGGCTTTATCATGGAAGTATTTCACCCGGATTGGTTGGCAAACCCAGTCCTAGTGATGAAAAAGACCAATGAGTGGAGGATGTGCATTGATTTTACGAGTCTCAACAAACATTGCCCAAAGGATCCGTTCGCACTACCAAGGATAGATCAGATTATAGACGCAGTAGCAGGAAGCGATCTATTGTGCTTTCTGGACGCATATTCCGGGTATCATCAGATTAAGCTCAAGAGGGAGGATTGGGAGAAAACATCATTCATAACCCCTTTTGGGGCCTTCTGTTATAAAACTATGACGTTTGGATTGAAGAACGCCGGCGCAACTTACCAACGGTGTATTCAAAAGTGCTTCGAGGACCAAATTGGGCGCAACGTCCATGCCTACGTGGATGATGTGGTTATCAAGACCAGGAAGGCGGAAACATTTATCGATGATCTAAAGGAGACGTTCAAAAATTTGAGGAGATATCAGATGAAGCTTAACCCGACAAAGTGTGTGTTCGGAGTTCCAGCCGGGAAATTACTCGGCTTTATCGTTTCCGAGAGAGGGATCGAGGCAAACCCGGACAAAATCAAGGCCATCCAGAGTCTGAAAAAGCCGGAAAATTTGAAACATGTTCAAAAGCTCACGGGCTGCGTAGCAGCCTTGAGCCGATTCATATCCAGGCTCGGAGAAAAAGCAATACCCTTGTACCGGCTCTTGAGGAAATCAGATAAATTCGTATAGGATCAAGAGGCGGATGAGGCGTTTGAAGCACTAAAGAAGCAGTTATCCGAAGCTCCAGTACTAGCGGCTCCGGGTCCTAAAGAACCTATGTTGCTATACGTGGCAGCTGGCCCCCGAGCCGTCAGTGTAACATCCCAAGTATGAAAATACCCTAGAATGCTTTGTTCCTTGTTTTATTTCAAGCAATGCATCATGTCATCATGTTTACTTATTGTTTGCATTTGTTTTCCATCTGTTTTATCCTGTTTTCACAACTCAAATTCAAACCTTTTTCAAACATGGTTTCATACTTGCTCTGTTACAACCTTTGGAACCAAAATAACAAATAAAAACAACCCTTTTATTCCTTGTTTTCACTTATTAAATTGTTGCTTTAAATCCAACCAATAATTCAATCAATAATTCTCAAATCACCTTTTTAAATTCCCAAACCAAGTTCAAATCAGTACCTTTTGGGAACCATAAAAATCACCAAACATTTATTCCCTCTAAATCATTCTAAAGCCCTAGGGGTAACCCTATTTTTATTCATGTTTTATCAAGATTTTATTAAACTCAAATCCCCTATTTTGAATTCAAACACAAACCATAATTTTAAATTTCAATTTTTGAAATCCAAGTTTACAATGTGGTTTCTAATTGTCTAAAAAGCTTAACTTAATTTTTCTAGAATTTTCCTTGATTAAAACCTTAACAACTTTCTTCCAAAAGCAATCTACAAAAAAAAATATAAAAACAGAAAAGAATAAAATGAAAACAGGAGACATCTAACTATCTACCGCTTGGCCCAAGCCCACCTAGCCCTAGCGCGCAGCAACCCAGCCCGCGCAGCGCCAACTTACCGTTTCGAGCTGCTCCAAGATTCGTGCGCGCGCTCTCCGTCTTCGTCCTCCCGTACGGCGCCCATCGGAGGCCTCCACGGCGACCGCGCGCGACCACGGCGGCCACCGCAGCGCCTCCACCCTATATAAGCGAGCCTAGGGCACCCCCGTACCTCCCTATCGCCCTAGGGTTCCTCTCCGCCGCCGATCGTTTCCTCCCCGACGCCAATTCCTCCTCTGAATCTCTCGCCGGCGACGGCCCTCTGAAGAACCCCATGGCGCCACCGCACCTCGCTCCCACCTAGCCGCCTATCACTTGCAATCGCGTCGCCGCTCTTCCGCCTTCCTCTTGGACACCAGAAGCAGGCAAGATATCCCTCAGATCCGCGCCGCGTTTCTCTCCTCCCTCCGGCCACCGTGCGCCGTCTCTGAATCTTTTGCTCGCGTCGCCGTTGCAGGGCCTTTCGACGACAATCGCTTGCTGCAAACGCACCCACTCTACTTCCTCTACGAAACGGACACCAGAGGGAGCCAGGAGGAGCATCACGTCGTCGACACCGTCCACGACCTCGCCGCGGCCACCTTTCGTCACCACGTCGTCAGCATCCCGTCAGCGTCGAGCCACTGCTACCTCAACGACGGTGGTGAGCACCCCTCTTGCTCCTCCTCCCTTCTCTGCATCCGTGCGCATCCTCTGCATCCACTCGCACTCGCCGCAACGAGCACATCGACGTTGATCGCCGCCGTTGAGTTTCTGTCAGGCGAGCACGTGCGCGTTCTTCAGTTTCGTCAGTGTAACATGTTTCTGAAACATATCCTCCTTGCGCGTCTGTATCTGACAAACGCAGCGCGACAGCGCAGTTGGTTCAGTCAAGCGCGCGCGAGGGAGAGGTGCTGGGTTCGAACCCCAGCACCCGCAAAATCCCACCTTTTTTTCTCCCGAGTGCTGACAGGGAGGGCCCCCTGTCAGTCACTCATGTGGCCACGTAAGCACAGCAACACACGGGCCCCCTGGCAGTGGCTGGGTGTGTGTTTCTGTGCGTATAAAAAGATTAAAACAATTTCTGTTTGTGTTTTCTAATTATTTAAAATAGCAGATTAAGGAATAAACTTTAAAATGCAATATCTTTTGTTTTACAAACCCAACAAATACAAACTTTATATGAAACTTGATCTAAATTCCATAATCTTTCCAAATATGCAATTTGTGTTCTGTTTTGAATTTTCAAAATTCATTTAAATTTCAAATTTGAATAATTCAAATGCAAATTGAAATAATTCATAACTAATTCATACTGTTTTCAAATAATTCAAATAAAATATGTTTTTCACACCATTTTGAATGCTCTACTCAAATATAAATTTTGTTTTCTGGTTTGAACAATTTAAATTGCCTAAACTATTTAAATCTTGTTTAATTCAATTAAAAATTGTTTAATATTGTTTAATTCATAACTAAATAATCCAAAGTCCAATTTCAATTTGTGAAACATGTAATCCAACTAAAATTTGATAAACTTTTCAAATATAAAATTTGTAATTGGTTTTGCATACTTTAAATTGTTGAAAACAATCAATCCTTGTTCAACACCATTAAGTACCAATACTTCCAAACTTGTTAATGTTTTCTAAAATGATTAACTATCTTTCCAATTGCAATTAACTTGTTATGTTATTGTTCCTCATCATGCATGCATCATACTAATTCACTACACCTAATGCTTAGTGATAGAACAATTAATTCAACTCCAAGCATGGGCTTCCATATGCACCCTTTTGCATATGGAATCCATTTAAACTTGTGTTTCATGTCAATCAAGTTATTTTGTTGCATCTATTAAACATGACATGCATCATCCAATGTTTGTGCACCTATGCCATGTATTGATTGCCTGTCTTCCTTCGTTTATGTTTTTGCTTCTTCTCGATTAGACGACGACGTTGGTACCGACGAGCCTTACGACACCACTACTCAGGACCTAGCCCAGTACGATACTGAGCTGCCAGGCAAGTTATCACTCACATGAATCATCGAGTTCCTTTCCACACTTGTTGTCGATACTATCTTTTTGTCTACTATTGCTAGCCCTATGTATCGTTGCTTGTTCTCCGAACCCATCACATGATACCTTGAGCCATGATATTGCCACCATCTCCATACCTACAGCCATTGCGTGTGCCTGTTATTATCTAGCATGCTTAGGGTTGCTTTTACTCGAGTCTGTTGTCGGTTACTACTGTTGCTATCTTATTATCTTGTACCGGGGCTCGTTATTAATCAATCAATCCTGTTAATTGCTAATGGTAATAATAATTTGATGATAAGGCACCGGCAGGAGGCCCATGAGTGGTTTTGGAGCCTGCTAGTGTCGACCCTAATAGGAAAAGGGTCTTGTCTACTGATCCATGATGAGCGCACTACCCGCATTTGGGAAGCGAGTATGGGCGCCCCCCTCAACTTGACCTGATTCGCATCTCGTCCAAATCGCCTCATTTAGTTCGTGTTTTCCATTTGCCGCATGCATGTTTTTGCGAGCCCAGCGCAGGGTGGAACTTTCGTAGTCGGCATATAGGGGGACACGTTCTTAGAGTGCTATGAGGGTCCATTTTCTTCTGGGCTCGATTAGCCGTGCGCCCAAGGTGCTTTGGGCTTGATGCGGAGAATGGTTGGTTGTGTAGAGTACCCCGCTTGGTGGGTTAGCTTCCCATCTGGCGGGTTATTCTTGAGTGTACGGCCAAATTGGTGCAACCCTGCAGGGATAATCTTCTCGAGAAGCCGTGTTTTCCGCGGTTATGGATTACTTGGTGAAAGTACTGGCTAACAAGTACTCAGGACAACTTCAACATAACTATCAATCATGTTTCACCCAATGATTAATAACCTGACTAGTAATAGATCATTCACACAAATAACTGGATTCACCTTATCACAACTGTGTGAGTTATCCTCGGATCGCTTCTTTGGATAAGGGGCGAGATCCAGGATGGGTTTGGTTGAAGTTATCTTTCAGTTGGTTACAATCCTCGATCTTATCTTTTCTGTTAGCCGGAATTGGTAGTTACATTCTGTAGTTGTTTAGAGCAGCCAGCAGCAACTTTTATACTACCCCTTTTCTTCCGTTGATCCCAAGCATCAATGCTTGTGTTGACGGGTAACTCCTTGATGAACTGTGAGTCTTGCTTGCCAGTACTTGGATGTACTGACCCCTTTGGGGCTGTGGTTTACGCAGAGTACTACTACGACTACGATGCTTCCCAGGATGGCTACTTTGTGGAGTTCGATGACGCTGCAGACGAGTAGTTAGCTGGACCAGGGCAGGATCCAGACCTACGTGGATGGGCTTCGTTTTCCTTTATGTTCTCAGGCTTCTTAAGCCATGGATTTGTCTGTACTCAGACCCCTTTGATTGCTTCCGCTGTTGTAATGGATGATATGTTGGGACATGTGTCCTCTGGATGACTGTATTCGATATTTTCTGCCTTAGTGAAGGCCAGCTGCACTTATTTCATTCTTTTGTGTCTTAGAGACATTCTGTGCTATCATTCGTACCAAACTGTTGACGTACCGTGCGTGTTTGATTATGAAGTACGTCGACAGTAGTGCCTTTAGGTTCCTAGCGGATAGTTTACCTCGACGGTGGAAGCAGGGCTTGTGTTGTCGCGCATAAGCGCAGGCCTACCAGGAAGCTGGGACGTGGGAGCAGTTATGCCCCATAATCCAAGCACCTGACTTCCAGTTCGTGCGAGGAGTATCCTCTAGAAACCCAGGGTGCGACAAATGGTATCAGAGCCTGTCTGCCTGTAGGATCCCTTTTACTGGTCGCAGTTGAGTCTAGAAACTATTTTGTAGCTATATAGGAAAAATGAAACGTGAGAGTAGGAATTCTGCCATTTTTCTTCTTTCCCCACCCACCCACCCTTTTCTGGTAAGGAAGTGAAACGTTGTTTTCTGTTCTCACCTAAACTTTCAAGTTAGGATTTCACGTGTTTTGGGTTCTCTGTAGTACCTCAGGATTTTTGGTCTCGTTTTCCCGATGTTGCTTCGATATCATGTTCTTTTCAACATCCTTTCCGTCCATTGAACCTTGTTGTTGTTCTCCACATCCTTTTTCATCTACCGGAGTCTAATCAAAACATTCCAATCATCTGCAGATGGGTCTCAACTACTATCCGCAGGTGGTTCGCATGACTCGCTGTGAGAGCACCGCCGGTTTTCCGGACTTGCTGAGAGACATGGTTACCTTTCTGGGGTTCCGTTGGGCACCAGAGTACCAGGTCTACGAGCACCAGCGAGAGTGTGACCAGACTTGCTACCGGGCTATCGTCTACATTCTGTCGGATGATGGCAGGAGCATTGCACACCAGTACGAGGCAGTAGGGTCCACAGTGGATATGGCAGTGCAGCAGGCAGCGTACGTGAGTATCACCGTTCTCCGTGCTGACTACTGGGGGTTTGATAAGTCCAGTTTTCGTCACATCCCCCGTGGTTACATCACGGCAGCAGGAGCTCACTTCACTATCCACCGCGACATGGATACCTACGAGACTGATAGCTCCAGGCTCCAGGTCACTGCCCAGTTCGCTAGTCACAGTGATGCCGTTGCTTCCGCACTTTCTCAGGAGTTAGCCTCAGTCAGGGAGCAGCTCCGCCTTGCTCTCACTCGTCTGGCGACGTACACCACAGACTTTGTTGGAGACGAGCGCTTCGCACGTGTCGTTCAGCCAGCTGGTCTTCCGTTGCCAGATGCTGGAGGTTACGAGCCGATCAGAGGCCCACTTCTCGACCTCGGAGCTGGTTACACTGGGATTCCACGCTATGGAGCACAGGGAGAGGACGCTTTCTACTTCACCACACCGAGAGTTGCTCTCAGAGCAGTTCCTATCTACATGGATCGTCGTGATACCTACTTCCGTGGGATTCCTCCTCACCGTATCTCTCGTCGTACTACTCACCGCCATCCTGCGTGATGAGCATGGGAGTACCGTTGTATCCATTACTAGCTGTGTCTAGTTTATCCTTTCGTTTTCGAACCATGTATTGGTCTGTTGGATATTCTGATGTATTTGAACATGTGATGATGTACCTGTTGGTTATCTATTCATGCGTCGGAATAATCTATCTTTCGGTTACCAAGTCTATCCTTTTCTGTTGTTGTGCTAAAATGAATTTCTGTTCAGGATGCCTCCAACCAGGAACAACCCGCCACCGCCACCACCAATGGGGGAGCTGTTGGCTCAGATGACCCAAGTGGTGACACAGATGGCCCAGATCCAGGCTAACCAGCAACACAACCAGAATGCTCCAAGGGTCACCATCAAGGACTTCCTCAGCTTGGGCCCAAAAGCTTTCGTGGCAACACGTGAGCCCCTGGATGCTGATGACTGGATCCGTGACGTAGCAAGAGCTCTGGAGATAGCTCATGTTGCTGAAGAGGATAAGGTCAAGTACGCCACCTACCTACTGAAGGGTCAGGCAGCTACTTGGTGGGAGAACTACCAGGCCATGAGGGCTGGCTTTCCTATCAACTGGGGATGTTTCAGAGATGCCTTCCTGAAGCACCACATCCCGGATGGTCTCATGGAAAAGATGCGTGAGGAATTCTGCTCTCTCAGACAGGGCAAGCTGGACGTTCTCGGCTACCAGAACGAGTTCAATCGTCTCGCTCGGTACGCTGGTGACGAAGTGTCCACCGAAGCCAAGAAGATGGCAAGGTTCCGCCGAGGTTTTAACCCGGAACTGAAGTACGCTCTCACAAACATCAAGTGCAAGGACTTCGTCGAGCTTGTGAACACCGCGCTCAATGAGGAGAATGGGCGCAAGGCGTTCGAAGAGTCGCGCAAACACTCGCGTGAGGGTGGTTCCTCCTCCAACATGACCACCCCTCCGCAGAAGCGCCGCATCTGGGTGCCAAATGGTGCTGTCACTCGGGCTCCAAATGTCCAAGCTTCTCCAGGCTTTGGTCCCCGCCCACCCAACCCATCTCAGATGCAGGGTCAGAGGTTCCCTATGGGGCAGCCAAGGCCAGGTCCTTCTCGTATCGTCACTTGCTACAAGTGCAAGGATACTGGACACTATGCTGACAAGTGCACTCAGAAGCAGCTACCCCTACCTCCTCGCCCCAACACCAACCAGGCTATGGTTCGTGCTCCTCCGACTAAAGCCTTCAACTCCAACAATAGGCCTGTCGGGAGGAACGCGAGGGTGAACCATATCAAGGCCGACAAAGCAGAGGAGGCTGCAGACGTCGTTCTCGGTATATTACCCGTAAACTCTATTCCAGCTAAAGTGTTGTTTGATACTGGAGCATCGCATTCATTTGTGTCAAAGATTTTTGCAAAAGCATACAACCTAGTTCTGGTTCCGCTAAGCAATCAAATGACTGTTCACTCTCCGGGACCGCAAATGTTGACTTCCAAGATAAGCATGGACAATGAGATCCTAATTGGAGGTCGTGTATTCCTTGCTTCACTCATGTTGCTGGGAAATTCTGACATTGATGTCATTCTGGGTATGGATTGGTTGAAGACCCACAAAGCAAAAATTGACTGTGCTCAAAAGTCAATAACTCTCTCCCACACTTCAGGCCAGATAGTCTATTCTCCATATGGATCAACTTCTGTTCAGCTGTTCAGCCTTGATGCCAAACCCCTTCCGGCAATTGAAAATGTTCCGGTGGTTTGTGAATTCCCTGACGTCTTTCCAGAAGAGTTGCCAGGGATGCCTCCGGACAGAGCAGTTGAGTTCGTGATCGAGCTTGAGCCAGGTACTGCTCCAATCTCTAAGCATCCATATAAGATAGCTCCTCCTGAACTGAAATTGTTGAAGGAGCAAATCGATATGTATATGGACAAAGGTTTCATTCAGCCTAGTTCCTCCGCTTGGGGTTGCCCAACTCTGTTTGTTGCCAAGAAGGATCAAACAAAAAGACTCGTGGTTGACTATCGTCCTCTCAACGAGAAAACCATCAAGAACAAGTATCCACTTCCTCGTATCGATGATCTTTTTGATCAACTTGCTGGAGCCTCAATATTCTCAAAGTTGGACTTGAGGATGGGGTACCATCAGATAAAGATCAGAAAGGAAGATATTCCTAAGACAGCTTTCACTACTCGGTACGGTCTATATGAATACACCGTCATGTCCTTTGGCCTCACCAATGCACCGGCAACGTTCTCAAGACTCATGAATTCTGTCTTCCATGAATACCTCGACAAGTTCGTTGTGGTATATCTTGATGACATTCTAGTCTACTCAAAATCCGAGGAAGAGCATGGAGAACACCTTCGTCTCACTCTCATGAAACTTCGCGAGCATCGTCTGTATGCCAAGTTTTCCAAATGTGAGTTCTGGATTCCAGAAGTTGCATATCTTGGTCATATCATCTCTGCCAAAGGCATAGCCATTGACCCGGAAAAGGTTAAGGCAATTGTTGATTGGAAACCCCCTAAGACGGTGAAACAAGTTAGAAGCTTTCTTGGCTTGGCTAGCTATTGCCGTCGTTTCGTCCAAAACTTTTCCAAGATTGCTAAACCTCTCACTGATCTCACAAAGAAGGACAAAAAGTTCGTTTGGACTCCACAATGTGATGAGAGTTTCAACCTCCTGAAGACAAAACTCACTTCCACACCTGTTCTAGTTGGCCCCGACACTACCAAACCTTTCCAAATATTCTGTGATGCATCTCTCCAAGGCCTAGGAGCAGTTCTTATGCAAGAACGTCAAGTTGTGGCTTATGCTTCACGTCAGTTGAACCCACATGAGCAAAACTATCCCACTCATGATCTTGAACTTGCAGCAGTTGTGTTTGCCCTCAAGAAATGGAGACAATACTTGCTGGGTAACAAAACTGAAATCTTTTCCGATCATAAGAGTCTGAAATACATCTTCACTCAGCCAGATCTGAACCTCAGGCAAAGGAGATGGATTGAGAAGATTAAAGACTTTGATCTCACCATTTCTTACACTCCAGGCAAGGCTAATGTTATGGCCGATGCTCTCAGTCGCAAATCCTATTGCAATAATCTCATGATCATGGAAAGCCAACCTCCACTTCATGAAGAATTCCAGAAGCTGAACCTGGGTCTTGTTCCGGAAGGATACCTTGCTAGCTTGACAGCCAGTCCAACTCTCGAGGACAAGATTCGTTCTGAACAACTTCGTGATAATGAAATCAAGAAGATTGTGGATCACATCAAGGAGGGCAATGATAAGTTCAAGTCCTTCTCAATTGATGACAAAGGAACTGTGTTCTTCGAGGGACGCATTGCAGTCCCTCAGGTTCAAAGTCTCAAGGATATCATTCTCAAGGAGGCTCATGAAACTCCTCTATCCATTCACCCTGGAAGTACAAAGATGTACCAGGATCTCAAGACTCTGTATTGGTGGCCTGGCATGAAACGTGAAATTGCTCAATACGTTTCTGAATGTGACGTTTGTCAACGTGTTAAGGCAGTCCATCAGAAGACAGCAGGTCTACTCCAACCTCTGAAAATTCCTGAGTGGAAGTGGGACATGATTGAAATGGACTTCGTTACTGGGTTTCCAAAGTCCAAAAAGGGCAACGATGCAATATTCGTTGTTATTGATCGTCTCACTAAGGTTGCTCACTTCTTCGCTGTAAAGGAAACTATCTCAGCTAGCCAGTTAGCAGAGCTCTACACAGCAAAGGTTGTTCCCCTTCATGGTGTTCCATTGGAAATAAGCTCAGACCGTGGAAGTATCTTCACTTCTCATTTCTGGAAAAGCTTTCAAGAAGCATTGGGCACTAAACTTCTGTTCAGCACAGCTTACCACCCTCAGTCTCAGGGGCAAGTCGAAAGAGTCAATCAGATTCTCGAGGATATGCTCAGAGCATGTGGTCTCTCCTTTGGCATGAAATGGGAGGATTGCCTTCCATATGCTGAATTCTCCTACAACAACAGCTACCAGGCAAGCCTAGGCATGGCACCATTTGAGGCACTGTATGGTCGCAGATGCAGGAGTCCAATCAATTGGTCTGGAGCTGGTGAACGTTCACTTTTAGGCCCTGACATTGTTAAGGAAGCCGAGGAGAAAGTTCGTATCATTCGTGACAATCTCAGGATTGCTCAGTCTCGTCAGAAGAGCTATTATGATAGCAAGCACAGAGATATGGTCTATGCACCTGGTGATAAGGCATATCTCCGTGTAACTCCCCTCAGAGGCACTCATCGTTTTGGTGTGAAAGGAAAGCTTGCACCAAGATACATTGGCCCTTTCAACATCCTCTCAAGACGTGCAGAGAATGCTTATCGTCTTGAACTTCCAGAAAAACTTTCCAAAGTGCACGATGTGTTCCACGTGTCACAACTCAAGAAGTGTTTCAAAGATCCAGATCGTGCAGTTGATCATGATTCCATTGAGCTGCAAGATGATCTATCTTATGAGGAGCACCCTATTCGTATTCTCGATGAGACCGAGCGTAAGACTCGCAACAAGAGCACCAAGTTCTTGAAAGTCCAATGGTCGCATCATTCTGATAAAGAGGCAACGTGGGAGACCGAAGAGGATCTTCGCAAGAAGTATCCGGACCTGTTCATTTCTCAGTAGGGAATCTCGGGGCGCGATTCCTTCAAGGGGGGGCGTTTTGTAACATCCCAAGTATGAAAATACCCTAGAATGCTTTGTTCCTTGTTTTATTTCAAGCAATGCATCATGTCATCATGTTTACTTATTGTTTGCATTTGTTTTCCATCTGTTTTATCCTGTTTTCACAACTCAAATTCAAACCTTTTTCAAACATGGTTTCATACTTGCTCTGTTACAACCTTTGGAACCAAAATAACAAATAAAAACAACCCTTTTATTCCTTGTTTTCACTTATTAAATTGTTGCTTTAAATCCAACCAATAATTCAATCAATAATTCTCAAATCACCTTTTTAAATTCCCAAACCAAGTTCAAATCAGTACCTTTTGGGAACCATAAAAATCACCAAACATTTATTCCCTCTAAATCATTCTAAAGCCCTAGGGGTAACCCTATTTTTATTCATGTTTTATCAAGATTTTATTAAACTCAAATCCCCTATTTTGAATTCAAACACAAACCATAATTTTAAATTTCAATTTTTGAAATCCAAGTTTACAATGTGGTTTCTAATTGTCTAAAAAGCTTAACTTAATTTTTCTAGAATTTTCCTTGATTAAAACCTTAACAACTTTCTTCCAAAAGCAATCTACACAAAAAAAAAAAAAAACAGAAAAGAATAAAATGAAAACAGGAGACATCTAACTATCTACCGCTTGGCCCAAGCCCACCTAGACCTAGCGCGCAGCAACCCAGCCCGCGCAGCGCCAACTTACCGTTTCGAGCTGCTCCAAGATTCGTGCGCGCGCTCTCCGTCTTCGTCCTCCCGTACGGCGCCCATCGGAGGCCTCCACGGCGACCGCGCGCGACCACGGCGGCCACCGCAGCGCCTCCACCCTATATAAGCGAGCCTAGGGCACCCCCGTACCTCCCTATCGCCCTAGGGTTCCTCTCCGCCGCCGATCGTTTCCTCCCCGACGCCAATTCCTCCTCTGAATCTCTCGCCGGCGACGGCCCTCTGAAGAACCCCATGGCGCCACCGCACCTCGCTCCCACCTAGCCGCCTATCACTTGCAATCGCGTCGCCGCTCTTCCGCCTTCCTCTTGGACACCAGAAGCAGGCAAGATATCCCTCAGATCCGCGCCGCGTTTCTCTCCTCCCTCCGGCCACCGTGCGCCGTCTCTGAATCTTTTGCTCGCGCCGCCGTTGCAGGGCCTTTCGACGACAATCGCTTGCTGCAAACGCACCCACTCTACTTCCTCTACGAAACGGACACCAGAGGGAGCCAGGAGGAGCATCACGTCGTCGACACCGTCCACGACCTCGCCGCGGCCACCTTTCGTCACCACGTCGTCAGCATCCCGTCAGCGTCGAGCCACTGCTACCTCAACGACGGTGGTGAGCACCCCTCTTGCTCCTCCTCCCTTCTCTGCATCCGTGCGCATCCTCTGCATCCACTCGCACTCGCCGCAACGAGCACATCGACGTTGATCGCCGCCGTTGAGTTTCTGTCAGGCGAGCACGCGCGCGTTCTTCAGTTTCGTCAGTGTAACATGTTTCTGAAACATATCCTCCTTGCGCGTCTGTATCTGACAAACGCAGCGCGACAGCGCAGTTGGTTCAGTCAAGCGCGCGCGAGGGAGAGGTGCTGGGTTCGAACCCCAGCACCCGCAAAATCCCACCTTTTTTTCTCCCGAGTGCTGACAGGGAGGGCCCCCTGTCAGTCACTCATGTGGCCACGTAAGCACAGCAACACACGGGCCCCCTGGCAGTGGCTGGGTGTGTGTTTCTGTGCGTATAAAAAGATTAAAACAATTTCTGTTTGTGTTTTCTAATTATTTAAAATAGCAGATTAAGGAATAAACTTTAAAATGCAATATCTTTTGTTTTACAAACCCAACAAATACAAACTTTATATGAAACTTGATCTAAATTCCATAATCTTTCCAAATATGCAATTTGTGTTCTGTTTTGAATTTTCAAAATTCATTTAAATTTCAAATTTGAATAATTCAAATGCAAATTGAAATAATTCATAACTAATTCATACTGTTTTCAAATAATTCAAATAAAATATGTTTTTCACACCATTTTGAATGCTCTACTCAAATATAAATTTTGTTTTCTGGTTTGAACAATTTAAATTGCCTAAACTATTTAAATCTTGTTTAATTCAATTAAAAATTGTTTAATATTGTTTAATTCATAACTAAATAATCCAAAGTCCAATTTCAATTTGTGAAACATGTAATCCAACTAAAATTTGATAAACTTTTCAAATATAAAATTTGTAATTGGTTTTGCATACTTTAAATTGTTGAAAACAATCAATCCTTGTTCAACACCATTAAGTACCAATACTTCCAAACTTGTTAATGTTTTCTAAAATGATTAACTATCTTTCCAATTGCAATTAACTTGTTATGTTATTGTTCCTCATCATGCATGCATCATACTAATTCACTACACCTAATGCTTAGTGATAGAACAATTAATTCAACTCCAAGCATGGGCTTCCATATGCACCCTTTTGCATATGGAATCCATTTAAACTTGTGTTTCATGTCAATCAAGTTATTTTGTTGCATCTATTAAACATGACATGCATCATCCAATGTTTGTGCACCTATGCCATGTATTGATTGCCTGTCTTCCTTCGTTGTTGTTTTTGCTTCTTCTCGATTAGACGACGACGTTGGTACCGACGAGCCTTACGACACCACTACTCAGGACCTAGCCCAGTACGATACTGAGCTGCCAGGCAAGTTATCACTCACATGAATCATCGAGTTCCTTTCCACACTTGTTGTCGATACTATCTTTTTGTCTACTATTGCTAGCCCTATGTATCGTTGCTTGTTCTCCGAACCCATCACATGATACCTTGAGCCATGATATTGCCACCATCTCCATACCTACAGCCATTGCGTGTGCCTGTTATTATCTAGCATGCTTAGGGTTGCTTTTACTCGAGTCTGTTGTCGGTTACTACTGTTGCTATCTTATTATCTTGTACCGGGGCTCGTTATTAATCAATCAATCCTGTTAATTGCTAATGGTAATAATAATTTGATGATAAGGCACCGGCAGGAGGCCCATGAGTGGTTTTGGAGCCTGCTAGTGTCGACCCTAATAGGAAAAGGGTCTTGTCTACTGATCCATGATGAGCGCACTACCCGCATTTGGGAAGCGAGTATGGGCGCCCCCCTCAACTTGACCTGATTCGCATCTCGTCCAAATCGCCTCATTTAGTTCGTGTTTTCCATTTGCCGCATGCATGTTTTTGCGAGCCCAGCGCAGGGTGGAACTTTCGTAGTCGGCATATAGGGGGACACGTTCTTAGAGTGCTATGAGGGTCCATTTTCTTCTGGGCTCGATTAGCCGTGCGCCCAAGGTGCTTTGGGCTTGATGCAGAGAATGGTTGGTTGTGTAGAGTACCCCGCTTGGTGGGTTAGCTTCCCATCTGGCGGGTTATTCTTGAGTGTACGGCCAAATTGGTGCAACCCTGCAGGGATAATCTTCTCGAGAAGCCGTGTTTTCCGCGGTTATGGATTACTTGGTGAAAGTACTGGCTAACAAGTACTCAGGACAACTTCAACATAACTATCAATCATGTTTCACCCAATGATTAATAACCTGACTAGTAATAGATCATTCACACAAATAACTGGATTCACCTTATCACAACTGTGTGAGTTATCCTCGGATCGCTTCTTTGGATAAGGGGCGAGATCCAGGATGGGTTTGGTTGAAGTTATCTTTCAGTTGGTTACAATCCTCGATCTTATCTTTTCTGTTAGCCGGAATTGGTAGTTACATTCTGTAGTTGTTTAGAGCAGCCAGCAGCAACTTTTATACTACCCCTTTTCTTCCGTTGATCCCAAGCATCAATGCTTGTGTTGACGGGTAACTCCTTGATGAACTGTGAGTCTTGCTTGCCAGTACTTGGATGTACTGACCCCTTTGGGGCTGTGGTTTACGCAGAGTACTACTACGACTACGATGCTTCCCAGGATGGCTACTTTGTGGAGTTCGATGACGCTGCAGACGAGTAGTTAGCTGGACCAGGGCAGGATCCAGACCTACGTGGATGGGCTTCGTTTTCCTTTATGTTCTCAGGCTTCTTAAGCCATGGATTTGTCTGTACTCAGACCCCTTTGATTGCTTCCGCTGTTGTAATGGATGATATGTTGGGACATGTGTCCTCTGGATGACTGTATTCGATATTTTCTGCCTTAGTGAAGGCCAGCTGCACTTATTTCATTCTTTTGTGTCTTAGAGACATTCTGTGCTATCATTCGTACCAAACTGTTGACGTACCGTGCGTGTTTGATTATGAAGTACGTCGACAGTAGTGCCTTTAGGTTCCTAGCGGATAGTTTACCTCGACGGTGGAAGCAGGGCTTGTGTTGTCGCGCATAAGCGCAGGCCTACCAGGAAGCTGGGACGTGGGAGCAGTTATGCCCCATAATCCAAGCACCTGACTTCCAGTTCGTGCGAGGAGTATCCTCTAGAAACCCAGGGTGCGACAGTCAGCACAGTAGTTGTTGTGGAGCGCAAAGAGGATGGGAAGGGTTACCCGGTTCAGAGACCGGTTTATTACGTCAGCGAGGTATTATCAGAAGCAAAGCAGCGCTATCCGCATTGGCAAAAGTTGGTGTTCGGGGTCTTTATGGCTAGCCGGAAATTGAAGCCGTATTTCCAAGAACACCCCATAACAGTGGTTAGTTCAATACCAATGTCGGATATCATCAGAAACTCGGACGCGACGGGAAGAATAGCCAAGTGGGCGATAGAGATGGGGGATTATCACATCAACTACGAACCCAGGTCAGCAATCAAATCTCAAGCTTTAATTGATTTCGTTAACGACTGGACACATACAGGCATGACTACGACGGTTCCAAATTCCGAATCATGGATCATGCACTTCGATGGATCTAAGCAATACGAGGGATCAGGAGCTGGGGTGGTACTAACGTCACCCAAAGGAGATAAATTGAGTTACGTACTACAAATTCACTTTGACTGTTCCAACAACGTGGCCGAGTATGAGGCCCTATTGCACGGCTTAAGGGCAGCCAAGGAGATGAACGTCAAGAGGATACGGTGTTTCGGAGATTCTGACCTTGTGGTACAGCAGGTGTCAGGAACTTGGGATAGAAAGGACGCAACTATGGCAGCATACCGCAGGGAAGTTGATAGGGTTGCAGGATGTTTTTCCGGGTATGAGGTGGAGCATATAGACAGAAGAAAGAATGAGGCAGCCGACGCACTCGCTAGACTCGGCTCGCGCAGAGAGCCGGTTCCACCTAACGTTTTCCTGGATGAATTATGTCGACCATCAGTTAAAACCGAGTCAGAGGAGGAATTGGCAAATAAAGACCCGGATTCAGGACTTGTGGCCACTGTACGTGCTATTCCTGAATGGACAGAACCGTTTTTGGCCTACCTATCGCGAGGCGAGTTACCACAGCAGGAGGTATTAGCAAGGCAAATTTTGAGGCGAGCAAAGGGATATTCTATCATCAATGGGGAATTATATAAGAGAAGTGCAGCAGGGGTCTTTTTGCGCTGTGTAGCGCCAGAAGAAGGCCGACAGATTCTCAAGGAAATCCACGAAGGCGACTGTGGACATCATGCGTCCACATGATCTCTCGTGGCTAAAGCTTATCGACACGGGTTTTTCTGGCTCACGGCTCTAGCAGACGCGGAGCGATTGGTAGCAAGGTGTGACGAATGTCAAAGGTACGCTCGCCAAACCCATGTGCCGGCTATGGAGTTACGGACCATCCCGTTAACTTGGCCGTTCGCTGTCTGGGGTATGGACATGGTTGGCCCATTTCATATGTCACCATGCAAGAAGACACATCTTTTGGTGGCTATTGACAAGTTTACCAAATGGGTTGAGGTTATGCCAGTTACTAATTGCGAATCAGCCACAACAGTCAAGTTCCTGAAAAGGATTATCTACCGGTTCGGATATCCCCACAGCATAATTACCGACAATGGAACCAACATGTCCCTTGGTGAGATGGAGAGGTTCTGTGGCAACAATGGAATCCGGCTTGATGTCGCATCAGTGGCTCATCCGCAGGCCAATGGACAAGTGGAGAGGGCAAACCAAGAATTGCTTCGCGGGTTAAAACCACGATTACGAGTCCCCTGTATCAGGGCAGCTGGCGCATGGGTCGAAGAACTTCCTTCTGTGGTCTGGGGTATCAATACCACGCCTAATAGATCTACTCAGATGACACCCTTCTTCATGGTCTATGGCGCGGAGGCAGTACTACCGAGTGATATTATTCATGATTCACCACGAGTATCAGCATACGTCGAAGTGGAGAATGAAAAAACCCGGCAAGATGTTGTGGATATGTTAGAAGAGCAAAGGGAGCAAGCCCTGGAAAGATCAGCCATATATCAGCAGGATTTATGAAGGTATCATAGCCGGCACGTGAAAACCCGGGTCTTCCAGGAAGGAGACCTGGTTCTGCGCCTGGTACAGTCGAACGAAAGAAAGCACAAGTTATCACCACCCTGGGAAGGACAGTTTATCATAAGCCGGAATTTGCATAATGGGTCATATTACTTGATAGATGCAAGGGAAGAGTCGACCACAGTTAATGACACCGCTCACACCACTTCATCTATGCAAGAAAGAGACAGACCGTGGAACGTGGCTCAACTACGTCCATATTATACTTAGCAAAAATTGTGTTGGCATATGGAATTGAACGATGTAACAGGCAGCAGGTTTTCAGACGTACTCTTTTCCTATCCAGGGTACCCTTGGGGACTGGACGGGTTTTTAATGAGGCGGCTTGCTGACCTAGATTTTTCATATCAAGTAAAGAGGTGATTATCAAGAAAAGAGATGGTTATTATCAGGTTCTGTACTTTCAGTATGATGCGTATATCTAGGTCTTGGGGGCTGGTCGCTTGAATAGCACAGTTACGAACTCAAAGACCCGGCCATGATGCCTATGAGTTATAAGGACCGATTACTTGCAAACGAGTACGGCTACAATCTTATAACCGGACAAAGAAGTCCAAATTTCTTGGCTATTCTTACTTAAGCTCGATGTGACTCGCACTAAAGTGGCATGATTTGTTCGCTTACGATTACAGTCAGTCATGAAACCCGACGGGGCTTGACTGGCCACGTTTTCGTATAGATGTAACAACATGGTATCCACGCGAAAGCCGGCTTACAGTACAAGATAGTCAAAAGGGTCATCTAAACCACAAGTTATGCAGAGTACAAGGCTAACGGCTGGAAACTCAACGATTATTAAGCATAACTTCAAATCCTATGTGAAACGACTCAAGGATCTTCGTGAATATAGCAGCAGGCAACTCGTTCTGCTTTCAAGATCACGTGTCCTAGACTTGGAAATCCGGGTCCGGGTGATTCGAAATCTTGAAAGAGAAAAATCTACTTACTTGTTAGAATTCCAAAAACCCAAGTGTCCGAGT
Organism: Alopecurus myosuroides; assembly: GCA_028641055.1. Classification (NCBI taxonomy): domain Eukaryota; kingdom Viridiplantae; phylum Streptophyta; class Magnoliopsida; order Poales; family Poaceae; genus Alopecurus; species Alopecurus myosuroides. The sequence goes on from CM054061.1 coordinate 316,679,152, forward strand.
CTTGGGGGCTTGGGGACTTAGAAGCAAATCCGCTTGTCAAACACCCATGAGACCCGGAAACCGAGTTTCACAAAAGGAACAATAAGGAAAGCCGGATATCGAGTGCAGATGAGTTCAAAAGTGGATAAATTTAAAAGGCCAGAAGAGGCGCAAGAGTATATCAAGACCTTATCATACATCACAAAGTCCCGGTGAAAGATATCAAAGGTGCACAGGCGCACCAACCAAAATATAATCGTTTAAACAGCACATCATAAGAAGAGGCATCAAATGTCAGGTATCACTCGGCGTTCATCTTGGCCTTGCCCTTGCCATCGATGGTGGTAGCAGCAGCGCCCGGATCAGTAGTACCAGCCCGCGCAGGAGGTGGAACGACCGGTGTTGAGGTACCGGGGGCAGAACCGGCTTCAGCTTGCTTCTTGGCAGCCTCCGCCCTCAACGCAGCAGCTTCCTCCTTCCACCGAGCCAGCATATCATACGGCTCGGGGAGGTCCGACTTAATTGCTTCACCAGCAGCATCATATGCAGGAACAAGGATATTAACATCCAGGTCGTTAGCAATTCCGCTGGTCGGGTAACGAACCTCCTTCTGGACAGCCTGAAAATCCTTCACCGAGAACTTGGACCCATCAAGCTTGAACTCTGGGAAGCCGCCCATAAGCTTCACTAGCTCGAGCTTGGGAAAATAAGCCTTGGCAAGTGCAAGCCCCCGGGTCACTCCAACCCGGCAAGACGAGCGTTTCCAGTGCCAAATCCACTCAGGAATAGTGGAGAAGGCATCCAGCATCCTCTTCAGATCAACATGTCCTTTTCCCGGCCACCGTAATTCCTGAAGAATCCATTTGGTTCCGGCACATAGCTGCCGGATAACGCTCTTCATAGTTTTCAGCTTGGCAATGTCATCCTCATCCGGCATGGCTTCGTCCGGGCCTGAAAAAAATGGAAACATAAGTCGGGAAAACTCTTGCTATCTATCAAAAGGATAAACCCGGAGGAGGAAACGTACCAAGTAAAGCACGATATGTGTCAGATATTTGGACAGGAAGGCTTGTTAGATCATCTTCTGCTTTGTGAGCCCTTTTCCTATATTTCCTCATTATCAGCCTATTCCTCATGGCCTCAGCCTCGGCTGCTTCACGCAAAGCTACCTCCTTTTCAATGAGCTTGGTGGCGTCTGCCAGTTTCTCCTCAGATTGAGTCACGAAAGACTGCATGGATGCAAACAAGGATTAGTCGGGTAAAGGGGCAAGTTATCAGTCGGTTGTATAATAAAGTCCCAAGCAAATTATGAATCAATTCACTCGGAACTTGGGGACTGGATAAGGGCACAAGCAACATCAGCCGGATTTACCTCGTGTTTGGCTATTAAAGCCCCCAAGATGTTTTCTTCATTAGCCCTTAAAGTGCGCAGGTTTTCCAGCATCTGGGCAAACGTCAGTTCCTCGGGTCGAGTACCGGAAGAGCCGGCAGCCTGGTCGCCTGGTGGGGGAGCTCTCCCCGCCCTTGGGGTCGAGACCCGGACAGTTTGAGTACCCGGGTTGGGAGAACCCATCCTTGTATCCAGAACCTCGATCTCCTCGTCCACTGGTTCCGATGAGGAAGGAGATCCGGCGGCTCGGGGAATCGGGTTGTTCAGAGGGCCTTGTTCCTGGTTATTCGCCGTATCACCGCCAGTCGCGGCGTCTACGTTCTCAGTCGGCTTCTCTGCCCGATGGTTATCCGTCTCTACATTTTCCGGGTCACTGACGGTGACTTGAGTGCTGAAAGAAAGATGAGAAAAGGCAGTTATTAGTGGTGACGGTGGTTTGAGTGAAAACTTGTCAGACGTCAAAGGAAATCATGTAGCAAAAACTTACCCGGCATTCACGGTGTAGTCCGGCAGGAGCTCGCCGCTGGAAGCAGATGAGGTCGTCACAGGGACCAGTAACGGAACCCGGAATTGCCCAGCACGTGGATGGTTGGGAGAAGGGTGGCGTTGAGGAGAGTCGGAAGGACGGGACGAAGGAGCACTGGCACGATGGACCGAGGGGGTAGAGATGCCCGGGTTAAGGGGATCTTCACCCGGGGAGCTCCGAGTTACTCTGCGCTTGGCTGGGAGAGAATCCTTCAAGCACGACGAATTTGATAATTGATGGTTAAGTCGTCGCATGGCGTCAAAGGAGTAAGGTTCAGAGGATAACAAGGAAAAATGAACCTTGGACACTGCCCCTCTAGCCTTCCTCTTGGCTCCAACTGTTGCTTCTTGATCAGACTCGGTTGCCTCCGGGTCATCCTCGTTGGTCTCACCTTCGTCCTCCAGCCCTGCGAACCGGGTGTGTGTTCGTGGGGAAAAAGGTAAACGGGAGAAAAATGATACGAGTAAAGATTATACAAGTTCTGTGCAAATACCTTCACTATCATCAGCCGGCTCGTCCTCTTCTTCCGGGTCTCTGGAAGGGGGGGAGGGTTCAACTCTCCAGAAAGGGTCATCGGCCTAAGACAAAAGAATGAGACTAAGGGTTAGAAGCAGTATCAAGTCAAGATGTGGAAATAAGTTATGAATATCGGATATTACCGCTGGAGCCGGGTTTTCCCGAGTAAATGGAGGTAACCCGGTGATGCCCTTTATCACCTCCAGCTTCTCTGTCAAGAAGCCCTTGATGGTCTTGTTGGTATCGCCGGTCGCGAAGCTCTTGGTGGAGTATCGGAGTGCATCTGTGGTGTGCCCCGAATACTCGCACATCAATTTGGTGCGGATGGAGTTGGGTTGGATTCGAAAATCAACCCATGTTTTTACTAAATTTAGCCCGAGGAGGCCTTGGGCTGAGAGGATGGCTATCTTGGCTAATGAGGGAAGGATCGCCTCCCTGTCTGAGTCTGGTACAAAGGCATTGAAAGACTCGGAAGGTTCGAGGAGGTTTTCCGAGTAACCCGGCAGTTTCTTTTCGCCGTCTGGGGAGGTATCGTGGCAATAAAAGAAAGACAGCTGCCAATGTTTGACGTGGGAGTTTAAATTGAGGGTTGGCATCGGTGAATTCTTGCGGCGTTGGATGGATACCCCGCCGCAAGTAAGAAGTGCTCCGTCACCACTTTCGCGTCACGGCTTACATTGGAATAGTTCGATGAAGAGAGTCAAACTTGGCGGTATGCACAGGTACGAATCGGATAGAACGATGAAGTGGGTAATATTCAACATAGAGTTAGGCCCTATGTCGAATACCCGGAGGCCATAATGGCTTAAGACCTCCCTGAAGAAAGGGTGACCCGGAGGACGGAATCCCCGGGTCACGTGCTCTACGAAGCAGATTACCTCGTTATCGGCGGGTGTGGGCCGGGTCTCGTTGCCCGGCGCCCTCCAGTGAATGTCCTTCTGAGAAGGGAGAATTCCTAATTCAGCTAGCTCGTCCAACTTGGCCTTCGTAGCTTTGGAACGCCCCCAGTTGGCGGATATGGTTTGGGTAGTCCTCGCCTGAGTCGGCTGTTTTCCTTGCCGTTTGGGAGCCATGGGATCGACCTGCAAAGCACAAGAAAAAGAGGCATAGGAAATAAGACCCGGAAGTGTTGGATTATCCGAGTACAAGGTATCAAGAAAGTATGAAGCTAAGAATTATCCGGGTATCACGCTATGAGGTGGAGATTACAAGGTATCCGGGTGTTAAGTACAATTGTGGAAATTATTGGTCACTTACGTATGGAAAAGCATTTGGGGAAGATGGATGGTTGCCCATGTGTCTACTGCAAGCAAGATAGCTGGAAAAGGAGGATTTTCCGGGTGTTAATGCAATGAGCAGAAAATCGAGGAGGAATGGATCTAGATGGAAAAGTTTGCGTGCGATTTTACGGGAGATTTGGTGATTACTAATGGTAGGAGGATGAGTTGTAACTATCTAGCAGGCGATTAAAGGAGTTGGCGAGCATCGAATCGATCTAATTTGATGCAGTCGGAAGAACGACTCACGGGTTGACCTAGATCCAATCATGGATGGATTGAAAAATTGCGGGGCTAAATTAAACGAGTGCAAGGGGCTTACTGGAGAGATTGGAGTTTAGCGCGACGGCGGTGAACGGCGAGGCTCGAATGCCCCCTTCGCGGCTCTTGGCGCGTGGAATGAAGGTGCGACAGTGAAGCTCGACGGCGGCGCGAGATGGCTCGAGGGCGAGCGCGGCCGGCGGCGGCCTAGCTTCGATGGCGAGCACGAGCCTCTAGCGGTGGTGCTGCGAGGGTGTAAGGAGCAAGGAAGGAAAGGGGAAGCTGAGGCGTAGTGATGGGTTTAGGGTTACCCTCTGAGTACTATTTATAAGGTGAGGGTGAGCCTATCTCAACGGCCAGAAGCCGGAAATCGTGGGGTGATGGTTATCCACGTGGATTCTGCGGGATATGCGCCAAGTATTGAGCAAAGCATCTGGACAAGAGAGAGAAGGAGATCCATCCCGTGATATCAGGATCGGTTACCGAGTATGGGATCTTGGCATTTTTATTAGGGTTTGGACCTGGAAAATTAAACCAAAGTGTTTGGGGGAAAACCCGGGTTACTATATGGCCACCATGGAGTCAGGCCTAGCCATCTATCAAAGCATCTTAACCCGGCTTCCATATACCTGTGTGTTTGATATCTTTGCAGGGAATAGCGAGCGCTTCAAGGAGGATCCGTGAAGCCCAAGCTATTCTGGGGACTACTGATGGGGGGGATAATAACCCGGTAGGCCAACTCCAAGGCGTAACCCGGCCCAAGGAACCCGGTGCGCAATCTGGTTAAGAGTAATGAAGCTTCTGGAAGGCCCGAAGTTTGTAGGCTTCGTGACCCGGATTGTGGGTTACGGTAAGGAAAGTTAGGGTTTGTAAGCGGTGTCCGGGTAGGATTCAAGCTGCGTCTTGGAGAATAAGGCCAAGGGGGTACGGGTGCTTTATAAACCGACCCCTAGGTCTAGTTTAAACAGAAATCCAAGAACCCTAGCAATATAGCATGATATCGAGCATCTAGTGTAATCCCAGAGTTGAGTTATTATATCAAGATCGGAGACTCGGCGACTTTGATTGCCGGCTACCAGATCGAGTTGCATCATGTTTTCCTCTAAGCTAAACCCTCTCCCAAACACCTGTGTCGTCTTGCCCCAAGATCAGTTACCCCCGGTAACGTCTGCCGTGATTATCCCACGACAGCAGCGGTTGCGAGTCACTTTCGTTTAGTCAATCCGCCTATGTCGCAGTTTTTTTCCTTTTTTTTTCTTTCTTTGGGTGTGTGTTCTGGCTGCTGCCCCAGCCGTTGTCTTGCTTCATAACTGTTGTATCGGGTGGTTGCTATATTAATATAGCGGGGCTACGGCCTATTTCGTGGCTTCTCTTGCTCAAGTCATTGGCTGCCAAGTGGGCACGATGCCGTTCACCTACCTCGGTCTGCCATGGAAACCACGATACCCACGATGGATGATCAAGCCGATTGTTCATGGAATGGAACAGAGACTTACTAGCTCTTCCATTTGGCTCACGTATGGTGGCAGACTTACTGTAATTAAAGCGTCGCTCACTCCCATTGTGACCTTCGCCATGTGCACACTTAGGCCTTGTTTACCTCTCTCCTATTTCCTGGGTTGGGAAGTTTGGGGTTGGGAGTGGATTTGGTGATCACCAAATCTTCTCAAATACTCTTCCCCACAATACACTAGCATGGGGTAGAGTTTTCAATCTAGACAAAAGTGGGGTGGTTTTTTTTCAAGGATATGCCCTGGGAGGCATATCAGAAACATAGAAGAAAGGCCAAGCGGCCAGCGATTACATTGCGGGCTGGCACAGACGCCGAGCGCGCACCCACGCTGCCTAGCAGCTACAACTCAACGCCTACAACTCGCGAAAGCTCCACCGCTCCGCCTCTGACAGGCAACCCCTAAATAGCCCAGCCGCTCGGCAGGTCTCGGCCTCAGCACTGATCGAACGAAGCACCACTGCCGGCGAGGGGGTTACATTGTTGAAGACAACGTCGTTCCGGTGGCACCACAGGATCCAACAGACGAGCGTCACTGCCGTCCAAAGTTCCCGCCTGTCATGCCGCTGCCCCGGTCTCGAACTGACCCACTCAACTAGCGACGCGGTTAGGTCGGGGATCCACCCTTCCCTGCCCCATCCACGGAGGCAAGCCACCCACACAGTCCGTGCCAGCACGCAACCCATCATAAGATGGTCAACGGACTCGTCATGCTGGTCACAGAAGGGGCAAGCGTCTGGGTGCGGCAACCCACGCCTAGCCAACCGATCCGCAGTCCAACATCGATCCCGGAGAGCAAGCCAAAGGAACATGCGGCATCTAAGAGGAGCCCTAGATTCCCAAATCTGTTGCGCGCCCGGCATCAACTCGGACCCCGCAAACAGGGCGGTGTAACACGACCGTGAGGTGTACACCCCGCTCGCATCCCAGCACCACCTAAAGACGTCGTCGATCCCAGGCCTGAGCTCCACTGCCGCAAGACGATCCACTAGATCCAGAAACTCGGCTAGGGCAAGAGCTGGCAGGTCAGGGGACACGTCACCAAGCCAGCCGCCTGCTAAGCCCTCGCGCACCGTGCGGCTCCTGGCAGCGCCCCGCGAAACCACCTTAAACAGGTTGGGGGCGAAGTCCCTAATTCGACCTAAGGGTAACCAGCAGTCCGTCCAGAACCATGTAGATGCGCCATCACCAAGTGTGGAGCGGGTGGCCGCCTCAAAGATCTGCCGAACCAGCCTGGGTACTTGGATGTTGAGGTCCCTCCACGGCTTGCTGAAATCCACCCTTCCCAGCCAAAGCCATCTAGCCCGCAAGGCGAGGTTCATCAATCTCAGGTTAAGGATGCCAAGACCACCAACCTCCCGGGGCATACACACTCGGTCCCACGCGACGAGGCAGTGGCCTCCCTGGACGTTCTCACGCCCCTTCCACAGGAAACCTCGAAGCACCTTCTCAATGGCAATTAAGGTCTTTGCCGGGAGGTCGAGGGACATCATTGCAAAGATCGTTACCGCCGTAAGGGTGGAGCGGATTAACGAAAGTCGCCCTCCCCGATTTATCAAAGGAGCTCCCCAGCTGGGGAGTCGTCCTGCCACGTGATCCACCAGGTAAAGTAGTTGTGTTGCCGAGGGTTTACGCAATGCCAGGGGAAGGCCAAGATAGCGCAAAGGGAAAGCCTCCACCGCGCAGCCGACTCCCTCGGACACCTGTTGTGCCATCTCCCCCGTCCCACGGATGAGGTGCGCCGAGCTTTTGCCGAGGTTTGTGTGGAGCCCGGAGGCACCAACGAAATCCTCCAGGAGAGCCGTGAAAACACGAAAATCCCCCAGCGCTGGCTTGAGGAAAGTGACGACGTCATCGGCGTACATGGAGGTGCGGTGGCGCAGCTCCCTCGTCGAAAGCCGTGAAAGGAGCCCTACCTCAGACGCCTTTTCAATTAGCCGATAAAGTACTTCCATAACCAGGATGAAGAGCAGGGGGAAAGTGGGTCCCCTTGCCGGAGCCCCCGCATGTTGGCAATCCAGCAGCCCGGAATGCCGTTGGTCAACACCCTGGTGGAAGCGGTGGAGAGAAGTGCGTAAATCCACGTGAGCCAGCGCTCGCCAAATCCCATCTTGCGGAGGACTTCGAACAAAAAGGCCCAGTCCACCGTATCAAAGGCCTTCCTAATGTCCAGCTTTAGTAGGACGGCTGGTGTGGCGGTGCTGTGGAGCTTCCTAGCCATGCCTTGCACCAGCATGAAATTGTCATGGAGGCAGCGGCCTCGGATGAAGGCGCTCTGGTGGGCCCCTACTAGCTGGGGAATAAAAGGTGCCACCCGCGTAGCGAGGACCTTAGCCACGAGCTTCGCGAAACCGTGTATCAGGCTAATGGGACGGAAATCCCCCACAAGCACCGCATCTGGTTTCTTGGGCAGAAGCGTGATGAAGGCCTGGTTTACCGCCCCAAAGCCTCGGTGGTCAAGACGAGAGAGGGCCCTAAACGCGTCAAGGACGTCGCCTTTGATGGTATCCCAACAAGCCACGTAGAAACGTGTCGTGAAGCCATCCGGCCCAGGACACTTGTCCAACGGCATAGCCCTGATGACCTTCCACACCTCCTCCTCTGAAAACTCCTCCTCGAGGGAATGAAGATCCACCGATGGAATGCCTAGGAAGTCCAGGTCTAAGGAGAACGGCCTGTCAGGCGCCGAACCCAAGAGTTCCGCAAAGAACTCATCCACGGCTGCAAAAGTGGGGTGGTTGATGGGGTATTTGTGGGGATTATCCCCTCCCAAACCGGAGTAGTAAACAGACTAGTGGGGATTTTTCGGGATTTGACAAAATCCTCTATATTCTCCTATAATACACTAGAAGTAAACAAGGCCTTAAGATACCCGTGAAATTTGTCGAATTATTTGATAGAGCTTACCATCACTTACTCTCGCGCAAAACTGCGGGAGATGAGATCCGATATCAGTCCCTTGTATCAAGGGAACGTGGGCATACAAAATATTCAGGTTCAAAACCGAGCACTTCTGCTAAAATTTCTACACAATTTCTGTCAGAAGCAAGACTTGCCGTGGGTGCAGATTGTATGGGACCATCATTATCAAGATCATGTTCCGCATGCCCAGCCGAATAGTCGTGATCGCTTCTAGATGACTTCTTTCGGTTGCTCCATCATTATCGTAGAGGACCATCATTATCAGATGACCGCAGAGAGGGTGTCTAATTACAAATAAGTTAAACCAATGTGATTGCAAGGTATTATTCCGAATAACATGTACTACATTGTCTTAGATAAAATAAAAACTATGCGGGAAGAGGAGTTCTTATGGAAAATATGTCTTTAGTAGAGGATTTTCCACAACGTTGTAGGCACAATTCAAGAATGTTGTAGCAACTATCATCTCCATCTATATTGCAACATTAGCAAATATCATCTGTGCACCTATCTTTATGATAGCACAATTCGATGATTCGACCTAAAGAACAACAAAATGAACCGTTCTTATGCATTCATTTTGTATTGGTCAACACAAGGGAACATATACGACAATAAACGGAAGAAATTAATTGTACATCCTACAAGGAGAACTAAAAAACGGTCCACCTTGAGATTAAAAGACAAACATTATGTTAAATATATATGACTATTTACCTTGAGCAAGAGTCACAGAGCATACGAGATGTACCGATAGTAGGGCTAGTGCAAGGCCGCGGATCTTGTGATTTTCCATCCTTGGGTATTACACGGATCAAAGGTCATTCGTGATATCGATTTTTGAGAAAATATGCGTTCTACTAGAGAACCGATGATTGCTATCAGCACACCAACATCTATATAAACATGGATTGAGAGAAAGGACATCTGGTGCTATAAATGATCCCCTCCCGTGCCAAAGATACCAAGCAATAAAATTAGAATGATTTAGTATCATTCAATTGATATCAAGCAATAACATTGGAATGATTTAGTATCCTTCCATAGGTATCAAGCAATAAATTTGGAATGATTTAGTATCCTTCCATAGATATGAAGGAATAAATTCGGAATGATTTAGTTTCCTACCATAGATATCATACAATAAAAAGTACCTTCCATAGGAATCAAGCAAAAAAATTGGAATACTTTAGTATACTTTCTTATTATTTATCTCACTAAGATGTGCATGTCATCCAGCTCCAATGAAGAAAGGTCGGCACTAGCCGCATGTACTCCAACTTTTTTCAAATGTAGGTCCCTTCTAGAGCCATCAGATTATCATCTAACACCTAGAATCGTTCATAGTATATTTTTTATTTTAGTCCCTGGTTTTTATGGAAAACAACTCGCAATACACTACATTTCCACTAAAACGAAGGGGCATAATATGTTGCCCATGAACTTTCTGATATTTACAGCAAAATTTCCACTATAATGATGTACCCCTATTATTGCAAGAAAATCCTACACATTACCACAAAATTTCTCATCCCGTCTATAAGAAAATATACTATTGCAAAAATCCATTGCAAAACTTAAAATATTTATTTCTAAAAAAAAGTGGTTAAACAAAAAATCCGAGCTTCACATTGCTTCACAATAAAAAAATTACCAACAATTTCAACAAAAAACACAAATGGTTGCAACAAAAATCATAATTGCAGCAGTAAAAAGCTTTATAAGAAGCTGTGAAATAATGTGTGATGTAAAACATTAGCAAGTTCTAGGTAGACCATTGATTTGGATATTTTGGGGTGATATGGATACTTCTGTGGTGATTGGTATCTTACATTGGGTTTAATACTTTGCTAGTGTTGTGTTGATCAGTTAGTTTCTTGTGTGAAAATATGGCGTGAGTTGTGTGGAAATTACCCTGAGTCATTTTGTGGACTTGTGTTATTTGTTGCATTCAATTTTAGGTGTTGCCCGAGCTGGAGGAACATGGTCGGTGACGCGATCGAGGGAAAAAGCTTGGGAGAAGTTAAGATCGAGGGATCAAGGTCATGCGGGGCGTTCGTACGAAGAACAAGGAAATCGAAGGCGATGATCTGGGAGGTCACCGATTTGTCATACTTGTTTATACCGGAGATGTACGGTATTAAGGATGCATTTCAACATGTTGGTCGAAATTATGAAGACGTCACGAGGAGCGAGGCGTCGCGAGCAAAACTCTTCCGTGGCCGATGATGCCGACATGATCACACGCGCATTGGGTGATCCCAAGCGGAAGGTATGATGTAGTGTAGTGTAAATTTTCCCCCAGTATGTAACCAGAGTTTATAGAACCAGTGGGACTTCATAGTGTTGAAGAAAGTTAATTGTATCAACGGCTCCGTTTATCGATGTTGACCAAGCATGGAACCTACACACAAGTACACACTTTTTCTTGCCCCAACTTTCCGGAATTTAGCCAATCTTCCAGTCTTTCTTAACATAGTAGAATTAAAAGTATAGAGTCTTATAGAGTAATAAAAGTAAGAACAGAACAACGAGGAAAGAATGATGAAATATGCTTAAAAGAATGTTGCAATATGAGGAAAAATAGGACCGGGGCCATAGGTTCACTAGTGGTGTCTCTACAAAGAAAACAAATATGTTGGGTGAACAAATTACAACTTGGCAATTTACAAATCATGAACGTATAACAATACTATTATGACGAGATATAGTTCACGGGTTCTAACATTATAGACATTAGTTCAAAGCATATGGACCGCTATCCAGCATGCATCCATATCTAAACGTCCACCTCAAGCCAGCAAATCCCTTGGTATTATCTTGTAGCAACAGACAAATGCGTTAAGAACAATATGTAATGTAAGAAGTGGTTCTCATCCGTAGACAAGAGCACTGTTGTTTTCTCCCTAGCGGAAACAACACATTCTCCCCCTCCCCCCCGCCCCGCCCCGCACGTTTTTGTCATTCGAGCGTAGGCAACAAGGAGGCATGAACCCAATATCTAGCATATAAACCCTCTCTTGGAGGTGAAAACAACTACATGGCCAAGGTAATCATAAACAGCGGAGAGCATTGCAAGACAAGATTAAAATTTCCTACAAATATAAGTGAAGCATCTCAGATTGACATGAACAAAATAATCATAATCGCATGGTTCAATGGATCCCAGCAAACACAACATGCACAATTACGTAATGGTGGTCTCCATCATGTAAGGAAGCCCATGAGACTAATTATGGAGGCATAGTGGAGAGAACAACCATATAGCTACTTCTATGGACCCGTAGTCCCGAGATGAGCTACTCATGCATCTGTTCGGAGGCGACCATGGCGATGTAGAGGTCTCCAGTGACGATCCCCCTCTCCAGCAGGGTGCCGGAGCAGGACTCCAGAAAGCTTAGATTTGACTTTTGAGGCCAAGACACCTATCTGTATGTTTCGTGGAAAATAACTTTGTCCCCGTGATTTTTAGGGTTAGGGGCAATTTATGCGCGAAGAGGTGACTTGAGGCGGTGGTCAGGTCCCCCAGGGGCCCACCAGGCGCGGCCAAGGGAGGGGCCCCGCTTGGCACCCTCCTCCTAGCCCCCTAGCTCCCCTCTGGTTCTTCTTTGGATTTCGTCTCCGTTCTGGGTAAAATATGATCTCCGTGGATTTTTAGCCCTTTCCGAGAATATTTCCTTAAGAACTTTTTTGCAATAGAAAAACAGCAGAAAATAGCAACTAGCCTGGGGCATCTTCTTAATAGGTTAGTCTATGAAAACATCCGGAAAACAAAGGAAAACGGAAGAAAACATGTGTGAAACAAAAGGTATTGGGTAGAAAACAAGCATGGAGAATAAAACAATTATAGATACATTTGCAGCGTATCAACATCCCCAAGCTTAACTCATGATCATCCTCAAGTAGGTAAGTGATAACAAAATAATTTTTTAGGTGACATGAAGCCAACATAAATCTTCATTGATGTTATGTAAAAGCATTGCAAGCTGAGATCAAAATACTTTAATAAAGGCATGATAAATATTATTTCAACTAATGAAAACTTAGCAACCATGTTGCACATAAAAATAATAACAAACAAAATAAAATGAATAACGAAACATTGAAAGTGATACGTTTGTTTCAATCATAAATAAAAATATAATAAAGTGGTATCCAACTAGTCCTTCATGTGGTAGAAAAACATAAATGCTAGGGCACATTCAAAGTTTATGACTAAATACAAATAATTTGAGAGCAAGCCATACCACAAATCATGAATCAATCAATAATAAATTTTGGGACTATACACATCATATTAAGAATGACAATTATGCTCTCTTAGCTGATGCATAAAGTAAGAAGCTAAAGAATGGGCATAAAAAATAAAAGAAAGGCCCTTCGCAGAGGGAAGCAGGGAATAATCATGTGCTAGAGCTTTTTATTTGATAAAACAGACACATTGAAAACAATTTTGAGAGAGGTGTATGTCTATGTCAAAGAATGGTAATGAAAAACTTATCATAATCCATGCCAAGCAAAGTGTTTAGACTTTTGAGAGCGGTTTCCATTAGCTTTAACTGTTGGCACTTCCCCCACCTTTCTTTCAAAAAGCAGGGCTAGCCGTGCTCATGGGTACCCACCAGCTTTAACCAAACCATGGGGAAGTGCCTTTTTATTATATTGATTAGCACCATCTCTCTACAAATTTAGATTAGCACAGATTACATACTCATCGGATGAAATAAGCAAGAATAACTTTTCTTGACATAAACCATAATAAACTTTAAACTACTTCCTCATGAGCTAAACAGGAACAAAACAGGTCGATAATTAGAAGGTTTAGAGGTAGCACACGAGAAATTTACTTAGAGGCGGTTAAATACCACATATAGGTAGATATGGTGGACACATTTGGAAAACTTTAGTTTTTGGGAGTTTGATGCACGAGTAGAGCTCATACATAGTACAGGTGAAGGCTAGCAAAAGACTGGGAGCGGCCAACTAAGAGATCAATAATGGCCATAATCATGCATAGCGACAAAACATCATTAATCAAAGCATGAAGTGATATTACAAGTCAAAAACTAAATGATCATCAAGTCTAGCGAATTTCTTTGTAGTAATAACATGGTGTGATCATGCGCAGAGTGAATCCAGATAAAGCATTCAGAGGAGAAATATCACAATACCATGCTTCAATATGAGTAAACAACACATGATTAATTTGCACGACACATTAAGCACTCTTAGCTATTTGAGACTAGTCATGATACATCATAAACTGCTAAGCAAACAATTAAAATAACATCTACCTTGACATGCCAAAGGCTATGCCACAGTCAAAACAAGCTTCCTATTGCACCACTATAAGTATGAAACAATTTACTCTTCTCCAACACCAATCAACTTATTCGAAACGACTCTTAAAGCAAATAATAATTAAATACCAGAGAGCTAATAAAATATAAATGAAACCATCCAACAAGATCTGAAAAAATCGAGTGAAAAAAGAGCTCAAAGTAGTACTAGCAAAAAGTGAACACTCACAAAAGAACAAGAGTGAAAAGTAGAGTGTTCTACGCAATGAAAATGGTGCGTGTCTCTCCCAAAATAAAAGTGCTAGGATCCAACCAAAACCTAAAGAAAAAAAATAAAAAAATTGAGTGCAAAATGAAATGACGCTCCAAGAATAAAACATATCATGTGAAGCAATAAAAATAGTGTTTTGAAAGAAACCTGATATTTTTGTTGATGAAAAAGATGATTCCTTGGGAATCCCCAAGCTTTGATGCTTTTACTTCTTTAACATGTCTTGGGGTGATATGGGAATCCCCAAACTTATCTTTTTTTTCATCCTTCATCGCATCACATCATTCTTCTCTCCCTGCACTTCAAAACGTCCTCCGCCTAAAACTTCTCACAACCTTCATTACCAATGTTAGTGCAATCAAAATAATAAATCCACTTGGTTCAATTTCAACACAATTCTCACACTCCATTCAGCTTCTTTTAAAGACATTCCACTTAAAAGAACACAAAAAGAAAGCGATTAAGACGCAAATACAAATATTGGTAGAAATCTGTCAAAAGAGAACAATTGCTAAAAATGTTTTTTTAGACCACAATAAAACAAAAGAAAACAAAAGGATAATGATGGAAAACAAAAGTTATTTCCTACGAGAAGCGCTTTTTTAACGCCTTTTAGCAAGGCATGAAGAACGAATCAAGTATCATCATTCAATTTGAGGAGCTCGAACTCATAACAGAGGCATTGAATTTTCCGCACAGAAGGTTTAGAATCTCATGTCTCTCTTTTATTTTAGGTTTATTATTTTCATCAAAGAGATTCTCAGGAACGACCCAGCCAAAATTCTCCTCTAATGCCTTAGACACTGCTAAAAGTTTGTATGATATAGGGATATTAATTTATTTTTCACATTCAGTTCTTCCCTCATATTTAATTCTATCAATATCTAAAGTATTAAAAGTATGATTGATGTCAAGACCATAACCAAGCTTCTTATAGAAAGAAAAAACTTTTCTAGGTTCTACAGCAATGTCATTAAATTCCAGGAGCAAAACAGTCTACACAAAATCTCTTTCTTTTCCTGGCTCCATGCTATCAAGTTTAAGAAACGTTTGTTGTATAATAGGATTGAGGTTGACAAACCTAGCTTCTATCATTTCAACCAAAGTAGCTACATCAGTCTCATAGTTATGGGCAAGTTTAACTACATGTTTAACATTAAAATCACGAAGCCCATTAACATGGTTAAAGAATTCTTCAATATTGTTTCTCCAAAGAATGAAATCACTTCCTACTTTCAGATCTTTCATAGAAAATTTAGGAGAAGATAACTTAGCAAAACAACAACAAAAACTAAATAATAAGGCAAATAAAAGACTAGAAACTAGAGAACTAATTTTTTTATGGGTTTTTGATAAGGAGAAAACAAGACTAAACAAAAGTAAACTAAGCAAGAACAAAACAAAAGAAATAAAGTGGAAGTGTGAGACTCCCCTTGCAGCAAGCTAGAAATTCCTGACAATGGCGCCATAAAAAGTACTGCTCTGTAGTTGATGGGAGACTACTTGCTGATAAAGACTTCAAAATCCCCGGCAGCGACGTCAGAAAAAGTACTTGATGCTGACGTGATCACACGCTCGTTTGGAAACCCCAAGCAGAAGGTATGATGTAGTCTAATGTAAATTTCCCCAAGTATGGAACCAGAGTTTATCAAACCAGTAGGAATTTGTAGTTTTGAAGACGGTTACTTTATCAACATAGCCGTGTATCGATGCTGACCAAGCATGGAACCTGCACACAAGCACAAAAATCTATGTTGCCCTAACTTTCCGGAATGTTGTCAATCTTCCGGTCTTGCTGAAAACATGAGAATTAAACGTATAGAATCTTGTAGAGTAATAAAAGTAAGAACGGAAAAGCAAGGAAACAATGATGAAAAGTGATTAAGAGAAGGTTGAAATATGAGCAAAATAGGACCAGGGGCCATAGGTTCACTAGTGGTGTCTCTCCAAAGAAAAAAAACATGTTGGGTGAACAAATTAAAGCTCGGCAATTGACAAATCATGAACGTATAACAATACTATTATGAAGAGATATAGTTCACGGGTTCTAACATTATAGGCATTACGTCAGGGCATATGGACCATTATCCAGTATGCATCCATATCTAAAATTCCACCTCAATAAAGCTATCCAGCAAATCCCTTGGTATTGACTTGCAGCAGCAAAGTGATTGCTATTCTGTGCAAAAGACAAATGCATTACGAACAATAGTAATGTAAGCAGGGGTTCTCTTGCGTACACAAGAGCACCGTTGTTTTATCCCTAGTGGCAACAACATATCCTCCTTCCTAGGTTTGGTGTGCCTAGATATCTCATGACTAATGGACTTTACCATTTCAATCATGGTGCTTCTATAAAAACCCTTGCTAACTATCACTACTAGGGAAAAGCTTACCCCAGGCGAACAGAAAATGCCTACCACAGGCGCATTTTGGTTCGCCTGGGACCGTATCGCCAGCGGTAATGGCTTACCCCAGGCGAATACAACAATGCGCCTGTGGTAAGTACGCATACCCCAGGCGAATACTACTCGTGCGCCTGGGGTAAAACACTTACCTGCGGCGAACAAGCGCTGTGCGCCTGGGGTACAGATGCGCCTGGGGTACCTTCTACTGTTCGCCTGGGCTATGGTTTTGCTGTATCAAAAAATAAGAGAAAACCAAAGTAACAGAATTACAGGAAAATGACAGAAATAAGTATCAAGCTGACAGAATAACAGCAAAATGACACAATTAAGTTATATAACATAAATATTTTCGATCATCAACACATAGTCTCGATCATCACCACACATAGTTTAACAAAATTACATAGTCTCGAAAAGATCCATGCTACTAATAAATCCAAGAGTTAGCTAGTGAGATGGAAATAATTATTTGTTCTAATTTGAACAAACTCGTCATCTATCGATCTAGCGGGGTGATGTAGTGGATGACCATCATCATGTCCAAGTTGGAGACGTCACTATTCCTCATGGTGATCAGAATAGCTCGTCCAGCCTCCGTACCACCTCTTGCGGAATGGAACTGCCTCCATGCTTGAGAGTTGAGGATGACCCGACCATCAGCATTATCCCGCGTGATCGGAACTGCGGTGACATGTCCGGATTCTCCACGGCGTGCTCCAATGGTACCGGGCTCCATGCCAGCACTGTCCGCTACCGCCATAGGTATTTTCTAGAACACAATTCCAAGATAGAATAAAAGCACAAAGTCACATACCGGCCACATTATAACATAAGCAACTACAGGAATAAGAAAGTGTTAAGAAACATACCATGACATGTCCATTGGAGATGTTCGTGTTGGTGATGCGATGCACGAAAGGGAAGCCGATGTAGCTATCTATCTCGGCAAGTTTCTGAAGGACACGGTCCTTCTCAATCTCGCTAAGATTCGCTCTTTGAGCAACCACCACATGTTTCCATGGGTCCTCCTCGTCCATATCATCCTCAGTGTCCATATCCTCGGTGTTCTCAGTTTCCTCCTCACTCCCGCCATCCTCGCTCGCAATCCCGCCCATATACACAATTTTGATGCGAGGTTGCGGTCCTTCCATAGAGAAGTGAATGTAATCACCTCCGCTTAAATTGTACGTGGCGATGAGAGCCTGCAATGCTTGCCCGCAGAAGTAGGTCTTCGTTCTTTCTTTTTTCACTCGAAGAATGTAGGTGGTCCCGTGAACATTGAAATCCACGTTACTGCCAACTAACTCGTTGAATTCGTCGCGAATATTGCATGGTAGAATCTAAAAAAGAAATATAAAGAATATTTTGTTAATAAACACAAGTCTCAAGCTAGATAGTAAAACGAAAGAACAAGTTAACATAAAAAGAATTGTTAATTACCAACGAATCAACGTCACCGTCGTGGAGCTGAAGCATAAAAGAAGTCCCACTGAATCGTCCTTCGGCACATCGGGACCGACATACGCCGCAAGCCATGTTCTATTAAATTAAGAAAGTGCACACATAGAGGTTAGAGGAGCATAGCTATCACAAAACAAAGACAAATGGCAGCACCTACCTCTAGTAGTATAATAAGGCAATTGACAGCAGTACAAACGAAATGGAACCTGTCGGAGAGTTTAGGTGATACTTCCAACAGTACAAACGAAATGGAACCTCTAGTAGTATAATAAGGCAATTGACAGCAGTACAAACGAAACGAATCCTGGAGATATAATGCACTACAAGTGGTGTTGCCGTTTGTAAGGAACCTGCTAAAACTATTTGCTGTTCGTGATTTCAATGAAATCGGGGGGCAGCCCCTTTTAGTCTAAAAAAATGCACAACGGCAGCCACGGGGTGTGACAATTTGGTATCAGAGCCAACGATTCCTTCAAAAATTCGTCACACAAAAATCCCCAAAATTTTTTCCCCATTTCGATTTAGTTTCCAGTGAGGTTGTGGAGGCGATGGTTCAGGATTCTGAGACAATCGAGGTCTCCATGGCAGTGATTCAGGAGATTGCAGAGCGCTCGAAGTCCACGGATGCGACTTTGGCTCATATCGCTCGCATATGCAGGCTTCATGGGCGCCCGCGGAGCAGGTCGTGCAGCAGGGCATGGGGCGCTGCGGGAATTCCGTCGCGCGGCAGATGGAGTTCATGCCGACTTCAAGCACGTCTTCCCACAATGACGTGAAACCGGAAACAACGATGGAGGCGAGACTAGCGGCTATCACGGCGAGCATCAACGAGTCGCGGGCGTTATTGGAGGGGGGATGGGAGGGAGAGGGGCTGACCTGGATCAACGACGACGACGACGACGGAGTGGGCGACGGCGGAGTGGGCGACGACCTGCTCTGCTCCTCTCGACACTGGCGACGGCGGCGGCGTGTGGGTTCGTGTGGGTGCGGGTGAGATCTGGTCACTTAGAATACTAAAGAAGCACATTGGCACCGGTTTCTAATACAAACCGGTTCGAAAAGGATCTGTCCACTGGGCCCCACACCCTGTCGCAAATGGCCTCATGGCCTTTAGGACCGGTTTGTGATACCAACCGGTCCTAAAGGCCTGCGGCCATTTGCTGCAGGTAGGGGGGCCCAGTGGACAGACCCTTTAGAACCGGTTTGTGATACAAGCCGGTTCTAATGTGCTTGGCTCGATGCCTTGTTATGCGCGGCCCCACAGATCCTTACCGCAGGCACGTTACCTAGATAATGCGCCTGCGCTAAGTTTCGTAGGATTTAGGTTTGCGCGGTCCCACATGGCATTACCCCAGGCGCATGTCCTGTCAAAAGCGCCTGTGATAAAGATTACCCCAGGCGCGTTTTCTAGATGATGCGCCTGTGCTAAGATTTTCTAAATTACCCAGCCCCGCGGCCTGGGACACATCGAGCAATACGAATGCTATAATATGTGGCTCCCCCACGTTGGTTTTCACTTAAAAAATACATACATATGAAAGTTAACATGTGCAAAAAAAAATTAATGTCGCATCGAGCGTAAATAGATTGGTTTAGCGAGATACCGCAAGTGTTTCTCTCTAAAAACACATTGTACATATAGCTATTAGCATGTTATATCGCGAGTATTTCCCTCTCTCAACCTTTCGTCACAATATTAGTCTTGCCTTTCTTGGTCGATGTTGAATACGTGACCGCCATATTGTGACTTCTTCTTGTGAATGGAAGACCTGCCCTAGGTAGTGTGGTCCTGCTTCTTCTTGTGGTGTATGGTGCATCGTCTTCACCGGGTTCTTCCATCATCGGGTCTCCGACTAAGCCGTCGAAGTCCTTCTCATCGGCGACTCCATCCATTCCGACGAGGGCCCTTTTTCCTCTCCTTACGACAACACGACTAGGCTTTGCCGGGTCGGTTATGAAGAAGCATTGGTCCACGTGCTTAGCCAATACCCAGGGCTCATTTTGCGCGGTGGGGTTCTTGGACTTGGGTTTGTTGGCTTCAGACATCGACATAGTGGTGAAATATTCATCTTCTTTCGTGACGTTTGTAGCCCATCTGACATGGAACATCGGCAGCTTTACCCCAACGTAGTCAAGCTCCCAGATTTCCTCGATCTTTCCGTAGTATCTTCTAACCTCTTCGCCCGTGTAAGATTCCATCGTTATAGACGAGTTTTGATAGTCGCTACTTTTGTCTCTTTCCTCCGTGTAGAATGTGTACCCATTGATGTCGTATGCTTGATAAGTCATCAGATTGGGCGCGGGGCCATATGACAAGGCCAATACAAGTTTATCTTTCTCACATGTCATTGGCGGGGGATCGGCATCAATCTGCTTCTTGAACCATGTCGCGAAAGAGGAGTTGTGTGCTCTAAATATCTCATCTTCCGTCATCGGCCTGCGAGCACTGTTTTTTATCGCGGTTTTGTGCTCTTCTATCCAAGGGTCGACATCGTCGATGTGTTGTAACACTACTAGGTGGGCCCTTTCAAAGTCGGCTCTCCGACCACAGGAGTCCGCGTCCATTACCCTTTTGCCAGTGTTGTGGCCTACCCCCATGAACCTGTCAAGGTGCTTGTTCGCGGGCAAACCAACAGCTGGCTTCTCATTGCCTAGGAAATTCTTGCAGAAAGAGATGCATTCTTCGGTGAGAAATCCCTGGACAATGCTTCCATCCGGGTGTGCCCTATTACGAACGAATGATTTGATGATCCCGTTCATTCTTTCTAACGCCATCATGTTGTGCAAGAATGCCGGCCCAAGATTGGTGATATCGTCCACGATATGGACCAAGAGATGTACCATAATATCAAAGAAGGCAGGTGGGAAATACATCTCAAGCTCGCATAGGATGGTGACGATCTCTTCCTGCAGCCTTCCGAGTTTCTTCACGCTTATCGACTTCCGAGTGATGACATCGAAAAAGTTACAAAGGCCAGTGAGCGTTTGACGGACGTGCGGTTCCATTATCCCTCTGATTGCAACCGGAAGTATCTGCGTCATCATCACGTGACAGTCATGAGACTTCATCCCGCTGAAGATTTTTTTCTCCGCGTCTAGGTATCTGCTTATCAGCCCCGCGTAACCTAAGGGAAATTTCACTCCGAGGAGGCATGTGAATATTTGCGCGAGCTCGTCGGGGCTTAGAGTGAAGCAAGAGGGTTTCAGGCGGTGAGTTTGGTGTTTCTTAGCCGTTTTCCGCTTGCGGTCGTCCATCTCCTCCACCCCATCCTCGTCCTCCTCCGTCTGTTCACGCGTAGAAGGCGGTAAGTGAAGCTCGCTCCTGATATTCAGGGCCATCAGGTCGTATCTTGATTTTGGCCCGTCTTTGGTCCTATCTGGCATGTTGAACAGGGTGCCAAGCAAGCTCTCACACACATTCTTCGTGATATGCATGACATCAAGGCAGTGAGGCACTCCGAGGATTGGCCAGTACCGCAAGTCCCAAAACACGGACCTCCTTTTCCATACCCCCAAGAGCGGTCCTTCTGGCGGAGGACACTTTTTCTCTCCTCGCTTCCGCTTTTGTACCTTTCCCGACGGAGGACACGTTTTCCAATTCTTCAATAGAGTATCGATCTCTTCTCCTCTTCTCTTGCGTGGAGGTAGATCGAGCTCATCTTTACCGTTGAACAGGTCTCCGCGCTTTCTCCACGGGTCGTTCAGTGGTAGCCACATTCGATGCCTCATGTATACGGTTTTAGAAGATCCGGGATCCTTGTGTAGCTGTAGAAACGGGGTAAATTCCATGCACCTGACACAAGCCTTGTGTCCATGGCACACCTGACACGCAATATATCCGTATCCGAGATAGTCCTGCACCGTCGTGATCAGTGCGGCTCTCATACGAAAAGTTTCTTCTTTGAAGGCGTCCCATGTTTCCACCCCTTCCTCCCACAACGTGTCTAGCTCCTCCTTCAATAACTCGAGATACAGGTTGATATCGCTCCCTGGCTGGGTCGGCCCTTGAATCAGCATACTCATGTGTATGTACTTCCTCTTCAGACACAACCACGGGGGGAGGTTGTACATCCATACAAACACGGGCCAGGTGCTATGTTTGCTGCTCTGATTGCCAAACGGATTGAGACCGTCGGTGCTCGCACCAAGCCTGATGTTCCTTGGGTCGTTCTCGAATTCCTCATCGAATGCGTCTAACGCTTTCCACTGACGTGCATCCGAAGGGTGTGTTAGCACTGGTTTTTCAACACGTTCTGGATCGCTCAGCACCGCCTTCTTTCTGTCCTCGTGCCAGCGCATGAGCTTTGCTTCCTTGGGGTCCACGAAGTACCGCTGCAGACGGGGAATGAGTGGAAAGTACCACACAACTTTCCTAGGAGCTTTCTTCGTCCCCCTCTTGTAACGATCAACACCGCACACCGGACATTTGATCTGGTCCGCGTGCTCGTTACGGTAAATTATGCAGTCACGGACGCAAGCGTGGTATTTTGTGTGCGGTAAATCGAGGGGGCACACGATTTTCTTGGCCTCCTGTAGACTACTAGCACATGTGTTCCCTTCAGGTAAGTGCGTCTTCAGGTATCGCAGAAGATCGTCCATGCTTGTGTCGGTCCATCCGTGTTTTGCCTTCATCTCAAGAAGATCCAGAGCTACTCTCAAGCGTGACTCCTCCTCCCCGCGACTTGCGTCATACAACGGAGTTGCAGAGTCTATCTCTAGTTGCGTGATCTTAGATTTACGTCTGGCGTTGGTCGACGTGTTCTTGAGAAGAAGATCTTGAACATGAGGGTCCCGCACGACTGAAGTTAGCGGAGTGTTCATGTCCTCGTCTGCATGTTGCTGATCACCATGACTCCCTTCTTCTTCATTATAGTCGTCTCCGTGGACAGCCGCCTCTTCGTCCTCTCCATTGCCATGTTCAGACTCCTCCTGATCATCTTCACATGTCGCCGCCCAATTGGTCTCGACGTTATCATCGTCTTCATCGTCATCCATCCACTTAGTGTGGCCCTCCATGAAACTATACCTGAGCAGGTGCTTCTCCACATGACCAGAATCTGGTTTGAACAAAGACCCCAGCTTGCATTTCCGACACGGACACTCTATCTCGGTGCGGTTGTTTCGATGCATCTCGACCGTCGCGCGTCGCACGTACCTATGCACCACGCTTGTCCTCATCGCAATGACCATTGCTACAAAATGCAAGAGAGAGAGGTTTCATTAACTAGATCCGGTTTTCACGGAAAAATTCGGCATGACCTTCCTACAAAAGGTGTAACGCGGAGCGCCAGAAATTTGCCGAAAAGAAAATGAATCAACATTTCGGCAAAACATTGGCAACTCATCCTCATGGCAACACAATAAAATGAAAAAGAGAACTAATTCTCATCCACCGACCAATCCCACGCACCTATTAAGATGACACACAATGCAAAATATATAGACGCGATGACAACGTCGAAGATCACCGAAGAGACGACCGATAAGAGATTGATAGATCTAGAAGTAGCTAGTGGTGCATTTGTGGTGAGATCTAGTGTCCGGTTAGTAGATCTAGTGGAGAGATTTGGAAGAGGGAAAGTGGGGTAGCATACTAGCTAAAATATAACAAACATGATTGGTTAAATTAGCTAAAAATGGTGGAGGGGTGTGGGGGATTGAGCTAGGAGCACTAATGGCTCGAGTTTGGACTAGTGAGTGAGTGAGTGGGGTGGATAGGGGTGGTGGTGGGTGGCTGGCCGCACTTATATTGAGGGCAAAGATTACCCCAGGCGAATATGGCATGGGATGCGCCTGCGCTAAGGGGTGCTACCCCAGGCGTTTCCTTATCCCAGGCGAACAGAGATGTAGTACGCCTGCGCTAACGGGAGCTACCCCAGTCCACTTTTTACCCCAAGCGCTTCTGCTCGGGTTCGCCTGGGGTATTTGTTATACCGCAGGCGAACCGGTATTCTGTTCGCCTCGGGTAAAGGAAGAGTGCCAGGGGTCGGCGGTGGTGGCCCTGCCACACTTTACCCCAGGCGCGGCTGAGTTTGGTTCGCCTGGGGTAACAGGCTTACCCCAGGCGCACCGTTTACCTGTTCGCCTGCGCTAATTAGCCCAGGCGCATGGTTTTTCTTGTTCGCCTGTGGTAGGATATGCTGCTATAAGCAAATCTCTAGTAGTGTATGATGTTAATCATAGAGTTGTTTCACCTTATCATCCTCAAACTAGTGGTCAAGTAGAACTATCAAATAGGGAGATCAAATTAATTTTGCAAACTACTGTTAACAAATCTAGAAAGAACTAGTCTAAGAAACTTAGTGATGCTTTGTGGGCTTATAGAACTTCTTATAAAAATTCTATGGGCATGTCTCCTTATAAAATGGTTTATGTAAAATCTTGTCATTTATCGCTTGAGCTAGAACACAAAGCTTATTGGGCTGTTAGAGAACTTAATTGTGATTTCGAATTAGCTGGTGAGAAAACATTGCTAGATATGAGTTCTTTAGATGAATGGAGAAGTGAAGCTTATGAAAATGCCAAGTTGTTTAAGGAAAAAGTTAAAAGATGGCATGATAAGAGGATTCTTAAAAGATATTTTAACATAGGTGATAAAGTATTATTGTATAGGTCTCGACTCAGATATTTTGCAGGAAAATTACTCTCTAAATGGGAATGACCTTTTGTTGTGGAAGAAGTTTACCCCTCTGGTGCTATCAAGATTAATAATTTCCAAGGCACCAATCCACAAGTTGTGAATGGCCAAATACTAAAGTATTATTTATCCGGTGATCCATACAACGTGGAAGCTGATATTGTTTGGGTACTCACTCCGGAAGATCATATTAGAGCCCTCCAAGCACCACAGAAGAATCAAGCTTGATCATCATGGGTAACAGGCACTTCCTTGGCTTGTTCAAAGCTCGGGGAGTTTCTCCGGTATCACTATTTTTGCTTTTATTGTTGGAGTCATCTGTCTTATCATGGTTAGGGAGGTTATCAATTAGTATGGTTGTTTGCAAGTTGGTCTATCACTGCTTTTTATGAAACTTTGTATCCATTGGTGTGAGTTTGCCTATGATGAAATATTGATATGAAGTCTTCTTCTTACTTAGTTGCGCTATATGTTCTATTCATGTCAATTATTCTCGCAGGCTTGTCTTTTGTTTAGTAATTATCTCATGTTGGGTATAGTAGAAGACATTTATTGAGGATTGACAAACATATCATTGGTCATAGCAACAACACTTAGAGACTTAGAACAAAGAAGAGAGGTTTCACATGCAGATATATTACCCATAGATATTTTATGCCTGCATAACCTTCATGTTTATGTTCTTATGATTGATGTGTTATGTTGACAAGGAAGAAAATTGCAATACTTCATGTATTATATCATTACATGGTTTCATATATTTTTTTGCATCTCTCAACTTCTTATGTTTGCTACACAGCCTTTGCTAGCCAAAACCCTTGTACTGAGTATGATCACTACTCGTGCATCCAAATACCTGAACCAAAAACCTTCCACAAGTGTCTACCACACCGTCCTATATGTGGTATTTCACCGCCACTCAAGTAAATTTCCTATGCGCTACCTATAAAACCTTCAAAATATTGAACCTATTTGATGCCCCTCTTTTAGCTCATGAGGAAGTAGTTTAAAGTTTATCATGTCTTATGTCAAGCAAGGTTCTTCTTTCTTATTTCAACCAATGAGTATGAAATCGGTTCTCATCTAAAATTGCAAGAGAGTTGGTGCCAAATAATAATGTAAAATGGCATTTTCCCATGGATTGATGAAAGCTCGTGGGTACCCGTGGATACGGCTAGCCCTAGTTTGTGAAAGGCATGGTGGGGGGAAGTGCCAACCTAAATAAACAAACATAAACCGCTCTCAAAAGTATAAACACCTTGCTTGACATGGGTTATGATAAGTTTTTCATTACCATTCGTTGACATAGACACACATATCTCTCAAAATTACATGTTCAATGTCTCTTCTTTGTCAAAACAAAAAGCTCTAGCACATGAATAATCCCTACTTCCCTTTGCGACAGGCCTTTTTTACTAGCAGGATTTAGTCAGTTTGCCTATTCTCTCTATTCTATACTAGCAAGCTTATGATGTTGAACTGAGGTGCATTCTTTTATATGTCCAGCATGATATTTAACCATGTTTTATTGCAATGGACATTACCATCATGGTAAAAAAGTTGAAAGTTAAGCTTTGCTAACTAGCATCTTCCTTTGTGTTAGTTGTTTTCACCTCCTTTATTAAAACATGATCCCTAGAAGTTCTCTATTCAAGAAAATACTTTGTGATAATTGAAGTATTGTGTTATTTTCTTAATAGCTCGGACATCGACTCTTCCGGAAAGACAGAATTGGTATGATAGTTGTTCTCTGACCAAGAACACAGTTTGCCATAGCTCAATGAATTTGCAACACTTTACCTTTATATGATTGAATCATTACTTTTCCTTGAGAAGCATTTTGGGAAGATTACTTTATAGAATTATTAGTGTTTATTGAGTAATTGATGATGGCTCATGTCCGTATTATTTATTATCGACACTTCACATCATAAAACATGTGGTCATGTGGACAAGCGGAGTCTAAGCTTGGGGGAGTTGATATGTCCATTTTGCATCACTATTTTATATGATAATTCTCCCTTATTCATTGATATTTTCCTTATTAGAGCACTATACTTATGCTATTTTTTGTTTTATATGTGTTTAAAGTTTTACGGAATTATTTATCAGACTCGGAAAACAGCTGGAAAAAGCACCTGTCAGAAGGGATATCTTCTGGACGTCAAAAAAATCGGGAAAAATCTGAAAACAAGGTTTTGTAAGAATTCACCGGGGGAGCCAAAAGAGCTGCCAGAGAGGAACCAGGGGGCACCAGGAGGGCACCAGGCGCGGCCTCCCCTTTGGATGCGCCTAGTGGGCCCCTAGAGGCCCCAGGAACCTCCAGCAGCTCTCCTTCGAGGTACTTACCCCCCTTGACCTAAAAATCTTGAAGAGGGACTTTGTAGAACTTTGTTGCTGCCTCTTCGCGACAGAAACGACAGAGGGAATAAAACACCTTTCTGGCGGGGAGATTCTGCCAGGGAAATTTCCTCCCGGAGGTGGGATCGTCACCACCATCACCGTCATCGCATCGGGCATCATCAAGATCATCGTCGTCATTGTCCTCACCATCAGCACCACCATCCTCAGCATCCACCTCCGCCCCGCTGTAACAATTAGGGTTCTATAGTGTTGTCTTCCACTAGATCTCTCTTCCGGTGTGAATTACTTGTTTGTAGTTGATGCTATTGAGCTTTATCAGTGTTTGCAATTTATGAACATATTGTTATTCATCCATTTATCACCTCTGATCATGTACCGTATGATGGTTGTGAGTACATATTTTAGTTCTTGAGGACATGGAAAAGTCTAGATATTAGTAGTCATGTTTTGTTGAGTAATATTTACCGGTTTGATATTTAAGTTGTGTTGTTATTTCTCTAGTGGTGTTATGTGAACATTGACTACATAGCACATCATCTTTTAAGGTCCTAGATAAATACATTGTGTGTTGGATTGCTTGTGGTTGGTTTCCGGAGTGACAGAAACCTAAACCTATGGTTGCAATACTTCACATAAGGGAATAGTAGATATCACGAATTTATTGCGAAGGTTTGATTTATTTGTTCATTAATTTTTTGTATTTGCGGACGCTTGCACGTAGTGTAATCATAAGTCTTCATTAGTCTTGGATAGGACAGTCCACTAACATAGGTCTACCCACATCACACTTATCAAAACAATAAAGATTAATCAACGCCGTGTGATAAAAATCACTAGACGAAACCTCTTGTGTGTCCTCAGGAACGTTTTACCCTTTATAAGAAGTGCCACCGGCTTGTCCTTTGTGCTAAAATGCATTGGTCCACTTGCAGCAACTATTTACTTTGTTTGTTATTTACTTGTTATCGCTTTATTACTATTACAAAAATCTCTAAACAATTGTTCTCTACTGTTTACAGTGAATTCTTACTTGAAACTATTTATCAATACCTTCTGCTCCTCGTTGGGTTCGACACTCTTATTTATCAAAAAATCTATGATCGATCCCTTACATTCGTGGGTCATCATATAGCAAAACAACAAACGTATTGTATGCTTTGTTAATAAAAAAAATTGAGGTTTAAATAAATGATGGTAGTAAAGCAAGTAAACTTCTAAAGCAATAATAAATTCTACAAATGAAAAACAATGAAATAAAGCAGCATAAAAATAAAATCTAACCTCCATTTCATGCATCTTCGGGAACACAAGCCTATCATTAAATGATGAAGACAGGTTGACTTCGATTTCTTCATATGTAGTAGTGTTCACAGGAGCCGATCCATATATCGTTTGCGACAGTGACAGAAGCTTCACACATAAAACATATGTGTGTGTTGATATTTGTGTACAAAAACAAACATGAAAAAAAAGATAACCACGCATAAAGAATGATCAGTTACTTAACGGACACCTTCCAAATATTGTCTTCTTTCACAACATTAAAACATCAAGATCAATTTCACTATGAAAGTGAAGTCATCACTGGTTACAAAACATGATCTAGGACGTGAGTAGTTAATGATGTGCTCATTATTTGAAATAACAAGATGTTCCATGTAAACAACCTATAGAACAAGCAAAAAAATACAAGTAAGTGAAACACTAAATGCAAAAAATGCACACAAACACAGAAAACAACATATGACAATAATAATACAGCGTGAAAAGGCAATGTGCCAGATACCTAAAATTCAAAACCCTTCTTCTTATTTTTATTTTTCCCCCTCGGGAGCCAAAAGATCTTGCTTATCTTTCTCAACATTTTTTGCCTCGAAACCAATAAATGTTCCTTCTTCTTCTGAATTTTCTTTACATGATGCATCACTAACTCTAGAATGTGTTCATTCCAATCGAACGCATGTGTCTTCTTCGGATCATCCATACATCCAAAATACTCCAAGCACATCATATTGTTAGTACCAGGATGCAGGATATTTGCCCAGCATAGAAGGTTCCATGTCCTGATTATAGCGTCCTCATCACAAATATCAAGAACCTTTAGCATAGTTGCTACATTCTCTATTGGGAATTTGGTACGCCCATCTCTATATGAATCCCGGAGATCTGACCGAAAACTCTTTGTCAAGAGTTTTACTAGCCTTCCCTAAGAGTGCAACAAACACTTTGCTTATTATCTCCTCGGTGCTATAATTTTGCCACGATAGTTGAATTTTGTATTAATAGCAATAAAATCAATCAGCTCATTCGGCGCATTGAATGCAAATATATTGAGAAGTGACCTAAATACATTATGCTTCTCAATTATGGCCCTCCTATTAGGTGTTAGTTCTCTTGCATACTTGTTTAACTGCTTTGTAGCAAAATAGTCCTTCAAACACCAATAGGCATCCTGCTCAATATAACACCCTAATTAGAAAACCAAAATGTACCAAAACTATGTACACACCCTAGTTAGCAAAAATAACCATTGAACACAACACAACTCAATAACCTAATGTAGCAAACAAGTACACCCCAATAAAAGGTAAACGTAACTAATGGACACAACATACTATATAAACTAAAGTAGCAAATACTTTACACAAAAAATACACACAGACTATAGAACATCAGGTGTCGGCCTTGAAAAACAACAAGAAATGAAGAATATAATGAGATAAAGTACCATACAACATTTTACTGGTAAAAAACAGATCAATTCACATTAACCCTAGCAAAACAACTATAGAAATATTCGTGAGCACATGATGTGTCAAACTAGCCATTACAACATAGATTTAAACATGAATAAAAACAAAGGCATTCGAATGTTGTTCCTACCCTAATTGCTAACACACCAAAAGTAACCTGAACCCTAGCAGTAATGACATGACTAAAATCAACACGAAACCCTAGCACGGGGGAGAGAGTGCGAAGGCTAGAGGATCTCACCGCCATGGCTGCGCAGAGGCCAGGACAAGTTCCTTCATCAACGAAGCAAGAGGGCAGAAATTTCTCCCTGAAGCCGAAGCAACACAGCGGTTTCAGAACAGAAATCGGAAAAAAAAGGCTCACTGAAACGAGTCGAGGTGGAGCGGAGGTGACGGGGGCGATGACAAACTCACCGGATTAAGCGCAGAGGAGTGCCGCTGGCCCAAGTTGGAGGTAAATCGACAACGACGCGCAGGTCCCTAGCGATGGAGCAACCGCAGCGGTTTTCATACTAGAAATCAGCAAAAAAAAATCTCACCGGAACGAGTCGAGGAGGAGCGGAGGTGGGGGCGTTGAAACTCGCCGTATTAAGCGTGGCGGAGTGTCGCTGGTCCATGTTGGAGGAAATATCGACGGCGGCGCGCAGGTCGCTGCGTGTCACCTCTGTCGACGCTCTCGCTCGCCCGTTGAGAAACAATTAAATGAAATAGGAAAGGTGGGAAATTGTTGTAGCTGTACAGTGAGAGTCGGGAGGACCTGCGCGTCGACGTACCACTTCCACAACGATGGACCAAGACACTGGGAGCCATCCATCATACAACCGAGGACGCCTTTCCTATGGCGCCACTCTTCATAATTCTACATCTTTCAGATTTCTCCTTCAAGATGGCGAGTCTAGCGCAAGTGCCACCTTTCTTGCTGTTATCTTTGACGGCCTTCTCTTTTAAGAGACAACCAATTGTCTTGCCTGATACAGGGTTGGCGGCAGCCAAAGTAGTGAGGAAATTACAGATCTCTTGGGCGATGAGAGACCCGGACACACGTGTCAACGCTCAAGACGAAGCAATCACATCACCTACACGAATCTTGTGTCCAACAGATTCAGATAGGAGGGATACTGAAGGGTCCACACCACCGTCCTCCCTGAAGTTAAGCTTTTGGCTGGGCAGTAAAGCCATATCTGAAACCTCGGGCAAGTCGACCTTCACTTCTTCTTCGACAGACAATGGCAGAGCCGGCTCCCCACACATCTCTTGAAGCTCGGGCATCATACGCATCACCGGAGCCGTGAGTACATTGTTAGCCGAACCCACGGAGAAAGACGATAATGGACGAGCCCTGACACGTGGGGAGAAACGACCATGAATACCTGGTCCACTCTCGTCCGTGAAGCAAACCTCACACACATCAAAGGGTGAGGCTTAGGAGTTGTTTGCAACTCAGACATCACTAGGGAAAGCCGGTTCAGACGTCACCAGCGCAAGAATTGTTACTATCTTCTTTGAGCCCCCTTTCATGTTCATCGTATCGGAGATTAGAAAACTAGCAAAGCAAGGTAGATTGTGCTCCTTTGTAAAGTCTTGCAAACTATGCAAGGAGAGAGCAAAGCACTTCTGTATGGTTTGGTTCAGCTCTTCCCTACCTGGTTAATAAAGGTTTGTTTCTACTCGCAAAAAGAAAAATTGAACCGTTCTCGACACAGATTTGCTGGGAGAATTTATTTTCCTGACCGTGGATTGCTGCCAAAATTCTAAGACTCATTGTGGTGTGTTGTGCGTTTCTTTTACCGTTGCGGTGTGGAAGTCTATGTGTCGGTAGTCTAGCCAGTTGCGTCAACTTCGATCAGACTTTGTAGCTAACCTGGATGTCGATTGATCGCAGCATCTCAGAACTTCCCAAGGTCTAGGCGGCCAGCCTCCCTGTTCGATAGCACACCATAATTCACATTTTCTTCAGAATCATATTTAAGTACTTTCTCGAAACAAAAACGGAACCGTACTATTTAGTCAAAAAATAATCGAAAGAATAAGCGACGCACGTTGACCATCATAACCATCCCACGGGTCTGCAAGAACTGGGCCCCGCCAGAGGGTCCACATGTCAGCGCCCTGTGTGACGAGGACATACTTTGAGTGTCGGTGTCTGGATGAAGCTACATAGGGAAATAATGCCTTTTGCATCCATCCAAAATTCCAAATATCCAATACGTACGTATAGACGGTAGCAAATCTATCAGAGCCTTTGGAAGTCAAGAGAGTCTCACAACTCTGAAGCTAGCCTCTCTAAAAAAAACTCTGACGCTAGCCATCACCTTCCTGGGTAGCTGAACATCCATTTTCCGAAAGTGACCACAGCCCAACTGGCCAATTCTCTGGTGGACCAAACCGAATGAAACGTGCACACAGAGTCCAACGCCGTCGGAAATATGCTTCTACACCGTCTTTTCATTCAAAGTGATTTTTCTACAAATATAACCCTCTACCCAATGGGTGAAACAACCGAGCATAAGCTTCTACACTGTCTCTTCATTCAGTAGTTCTGTCAGACTATTCATTCGGGGCCTTTGGGACGATTCTGTAACCTGCAAAGTTCGAGCTTCCGTTATCGTTTGGGCTCTTCAAAATGTTTGGAAAGACGAAATGAAATGGTTTTCAGAGGAGAGAATAAATCCATCTCTCTCAGGATTGGTGTGATATGATTACTCAATTTGTTCAGGGTGGAAGTGTAGGTATACGGGTTAATGACGCAATTGGCCACTTTTTCCAAACTAAAAAAGGACTTAGGCAGGGGGATCCTCTATCTCCAATTCTTTTTAACATTGTGGCTGATATGCTTGCTATTCTAATAGCTAGAGCGAAGAAATCAGGACAAATTGGAGGTCTTATTCCTGATCTAGTTGAAGCGGGTTTGTCTATCCTTCAATATGCAGATGATACGGTCCTTTTTTTAGAGCATGATTTTGATAAAGCTCTAAATCTGAAATTAATCTTGTGTATCTTTGAGTAATTGTCGGGTCTCAAGATTAACTTTCACAAGAGTGAAGTTTTCTGTTTTGGTAAGGCTAAAGAGGTGGAGCACCAGTATAAACAAATTTTTGGTTGTGAGTCTGGTACGTTACCTTTTAAATATTTGGGCATTCCTATCCACCACAGAAAACTTACTAATTCAGAGTGGCACCCAGTGGAGAGCCGTTTTGAGGACAAACTTGGGTGTTGGAAAGGAAAATTATTATCCTATGGGGATAGATTAGTTCTTGTTAATTCTGTGTTAACAAGTTTACCCATGTTTATGCTCTCCTTTTTTGAGATTCCTAAGGGCGTCCGTAAGAGACTTGACTTTTATAGATCACGTTTTTTCTGGCAGAGTGATGACACCAAGCGTAAATATAGATTAACAAAATGGAATATTATTTGTAGACCCAAAGATCAAGGTGGTTTAGGTGTGGAAGTGCTAGAGCTTAAGAATAAGTGTTTATTGGCTAAATGGATGTTTAAAATACTTCATGAGGAGGGTATTTGGCAGGAATTGTTACAAAATAAATACTTACATAGTAAACCTTTAGCTCAAGTTGAGGCACAACCTACTGATTCTCCTTTCTGGAAGGGTTTAATGAAAGTTAAGGGGGATTTCTTTAGTAGAGGCTCATTTAGAATTGGTAATGGTGAAACAACTCGATTTTGGGAGGATATTTGGCTAGGCCAAACCCCTTTATCTGATCAATACCCTCTTTTATATCATATTGTGCAGTCTAAAAATGTATTGGTTGCGGATGTTTTTCAGAATGCACCACCAATTAATATTTCCTTTCGTACGAATTTAGTAGGCATTACTTGGGATATGTGGTCTCATTTGTGCTTGCGTCTTATGAATGTTTCTCTGTCCTCGGATAATGATAAGTTTGTTTGGAAACTTACACAGAATGGGAGTTTTTCTGTGAAATCTATGTATGAGGATATGATGAATGGACACACTATTTTTCTCAAAACTTACTTATGGAAACTAAAATTACCACTTAAGATCAAAATCTTCATGTGGTTCTTGGATAGGAAGGTGATTTTGACTAAAGATAATTTAGCAAGAAAAGGGTGGAAAGGTGATATGCATTGTTCCTTTTGTGGGAGTAATGAGACGGTAGATCATCTATTTATTTCTTGTCCTTTGGCTAAACTTATTTGGCGAGTCATCTTTTGTACTTTTAATATTACTCCCCCCTCCAACGTGACTAATATGTTTGGGAATTGGCTTAATGGGATTGATGTGAAAACTAAGAAAAGGATTAGGATTGGTGTATCCGCAATTTGTTGGGCTATCTGGACATGTAGAAACAATGTTGTTTTTAACAAAAAGAAATATTTCCATGTTTTACAGGTTGTTCACTCAGCAGCTCATTGGATCCAACTATGGGCTATTCTTCTGCCTCCAGACCAGAGGAAGCTTATGGTGGATGGCTGCACTCGTCTCCTTACGGTGGCACAGGAGTTTTTCTCCCAATATACGTGGCAGCATCATAATAGGATTTCGTAGTTCCTTTTGTTTTGGCTGGTTTCGAATAAGGGAGATATCCGGTTCATGTAAGGTTTTAATAAGTGTTGTAAACGTTTGCATACTATGAGATTTAATAAGCAATAAAGGCTGTGTGCATCACTCGATGCAGAGGCCGGGGTCCTCCCCATTTCTATAAAAAAAAGGTGTTCCCAAGATGTGCAGAAGAACTTCTCTCCTATGGACGAGCAAATGTGATAGAGCTGTACACAGAGCTCTTTGAAAGATTGGTTCGAAAGACCCGACCAAGGGAATTACGACAGAAACACAGAAAAGAGGTACACTATAGTATTATTGGGAGCATCTTTCTTTTTTGGAAGTAAGGAACCTAAACAAGAATCGTACGAGCTTCAGTCGTCCGGCCCCTACAAATTGTACTAGCATTGTTACAAGATGCTGGCAGTAAAACAGTGAACGTACTGGAACCTAAGATGCTCCTCATAAATACAATGTGAATTGCAAAATTTTGGGCAGGCTGATCAATTATCACCCACATGGGATCGGACAATGCACTATTATCGTTTTCTGAGCAGTGTCTGTACGTGTACAAACTGAGAGTTACGCTTCGGGATGTTACATATGTACTACGTACGTTGGATCCGTAAGCAGGCTGGTCCAAGGACCGTAGGCTTAAATAGGAATTAACATCTTGGCTTGATTGCTACAGTAGTAGGGATGGGTACCAATGTACGTATCCAGTGGAGTGTACGTATCACAGCAACTAGGGTCCAAGGTGAGTTGGGAAGCACATCATTTACCACCAGAGCGAAATGGAATGAACATCTCCCAGCACAATGGTAAGATGGTCTGCAACTCCTCACAATGGTAAGATGGTCTTCCTCACCACTTGAGCAAGATCTACCAAAATCTAATCATTATCTATATTTTTTTCCTATCACAAGCTAATGCAACCCACCACTTGATCGGAGTAGGTTGCAGGTTATAGTTTTTTCAAGATTAACATCTCCCAGAATCCAATCATTCATTATATGGTAGTGGACAAATATTCCTCAACTACTTGAAGTCTTCAGTAGTTGACCTTTGTATTACAGCACATACCAGCGTGTATCTCTTAATACCTACAACAAGAGCTGGTACGGCACAATCACATGGGCCTTTGAGAAGAAAATCTACCTCTTCATGGGAGGAAATAAAATTTGATAGAGAGAGGTGATGTCTTAATCCCAGCACATTCTCCCCTCACCAAATTTCAATTAAAAAATGTGTGGGATTGATATGTTGTTGATTGCCTACATGTCTAGTGCATATGTAGAGGCTGGGGCATAAGCTCCCATTTCTAAAAAATGTCTAGTGCGTGTTTTAGTCTAATTTTACACTTAGCCCCTGTGCAAATTGGTTCATCGCGTCTGTTAGTACGTGTACTCAACTTGAACGCTATGTTTGCTCTTGAAATGTTGGCATTCAGTTCCTGCACGTGGCTTTGATGCTGAAAATAGTACTGCGTGTTGCGATGCTGACGGACACTTGGGGCCCACGTGTTGAAGGAGGACTGCATTATGAAGTGGCAAGTGAGCACAGAATATGAGTGCCAAAGGACGTGTAAATTCTTGATGTCTTGCATCTTGTTCTTGATGAACTTGATGCATATGGTGGTCATTCAACTCTCTTTTTCACCATGAAACTATAGAGCTAGAAAGAAAATAAACTACATAGAGAGAGAGGCCGAAGGCCAAGAGGACAAATGCGAGCAAACAAATTTAAACACCACGGAATATACCGAGGGTTGATTAGATTCACATGGATGTCATAGGATTTCCCTTTTTTTCCAAGATTCGAGCCTTAGAAATTTTCTAATGTTGTCGGAGTTAACAAGATGTTAAC
The DNA here is from genome assembly GCA_028641055.1 of Alopecurus myosuroides. Classification (NCBI taxonomy): domain Eukaryota; kingdom Viridiplantae; phylum Streptophyta; class Magnoliopsida; order Poales; family Poaceae; genus Alopecurus; species Alopecurus myosuroides. Next base: position 316,715,112 of record CM054061.1, read on the forward strand.
CTGAATTTCATCGATCTTGGACCCCGCGTCGCTTCCTTTGGCGGCAATGGGAGAAAACCCTAGATCATTGTCGCCACCTCCCGATCCCCATCTTCCCTAATCTCGTCGCCACCATAGGGAACCCTCCAACAAAGCTCGAGCTAGCCCAAGGATGGCGGCGAGGGGTCTCTCGATTCTCAGGAGATGAGGTGGAGGCTATCATAGATTGCAACGGTTCCAATTGCCGGCGGTGTGATCCTCGTCATGTGTGCTCGTCTAGCTACAACCATCGGCGATCAAGTGAGCCAGATCTTGGAGGTTGCCTCCAGATCGGTTTTACCAGTGATGAGGGTCAACCTCTAGGGTTTTGCCCGATCTCATGATTTGACCTAGTGAGAGATGAGGAACACGAAGAGCGCAAGAGGGAGAGCGAAGGGAAAGGGGGAATGGATAGCTAGGAAGAACTAGAAGATTCAAGAAAAAATAGGGAAAACCTTTACAAGATTAAGGCACACTCCACAACTTGGAGGGTCCTTACCAAATCCAGGAAGCCTCCAAGACTCCAAGCAACAAGATCCACGAGCTCCCAAAGCTTCGGAGACACCAATAAGGCTCTAAGCTCCAATGAACTAAGAGCAACAAGGTTCTCGGTTCCAATGAACCAAGAACTTCAAGATCCTTAAGGAATTAGTTGGGTGGTGACAAATCGGTTTGGTGGAGTTGTAGAGCTAGTGGTTCTCCTTCAAATTCCAAGAGATCAAGAGTTTTGGTTGGCTATTTGGGGAGATCTATGAGTTTTAAGGTGGTCAAAAATGTGGAGAGAGAAGTTTCAAGTGACCCCTTCTAAAGGTAGAAGAAGACCCCCCCCCCCCCCCCATTATAGTGGGGGGGATATGGCCGTTTGGCATCTTTGACTTTGATGTAGGAAACCTGGTCTGGGGGCTCGTGAAAGTATAAGGATGCCGCCTAGAGGGGGGGTGAATAGGCGCTTTAAAATAATTACGGTTTAGGCTTGAGTAAATGCGGAATAAAACTAGCGTTTAATTTATAAAGCACAAAAACCTATGCAAGCTAGGTTTACCTATGTGCACCAACAACTTATGCTAGGCATGATATACAACTATGATATAGCAAGATAGATGACTTCAAGCACGATGGCTATCACAAAGGTAAATGCATAAGTAACGAGCTAGAGTATAGAAATAACCAAAGCACAAGGAGACACTGGTGTGATTACCGAAGTTCCTTCCCAAGGGAAGTACGTCTTCGTTGGAGAGGTGGGGAGCCACCTAGGCGCTCCTCAATAGCACGGATGTGCACACCTTATTCTCCTTGAGCTTCTCCGGTGAGGGAGATGCTCGTTTCCACTATGAGGTCGACTTGAAGGCGTTGACCAAACCTTACACGGGGTTGAGGCTATCTCCACAACTCAATTGGAGGCTATCAACGAAGCTTCTTGCAACAAGGTGGAAGCCCCAAGCACTAACCGTCTAGGGTGCTCAATACACCCAAGTGGAACAATCTCTCCGGTGACCAAGCACCCAAGAGTAACAAGCTCACAAACTTCTCTTTCACGAATCTCGTGGGGAACTCAAACCGATGCACCTAATGCAATGGCAAGAACACACAAAGTGGTCAAGAACGTCTATCCCAAATCTCACCAAAGCAACTAATGCTATGGAGGGAGGAAGGAGGAAGAACAAGTAAAACCACAAATGAATCCCTAGATCTAGATCCAATAGATTCCCCTCACAAAGAGGAGGGATTGATTGGTGAAGTGGTAGATCTAGATCTCCTCTCTCTTTTCCCTCAAGTGGAAGCAATAATCATTGGAGGGATTGAGAGATAGCAAGCTTTTGGAGGTCAACAATGGAGGTCAAACTTTCCCAAAAGGTTGGGGAACCCTTGGGGTAGAAGGCCACTTAAATAGGTCACCCAAATATCCAACTGTTGGAGGAAAAATCGCGCAGGGGCGGAACCTCCGGTGAAACCACCGGAACCTCCGCCCCCCGGATGATTTAGAACACCAAAAGGGCTGAAAAAATGCCCCAACCACCGGAGCCTCCGGTGGTTTCACCGGAGGCTCCGCCAACATCATCCCGAAAAGGTTTCGGGCGGAGCCACCACCGGAACCTCCGGTGGTGGAAAAAACTGCAGAACACCCTATATGAAAACGGTCGTAACTTTTGCATCCGGACTCCGTTTTCGATGTTCTTGGGCTCGTTGAAATCGCAACGACGATCAATACAAGAATATACAGAGAAACATCATAGTCCAAAATGGGAATATAAAACCAAATGATGAAAGGTTTGTCCTATCAATAAAGGACAACCGGTAGAAACCTCCAACAACAAAAATGCGATAAGTTTTTCATACGAAATCCAATTTTGATGAACTTGAGCTTGACATGAAGAACATGACAAGCTCTAAAACCTTACATGGAGAAAACCCAAATAAGAACCAAGAAGGATGATGCCAAGTATGCGAAGGTTTGAGCTCTCTACGATAGATACGATCAAGATATGCATTCAAGAGCCCCTTTTGATAGTATGGTTATCTATCCTATAATCCGGTCGCCCAACTAGCAAAATGAGACCGGTAAAATAGAAACCCTATCTAAGTCATACCTTTTCCTTGCGCAATCCAATTGAGCTAGATGACGACGATCTTGACTCTCTCAAGTTGGATCTTCTTTCTTGATCGCGCTTGCTAGCACATGCTCCGCTTGATGAAGACTTGCAAGTTGCTCCCCCATACACCACTATGGGAGAGGATGCTCCCCCATACACCATTATGGGAGAGACCCTTAATGGAAAATCTTCACGAGGCCACAAACTCCAAAAGGGTGGCAAGCATCAAGCATAGGATTTCTTCTAGATGCTTCACTTGAGCTTCCACGTCAAGCTAGGTGACGAACACCGCTTGACGATGACATAGACCATGGGAAATATGAAATCTTCCTTTTTGTTCATGCCCATGGAAAGATACCTAACCACACATAGAGATTCCACACACACATATATGGGTTAGATCACAAAGCAATATTGACAATTGCTTACCATACCATGAGATACACAATCCCACTTGGTACATCGTGTAGCTTTGTGTGTTGATCACTAGCTTGATCAACCTTGTATCTTTTCTTCTCACTTCAAATGATGATGTCTTGAAGATAACCATGAAGGATAACCTAATACTTTTCTTCAAGACACACTAGTAATAAGCTCAACTCAAACCATGACCATTCTTCATGTAAATCCTTGAATATACATGAACTCCATTATTTCCTATGGACAAGATCTACAAGGATAACTCAATGCAAACATTAGTCCATAAGGATTGTCATTAATTACCAAAACCACATATGGGGAACCATGCACTTTCAATCTCCCCATTTTGGTAATTGATGACAATCCGTTTTTACGAGGGTTTATATGATGAATTAAGCAACCATGCAAAACAAAGAGCAAGGATGCAATAGCATGGAAGGCAAATTCTTAAGAACGAAACTAAAGCATAGAACCAAATTACCTTAAACCCTCTAAACTTCTCCCCCATTGGCATCCATAACCGAAATGGGAAAAAAGATTAGAAGGCCAATATAATAAGAGCTCCCCCATAGTGGATGCATTCCTCATGATATGAGTGAAATTAAGAGCATATATCCAACTAGGAATAGATGGAGGGAGATCAAACTATATTGAGGATCCAAAGATTTACAAGAAAAGTCAAATTGAAGGATACTTTCATAAGAAGCAACCAACCAAAGGATCCGAAAAACCGATTGACCAAAATCAATATTATGATAAGATCAACCAAGTGTTCTAGAAAATCAAGAGGGAACTCCCCAAGGTACATGCACAATGTTAGATTTGAATTACTATATAATGTGCATAACATGGAATCATCACTCCCTTCTAGATAATTTTGAACACAAACAAGAGCAAGAGAGTAGATTGGAAATGAAGCAAAGCAACTGGCAAACAAACAAGAGTTGAGCAATTAAGATCAAGAAGCGACAAGTAAAGATTTACTCAACCGAAAGAGATGAGTGTGACAAGGAAAGACATTTGTAGGATACTAATAGGATGAGCAAAGCTTCATCATAGTCTTTAAATATATGAGGCACATACTGCATATCATGTCTTTCCCATACACATAAACCAACAAATGATAAAACACATAGGTCCATAAGATTTATAAGATGCAAAAGGAATACCAAAAGAAAAGCAAAGCTTGTGCCTTTTAGGAACCACCAAGTAATATAAAGCAATAAAACATGGTCACTAAAGAAATAGAATATCAATTAAAGATGTAACTATTCTCGTGTGTATAAGTTTCTAAGTGGACACCAATCACAAAGATATATATCCACAAAGAAATATGCACACAGAAAAATAGGTACAAGGGTGAAGAACATGATATCCAAGATAGGTTCATAAATATACCAATAAGATTTTTGCTTGAAAGTAAAGCACTAGGCTTAGTTTAATCTTAAGGGGATATAGATGGACAAACAATAAACTCACCTAAGCATCACAAATATCACAATGGAAAAGTGATAGTTGGAATGCTTTGAGAAAGGTAACGCATATCACAAAAGATTCAAATGGTTTTTGAGAATTCATCAATATTGCATATGAGAGACTTCAAGTAGAAGTTACTAGATTAATATACTTGGGATTGGTGAATAATGAAAATGATTATAAATATCCCCTTAGTTTGTAATCATCCCGTCTTACTCATAGTTGCAATAAAGATGTTTTTGATAAGACATTTGCAAGAGCCAAATGAAATGCAACAGATGGAATTCATGCCAAGATGCAACCTACACAAGGTTGAAAGCTAGAAATGTATGCATGGAATAGATACTTGTTACCGAGACGGCATTGGTGATGAAGAGGATGCGAGTTTGATAATCATCGTAGCTTGACTCCTATAATACCATGGTGAGAACACATTCCTTATGAATGGAGCAAGCAACCAATGTATCTCCATTCTACCTAAAAACAAAAATCAAGTACAAAATGGTTCCCAAACTTATTGGGTCCAAAGTAGTTAGAACAACTACAATACATAGGACAAACTCCACATAAATATGTGCATATTAATATGAATTTGAATTTCATGCACATCTTAGCCATTTAGGATTTGATGGAGTTCATCCTATATACTGGATCAACGAAAGTAAGCATGTCAAAGGATATACATAGTAAATATACATGCACAAAACTTTCAAGAACCAAACAAGATACAAATTTGACAAAATACCAATTAAAATAAAGAAGGCACTCACAAGAGATAAAATCAAAAGAAGTGTCCAAATTATATCAAAACACCAAATCAACACATGATTTAGGAAATCAAATAGAGAGGATAACAAAAACAACATCAAAGAATAAACAAACCCTCTACACTTTTCATGATGGCACACAAAGTACCAAGACGAAAAATGTTCGTCTTCCAAAGAGACAAGTCATTGGGATAAAATACAAATTTCAAGACAACAAGTGTTCAAACACATATAGGATAGTTCTTCCAATAATAGTGCATTAATTATGATATTGCATTTGAATACAAGATGCACACAATGGAATCATTACTCTCCATATATATTGTTCAAACACTAGTCAAGCTCAATAAAAGCAATAAGATGCAATACCAATTAAAGAATTGTGTTCTACTCAATGTAGGATAGCTTCCCAAAGAAATGCAACACAAAGAAGTATGACTTTGAATGAAAGTGCACATGAATGGGATCATTGCTTTTCCTAACTCAATAAAGCATAAAGCAAATTTTGAGTAGAGCAAGGAAGACACAAAGGAGTTTGAACCAAACAAATCCTTGGCAAGAAACAAGGCAATTTTAGAGCAATGGACAAAGTAAATATGATCAATAAACTTACCACAAATTATTATGACTTGTCAAACACAAGAGATGTATGGAGATATTTCTCGGTGGTAAATTTGTTCACAATCATATTCACAAAACATAAGAATGTGGTAAAAGATAGGAATGAAAACACCATACTTAAATAGAGATTCTTGGTGGCTTCAATAGTCGAATGATCATGCAAAGAAATTATTAATATATCAAGAAGCAACCGGTTCCCGAGAAGGTAAATTCTAGTGCTAATTTGTGGAAAACCGCACCAAGAAACTCTCTCACAAATAAGATACCAAAAGATGAGCAAATAAAATCATTTAAGCAAATTGAAACTTGTTTGAGCACACATGCCACATAGGAACAAGATAATTAACAATATCAATTCTATGTGGCAAAACCTTAAATGTTCACATTCTTTAGGCTTGTAATATGCACAACAGATTACTCCCCCATAATGTGATAACCCGTATCTTCTTAGCAAGAGGCAAACAAAGACCAACTTGAGATAATTAATAGACATTAGAATTTGAATTTCTCATGAGTATGAGATACCACATAGAGACTAGATAATATTGAAATATCAACAGTATGTGGTATTCCTCATGTACACACATTTAGGGATTGTGAAGTGCCAAAGGCATATTACTCTCCCAAAATGGTATAGTCCATTAATCACTCAAAAGAGCCAAATAAGATACACACAAGATGAAATTAGGCTCAAAGAAAACTCATACATACATTTTGTGCGAACCGACAAACACATACTAGATTACTCAAGGATAAGTAAGTAGTAAGCACAAAATATACAAAATACAAGCAAGGTACAAAACCAATACATGCAAAGGGGCCAGCAACTTTCAATGTATATATAATGTAATAAATACAAGTTACCGCAAGAAGGAGCATGGAATACGAGATAGAGACGTGATAATCCAAATGACTTGGCTTATGGAAAATATACGTGATGAAGATCCCTTAATTCTTCATGATATAGCCAAGTCTCCAATGCCCTCCGATAACACCTATTGATCAAGTTTGAGCTTGTTGGTCCCCAACCAAGTTGGGTCCTAAGAGGTTAGTCACAATAGGCTTGGCAACCCAAATGGTTCTTTTCTTGACACCACTTTGAGTACCAACATATTTGGCAAACACATTGCCCACATTATCCTTCCGAATGGAATACACATCATCAATTATGATAGGGTTGGATAATGTACCATTAGTGCATGAAGAAGCAAGATGGCCATTTTCACGACATAAGTAGCAACAACGACTCCTTCCATTCTTCTTAGTTGATTTCTCAACTTGAGAAGCATTAGCTTGAGTCTTCATGGGAAGAGTCCTTTCTTCAACTTGAAGTTGAGATTGAGGTTGAGCTTGTGGACGTTTCCCTTGTTGCTTCTCGCTAAGTTTCTTCTTCTTCAAAGGGCATGATCTAACATGATGCCCTTCAACCTTGCACTTGAAGCAAACAATCTTGGCCAAATTCTTGTCTTGTTCATGGCCCTTCATCTTGTCGACCTTGGACTTGTTCTTGTGATTGGAAATGAATCCAAGTCCTCTCTTGTCATTGGGGGATTTTTGGACACTCAACATATTGTCAAGTGTGGACTTCCCTTTATGACACTTCTCCAAGTCTTTCTCCAATGAAGTGACTTGGGCCTTGAGCTCTTTGATTTCCTCTACATGGTTAGTATCAACACAAGAGCTAGAGGAAGTAGATGCATCATTATTAGAGCAACAAGGTAAGGAAAGCAATTCATCATAAGATGTGGGAACATTATGAGAGGATGAATTACTAGGACTAGCACAAGGCAATATAGCATTTAGAGTAGATATTGTGCCTTTGTCCACATGAGGCTCACAAGATGTTACCTTACTTAAAATAGCCTTATGAGATAATTTTAGTCTCTCATGGGAGACTAGAAGATCCTTATGAGAGCTTGAGAGCTTTTCATGAGTTTCTTCCAATTTCCCATAATTACTAGTTAGCAACTCAAGTTGAGCCCGTAGCTCAACATTCTCCTTTAATGTGGATGCTTCACAAGAAATAGAGTTAGTAGCACAAGCATCAACATTTTTAGCTTTGAGGTCATTAGCAATAGCAAGAGATAATTCATTGTCCCTTCTAAGCTTAGAAACGCTAATAGCATATGTTTCTTCTAGACTATATAGTTTCTCTTCAAGAGAACATCTAAGGGACCGCTCTTTCTCAAAAGCCTTTTCAAGCTCTTTGTCCTTGATAGAATGACTACCACTATGACTTTCCAAAGTCACGATGACATTCTCCTTTCATCTATAAGCGAGTTAGCCTTATCAAGTTGTTCTAGGAGAGCATTCACATTTTCTTTGGTCTCATCAACAAGGATTTATAACCATAAGCCTAATTTCTTAGACTCGTCATCAACCTCCTTACCAACATCATCATCACTACTATCATCATAAGATATATTGGGGTTCAAAGTGGAAGATATCTTTGAATCCTTGGCCATGAGGCAAAAGGTGGTAGATGATGATAGATCATTAATTGAGGCACCACTCAAGTCCACATCTTGTTCCATAGAGAGTTGGGTTTCCTTTACATTGTTACCCATACAAATACTTGAGGAAACACAATCATTTTTATGATGGGAACAAAATAAAGCAAGCATATCATCATGAGATTTAGTCAAGCAATGTTGACATGATATGCAAAGACTATCAACACAAGCATGTAAAACATTTTTGGTTCTAGTTGTGTTTAAGTCCAAAGATGAGGCATGACAATAAGATAGAGATGAAGGATCATCAATAATAATCTCACTATCATTATTGCAAAGTCTATCACTAATCACCATCTCATTAGTTTGTGGCTTACCACATGTTGGTGAAGTAGAAGAAGTTGAGAACACATCACGACCGGAAGTGGAGGGATAACAATCATCTTCTCCAACATTGGACACACCATATTTATTTTGAAGCTTTGTCCATAACTAATGAGCATTCCCGATAGGAAAGAGTGGTTTAATAACTACAAGGCTCACAAGAAGGAAAAACACATTTATAGCAAGAGCATCGAGAGATAAGTTTTTCTCTTCCTGTAAAGTTGGATTTTGAGGATCCTTTGGAGGAGAAAAACCCATCTCTACAATTTTCTCCATATGTGGGTCCATGACCCGAAAATAAATAAGCATGCGAAATTTCCAAACATCATAGTTTGTGCCATCAAAATGTGGGATCGTGCGCTAATTCACTAAGCGACATCATTACTCTCTGCGGTGAAGCCTAATAATGAGAGCCCTAGCTCTCATACCAATTGAAAGTATAAAGATGCCGCCTAGAGGGGGGGTGAATAGGCGCTTTAAAATAATTACGGTTTAGGCTTGAGTAAATGAGGAATAAAACTAGCATTTAATTTATCAAGCACAAAAACCTATGCAAGCTAGGTTTACCTATGTGCACCAACAACTTATGCTAGGCATGATATACAACTATGATATAGAAAGATAGATGACTTCAAGCACGATGGCTATCACAAAGATAAATGCATAAGTAACGAGCTAGAGTATAGAAATAACCGAAGCACAAGGAGACACTGGTGTGATTACCGAAGTTCCTTCCCAAGGGAAGTGTGTCTTCGTTGGAGAGGTGGGGAGCCACCTAGGAGCTCCTCAATAGCACGGATGTGCACACCTTATTCTCCTTGAGCTTCTCCGGTGAGGGAGATGCTCGTTTCCACTATGAGGTCGACTTGAAGGCGTTGACCAAACCTTACACGGGGTTGAGGCTATCTCCACAACTCAATTGGAGGCTCTCAACGAAGCTTCTTGCAACAAGGTGGAAGCCCCAAGCACTAACCGTCTAGGGTGCTCAATACACCCAAGAGGAACAATCTCTCCGGTGACCAAGCACCCAAGAGTAACAAGCTCACGAACTTCTGTTTCACGAATCTCGTGGGGAACTCAAACCGATGCACCTAATGCAATGGCAAGAAACACAAAGTGATCAAGAACTTCTATCCCAAATCCCACCAAAGCAACTAATGCTATGGAGGTAGGAAGGAGGAAGAACAAGGAAAACAACAAATGAATCCCTAGATCTAGATCCAATAGATTCCCCTCACAAAGAGGAGGGATTGATTGGTGAAGTGGTAGATCTAGATCTCCTCTCTCTTTTCCCTCAAGTGGAAGCAAGAATCATTGGAGGGATTGAGAGATAGCAAGCTTTTGGAGGTCAACAATGGAGGTCAAACTTGCCCAAAAGGTTGGGGAACCAATGGGGATGAAGGCCCCTTAAATAGGTCACCCAAATATCCAACCGTTGGAGGAAAAACCGCGCAGGGACGGAACCTCCGGTGAAACCACCGGAACCTCCGCCCCCCGGATGATTTAGAACACCAAAAGGGCTGAAAAAATGCCCCAACCACCGGAGCCTCCGGTGGTTTCACCGGAGGCTCCGCCAACATCACCCCGAAAGGGTTTCGGGCGGAGCCACCACCGGAACCTCCGGTGGTGGAAAAAACTGCAAAACACGCTATATGAAAACGGTCGTAACTTTTGCATCCGGACTCCGTTTTCGATGTTCTTGGGCTCGTTGAAATCGCAATGACGATCACTACAAGAATATACAGAGAAACATCATAGTCCAAAATGGGAATATAAAACCAAATGATGAAAGGTTTGGCCTATAAATAAAGGACAACCGATAGAAACCTCCAACAACAAAAATGCGATAAGTTTTTCATACAAAATCCAATTTTGATGAACTTGAGCTTGATATGAAGAACATGACAAGCTCTAAAACCTTAAATGGAGAAAACCCAAATAAGAACCAAGAAGGATGATGCCAAGTATGCAAAGGTTTGAGCTCTCTACGATAGATACGATCAAGATATGCATTCAAGAGCCCCTCTTGATAGTACGGTTATCTATCCTATAATCTGGTTGCCCAACTAGCATAATGAGACCGGTAAAATAGAAACCCTATCTAAGTCATACATTTTCCTTGCGCAATCCAATTGAGCTAGATGATGACGATCTTGACTCTCTCAAGTTGGATCTTCTTTCTTGATTGTGCTTGCTAGCACATGCTCCGCTTGATGAAGACTTGCAAGTTGCTCCCACATACACCACTATGGGAGAGGATGCTCCCCCATACACCATTATGGGAGAGACCCTTAATGGAAAATCTTCACGAGGCCACAAACTCCAAAAGGGCGGCAAGCATCAAGCATAGGATTTCTTCTAGATGCTTCACTTGAGCTTCCACGTCAAGCTAGGTGACGAACACCGCTTGACGTTGACATAGACCATGGGCAATATGAAATCTTCCTTTTTGTTCATGCCCATGGAAAGATACCTGACCACACATAGAGATGCCACACACACATATATGGGTTAGATCACAAAGCAATATTGACAATTGCTTACCATACCATGAGATACACAATCCCACTTGGTACATCGTGTAGCTTTGTGTGTTGATCACTAGCTTGATCAAACTTGTATCTTTTCTTCTCACTTCAAATGATGATGTCTTGAAGATAACCATGAAGGATAACCTAATACTTTTCTTCAAGACACACTAGTAATAAGCTCAACTCAAACCATGACCATTCTTCATGTAAATCCTTGAATATACATGAACTCCATTATTTCCTATGGACAAGATCTACAAGGATAACTCAATGCAAACATTAGTCCATAAGGATTGTCATTAATTACCAAAACCACATATGGGGCACCATGCACTTTTAGCCGGCCAGACCGGCTTGGAGGCCGGCGGGTTGCAGAGGGAGCCGCTCAGGGAACCCAACCTAGGTCGGCCATTCAGGCAACCCGACCTTGCGGCAGAGAGCCCGGCTTAGGCCAGATTCGCGGAGCGTAGGCCCACAGGGTACGAAAAGCCCTGGCCTAGGGCCCGGCCTAGCCCGAGCTAGGTCGGCTAGGTAGGCAGCCCGGCCTCGAAGCAGTGAGCTCGGCCTAGGCCGGCTCCACTGCGCGCAGGCCGGCCACCCAACAGAAGCACACGGCCTCGACCCCAGCCTTGAGCCGCCCAGGCCGTCTTGATAGATTTTCTTCTTTTTCTTTTCTCCTCCAATTATTCCTTTGATCCATTTGTACTTTTTGAGAGTTTATTCCATCCAATTTATAGTACTTTGTATTTCCTAAATACTCCAAGTAAATGGTTAGACTTTCCAAGTGTTGTTATCAAACACCAAAATAAGATTATGGGACACATGTCCTTTCAATCTCCCCTTTTTTTATGTTTGATGACAACACACAGATTTGCAAGGAGAAATATATGAATTTAGGATTTGCAAGTTTTTGTAGATCCTCCTAGTTGCGCTCCCAAGTTCTAACCTTTCATTTAGGTCTAGGGGCACACAAAAATAAGGATGATAACTCCCCCCCATTGTTTTATACATCAAGATTTTCTCAACAATTGCTAGCGATTTAAGTATGAAGACAATGAGCAAAAATTTCGACATGTAGATCATTTAGCTCTAGAGATGGATCACTTTGTAACGTACCATCAGAGTGACCATTGATAAATGATAGAATTTAGCTTACCATAGCCTTCATCATATAGATAGATAACCCCGAGATACAATAGCATATGGATAACCAAGTTCCACAAATCATAAAAACCAAATAGATTTCAACTAAGATATCAAATAAAATCGCAAATGAAAGAAGAAAATGGATGATGCAATCACCTCCCAATTCAAATATCCGGTAGTCATAATAGACCTCTCTCCTCCTTGGCATCAAAACACCAAAAAGGGAAAAAAGCGAAGCTACGCACCCAAGGGATCACTCCACGAAGTCCTCATCATCGTCGCCAGCACCGTCATGACCCTAGACATCCTCCTCATCCTCTTCCTCTCCTTCATCGTTATCTTGATCACCTTGTGGAGTAACAGCCCTACTGGAGCTAGCTTACCTTTTACCTTACCTCCCCAGAAACAGCGCCAGAAAAGAGCTTGATGTCTACGCACACTTCTATTCTTGTTGACAGTGTTGGGCCTCCAAGTGTAGAGGTTTGTAGAACAGCAACAAGTTTCCCTTAAGTTGATCACCCAACGTTTATCGAACTCAGGGAGGAACAGGTTAAAGGTATCCCTCTCAAGAAACCCTGAAATTTTGATACAAGAAGTCTCTTGTGTCCCCAACACACCTAATACGATTGTCAATTGTATAGGTGCACTAGTTCGGCGAAGAGAGAGTGAAAGACAAGTGATATGGATGATTATAAGTGACGATAGCAAACTGAGATAAAATGGCAGCAAGAAAACATGTAGCAGAACTGATTATATACGGTGTTTTAATGCTTAGAAACAAGGTCTAGGGATCATACTTTCACTAGTGGACACTCTCAACAATGATAACATAATTGAATCCATAAATATCTCTCTTCACTATGCTAATTCAAGCCACTCTCCGGTTGAATAACAAACAACAATTCATTGTGTAGGGCTGTATTCCCTCTCTAGGGCACCCCACGCTATCACTATGAGGGCCCCAAATTAGTACTAAACAAACACCACAATTTCATAGGGTCATCCAACACAAGATATAAATATCATGCTAAACCACACGGTGCACACACTGTCACCTTTACACCATGATCAAAGTGTCTACGGAGATCTCATAACAAACCCACTTGAGTAGCATAACAGATTAAGAGTAACATCTACTTATTCAACTAGATTACAAAGCTCATGATCACATAAAGATCACACCATGAGAGAGAGATGAAACACATAGCTACCGGTAGAGCCCTCAACCCCTGGGGAGAACTACTCCCTACTCATCATAGGAGACAGCAACGGCGATGAAGATGGCGGTGGAGTCGATGGAGATAGCTCCGGGGGCACTTCCCCGTCCCGGCAGGGTGCCGGAACAGAGATTTCTGTCCCCTGAAACTTGTCAGCGGCGTCGGCGGAGCTACGGAACTTTTCGCGGAAAAAGGCTGATTAATTTAGGGTTTATGCATCGGGGGTCATATATAGGCGAAAGGGCGATGGCGGTGGGCGCCCGAGGGGCCCACACCACCCCTAGGCACAGCCTGAAGGGGAACGTAGCATAGAAAACAAAAAAATTTCCTACACGCGATAAACCCAAATGGCCAAGATCTAATCTATGAGATGAAAGGCAACGGGGAGAAAGAGAGTCTTGAGATAACATACCCTCGAAGACTCAAAGTGGTACGAGAAAAGATCTCGTGGTTGGCGTAGTCGTTCTCACGCCGATCCCGAGCGAGAAGAAGAGCACCGCAATCCGGCGGTGCCTCCGTAATCGGTCACACGTTCAGCTCGATGAAGACTTCCGTTCCCTCGTTCCAGCGGGTTGCGGAAGTAGAAGATCCCTCCGGAATTCCAGCAGCACGACGGCGTGGTGGTGGTGAAGAATCCCACGGTCAGGGCTTCGCCAAGCCGGAGACCATGGAATGGAGCAGCGGATGGAAGGGAAAATGTGTGAGCAAGTGTGTGGAGAAGAGAGAGCCCTCACCCTCCTTTTATAGGGGAGGGGGAGGCATCCCAAGGGGGGGTGCGGCCAGCCATGGGTGCCCCCACCCCTTCCTCTCTTCATGTGAGTGGAAGCTCCACTCAAACCCACTCAAAAATCCCTTAATTTCCCACTTGGAAAATCCAAAGGTTTTTCTTTAATAAATAAATAAAACATTTTTATTTCTTTATTTATATTTGTTAATTCCATTAACAAACATTTGCATGCAGCACCTCGAACCATTTGTTAATTCTATTAACAACCGTTCGACGAAAAACCCCTTGAACTATTTCAATTTTTACCCGAAACAATTCCGGAGCTGCCCAAAATATTCTTCGGTATTCCGTATCCTCTCTAAACGCTTTATCGAACCTTAAGTGTGTCTTCCTACGGTTCGTGAATATTATAGACATGATCGAGACTCCTCTCCGATCAATAATCAACAGCGGGGTCTGGAAAACCGTGATGACTCCTATATATTCAACGATGACTCTCGTGATCGTGTGAACCTTTCAACGTCGTAACGAATTCCCTTTGTCTCGCGATATATTACTTGTCCGAGATCCGATCATCGGTATCCACTATACCTTGTTCGATCTCGTTATCCGACACGTACTCTTTTCTCGTTCCCGTGATATAACATCCTAGTGATCAAATGTAACATCCCAAGTATGAAATTACCCCTAGAATGCTTTGTTCTTTGTTTTATTTCAAGCAATGCATCATATCATCATGTTTACTTATTGTTTGCATTTGTTTTCCATCTGTTGTATCCTGTTTTCACAACTCAAATTCAAACCTTTTTCAAACATGGTTTCATACTTGCTCTGTTACAACCTTTGGAACCAAAATAACAAATAAAGACAACCCTTTTATTCCTTGTTTTCACTTATTAAATTGTTGCTTTAAATCCAACCAATAATTCAATCAATAATTCTCAAATCACCTTTTTAAATTCCCAAACCAAGTTCAAATCAGTACCTTTTGGGAACCATAAAAATCACCAAACATTTCTTCCCTCTAAATCATTCTAAAGCCCTAAGGGTAACCCTATTTTTATTCATGTTTTATCAAGATTTTATTAAACTCAAATCCCCTATTTTGAATTCAAACACAAACCATAATTTTAAATTTCAATTTTTGAAATCCAAGTTTACAATGTGGTTTCTAATTGTTTAAAAAGCTTAACTTAATTTTTCTATAATTTTTCTCAAATAAAACCTTAACAGTTTTCTCCCAAAAGCAAAAGTACAAAAAAAAAAAAAAACAGAAAAGAATAAAAAGGGAAACGAGCAGCAGCACCTAATCTACCGCCTGGCCCAGCCCACCTAAGCCCTAGCGCGCAGCAGCCCAGCCCGCGCAGCACAACTTACCGTTTCGAGCTGCGCGGAGATTCGTGCGCGCGCCCTCCTTCGTCTTCTTCCCGTACGGCCGCCCATCGGAGGCCTCCACGGCGACCGCGCGCGACCACGGCGGCCACCGCATCGCCTCCAGCCTATAAAAAGGAGCCCTAGCCCCCCTAGGTGTGCCCTAAGCTCTAGGGTTCCTCGCAGCGCCGCCAATCGCCTCCTCCTCGAGCTGTCCCCCTCTCTGCAACTACCCCGCCGGCGAGCTTCTGAAGATCTTCATGGCGCCGCCGCGTCCAGCTCCCAACTAGCCACCTCTGCCCTGTAATCGAGTCGCCTCCACGTTATCTTCCCCTTGGACACCGAAGACCTCCACGGTGAGCATCAGATCTCCGCCGCGATCCTCTCCTTTTCCTCCGGCCACCGCGCCATTGTTTCTGAACCCGAGGTCCTCCTCGTCGTAGCAGAGCCCCTCGCCGCCGATTGATCGCTGGAACCAGTAGCCCGCTACTTCCTCTACGCGTTGAGCACCAGAGCGCGCACGGGGGAGCACCACATCGACGGCGCCGTCCACATCGTCTCCGCGGCCACCGTCGTCACCCCGGCGTCATCAGTTCGTCATCGTCGCCTCTCTGCTCCCCTACAACCACGGTGAGCGTCCACCGTCTCCTTCCCTCTCTCCCTCTGTTGTTTCCGAGCGCGTCCAGCATCACAGCAGCCCCGCAGCACGAGCACATCGACGTTGATCGCCGCCGTTGAGCTTCTGTCAGGCGAGCACGCGCGCGTTCTTCAGTTTCGTCAGTGTAACATGTTTCTGAAACTTATCCTCCTTGCGCGTCTGTATCTGACAAACGCAGCGCGACAGCGCAGTTGGTTCAGTCGAGCGCGCGCGAAGGAGAGGTGCTGGGTTCGAACCCCAGCACCCGCAAAAATCCCACCTTTTTTTCTCCCGAGTGCTGACAGGGAGGGCCCCCTGTCAGTCACTCATGTGGCCACGTAAGCACAGCAACACTCGGGCCCCCCTGGCAGTGGCTGGGTGTATGTTTCTGTGCGTATAAAAAGATTAAAGCAATTTCTGTTTTTGTTTTCTAATTATTTAAAATAGCAGATTAAGGAATAAACTTTAAAATTCAATATCTCCCATTTTATAAATCCAACAAATGCAAACTTGATGTCTATTCTGATCCAAATTTCATAAACTTTCCAAATTTGCAATTTGTGTTCTGTTTTGAATTTTCAAAATGCAATCTAAATTCAAATTCAAATAATTCAAATGCAATTTGAAATAATTCATAACTAATTCATACTGTTTTCAAATAATTCAAATAAAATATGTTTTTCACACCTTTTTGAATGTTCTATTCAAATATAAAATTTGTTTTCTGGTTTGAATAATTTAAATTGCCTAAACTATTTAAATCTTGTTTAATTGAATTAAAAATTGTTTAATATTGTTTAATTCATAACTAATTAATCCAAAGTCCAATTTCAAATTGTGAAACATGTAATCCAACTAAAATTTGACAAACTTTTCAAATATAAAATTTGTAAATTGTTTTGCACACTTTAACTTGATGATAACAACATTTACTTGTGTGCCATATTTAAGTAACAAAATTCCAAATTTGATAAATGCTTTTCTAAATTGTTAACTATCATTCCAATTGCCTTTAATTTTGTTATCTTATTGTTCCTCATCATGCATGCATCATACTAATTCAATTACACCTAATGCTTAGGGATAGAACAATTAATCCAACTCCAAGCATGGGCTTCCATATGCACCCCTTTGCATATGGAATCCATTTAAATTTGTGTTTCATGTCAAGCAAGTTATTTTGGTGCATCTATTAAACATGACATGCATCATCCAATGTTTGTGCACTTATGCCATGTATTGATTGCCCGTCTTCCTTCGTTGTTGTTTTGCTTCTTCTCGATTAGACGACGACGTTGGTACCGACGAGCCTTACGACACCACTACTCAGGACCTAGCCCAGTACGAGGCTGAGCTGCCAGGCAAGTTATCACTCACATGAATCATTGAGTTCCTTTCCACACTTGTTGTCGATACTATCTTTTGTCTACTATTGCTAGCCCTATGTATCGTTGCTTGTTCTCCGAACCCATCACATGATACCTTGAGCCATGATATTGCCACCACCTCCCTACCCACAGCCATTGCTTGTGCCTGTTATTACCTAGCATGCTTAGGGTTGCTTTTACTCGAGTCTGTTGTCGGTTACTACTGTTACTATCTTATTATCTTGTACCGGGGCTCGTTATTAATCAATCAATCCTGTTAATTGCTAATGGTAATAATAATTTGATGATAAGGCACCGGCAGGAGGCCCATGAGTGGTTTTGGAGCCTGCTAGTGTCGACCCTAATAGGAAAAGGGTCTTGTCTACTGATCCATGATGAGCGCACTACCCGCATTTGGGAAGCGAGTATGGGCGCCCCCCTCAGCTTGACCTGATTCGCATCTCGTCCAAATCGCCTCATTTAGTTCGTGTTTTCCATTTGCCGCATGCATGTTTTTGCGAGCCCCGCGCAGGGTGGAACTTTCGTAGTCGGCATATAGGGGGACACGTTCTTAGAGTGCTATGAGGGTCCATTTTCTTCTGGGCTCGATTAGCCGTGCGCCCAAGGTGCTTTGGGCTTGATGCGGAGAATGGTTGGTTGTGTAGAGTACCCCGCTTGGTGGAAGTGCATTTCCATCTGGCGGGTTATTCTTGAGTGTACGGCCAAATTGGTGCAACCCTGCAGGGATAATCTTCTCGAGAAGCCGTGTTTTCCGCGGTTATGGATTACTTGGTGAAAGTACTGGCTAACAAGTACTCAGGACAACTTCAACTTAATGATCAATCATGTTTCATCCAATGATTAATAACCTGACTAGTAATAGGTTATTCACACAATAACTTGATTCACCTTATCACAACTGTGTGAGTTATCCTCGGATTGCTTCTTTGGATAAGGGGCGAGATCCAGGATGGGTTTGGTTGAAGTTATCTTTCAGTTGGTTACAATCCTCGATCTTATCTTTTCTGTTAGCCGGAACTTGTAGTTATATTCTGTAGTTGTTTAGAGCAGCCAGCAGCAACTTTTATATCACCCCCCTTTCTTCCGTTGATCCCAAGCATCTATGCTTGTGTTGACGGGTAACTCCTTGATGAACTGTGAGTCTTGCTTGCCAGTACTTGGATGTACTGACCCCGTTGGGGCTGTGGTTTACGCAGAGTACTACTACGACTACGATGCTTCCCAGGATGGCTACTTTGTGGAGTTCGATGATGCTGCAGACGAGTAGTTAGCTGGACCAGGGCAGGATCCAGACCTACGTGGATGGGCTTCGCTTTTCCTTATTTTTCTCCGGCTTCTTAAGCCATGGATTTGTCTGTACTCAGACCCCTTTGATTGCTTCCGCTGTTGTAATGGATGATATGTTGGGACATGTGTCCTCTGGATGACTGTATTCGATATTTTCTGCCTTAGTGAAGGCCAGTTGCCCTTATTTCATTCTTTTGTGTCGTAGAGACATTCTGTGTTATCATTCGTACCAAACTGTTGACGTACCGTGCGTGTTTGATTATGAAGTACGTCGACAGTAGTGCCTTTAGGTTCCTAGCGGATAGTTTACCTTGACGGTGGAAGCAGGGCTTGTGTTGTCGCGCATAAGCGCAGGCCTACCAGGAAGCTGGGACGTGGGAGCAGTTATGCCCCATAATCCAAGCACCTGACTTCCAGTTCGTGCGAGGAGTATCCTCTAGAAACCTAGGGTGCGACAAATGGTATCAGAGCCTGTCTGCCTGTAGGATCCCTTTTTACTGGTCGCAGTTGAGTCTAGAAACTATTTTGTAGCTATATAGGAAAAAAATGAAACGTGAGAGTAGGAATTCTGCCATTTTTCTTCTTTCCCCACCCACCCACCCTTTTCTGGTAAGGAAGTGCAACGTTGTTTTCTGTTCTCACCTAAACTTTCAAGTTAGGATTTCACGTGTTTTGGGTTATCTGTAGTACCTCAGGACTTTTGGTCTCGTTTTCCCGATGTTGCTTCAATATCATGTCCTTTTCAACATCCTTTTCGTCCGTTGAACCTTGTTGTTGTTTTTCCACATCCTTTTTCACCTACCGGAGTCTAATCAAAACCTTCCAAATAATCTGCAGATGGGTCTCAGCTACTACCCGCAGGTGGTTCGCATGACTCGCTGTGAGAGCACCGCCGGTTTTCCAGAGTTGCTGAGAGACATGGTTACCTTTCTGGGGTTCCGTTGGGCACCAGAGTACCAGGTCTACGAGCACCAGCGAGAGTGTGACCAGACTTGCTACCGGGCTATCGTCTACATTCTGTCGGATGATGGCAGGAGCATTGCACACCAGTACGAGGCAGTAGGGTCCACAGTGGATATGGCAGTGCAGCAGGCAGCGTACGTGAGTATCACCGTTCTCCGTGCTGACTACTGGGGGTTTGATAAGTCCAGTTTTCGTCACATCCCCCGTGGTTACATCACGGCAGCGGGAGCTCACTTCACTATCCACCGCGACATGGATACCTACGAGACTGATAGCTCCAGGCTCCAGGTCACTGCCCAGTTCGCTAGTCACAGTGATGCCGTTGCTTCCGCACTTTCTCAGGAGTTAGCCTCAGTCAGGGAGCAGCTCCACCTTGCTCTCACTCGTCTGGCGACGTACACCACAGACTTTGTTGGAGACGAGCGCTTCGCACGTGTCGTTCAGCCAGCTGGTCTTCCGTTGCCAGATGCAGGAGGTTACGAGCCGATCAGAGGCCCACTTCTCGACCTCGGAGCTGGTTACACAGGGATTCCCCGCTATGGAGCACAGGGATACGACGCTTCCTACTTCACGACACCGAGAGTTGCTCTCAGAGTAGTTCCTATCTACATGGATCGTCGTGATACCTACTTCCGTGGGATTCCTCCTCACCGTATCTCTCGTCGTACTACTCACCGCCGTCCTGCGTGATGAGCATGGGAGTACCGTTGTATCCATTACTAGCTGTGTCTAGTTTATCCTTTCGTTTTCGAACCATGTATTTGGTCTGTTGGATATTCTGATGTATTTGAACATGTGATGATGTACCTGTTGGTTATCTATTCATGCGTCGGAATAATCTATCTTTCGGTTACCAAGTCTATCCTTTTCTGTTGTTGTGCTAAAATGAATTTCTGTTCAGGATGCCTCCAACCAGGAACAACCCGCCTCCGCCACCACCAATGGGGGAGCTGTTGGCTCAGATGACCCAAGTGGTGACACAGATGGCCCAGATCCAGGCTAACCAGCAACACAACCAGAATGCTCCAAGGGTCACCATCAAGGACTTCCTCAGCTTGGGCCCAAAAGCTTTCGTGACAACACGTGAGCCCCTGGATGCTGATGACTGGATCCGTGACGTAGCAAGAGCTCTGGAGATAGCTCATGTTGCTGAAGAGGATAAGGTCAAGTACGCCACCTACCTACTGAAGGGTCAGGCAGCTACTTGGTGGGAGAACTACCAGGCCATGAGGGCTGGCTTTCCTATCAACTGGGGATGTTTCAGAGATGCCTTCCTGAAGCACCACATCCCGGATGGTCTCATGGAAAGGATGCGTGAGGAATTCTGCTCTCTCAGACAGGGCAAGCTGGACGTTCTCGGCTACCAGAACGAGTTCAATCGTCTCGCTCGGTACGCTGGTGACGAAGTGTCCACCGAAGCCAAGAAGATGGCAAGGTTCCGCCGAGGTTTTAACCCGGAACTGAAGTACGCTCTCACCAACATCAAGTGCAAGGACTTCGTGGAGCTTGTGAACACCGCGCTCAATGAGGAGAATGGGCGCAAGGCGTTCGAAGAGTCCCGCAAGCACTCGCGTGAGGGTGGTTCCTCCTCCAACATGACCACCCCTCCGCAGAAGCACCGCATCTGGGTGCCAAATGGTGCTGTCACTCGGGCTCCAAATGCCCAAGCTTCTCCAGGCTTTGGTCCCCGCCCACCCAACCCATCTCAGATGCAGGGTCAGAGGTTTCCGATGGGGCAGCCAAGGCCAGGTCCTTCTCGTATCGTCACTTGCTACAAGTGCAAGGATACTGGACATTATGCTGATAAGTGCACTCAGAAGCAGCTACCCCTACCTCCTCGCCCCAACACCAACCAGGCTATGGTTCGTGCTCCTCCGGCTAAAGCCTTCAACTCCAACAATAGGCCTGTCGGGAGGAACGCGAGGGTGAACCATATCAAGGCCGACAAAGCTGAGGAGGCTGCTGACGTCGTTCTCGGTATATTACCCGTAAACTCTATTCCAGCTAAAGTGTTGTTTGATACTGGAGCATCGCATTCATTTGTGTCAAAGATTTTTGCAAAAGCATACAACCTAGTTCTGGTTCCGCTAAGCAATCAGATGACTGTTCACTCTCCGGGACCGCAAATGTTGACTTCCAAGATAAGCATGGACAATGAGATCCTAATTGGAGGTCGCATATTCCTTGCTTCACTCATGTTGCTGGGAAATTCTGACATTGATGTCATTCTGGGTATGGATTGGTTGAAGACCCACAAAGCTAAAATTGACTGTGCTCAAAAGTCAATAACTCTCTCCCACACTTCAGGCCAGATAGTCTATTCTCCATATGGATCAACTTCTGTTCAGCTGTTCAGCCTCGGTGCCAAACCCCTTCCGGCAATTGAAAATGTTCCGGTGGTTTGTGAATTCCCTGACGTCTTTCCAGAAGAGTTGCCAGGGATGCCTCCGGACAGAGCAGTTGAGTTCGTGATCGAGCTTGAGCCAGGTACTGCTCCAATCTCTAAGCATCCATACAAGATAGCTCCTCCTGAACTGAAATTGTTGAAGGAGCAAATCGATATGTATATGGACAAAGGTTTCATTCAGCCTAGTTCCTCCGCTTGGGGTTGCCCAACTCTGTTTGTTGCCAAGAAGGATCAAACAAAGAGACTCGTGGTTGACTATCGTCCTCTCAACGAGAAAACCATCAAGAACAAGTATCCACTTCCTCGTATCGATGATCTTTTTGATCAACTAGCTGGAGCCTCAATATTCTCAAAGTTGGATTTGAGGATGGGTTACCATCAGATAAAGATCAGAAAGGAAGATATTCCTAAGACAGCTTTCACCACTCGGTACGGTCTATATGAATACACCGTCATGTCCTTTGGTCTCACCAATGCACCGGCAACCTTCTCAAGACTCATGAATTCTGTCTTCCATGAATACCTCGACAAGTTCGTTGTGGTATATCTTGATGACATTCTAGTCTACTCAAAATCCGAGGAAGAGCATGGAGAACACCTTCGTCTCACTCTCATGAAACTTCGCGAGCATCGTCTGTATGCCAAGTTTTCCAAATGTGAGTTCTGGATTCCAGAAGTTGCATATCTTGGTCATATCATCTCTGCCAAAGGCATAGCCATTGACCCGGAAAAGGTTAAGGCAATTGTTGACTGGAAACCCCCTAAGACGGTGAAACAAGTTAGAAGCTTTCTTGGCTTGGCTAGCTATTGCCGTCGTTTCGTCCAAAACTTTTCCAAGATTGCTAAACCTCTCACTGATCTCACAAAGAAGGACAAAAAGTTCGTTTGGACTCCACAATGTGATGAGAGTTTCAACCTCCTGAAGACTAAACTCACTTCCACACCTGTTCTAGTTGGCCCAGATACCACCAAACCTTTCCAGATATTCTGTGATGCATCTCTCCAAGGCTTAGGAGCAGTTCTTATGCAAGAACGTCAAGTTGTGGCTTATGCTTCACGTCAGTTGAACCCCCATGAGCAAAACTATCCCACTCATGATCTTGAACTTGCAGCAGTTGTGTTTGCCCTCAAGAAATGGAGACAATACTTGTTGGGAAACAAAACTGAAATCTTTTCCGATCACAAGAGTCTGAAATACATCTTCACTCAGCCAGATCTGAACCTCAGGCAAAGGAGATGGATTGAGAAGATTAAAGACTTTGATCTCACCATTTCTTACACTCCAGGCAAGGCTAATGTTATGGCCGATGCTCTCAGTCGCAAATCCTATTGCAATAATCTCATGATCATGGAAAGCCAACCTCCACTTCATGAAGAATTCCAGAAGCTGAACCTTGGTCTTGTTCCGGAAGGATACCTTGCTAGCTTGACAGCCAGTCCAACTCTCGAGGACAAGATTCGTTCTGAACAACTTCGTGATAATGAAATCAAGAAGATTGTCGACCACATCAAGGAGGGAAATGATAAGTTCAAGTGCTTCTCAATTGATGACAAGGGAACTGTGTTCTTCGAAGGACGCATTGCAGTCCCTCAGATTCAAAGTCTCAAGGATATCATTCTCAAGGAGGCTCATGAAACTCCTCTATCCATTCACCCTGGTAGTACAAAGATGTACCAGGATCTCAAGACTCTGTATTGGTGGCCTGGCATGAAACGTGAAATTGCTCAATACGTTTCTGAATGCGACGTTTGTCAACGTGTTAAGGCAGTCCATCAGAAGACAGCAGGTCTACTCCAACCTCTGAAAATTCCTGAGTGGAAGTGGGACATGATTGAAATGGACTTCGTTACTGGGTTTCCAAAGTCCAGAAAGGGCAACGATGCAAACTTCGTTGTTATTGATCGTCTCACTAAGGTTGCTCACTTCTATGCTGTAAAGGAAACTATCTCAGCTAGCCAGTTAGCAGAGCTCTACACAGCAAAGGTTGTTCCCCTTCATGGTGTTCCATTGGAAATAAGCTCAGACCGTGGAAGTATTTTCACTTCTCATTTCTGGAAAAGCTTTCAAGAAGCATTGGGCACTAAACTTCTGTTCAGCACAGCTTATCACCCTCAGTCTCAGGGGCAAGTCGAAAGAGTCAATCAGATTCTCGAGGATATGCTCAGAGCATGTGGTCTCTCCTTTGCCATGAAATGGGAGGATTGCCTTCCATATGCTGAATTCTCCTACAACAACAGCTACCAGGCAAGCCTAGGCATGGCACCATTTGAGGCACTGTATGGTCGCAGATGCAGGAGTCCAATCAATTGGTCTGGAGCTGGTGAACGTTCACTTTTAGGCCCTGACATTGTTAAGGAAGCCGAGGAGAAAGTTCGTATCATTCGTGACAATCTCAGGATTGCTCAGTCCCGTCAGAAGAGCTATTATGATAGCAAGCACAGGGATATGGTCTATGCACCTGGTGATAAGGCATATCTCCGTGTAACTCCCCTCAGAGGCACTCATCGTTTTGGTGTGAAAGGAAAGCTTGCACCAAGATACATTGGCCCTTTCAACATCCTCTCAAGACGTGCAGAGAATGCGTATCGTCTTGAACTTCCAGAAAAACTATCCAAAGTGCACGATGTGTTCCACGTGTCACAACTCAAGAAGTGTTTCAAAGATCCAGATCGTGCAGTTGATCATGATTCCATTGAACTGCAAGATGATCTATCTTATGAGGAGCACCCTATTCGTATTCTCGATGAGACCGAGCGTAAGACTCGCAACAAGAGCACCAAGTTCTTGAAAGTCCAATGGTCGCATCATTCCGATAAAGAGGCAACGTGGGAGACCGAAGAGGATCTTCGCAAGAAGTATCCGGACCTGTTCATTTCTCAGTAGGGAATCTCGGGGCGCGATTCCTTCAAGGGGGGGCGTTTTGTAACATCCCAAGTATGAAATTACCCCTAGAATGCTTTGTTCTTTGTTTTATTTCAAGCAATGCATCATATCATCATGTTTACTTATTGTTTGCATTTGTTTTCCATCTGTTGTATCCTGTTTTCACAACTCAAATTCAAACCTTTTTCAAACATGGTTTCATACTTGCTCTGTTACAACCTTTGGAACCAAAATAACAAATAAAGACAACCCTTTTATTCCTTGTTTTCACTTATTAAATTGTTGCTTTAAATCCAACCAATAATTCAATCAATAATTCTCAAATCACCTTTTTAAATTCCCAAACCAAGTTCAAATCAGTACCTTTTGGGAACCATAAAAATCACCAAACATTTCTTCCCTCTAAATCATTCTAAAGCCCTAAGGGTAACCCTATTTTTATTCATGTTTTATCAAGATTTTATTAAACTCAAATCCCCTATTTTGAATTCAAACACAAACCATAATTTTAAATTTCAATTTTTGAAATCCAAGTTTACAATGTGGTTTCTAATTGTTTAAAAAGCTTAACTTAATTTTTCTATAATTTTTCTCAAATAAAACCTTAACAGTTTTCTCCCAAAAGCAAAAGTACAAAAAAAAAAATAAAAACAGAAAAGAATAAAAAGGGAAACGAGCAGCAGCACCTAATCTACCGCCTGGCCCAGCCCACCTAAGCCCTAGCGCGCAGCAGCCCAGCCCGCGCAGCACAACTTACCGTTTCGAGCTGCGCGGAGATTCGTGCGCGCGCCCTCCTTCGTCTTCTTCCCGTACGGCCGCCCATCGGAGGCCTCCACGGCGACACCGCGCGACCACGGCGGCCACCGCATCGCCTCCAGCCTATAAAAAGGAGCCCTAGCCCCCCTAGGTGTGCCCTAAGCTCTAGGGTTCCTCGCAGCGCCGCCAATCGCCTCCTCCTCGAGCTGTCCCCCTCTCTGCAACTACCCCGCCGGCGAGCTTCTGAAGATCTTCATGGCGCCGCCGCGTCCAGCTCCCAACTAGCCACCTCTGCCCTGTAATCGAGTCGCCTCCACGTTATCTTCCCCTTGGACACCGAAGACCTCCACGGTGAGCATCAGATCTCCGCCGCGATCCTCTCCTTTTCCTCCGGCCACCGCGCCATTGTTTCTGAACCCGAGGTCCTCCTCGTCGTAGCAGAGCCCCTCGCCGCCGATTGATCGCTGGAACCAGTAGCCCGCTACTTCCTCTACGCGTTGAGCACCAGAGCGCGCACGGGGGAGCACCACATCGACGGCGCCGTCCACATCGTCTCCGCGGCCACCGTCGTCACCCCGGCGTCATCAGTTCGTCATCGTCGCCTCTCTGCTCCCCTACAACCACGGTGAGCGTCCACCGTCTCCTTCCCTCTCTCCCTCTGTTGTTTCCGAGCGCGTCCAGCATCACAGCAGCCCCGCAGCACGAGCACATCGACGTTGATCGCCGCCGTTGAGCTTCTGTCAGGCGAGCACGCGCGCGTTCTTCAGTTTCGTCAGTGTAACATGTTTCTGAAACTTATCCTCCTTGCGCGTCTGTATCTGACAAACGCAGCGCGACAGCGCAGTTGGTTCAGTCGAGCGCGCGCGAAGGAGAGGTGCTGGGTTCGAACCCCAGCACCCGCAAAAATCCCACCTTTTTTTCTCCCGAGTGCTGACAGGGAGGGCCCCCTGTCAGTCACTCATGTGGCCACGTAAGCACAGCAACACTCGGGCCCCCCTGGCAGTGGCTGGGTGTATGTTTCTGTGCGTATAAAAAGATTAAAGCAATTTCTGTTTTTGTTTTCTAATTATTTAAAATAGCAGATTAAGGAATAAACTTTAAAATTCAATATCTCCCATTTTATAAATCCAACAAATGCAAACTTGATGTCTATTCTGATCCAAATTTCATAAACTTTCCAAATTTGCAATTTGTGTTCTGTTTTGAATTTTCAAAATGCAATCTAAATTCAAATTCAAATAATTCAAATGCAATTTGAAATAATTCATAACTAATTCATACTGTTTTCAAATAATTCAAATAAAATATGTTTTTCACACCTTTTTGAATGTTCTATTCAAATATAAAATTTGTTTTCTGGTTTGAATAATTTAAATTGCCTAAACTATTTAAATCTTGTTTAATTGAATTAAAAATTGTTTAATATTGTTTAATTCATAACTAATTAATCCAAAGTCCAATTTCAAATTGTGAAACATGTAATCCAACTAAAATTTGACAAACTTTTCAAATATAAAATTTGTAAATTGTTTTGCACACTTTAACTTGATGATAACAACATTTACTTGTGTGCCATATTTAAGTAACAAAATTCCAAATTTGATAAATGCTTTTCTAAATTGTTAACTATCATTCCAATTGCCTTTAATTTTGTTATCTTATTGTTCCTCATCATGCATGCATCATACTAATTCAATTACACCTAATGCTTAGGGATAGAACAATTAATCCAACTCCAAGCATGGGCTTCCATATGCACCCCTTTGCATATGGAATCCATTTAAATTTGTGTTTCATGTCAAGCAAGTTATTTTGGTGCATCTATTAAACATGACATGCATCATCCAATGTTTGTGCACTTATGCCATGTATTGATTGCCCGTCTTCCTTCGTTGTTGTTTTGCTTCTTCTCGATTAGACGACGACGTTGGTACCGACGAGCCTTACGACACCACTACTCAGGACCTAGCCCAGTACGAGGCTGAGCTGCCAGGCAAGTTATCACTCACATGAATCATTGAGTTCCTTTCCACACTTGTTGTCGATACTATCTTTTGTCTACTATTGCTAGCCCTATGTATCGTTGCTTGTTCTCCGAACCCATCACATGATACCTTGAGCCATGATATTGCCACCACCTCCCTACCCACAGCCATTGCTTGTGCCTGTTATTACCTAGCATGCTTAGGGTTGCTTTTACTCGAGTCTGTTGTCGGTTACTACTGTTACTATCTTATTATCTTGTACCGGGGCTCGTTATTAATCAATCAATCCTGTTAATTGCTAATGGTAATAATAATTTGATGATAAGGCACCGGCAGGAGGCCCATGAGTGGTTTTGGAGCCTGCTAGTGTCGACCCTAATAGGAAAAGGGTCTTGTCTACTGATCCATGACGAGCGCACTACCCGCATTTGGGAAGCGAGTATGGGCGCCCCCCTCAGCTTGACCTGATTCGCATCTCGTCCAAATCGCCTCATTTAGTTCGTGTTTTCCATTTGCCGCATGCATGTTTTTGCGAGCCCCGCGCAGGGTGGAACTTTCGTAGTCGGCATATAGGGGGACACGTTCTTAGAGTGCTATGAGGGTCCATTTTCTTCTGGGCTCGATTAGCCGTGCGCCCAAGGTGCTTTGGGCTTGATGCGGAGAATGGTTGGTTGTGTAGAGTACCCCGCTTGGTGGAAGTGCATTTCCATCTGGCGGGTTATTCTTGAGTGTACGGCCAAATTGGTGCAACCCTGCAGGGATAATCTTCTCGAGAAGCCGTGTTTTCCGCGGTTATGGATTACTTGGTGAAAGTACTGGCTAACAAGTACTCAGGACAACTTCAACTTAATGATCAATCATGTTTCATCCAATGATTAATAACCTGACTAGTAATAGGTTATTCACACAATAACTTGATTCACCTTATCACAACTGTGTGAGTTATCCTCGGATTGCTTCTTTGGATAAGGGGCGAGATCCAGGATGGGTTTGGTTGAAGTTATCTTTCAGTTGGTTACAATCCTCGATCTTATCTTTTCTGTTAGCCGGAACTTGTAGTTATATTCTGTAGTTGTTTAGAGCAGCCAGCAGCAACTTTTATATCACCCCCCTTTCTTCCGTTGATCCCAAGCATCTATGCTTGTGTTGACGGGTAACTCCTTGATGAACTGTGAGTCTTGCTTGCCAGTACTTGGATGTACTGACCCCGTTGGGGCTGTGGTTTACGCAGAGTACTACTACGACTACGATGCTTCCCAGGATGGCTACTTTGTGGAGTTCGATGATGCTGCAGACGAGTAGTTAGCTGGACCAGGGCAGGATCCAGACCTACGTGGATGGGCTTCGCTTTTCCTTATTTTTCTCCGGCTTCTTAAGCCATGGATTTGTCTGTACTCAGACCCCTTTGATTGCTTCCGCTGTTGTAATGGATGATATGTTGGGACATGTGTCCTCTGGATGACTGTATTCGATATTTTCTGCCTTAGTGAAGGCCAGTTGCCCTTATTTCATTCTTTTGTGTCGTAGAGACATTCTGTGTTATCATTCGTACCAAACTGTTGACGTACCGTGCGTGTTTGATTATGAAGTACGTCGACAGTAGTGCCTTTAGGTTCCTAGCGGATAGTTTACCTTGACGGTGGAAGCAGGGCTTGTGTTGTCGCGCATAAGCGCAGGCCTACCAGGAAGCTGGGACGTGGGAGCAGTTATGCCCCATAATCCAAGCACCTGACTTCCAGTTCGTGCGAGGAGTATCCTCTAGAAACCTAGGGTGCGACATCAAATCACTTGCTTGCAAGCGGTGTCGATGTGATATCACCGAGAGGGCCCTGAGTATATCTATCCGTCATATTGGATGGACAAATCCCATTATCGATCCATGAGCTTCAACCAATACTTTCCGAATATCCAATGCCACCTTTATAGTCACCCTTTTACGGTGTGACGTTTGATGTCATCAAAGTATTCTTTCGGTATTAGTGATTAACATGATCTCATGGTCTAAGGAATAATGTTACTCCGAATGTAAGACATAACAACAAAACTAAATGACTTGATCGTATTGTTATACTTAGTTTAGGGTTTAAGTTCATCATGTCATTCTCCTAATGACATGACCCCGTTATCAACAACATCCAATGTTCATGATCAGGAAACCTTGATCATCTGTTTAATCAACGGGCTAGTTAAAAGAGAGGCTTCACTAGGAACGTTGGTTTGTTTATTAATCACACATGTATCAACGTTTCCGGTTAATACAATTCTAGCATGAGAAATAAACATCTATCATAAACAAGGAATAACATAATAAACACTTTATTATTGCCTCTCGGGCATATTCCCTTCACAGCCAGGGATCCACCCGCTCCCAGGCATGGTGTGGGGGCTTCGGGGGCCCCCTCCGGGTCTCCTTCGGACTTCCTTGACCCTCCGGGACTTCTAAGACTTCTGGCTTTTGAATCGTCCAATTCCGAGAATATTTCCAGAACATTTTTCTGAAACTAAAAATAGCAGAATACAAGAACTAGCTCTATGGCATCTTGTCAATAGGTTAGTCCCGAGGAATCGGTAAAAATGACATAAAGTGTAAGGAAAACATGTAGGAAATAACATGAATACAACATGGAACATCAAAAATTAAGGATACGTTTATGACGTATCATACTCCCAATAATATTCTCAAAGGCATTACATTTTTTATCCAAAGTGAAAGAGCTCAAAAAGACAAGTTTGGGAAGTTGTTTCTACAGGAAGCGGAGGTTCCGGTGAAACCACTGGTATCTCCGTCCCCTGCTGCTTCTCAGCACAATCCCAGGTGGTACCTCCGCCAAAACCCCCTTCGGGTGGCTCACGGCGGAGCCCAGAACGGAGGCCACCGGTGGTACCGGTGGGCGGTACCTCCAGTGTTCCCATCGGTACCTCCGCCCTTCCAACTGAGCTATAGGTGAGGGTTTTCTCCCTGTGGAGCTACCGGTGGAGGGTTTAGCCAAAACCGCGTTCGGGTGCATCACAGCGGAGGCCAGGGCAGACCCCACCGGTAGTATTGGTGGACGGTACCTCCGACAGAACCACCGGTACCTCCGCCACAGAGGATACATCTAAGAAGGAAAGGATCCGCGCGGGCTCCAGTTTGTGAAGACCACCGGTGGTACCGATATAAACACCGGTACCTCCGGTGCAGCGTGGGAGTGGCCAACGGCCAGATTTGGGGAAGGGGTACTTAAAGCCATTCCCCTACCTCTCAAATTCCAAGCTTTCCATACTCTCTCTCTCTCTGTTAGCCATTAATGCAAGCTTCAACCTCCTAGATATCCCTCTCCAACCACCCAATCACTCCATAACTTTGTGGAGAGCTAGAGGAGATCTAGATCCGTGATTCCACCAAAGGAATTGAAAATCCATCCACCACATCCTAGTATATCTAGAATCCTACTTGAGTCCTAGAAACCTTAGTAGATCTTGTGCTTGTAGCTTCCACCTTGTTGCAAAGAAGCTTTGGATTATTTGAGAGCCTCCATCCATCTTGTGGAGTGTCCTGAACCTCGTGCAAAGGTTTGGTCAACGCCTTCAAGTTTACCTCATAGAGGAAACGAGAATCTCCCTCACCGGAGAAGCTCAAGGAGAATAAGGTGTGCACAACCGTGATATTGAGGAGCGCCTAGGTGGCTCCCCACCTCTCCAACATAGACGTACTTCTCTTGAGAAAGAACTACGAGAAACATATCTTTGTCTCCTTGTTTACGCTTGTGGTTTATCTTGTTACCTTTCGTTTTACTTCTGTTGCGTATCATATCTTGTATCACATAGGTTGCTCACCTAGATGCACATCTAGAAAACCTTGTATTATTTGATTAGCCCAAACTAAAAAGGAAAACAAGAAAAATTGGTAGTCAACCTATCCACACCCCCCCCCCTCTAGTTGACCATAGTGAACTTTCACCATGCCAAAACTGACCAAGTGAAGAGGCATCATCGCCGAGACAATATGTTTTCCCTCGTCAGAGCTAGCAGGACCCGGTGGAAGGTGAAGAGAAGACATGATATCCCTCTAATTATGACGAGAGGCCTTCCCCTTCTAATAGGATTTATAGGCCTTGTCCCGATGATCAATAAGGAAACAACTCATCTTTTAAAAATCAGCCTAGATAGTAAATTTCTTGGGCTTAGCAACTGGAGCACCTATGTTAGAGGCACCATCAACAGAAGGAGAACTAGGAATTGCCTCAGACATGGTTGTGTGAGCCCTCTTACTCTTGGACTGTGCAGCTTCAAGGGATGGACCATTGAGAGGAAGACAAGTGGGAGCATCCATCTGGTAGTTGGTACTGAGAGCAGCAGGGATCTTGGCCCCAAAGATCACCTGAAGGTACTGGCCATAAATGATAACTTTCCCTTCACGGATCACGGTCTTCATCTCTTGCCACATGTAGTCCATAATATCAAGCTTTTTCTTTGCTTTCTTGGCACGAACAATGTGATAGAGGAGATTTACGAGCCACTTGCGAACCTCTCCCTTATCGCCAAACTTCATGTTGATAGTGTTCCTCAAAATGGTATGCATGACATACCAAAACTTAGTGAAGTGGGTCACCTTTGTAATGTACTTAGAGCCAATCTCTGGAGGATAGCAATGGCGGATACCGTCTTGAGCCCTCATCAGATGACTAGTCTCACCATGGATCTGGATGTTAACCATAGGAAAGAAAGGAAATTCCTCGAGGACAAGAAGAGAAGCAAACTCAGCAAGGGTGGCAGCGCATTTGACACCATAAAGGGACGGTCAATCTTCATGAGAGGTGTGATTCCGTGAAAGTACATCACTTCCATGACAACTTGCCACTTTTTCCTTGCCTCATCCAAGTCAAATAAATGATGTGGTACATAAGGGTTCTTCAAAGAGCAAATTGTAAATTCATAAAGTTGTTGATGCATATTACAATAGAAGCGGTTGTCCCTACAAGTGCGCTGACCAAACTCATACGGATTAAACTTAAACCAAGATTTCTCAAAGACCGATGAGGGGAGTTTCTTCTAAGAGGCATGAACGGGCTCCTTTGGATTGACCAGAGGCTTCTTGGTCTGAAAGGGAGTGGAGCCACAAACTTGAGAGGCACTACCTTTCTTGCAAGCATAGGTGGTTGGCCCTTTGCCTTTGGAATTGTCTTGAGGATCATTGTCTTGACATGTGAAATTGAGAGCATAGATACAAATATGCATAATAAGTGTACATGGTCACAAAAATATTCCTGTGTGTGTATAAAACATTAGGGAAAACCTAGATATTTAGTGAGCATACATTGGTGATGAATTGAGTGCTATAAGAGAGCTAGTCACCAAAGTACACTAACTAAAATCTCTAAATTTCCCTTGGTGAAATAGTGCCATGATGAACTTAGTGGAATAGCACACGAACTCGAGCCCTAGCGTGAAATACTCACAAATCCCAAAATAAATGGCTAATGAGGAAGAAAGAGGGTATTTAAGAGGGAGAATACCAAAAACATACCCGAGGACGACATCCTTTCCCTAACTTGGTGGAGGATGCACCTAGAAACTCATGGAAGGATAGATACCCCAAGAGCACCAACAATGGAGGGGAGCACCTCCAATCTTCCACCAATGAAGAATCCTTATGGAGGAGTGGAGAGATTGGGGACGAAGCCTTCAGATCTATGGGCTACGAGGTGAGGGCAGGGTCTAGGATGGTAGGGAGGGGTGGAGCAATGTAGGTGGAGGACCTCCAATGGTGTTTTTCGGGCTAGGGGAGTTGGGGAAGATGGGGGCAATGAGTGGGAACTGCGCCCCACAAGTGGGGATATTGACTTCCCAAGTGTGCCGGCTTGCCCGGGGCGAGGCCGGGCAGGCACCCGAGCTAGCCAACCTTGGAGCCAGTCTAGGCCGAACAGCCTGCGCCTGAGGCCGGGCACCCACCCCATCCAGGCGGCCTCCACGCCGTCCTAGGCCGCCTCAGGCGGGGTTTTCTGAAAAAAGTTTCGTTTTTTTCCTCAATTTTTATTTCCCCCAACTTTTGTTTCCTCAATTTTTGTTTCCCCCGCTTTTATTTCCTCAAATCTATAGTGTTATAAGTTTCGCACCGGATTGAAAATTTGACCATGTACAATTATAGATGCAAGATTTGAAAGAATATGGAAGATTTAGGAAAATGATGATAGACACATGTGAACAAACTTGTTAGCGTGGTTATTTCTTCACACATCCAATGGGAAACATGAAAACCCCAAATTAACAACATTGGATGTGATATTAAATTTCAATTCTCAATCATATGAATGGATATTCAAGTAGCATTCAAAAACCCAAATCAAACAAAGTTCAAAATCCCAAGATAGGGGCGGTGGCCTAGGCCACCATGTGTGAGTATGCTTGATATGACACCGCGAAGATATATCTTGGGTGCATTGTCTAAACTCATCATTAAAGCACATATTGTCACAAAAGTGATCATTATGCATGATTTATTAATTTTATGCATTATAGAGGTAGTGTTGGCTCATTAATTGAGCTACACTCCCCCTATGTCCATGCGTACATCTAAAAGCCAAACATGAGTCTAGTAGAGGTGTGTATGCAATATTTGCAATCAACTAAAATTTCTTGCACATACGACATTGATCTCACTCCTTAATTGCTTAAATCTCTTTTCAGCAAGAGGCTTTGTGAGTATATCGGCAAGTTGATCGTTGTTGTCGACATAGGAAATGAAATGTCTCCATTGGCAACATGGTCACGGATTAAGTGATACCGAATCTCAATATGCTAGGTCTTGCCATGAAGCATAGGATTATGAGAAATTTTTATAGCACTTTCACTATCGCACAAAAGAGGCATTTCTTTTTCTTAATTCCGAAATTCTTAAGGCATTGCCTCATCCATAATAATTGAGAGCAACAACTTGCGGCGGAAATATACTCCGCTTCCTTGGAGGCGGTGGAAATACAATTTTTTTCTTGGAAGACCAACATACAAGTGACCTCCCAAGAAAATGGCAAGCACCCAAGGTTGATTTTCTATCCACCTTGTCACCTCCCCAATCCGCATCTGAATATCCCACAAGATCAAAACTTGTATTTGATACCAAAGACCATGAGTGGGAGTGTCAACCAAGTACCTAAGAATCCTTTTGACTGCAATCATATGGCTTTCCTTGGGGTTAGATTGGAATCTTGCACACAAACCCACACTAAACATAATATCTGGTCTAGATGCACAAAGATAACGCAAAGAACCAATCATAGAATGATAGAGTTTTGGATTAACCGGTATAACTTGGTGATCTATTTTAACATTCACGTTTGTTGACACTGAAAATCCTAATGCTTAGCATTGACCATATAAAATTTCTTGAACATGTCTTGAATATATTTGGCTTGGCAAATGAAGATTGCTTGAACTCAAAACCAAGGAAGAACTTCAATTCACCCATCATATACATCTCAAACTCACTTGTCATTAGCTTGGCAAATTGTTCTACAAAAGCCACATTAGTACATCGAAATATAATATCATCAGCATATACTTGGCATACAAAGAATGTCCATCTACGCTTTTGGTAAAAAGTGTGGGATCAATTACCCCAAGTACGAAACCACGATCTACTAAGAACTCCTTTAGATGATCATACCAAGCACGTGGGGCTTGTTTGAGACCATACAAAGCCTTATGGAGTAAGTAGACATGGTTAGAATACTTGGGATCTTCAAATCCTAGAGGTTGTTTAACATATACCAACTCATTTAGGGGACCATTTAGAAATGCACTTTTAACATCCATTTGATGCAACATGAAGTTATGACTAGTGGAAAATTCTAGTAATATACGAATGGATTCAAGGCTAGCTACGAGAGCGAAAGTTGCACCGTAGTCAAGTTCTTCAACTTGAGAGTAGCCTTGAGCGACCAAACGAGCCTTGTTGCGAATCACTTTCCCATGATTATCTTGCTTGTTCTTGTATACTCATTTTGTCCCAATGATATTATGATACTTGGAACTTTCCAGTAGAGACCATACTTTGTTTCTTTCAAAGTTTTGGAGCTCTTCATGCATAGCTTGAACCCAATCTTCATATTCAAGAGCATCATATATTTTGATTGGTTCAACATGAGAGACATAGGAGTGAAGTCCGCAAAACTTTTGATGCAATATTGTGGCTAGACGAGATTTCCTATGGATGAGTGCATCATCGGGATTCTCATTTGGAGGTACATCCTCATCATTTACTTCATCAAGGCCATGATCTACTCGGAGTGTAGTTCTTGGTGAAGAGTCACCATTATCATTGGGTGGGTCTTGATCACTTTCTTGATGAGTGGTATTAATTTGAAGGTCTTGTTCTTGTTCTTGGTTTACCGTTTGATTAATGGTTGAAATAGAGAGCTCCACTTTCGTAGATCTTGTCCCATCCTCATTCGCCACAAGGTGTCCCTCAGTGGGTATAAGAAGACCTATACCCATTCTTCCTATGGCTATTGAGGAAGGTTCATCACCTACATCATCACAGTCAATTTTCTCCACTTGGGAGAAATTATCCTCATGAAACTCCACATTCATAGATTCTTCAACACAATCGGTGTCTATTTTGTAGATTCTATAAGCATGAGAGTTCGTGGCATAACCAACAAATATGCCTTCAAAGGTTCTAGGATCAAATTTAGATAATATAGTGCCTTTAATGTAGACTTGGAATTTGCACCAATAACTCGAAGGTACTTGAGATTGGGTTTGTTGCCGGTTAGGAGTTCATATGGAGTCATTCCTCATCGGACGGAGAGCGAGAGATAGTTGGATAGATGGCAAGCGGTGTTTAAAGAGACGCAGAAATTTATATGGGGATTTGAACTCGGCCATCATAGTTCTTTCCATATCAATGAGTGTACGGTTCTTTCTCTCCGCCACACCATTTTGTCGAGTGTTGTACGCATCAGAAAATTGATGTCTTATCCCCTCATCACTCAAAAATTCATCCATGGTGTAGTTCTTGAACTCCGACCCGTTATCACTCCTTTTTGCCAAGATCTTTGTATCATATTGACATTGGACTTCCGTGGCCCAAACAATGAAATTTTGTTGGGTATCACTGTTCTTCTTGATATAGAATACCCATGTGTATCTTATATAGTCATCAACAATCACCAAGCAAAATTTCTTCCCACCAAGACTATCATATGTAAGAGGTCCGAATAAATCCAAATGAATAAGCTCAGAGGGCCTTTTTGTGTAAATGATTGACTTCTTGGGGTGATTCTTCTCATGCATCTTTCCGGCTATGCAAGAGCTACAAGGACAATCTTTGAAAAAAATCACACTTGCTAGTCATTCCATGTGATCACCCTTCACAAGAGTTTGTAAGTTTCTCATACTGACGTGGCCCAAGCGGTGATGCCAAAGCCACACCATGTCGGACTTAGCCATTAGACATGTGGCAATGCGTGTAGTTTCTTTTGAGAAATCCACTACATACATACCGTTCTACAAAAATACAACAAAGGCTACTTTAAGAGAAATAGTGTGAAGGACAAGCACGTGATAAGGTCCGAATACACATGTATAACCACATTCACAAAGTTGTAAAACGAAGAGTAGATTGTAGACAAGGGACTCAACAAGGAGGACTTTCTCAATGGATACTGATACCTCCATTTTGCATCACTATTTTTATATCATAATTTACGGCTATTCATTGATATATTTCATATTTAGAGATGATACTTATGTTATTTCATTTATTTTGGATGTTTGATGATTATTGGAGAATTAACTGCCGGAACCAGAATTCTGCCGGAACCAGAATTCTGCTGGAAAAAGGACCGTCAGGATACCATATTTATGAAGATCCGCGATTCACAAAAAACATCAGGAAGTTCCTATTTTTCCAGATGTCGAAGCCAGCCAAAAGGGGAGGCAGAGGTGGGCCACCAGGGGCCCACACCAGGCCATGGCGCGGGCTACCCCTGATACGTCTCAAATGTATCTATATTTTTTTATGCTCCATGCTTGTTTTCTATCGAATACTTTTATGTTTTCACATGTTTTCCTTCATTTTCCGAATGTTTTCTAGACTAACCTATTGACAAGATGCCTGATACGTCATAAACGTATCCATAATTTTTGATGTTCCATGTTGTTTTCATACTATATGCTACATGTTTCTTATACACTTTATGTCATTTTTATGGATTTTCTGGGACTAACCTATTGACAAGATGCCACAGAGCCATTTCCTGTTTTCTGTTGTTTGTAGTTTCAGAAAAGTTGTTCCGAAAATATTCTCAGAACTGGACGATTCAAAGCCCAGAAGTCTTAGAATTCCCGTAGGATCAGCAAAGTCCAAAAGAGACCTAGAGAGGGGTAGAGGGGTGCCCACACCATGGGTGGCCGCGGGTCCCCCTGGCCGCGCACACGGGTGGTGTGGCCCCCCTGGCTGCCCACCTCCATCGCCATTTCGCCTATTTATTTCCCCCGATGCATAAACCATAAATATATTAGCATCAGAAATAGGTTAGTCCACTCTTAGTTTCAGCATCAGAAATAGATACTCTATTATGATCTTTATCGGGTTCTTTATTAGAATAATTACTAATATCATTAGCCTCTTTAATTCTTTAATGTTTCTTTTTATTTTTCTTTTTAGCAGTGCTAACGATATTTTCATCTAGCATTTGAGAGTATTGTTCAAGACTTTTTGGGTGTCCCTCAGGATAAAGAGGATCCTGAGTGAAAGCACAACCTCTAGTTTTAACACTACAAGCTTGTTCTTTAATTTGACCAGAAATTTTAGCAAATAAATCTTTTTCCCTTTAGTAAGTTTCTCTAGTTGAGTCTAAATCATTTCAAAGTGTTTAACAAGACCTTTAGCATCATTAATAGTTCTTCCCAAAGTGGCATTCAAATTGATGATACAAAGAGAATTCTCATTCAATTGATTTTGCACTTGAGCATTAAAACGGGTTTGTTTAACAATGAAATCATCAAATTCATCTAAGCATTGTTTAGGAGGTTTATCATATGGGATATCACTAGCATTAAATTTGTAAAGATAATGTACTTCTATCATAGGAGGGTGAGTGGTAGGATCACAAAGAGTTTCAGTTGGAGGTAAATTCTTCCCATCTTCAAATTTAGTACCATTCTCTTTAATAGATTTCTTAGCTTCTTGCACGTCTTCAGGATTAAGGAAAAAATATCTCCTCTTTTCTTGGGTGTAGGAAATGGTGTAGGTTCAAGAATATCCCAATCATCATGGTTCTTGGCTATATTGCCTAATAATTCTTCATCTTCTTCCACAACTCTTTCCTTGAAAATACAACAAGCACAACTATTCAGGTATGTCCTAGATTCAGTGGTTAGTCCATTATAAAATATATCAATAATCTCATTGTTAGGTATTTTATGATTAGGCCTACCCTTGAGAGTAGCACAAAACCTCCCCCAAACTTTAGCAAGTTTCTCATCCCCCAATTCCTTTAAGTTAAAAATCTTTTGTAAAGCAGCATGTGGCATATGGGCAGGAAAATATTTCTCGCAAAAGACACGAGTCAAACATTGAGGAGTCTTAATGCAACCATAAGGCAAATTATCATACCACAATTTATCATCCCCTTTTAATGAGAAAGGGAACAACTTAATAGCATAGTACCCTCTTATCAAAGCTTCATCAGAAAACAACATGCCAATCTCAAACGATTTGTAGTCAAGTGGGCTACAACATCATTATTTTCTATACTATCAAGGGGTTCAGTTTCAACCATAGGAATAAGTGAAAGATCGACAGAGACGTCAAACTTCTCATCTCTAACGTCCACATGAGATTTAGCAAATTCAGGATCAGGAGAATACTTGTTTTTCATTGAATGTTTCTCAAACAACTTCTTAAAAGTCTCGAGATCAGGAGTTGTTTCATAACTCATATATTGTTTAAAGAAGTCATCATCAAGAGTATACGTTTCCTCTAAATAATCACTCCTATCATTATCAAGATCAGATTGTTCAGGTGATTGTTCAGGAGTGGATAACAGTTTATCAAAAATTTCAGCATGTTCAATTTCTCTAGCTTTAGCAATTTGTGTGTCTAAAAAGGAACCTAGATAAATAGATGTGTCAAGCACAGTAGAAGAATCATCAAATTCATCAGACATAGTCTCAGACTCGACAGTAATAGCACGCGAAGCATGCGATGGGATAACAAGCTTACTTAAAACAGAAGGTGAATCAAGTGCAACAACGGTGTTCAGAGTTGTAACTTTCCTTGTGGTGGAAGGTAATATATGAACCTTTGGATCAATAGTATTTACCATGATAGATAATAAATTGCAGCAAACAATATAATTCTCAAGTGAGCTTACAAATAAAGCTACGTCCCCGGCAACGGCGCCAGAAAATAGTCTTGATAACCCACACGTGTAGGGGATTGCAATAGTCTTCGAGGGTAAATATAGCCCAATTTATTGATTCGACACAAGGGGAACCAAAGAATATTTATAAGCCTTATCAATTGAGTTTTCAATTCAATTGCACCTGAAAAGTGTCTTGCTTCACATAATTTATTAGTAGTAACACTGATATAACAACAACAATAGTTTAACAGTAGCAATAGCAGGAAAACAGTAAGAGCAATAGTAACAGCTAATGTAGACAGAACAAGTAACAGTGCTAAAAACACCGTAGGCATAGGGATGGATGTACGGTGTTGCATGAATGATATGATCCATGTAATAGAGGTAACAAAGGGAAACACAAATATATAAGAGAATATCCAAGTCACAAACTATCATAGGCATGTTTTCCGATAATTGTCGTACGTGCTTACAATAAGAACTTGCACGACATCTTTTGTCCTACCATCCCGTTGTTGTGGGGCCAAAAAGGAACTAATGGTAATTAAGGTACCTGTTCTACCAAGCACCAGATCAAAGCATTAACATACGATGGAAACATGTAATCCTCGAACTAGAGTCCATCCCCTCCGATATCCCAACCATGTCACCTTAGGGTCTCGAGTTTCGGATAATAATAAATGTATACAACTAGTATATACAATCCAAAACATCAATTATACTCGTGAAAACATAACATGTCCAGATCTAAAATCATGGCACTCGGGCCCTAAATGACAAGCATTAAACATTCCAGGTTACAACAACGATAATAAACAACAATAACGGATACTAGGAATCAAGCCTTAACAATCTCGTGATCTATTACATGATGAATCTCATCCAATCTCTACCATCCCCTCTGCCTACAACAGGGAATTACTCACACATTGAAGGGGAATTATGGTGGGTTGATGGAGAGGTGATGGCGATGATGATGGCGACGACCCCCCTCCAATCCCCGTCCCGGCAGGGTGCCAGAACAGGAACTTATGTCTCCCGAACTAGTGTTTCGGGTGTCAGCGGAGTTGTGGATTGTTTTCAGG
Organism: Alopecurus myosuroides; assembly: GCA_028641055.1. Taxonomy (NCBI): domain Eukaryota; kingdom Viridiplantae; phylum Streptophyta; class Magnoliopsida; order Poales; family Poaceae; genus Alopecurus; species Alopecurus myosuroides. Next base: position 316,756,576 of record CM054061.1, read on the forward strand.
AAAATCCTTCGAGGTCTTGCAGTTTTTGGTGACGAATGAGTCTTATGGCCAAAGGGGACCCTGGGGGTGGTCCTAGGCCCCTATAGGCCCACTAGGCGCAGCCAGAGGGGGGGCGTGGCCACCATCCTCCTGGGGTCCTAGTGCCTCCCCTCTAGTTGTCCTTCGGGCTCCGGGAGTTTTTACGGGAGACATAAATTTCTGAATTTTTTCTGGAATTTTTTGAGTAAGTTGAATTTCTGCATAAAACTAGACACCAAGGGAAATTCTGCTGAAAACAGTGTAAGTCTATGTTAGTTTGATCCAAATCATGCAAATGTGAGGGAAAACAACAAGAAAAGTGGTTGGAAAAGTCGATACGTTTGCAACGTATCACAGGGTCCTCACCAAATCCCGAAAGCCTCCAAGACTCCAAGCAACAAGATCCACGAGCTCCCTAAGATTCAGGGACACCAATAAGGCTATAAGCTCCAATGAACTAAGAGCAACAAGGTTCTCGGTTCCATTGAACCAAGAACTTCAAGATCCCTAAGGGATTAGTGGGGTGGTGACAAATCGGTTTGATGGAGTTGTAGATCTAGTGGTTCTCCTCCAAATCTTAAGAGATCACGAGCTTTGATTGGGTATTTAGGGTGGAGAGAGAAGCTTCAAGTGGTGGAGAGAGAAGCTTCACAAATGGTGGAGAGAGAAGTTTCAAGTGACCCCTTCTAAAGGTAGAAGAAGAACCCCTTTCATAGTGTAGGGGGGGGGATATGGCCGTTTGGCATCTTTGACTTTGATGCAGGAAACCCGGCCTGGGAGCGGCCAGGGCGGCTTGGAGCCTAGGAGGGGCGCAGAGGGAGCCGGTCAGGGAACCCGGCCTTGACCCGGCCAGCCAGGCAACCAGGCCTCGCGGCAAAGAGCCCGTCCTAGGCCGGCTTCGTGGAGCGTACACCGGTAGGGTACCCGAAGCCCCAGGCCCAGGCCGACTAGGTAGGCAGCCCAACCGAGGCCGTCTCCACAGTGCACAGGCCGGCCACCCAATAGAAACACCTGGCCTCGACCCTGGCCAGGCCGAATTGACATATTTTCTTGTTCTTCTTTCCCCCTCCAATTATTCCTTTGATCCATTTGTACTTTTTGAGAGTTCATTCCATCCAATTTGCGGTACTTTGTATTTCCTAAATACTCCAAGTAAATGGTTAGACTTTCCAAGTGTTGTTATCAAACACCAAAATAAGATTAGGGGACACATGTCCTTTCACTTCAACTATCCTTGCCACACAGCCGAGGTCGAAAACGTGTAAGACCAGGAAGACTCTGTTAGTCTTGCCTCCAGCTTGTGTTGTGTGGGGGCGTCGTGTACTACATCGCCAAACCACGATGGGCCCTTCCATGCAGCGTCCAACGGCTTGCCTGATAATGATCGGTGCTCTCCAGGGAGTCTGTCAGCATGACAATCAGGGCGATCAATCGCTAGCGTGCCGGAGCAGGCGTAGGCGCAAGAAGACTTGGATCTCGTCCGGCCCGACAATCCACGAGGATTTCTCAAGTTTGCGCCCATCCCAGCAGAGCCACCTTACTTCCCGGTTCTTGATGCCCCGAGAACGAACTGATCCATCACCCTACTTGATCCGCTCCTCCCGCTCCATCACGACGATCCCCGACCATGACGGGTAGTCTAGAGTGTAGTCCGCATAGGATTTGATGGTGTCGGGTAGCCGATTCCACCTATTAACGATGAGATTGCCCATCTCCTCGGTGCCAACATCGAGGAGCGGGTGGACCACCCGCCTGTCCTCGCTTATGTCCCAGCCGACGGGAAGCTAATGGACATGCATGACCATGAGCCGGTGAATGACGAGCTCTTCGGCAATATCCTCTCTAAAGGAATGCGACCGCAACCGACTGGGTGGCCCCGACCTGCTGCCCATTGAGGGAAGATGGTACTGGTTGCTAGGTGGAGAGCTCATTGATGGAAGATGGTAATGGTTGCTAGGTGGAGATCCCATTGAGGAAAGAGGCAACTGGTTGCCAGGTGAAGAGGCCATCAGGGGGAAGAGGGGTGCGTCATATAGGAAAGGGTAGTGGGAGCAGAGGGGATAGACATAATCCCCTCTCTGGTAAGAGTTGCCAGATTTTATAAAAATGTCCATAGTATTAACATCGGCGTGCGATAGTGTACAAGCTTGTTTCGAGGCTTCTTCTCAATGTCTAGCACGGTCTTAAAATCTGGCCGCTTGACCAGGATGCTAGAAGGTTTATGAAAGATGCACCTTTTTTATGGCCGCTACCCTTAAAGGTGGGCCACTACATTGCCGCTCCGTCCTTTCGCCACGCGTGCTAAAAGCTTTATGAAAGATGCACCTTTTTTATGGTGTGCGGCGGATGCACGCACCAGCACATGTAAGATACTAGTGGCACGCAAGATTCCACTCCAGCGATACAGAGCGGCCAGTGGCGTGCAAAAAATATGCCACGCCACCGACATGCCCGAGGGGCACATGGGTCACACGATGATTAGTGGTGGCACGCCCATAAATTACACGTCGCCGAGATTACCAATGCCGCGTTTTAATTAAAGCCGCCACTAATGTTTGGTCTGCTATAAGGGTATTTCCTACTAGTGTGGCGACCCTCGTACGTCGTACTCCCTTGGAGGCATCATTTTTTAAGGTGTGCATCAACCCAAGGGATCAATGGATGGTTTTATTGGTAGAGCGGTGTTGTATCTACCACATTGACGACATAGAGCATCGCCGGACGTCTCAGCGGTGAACGTGTGATGATGGACGCACACATAATGGTGGCACTGTCTGATACCATGAAGCGTTGATGTAGACTCGGTGAGGGTTTTTGCTTCGATCTACACCCTGGAGATGGGTTCGTGGAAGATGACGAATTTTGGAACATGTGCATCAGACACTATCTCTGGATTTAGCTAGTGAGACGGCCATGGTTGTGGTTGTGGCATAAGGCTCCATTTGATTCCTCTATTATTGTGCTAAAGGGTGGTGCATTGTCAACTTGTTTGAAGGCTTTGGTCTGTATAATTGTTGTAATAAAATGTATTGAAGCCGTATGTATCACTTCGAGATATTACACCCTAATTCAGCAATTTTCTGAATTTTTAGTTTTGATATTCTTGCGAAACAAAAAAGCCCGAGACATCGAAGAAAAAAAACCACAAGTCTGCAAAACTTTGGCATGAACCACGATTTTCATTGACCTCAGGCTGGTCACAATGGGAGTAACGTACACATTTCACTAGACTGTGTTACTATCTCTATTGTGGGTAGTAACATATCTGTAGTGTCATGCAAGAATTCATTTATTGCATTATAAACCCATATTATCTTAATATGTGTGATGATACAGTAACTAGCTATGTTACTATATTTGTATCTTTTTTTATTAATTAGCTGCCACGTCATTTTTTTGGCTTAGATGATAATGTTACTAACAATATTACTCTCACTGTGACCAGATCCATCTCTTAGATCAACACGATGGACTTTATTTAATAAGATCATTCATTAACCTTTCTCGCTAAGTAAAGCACGTGTGCCCATGCTCCCTAAAGGCTTTGTATATAGCGGGAGTGTGCCTGAGTTTTGTTATTTGGATCTTGGGCTCCTTTGAGTCTGATTTAAGAAATCGACACACATATTTTATATGTGTCATAAAAGCTTCAAAACAGTGGCATGTATACATGAAGATATTCTCTACAATGGAAAATTCAATGATCCTCATTTATGCACCAAAAACCCAAAGCTGTATCTATAATACTCACTCCATATCATATTAGATGATATTGAAATAAGTGTATTTAGCACTAAAATTTTCTAGATACATCTATTTTGATGTCAACTAATATGGAACGGAGGGAGTAGTTGCTACTGATCTAGATCTAGAAATGTTTATCTTTATGTAGTATGCTCTCTATGTACTTGTGGAAAAAAAAAACCTTTCTCTTACGCTAAAAGAGAATTTCTGCAAGAAAGTAGAGGGGCAATCTAGGTAGGAAAATAAACATAAACTTAAAAGTGTGATTCTCGTATAAAAAGTGTGCGCTCTAATTACGTATTTGTGACACTAATTACCCTATTTAATAAAAAAAACTGTCCAGATTAACTATTTAATGAATTTTGGATTTTTTAATGCATGTTCACTGGGAAAGGTGTGAGGCAATGATTGTGACTGAAGAATAATAATGAAGAATTGAACGTATGGTGAAGAGAATGTTGGACATGATCGTCCCTCCTATTTTTACATAATTTTTCACACCACATAGACCAAACATGTCGGTAAATTCTAACGAGACATATAGAATGCCTAAAATAAGGTAAAAACTTGTTCAAAATTTTGCATATGGTGTATTTATAATTTTGTTACACTAAATGAGGTAATTTCTGTCAAAAGTGCACAACCACGAGGTAAAACGTAGTAGTAGAATTCACTAAAAAGGACCTAAACGAGTTGAACAAAAACCATGTTGTATGTTCTTGGATGAAAATAGGAAGCATGTAAATTCTTGATCCACTCAGTCATGCTAAAAGCCAAGCTACCAAGACCGACAGTCCCAGTCCGGACGCTGATGCCCCCACCAGTTTTTCCTTTTCAGATGGCTGGACCCCTGGACTGGCTCCATTTCGTCACATGCTTTTCTCACCAAACTTTTCGGCAGTTTCGTAATCACTTTATTGTGCATCCGCAACAAACCTCCCACACGCATACATGCACAAACAAACGATGGTACAGTACTGGTAGCCTAGTACCATGTACCACTGAAGAAAGAAAATCTGCACCTTTGAATTCCTTCACAGAAACAAAAAAAACTATTAATCCCTCCAAAAACAGATCTGAATTCCTTCAAAGGAAAATAAAAAACATTGCTCCTCCAAAATAGAAATGTTAACCTGTGATGTCACCTCCATTCCTGCTTTTCTTTTCTGAGTTAGGTTCCATGTTCCAATCCAGCACCAACCCTCCGAGATAGGTGTCCTCTCCTCCTCCTCCTTCCTCCAGCTCAACAATGTCTTCCTTCCTTTGGCTTAAAGTTAAGTTCAGGAACAAGGATCAGCACAAGATTGGGTTTGTATTAAAAGGGGGAGAGGGCAAGCAAAAGCTGCAGCTCACCTAATATTCTTGTGGGCTATACGGGATCGATCCGGGGGGCCTCTCCTCCTGCCACATCTGAAAATGCCAAGGCATCCAATAAGATCGCAAACAAATCACCTGCTGTTAAAAAAAGAAAGAAAAATAGAATGTACTGCTCCTCCACTTGAAGGACTATTTACAACAGTAGGCCAGTAGCCGCTGTGGTGTAAGGGCATCTCCAGCCGTTGCGCCCCCCCAGGGCCCAAAACGCCGCTGTTTTGGGGCCGCCGCGGCGCTAAACGGCGCTATTCTGGAACCTGGGGGGGCGCGTTTCCTAGTCGCGTCCCGAGCCCAACAATCGGCCCAAACAAACGCAATTTCAAAAGAGACGAAATTTTATAGATTTTGTTGAAACTGCGTACATATTCGGCGCGAATTTAAAAATTTAAACTAAAAATCTAAACTACTGCAGCCCGAGGCTGGCGGCGATCGCCTGGCTGTAGTCGCCGCCGTCGTCGTCGTCGTCGTCGCTGGGGGGGTCGCCGGGGCGCCTGCTTCCACCCTGTCCCTCGTCGCCGCCGCCGCAGTCCCACCTGCTCGCCTCGAGGGCTTGCTGCATCGCCTTCTCGTCGTCGGAGTCCTCGTCGAGAATGATGTAGACATTCTCCTTCGTCGGCGGTGGGGGAGGGACGCGGAGGAGAGCCGCGGCGGCGGCGGCCTCACGCTCGCGCGCCGCCTTGCGCTGCTCGGCTTCAGCCAGCAAGCGGCGCTGAAGGGCGAGCTCAGCCTCCGTGCTGTCGCGCAGGCTCCACCGGGCGGCGGACTCGACGTCAAGCGGCTGCAGCGTGTCAAGAGACAGCTGCTCCGCGGCCCTTTGGTCGGGCCATTCGTCGTCGCCTTCGTCGCCGGTGTCCTCCGTCTTCGGCCGAACCACGCGTTGTGGCTCGCCGATGCGGAGCGCGCCGCCGCTGCGCCTGCGGGAGGGCGCTCCGGTGTTCAGAAATGGGGGGGAGGTGGAGAGGGAATGGCCGGCGGAGGAGCTCGACGTCGCCGACGAGGAGGACGCGCCGGAACGCCGCGCCACCCACGGCTGGGTGGCCTCCGGCGGCGGCATCTGGAGACGCGGCTGGTTGCCGTGGTGGATGTGCTGCAGGACCTCGTCGAGGGTCCTGCCGGGGGCGCTCCACCATTGGCGGCGCCCGTGCGCGTTGAAACGGCCCTCGACAGGGCCGTTGTCGTTCAGGGACGCCAGCTCCCGGTTGCGGCGCGCCGTCAGTCGATCCCACCAGAACTGATCCACTCCGGTGAGCGGATAGTTCGCGGGGTTCGTCATTCCGGCGCGCATCTCGTGGATGGCGCGACGGAATTCTTGGTCCGAGTTGGGGAGGGGAGGAACGGGCACACCGCCGGCGCTGAGCGCCCAGCGGCTCGCCCCCGCGGCGGAGCTAGGGAGGCGCATGTCCGGCGGGCAAGGGTAGCCCGCGCGGTACAGCGCCATCGCCTGGCCCCGGCGCAGGTTGTGGCGTGGGAACCCGTTCGCTGCCGCTCCGTCGGACATTGTCGTGGAAGAAGGGGGAAGAAGGAGAGGGGAGAGAGCTCGCCGGTGTGAAGAATGGGGGGGCGAGGCACGCGGCGGGGGGGTTTTATAGCGCGGCGAGGAGCCGGGCATTTACTGCGCGCGCCCGTCCCCTCGCTGCCGCCCGCCACGCCATTACGCCGGCAGCCTTTGGGCGGGCGCATGCACTGGGCGGCCGCCACGCCATAAACGCCGGCAGCCTTTGACCGCGCGGTAGCCGAGAAGACGATCACGGGCGGGGGTTTCTGTTCCCGCGTTTTCCCGGCGCGTCGCTGACAATGCTGGCCCGCACGCGCAGCCGCGCAGTTTCGCCCCCCCAGGCCGAACCCAGCGGGCTGGGTTTGGCCTGGGTGCCGCGGCGCTATTTAGCGCCGAAACGGCGCTATTTGGGCCTCTGGGGGGGTCGAGTGGTGAAGAAGCGGCGCTTTTCGTCGCTTCCGCCGCGAAAAAAACCCCCTGGGGGGGACGGCTGGAGATGCCCTAATTGAATTGGATATCCTGAGGGGTTGCTGTTAACCGTTTGGAGGCTGGTGAGGTCGTCTGGCGGGTTCTTTGGTCGCTTGCTCTGAATTCCCGGGTGTTTGCGTCCCAAAATCAACAGTGGAAGGAACCTGCAGGAAAATGTATCCAACAAGCATAATTTACCATCCAAATACAGATTGATCCTTGGGAAATTCTTGCCAAAATTGTCTGCCAGGTGTTTTCGCCACGCCTCGGGTTCTGTGTCCAGGACGACATGTCTGGTCTCTGAAGGCATATACGCACAGCCACAGGCAGACAGTCACACCGAGACGACGACAAGTGAAAATTCAGAGGTAGTAGCATCTGTTGCGGGACAGGCAAGTGTCACCACCCTCCTCCCGCCCTCTTTAAACGCCACCCTCACCAACCACCCCCCGACGCCATTTTCACCTCCACCTCAAGTGGAGTTTCACCTCCACAACGCACGCCCTCCATCCCCTCCCTCCTCCATCCCCACCTTCCATCCTCATCTTCTTCTTCCTCTAAACTTTCCACGGGCACATTTGCCCACTAACTCTTGGTGCTCGTCCAGTACCGCATTAATTCCCCCCTCTTCAATTACTTCTTGCTCCATCTACATTGATTCAGCTTCTCCGTCCCACATTTCTCACACCCCGCTCGATTCCGAGCTTCGTCTCTCCCTGTTCGTCTTGATCTGGGTGGGAAGCCCACTTCTGTGGGTCTTGGCTTGATCTGGGGAGCTTTTCATTAGTTGATTTGTGGGTCTTGATCTGAAAGCTTGGATTTTGTGCTGCGCCTCCATGGGGACGGGGGCGGTGGCGCCGGAGCGGCTCCCGAAGCAGCGGCGGGGCGCGCACCTCTGGAAGCGGGCGCTGCTCCACTTCTCCCTCTGCTTCGTCATGGGCTTCTTCACCGGCTTCGCGCCCTCCTCCTCCTCTTCCTGGAGGTCCCACGGCGCCGGCGACCCCGTGCCGCCGCACCGCGTCGGCGACCAGCTCGCCGCCTCCCGCGTCGCCGTCAACGGCAACCAGCACCTCAGCCTGGCGCCGCCCTCCCCGGCCGGCGCCGCGGCGGCGGGCGGGGGCGGCGCGGTGGTGGATGTGGACGACGACGACGGCGAGGGCGCCGGGCCGCGCCGGATGCTCATAGTGGTCACCACGACGCGGTCCGCACCCGGGGAGCGCAGGCGGCGGCGGCCGGAGCTGCTGCGGCTCGCCCATACGCTCAGGCTGGTGCGCCCGCCGGTTGTCTGGGTCGTGGTGGAGCCGGCCGCGGACGCGCCGGCCACGGCCGAGGTGCTAAGGGGCACCGGGGTCATGTACCGCCACCTGGCCTTCCGCCCCGAGGAGAACTTCACCACTACCGCCGCAGAGGCCCACGCGCAGCGCAACGCCGCGCTCGCCCACGTCGAGAAGCACCGCCTCTCCGGCGTCGTCCACTTCGCCGACGCCGCAGGGGTCTACGACGCCCACTTCTTCGACGAGATCCGCCAGATCGAGTGAGTCCCCATTGCCTCCCCTTTCTTACTGAAATCTTGTTTTCTTTCCAGATTGGAAATTATAGAATGTGCCAAACCGCAAGAATTCGTGACTGTTCTTTCCTTGCTGATTTATTTTTTGTTCGTAAGAATTGAACCCCATTTCTTGTTTGCACTCTATTCTTCCAGGGTGTTGAATCGAGATGATTAATTTTAGAAGTTCAAATTTCAACTGTTACCTGTTAATAAATTTCAGATTCCTGTAGGCTGTAGGTGGCCACCGACTAGGGTTCCTCATTGCTAACCTCCACTTCTTTAATCTACTATTAATTTCGTAGCTAAGAAAGGTTTTAGTAGCCGTGTAGTTTGGTGCGAGTATAATTGAAGGCACAAAAGCTGCCATTAGCTGTGGGAGGAATAAGGTTTAGAATAAAATTATTGACCCATCACATCACACCATGAACATTGCGAGTGCCGAGAGACCATGCTCTGATGATGCAATGAGTCAATTATTGGATCTAGCTTTACCTCTTCTTTATTCCCTTAACTCCAGGAAACTATGCTTCTGTTGCAAGATTTAAAATTTACAATCTCTTGCTTTTGCTTACCCCCCTTCAACGACCAAATTGTGTTGCAACCACTCCAATTAGTAGTTTAATAAAGACTTTTTAACGGGTGGCTGGTGAGTCATGAGCAAAAGCAAAGCTATAAAAAAAACAGAGGTAATGATTAGCACTAACTAGCTGCTTGCTCGCTGCCACGCCGGCCTGTCCTGGTGCTAACGTAACAAAACACGCATTGAATGAATCTAAAGCAGGCAATAAATGTTGCGTTGTTGAGGCTCCTAAAATTGGGTGCGAGATGCAGGCAGAAATTGGCTAAAAATGCTAGGAGTAGAAGATAGTAACCGTTAGGCCATAGCCATTGAACTCCATTAAAAGAATGCCCCATCTGTTGCTATCTTTGACGACATGGGCGGCCAATTTGAAATGCGCAACCAAGTTTTCCCACTGTTCTTGGTGAAAATTCTCAACGATGGGTCGACTGCCAGCTGTTGAGGAGGAATTAGTGGTAGAATTATTGGCTTCTTGCAAAGAGGCATGGGCAATTTCTAACCGACACTTGATGCCGATCATTGGTTTCTTGACCAGGGTACCTAATATGTTCATGCATTTCCATCCATCTTAGCTGTATTCCAATATTGTGATTCTGGTATCCATCACTCTATCAGCAGCCACAGAATGTGACTAGTATGTCAAAGTTTGTTTGCTCCTGGGCTCTCCGAAAGGCCAGGTCAAACATACCGTCTTTGCTCTACCAAAAAGGCCTAACATTTGACCTCCCCTTTGGATTTTGCTCATCCAGTAGTGTCTATGGATGCTATTTGGAATGTAAAATGCTATTAGATGCAAAGTAAATCCTTTCTAGCTTTGGCATTTCGCTTTTACTTTATATATAGTAGTATTCTGACTCTGATGAGTACTAACTTTCATAATAAGATGGAAAAAATCCTTGCTAGTACTATATCTTGGTACTACCAATACTACACTCATGTCATGTGAGAGCATGGTGCTGGTATTCCCATGAAGAACAATCTTTTTTGTTGAGGGGAACATGATGAGATCAAAGCACTCCACTTTTCTTCCAGACATGCTTTTCCTGCATCTCGCCAGCCCACATTGTTTTTATTCTTGTATAGTTCCTCGTGATGCGTGCACACGTGGCCCCTGATGCTTTTTCTGGGCGCTGGAGCACACAACACAACAGAGCTGGCTGTTTTTAGCATCAGACCCCATATATTCATCCTGCATCTGCCCTTGCATGCGTGTCCCAGAATCTACCAGTCCAGTCACCACAGTTTGGGAGGGGTTTTGACCATGGTTAATAGTCTCCCCCGTGTTTAAGTACGCATTAGAGCTAAGAGTTATTTTAATCCTAGATGACTAAAATAGTAAAACTTGTGTACTCTCTGGCTGAGTGCCTAGACAAGAGTACTTAACCTGGGTTGATTACATTATTTACTGTAGTGTTTGACTACGCATTACATTGTGAAAATGTGTGCACGGTAAAGTCTTGCGTTCGTTGTCAACGATTTTGTCTCATCCCCTAGTTTGTTCAAGGTATTTCAAACTTCGAAGTTGGCAATATATCCATTTATTATGCTATTCGTCACCCATCGGCATGCGTGGGCAAGTGGAGGATGTAGTCTATTCCCACGTATGGGGACACGGCTGCATGTAATAACTCCCTCACCTTGTATTGTGTTCCTTGCCTAGTGTCTAGCAAGAGAAAGTTCCCTTAGAATACTAGCTTTTGTCATGATGCTTTCAACAAGGCAGCATGTGGAAGGTGTGCTAATGGAGTAATGGTATCATGTATTTTCTCGTTCAATTATCTTAGTTTCAGATCTTCCAATTCTCAAACTCAACTGGCCCATACGTCCATGGATCTGAATTCTCTTTAGATCTCAAATCAAGGTTTTGTGTACAATTCTGTTTAGATCTCAAGTCTTAACTACTGACCAATCAAGATGGGGTTGATAGAGTCACAGCTAAGTCTTTAATTTTCTGATGACTATTGGATGATATTTACTTGATGCATTTTCTCATGTTTGCAAATGACTATTGGATGATATTTAATTGATGCATTTTCTTATGTTCCTTCTAATGGCTGAAATCAACAGGGCGTTTGGCACATGGCCAGTGGCAACAATGTCTGCGGGTGAGAAGAAAGTAGTGGTGGAGGGGCCACTATGCAGTGCCTCGAAGGTAGTCGGTTGGTTCTCGAGAAACTTCAATGATGGTACCACCAAATCAGTGACATATAACACGGAGGCTGACTTGAATCCTGCCGGTGCTGCTGGCACGCGAGCCCACACGATCGATGTATCAGGGTTTGCGTTTAACAGTTCTATTTTGTGGGACCCTGAGCGGTGGGGACGACCAACGTCATTACCGGATACTTCACAGGTTAGTTCACTCTCAGTAATTCTGTCAACCTAATGCTTCTTAAGCTTTACTAATGTAGGAAACAAGCCATCTAATCCTAAATGAACTATGATTTCGTCATGACTGAAAGTATTAAGGCAAGCTTTGGTGTCTGATTGACACACTGCAGTATTCCAGGCCACACACTGCATTTAAGTAATATGATTGCACATTCTGCAACACTTATCTAGACCATGACATTCTAAAAAAATGTAAGTTTGCAAGATGAAGAAGATTTGATTAATTGAGGGACCGAGTCTGAGACTAAAATAATTTTAGTAGTCCATTTCCTGATCTCATGATAGCCCAATAACAAACCTCCTAAATTAGCGGACCCACTAAGCTCCTCAGAAGTGTGGAGTTGTGGAGGGCATGTTCAGTTTAAAGGAGATTTCAAATAATTTCAGCTTGAAGCCTTGATCTGAATTGTCTTCTATCCTTTTTTAACACAAAATTCCGTAGTCAATCCAATTCATCCTACCAACTGGTGGAAGCCCACTAGCAATTCCAAAACAATGTATTATTTGACAGATGGGTGCAAATTGTTTTTTATCCTTATTGATTTTTCGCTTTTTACCTTTTAACTGAGTCAAGAGTTTCAGTAGGCAAACAACAAAACTGTGTCTGATCACATAAATGACTTAAGCTAATGTATTATGTATTTGCCAGCCAGTCATGAGCATCTTTCAGTAATGTCCAACGACAATAAGGTTATCAAGAAAATCATCTTGACCAGCAGACATCTATCCAGTTAAAAATGAGTGGTAAATGCATCCTTGTAGAACTACAGTAATTCAAGGTAACAAGTACTAATGTAGCTGAATGGTTAGGAAATCTTGCGTGCTTCTCCTGATCTCCTCGCCCCTGAGATATTATCTCCTATTTGGATTCACTGCCCGGCCTACACAATTATCAACTTCCATTTCCATGTTGACTGACCTAGCGTTACACAATTGTCCCTTTCAACAGAACATGGCCAGGAAAAGATAGCGATTATTCGTGCCACGATCACTCTCATGCACTCCTGTCTGAAATTTGTTATTTCGGTTCCGTTGAGCTTACCTACTTATTGCATCATCCTAGAGCTGCATCCCACTAGTGGTACCGAAAGCTGCATGCACCACTACAACCAAAATACCGATCGCTGGCTGAAACAAGATAACGGAGCACTTCGGTCCCTCACCAAACCCCTTGCTTCATTCGTGTGTCCATGCCAGCCAGTCTGCGCGAGAAAAATCCCAGTGTCTAACCACCATAATTTTTTGGCCTGAACCGTGAGCTGATGCTGATGGCACTGGATTCTTCCTCCACTTGTCATAGGCAAGAAGCTAATAATTTTCTTAATGCTCCTCCAACGCATCTGCGAGATTCAGTCTGAACTGTGAGCTGATGCTGATGGCACTGGGTTCTTCCTCGAGTTGTCATACGCAAGAAGCTAATAATTTTGTTCAAAATCTCCTACTTTCCACACCAACCTACCAATGCTAGTCTTCTTAGACCACATGAGCAGCCTCTCCCTCCCAGTTGATAATAGCGGACACACTCATTTCCCTTGATGTGATTGCAGGATTCGATCAAGTTTGTGCAAGAGGTGGTGCTGGAGGACAGGACGAAGCTGAAGGGGATCCCCGCCGACTGCTCCCAGATCATGGTGTGGCAGTACAGCGTGCCGAGTACGGCCCCTCCTCGCAAAACCACCGCCCAGAAAACTCACCATAGAAGGTAGGGATGTGAAGGGGATCCCCTGTTCTGCAGAAACGAACAATGTTGAGAGGCTGATGTAAATGTGGCGAAAACGAAAGGAAAAGGAAGAAGAGGAAATATCTTCTGCAGAAATCTACACTGAGTTCTACTTTTTTTTTTCTCTCTTTCTCTCGATTTTGTTTTCTTTTTATCTTCTTTGGGGGTCATGAATTGTCCTCAGGAGGAGATCAACCCCCAGGCAAGGCAATAGTATTATTTATTCAGGCTTGTGATTCTTTAACTCGATCGAGCGGGAGTTCCTCTTCGCCGCTTCCGGGTGAAAACCTCTCGCGCTTTGTGGATGCAATAAGACGCTGTTGTAGAAAGAAAGAAAAAATCTGGCAGAAATGACATGATGAATTGATACTAGTAGCATGGATTTTCAGCTATTTAGTTTGTTCAGAAGTCCTGCGAAATTCAGGATGGTTTCTTGTTTGGGAGAACAGAGGGGGGACGGGAGCACGTGGCAGTGACAGCACGCAGGTGGAGGATCTGGCGGCCCTGCCAGTGCAGCGAGATCTGCAGCGATGAACTGAAAACATGAATGCGTGGCTCGCCCAGATCTACCTACGTACTCCTCCATTATTGGAGCCTTGGAGTTAGGGAGCTCGTCGTACTCGCACCGCACGGCTGGCTGCCTGCGCGTGCAGAGCTCACTCACTCACTCGAATGCAGCAGCCGACAACCTTTCATGTGTCGCAGCCACGGATTGTCGTAGGACATGCCTGGCCAGCTGTGGCTCCCGTGGTGGTGCATCGGCATTCGCGCAATGATGACCGGACCGGAGCTAGCTAGCCCTGTTCATGCGAAATGATACGACTTGCTCACGCTTGATATATTAAGTAACTCTAAATGAAATATGGATATATCTCTATCCTTAAGGTACTGAAATGATAGCCATTATTCGTATTAAACCAATAGTGATTCATACAACTTAAATCTTCGAATCAATGATGGGCCAATAATGATTTTTTTGCATATGTATTAAGTGTTGAATAATTAGGCATAATTTTCACGATTAATTCCAGAATATAAATCATGATGACATCAGCTATTAACATGTGAAACTCGAACATACTAGATGCAGCAGACAATATGAATAATAGCAACACGATCTCTCTAAACATGTAAACAGTAGACATGTTAAACAGACAGATCAGGACACAGATTCCGTACCGATCGTTTGTAGCGACGTTGTTGATGACAACGTTGGCGATGACGGGTCGGAGTAGACGACGCTTGAGGCGACGGTACGCAGCACCGCCTGACTTGTTAGGCAGACGAGCCGTCGTGGAAGCATCGAGCAGTCGCGCGAAGCGCTTCCCAAAAACCTAATTCGCCCTCTCCCGTACAGGATCACAAAGTCGACTGGTTTCGGAGACCTGCTCTCCCGTTCGCCGGTGGATGCCGGCGCTCGGGATGGAGTAGACTACGGTGGCGGCGCAAGGAACGAGGGGTGGCAAAACCTAGATGGGTTTCGGTGTGTGTACAACGCCCACGGTTCGCGTCTTTTATAGTGCGGTTCGGAAAACCCTAACATGTGCGACGTGGGAGGCTCACGCCGCACGTCCGAGTCGGTTGCAGCATGCGATACGGGAGCGACCCGAACCTCCGCAGCTGTGACGCGTCCGTCACGACTACGAAATCGGTTATCCAAAACAACAAAATAAACATAAGTATTGTCTCGGCTCGAGGCTCGATTCATGAAACGCGATCGCGACGTGTCGTGTCGTGTCGAGTCGAGACGAGCGAGCGGCGGAGGAGGAGGAGGAGTGCGCGGGAGGCTCTCTTGTTCTCACTCACATACAATCCCTACAACACTCCACCTTATAAGGTGGTGTGCAACTCCTCAAACTTCCAATGTGAGACTAAACTTCCCACTCCCACCACTCACTTGTACACATGGTCCATTTTGAGATTTCAGGATTTGTCTATTGGGCTACCCACATATGGGCCCAATATTTCAGCACACTAATATGGGCCAAATATTCCAACAATCCCCCACCAGATTTCAAATGCCCATTTGAAGATTTGCCAATTCTCGCTACTGCCTAGAGCCTTAAGCTTCATCTATCAGCAACTTGAACAATGGACTATGCCTTGAATTGCAGATTTTGTGCCAATAGACTTTACTCAAAGTCATGACTAGTACTTGGCTGCCAGTAGCCTACCCCGCGGGTGGAGCATAGCGCCATACTCCGTGGTCTCTTCATGAGTTTACTAGAGATCACCCAAATCTCATAGACTGCGACGTTTACAGTCGGACTCACGTAGGTGTGTTCTTTCAAGAATGCTCTGTAGGACAGCATCTTTGCTATGAATAGCCAATATAAACACACTAAGGCATGTTTCCAACCTGCCTTACAGCTCTTTGAGAGTTATGCATCATCACTTAGAGAGGGTTTACCAAATACTCTCCTCAGTCAAAGCACTAGTTTGTTCTGCCCAGATCCTAATTCACGGGATCTCCGATCACATAGGTTGGGTTACCACTATGGTGTAACGCTCACAGGTCTCATACCCACCTCCCTCGATGCACTATCTATCACATTACGTGATAGTCCCTTCGTAAAGGGATCTGCCAGATTTTTGTCTGTTTGAATATACGTAACAGTAATTACTCCGGAGTTTCTCAATTTCCTGACAGACTTCAAACGTCTTTTGACGTGTCTTGATGACTTCGCATTATCCTTAGAACTGGTTACCTTGGCAATCACCGTTTGATTGTCACAGTTCATGAGGATATACGGTAATGGTTTCTCAACCACTGGCAAGTCCATCAAGAGCTCACGTAGCCATTCTGCCTCAACAGTAGTTGTATCTAAAGCAGTAAGTTCTGCTTCCATGGTTGACCTCGTCAATATGGTCTGTTTACAAGACCTCCATGACACTGCGCCACCTCCAAGAAGAAATGCATATCCACTTGTGGCGTAGAGCTCATCTACATCTGAGATCCAGTTGGAGTCACTATATCCCTCAAGCACAGCAGGGTGCCCTGAATAATGAATCCCATAACTCATGGTACCATTCAGATAGCGCATGACCCTTTTAAGTGCATGCCAATGATCATTACCCGGGTTTGACATGAACCTGCTCAATTTGCTCACAGCAAAAGAAATATCAGGCCTCGTCGCGCTCGCAAGGTAGATGAGTGAACCGATTATTTGAGAGTATCTCAATTGATGTTTCGTAATCCTCTTGTTCTTTCGAAGCGTCACACTAGGATCATAAGGTGTTGGAGAAGGCTTGCTATCAATAAAGCCGAAACGGCTCAAGATCTTCTCAACATAGTGTGATTGTGTCAACGTAATCCCACTCTCATCCTTAATAAGCTTGATGTTCAGAATTACATCAGCTTCTCCCAGATCTTTCATATCAAAACACTTTGATAGAAAAGACTTGACCTCATTGATCACAATTATGCTTGTACCAAAAATTAGTATGTCGTCAACATACAAGCATAATATAACACTATCGCCCCCACCATGGCGATAGTATACACACCTATCAGCCTCATTAATGACAAAGCCCGCAGAAGTTAAAGTTCTGTCGAACTTCTCGTGCCATTGCTTAGGTGCTTGTTTCAGTCCATACAAAGATTTTAACAATTTGCACACCTTTCTCTCTTCACCTTTTACCACAAACCCATCAGGCTGATCCATATAGATTTCCTCTTCCAACTCTCCGTTAAGGAAAGCTGTCTTTACGTCCATTTGATGAATGATAAGACCATAAGAGGCAGCCAGGGAAAGTAGTACACGAATGGTGGTCAGTCTAGCAACAGGTGAATAGGTGTCAAAGTAATCTTCGCCTTCTCGATGAGTGTAGCCCTTGGCTACAAGCCGTGCCTTGTACTTCTCAATAGTACCATCAGGCCTTAGCTTCTTCTTGAACACCCACTTACAGCCCACTGGCTTACAACCATAAGGTCGTTCAGATAACTCCCACGTCCCATTAGAAAGAATGGAGTCCATCTCGTTATGGACATCTTCTTTCCAATCATCTGCATCTGGAGATGCAAATGCCTCTGCAATAGACGTAGGAGTATTGTCCACAAGGTGCACAATGAAATCATCACCAAAGGATTTTTCAATCCTCTGTCTCTTACTCCGCTTAGGAGCTTCATTGTCATCCTTCTCAAGGACTTTCTCATCGTGTGGTTGTTCAGTATGATCACTAGATATACTAGATTCCGGAATTAATTCAGAAGAAAATTCAGCAAATCTATGCATATCTTTCATAGGAAACATATTCTCAAAAAATGTTGCATCACGAGATTCCATAATAGTATCAACATGCATATCAG
Organism: Alopecurus myosuroides; assembly: GCA_028641055.1. Taxonomy (NCBI): domain Eukaryota; kingdom Viridiplantae; phylum Streptophyta; class Magnoliopsida; order Poales; family Poaceae; genus Alopecurus; species Alopecurus myosuroides. The sequence continues at coordinate 316,774,224 of CM054061.1, forward strand.
GTATCTCGGATTTAACCACTAGAAAACTATAACCAATGCTACGCTGAGCATAACCCAAAAAGATACAATCCACTATTTTTGGTCCGAGTTTGCGTTTCTTTGGAATTGGAACGTTGACTTTTGCCAAGCATCCCCAAGTACGCAAATAAGAAAGTGATGGTTTTCTCCCAACCCACTCCTCATAAGGGGTTTTCTCTTTATTCTTGTTAGGAACTTTATTCAGGACATGACACGAAGTCAACAGAGTCTCCCCCCCCCCACCATGCCTTAGATAAACCAGCAGTGTCCAACATGGCGTTCACCAAGTCGGTCAGCGTGCGGTTTTTCCTCTCAGCAATTCCGTTTGATTGTGGCGAATAGGGAGGCGTCCTCTCATGAATAATACTGTGTTCCTCACAGAATTCATCAAATACTTTAGAGAAATACTCTCCACCACGATCCGACCTAAAACGCTTGATCTTTCTCTCTAATTGATTTTCAACTTCAGCCTTATAGATTTTAAAGTAGTCTAAAGCCTCATCTTTAGTTTGCAACAAATAAACATAGCAGAATCTAGTAGCATCATCAATGAGTGTCATGAAATATCTCTTTCCACCTTTTGTCAACACACCATTGATCTCGCATCGATCAGAATGTATGAGTTCTAGAGGTGCCAAGTGTCTCTCCTCAGCTGCCGTGTGAGGCTTCCGAGGTTGCTTAGATTGCACACAACTATGGCTTAGAACCTTTGGCAATGGTGAAATTCGGAATTAAACTTAAACTGGATAGCCGCGACAGTAAACCAAAATTAACATGACATAAACGAGATTGCCAAACACTAGCATCTGAATCAACATTGCCACAAATATGGTTTACTGACTTATTGCAAAATTCGGAAAGAGAAAAGCGGAACAAGCCTCCGCACTCATAGACTTTACCAATAAATTGTCCAAATCTCAACACAACTACTTTATTGGACTCAAACACTACTTTAAATCCATCTCTACAAAGAAGGGAGCCGCTGACAAGATTCTTATTCATAGAAGGGACATGATGCACGTTCCTCAGCTGCACGATCTTCCCCGAAGTAAACTTCAGATCTACCGTGCCAACACCACGAACAGAAGCATGTGACCCATTCCCCATTAGGACGGAAGAATCCCGTGCGACCTGATAAGAAGTGAACATAGAGATGTCAGCACACACATGAACATTAGCACCCGTATCAATCCACCAACATGGAGATTGAAAAACTGAAAGTACCATCGGTATATTACCGTACCCATCAGTGTTGCTAGCGGTCACCGCGTTGACATTCTTGGATCCTTTCTTCCCTTTCTGGTCTGCACGGTCTGGGCAGTCAACAGAAAAGTGGCCGAGCGCTCCACACGTAAAGCACTCGAGCCCAGCTTTGTTCACCACCTTCTTCTTCTTCTTCTTATTCTTAAAGGCAGTAGTGTTCACATGACCATTGAACTGGGGCTTATAGTTCCCTTTGTTCTTGCTGTTATTCTTGACGTGATGATTTTTCTGCACCATATTGGCGCTAGACTGCAAATCACCACCTCTCTCAGTTGTGTCTTTTGCCCGAGCTTTCTCCTCAACATCAAGAGACATTATCAGATTTTCAACCGATATCTCCTGTCTCTTATGTTTGAGAGATGTGGCAAAATTCCTCCATGAAGAAGGCAGCTTTGCAATGATGCATCCAGCCACAAACTTATCAGGAACCACACACTTGAGCAGATCAAACTCCTTTGCAATGCACTGTATCTCATGAGCCTGTTCGACTGCAGAACGGTTATTCACCATCTTGTAGTCGTTAAACCTCTCCATGATATACAGCTCACTGCCAGCATCGGACGCACCGAATTTAGTATTCAGTGCATCCCAGAGCTCCTTAGCGTCTTCGATGTGCATATACACATCGCACAGACGTCCCTCCAGGACACTCAGAATACAGTCTCTAAAATTATTATTGGCTTCCTTGAACTTATTCTGAACCTCGTCAGAAGCTCCTTTAGGAAGGCCATTTATAATAATGTCCCACACTTTCATGGACTGGAGCCATAGTTGGCTTCTCAGTTGCCATCTCTTAAAGGTGGTACCATTGAACCTTTCCGGTTTCATTGAATCACTTAAGTGGGCCATAGTCAGTTCAGGAAATAGCCTACAATTAGGTTTTTGGATTGTTGAATAATTAGGCATAATTTCCACGATTAATTCCAGAATATAAATCATGATGACAGCAGCTATTAACATGTGAAACTCGAACATACTAGATGCAGCAGACAACATGAATAATAGCAACACGATCTCTCTAAACATGTAAACAGTAGACATGTTAAACAGACAGATCAGGACATAGATTCCGTACCGATCGTTTGTAGTGACGTTGTTGATGACAACGTTGGCGATGACGGGTCAGAGTAGACGACGCTTGAGGCGACGGTACGCAGCACCGCCTGACTTGTTAGGCAGGCGAGCCGTCGTGGAAGCAGCGAGCAGTCGCGCGATGCGCTTCCCAAAAACCTAATTCGCCCTCTCCCGTACAGGATCACAAAGTCGACTGGTTCCGGAGACCTGCTCTCCCGTTCGCCGGTGGACGCCAGCGCTCGGGATGGAGTAGACTACGGTGGCGGCGCAAGGAACGAGGGGTGGCAAAACCTAGATTAGTTTCGGTGTGTGTACAGCGCCCACGGTTCGCGTCTTTTATAGTGCGGTTCGGAAAACGCTAACGTGTGCGACGTGGGAGGCCCACGCCGCACGTCCGAGTCGGTTGCAGCACGCGATACGGGAGCGACCCGAACTGCCTCAGCTGTGACGCGTCCGTTACGAATACGAAATCGGTTTTCCAAAACAGCAAAATAAACATAGCCGAGGCTCGATTCACGAAACGCGATCGCGATCGCGACATGTCGAGTCAAGTCGAGTCGAGACGAGCGAGCGGCGAAGGAGGAGTGCGCGAGAGGCTCTCTTGTTCTCACTCACATACAATCCCTACAACACTCCACCTTATAAGACGGTGTGCAACTCCTCAAACTTCCAATGTGGGACTAAACTTTCCACTCCCAGCACTCACTTGTACACATGGGCCATTTTGAGATTTCAGGATTTGTCTATTGGGCTACCCACATATGGGCCCATTATTTCAGCACACTAATATGGGCCAAATATTCCAACGTTAAGATGCCCGGCTTGATTTCGAAATTGTCTACGCAGAATTTTTTTTGTTCACAGGACTAAACTGTTAGAATCAGTCTCTAACACGTACATGTGGTGCAAACCTGTACGTATTGTAATTGTAACCTGTACATGTCAAAATATATAAATAGAGAAGGGGTGGAGGCATAGACCCCACGGAAAACCCTAAACCTATTCTTCAAACTTGGTACCAGAGCCTCATCAGCCTCATCCGCCGCAGCCGTGAGTCCAGTCCGCTGCCGCCGCGAGATTCATCTGCCGCCGCCGAGAGACCTCTCATCCGCGGCCGCAATGACGACGTCCGCTCTCCAGCTCCCTCAGTCCGTCGGGCGATCACTTTCTCGTCAACTGCATCCGTTCTAGCTGGGATTATTCCGCCAATCTCTGTCCGTCTGGAGGTGGGCAATTTTGCCCTATGGAAGGGTCTCCTCGTCCCCAACCTCGCCGGCGCCCTCCTCCATCAACATCTCAAAACTCTGTCTTACAGAGGGAGAGGGTGACAAGGTCGTCACCGTGCCCAACGCGGAGTATGCACGTTGGTGGTCGAACGACCAGAAGGTCGTCGGCTACCTCCTTGGCTCTATGGAGCCTGATATCGCAAACCAGCTCATCGGTTGCACGACAGCTGCGGAGATATGGACCGGCGTCCATGCTATGTACGGCGCTCAGAGTCGCGCGAATGTTCGTTACATCCGCCGCCAACTGTCTTCCACTCGCAAGGAGGACCTCTCCGCCGCCTGATACATGCACGAGATGAAGTCTTTCGTCGATGCCATGGGAGCCGCCGGTTCCCCCGTCTCCAATGATGAACTCATCGACCACATCGTCATCGGCCTTGGCTCCGCGTACAACTCCATCGTCGCGTCGCTTATCATCGGCAACAAGTCGATCTCTTACGAGGACTTATACTCCGCCATCCTGTCATACGAGTCTCTCCAGGCGCATTAGGCTCAAACCAAGGGGTGGTCTTCCTCGGTTAACGTGGCGTCGCGCCCCTATGGCAACCCGTACGGCAATCCTGGCCGCCCACACGCGCCAGAGTACCTTCCACCGCATCAAGGTGGATGGAATCGCCCCACTGGCAATGGAGGCCAACAAGGTCAAGACCGCCCCAATTACGGCAATAATGGTGGAAACGACAGTGACGGTCACACCGGAGGTGATGGCCGCAACGCCGGAAGTGATGGTCGCAACAATGGCGGCAACAGCCGCAACAACGGTGGTGGTAACGGCCGGAAGTGGAGACTGCGTTGCCACATTTGTAACAACTGGGGTCACGAGGCGTAGGACTGTCGTAGCCGCTACGATCCAGACCACCGCACGGGCAACTCCGCTGTTACGACCTCCAACTCGGTTCCCCTGGTACATGGACTCTGGGGCCACAGACCATTTTACGAGTGATCTCGAACGCCTTCATATGCACGAGCGCTACGGAGGAAAGGACCAAGTCCAAGTGGCCAATGGTACAGGCACTGGTAGAAAATAGGCCTACAGTCCCGGTTCACCAGGACTATTAATCCCGTCCGGGCAACCGGGACTAGCTATGCGCGACTAAATGCCCCCCCCTATAGTCCCGCCACTTACGGACCGGGACTAAAAGCCCGTCCACGTGGGCGCTAGGGGTCCGTTGCGGCGGAAGACCTTTAGTCCCGGGTCTTGTGGTTAACCGGGACTGAAAACCTGCGCAGGTTTAGGGTTTTAGGCCCCCTAAACCTGTTTCCTTTTTAATTTGTTTTGTTTTAATTTCAGTACACATATTCATGCATATATATATATATGAAATATCAAACGAGGAGAATTCAATAGGAATATATAATATATATTCAATATCGGGTGACCATATATACAACCTCGAACAAGTTTCCATATTACACAATTAAGATGGACGAGCATACACAAATTCGCACAAGTTTCAAAGTACTTAGGGCTTATACATGCTTATAAAAGTCATCGTCGGTGGACGCATGGAACTCTCCTTTCTTCTGGATGACATGCCTAAGGAAAAATCCTGCTATTTCCTCTTGAATTGGTCGGAAGCGAGCTTCTGGAGTAAGCGCCCTCCGCAAGTTATTGAGACCGTTCCGCGTTTTCTCGTCCTTCTTCCTCTCAGATATTTCTTTCCGTATGTTCTCACAGACATAGTATCCACATAGACCGGTCCCCGGTGGCTGCTTATCCACACCTTTGAGCACATTTTTAAATTTTAGCTCATCTTTGAATTCACCGACATGTTGATGTGAGAGCCGTCTCCAAACTCTACAATGCAAATAAAATTAAATGAACAAGGGAGTTATTAGCTTAGAAAATGAACAAAAGAGACCGATCGATATAGAGCGCAAATGATTGAAAAATAATTACTTTTGCATCATTTTTCTCATGTCGACCCAAAGATTTGTATTTGAATTCATAGAGTCCATGATGAAAACTATGGCCTGGTGAAGATCAATTTTTAGCAGAATCCAGTGGTACCTGCGGACACATTAGATGCAGAGTCATGCATAATTTATCGATTGGACATACCATGCATGGAGTAAACAAAAGAGAATGGGAACATGAGAGAAACACTCACCCAAAATGGTAAGGAAATAGAATATATCTTTTGGATTCATGCTTTTTAAAAAAATTGTACAAGTCTTTCTCCACGTCTATGGGGTGACGTTCTAACATAGTTCCATTAATGATTTGTGGGTCAATGAACCCAATATCATGGATGAGTCTTACTTTGCATTCCCAAATCTTCAATCTGCATAATAGCGTACGGAACAATATAGTTAGGACAATATATATATATATATAGTGTAGGCAAATGAAGAACGAGATGAGGTAGAAATAAATCACTTACAGAACGTAGCAACTCAGGATAGATTTGTCGAGCTCACGCATATTGAACAGTTGGAACAATTCACTCAACTCAACTGTTACAGAGTACTTTTTGGTGTGATGCTCCTCTGTATAATCCACATACACATATTCTTTGTCGGTAAAAGTTATGAAATCTTTGTACCAACGTAGAAGACTTTGCATTAGTGGTGGTAGATCCTTTTCCTTCGCAGGCTCGACGAGAGGCCCTTTCTTCACATATTTTAATGCTACATCAGCCACTGGCATATCGTCCATGTCTAAAAAGGCACGGAGAGACATACCGGCCTCGGACGCATTTTGCATGGCAGTAGCTACAGTCAATCCCATTGCTGTCACAGCATTTATGACCTCGGGGTCATGTTCCGGAGCGGCTTTCACTATGAGGGGGGATATCGATTGTTTACTCTGCATCCCGAGCTGGGCAACTTGTTTCCCGCTTTGTATCATTTTTGCTTTTTTTTTCTCCTCCTCCAATATTCCTGCTTGCTTACGAAGTTCAATATCATAGTCTTTAGGCAAATTCTTCACGGATTGGGACACTGTCGATAAAAAATCCGTAGCCCAATAGTCTACAATCGGAGGGAATACTTCCTTGGGCTCAGGCTCCTTTAGCGCCTTCAGTTTGCCCTTCCATTTCTCAACGTCAGCCTTCACGACCAATTTGGTTTCAGCATCACTAAGTTCCCAAGGCCTTGGGGTGAGAGGCTTCAGTGATGGCTCCGGTACCCGTGTGGTCTTAGGTACATAAGGGTCCGGGTTAATAGACCAAGAGCGTGTTCCCTTGCTGCCCGCCTGCTTCTGTTTCTTCGCTGGAGGAGGAATGGGGGGCGACGTCTGCTTATCCTCCGGAGGAGGAATGGGGGGCGACGTCCGCTTATCCTCCGGAGGAGGAATGGGGGGCGACGACGTCTGCTTTTCCTCCGGAGGAGGAATAGTGGGAGACGTCTGCTTTTCCTCCGGAGGAGGAATCGTGGGCGACGGCTGCTTAACCACCGGAGGAGGAAGATCGGGGGACGGCGTCGAATGGCGTGAAGGAGGCGTAGGTGAACCAGCACTAGCACCACCACCACCACCAGCACCTGCACCATCGTAGGGGGGTGGACTTGTTAGCCTTGGCGTCTCGCCTGGAAACACTATGTACTTCTTTTTCCATAGAATGAACTGGCGCTTGACATCTCCAAGTCTTCTCTCCCCTTCGGGTGTAGCTATGTCAATCTCCAGGTCCTCAAACGCTTGGACTATGTCTTCCACCGTGACACGAGCATAGCCATATGGAATGGGGTTGTTGTGATGGAGTGCTCCAGGTGTATAGGGTAAAGCACTGCCGGTAGCCACCTTCATGGAAATGTTCCCCACGGGATAATGCAGATCACATTCTTTCATCTCCTTTACGTCATCCACGGGGTAGTGAGGCTCCGGTGCACGACTCTCGATCATCGGTGCATTAGCACCTGCAGTCGGGGCCTCCGTGGAAGCCACGCTGCTTCTCCGCTGCTGGCTTCCGAGATCCGTTGCATGTTCTTGATGCGGCCCTGCAGCCGACGCTTTTTCTTTCTCAAGTATTCCCGCCACGACCTTCTTCAGGTCAAAAACTTCCATTGCAAGATTCGCCAGTTCATCTGCAGCCCGGTCCGTACCTCTCCTACGGCTTCTGTAACAGTACGGGTCACCCTCCTGGGAAAACCCTACTTTCCACGGCATTCTGCCTTTGCCTCGTATATGTCCTCCGTGTTCAGGATTTCCGAGGGCAACTGTCAGTTGGTCTCTCTCTCTGTTGAACGTGATCTTGCCCTGTTGAGCTCTGGTCATTGCGTCAACAAGATCTTTTGTGGGAGCAAACTTTTTCTGCCGGTGAACACACTCCCCTGTCTCCGGGTCTAGCGATCCCCCATGCCCGTACCACCACATTTTGGCTCTTTCGTCCCATCCCTCTGTACCTAGACGGATTCCTCTTGCCCTTAGGCCGTCCTCCATTGCCTGCCACTTAGGCGCCGAAACGCGGTATCCTCCTGGCCCCATAACATGATGGTACTGTTTCTTTTCCGCATTAGCCTTATTTTTTGCCGACATTACCTTGAAATGCTCCGATTTATGTTGCGTCACAAATTCTGTCCAATCATCTCTCAGTTTCTCATATTGTCCAGTGAAATTCGGAGTCTTGCCCTGGCTGACATATTCACGGAACAATTTTTTCTTGAAGTTCCGGAATGCTTCGGCCATCTTCTGAAGAGCGAACTCTTTGACTATCCTCCTCCTCTCACGTCCACCCGGAACGTCCTGACCGAATTCATCTTTTTTGTTGTATTCCGGAGGTAGAATGAAATGTGCAATAAGCTTTCTAAACATAATCTTTTTCGTTCTCTTGTCGACATAAGTGAAACCAACACGTGCTTTCTTTGGCTCCTTCCATTCCTGGACGGTGATCGGGACGACGTCTCTAACAATGACTCCGCATTGGTTGATAAACTTTGTGGTGTGCTGTAGGGGCTTGCCGATTTGACTGACTGATTCGATGGTATATATTTCGGAATCTTTCATCTCCTTGGATTTGCCACGCTTTGTCATACTAGATCCGACCGAGGGCTAAAATAAGAAAGAGAGTCGCGCGCGTTAGTCTTTGCAATTGGACCGAGGGCTAAAATAAGACCGAGGGATAAAATATATACCTCGCCGGAGGTGGTTGTTCTTTGCAATTGGAGATCGTCGTTTGTCGACGGTTGACCTCCGTCATCAATGTCCATTCCTTCACCTCCTTGATCATCGACAATGTCTGTTCCTTCTTCACCTCCTTGATCATCGACAATGTCTGTTCCTCCTTCACCTTCTTGATCCTCAAGGTTCAGATAAGAAGAGATTACATCATCGTCAATGTCTGTTCCTCCTCCGGCTATGATATCTAATATATAACCTTCAGCCTCCTGTTCCGCCGTCAGGTCTCTATTGTCTGCCATATGTCACTCCTGCAGACATGCATGTAGTAAAAATTAATTAAGTATATAGGAGACTTAGCAAATATTGTCGTAGAAAGAGGGAAAACAGATTGGTAGGGTCTCTCAAATGACTTGGAGAACCCCAAAGCTAGGTTGCATTTGCTTTTCTGGTCATTTTGGTATATTATACTTAATATTCTGAATTTATTGAATTAAAACTTACTTTCATTATTTTAATGAATTTAACTCAAATTCAAATATGGTCTCATTTTAAACTTTGTCAAACATGAATGATAATGATATAAACAGATAGCTTACATTTTTGTGAACATTTTGCATATTTTTCCATATTTTTTGGAATTATAAATTAAAAGTTATTTAATTTAGAAGATTTAATTATGTTCTGTAATTCCATATACAGTGGGCCCCACGTGTCATGATGACGTCATTAAAAAAACTCGTAGACGTGGCCAGGTGACGTCATGATGACGTCACCCCTGGCGTCACACGGTGGCCGGCGGTGGCAGTTCAGGCTCTCGGGTCTCCGGCGATTCCGACGATTCCGGCCACGGGGGAGGGAACGGAGATGGGGAGGAGGCCACTGTGGTGCTCGCCACGGGGGAGGGGACGGAGATGGGGACGAGGCCACACGGCCACTGTTGTCTCGCCGGCGGCGAATCTGGCCGCGGTAGCGAGCGCGAGGGCGGCGCGTTCTCAGTTCGTGGTCGCCGTTCGAGGGCGGCGCGTTCGCGCGTGATTCGTGTTCTCGATCCGTTCGATGGCGTTCGCGCGTTGGATCTAGGGCGACGGCGACGGCCCGCGGGGAACCTACCGGAGAGACGGCGACGGGACGGGGGCGGAGCAGGGTGGAGGCGGTGGAGAGAAGGGCTCGACGACGGCGACGGCGACGGCGATGGAGACGGCGCGGTCCTCTGCGCGGGCGACGGCGACGGGGCAGAAAGACGAGCAGGCGCCGGCGCGAGGGAAGAAGAGGGTTTGTGACTTAGAAAATTTTGGGGCAGGAAGGCATCCACATATATAGTTCCAGCCTTTAGTCCCGGGTGGTGTCACGAACCGGGACTAAAGGTCCCCTGGGGTACCCTCCGCGGGCCTTTAGTCCCGGGTGGTGTCACGAACCGGGACTAATGGTGAAAATTTTCGCGGCTTTCTCGTTCCCGCGCAGAACGAGCCTTTAGTCCCGGTTCGTGACACGAACGGCGACTAAAGGTCGTTATTCGAATAGAAATAATAGATGCGTGCAACCTTAAAAATACAAATAATATATCAGAAAATTCAGAAAAATAAAACTAATTCTTTTTCCAATCTTAAAAATACAAATAATATATCAGAAAATTCAGAAAAATAGAACTAATTCTTTTTCCAATCTTAAAAATTCCCATAGATAAAAAAGGCAGTACATAATGGCAAGAGTGGATCTAAACCTAAACGGAGAGCATAGATGCATGCATGATCTGATATCTGCTGCTAGTCATACTCCTGCCTAGGCCTACGACATGAGAAAATTCAGAGCCCAGGACTGGGCCTGAGGGTAGCGCAGGCGGGGGTTATCGCCGGCCCTGATGTAGTCCATGACGCTCTGTAGAGTCCGGCCGGACCACCATAGCCGACGACCGGCCTCGTGAAAGTTCCCAGGAGGCAGGCCGTCCTCCTCATACCTGGCGAGCGCCCTCTCACGCCGATTGATGAAGAAGGCATCCCAAGTATGTTGGTTATCGGGATGCCAGCTGGGATCTCTCCGCTGCTCCGGCGTGAGCTCGTTGTAGTAATGGTTCGTGATGGCCGCCCGACGTGCCACACCTTGAGGAAGAGGAGGGACCGGCACTCCTCCGGCGCTCAGCATCCAACCGGCGGGAACACTGTAGCCGGGCGGGCAGGGGTAGTTCGAGGCGGAAAGTGCCTCGGCCTGGTTGAATGTTAGAGTGGGTACGGTAGAAGCCATGAGAGAGTGGTGAGTTTGTATGTGTTTATGCCAATGGTGTGGCAATGCACATATATATAGCGAGAAGAAAACATCCCTTTAGTCCCGGTTGGGGACACCAACCGGGACTAAATGGGTTAGGGTTTCGTTTGGACCAATCAGATAGAATCACACGGATCGTGTGTTTCTTTAAAGCGCTTCTGAGTCGTTGGATCCGGGGTGTGTTTCTTTTGAGCTGTTGTGAGCCGTTCGATCAGGGGCTACGGTGTGTTTCTTTCGAGTTGTTGTGAGCCGTGGATGAGGTGGTTTCTTAACCGTTGGATCAAAACCCTAGCACCACTTTGTGAGCCAGAGGACCCTATATATAGCCCACCTTCATACACCGGTCAGTTCATCGAGCAAATACAAAACATCCGGATTCGCCATCATATATACGTCCTACCGGGCATTTGGTAGGGCTGTAATGTGCAACTATTTGCTTGGTTGTTGTCGTGGGATAATCACGGCAGATGTTACCTGGGGTAACTGATCTTGGGGCAAGTCGACACAGGTATTTGGGAGAGGGTTTAGCTCGAAAGAGAACATGGCGAAAGCAATCTAAGAACCGGAAAACAACTCGCCGGCCCTCGATATGATTATACTGGATACTCGATAACAGGTGTTACAACTATGACTTGAATCTCTCTTAGGCGAAGCCCAGGGGTTGGTTTATATAGTACTCATATCCCCCTTGACTTGCCTTACAAAGCGCTTCTCGAGTCCTATTCGAACTCTTCATACGAACCCTAACTTTCTTTACCGTAACCCACAATCCGGGTTACGATCCTTACAAGTCCTGGGCCTTCTAGAAGCTTCTTTGTCCTTAGCCGGATTTGATCCATCCGTCGTTTGGGCCGGATCTCACCTGAGAGTCGGCATACCGGGTTACTATCCCCTCATCAGTAGTCCCCAGAATAGCCTGGGCTTCCAAGATTTACTCTTCGAAGCGCCGGCTATTCCCTACAGAAATATAAGACACAAACATATGAAAATCAGGACGCAGCGCGCTGATGAATAGCCGTGACTGGTACCAAGGAAGCCAAGTAAAAGCCCGGCTCTCCCTCAAGGGTTCTCCTTTAATCTTCCAGACTCGAGCTTTAATAAGGAACTCCATGACTTCGCACCTTCTTCGATAATTATTGCTAATACCAGGAAAGAGATTCCCCCCTTCTCTTTTCTCGGGATCATATCTAAGTGCACATAAAGCACGTCTTCAAATTTCAAAATGTCCAACTATTACTCCGCAACCCCCGGGTTTCGCCCGTTAGGATAAGCTTTTCCACCCGGTTTATTATAAATAAGCCCCAGGAGGCAAACTCAACCCTTAACGGCTCACTTTCCCCATTTCTCTTCTCCCCAAGTTCAAGCTCGCAGAGTGCCACCACGGGAACCCCACGCACCTCGCCGGAGCCCATCCGCCTTCGTTTGCGCTCCGCCGCCGCGCGAGCCGCACCAGCTCCCGAATCCACCGTCAAGCCTCCGATTCGCCGGCCAACGACCACGAAAGGACACAAATCTTGCGCCATCTGTCTCCGCAAGGCCTTACTCCAATCTCCTTCAGTAAGTCCCTTACATCCTCCAACTTACCCCCGCAATTTCTTAGCTCTTCCTCTAATTAGATCTGAATCGAGCGGTCCGCAATTTCTCGGGCTGCGCCGGATTAACTCACTGATACTTACCATAAACATTCCTATGGATAGGATTCATAGCTTATATTACTCCCCTAACTCCAGTAATCGTTAATCTGGTCACAATTTTAGAAATAGGATTCCCAATCTAAGCTCGGGCCATCTGAAATTTCCGCCCTTGTTCTCCTTCCTCAAAAAATCTTACTTCTCCGACTCATTCGCAGATGGTAAGCATATAAGCATCCCCCTAACTCCTCCAAACATTTGCTTTTACGGAAAGCTCCATGTATTTTGTAAGGTCACTTGATACCCGGATAAATCATTCTTGACCCAGCGAGGCAATAGCCGGGTTATGTTCAAATTGCGGGTAATTGCTTGCCTGCTAACTTCCAAGTCTTTGTTCCTTACGTCCTTTCCTTCGATGTTTTACCAGGTCAATCCCATGGCACCCAAGAGGCAGGGGAAACAGCCGAATAAGGCTAAATCCACAAGCTCCATATCGGCCAATTGGGGGAAGTCCTCCGTCACCAAGGCCAAGCTGGAGGAGTTGGTCGAGCTTGGAACCCTACCTCCACAGGAGTCTATCCACTGGCGAGTGCCAGGCAATGAAACCCGGCCTTCTCCAGCGACGAATGAGGTAATATGCTTCGTTGAACATGTGACCCGGGGCTTTAGGCCTCCGGGTCACCCCTTCTTCCGTGACGTCCTAGACCATTACAACCTCCGTATCTTCGATATAGGTCCAAACTCCATTTTGAACATCTCCCATTTTATTGTTCTTTCCGAATCTTACTTGTGCACACCGCCAAGTCTAGCCCTCTTCGTCGAACTTTTTCAGTGCAAACCGTGTCGCGAAAGCGGCGACGGCGCACTTCTCACTTGCGGCGGGGTCTCTATCCAGCGCCGCAAGAACTCCCTGATGCCTCCTATTTCTCTCAATTCCCACGTAAAGCACTGGCAGCTTTCGTACTTCTACTGCCAGGATACCTCTCCACCCGGCGAAAAGAAGTTGCCGGGTTACTCGGAGGGTCAACTTGACATCTCCGAGAAATTCAACGCCTTCGCGTCTGAACCGGACAGGGAGGCGATCTTGCCTTTATTAGCTAGGATCTCCATCTTGTCCGCCCGAGGCCTCATCGGGCTAAACCTGGTGAAGACCTGGGTTAGCTTCCGCATTCAGCCAAACTCCATTCGTGAGAAGCTGATGTGCGAATACTCGGGTCAAACCACGGACCCAATCCGATTCTCCACCCGCACCCTTGCTCCGGGTGACATTAACAAAACAATTAAGGGTTTCCTGACAGAGAAGCTCGAAGTAATCCGGAGCATAGCCGGACTAGAACCTTTTACCCTCGAGAATCCAACCCCTGGAGTAAGTTTTCTGCCTTTTGATTTTGACTTCTAACACTTACTTTTATTCGCTTCTCTTGACTCGATATCAATCACTATCCTGGCATCTTCTCCTCAGGCCGATGATGACTTTTGGACGGTCGACTCCACTCCTAATTCCGAAGACGGGGAGGAGGAAGACGATGTCGTTGCCTCGAATGAAGGTACCTACTTGATTCCTTTGCACACGTTATATCCTGCCTTTTCTTCTTCTTTATGCTGTAACTCGGACATTTCTCAGAGCGAGAGGACCAAAGCGAAGAAGAAGAAACGGACAGCAGGGGCGGGTCCACCAGCGAGGAGGAAGAGCCGGAGCCAGCCACCAGAACCGGAACAAAGAGGAAATCCCAGAGGATAGCCCTCCAGGTTTTTGCTTCATCCCCTTACACTTTGGTTTTTTGCTCCCATAACGTCACTCCGGGGCTAACCCCATCTTCACCCCTTTTGATCACAACTGAAGGAGCCACCCATGACTAGGCGCCGAGTAACCCGGAATCATCCGGGCAACGAGACCCCTAACCCGGTTGCTTCGCCGCCCCCGGTTCAACACCCTGGTATTTGTTGTAAACAAAACTTCTTTCCAGTCATTCCTTTGTAACGTAATCCCAGACCTCTCTTGCCATTTCTCAGTCTCTTCCGGGTCTAGTGACGGCTTCCCCTCGGACTTCCCAGTAAACACCGGGTAAACGCCTTTTCCGGATATTATACCGAACTTTCATCCCCTTTCTTTCCATAACCAAAGATTAATTACGCCTTTGCACCTTCTTCAGAGCCACGGTTATTAGTAGCGACCAGGAGGACACCGAAGCTAAAGTCCGGGTCGAGGGCGAGTCGGCTGATGATGCCTTCACTACGGCTGGCGACGAGCAAATGTCGCCACCGGAACCAGCTAGGCATGACGCCGAGTATCCAATCGCTTCGCACACGAGCGAGAAGGAGAAGGGGGCAGCTTCAAGCGCGGGAGGGGGACCAGACTCCGACATTCGGATGACCCGGGTGCCACCTCCTGTTACAAGAAATGCTCCTTTTCCCACTTTCCAGGTACCCGAGCCATCTAACTCGGATAACACTGACTTTAACCAGCTGATGAGCGCTCTTCTTGCCATGAAAGCTTCAGAAGGGACTGTCTTAGAACGTATGGCTGCAGCACATCAGGTAATTTTCACTTGATACTCCTTATTATACATCCAGTCCCCAAGTCCCGAGTATAATTTTTTTTTTAATTATCCTCGGTACTTCGCATAGTACTTGCCGGCAATCATTTCCTCAGATAAAATACTCTCGCGATATCCGGCTTACAGCTTCACCCGGCCTTTGCAGGCAGAGATTACTCAGTCAGATGAAGCGTTACTTAAGGCTGAGCAGCTCTTGCTGGCTGAAGTTAAGCGTAGGGAGGCCCTTGAAGCGGAGATAAAGACTTTGAAAAAAGATGTCTCCTCATACAAAAAGAAGTACAACGCTGCCCAATCTTCGCTGAATAACTTGTCGGCTCAGATCACGGACACTTACCGCATCTTACTGAGTAAGTTTTTATTTGCCGTTAACTTGCGTATCTCTACCATGCCGTTGTGATAATCAAGATTACTGATATGCCTTTGTGTTTTTCGATTTTAGGTGCCAACCTTGCTACTCCGGAGGAGAATGCCATTACTCAGGCTAAGACTTTGAAGACTGTGCTTCGGACATTTTTTGCCGGCACTAAACTTTTACTGGATGCTATCAAGTGGCCTTCTGAGGTATACCCGGGAGAAGATAATCTTATGCAGGCCTTCTCAACGGTGCCTGGGTGGATTGAGATAATGAAGCGCTCAGCTTGCCGGATTGGGATGACCCGGGCCCTTACACTGGCGAAGGCTTATTTTCCTAAGCTTGACCCGGCCAAGGTAACATCCGGGTTTCCAGAATTCAAAGCTGACGGGTCCAAGTTTGAGCCCAAGGACTTCAAAGATATTCAACGTGCTGTACGCTCCTCAGCCACTACCTTGGCCGACAAAATGGAACTGGACAAGATCATGAGTTCTTATGACGCTGAGGGCAAAGTTATTTTGGTGGATGCACCTCCTCCTTTTGATATGGTGGAAAGATGGTCGACTGACCTGGCCAGGAGGAAAGAAGAAGCCGCAAAGAGAGAAGCAGAGCTAGGCGCAAAGCCGTCCACCTCTACACCGGCCGTGCCTCCGCCTGTCCGTCCAGATGTGAAGAGCCCGAGCAAGACTGCTGGCAAGGCCAAGGAGCAAGTCCAAGATCTAGACCCGGAAGATCGCTCTCAGGATGCCAAGTAGGATGCTACTAGTGCTTTTCGTTTTCTTAAGACTGATATGATTTTTGTGGTGCTCCTGTGCGCCACTGATGCTGATACTACGCCTGTACGCTTGTTAATTCATGATAACTCTTTGCCTTCCCTGGCTTTTGATAATCTCGATACTTGTGTTACGTATAAGCTTATTCTCGATACTTTGAACTCTTGCTTTCAATTTCCTTTTGAGACTCGGTTAACCGAGTATCGTAGGTTTTGATAGATGGACTTTTCTTTAAGTCCCCAATACTCGGCAACTAAGGTTTACAGACCTTGGTAGTTAAATAGTTTGTTTCTGTTTCGAAGTCCCCAGTCCCCATGACCCAAAGTACGAGCTATGGGGGCGTGGGCTTTCTCAGATGACATACTGCTGTTTACCAAGCTGAAGACCAATAGCTGTTCTCATAAATACTGAAGTCATGCTTAATATTTGTTGAGTTTCCGGCTTTTTTAGCCTTATACTCTGCATGGACTTGTGGTTTAGATGACCCTTTTGATTATCTTGTACTATAAGCCGGCTTTCGCGTGGATACCATGTCGTTGCGTCTATACGAAAAACAAGATCAAGCAAGCCACACTGGGCTGCATAATTTGATTGTGATCGTACGCGAACAGATCATGCCACTTTAGTGCGAGTCACATCGAGCTTAAGTAAGAATAACCAAGAAATTTGGCTCCTTTGTCCAGTTATAGGATTGCAGCTGTACCCGTTTTTTCGAGTAATCAGCCCCCATAACTCATAGGCATCATGGCCGGGTCTCCGGGTCTTGTGATTACTTATTGAAGCAGATCACCCCCCGGAGACCTATATTCATGTAATGTATTTCGATGATACTGATGTATTGATAGTAACAATGTTACTTACTTGTAACTGAAGCAAAGACCATGATAAGACTCGAAACCATCTTCTTTTATTGATAAAAATTTCTTTTTTGATTCAGCAGGCCGCCTCATTAAAAACCTTCCAGTCCCCTTAGGTACCCTGGATAGGAAAAGAGTGCGTATGAAACCTGCCGCCCATTACACTGCTTTAGTTATTCTCGAGAATCGGCCTCGCGTTGATACGGCCGATGCACATTCTCCACTTGCTATGCCCTTTCGTAATGAGTACCGGATTTGCTAGCCAGTCCGGGTATATCTTCCTTGGAACGTGATCAGCTGCGGACGGTGGTACGCCTTCTTCTTCCCTGCTGAGAGTTTTGAAAGTATTGCTCCTGATGAAGCCTACCATCTTAGGGTTTTGTTCTGCCCTAACTTTTGCTTTGTCCCCCTCAGGGGTTGGCTTTTTTGACGTTGTCCTCTCTTCTAGGTCTACCTGAGAACGGTAATGTTTGAGCTCTTCCTTCCTGCAGGCTTGCTCGGCCATTGCCGCGTCTCCCTCATCGCACTCAGCTGCTATATCCCGGTTTCCGTGTATTGTAATGGTCTTCTTGGGACCCGGGATTTTCAGTTGTAGGTACACATAACACGGTCTTGCCATGAACTTGGCATAAGCCGGCCTTCCAAACAATGCATGATAAGGACTGCGCAACTTTACTACCTCAAAGGTAAGCCACTCGACTCGATAATTATCCTTTGACTCTCCAAAAGCTACTTCCAGTGCCACCTTTCCTTCAGGGCATGCTGAGTGACCCGGCACTATCCCGTGAAAAACTGTTGTACTCTTTTGCAGCTGCGATTCCTTTAAGCCCATTCGCAGAAAAGTTTCCCAGTACAGGATATTGATACTACTTCCTCCATCCATCAGGACTTTCTTCAGCTCGTAGCCGTTGACCTGTGGTGCCACTACCAAAGCTAAGACTCCCGGGTGATCAACTCTATCCGGGTGATCCTTCCTGCTCCATGTTACCTCTTGTTCTGACCACCTCAAATACCTTGGAACAGCGGAAGAGACCGAATTAACTGCTTGTTTCAGTATCTTCTTATCCTTGTTAGAGCCTCCTGTAGTGTGCACATGATATTGACCCAGCTGTTTGGGGTTAGCTTGAAAACCTCCTGCTCCATTTTGATTGTTACCTTGATTTCCAGCTGGCGGATTGCCGGCTGGGGGCGGCCCATTACCCAAGTTTCCACCTAGACCCGGACCTCCTCCCCGGCCCGCACCTCGCATAGCTCTGTTCACTTCTTCGTTCTTCCACCTTTGTAAGTCGGCGCATTGCTCTAGTGAGTGATTGGCCGGCTTGCCATTCCTGCTATGCTTCGGGCACGCCATCCTAAATATGTCCCAACTGTTGCTTGGTCTTGGAGGTCCTTGGTAGTGTCCCCCATTGTGATTCCCAGTATTAAAATTCCCTTCGGATCTAGGTCTTGAAGACCCGGCCTCCGTGTTGGCTACAAACTCGGAATTTCCGTCGAACGGGCGCTTGTTTTGGCTACCTCCATTATTGTTTGGCGCCGACCCATTGCCGGTTTTCCCGCTGCTACTTGCGTTTGCTTTTGCTTTCTTGTCGTCAACTTCCTCCTCTGTGGTATCCGTTGCAGCGTGTTTGTTGCACGCATCCATTAACTCTCCCATTGTAACCTCCGCTGCATTCCTACTAGATTTCATGCGAGTTAGCTTTTGTACCAAAGGAACGTACTTACATGTTTTTGCCATAGCTTGTAGCGCGTCCTTAGGCTGGATATCCGTAGACGAGTGGAGTATCTCCATAACCCGGCGTACCCAGCTGCGTGCCGATTCTCCTTTCTTCTGAACGCATCTTTCTAAATCGTCAATAGTAAATAACTTTCTGCATGTCCCATGAAAGTGCTTGATGAATGCGGTCTTTAGCTCCTCCCACGATTTGATCGATTTTTCCGGTAGGTTGGTGAACCATAACTTTGCTGCTCCCTCTGACATCATTAAGTACATGAATTTGGCTTGGAGATTCTCGGATGCGTTGCGAATTGACATTGCCATCTCATAGCTGCTCAGCCACGTTTCTGGATCCATTGTTGGCTCATAATTTACTACTTTCCCCGGTTCTTTGAACTTCTCCGGGTAAGGTTCTGCTCTGATATCGTCCGAAAGGCACTTTGGCCCCGCAAGGGTGGTTGGGGCCGGTCTTGCCCGGGAAACGCGTGACCCGGCTGGGGGTACCGCGGGGTGCGGCACCACTGGTAACTCGTGCGCTGCAGACCCGGCCCCGGCTCTTCTGGCTCTGGAACTGTTCACCACCGCCTGCGCTGCTGATACTACTGGTGCTGTCTGGATACGCGGTGGAGGCGGCATTTGCTGCTGCTCTTCCCTTCGTTGCGCCGCATTCGTTTGAACATGGCCCTGTTGCTGGCTGGCGTACGGCGTCCCATGCATCCCGCTCCTATGATCCGGATAATTAGCTTGCTGTGCTACCGCGGTGTGTAGTAGATCGATTGCTCGTCGGGTTCCTTCCGCATGAGGCGAGTCTCCCACAGGGATCTGGTTTAATGCGAGCGTTGCTGCGTACACGTTGTCCATGGGATTGTTGTAATGACCTGCTGGTGTGCGGAATCGCGATGGTGGTGGCGGCATGGTATTGCCGGCTGTCGCCCCTGTCTGTGGCAAAGGTAACCCGGCTGGCGCGCTTACCGGATGTGTTCCCGTTGAAGGTCGCGGTATGGTCCCTTGGTTCGTCGGCGGAATCGGCTGATCTTGAGGCGTGAACACCAGGGCGGTCGGGTTAATAACCCCTCCTGTTGCCGGCAGCATAGTTCGGTGCCTTTGGTGCATCCTTGTCGTTTCCTCCCGGAGCCGGGTTTCTCGGTCATCCAATTCGCGCTGCCGCGCGGCCATCCCCTGCCTTTCTGCTTCCACTTGTCTTCTTTGCTGCTCCAATGCACGACGAGCTACGTCCAGGTCTCTTACACGTTCTGCCGCGTTTTCCGGGGTAATAACTGTGGCCAAGACTGTGGGG
Organism: Alopecurus myosuroides; assembly: GCA_028641055.1. Lineage (NCBI taxonomy): Eukaryota > Viridiplantae > Streptophyta > Magnoliopsida > Poales > Poaceae > Alopecurus > Alopecurus myosuroides. Next base: position 316,794,362 of record CM054061.1, read on the forward strand.
TCCAAAATCAAGTTATTATCAAACAGAGCCGGGTGACGCGGGTTTGAGGGTCCCGCCCCCGGTGTCCGGTTTGCTTGGAACCCGAACATATTTGCGTGTCGCTCCTCGTCCGCTGGGCGACTGGTGACAGACGCCGACTCTCCATCGACTTGGGCCAAGACCGGGCCAACTGGTCCTTGCTGCTGAGCCGCTGCCTGAACCGCCCCAGCTGGTGCCGCGGCCGCGTTTTCTTGATTGAGATTGGTCGCGGGAGCCGCATAAACTGCAACCCGGCGCATGATGCCCGGTGTAGATTCGTACTGTTCTTCCTCGCTGGTTTCCCTTTCATATCGATCCTCCGACAAATCCCGTATAGACTCGGTATCATCCTCCCTCTCTATCTGACCCGTTGTTCCAATCGATTCTTCTTTTCCCGATCGGACATACGCGTCTTCCCCTGACATAGAATCAGATCCAATATTATCACAATTCGAACTGGAAGTACATACCATACCGATGAAGACGTTGATGCTGCCGACTGTCACGATGGATCCGGTTTCGAGGTGGTCCGACTCTGGCCCCCAGCCAGAATCGTCTACCATCTTCTCTCCTTTGCCGTTGACGTAGATTTCTCCGACGATGAGGTTCTTCATGCTCTTCCGAGCTTCTCCCGTGATGTAAACACCTTTGGACGCAGGCCCCACGGTGGGCGCCAACTGTCGTGGGATAATCACGGCAGATGTTACCTGGGGTAACTGATCTTGGGGCAAGTCGACACAGGTATTTGGGAGAGGGTTTAGCTCGAAAGAGAACATGGCGAAAGCAATCTAAGAACCGGAAAACAACTCGCCGGCCCTCGATATGATTATACTGGATACTCGATAACAGGTGTTACAACTATGACTTGAATCTCTCTTAGGCGAAGCCCAGGGGTTGGTTTATATAGTACTCATATCCCCCTTGACTTGCCTTACAAAGCGCTTCTCGAGTCCTATTCGAACTCTTCATACGAACCCTAACTTTCTTTACCGTAACCCACAATCCGGGTTACGATCCTTACAAGTCCTGGGCCTTCTAGAAGCTTCTTTGTCCTTAGCCGGATTTGATCCATCCGTCGTTTGGGCCGGATCTCACCTGAGAGTCGGCATACCGGGTTACTATCCCCTCATCAGTTGTGTTAGGGTGGCGCGTGGCGCGGGAATTGTGACGCGTGGCGCGGGAGTTGCGACGCGTGGCGCGGTAGTTTGTGACGCGTGGCCAGGAGGGCGCGGTATAAACTGTCGCGCCTCGAGCGCGTCTTCTCCTCTCCACGCACCGTCGCGCTTCCACCATGCCTCCGAGGAGGAACAGCACCACCGGCTTCCGCGGCGTGCGAGCACGGCAGAACGGAATGTTCAGCGCAGATATCCGCTGGGGGGACGACCGCATCCCCCTCGGCACCTTTGCGACGGCGGCGGAGGCATCCCGCGCCTGGGACGCGGCGGCCTGGCGCCTCAACCGCCCGCGGTCGCTGATGAACTTCAACGACTGCGACACCGTCTGGGAAGCGGAGGCCAGGGCGCCGAAGCCGCAGATCATCACTGCCGCCGAACACCTTGTGTGCATAGTAGGAACCAAAAGCATACCCACCACCCCCTTGTGAATATTGTGAGCAAATGTGGCCAAGTGCAGCGAGGTGAGTCCTATATATAGGGATGGGCCTTTAGTCCCGGTTCACCTGGACAACCGCGGCTAAAGGCCGTGGGGCCGGCCCGAGGACCTATTAGTCCCCGTTGGTCTGGCCAACCGGGACTAAATCCCCTCCCCTCCGCCAGCTGTGGGCCGAGCGCGCTGGGCCCAGACTATTGGTCGCGGGTCTCGTCCCGAACCGTGACTAAAGACCCCTATGGTCGCGGGTCCATTATTTTGGGGACTAATGGGGGCGTACCGAAGGCCTATTTTCTACCAGTGAGGTTTGTCTATTTCGCATATTAGTCATTGGACTTTAGCCGGTTCATCTCTAAAATTGAACAATATTCTTCATGTTCCTCATCTTAGCAAGCATCTCCTATCCGTTTATCGTCTTGTCCATGATAATGACGTGTTTATTGAGTTTCACCGTCATTTTTTCTGTGTTAAGGACAAGGTCACAAGGAGAATACTACTTCACGGTAGAAGTCAGGGTGGACTCTACCCCATCCCGTTCGCTCGCGTGTCATCGTCATCCCATCATGTCTCCGCTAGTGTCGCCATGTCCTCGCAGTGGCATCAGCCTCTTGGTCATCCTACAAATAATGTGGTTCAGTCTATTATCAAAACTCATGAGCTTTCGTGCTCGTGAGATACTTATCCATTGATTTGTGATGCTTGTCAGCGTGCCAGGAGCCGCCAGGTTTCTTATAATGCTTCCTCTCGTGTTTCCACTGCACCTCTTGAGTTAGTGCACTCAGATGTTTGGGGTCCAGCTCGTACGTCCTCTTGGGGGATACAAGTACTATGTTAGCTTTATTGATGATTATTCGCGTTTTTGCTGGATCTATTACGTTGAACAAATATTTTATGCTTTCCAGGCTCATGTTGAACGACTTCTAGACACTAAAATCAAGGTCGTTCAGTCTGATTGGGGGTAGTGAGTACCATCGTCTCCATCAGTTTTTCCGGCGCACGGGTATCTCTCACCGTGTTTCGTGTCCTCACACTTCTCAGCAGAATGGCATCGCCGAGCGCAAGCATCGCCATCTAGTTGAGACAGGACTTGCTCTGTTTCCACACCCGTCACTTCCCCTACACTATTGGGATGAAGCGTTTCTCACTTCTTGCTATTTGATCAATCGCATGCCCATGTCGGTTCTTAAAAAGGAAACACCGATCTCTCGCTTGCTTCATGTTCAGCCAAACTATGATTTTCTTCGCATCTTTGGATGTGCCTGTTGGCCAAGTTTGCCTAAATACAACTCCCACAAATTAGACTTTCGATCTAAGATGTGTATCTTCCTTGGCTATAGTCACATGCATAAGGGTAACAAGTGTTTAGACCGCTCTACGGGTAGGATTTATATCTCTCTTGACGTCGTTTTTGATGAATCCGTGTTTCCCTTTTCTACCCCCAGTGTCTCGGTTGACGTGTCCACTCTTGCACAGTCCATCACGTTTCCTTCCAATGAACCGGTTACGAGTGTACCTATGCGTAAATATGACTTAACTTACCTATCATCTAATCCGCCCGTGTTAGGCAAATCTTCTCTTGTGCAGGTTACCGACGTTCCCAGCGTTGCGCCCTCGCGCAAGATCGACGTGCATGGCGAGCTGCATGCGCCCGCCCCGACTTCTCCTGTTGCGGCGGCCACACCCGAGATGGGCCGGCCCATGATGCCTCCTACGGCCTCTCCCGAGATGAGTCAGCATACGGCGCCCGGCTCGTCTTGGTCGCCCACGGTTTCGGCCCAGCCTGTGTCGCCCGCCGCCGTGACACAACCTCTGTTGTCGGCCGCGCCACCTCCGGCTGGGTCTCTCGACGTACCTGCTCCATCGACAGTTCACCCCATGGTGACCCGCCATCGCAATAACACGCGAATAGAGAAAGAGTTCAAGGACGGTACAGTCTGATATGATCCTCGTCGTCGAGCCTTCTTTGTTGCACCAACTTCTCACCGTGATGCGCTGCACGAGCCCACATGGCGAGCTGCCATGGCAGATGAGATTGCCGCTCTCCGTGAGACTCTGACATGGATTCTTGTGCCTCGTCCTCCCGGTGTCAACATTGTTGGCAGCAAATGGATCTTCAAGACTAAGCATCGCCCTGATGGCAGCGTTGAGAAGCATAAGGCTCGCTTGGTGGCTCGTGGTTTCACTCAGCAACATGGCATTGACTACGGCGATACGTTTAGCCCAGTGGTGAAACCTGGCACAATGCGTTTGGTTCTCTCCATCGCAGTTTCTCGAGATTGGTGTTTTCGGCAAATTGATGATAGTAATGGATTCCTTCACGGTTTCTTATCGGAGGATGTCTACATGCAGCAACCTCCTGGTTTTGAGGATGATCGTTATCCATCTCATGTCTGCAAGCTTCAGCGCTCTTTGTAAGGTCTAAAGCAGTCACCTCGTGCGTGGTACGCGCGCCTCAATGAGCTCCTTCATCAGCTTGGTGTTGCGTCTTCCAAGGATGATACGTCATTATTCATCTTCTCTCGGGATGGAGTTCAGTTGTATATGCTGGTTTATGTTGATGGCATCGTTATTGCTGGCTCGACACCGGATGCGGTTAATCGTCTAGTCGAGTCGCTAGCTGCTAGTTTTCCTATCAAGGACATGGGAAAGTTGGAGTATTTTCTCGGATTGGAAGCGTCCTACAATTCAGGGGGGATGACGTGTTGGAACGCGTAGAGATAAACAAAACTTTTCCTACGCGGTGCTTCCAAGATCCAGCCGAGGTAGAAGGCCACGAGTATTACCACTAGACGCGCAGGTGCGGATTATCGATGCAGCGCGTCGGGGCAGTGTAGTCCCGCGATCGTCGAAGTGCCAAACGTACAGCACCTCTGCCCGTATCCACACACACGAGGAGGAGCTCCGACGGCGGACTGCTAGGTCCGGTGCGACGGGTGGACTGAGTGGGGTTAGGGTTCCCAACGCAAGGGAGTGGACTAAGTGCCCGCTGGGCAACCTGCGCCCCTCTTTATATAGGAAATGGTAGTGAGCTTCACAACACTTGTGGCCCATTTCCTCTGTGAGTCCGACTCACAAACTCAGTCCATTTCCGGTTCGGGTCCAACCCGACCAATACATTTTCTCCCGCTCTTAAGTGTGTGACCCTGCAGGCTCATGGCGACTTGGACACGATTGAAGTCCAACTCCCAATCGATCAATCGGTAGCGGCTCCTAGCAGAACGTGCCGACTCCCAAGTCTCATTGATTCATGACGACATACCTTCCAATGTGATTTACATCTTAGTCCCTTTTGCCTCACGATATACCTTGTCGAACTATAGGCGATTTATCGTCATCCCTTAAATAGCTCAACTCTCTTATCGGTCCGTGATATATGATTCATCTGACTAACTCTTTAGTCAATAGACCCAGTTAACACTTAACTGAGTCACGCATGGCCATGCTTCCTGAATCATATCACTCGAGAGGGCACAGAGAATATCTCTCCATTCGGAGGGGCAAAATCCCATCTTGATTATCCACATCACGCAGCTTGCTTCTCATTTGACCCGAACTCTGCCTTTATAGCTGCCTTGTCACAGAATAGCATTTGACAGAATCTAAGTCGGTGATCCACAACTCGGATTGTGCGATAATCTCAGGTCTAAGGATTTACATTGATTGAGACATGCAAATGACGACTTACTCGTTGCATCTCAATATGGGCCAGTCCGACTTGCTAAACTCTTTAGCCAAGTCTGTGAACGTTGGAATGGCATCACCATTCCCATGACAAGTGGAACTGTGTTATCAGCCAACACTCACATTATTCTAGGGTGTGTGTCGAATCCCTGACTCAACAAATCCCTTCGGTGAACCTATCGGGTTTCGATTAGGAGAACCCATGAGCGCTGGTGGAATCGTCGGCTAGACAGGGGGCGAGATTTACCCAGGTTCGGGGCCCTCGAAGAGGTAAAACCCTTACTCCTGCCTCTTGTCGATCTGTATTGATGATTAGATCGGTTACAAAGGTTGTGCTCGAATCGAGAGTAGGTCTCGAGTTCAAGGCTTTTGGTCGTGCGGTATTGCTTGGTCCTCTCTCGGGGGCTCTCCTGGCCTTATATAGGCGGCCAGGTCTCGAGTTCTACCCGGAGAGGACTCCAACCCTAGCTAGGTCGGTTACATGTTTTCTAACTTAACCCGCAAGTTTAGTGCGGGTGGGCTTCACGTGGGCCTTCTGGAGTATTCCAAGGGCTCCTCTTCTTGGGCCTTCACCTTGGGCCTGAGAGGGGGTGTCCTTATCCGCAGGATCCAGAATCCATATCTTCGTCAGTAGCCCCCGAGCGTTTGCTCGAGTGGGGAATTTTCCAGTCGAGTAGACGGTCAAACCTTTTTTGGCCTTGCTTTTTCTTTTGAATAAACAGCTTGGCTGCTTACTGTTTTAAAGGGTGTGTTCCCTGTGCAATGAGTCCTTATGCTCGAGTGTCGAGCGACTTAGGTGCCTGTTATTGCGGCTTTATTTGCAGAAGGATGCGGCACAGTAGCTTGGCTCTCCCGAGAGATCAGGGCCAATTAATTGCGACTAGGGCAAAAACATTCCTTGCCTACACAGATTCGAGACCTCCGACTCGAACCCGATAAGGTGATTGTTGCGACTGGGCCGTTGTGGACTTATCGAGTCGAACTTAACCTATGAGGGTACCCGGCGCGTCCGCTAGGATTTTTCTTCGTGTTGTTGACACGGAACTATGCCGGAGGACGCAGCTTTCGAGTGTGATTCCAGGCCCTTAAGAAAGATCTTTTTGGGTCTTACCTTCATATTCGAAGAATATGGCATCCGGATGTGCCTAGTCGGCTAAACAATCCAGGTTTTTATGATGTAGAAATACCATGCGTGAATGGAGGTAGGTTCTTTCTACCCGAATGATTGTTTAAGACTCAGTCGAAAGAGTTTTCGTACTGTAGATAGTCGTGCCCATATAAAAGAGTTTTCATGTTTGGACTGTTGCGCCTATACGAAAGAGTTTTCGTGTATAGGATAGTTCTCTCATTTTTAAAAGAGGTCTTGCTCCATGATTTATTCGTAAAGGAATTGCTTTCAGTCGAAGGAATTTCATACGAAGCTATTTTCGTGTTTGAATTGTCCATTCGAAAGTTCTAAAATTTGATGATGCGTGCCATGACGTCATGGCGCACTTTTCTCCTCCCGATGGGACGTGACGGAGTGGTAGCAGATGGGCTGGCCCACCTAGTCAGCTTTTTGACCGGGAAACGAGACGCCGCTTCCGTTTTTTACGCGAACTATGCAGTAAATGCGCACGATCTTCTCTTAAGATCGTGGCACGGAACAGCGTTCATCGCCCCTTCGTTTCATCTTCACACGTGGTGGCTGCGATACGTGCCACGTAGCGCATCAAGTGGATGAGATTGACCCGCTTCGTGTATAAATACGGGACTTAGCGCTGCGGTAAAATTTTCCCAGCTTTCGCCTTCAACCATCTTCTTCCTCGTGCTCATCTTCTTCCTTGCGCTCGAGCTCACACTGCTAGCCATGGCCGGAGGCAAAAGACGTGGTGCTACCGCTTCCGCATCCGGAGAAGTTTCCGCGCAACCGGCGCCTCGGGCCGGCGACCGGCGTTCGCCCAATACCACCGCGAAGAGCATCAAGGAGATGCAGCGGGAGGGGCTGTTGCCGGCTGAATCTGAGAAGCGGGTGCGCCTCGGGAAGAATGAAGAGGTACCAAACCCGCAATCGAACGAGCGCGTGGTCTTTGCGGACCACGTGTCTATGGCATACAGCTTCACGATCTTCCTCCGAACGCGGTGCTGCACATTTCGTGCTTCATCGTGTTCTGCGAATGCTTTCTTGGCATTCGCCCTCATTGGGCGCTTTGGAAGGCCCTCTTCAAAGTTCGCATCTTCCGCGAGAAATCGCGGGTGGACTCTGAACCTGGCGAGCCGCTGCGCATAGGCGGCTTCGGGATCCAGGCGCGACTGGAGAGCAGCTACTTCAACATGCACTTCGTCGACTCCGCCCAAGGCTGGCGGAAAAAGTGGTTTTACATCATCGACAACAGCTCGGGTGGGCTCGTGGAATTCCACCCGTTCGCTGTTTTGAAGAGGCGGAAGTCCTGGGCGCACAAGCTGTCAGCCGAAGAAACCCAGGTCGTCACGCCCCTACTCGCAAGAGTGTCCGCTCTCCGGGATCAAACCGCCGGAGTGGTACTCAACGGGCTGCACCTGGCGAGTATTTTTCTGAAGCGCAGGATCCAGCCGCTGCAGCAAAGGCCTTCCACCATGTGGGAATACCAAGGCGCTAAAGACCCTAGCCGAGTGAGCCGCGAGGAACTTTCGAACGTTGAGTTCGAGAAGAAAATCGCGGCTGTCACCAGCTTGAAGGTGGGGGAGAAGTTCCCCGACTGCTCAGTCGAAGCCTTCGACGCTTCGAAACCTCCACCAGCCGAGGTTAGTTTTATCCTTCCTGTTCGTCATTATTTTCTTCTTTGCTTTGAGTCTTTGGTCGACTGAAATTTTTCTCGCCTCCCTCTTCCGTCTTTGTAGAGCTTAGCGGTGGCGAACTTCTACCCGCCAGTTGCGGGAGAGGACGCCTCGGAGTTATTGGCGAGTCACCTGGACGGCTTAGCCGATACTAGTGTAGCCGATGCCTCCTCGAGCTCCAAGGACGATTCTTCGGATGATGCGGAGGGCTCGAATGGCGGCCTCCGTCGTTGCAAGCGTCGTCGGGTAGAGGACGATAACGAGGCTACCTCCAAGGATAATTCCTTAGAGGAATCGCCCGTGAAGGCCCCTATCTCCGCGACTCCACTTCGCTCCCTCGCCCCTTCGCCTTCATTCCCAGTAATCGCAACCGCTTGGAACGCGGATTTGCTGGATGAAGATGAAGATGATGAGTAAGTTATTTTCCTCGTTCTTAGTCGAACGTTCTTTCCTCTGCGTTTATGTTTGATTCCTTGTTCTTTTTTGCTGCAGTGTGCAGGCCATCAGCCCTCGCAGGTACGCTTCTTCTGTTCCTCCCGAAAAGAGGAACAAAGCAGGAACTGCGGGTGGAACTCCCAATGCTGACACCGTCCATAATTCTCCCAGCGCAGCCCCCAATGCGGCGACTGTGGAACGTGAAGCTCCTAGCTTTGCCGCCAGGACTTCAGCTTCGAAAGAAGCGACGGACAGCTCTGCAGATCCTCTCTCCCGCGCCACGGGCCAGGTAAACTTTGTAGTTTGTCTTCGAATTTGTATCGGGTGCACGACAGTGCTCCCGATGGGAGTAGCCCCCGAGGCTGTAGTCGATTGCTTGCGATCGGCTACAGGCTCAAAATCTTGCTTTATTTTCTTCGTCTTGATTTTTATCGGGTGCACGACAGTGCTCCCGATGGGAGTAGCCCCCGAGGCTGTAGTCGATTGAATTCAATCGGGCACAGGCTCTAATTTATATCTTCTGATTCTTCCACTTCTGTACTTTTGCACTCGCTTGTTGACTCGCTTGCGGCGATTGGTCGCCGCGTTGTTCTTGACGAATCGGGGTGCGAGAGGCTTCAGTCACACTGCAGTCGATTCCACACCGAGAATGAGATCCTTAAGAGTAAGCCTCATTGTCTTCTTTTGTTTCTGTTCTCGTGTCCATTCTTGATATCTAACAAATGTTACTGCGCAGCTCAACTCGAACATTCAGAGTTCGAGAGAGTCAAGCTCTCTGAGCGGGCAACCACTCAGGAAGCTGATTTGGCGGCTGTTCGACAAGATCTGGAGGCCTCCCGCATGCGGTCGGAGGATCTTGACAGGCAAATCGCGGATGCGAGAAAAGCTTTGAAGGATCAACAGGAAGCTGGCAATAAGGCCGATTCTGACCTTGTCACGTTCCTCCGTCCCCTTGCTGAGCGTTTCGCGGGTAAGTGACCTAGGCTCTCGCCGTTGTATCTTTTGTCTTGGTGAACTTGCGAAATTTTGACATTCTTTTCCTTTGCAGGTCTTCTGGATGTTCCTTTGGAGATCCCTGGGATCCAGCGAGTAGATGTGCTAACCGACACACTTGCTCAACTCAAGAGGCACGCCGAAGGAGTGTGCTCCTTGATTGGAGATGCCACCCAAGTGTTGTCGCAACTGCACAGTCGTTTCCTCGCCAACGCTGTACCTCCATCCGCGCTAGACGGCCTGCTGAAGATCTTCTCGGAGGGCAATCTCCTGGATGCTTACGCAGTCGCCCAGTCGGAGTCTGGTGCGAAGACTGCGATTCAGTTCGCGCTGGCACACAGAGTCAACGGTTTGGAGGAGGCCTACTCAGCTCTTCCAGTCGACCCCTCGACGGGCAAAAAGGTACGACTCTCTCGTTTTGGCGAGCAGGCCACCATTCTTGCTCGGAAGCTGTCTGAGCTATTTGCTCGACTGAAAGGAGGGGCGACTGCCGCTAGTGGGAGCACCACCGTAGTTTCTTAGTTTTGTTCTTTTTTCCTTTCCTTCGTGAATGTAATGAACCTTGGGATGTATTCCCGTATTTTCATCGTCTTTAATTGAAGTGTTCGTTCTGGAAATTGCCTCCCGTAGTTTGTGTATTTTGTCCCGATGGGAGTAGCCCCCGAGCACTTTTGTCAGATGTGCGACTAGAAATACTTCGAATAGGGCTTCTTACTTCTTTCCTTGTATTCTTCTAGGCTACCGGGGTAGTTGCCGAATCTTCGAGCGGACATGCTACTCCAGTAAATCCCCTTGTTGCCGCCGTTGGCACCTATGCTGGTCTTCGTGATAAGGTCCGGGAGGGTGAGCGTCAGCTTAAAGCTTTGCGCGGTATAGCCGATGTGGCGAATTCCAAGCAAAAACTGGCGGCTGAACGTGAGCAGTTTCTGATGGATGAATTATCGTTGGTTGCGAGGGATTTGCTGTGTAAGTAATACAGCCCCCGTGTCTTCTTTTTGCTTTGTTTCCTTAGCTGATCAAGCATGCTTGCTCTACAGTTGTCAGACCTGATGACAGGGAAGAAAAGCAGTGGGTGGAAAACCATATAGTTCAGGGGGCTGGTAGCTCAAATCCTCATGCGAGTAACTTCTGGTCTGATCGCAGTCGAGGATTTGTGATGGCCACCTTGAAGTTCCGTGTTCTGCAAGCGAGAATTCTCGTGAGTTCTTTTCACGAGGTCCTGATTGCGATGAACGCTGCTTTCTACCCACTCGAAAGGGGTCCTGAAGACTGGAGCTATCTTCTCAAGTTGTATGGACGTGAAGGAGAGGTTCGCGCGTGTGTGCGCAATCAAATGACATGCGGCGCGGTTGTAGCTCTATCCTTTGTCCGAATATGGTATCCTGATGTAGATTTTTACTCCGTAGCCAGGCTCCCAGATGATCCAATCGATGATATTTCCCCCTTCTATGATGTTGTTCGTCCTGCAGCGGAGAAAATCATCCGATTGTCCTCTGAGGAGGTAGATAGAGTTTTGGCGACTGAGAATTCTCAGCGCTTTGATTGATTGTCGGATGCGCATATCTTGTATCCTTGTATAGTTTGTAAAACTGTTATAAGGTGTATAACCTTGTATGTATGCTTTCTTCCTGTAATGCTTAGTTGTAGGTGTAGCCCCCGTGTGTTTATGGGGTGTATTCCTGTAACTTTTGAGCGTGTAAAAATAGGAAGTTGCGAGTGAGTATGATGGAGAAACCATGTTTTTATTGCGATGACTGAGAAGCCATGTATTCGAGCTACAAGAGTGGGCTACAAGAGTGGCTAGCATAGCCTTATTTGTTGTGAGAACAAGTAAACCTAGGGATAGAATTTGCGGAGGTGCGCAATATTCCAAGGATTGGAATAGATTCCTCTAGTCGATGGATTCTTCGACCTGTAGGCTCCACCTGGGATGACTTCGTGTATGATGAAGGGTCCTTCCCAGGGTGGTTCGAGCTTATGTCCTTCCTTCTGCTTGAGTCGCAGCACTAGATCTCCAACCGCGAATGCTCTGTGGCGTATGCGGCGACTATGATAGTTTCGCAGGGATTGCTGATATACTGCGGATCTGGCGAGTGTGATGTCCCGCATTTCGTCGAGTGCATCCATAACTTCCGCGAGTGCCCTGTTAGAGGTTTTTTCGCTGTAGGCGACAACTCGTGGGGCGCTGAATCGAACGTCCTCGGGGAGGACTGCTTCTGCCCCGTATACCATGAAAAATGGCGTGTATTTTGTAGATCGGTTACGAGTTGTGCGTAGGCTCCATAGTACGGAGGGTAATTCATCCGCCCAATGTCCTGCGGCGGGGTGTAGACGATCGAGTAGGCGTTTCTTGATGCCAGCCGAAACTAAGCCGTTGGATCTCTCGACTTGTCCGTTCGTTTGCGGGTGGGCAACTGAAGCAAACTTGAAGTTGATGCCTTTTTCCTCGCAGAACTGTTGCGTTTCCTTTGCTGTGAAATTTGTACTATTGTCTTTAATGATGTCGTGTGGCACGCCAAATCTGCATACAATGGAATCGAGGAACTTGACGGTGCATTGGGCACTAGCCGAAGTTACTGGCGTGGCCTCGATCCATTTGGTGAATTTGTCGACTGCGACCAGCAAGTGTGTATATCCTCCAGGGGTGGACTTGCGTATTGGTCCGACCATGTCTAGCCCCCATTGTGCGAAGGGCCAGGAAATGGGTATCATGTGCAATTCCGTAGCAGGTGCATGTGGTCTTGGTGCGAATCGCTGACAGGCATCGCATCGTTCGACCAGGTTCTTTGCATCGGTAGCTGCTGTCAGCCAGTAAAATCCTGCTCGGAATGCCTTCCCCATTATTGTTTTCCAGCTAGCATGATGTCCGCAATCTCCTTGGTGGATGTCATGGAGCAATTCCTTGCCATCTTCGGGTGCGATGCAGCGCTGAAGTATTCCCGAGATGCTTTGCTTGTATAATTCCCCATTGACTACCCGAAAGGATTTGCTGCGTCTGATTATTTGTCGAGCCTCGCGTGGGTCAGCCGGGACCTGTCTGTTGGTCAGGTAGTCGAGATATTTCTGCGTCCAGACTGGCTCGACCAGAAAAACCTGTCGTGATATGTTATGAATGAGCTCAATAAGGGCGACTTGCGGGCTGACCTCTGTTTCTGGCACTGCTATTGCTTCTGCAGCTTTCTTGATTTTGACCGATCGCTTGATCATTCGTTCGAAATATATTCCTGGTGGTATGGGTGTATTTGTGGAACCCATGTTCGTCAGTCGATCTGCTTCTTCGTTGCTGGATCTTGCGATGTGCTTTAGCTCGCATCCTTTAAAACTTCCTTCGAGTAGATTGTACATGTCGCGATACGCGATCATGTTTTCGGCGATTGCGTCACACTCTTTCATCGTTTGTTGCACAATGAGGTTGGAGTCGCTGTAGATCATTAAGCGAGTAGCTCCACAGGCGATTGCCATCTTCATTCCGTGCAGCAAGGCTTCGTATTCTGCGTCGTTATTTGATGCTGGATCATCTGGTGGAAAGTCCAATCGTAGGACGTATTGCAGCTTGTCTCCCTGAGGGGATATAAGAACAATTCCAGCTCCTGCTCCTTCGTTTCTCTTGGATCCGTCAAAGTACATTATCCAATTGCTCGTGTACTCGGGTGGCCCTGGCGTTTGCAGTTCTGTCCATTCGCTTAGGAATTCAACAAGTACCTGGGATTTGATTGCGTTGCGTCCTGCGTAAGTGATGTCCCAAGCGCCCAACTCGATGTTCCATTTTGCTATTCTTCCGGATGCCATAGGGTTGTTCATGATCGTCCCGAGTGACGCATCATTAACCACTGTAATGGTGTGTTCCTGGAAATAATGTTTGAGCTTGCGGGCGGTGAGAACGACTCCATATGCGAGCTTCTGGTAGTGAGGGTAGCGTTGCTTGCATGGTGAGAGCACTTCGCTGATGTAATATATTGGATGTTGAACTCCGTACGCTTTGCCTTCCTCAGGTCGTTCGACCACGATTGCTGTGCTGATGACCTGGTTTGTGGCGGCTAGGTACAAGAAAAGTGGCTCCCCTTCTCGCGGTGTTGCGAGGATGCGCCTACTTTGCAATGACCGCTTCAAATCTGCGAATGCTTGCTTAGCTTCGGGTGTCCACTCGAATTTGTCTGTCTTCTTCAACAACTTGTAGAAGGGTAATGCTTGCTCCCCCAATCGTGCGATGAATCTGCTTAGGGCGGATAATCGCCTTGCGAGCTGTTGGACTCCGCGCAGGTTGGTTGGCTCCTTCATGGTTAAGATGGCTTGTATTTTCTCCGGGTTGGCTTCAATGCCTCTGGCGGATACCAGGTACCCGAGAAGTTTTCCTGCCGGAACGCTAAAGACACATTTGGTCGGATTGAGCTTGATCCTGTACGCGTTGAGGGCGTCGAATGTTTCTCTAATATCCTCAAGGAGTGTGTCCTCAACTCGAGTCTTGATGACAATGTCGTCAACATACACTTGCACGTTCTTGCCGATGAGGTTGGCGAGGCATTTTTGCATGCAGCGCTGATATGTTGCGCCTGCGTTCTTCAGCCCGAAGGGCATTGTTGTGTAGCAGTATACACCGTGAGGTGTGATAAATGCTGTCTTTTCTTCATCCTCCTTTTTCATTCGGATCTGATTGTATCCCGAATATGCGTCCAGGAAGGATAGGCGTTGGCAGCCTGCTGTAGAATCCACAATCTGGTCGATTCGCGGGAGGGGAAAATTATCCTTGGGGCAATGCTTATTTAGGGACGTGTAGTCGATGCACACCCGAAGGATATCCGTGTTCTTTTTGGGAACCAACACCGGGTTTGCTAACCAAGTGGATATCTTGATCTCTCTGATGAATTTTGCAGCTAGCAATCTGTTTACTTCTTCTCCAAGCGCCTTCTGCTTGGGTTCTGAAAATCTTCGCGTGGTCTGTTTGATGGGTTTAGCGTCTGGAAAGACTTCGAGTGAGTGCTCGGCAAACTCACTGGGTATTCCTGGCATATCTGAGGGCTGCCAGGCGAAAATTTCCCAGTACTCACGGAGGAGTTTGACGAGCGCGCTTTCCTATGCTTGCGAGAGGGTTGTTGAAACCATCGCTGTCTTCGCAGAGTCTGTCGGGTGCACTTGATGCTTTCGGGTGTCGCTGTTGGCGCTAAATTCTTGCTCAGGCACATTTTTCTTCGTGAGGGGCATCACGGAGTGATCCGTGGTTTTTGCCAGCTCTTGAAGTTCTTCGTGCATCCCGAAAGATTTTGCGATCTCGTTGAACTCAATGTCGCATTTGTTGGATTTCTGAAAGTCTCCGTCAATGGTGATTACGCCATGTTCGCCGGGTAATTTGAGCTTCAGGTAGGCGTAGTGAGGTACTGCCATGAATCTGGCGAACGCTGTTCGGCCCAAGATGGCGTGGTACTGTGAAGGCCAGTCGACAACTTCGAAGTCGAGGAACTCTCTCCTGTAGTTGCTCTGCGTGCCTAGCACGACTTCTAGGTTGATTGTTCCGAGTGGACGGACTGCCTTGCCTGGAACTATCCCGTGGAAGGATGTTTCTGATTTCGGGAGGCCGTCCAAGTTCTTGTTCATCCGACGGAGTGTATCCGCGTAGATAATGTTGAGGCCGCTGCCCCCATCCATGAATACGCGGGCTAAGTCGTAGTTGCCAATTTGCGCCTGGATGACGAGGGCGGCGTGTCCTGGTCGATAGACTCGTGGTGGGTGATCTTTCATCGAGAACGTAACTGGCTGGTCCGCCATTTTCAGGTACTCGGTCTTCGTTGGCGGTGTCTGTACTGCCATGCATAATTGCCTTGTGTTAGTCTTTTGAGCTATGCGAGAGGGGCATACCTTCTGGATCATTGCGAGTTGTCCTGCCGGGTTCGGATACGCGTTTGCTCCGGCGTTTGGTGGTGCGGGTACTGCAGCTAGCGCCATGTTTGGATTTGCGGGTGGAGGTGGTGGTGGTGGCGGCTGGAATCCTTGGTGCCCTCCTCCTGGAAGCGGCGGATAATTTTGAGTGGAGGCAGATCTTTTCCTCGCGAGTGCATCCGAGATGTCATGGAACTTTTGGCAATCCTTAAGTAGGTGTGTTGCCTTAGTTTTGCCCGTGCGCTTATCTGTGAATAGATGTAGCGAGCAGTATGCATCGAGGTCTTCCTCGGGGGATTTTTCTTCAGCCTTTGGTCTCCACTCGCGATTTCCACGGCGACCGGAATCGCGGCTTCGCGTGAATTCCGCGGCGACCAACTCCTCTCTATCTTCATGATCATAATATTTTCTTCTTTTTCTTCGACCATGACGATCGTCATCGTGTGCGGGTGACGACGCTCTTTCGTTGCGCACCGCATCTTCTCCGTTAGCCCATTTTTCGGCTATGATCATTAGTTCTCCGATAGTCTTGGGTGCAGCTCTGCCTAGCTCCTCTCGAAAAGCAGTTCTTCTGGCGCCTTTTGCGAAGGCTTCGATTGCTACTTCTTCTGAGATAGTTCCTGCGGTATTCCTGAGCGTGGTCCATCGCTGGATGTACTCGCGTGTGGATTCGCCACTCTTCTGCTTGCATGCTCGCAGTTCTTCGAATGTAGCTGGCCTCTTGTAAGTCGACTGGAAATTTTTGCAGAAATCGCGGTGCAAATCATCCCACGACGCGTAGCAAGATTTTGGCCTTCTTTCCAGCCAACTGCGGGCCGCGCCAGTAAGATGCAAATTGAGGTATTGCATGGCCGTGTTCTTGTTCCCACATTGGCATTTTACTGCCGTGAGGTAGTCGCTTAGCCATTGAGAGGGCTCGAGTGAGCCGTCGTACTTTGTCACCTCCGTGCTGAGCTTGAACCTTTTGGGTAGAGGTGCTTCGCGGATGCTGCGAGCGAAACAGAGTGCACCGCAGGTTTCGTCATCCGAGGAGCCGGACGAAGAGCGCTCGCGATATCGCGAAGCCCTTGCCTTATCCACCCTTTTTTGAGCGAGATCTGATCGCGCGTCGTATTCTGGCTGGTCGCGGTCGTCATCTTTCTTTGGTTCCTTGCTTCGTTTTCTCGAGCGGCCGCTATGGTGCCGTGAGCTTCTGTCTCTCGGGCTATCTTCACTGCTGCTTCGACTGTCGCCGCGGCGTCTAGCTTCTTTTCCTCGACCGCGGCGTGGTGACTTATCCCTCCTTGGTGAAGAGCTTCTGTGCCTGCGGGGCGTTTCTTTATCTTTCTCTTTCTCCCGTCGCTCCTTCTCCTGCTGCTCCTCGGCCTTCTTGCGATCGTGAGAGGAGAGCCTTGCAGCCGCCAATCCGAGTCCTTTTCGTATTTGCTTGTATTGCTCTACCCGAGGGTCGCTTTCCGTCGGTTGGTTCATCTGCATGTAGGTTGTTGCGGCTAGAACCGCAGCGGCGGGAGTTTGCGGGTACACGTTGCCGTCGTCGTCGACTCGCATGAGAGAAGGGGTGATTGACCTGTTTGTTTCGGGTATAGATTCATCGTTCCTGGATGTGGATGCGTGTCCTTTCCTCGCGGGTCGGGTTCCGACCGAGGGTGTTACGGACAGCCCAGCTCGTCTCTGGCTCGATTCGTCCGCCGCTCTTCTTCGGCGGGCCAGATCTACCCGAGCATCTTTGATGATCGTGGCTGCTCTCACTAGGTGATAGTGGTAGGCAACCATGTCTTCGTGTGAGGATCCGGCTGCGGGTGGCTTGCTTGTTCGCATGGCTTCCTTTGCTCGTTTCCAGGATTCCCGCGAGACGCCGATTATGTTGCGCTCTGTCGCGCTATGTTCTGTTTCCGAGCCTTGTTCCGATCCTGCCATGCAGACTTGAGCTAGTCGAAGCTCGTGCGTCCTAGGCGTAGGTCGAAGGTTTGCTTGAATCCTTGATGGTTCCTCTGTCGAGAGGGTGTGATAGTCGTGGGCGTTGAAGCAGATGGACTCGCCACTTTTCTCCAGGTGACGGCGTGAGTCGACAGCTCCAGATTCAGTCTCCGATTCATCCAAGAAGTGGAGGATCCCGTCCCTGTTCGTCACGAATTTGAGGCTCCCGAACGTCAGGGTGACGCTCTCCTCCAGATCTTCGAATACCGGACGCGATTCCGGCGAGTGCGATGTGACCACGACAGATCCGATCCGTAAAGGATTGTTCGGAGCCGTAATCGTTGGTTTCCAACGAGAGTTTGATGTCGATGAAGCCGAAGATGCCGGTGATCCAGCGCCCGCCGTTCCCACAGACGGCGCCAATTGTCGAATCCCTGACTCAACAAATCCCTTCGGTGAACCTATCGGGTTTCGATTAGGAGAACCCATGAGCGCTGGTGGAATCATCGGCTAGACAGGGGGCGAGATTTACCCAGGTTCGGGGCCCTCGAAGAGGTAAAACCCTTACTCCTGCCTCTTGTCGATCTGTATTGATGATTAGATCGGTTACAAAGGTTGTGCTCGAATCGAGAGTAGGTCTCGAGTTCAAGGCTTTTGGTCGTGCGGTATTGCTTGGTCCTCTCTCGGGGGCTCTCCTGGCCTTATATAGGCGGCCAGGTCTCGAGTTCTACCCGGAGAGGACTCCAACCCTAGCTATGTCAGTTACATGTTTTCTAACTTAACCCGCAAGTTTAGTGCGGGTGGGCTTCACGTGGGCCTTCTGGAGTATTCCAAGGGCTCCTCTTCTTGGGCCTTCACCTTGGGCCTGAGAGGGGGTGTCCTTATCCGCAGGATCCAGAATCCATATCTTCGTCAGTGTGTGTCCAGCACAACGTTGATGACCAAGGACAATTTAGCATATGAACAACATGAATACATAGTTCCACAATCGAATAATCTATTCAATGACATGTATCAGATGTTCAAGATAAGGACGACTTAATAACTTTATGAATACATTGGGAATACATCAAATATGATTGCCTCTAGGGCATATTCCCAACAATCTCCCACTTGCACTAGAGTCAATCATCCTGACATCATATGCCTAGGCATCTAATTACCATACCTCTCATGTGCGCCTCATGCTTAGGCTGTGGTAGCGCCTTTGGCAACGGATCTGCAATGTTTGCATCCGTGTGTACTTTGCATAACTTGATATCACCTTGTTCGACAAACTGGCGAATGAGGTGGTAACGCATTAGTATATGTTTGTTCTTCTGGTGTTGTCTAGGTTCCTTGACTTGTGCGATAGCATCATTGTTGTCACAATATATGTCCGAAGGATTGGACGTGCCCTGAACCACACCAAGATCTATCAGGAGGTTCCTGATCCAAACAGCTTCCTTTGCTGCCTCCGAGGTAGCAATATACTCAGCCTCTGTTGTAGATGCAGACACCGTATCTTGCTTGGAACTCTTCCAGCTCACAGCCCCTCCGTTCATTACGAACACGTATCCAGATTACGAACGAGAATCATCTGAGTCGGTGAGATAACTCGCATCCGTGTAACCCTTTACACTGAATTCCTCATCACCTCCATAAACTAGGAACCTTTCTTTAGTCCTTCTCAAGTACTTAAGGATATTTTTAACTGCTGCCCAGTGGGCTTCGCCAGGGTCAGCCTGGTATCTGCTCGTAATACTTAGAGCATAGGAAACATCTGGAATAGTACAAATCATGGCATACATGATGGATCTGATTGCCGAAGCATACGGGATCACACTCATCCTACTTCGCTCATCAGTCGTCGAAGGACACTGAGTCTTGCTAAGTTTTATGCCATGGGACATCGGTAAGAATCCCTTCTTAGACACTTCCATTTTGAATTTCTTCAAAACTTTGTCCAGATATGTACACTGACTCAATCCAATGAGCCGTCTTGATCTATCTCTATAGATCCTGATTCCTAATATGTAAGTTGCCTCACCCAAATCCTTCATTGAGAAACTCCTTTCCAATGATTCTTTGGTTTCTTGCAACATCATGACATCATTTCCAATCAGTAATATGTCATCCACATATAAGATTAGAAAATTTACTTTCCTCCCACTAAACTTCTTGTATAAACAAGAATCATGATCGCTCTTGATGAAGCCAAACGATTTGACTACCTCATCAAAGAGAATGTTCCAACTCCGAGATGTTTGCTTCAACCCATAAATGGATTTCTGAAGTTTGCATACCTTGTCAGCATTAGCTGGATCGACAAAACCTTCGGGCTGTATCATATACATGTCCTCAGTTAAATTTCCATTATCAACATCAGCATAACCGTGCAACCGAAAACTCTCAACTGTGAACAATCACCAGGTGTACCAGACCATACCTCAATGGGTGTTTTCTTATCAAGTGGGATAGAAGGAGACATGTTTATCAAGTAGCAGACGGCGGAGGCTGGTTCAGCCCAAAAACGCTTGCTCACGCGAGCATTGGATATCATGCAACGAGCTCTTGAGATGCTGGTTCCGTTCATGCGGTCATCCACACCATTCTACTGCGGCGCGTATGGGATGTGGTGCCTCACAATTCCTCCTTTCCTGCAAAAATCATCAAAAGCATCCGAACAGAACTCTCCACCATTGCCAGTACGAAGCAATTTAACCATCCTTTCAGTTTTCCTTTCTATCATAGCTTTCCACTCTTTAAACGCAACAAATATTCCATCTCTAGTTTTCAGGAAATACGGGAACACTTTTCTAGTGTAATCATCAATGATGGTAAGCATGTAACGAGAACAACCATAAGAGGGCTTGCATGAGGGCCCCCCTAAATCAGCATGCATATAATCAAGTATACCTTTGGTGGTATGAACGAAAGAATTAAACTTTACTCTCTTGTGCTTACCAAAAATGTAGTGCTCATAGAAGAGTGTCTTATTGATACGTTGCAAATGTATCTATAATTTTTGATGATCCATGCTCATATTCTATCCAATGTCCTTATGTTTTCTACATGTTTTCACATGTTTTACTATATTTTACGGATGTTTTCATTGACTAACCTATTAACGAGATGCCCCAGTCCAATTGCTGTTTTCTGTTGTTTTTATATTTCAGAAAAGATCTTAAGGAAATATTTTTGCAAAGGGCTGGAAATCCACGGAGAACATTTTTTACCCGGAATGGAGACGGAGTCCAAAGAAGAGCCAGAGAGGGGCCAGGGGGTGCGGGACGGAGCGCCCCCACCCTAGGCCGGGCCTGGTGGGCCCCTAGACATCGCCTCTCGTCACCTCTTTGAACATAAATTGCCCTAAACCCTAAAATCAATGAGGACGGGGGTATTTTGTACGAAACATATAGAGAGGAGTTGTCACCTCGAAAGTCCAATCTACTGCTTCTAGAGTTCTACTCTGGCACCCTGCCAGAGAGGGGAATCGTCATCGGAGGCTTCTACATCGCCATGATCGCCTCCGGACAGATGAGTTAGTAGTTCATCTCGGGACTACGGGTCCACAGAAGTAGCTAGATGGTTGTACTCTATGTTATTCCTCCATGTTTAGAGTTTCCTGTGCTCCTCACATGATTGAGATCACCGTTATGTAATTGTGCATGTTGTGTTTGATGGGATCCGATGAACCATGAGATAATGAATATTTTTTTCATGTCGAGATGCTTCACTTATATTTGTAGAGAGTTTCAATATTGTCTTGCAATGCTCTCCGGTGTTTATGATTACCTTGGTGATACGTCTGAAATGTATCTATAATTTCTTATGTACCATGTTGTTTTCATGCCAATTACTACATGTTTTCTACACATTTTACATCATTTTATTGATTTCCTGGGACTAACCTATTAACAAGATGCCACAGCGCCAGTTCTGTTTTTGCTGTTTTTGGTTTCAGAAAAGTTGTTGTGGAAATATTCTCGGAATTGGACCAAACGAAATCCCAGGGTCTTAGAAGCTTGTACGGTACACAAAGTCCGGAGGAGACCTAGAGGGGCCCCACAGGTTGGCCACACCCTATGGCGGCGTGCCCCCTGACCACGCCACCAGGTGGTGTGGGCCCCCTTGGCCACCCACCGACGTTTCCCTTTTGCTTATTTATACCTCTCCTCGGGTTAACCCTAAATACCCGAGGCTCCATCCACGAAAAGTTCTATAGCCGTCCTCATCGTCAACCCTTGTTCGGGAGGGTTCTAAAGCTCTCACCGGCACCCTGCAGGGAGGGGAATTCATCACCAGAGGGATCTACACCACCATGCATGCCTCCGGAGTGATGCGTGAGTAGTTCATACTTGGACTACAGGTCCATATCAGTAGCTAGATGGTTGTCTTCTCCTCTTTATGCCTTATGTTTAGATCTTGTGAGCTGCCTAACATGATCAAGATCATCTTATTGTAATGCTACATGTTGTGTTTGCTGGGATCCGATGAATATTGAATGCTATGTCAAGTGATTACCAATCTATCATTTTTATGTTATTTATTATCATGCTCTCCGTTACTAGTAGATGTTCTGGCCAAGTTGATGCGTGTAACTCCCAAAGAGGGTATTTATGCTAGATAGTGGGTTCATGCCTCCCTTTTATCGACGCTCGAGTGACAGAAACGTAACAGATGGGGGATGTGCTGTTGCCATTAGGGAGAAAACAACAATGTTTACATTGTTTACATTAGTCACTTTAATTAATGCAATTATCTGTTGCTTGCAACTTAATACCCGAGGTTTGATTGGATTACACTCTGAGGGTGGATTATTAGGCATAGATGCAGTTGGATAACGGTCTATGAATTTTGTTGTAATGCCCACATGAATCACATAGTAATCACCATGTCATGCATATGCACTACGGTGCAACCTTTATGTCTGTCAAATACCCAGCTGTAATTTGTTTACCCAGCATGTTATCTATCTATTTTGGAGAGACACCACTAAT
Organism: Alopecurus myosuroides; assembly: GCA_028641055.1. NCBI lineage: Eukaryota > Viridiplantae > Streptophyta > Magnoliopsida > Poales > Poaceae > Alopecurus > Alopecurus myosuroides. Next base: position 316,816,663 of record CM054061.1, read on the forward strand.
GAACTGTGGACCCCCGTCCTTTCTTTTACACTAATAATACAACCACTACAAACACTGTTCTTTTACTGCAAACATTGTTTTCCTTTCATTCAACGCAATCATTGTTCTCTTTTCATTCACTGCAAACAAACCTTGTTTTCCACACTACACGTCTAATCCTTTGTTTTCAGCAAAACCAGTGAGATTGACGACCTCAGTGTTTCGTTGGGGAAAAGTAAATTGGCTGTGTTGTGTAGATTCCATGTTGCTGCTAAACCGGTAGTGCGCCCTGCCAACAACCTTCAGAAGTGATTTCTTTCTCCTACTGGTCAATTCAACCTTGGTTTCCTTATGAGGGAAATTTGCTACTGTGCTCTTTATACCTTCCTCTTGGGGTCTCCCAATGAACGTGTGTCCACGCCATCAAGCTCTTTTCTGGCGCCGTTGCCGGGGAGGAACAGGATTTCTACAAGGGGAGTCTCTCACCTCCAATCTTTTTTACTTTGTTATTGTTTTGCTTTTTTACTTGCTTTATAATTCTTTATATCAATGATTGATTTCCCTGATACTATATCTTATTGTCAAGGTGGGTTCACGAAAGAATAACGAAAATATTATAAGGAATCCCGCTTGTGACAAAAAGGGATACACTTATGGGAACAAATTAATAAATTAAATAACTATGCTAGAAACTTGTGTTCTACTTATAAGGTTACTTATTGCTTTGATAAATCTTGTTGTTGTAGGAGGTATAAACACCTCCCTTTTCAATGTGAGTATAATGATAATGTTACCATATCTTCTTATGTTAAGGGAAATTATGACATTTATGATGTGGAACAAATTGAAGAATTTATTGCTTGGAAGGGTTCATTCAAAATTCCTTATTTGCTTGAAAATATTGATGATGCACCTTATAAATATGAGATTTATGATATACTTGAATTTTTCTTTGATAATTACAAGGAAGAAAATGACAATATTCTTAAATATGTTTATAGATGCTCTCCACCAAAGGAAGATGAGTTTTACATTGATAATTGTGATGATCCTATTGATTCTTTTGAAATATCCCTTTCTGATGAAATTGATACTTGCTATACTTGTGACCTTGATACTACTATGAATGAAACTTGTGAGAATGATATTGCTACTGTTATTTATGATAATCCATGCTACTTTGATAAATCCTATTATAATCCTCTATTTATTCCAACTATTGATATGCATGATAATGAGGAAGTTTGTTTAGAAAATTTATATGATAATGATCTAGATGATGGTCCTATGTTACGTGATGTTATAAATTATAATGATATTGAAAATAGGATGGTTATAATGTCCCTCATACCTTTTACGAGTGACCAATCATCTTGTTTTGCTATTGCTAAAAGTGAGAAAGAAGAGGTCTTTATTTTCAATTTTGATCCCACTATTTTTTAGCTTGATATGAATTGTCTGCTTTTAGACCATGATAAACATTCTTTGTGTGATCATTATGTTGTTGAGTTTGTTCATGATGCTACTGAAAATTATTATGAGAGAGGAAAATATGGTTGTAGCAATTTTCATGTTACTAAAACACATCTCTTTTTGTTGAAATTTTTGAAATTGCTCTTGTTCTACCTTCCCATGATTTGTAGTTTGAGCTGCTTTAATTTATTTCTTTAGAAGATTCCTATGCATAGGAAGTGGGTTAGACTTAATTTTTTTTATACCTGCTTCTTTATGCTATCTTTTTCTTAATTCATATTTCTTATGTGAGCATCTTCTTGCTTTCTGGGCCTAGCTGAAAGGTGTTAAAGAAAAGCACTTCTTGGGAGATAACTCATGTTTTTTATTTTTGCGTTGTTTTTCTTATGTTTACTTTGAGTCAAGGCGTTGTTTACTTCTGTAGCAACTCCTTTGTACCTTTATTTTCTCGTATTTGTTGTGCCAAGTAAAGTCTTCAGTTAAAAGTTGAAGTTAGATTTGGATTTTTGCGCAAAATCAGATTTCTGTTGTCCACTGTTAAATCGTACAATACTCCAAAAAGATCAAAATGATCTAAAAAAATTCTGCTTAATCCTCAGCTATTTCCGAAACTTTTTCTAGTTTTAAGTTTTTCGATTTGAGCAACGTAAGTGCCTCAAAAAAATTCTTCTTTACAAACTGTTCTGGTTTTGGAAGATTCTACCTTTTTTACTTGCATTCTCTCTTTTACTATGTTGAGTGGATTTCTTTGCTCCATAAAAAATCTGTGTCTGTAGATAATGTTTAAAAAGTATTAATAATGCCTGTTTCCATGCAGAACATGTGCTTTTTTGATTATGCACTAACCCTCTAATGAGAATTACTTCGAGTTTGGTGTGATAGAAGTTTTCAAGTGTCAAGAAAAGAGGATGATATAATGTGATCAAAAAGAGTGAAAAGCCTAAGCTTGGGGATGCCCCCGTGGTTCATCCCAGCAAATACCAAGAAGACTCAAGTGTCTAAGCTTCGGAATGACCAAGGCATCCCCTTCTTCATCAGCAATTTATCAGGTCACTTCTAGTGAAACTATATTTTTATTCGGTCACATCATATGCACTTTTACTTGGAGCGTCTGCTTTTTTTTCCTTGATGCAATAAACTTAGTTGGAACCCAGCATTCTTGTGTGGGAGAGATACACGCTCCGCATTTTCATACGAATACTCGTACTCCTTATTATCATGCACGTATTCTTAGTTTTTCTTCTAGCTGCTGCAACTCCTCCTCATTTAGCTCATGTTTTTCATGCATCTCTTATTCAGAGCTGTTAGTTCTTGTAGAGTAGTGCTACTCTCTTGTTTCATTGATATATATATAGAGATTTTTTGTTTAAAATAAAGTGATGGTGTTGGAAAGCAATAAAATATTTCATGCTTACAACGGTGCAAAGAGAAGCTTGTTTACACTGTGGCTAGACTTTATCATGTCATGTTGGATATTATTTTAATTCTATGTCTAGTAACTATTGATGTAGCATGACTTGTACCAAATATCTGAGAGTGCTTCATGTGCCATTGAAAGAATCATGCGTTGTTTTTATCATCTCAAAGCATAATATTGTGGTATTCTCCTTTGAATGATTTATTTGGTTGACTTGGCATATGCTTACACCATGTTATGACTATAAACTAGTCACCTCTAGCCTCCATGATCATTTAGTTTTTGACCTGTAATACCATCTATGCTTTGATCAGTAATATTTTTGTCGCTATGCATGATTATGACCATTATGCTCTCTTAATTTGTCGCTCCCAGTCTTTGCTAGCCTCCACATGTACTGAGTATGAGCTCTACGCGTGCAATTAACTCCCAGAAACCAAAGTTTGCCAAATGTGTCCACCATACCTACCTACATGTGGTATTTAACCGCCACTTCAAAGTAAATTTCTCATGTGCTACCTTTAAAACCTTCAAAATTATACTTGTTTTGTGCGCCTGTTCTAGCTCATGAGGACGTGAATAGAGAATCTTTATCTCACATGTTAATTGGACTTTACACACCTAAACTAGTGGCATATCCGCTTATCCAAATTCTATAAGATCTTGCAACGGGGTGCCCAGCCTAAAAATGTGGTTATATAAATTCTCGTCACTTTTTTTGCCCCTGATTTATCAGTCAAAGCATAATTGTATAAACAAAAGAGAAGAGGGATGATCTACTGACCCCAGTAGAAAGAACGTCCTTCAATGGGAGCCGCTCTTGTGAAGTCTAGTTGGCTTATGACGTACTGTATTGTATGTTTACCATTCATTGATATAAGTATACACCTCTCTAAAAAATTATTTTGAATACCTCTATTTTAATAAAATAAAAAGCTCTAGCACACGAGTTAATCCCTGCTTCCCTCTGCGAAGGGCCTTTTTTTTTACTTTTATGTTGAGTCTTTGTCTTCTAACTTTATGCATAGTTAAGAGAGCGTAGTTGCCATTCCGAGTTTAATATGCATTGGTCCCAAAGATTATTATTGATTGATTCATGCTATGTATTACTTGCTCTCAAACTATTTGTTTCTAGTCATCCACTTGAACTTTGAAGGTGTCCTGGCATTTATGTTTTGCTCCACTTTTAAGGACAAGCGGAATACCACTTTGCTACACTTTCTTATTGATCAAAACAAACATATAACTTTCAAATCCATTATTATTTATAATCTTTTGGTTGTGTTACTTTTCTTGTTGCAACAAGGTTGCGAAGTTTCATTGTTAAAATTCTGTCTATCGTGTATGTGTTTAGAGCACTACGACCTCAGGTTTACAAATGCTTTTACAATTACGATGATCAAATTATGTTGGTAGCATGTCACCTCAAAAACTATTTTGTTTTTATCGTTTTGCCTACTCGAGGACGAGTAGAACTAAGCTTAGGGATGTTGATACATCTCAAGTGTATCTATAATTTCTGATGTTTCATGTTGTTTTCATGCCAATTGTTGCCTCTAAATTTGTGAGTTTTGTATACAACTAAGACGGACCGACGCTGTTTTCAGCAGAATTGCCTTGGTGTTTTGTTTTTGTGCAGAAAAATCAACTTTCGGGAAAATGCCCAAAAAAGACCCCGAAGACCTTAAAACACCCAAAGACCCCCGTAGCCAGAAGGAGTCTCGGAGAGGGGCCAGAAGGGGGCCACACCACCCCTGGGCGCCCCCCTCCCCTAGGTCGCGCCACCTGGTGGTGTGGGGCCCCCAGGCACCCCCTCGAGCTCCCCTTTCGACTACTTATCGCCTGTAACCCTACAACAATTGGGGGTTAGTCATATTCCAGAAAAACATCACAGAGCGCCGTCGCCACCTCGAAACCAAATTCGGGCATTAGAAGTTCATGTTCTGACACCCTGCCGGGACGGGGATTCGAAGGAGATCATCGCCATAGTCACGCCACCTCTTCTCCATCAACCATCCAATATTCCCCCGTCCATGTGTGAGTAATACCCGCTGTAGGCTGAGAGGGATGGGAGGGATTGGATGATATCGTTCATGTAATAATGCGAGATTGTTAGGGCATAGTGCCTAGTAGGGGCGGATCTACAGGGTATGCCCGATATGCCACTGCATACCCTGGTCTCAACCGTGTATATCATGTATATATATTTACGAAGGAAAATAAATTTAACTATTCAGTTAGATACGAATAAGTAGACAAACGTCCATACATAGATAGAAGAAGTTTGTTGTGTTTCTGGTTATCATTGTGATTGTTCACACGTAGGTTGTGGGTTCAAATCCTGCTCCTAGTACATTTGTTTAACATTTCATATGCATTTTTCTGTAGTACTTTTTGTTCCCGGATAGAATGAGTCTTATTTCTTCTCCTTTTATACCCTTTTCTAGCGTAAATAGTAGCGATATTATGTTTACTTTGAAATTATTACACACAAGCACATGTTTAGACAACAAGGAAACAGACCATGTACTTTTCTATAGTACTTTTTGTTCCCGGATACAATGAGTCTGATTTCTTCTTATTTTATACCTTTTTCTAGCCTAGATAGTAGGTATATTATGTTTACTATGAAACTATTACACACGAGCACATGTTTAGCCAACAAGGAAACATACCCTTGTATATAAGTATCGGTGAAAAAATAAACAATTATATTTGTAGTATATTTTGTACTTGAGTTTGCTATATATATAAAGTTCCCATTGTTCTTACATAATATACTTTTTTTGCAAAGCGCTACAAAAAATACATTTATAACTTATCATAAAATTCCAAATATTAGGACAGGGCCATGTTGCGATGTCAAAATACGCTCACGCTATCTAGAATAAATTGTTTTGTTAAAATAAAATTGAATAAATGCATGTGATATTTATAAGTTCGCCTCCTCGGTGTTAAAATAGATATTACGTAATTATTTGTATTTTTTTGGCATACCCTGTAGTAAAATCCTGGATCCGCCACTAGTGCCTAGTATCCGTTGTTAGTGCTATATACCATTGTTAAAACTTGTTATTCTCAATGCTTGTCACTTTGGCCCCGAGTGCCATGATCTCATATCTTAATATGTTATTGTTTCATGAGTATAATTATGTTTCTTGATCATACCTGCAAGTTGTTTACACATGTTGTTGTCCAGAACCCGATGCCTCAAAGTGACAGCAATTGGGACAAGCGGAGGGGATGGTTGCGATGTGAGGATCACATTTGTTCACGGAGTGTTAATGCTTTGCTCCGGCGCTTTATTAAAAGGAGCGCCTTAATTACCAGTAGTTTCCCTAGAGGCCCCGCTATAACGGGCTAGTAGGACAAATGATGTTGTGCAAGTTTCTCACTGTGAGCACGTATGACTATATTGGAACACATGATTATGGTTTTCCTAGAACTTGGATGCTTGTTATTATGTATCTGCAATGCCCACATTATTATTACATGAAGTATTTTATCCATGCAACGCCCGTTCATCCACAATCTATGCCTACGGTAATTTCATCCTGTTGTTTTCACGATTGCTACTGTTGTTACTATTTTACTACTGGTGTTATTTCACTACTGTTTCTGCTATAAAACTGTTACCACTGATAAATTGTTGCGAGCAAGTCTACTTTAAGGTGCAGCTGAATTGACAACTCAGTTATTAAGGCTTATAAATATTCTTTGGCTCCCCTTGTGTCGAATCAATAAATTTGGCTTTTACTTCCCTCGAAGACTGTTGCGATCCCCTATACTTGTGGGTTATCAGACCCTGGACAAGCAGTCCGAGATCTCCAGTATGCATACATTCACGATCCCATGATCAGTTAGCCGTGAACAACATACTCGAGTTGGCATTGCAGATTCCAACATACACTACACGAATACACGTCTTACACAACTGTTCACATGACTCACTCGAAAACAACTGCCACGCAGGGCAAGAAACACACTAAACAATGGAAGTCTTCAAAAAGAAAACTCGTGGTAAAGCCCAAGTCACGCCTTTTCTACCTACATGCTATTGACTGGGAGACGTTCCTAGTTCGCACAGTCGTCAGCGACACCATCTTCGTCAGGTTCTCCGGAGTTCTCCTCACAGTCTAGACAAGTAAATAACTAGGGACGAAACCAATATGAGTACATTGGATTCTACTCGCAATTCACCCCAAATGAAATCCAAAGCATGCAAGTATGCATATATAAAGGTGGAAGGAGGGTAGTAATTCGGGTTCAACTAGCCATTATGAATTGAAGACGCACCATGGTTGATCAAGTTTTAGATTCTTTGTTGAAGAAGATACTTCAAAAGATATTTTAGTTTCTCTTGTAGCTATTGCATGTCCACAAGGTTATGATAAAGCATTCTTAACTCAAAAAAAGTTTTTCTTTGCAAAACTTCTTGGAAGATCACATCTTCAAGATCATCATTTTTTGGTATCTCAAAGGTACAATCATTTCCCTTTCCGAGTACCTCCCAGGTACAACTCCAAAACACCTTTAAAGATTTTGAAAACATTGGCACAATACTAGCTGCATGCACATTCAACTGTCCATATCCGAGGACTCGGCTATTCTCAATAGTTTTACTCTGCAGAGGTGTACATAATCCAAAAAATCCAATACATCCTCCTTGAACAACCACAGTCTGTCCGCGACAGAATGCTAACATCAGATAACTGGTCCTAATTATACACTATGCAGGTGCTAGTAAATGACTACCTCTTCAACTGGGTTTGTTCTCCCCGACACCGAGTGTGTCAACCGTATCGATCCGGTTTCCCCTGACATCACACCGCCATGACGGGAGACCCAACTGTTGCAGCCAATGGCAAAATTAATCCCACACTTTGAATTTCCCATAATTCTTTCCTGGCGACAATTCGGTTGAGGGGACTTTAACCCCTATAGCACCTTGAGGTAGATAAGGACTAACATCGACAAGCTTTTAGTTAGACCCCATGCCCATATTGAGGTAATGTGGAAGCACATATTGGTTGTCCGACGAATACTAGGTTATGTGTCATTTTGGAAAACAAGTTGAAAACATTCCTCCTTCACATATCTCCCTCGGACAAGTCCCACCTTTCCTCGGGGTTTTCCCAAAGATTTTGTTTTCCAAAACCATCATGTTAAAATGTCCACTAAGGGACTTAAGTAAATTAGGCGATGAGACTAAAATGACGAAAGGGGCTTGGTAGCACCAAGATTATAAAGTGGCTATAGCATATTAGCTACATAATGTAGATGGTGGTATAGTCCACTTAAGGAAATAGTTTTTTACTCAAACTTTTGTAAAACTTCAGAAGTAAAACATGCATGATAGATAATGATAAGTAAACAATAAGCAAGAATTTATAGTGGCATGCCTTGGAACTGGTCTCGGTCTTTCTCTTGAAATAAACAAGAGTTGCAATAAAAACCTCTCCGTGAATAATACCGTCTTTGTTATCTAACGGCGTAAAATAAAAAGGAAAACACCCTATCAGAGCAAAACAAAGGCAAGCACCTGATAACAAAATAAACATACATCAGGCAAGTCATCAAACAAATACAGTCAAAAACAATATTACTAGGTTACACATTATCAAGCAAAACATGCATAGACAAAACAAGGGAATAACACTAGAAAAGATGCTATTGATCCTCAACAAAGCTGGCATGATTTCAGTGTGTGTGCCACTCTCATATCATGTCCAAAAAAGGTTAAATGACTCTCTGGTCATTCATGAGGATGAAGAAAACAACAAGAAAATAACTCAAGGAACACATACACATGTAGACAGGATAATAACAAGCAATACTACAGGCCTATAGTAACACATGCTTTTCTATACATGGAGAAATAATATAAACAGAGGCTAGGCAATATGATAGCAGAGACAAAACTCTACTAATCATTCCATGACATCACCCAAAGCATGAAAATAATAAGGATCAAAGCAAGTACTAAACTAGAAGGTGAAAGTGACTATTTTGGCATGCATGCATACATAACCATAATATATCAAAAATAGTGTGCTACCCCCCCCCCTAGCCGTGCACCCTTCTACAGCTGTTGGATCCTTTTACATTTTGGTCATGAGAGCATGGTTACAACACCCACGATCTAACAGCCAATGTAACACCGTTTGGGCAGACCGAATGACCACCTTACTACCCGCGCGTATGCCTTTCATCTCTCCCCAAAACGCAACTTGCAATCAGCCCAGTTACATGCAGCAACAGAATAATGTGTTGTCTGTCTAGCCAACCAGCTGTTCTTGCTTGCAACCCAGCCTGGTCATAGCACAAACAAAAAACATTCCTACTGTCGTGCCATCCCACTGGTCGTGCTAGCCCACGATGCCCATGCATGCACAAGTCACTACGGTCACCACAACCAGATGCATTTCGTGCCATCCCACATGAACCGGTCGCAGCGACAATCTAGGCTAAAGAAACTGAACCTGAAACTGCTACTGTCGAGATGTGCACACACACTACTCAACACCTTATTCAGAGGTTTGAGTGTAACTGAAATCTAACGATGCAGCAGGATTACTCTTCAACAAACATATTTTTTTTTCACCCGTGCAGAGTCTAGTTACAGATGAACTAACGATACAAGCAACTGAAAACAAGTAAACAGGACACGCAAACACACACGACTTGATGCAGAAAAGCCAACCGACTAGGACACAAAACAGCCAACCGACACGCACACACACTAGTTGATGCAGAAAAGCCAACCGACTAGGACACAAAACATCAACTCAGCTCTTCCAACCTTCCCAGAAAATATCTCCATGATCTCAAGGTTGGGAAGGAGCTGCGATGCATGCCGCTCAACGAAGATTACCATGACACCAGCTAGCACGATGGTGTTGATGCAAAAAAGCCAACCGACTAGGACATCAAACATCAACGCAGCTCTTCCAACCTTCCCAGAAAATATCCCCATCTCTTCGCATGCATCAAACTTCTATCATGCAAACCTTACCACCCCAAGCCAGTAGCGTGCAGAGGAACCCGAACAGCAGTCATGCATGTCACCACACGGCAGGAAGACGGCGCCAAGTGTCGCTAAACTCCATACATACATAGTCAAAATGATCACAAGTTCTGCTACCACTATCCAACGGCTGGTATAGGTAAATTAAGAGATGCTCCATGGTGCCCATGCTCCTGTACGAACTACTGTTCAATTTGTACAGGTGTACATTATGGATAACTTGAATAGCTATGTCTTGGGTTTGTATGACGTATATATACATTTAGGTATACATACCTAAGGTATCTATATACCTTACCACTGGTAGAAAATAGGCCTTCGGTACGCCCCCATTAGTCCCCAAAATAATGGACCCGCGACCATAGGGGTCTTTAGTCACGGTTCGGGACGAGACCCGCGACCAATAGTCTGGGCCCAGCGCGCTCGGCCCACAGCTGGCGGAGGGGAGGGGCTTTAGTCCCGGTTGGCCAGACCAACGGGGACTAATAGGTCCTCGGGCCGGCCCCACGGCCTTTAGCCGCGGTTGTCCAGGTGAATCGGGACTAAAGGCCCATCCCTATATATAGGACTCAGCTCGCTGCACTTGGCCACATTTGCTCACAATATTCACAAGGGGGTGGTGGGTATGCTTTTGGTTCCTACTATGCACACAAGGTGTTCGATGAAATGCCCCATAGCATGAAACACACTTGAGCGTTTTCATTTATTTTACCTCCGTGATCGCGGTTAGCAACTTGAACCTTTCATGATTTGTATTATTTCCAGCTAGCTAGTTAGTTTAACAGATGCATGATGGTTAATTATATACTTTATATAATAATAATGCAGATGAATCGGCAATGGATGTACGGTAACCGACTCTCCGGTGAGTTCACTACGGGTTTGAAAGATTTCCTCGTAGTGGCAAATGCGAACAAGCAGCGAGGTTTTATTATGTGTCCATGTGCTGAATGTAAGAATGAGAAGGGTCACTCCTCCTCAAGAGTCGTTCACATGCACCTGCTTCGGCACGGTTTCATGCCAAGCTATAATTGTTGGACCAAGCATGGAGAAAGAGGGGTTAGAATGGAAGAAGATGAAGAAGAGGATGATATCGATTTCAACTATCATGACCTTTTCGGTGATACTTTCATGGAGGATGATGCTGAAGGTGGGGAAGGGTTTGGTGAAGGTGAAGAAGAGGCACATGATGAGCCCGCTGATGATCTTGGTCGGACCATTGCTGATGCACGGAGACGCTGCGAAACTGACAAGGAGAGGGAGAATTTGGATCGCATGTTAGAGGATCACACGAAGTCACTGTACCCAGGATGCGACAATAGTCTGAAAAAGCTGGGCTGCACACTGGATTTGCTGAAATGGAAGGCACGGGAAGGTGTAGCTGACTCATCATTTGAAAATTTGCTGAAAATGTTGAAGAATATGTTTCCGAAGAATAACGAGTTGCCCACCAGTACGTACGAAGCAAAGAAGGTTGTGTGCCCTCTAGGTTTAGAGATTCTGAAGATACATGCATGCATTAACGATTGCGTCCTCTACCGCGGTGCATACGAGGATTTGAATGAATGCCCTGTATGCACTGCATTGCGTTATAAGATCAGAGGCGATGACCCTGGTGACGATGTTGAGGGCGAGAAACCCAGGAAGAGGGTTCCCGCCAAGGTGATGTGGTATGCTCCTATAATACCTCGGTTGAAACGCCTGTTCAGGAACAAAGATCATGCCAAGTTGTTGCGATGGCACAAAGAGGACCGTAAGTCCGACGGGGAGTTGAGACACCCCGCTGATGGAACGCAATGGAGAAAGATCGACAGAGAGTTCAAAGATTTTGCAGCTGACGCAAGGAACATAAGATTTGGTCTAAGTACTGATGGCATGAATCCTTTTGGCGAGCAGAGCTCCAGCCATAGCACCTGGCCCGTGACTCTATGCATCTACAACCTTCCTCCTTGGTTGTGCATGAAGCGGAAGTTCATTATGATGCCAGTGCTCATCCAAGGTCCGAAGCAACCCGGCAACGACATCGATGTGTACCTAAGGCCATTAGTTGATGAACTTTTACAATTGTGGGGCAAACCTGGTGTACCTGTGTGGGATGAGCACAAAGAAGAGGAATTTAACCTACGAGCGTTGCTTTTTGTAACCATCAACGATTGGCCTGCTCTCAGTAACCTTTCTGGACAGTCAAATAAGGGATACAAAGCATGCACGCACTGCTTACATGAGACTGAAAGTGTATTTTTGGATAACTGTAGGAAGAACGTGTACCTGGGTCATCGTCGATTTCTTCCCCGAAATCATAACGTAAGAAAGAAAGGCAAGCATTTCAACGGCAAGGCAGATCACCGGCCGAAGCCTGCGGAACGTACTGGAGCTGAGATATTTGATATGGTCAAGGATTTGAAAGTCATCTTTGGAAAGGGTCTTGGCGGACAATCAGTTCCGCAGGGAGTTGACGGGCACGTACCCATGTGGAAAAAGAAATCGATATTTTGGGAGCTACAGTATTGGAAAGTCCTAGATGTCCGCTCTGCAATCGACGTGATGCATGTTACGAAGAATGTTTGCGTGAACCTGCTAAGCTTCTTGGGCGTGTATGGGAAGACAAATGATACAAAGGAAGCACGGCAGGATCAGCAACTTTTGAAAGACCCAGATGACCGGCATCCGGAATGGTTTCAAGGTCGTGCCAGCTACGCTCTTACGAAAGAAGAGAAGGTCATTTTTTTTGAATGCCTGAGCAGTATAAAGGTCCCGTCTGGCTTCTCGTCGAATATAAAGGGAATAATAAACATTGCGGACAAAAAGTTCCAAAACCTGAAGTCTCACGACTGCCACGTGATTATGACGCAATTGCTTCCGATTGCTTTGAGGGGCCTCCTACAGGAAAATGTTCGAGTAGCCATTGTGAAGCTATGTGCATTCCTCAATGCAATCTCTCAGAAGGTAATCAGTCCAGAAGATCTACCACGGTTACAGAACGATGTGGTCCAATGTCTTGTCAGTTTTGAGTTGCTGTTTCCACCATCCTTCTTCAATATTATGACGCACCTCCTGGTCCACCTAGTCGAAGAGATTTCCATTCTCGGTCCTGTATTTCTACACAATATGTTCCCCTTCGAGAGGTTTATGGGAGTATTAAAGAAATATGTTCGTAACCGTGCTAGGCCAGAAGGAAGCATCGTAAAGGGCTATGGAAATGAGGAGGTAATTGAGTTATGTATTGACTATGTTCCTGACCTTAAGCCGATTGGTATTCCTCAATCGCGGCACGAGGGGAGACTAAGTGGAAGAGGCACGATCGGAAGGAAATCAACGATATGTATGGACGGTCATTCTATGACTGAAGCACACTACACAGTTCTGCAAAATTCGAGCTTGGTGGCTCCGTATTTCGAGCAACACAAGAATATTTTACGCTCGAACAACCCGGGGAAGACTGAATCATGGATTAGAAAGGCCCACATGGAGACTTTCGGCAGTTGGTTGCGAAAACATTTAATGAATGACAATGATGTTGGAGATCAGCTGTACATGTTGGCCAAGACACCATCTTCGACTATCACGACTTTCCAAGGGTACGAGATTAATGGGAATACATTTTACACGATCTCCCAAGATAAAAAGAGCACCAACCAAAACAGTGGTGTCCGCTTTGATGCAGCAACCGAGATTGGGCAAAAGGTCACATATTATGGTTACATAGAGGAGATATGGGAACTTGACTATGGACCCTATTTTAAGGTCCCTTTGTTCCGGTGCAAATGGTTCAAGCTAACAGGAGGTGGGGTAAAGGTGGACGAGCAATACGAAATGACAATGGTGGATTTCGACAATCTTGGTTACCTTGACGAACCATTCGTCCTAGCCAAAGATGTCGCTCAGGTTTTCTATTTGAAGGACATGAGTAGCAAACCGAGGAAACGGAAAGATAAGAAAACGATCAGTGCATCATGCGATGATCCAAAGCGTCACATTGTTCTTTCAGGGAAAAGAAACATCGTGGGAGTGGAGGACAAGACAGACATGTCAGAAGATTATAATATGTTTGGTGAAATTCCGCCCTTCAAAGTGAACTCTGACCCAAGCATTAAGTTAAATGATGAGGATGCTCCATGGATACGTCCAAATCGTAAGAAAGCGGGGACACAAGGGAAGAATTGATGTGTAATAATTTATTGTACCAAACTTTGTTGAATGGATCATGTTTAATGGATCATTTTGAATTATATTATCTCTAATTAATTTATTGTACCAAACTTTTACTAAAAACAGAAAACAGACGCGCCAGCGCGCCGCAGTGTCGCCGGAATGCAAATTCTTTTATTAAAAAGAGAAAACAGACGAACACTACTCCTCGCCGTCGTCGTCGGGGAACTCGTCGGTGACCTCCTCCGGGTCATCATCGTCGCCGAACTCGTCCGTGACCTCCTCGTCGTCGTCGGAGGTGCATGATGGTATGTCCGAGATAGGCCCCCACCTCGGATCGTCGGAGGCCCAGACTTCGCCGGCGCGGTCGGCCCGACGAAGCTCCTGCAGCGCCCTCGTCCTCGCCTCCCGAGCGGCATCTAACGCGAGGTGGCGTTCGAGGCGGCGCTCCGCCCGCTGAGCCGCGCGGGTCTGCCAGAGCTCCTCGTCGGCGCTCTCCTCCCCCGGGTTGTTCCGGTAATACTCGCGGACGACGCGGTCTTCCCTGGCGTCGACTAGGCCCTGAAACGCGCGGTGGCGGAGGTGGAGGTGGTCGGCGGCAGTGATGATCTGCGGCTTCGGCGCCCTGGCCTCCGCTTCCTAGACGATGTGGCAGTCGTTGAAGTTCATTAGCGACCGCGGGCGGTTGAGGCGCCAGGCCGCCGCGTCCCAGGCGCGGGCTGCCTCCGCCGCCGTCGCAAAGGTGCCGAGGGGGATGCGGTCGTCCCCCCAGCGGATATCTGCGCTGAACATTCCGTTCTGCCGTGCTCGGACGCCGCGGAAGCCGGTGGTGCTGTTCCTCCTCGGAGGCATGGTGGAAGCGCGACGGGGCCGAGGAGAAGACGCGCTCGAGGCGCGACAGTTTATACCGCGCCCTCCTGGCCACGCGTCACAACTCCCGCGCCACGCGTCGCAACTCCCGCGCCACGCGCCACCCTAATTAACACAACCAAGCAAATAGTTGCACATTACTACCCGAGCTCAAAGTGAACACTGACCCAAGCATGGATGGATGTGTTAAAGGGGGGGTGTAGAACAAAACAATCGGTATCACCATCATACAGCCCTACCGTGGCTACTCAGTGCAATATGCATACCAAATGCACGGTAGGACGTATGATGGCGAATCCGGATGTTTTGTATTTGCTCGATGAACTGACCGGTGTATGAAGGTGGGCTATATATAGGGTCCTCTGGCTCACAAAGTGTTGTGCTAGGGTTTTGATCCAACGGTTAAGAAACCACCTCATCCAACGGCTCACAACAGCTTGAAAGAAACACACCGTAGCCCTGATCGAACGGCTCACAACAGCTCAAAAGAAACACACCCCGGATCCAACGACTCAGAAGCGCTTTAAAGAAACACACGATCCGTGTGATTCTATCTGATTGGTCCAAACGAAACCCTAACCCATTTAGTCCCGGTTGGTGTCCCCAATCGGGACTAAAGGGATGTTTTCTTCTCGCTATATATATGTGCATTGCCACACCATTGGCATAAACACATACAAACTCACCACTCTCTCATGGATTCTACCGTACCCACTCTAACATCCATCCAGGCGGAGGCACTTTCCGTCTCGAACTACCCCTGCCCGCCCGGCTACAGTGTTCCCGCCGGTTGGATGCTGAGCGCCGGAGGAGTGCCGGTCCCTCCTCTTCCTCAAGGTGTGGCACGTCGGGCGGCCATCACGAACCATTACTACCACGAGCTCACGCCGGAGCAGCGGAGAGATCCCAGTTGGCATCCCGATAACCAACATACTTGGGATGCCTTCTTCATCAATCGGCGTGAGAGGGCGCTCGCCAGGTATGAGGAGGACGGCCTGCCTCCTGGGAACTTTCACGAGGCCGGTCGTCGGCTATGGTGGTCCGGCCGGACTCTACAGAGCGTCATGGACTACATCAGGGCCGGCGATATCCCCCACCTGCGCTACCCTCAGGCCCAGTCCTGGGCTCTGAATTTTCTCGCATGTAGGCCTAGGCAGGAGTATGACTAGCAGCAGATATCAGATCATGCATCTATGCTCTCCGTTTAGGTTTAGATCCACTCTTGCCATTATGTACTGCCTTTTTTATCTATGGGAATTTTTAAGATTGGAAAAAGAATTAGTTTTATTTTTCTGAATTTTCTGATATATTATTTGTATTTTTAAGATTGGAAAAAGAATTAGTTTTATTTTTCTGAATTTTCTGATATATTATTTGTATTTTTAAGATTGGAAAAAAGAATAGTATTCGAATAACCACGTTTAGTCGCGGTTGGTGTCACGAACCGTGACTAAAGGCTCGTTCTGCGCGGGAACGAAAACGCCGCGAAAATTTTCACCTTTAGTCCCGGTTCGTGACACCACCCGGGACTAAAGGCCCGCGGAGGGTACCCATGGGACCTTTAGTCCCGGTTCGTGACACCACCCGGGACTAAAGGAAATGTCGGCAAAAAATAAGGCTAATGCGGAAAAGAAACAGTACCATCATGTTATGGGGCCAGGAGGATACCGCGTTTCGGCGCCTAAGCGGCAGGCAATGGAGGACGGCCTAAGGGCAAGAGGAATCCGTCTAGGTACAGAGGGATGGGACGAAAGAGCCAAAATGTGGTGGTACGGGCATGGGGGATCGCTAGACCCGGAGACAGGGGAGTGTGTTCACCGGCAGAAAAAGTTTGCTCCCACAAAAGACCTTGTTGACGCAATGACCAAAGCTCAACAGGGCAAGATCACGTTCAACAGAGAGAGAGACCAACTGACAGTTGCCCTCGGAAATCCTGAACACGGAGGACATATACGAGGCAAAGGCAGATTGCCGTGGAAAGTAGGGTTTTCCCAGGAGGGTGACCCGTACTGTTACAGAAGCCGTAGGAGAGGTACGGACCGGGCTGCAGATGAACTGTCGAATCTTGCAATGGAAGTTTCTGAACTGAAGAAGGTCGTGGCGGGAATACTTGAGAAAGAAAAAGCGTCGGCTGCAGGGCCGCATCAAGAACATGCAACGGATCTCGGAAGCCAGCAGCGGAGAAGCAGCGTGGCTTCCACGGAGGCCCCGACTGCAGGTGCTAATGCACCGATGATCGAGAGTCGTGCACCGGAGCCTCACTACCCCGTGGATGACGTAAAGGAGATGAAAGAATGTGATCTGCATTATCCCGTGGGGAACATTTCCATGAAGGTACCGGCAGTGCTTTACCCTATACACCTGGAGCACTCCATCACAACAACCCCATTCCATATGGCTATGCTCGTGTCACGGTGGAAGACATAGTCCAAGCGTTTGAGGACCTGGAGATTGACATAACTACACCCGAAGGGGAGAGAAGACTTGGAGATGTCAAGCGCCAGTTCATTCTATGGAAAAAGAAGTACATAGTGTTTCCAGGCGAGACGCCAACGCTAACAAGTCCACCCCCCTACGATGGTGCAGGTGCTGGTGGTGGTGGTGGTGCTGGTGCTGGTTCACCTACGCCTCCTTCACGCCATTCGACGCCGTCCCCCGATCTTCCTCCTCCGGCGGTTAAGCAGCCGTCGCCCACGATTCCTCCTCCGGCGGTTAAGCAGACGTCGCCCCCCATTCCTCCTCCGGAGGAAAAGCAGACGTCTCCCACTATTCCTCCTCCGGAGGAAAATCAGACGTCGTCGCCCCCCATTCCTCCTCCGGAGGATAAGCGGACGTCGCCCCCCATTCCTCCTCCGGAGGATAAGCAGACATCGCCCCCCATTCCTCCTCCAGCGAAGAAACAGAAGCAGGCGGCCAGCAAGGGAACCCGCTCTTGGTCTATTAACCCGGACCCTTATGTACCTAAGACCACACGGGTACCGGAGCCATCACTGAAGCCTCTCACCCCAAGGCCTTGGGAACTTAGTGATGCTGAAACCAAATTGGTCGTGAAGGCTGACGTTGACAAATGGAAGGGCAAACTGAAGGCGCTAAAGGAGCCTGAGCCCAAGGAAGTATTCCCTCCGATTGTAGACTATTGGGCTACGGATTTTTTATCGACAGTGTCCCAATCCGTGAAGAATTTGCCTAAAGACTATGATATTGAACTTCGTAAGCAAGCAGGAATATTGGAGGAGGAGAAAAAAAAAAGCAAAAATGATAAAAAGCGGGAAACAAGTGGCCCAGCTCGGGATGCAGAGTAAACAATCGATCCCCCCCTCATAGTGAAAGCCGCTCCGGAACAGGACCCCGAGGTCATAAATGCTGTGACAGCAATGGGATTGACTGTAGCTACTGCCATGCAAAATGCGTCCGAGGCCGGTATGTCTCTTCGTGCCTTTTTAGACATGGACGATATGCCAATGGCTGATGTAGCATTAAAATATGTGAAGAAAGGGCCTCTCGTCGAGCCTGCGAAGGAAAAGGATCTACCACCACTAATGCAAAGTCTGCTACGTTGGTACAAAGATTTCATAGCATTTACCGACAAAGAATATGTGTATGTGGATTATACAGAGGAGCATCACACCAAAAAGTACTCTGTAACAGTTGAGTTGAGTGAATTGTTCCAGCTGTTCAATATGCGTGAGCTCGACAAATCTATCCTGAGTTGCTACGTTCTGTAAGTGATTTATTTCTACCTCATCTCGTTCTTCATTGCCTACACTATATATATATATATATATATATATATATATATATATATATATTGTCCTAACTATATTGTTCCGTACGCTATTATGCAGATTGAAGATTTGGGAATGCAAAGTAAGACTCATCCATGATGTTGGGTTCATTGACCCACAAATCATTAATGGAACTATGTTAGAACGTCACCCCAAAGACGTGGAGAAAGACTTGTACAATTTTTTTAAAAAGCATGAATCCAAAAGATATATTCTATTTCCTTACCATTTTGGGTGAGTGTTTCTCTCATGTTCCCATTCTCTTTTGTTTACTCCATGCATGGTATGTCCAATCGATAAATTATGCATGACTCTGCATCTAATGTGTCCGCAGGTACCACTGGATTCTGCTAAAAAGTGATCTTCACAAGTCCTTAGTTTTGATCATTGACTCTATGAATTCAAATACAGATCTTTGGGTCAACATGAGAAAAATGATGCAAAAGTAATTATTTTTCAATCATTTGCGCTCTATATCGATCGGTCTCTTTTGTTCATTTTCTAAGCTAATAACTCCCTTGTTCATTTAATTTTATTTGCATTGTAGAGTTTGGAGACGACTCTCACTTCAACATGTCGGTGAATTCAAAGATGCGCTACAATTTAAAAATGTGGTCAAAGGTGTGGATAAGCAGCCACCGGGGACCGGTCTATGTGGATACTATGTCTGTGAGAACATACGGAAAGAAATATCTGAGAGGAAGAAGGACGAGGAAACGCGGAAGGGTCTCAATAACTTGCGGAGGGCGCTTACTCCAGAAGCTCGATTCCGACCAATTCAAGAGGAAATAGCAGGATTTTTCCTTAGGCATGTCATCCAGAAGAAAGGAGAGTTCCATGCGTCCACCGACGATGACTTTTATCCGCATGTATAAGCCCTGAGTACTTTGAAACTTGTGCGAATTTGTGTATGCTCGTCCATCTTAATTGTGTAATATGGAAACTTGTTCGAGGTTGTATATATGGTCACCCGATATTGAATATATATTATATATTCCTATTGAATTCTCCTTGTTTGATATTTCATATATATATATATGCATGTATATGTGTACTGAAATTAAAACAAAACAAATTAAAAAGGAAACAGGTTTAGGGGGCCTAAAACCCTAAACCTGCGCAGGTTTTCAGTCCCGGTTAACCACAAGAACCGGGACTAAAGGTCCTCCGCCGCAACGGACCCCTAGCGCCCACGTGGACGGGCTTTTAGTCCCGGTCCGTAAGTGGCGGGACTATAGGGGAGGCATTTAGTCGCGCATAGCTAGTCCCGGTTGCCCGGACGGGATTAATGGTCCTGGCGAACCGGGACTGTAGGCCTATTTTCTACCAGTGTACATACCTAGAATATGTATACACAAGTGTACGCATACCTGTCAGGTATGTATGTATACGTATAAGTATATATATACTTTTTACGTATGTATACCCTACTATATGCATACCTAGTGGTATATATAGGTACTATATACCCAAGGTATCACTAGTGGAAACATTACCTTTTGTCCCGGGTCGTAAGGGCCAGTTGTCCCGGTTGTGCAACCGGGATGGGCTGGCCGGGACAAATGGCCCGTCCCATTGGTCCCGGTTGTGCCAGGACCCGGGATGGTAAGGATAGGCCACGTGGCGAACCTGGGCCAGGGAGTTCGTCCCGGTTCGTTCAAGGGACCGGGATGGATACTTTTTTGACAAAAAAATATATATAATCGTTCAGTTTCCGCGTCCAGGCCCACGTCTTTTGGGCTCCTGTCTCCCAATCCCGAGCCGGCCTCCCCTTCCCCAACCGCGTCCAGGCCCACGTCTTTTATTAAGCCCACTGGTCACATTTTTTGTCAGAAGGGCCCACTGGCCCGCGTGTTTTATTATGGTCAGTCAACGGTTCGAAGGGCCCACTGGCCAGCGTCTTTTATTATGGTCAGTCAATGGTTCGAAGGGGCCACTGGCCAGCGGCCGTTGGCTGGCTCGCCTGGTCCCTTAAATTAAGACTACAGGACGGTCAAGGGGTCACTGTCGCCTCGTCTTCCCGCCCCGCCTCGGCTTCCCGCGCCCCCACTTCCCCACGCGCGCGTGCCACGGCTGCAACCGCCGCCACGCCTCGGCTCCTGCCCGCATTCATGGCCGCCTGCAACCGCCGCCACGTCCAGGCCGCCGGTTGGCATGCCAGCCCACCCCGGGTCCTTTTTAAAGGCCCCCCGCCGCCCGTACAACCCATCCACCCCGGCCGCGCCCAAGGCAGACCAACCATAGCCACCATGTCCCGTTGGTTCGGCAGCGGCTCCGGCAGCGGCTTCGGCAAGCGCCCCAGGAACGAAGGCTCCTCGAGCGGCGCCGGCCGCGTCCCACCACCGCCGGCGGAGGCCTTCGGCTACGGCCCTGGAGGTGTCCGCCTCGGCGGGACGCCGCGCGTCCCCGCGCCACCTCCGGCTGCACGCCCGCCGCCCAACGCCGCGCCCAAGGGCAAGAGGTTCCGCCGGTACGTCCGGGTGGACGAGGCCGAGTGGCACTGGAACAACGCCACGCCGGTGTTCTATGCTGACGTCCACCTCCCGGACGGCTGGCACCTGAACCCCCAGCGGATCCCTGTGCCGCCGGTCCCGACCGGCCAGGCGCTGCTCGAGGAGATCGACCGTCGGCGCGAGCTCCTGCCGGCCCCCGTCCGCAGGGAGCGCGCGTACGCGCGCAGCTCCCCCTACTGGGGCGCCTGGCTCGAGCAGAAGCACGAGCAGCGCCGGCGCTCCTACATCCCGGCCCCCCACGAGGTGGACGTCGCGGACTACCCGCCGCCACCGCCCGGCCGGGAGAGGGAGCTGTGGCTCCTCGAGGACATCCCGGAGGACTTCTCCGGGGAGGAGGACCCCGTGCTCCGGGCCGCCATGGAGGATGCCTGCGAGGCCTCCCGCCGCTCACTCGTCGAGGACGAAATCAAGCGGTGGGAGCGGGTCGTGGCCGCGGCCCGCGCCGACGCCGCCGCCATGCCGCCGCCGCCGCCCCCCGAGCCTACCCCCTGGTGGCACGCGCTCTACGCCGAGTATGAGGCGTCCAAGGACCAGCCGCCGCCGCAGCCGCTCCCCCCCGGGCTGGAGTACGGCATGTCCTGGGCCTGGACCGGCGGCGTTTGGGCGCCGGAGTCGCCGGAGCAGGAGGAGCTGCCCCCTCCGCCGCCGCCGCCGCAGGAGGTGCTGCCCCCGCCACCACCTCTGCCCCCGCCACCGCCGTACGCGCCTCCGATGCCCCCGATGCCTGCACCCCCGGCCCAGCCGCCTGCCCACCTGTGGCAGCCACCCCCCTACCAAGAAATCTCCTCCGACGAGGAGGACAACTAGATCGGCCGGTCGCCTGTGGCCGCGCCGCCGCCCCCTATTCTATGTAAGCAAGGCCCCTAGCTACCCCCCAAGAAAACGGCCGGCCGCCTGTGGCCGCGCCGCCGCCCCTTTATGCAAGTACGGCCGGCCGCCTGTGGCCGCGCCGCCCCCTATCTATGTAAGCAAGGCCTCTGGCCTTTTTTTAATATAAGTTGTGTGCCCCCCTAGTCTACCGTGTCCCTAGCCCATACCCGCCGGCGGTCCGCCGGCGGGATCTGTCTACTCGTTCCCGCCGCCGGCAGGGCTTCGCCCAGCCATGTCCACTCGTACATGTCCCTGGGGTGTTCGTTCGGCCTGGAGAGAGGGCCGCGATTTTTATACACCTGGGCCTCTAGTCCCGGCCCGTGCAACCAACCGGGACTAGAGCCCCTTTGGTCCCGGTTGGTACCACGGCCCGGGACCAAAAACAAATTTCGAATTTCGGTGGCACCCCTGCGCGCCCAAAAATTTTTAGCGCCAAAATGTGAAAAGGGTTAAGTTTGCACATTAACAACTTCTATATACTTTCAAATTTGACAAAAATTCCAACATGAAAAATGCTAGAATTTGCAAAACTAATTTAAATCCATTTTTCGTTTAACTAAATAATTATTCTAACTATTGAAACTATTAATTATTTTTTCATTTGTATATAATTTGAATATAAAAATGTTACAATTTTTGATTTCTCTCGTGATCTTCCTAATTCAAAGCGAGTTGTACCTTATTGACACGGTGAATTTGAGATCTTCGTCTACAACAGAAAAACCATAGTTTTCCTTCGAAGTTTTACTCTGCGCATCCACACGTATTTTCCCTTTATCCCGACCCCCGCTTGAAAACATAGTAACTTCCGTGTACGCTATCATTAGTGAGAGACTTCACGTCGGCAATCTCAATTAAAGTGCCAGTTTGTGTCTGATCCCACCAACCCCTCAAAATCCTCCTATTAACTTCACCTATCTCAACTGAAATCACTGTCTTCATGTGGATGCCAAGCCTGTGCAAAGCTATCTCTCCTCCTCCAATACCGGAGAATAAGGACACCACATTAACACCATTGGGAAACATGTTCTTCAACACCGACAAGTGGCAACCCACAGTATCAATTTGGAATGAATTGCCTTCCGTGTACGCTATCATTAGTGAGAGACTTCACGTCGGCAATCTCAATTAAAGTGCCAGTTTGTGTCCGATCCCACCAACCCCTCAAAATCCTCCTATTAACTTCACCTATCTCAACTGAAATCACTGTCTTCATGTGGATGCCAAGCCTGTGCAAAGCTATCTTTCCTCCTCCAATACCGGAGAATAAGGACACCACATTAACACCATTGGGAAACATGTTCTTCAACACCGACAAGTGGCAACCCACAGTATCAATTTGGAATGAATTGCCTTCCGTGTACGCTATCATTAGTGAGAGACTTCACGTCGGCAATCTCAATTAAAGTGCCAGTTTGTGTCTGATCCCACCAACCCCTCAAAATCCTCCTATTAACTTCACCTATCTCAACTAAAATCACTGTCTTCATGTGGATGCCAAGCCTGTGCAAAGCTATCTCTCCTCCTCCAATACCGGAGAATAAGGACACCACATTAACACCATTGGGAAACATGTTCTTCAACACCGACAAGTGGCAACCCACAGTATCAATTTGGAATGAATTGCCTTCCGTGTATGCTATCATTAGTGAGAGACTTCACGTCGGCAATCTCAATTAAAGTGCCAGTTTGTGTCTGAACCCTCCAACCCGTCAAAATCCTCCTATTAACTTCACCTATCTCAACTGAAATCACTGTCTTCATGTGGATGCCAAGCCTGTGCAAAGCTATCTCTCCTCCTCCAATACCGGAGAATAAGGACACCACATTAACACCATTGGAAAACATGTTCTTCGACACAGACAAGTGGCAACCCACAGTATCAATTTGGAATGAATTGCCTTCCGTGTACGCTATCATTAGTGAGAGACTTCACGTCGGCAATCTCAATTAAAGTGCCAGTTTGTGTCTGATCCCACCAACCCCTCAAAATCCTCCTATTAACTTCACCTATCTCAACTGAAATCACTGTCTTCATGTGGATGCCAGGCCTGTGCAAAGCTATCTCTCCTCCTCCAATACCGGAGAATAAGGACACCACATTAACACCATTGGGAAACATGTTCTTCAACACCGACAAGTGGCAACCCACAGTATCAATTTGGAATGAATTGCCAAGAGATTTATACCTCTCTCTCTTCGCGACTCCCCTTGTGTGGTTTCTTGGGAGACCGAGTAAAAATTCCATCTCATCTGGCTCTAGAGGGGCAACCTTGTTATTCTCAATTGGCAAATTATGGATGTAGCCTCTTTCTTGAGCAGCTGCACAGAAGTGCTTAGAATCCACAAACTCCGGCTCTATGTCATACAAATTTCTGGAAATTTCCACCCATACACTTTTTGGAGCTAGGGCCTCATTTTCATAGTAGAAGTAGGGTGGCTTGTTCATCCTCTAGAGTCGATGTCAGTCCTGGCTGCTTGTCCATCCTCTAGAGTCTGCTCTGCTCTGCTCTACTGCTCCTTGCGGCTCAGGTTGGTAACGGTCCATGTTTGCGTATGCTTTGTGAACTTATGGTTTGATTTGAGAATTTCAAAACTTTGATTTCATAATCTTTTGGCCGGAAGCACCTAGCAATATCTTTTAAACCTTGTTTCTCTCCATATGCTATTTGTACTTCTCATCGGCTCTAATGTTTCTCTACCTGATTCTACTTCTCCTCTGCCTAGTTTGGGTTGTTTATGGTGGTTAACTCCAATGAATAACAATAGAGGCCTGCCATAATCACTTGTTCTATACCGTGTGTCAACACATACTACATCTCGAAAGTAGTTATAATCCTGCAATATCTGTCAGGATGGTATCCGTACTATCACTTCGAGTCGCTGGTTGGAATAATAATGAAGTCAGACTGGTCATAGTTGTCAAGCACTCAATGCTTGCCAGCTTTTGACCGATCAATACAAATTATTGGTCAAACTTGCACCTACTCCATTCATAATCACATAATATGTATAAATATCATTTTGGCTAACAAAATCTCGTTCATACTACGTTATAAGAACTATGATCATGTATTCCACGTTTATTAATACACATCACCAACAACATCCCTATCTAGTCTTATGAATTTTCTTCGTGTCCCTTGCTTATGATCGCTTCGGCCGTAACCATGGAGCATCTTCATTATTTAACGGGATGGTGGGGTCAGCTTTCACTGTGAAGGGTGGAATTTCAACAAACTTATTATAATCTTCTGACATGTCTGTCGTGTCCTCGATTCCCACGATGTTTCTTTTCCCTGAGAGAACTATGTGACGCTTCGGCTCATCGTATGATGAAATTGTTCCCTTATTTTTTCTTTTCTTCGGTCTGGAAGACATGTCCTTCACATAGAAGACCTGAGCCACATCATTGGCTAGAACGAATGGTTCGTCATTGTAACCAATACAGTTGAGATCCACTGTTGTCATTCCATAAAGCGGGTCTACCTTTACCCCTTCTCCATTCAGGTTGACCCATTTGCACTTGAACAAAGGGACCTTAAAAGAAGCTAGGTCCATAGTCAAGTTCCCATATCTCCTCTATGTAACCATAGTATGTGTCAGTTTTTCCATTCTCGTTTGTTGTATCAAAGCGGACACCACTGTTTTGGTTGGTGCTCTTCTTATCTTGGGAGCTCGTGTAAAATGTATTCCCATTTATCTCGTACCCTTGAAAACTCCCAATAGTCGAAGATGGTGACCCTGCCAACATGTATTGCTGATCTTCAACAGTGGTGTCATTTATAAGACGTGTTTGCAACCAACTTCCGAAAGTCTCCATGTGTTCGCGTTTAATCCATGAGTCATCCTTCCCCGGGTTTGCAGACCGTACAATATTCTTGTGTTCCTCGACATACGTAGCCATGAACATAGAATTTTGTAGAACTGTGTAGTGTGCTTTGGTCAAAGAATGCCCGTCCCTAGGTATTATTGTTTTCTTTCCCAGCGTTCCTTTTCCCCTCAGTCTCCCCTCATGCCGCGATTCAGGAACACCAATTGTCTTAAGGTCAGGAATAAAGTCAACACAGAACCCAATGACCTCCTCTGTTCCATAGCCCTTCGAGATGCTTCCTTCTGGCCTAGCACGGTTATGAACATATTTCTTCAAGACTCCCATGAACCTCTCAAAGGGGAACATATTGTGTAGAAATACCGGACCGAGAATATGAATCTCTTCACATAGGTGAACAAGGAGATGAGTCATAATGTTGAAGAAGGATGGTGGGAACACCAACTCAAAACTAACAAGACACTGGACCACATCCCTCTGTAATCTTGTCAGAATTTCTGGATCGATTACCTTCTGAGATATTGCGTTCATGAATGCACATAGCTTCACAATGGGTACTCGAACATTTTCCGGTAGAAGCCCCCTCAATGCAATCGGAAGCAATTGCGTCATAATCACGTGGCAGTCATGAGACTTCAGGTTTTGGAATTTTTTCTCTGCCATGTTTATTATCCCCTTTATATTCGACGAGAAGCCAGACGGAACCTTGATACTGTAAAGGACTTCAAAGAATATTTCCTTCTCTGCTTTAGTAAGAGCGTAGCTGCTTAAGGAATGGCGCCCTGTATCTGTGTGCTTGTTGCTTGGGTCTTTCATACGTTGCTGGTCCTCCCGTGCTTCAGGCGTATCTTTTGACTTCCCATACACGCCCAGGAAGCATAGCAGATTGACACATAGATTCTTTGTCACGTGCATCACGTCGATCGAAGACCGGACATCTAAAACTTTCCAATAGGGTAGCTCCCAAAATATAGATTTCTTCTTCCACATGGGTGCCTGCTTATCAGGGCCGTACGGAACTGGTTGGCTGCCAGCAGCCTTACCAAAGATTACTTCTAGGTCCTTGACCATATCGAATATATCATTACCACTACGGAGCTCAGGCTTCTTTCGGTTATCTGCCTCACCTCTCAAATGCTTCCCTCCTTTTTTCCTTAAGGGATGCTTGATCGGAAGAAATCTACGATGCCCCAGGTATACAACCTTTTTACATTTATCCAAAAAAACACTGTCAGTCTTATCTAAACAGTGTGTGCATGCATTGTATCCCTTGTTTGTATGACCGGAAATGTTACTAAGAGCTGGCCAATCATTGATGGTCACGAAAAGCAACGCCCGTAGGTCAAATGGCTTTTGTTCGTTCTCATCCCACACACGTACACCTGGTTTGCCCCACAGTTCTAAGAGTTCTTCCACTAATGGCCTTAGATACACATCAATGTCGTTGCCAGGTTGCCTCGGGCCTTGGATGAGAACTGGCATCATAATGAACTTGCGCTTCATGCACAACCAAGGAGGAAGGTTGTACATACATAGAGTTACAGGCCAAGTGCTATGACTGGAGCTCTGCTCCCCAAAAAGATTAAAGCCATCTGTACTTAGACCAAACCATAAGTTTCTCGCCTCTCCTGCAAAGTCTGGAAAGTCTCTCTCGATCTTTCTCCACTGCGATCCATCGGCGGGGTGCCTCAACTTTCCATCTTTCTTACGGTCTTCTTTGTGCCATCGCAACAACCTAGCATGCTCTTTGTTTCTAAACAGACGTTTCAGCCGTGGTATTATAGGAGCATACCACATCACCTTAGCAAGAACCCTCTTACGGGGGGGCTCGCCGTCAACATCACCAGGATCATCTGCTCTGATCTTATACCGCAGTGCATTGCATATCGGACATTCATCCAAATTCTCGTACTTCTCACCGCGGAAGAGAATGCAGTCATTAATGCATGCATGTATCTTCTGCACATCTAATCCTAGAGGGCAGAGAGCTTTCTTTGCTTCTTACGTACTCTCAGGCAATTCGTTATCCTTTGGAAGTTTTGGCTTCATTAGTTGAAGTAAACTCTCAAATGCCTTGTCAGTCACACCGTTTTGTGCCTTCCATTTCAGCAACTCCAGTGTGGTACCGAGCTTTGTGCTACCATCTTCGCAATTTGGGTACAACAATTTTTTGTGATCCTGTAACACGTTGTCCAGCTTCAACCTCTCCAATTTATTTTCACAGTCTTCCCTTGCATCAGCAATAACTCGGCCAAGATCATCATCGGGCTCTTCTGATGCCTGTTCTTGATCACCTCCTTCTTCTGCATTCTCTTCCATTGCAGTATCGTCGTATTCAGGGAACAAAGGATCTTCTTCTTCTTCTTCATCGTCTTCCATCACAACCCCTCTTTCTCCATGCTTGGTCCAGCAATTATAGCTGGGCATGAAACCTCTCCGAAGTAGATGGCCGTGAAGGATTCTTTCGGAAGAATGTTCTCTGACGTTCCGACAATCAACACATGGGCAACACATGAAGCCATTATCTTTGTTCGCCTGAGCTACAGCAAGAAATGCATTCAGGCCTGCCATATACTCGGAAGTGCGTCGGTCACCGTACATCCATCGCTGCCGTGCATCCATCTGCATCATATAATTAAGTTTATCAAAATACATATTAATACAGAGATGACCACAGTACATCGACAAATAATACTTTTTATGTATCAGTTACAGATGAAAAAGATAATTTGTTAACCTCGGTCGAAGATACCATTTTCAGTGAGCTTGTGTGCGTCTCGGGAATTTCGTCGAACACCTAGTGTGCATAGTAAAAAAAACACACTATAACAACACACTCTCTCACACCTCCAAGGAAAAAAAAGATGGAAGGAGGGGGGGCTGGGGCAGTATATATAGGGGAAGGGGGCATTGGTCCCGGTTCGTGGACTGAACCGGGACAACAGGTCATGCGCGTGCCACGTGGCCTGTGGCTAGGCATTGGTCCCGGTCCGTGGCACGAGCCGGGACCGATATGCCCCCCACGAACCAGGACCAATGCGCCCAGGCGATTCCTGTTGCCCAGGGCGCACGAACCGGGACCAATGCAGGGCATTTGTCCCGGATTTGGTTGCAACCGGGACAGCTGCCCCCCGGCCCCCTGGACGAGAGGGGTTGTTTCCACTAGTGTATATATACCCGAGGCATTCGTGGTGTCTACATACCTGAAATGGACGGTATTTGATACCGGTACCCGGGCACCATGGTGCCCCATTTGAGCTTCCTAGGCATCCATATGACAGAGAAAAGAACACCTAGGCATTCTAGTAATATCAAAATAAAAATCTAAACAATTTATCAATAGTTAAGCATACAAATAACAAATATGGAGAAAACACCTAAAACTTGCATTGCATGTCAAAAAGATCTAGAGCTCATTCAATCATGCAAGGAAGGATAATATGCCACAATATCAGTAGCTATGCTATGACAAACAATACTAAAGCAATCACTCAAATTATCCTAAATAAAAAGCAAATAACAGACATAAATTCCTAAATACTAGGAAACAACTATAAGAGAAGAAAACTCTAACAACCATGGTTTTCACACACAATTTCCTAACATGCTAGTGACATACACAAAGAATATCACAATAATGTATTACCACCCTACATATGCTAGGAATCACATTTATAACAATAACAATATAACACAATAATTAATAAAGGCCTAAAAGAAAAAGGCAAAAGGCCTAAATAATAGATAATTCTCCAAACCTATTCTATAACTCCTAAAATCATGAAAACCTAGTATTAGGCGCTTCTAATCATAAAAAACCAACATAATTGGATCCCCATAAAAAATCGTCACTAAATAAATTAAAAATTTCACAGAAGTGCTCTTTGGTCCTAAAACAAACATGCATGTCATTTTCAAACAAGGTATATTTTTGCAGATAGGTAAAATCAAGGGCTTTTCAGAAAAATTTAGTTTACAAGATTTGGCCATTTAAAACTCAAGTTATGATTTTAATAGTGAAAAAGAGTGGTTGGGGCATGCATTCATTTTCTCAAAAAATATACATCCAAAAGTAGAAAAGTTGAATGTGGTCAAGAAAATCTATATCTACCCCTGCGATTTTAGTTTTGGACAAAAGCTCATTTTAACTATTTTTATAGGATTAAAAGTAAGGCACCAGAATTGGATCTGTAGGGAAAAGAAAAACAACCTGTAGAAAAATTGGCTAACGAGCCAGATCTGAACGGAAACGGGACACGCAGAGGCAGGCCGACCGGCTGAAGTTTTTCCTGCGCCAGGAGAAAAGTCAAATGGCTCACGAGCCAGGCCCAGCGAAACCCGCTAGTCAATGGGCGACGCTGGTGAACGGGTATCACACCGTCAGATGCAGATCTGAAGGTTGGGAGGAGATCTCCCAGGAGGCTACCGGCGTTGACCCAAAACAGCGGCGGTGTCCGCCTCCACCGCCGCGGAACGCTGTCAGGCTCACCGCCGGGAGCTCCGATGATCGCCTGGAAACGCCGCAAGCAGAAATAGGATCCCGAGGGATTGACAGGAGTGCCAGCAGGCGAGGGTTCGATGGGTTCTAGTGGCCGTCGTGCTAGGTACTCGTGGATGCCTCACCTAAGAGAGAAGATCCATTTAATTTAGGGGGCGCACGAGCTCAAATGGTTCAAGAGGGAGTGCAGGAAGGAAGAATCGTATGCTGAGCTGGACCGAATCGGTGGCTCAACGGGGTGCTCACCCGCGCAAGTTCAAGCACGCCGTCGTCGATTTAGAGGGCGAGGGAGAGCGGTTTTGCCATGGAAGTGTGATTAGAGTGGAGCAGAGGAGGCGAGGAAAAGTGGGAGAGCAAGGTGTTGTCCTGGTATGGTCGTCGATGTTGCTCGGATAGCACATCCACACGACGATCATGGTGTGAGTGCCCTCTAGCGATAGCACGAGGAGGAGCATGTCTCAGGATGTGGCGCTGACGTGGTTGTGTCTACGGAACAGAGAGGAGGTCGAGAGGGGCGAGGAGGTGGTGGAAATATCCATGGTCGTGCTCAAAACCCGCAGGTGTTCAACAGAGGATAGAGGAGAAAGGAGGGCGAGTTGGGGAAAATGGGGTTCACGGGCTTGCTCCTGGAGGTCTCGTGGGGCTAGTAGACAAGTAGGCGAGCGAGGTATGGCAGATGTTGGTAGAGTTCGACGACCAGCTGTGTTGTAGCGTTTTCTCTTGCTTTGGAGGAGGTGTGGAGGAGAAGGGAGGAGGTTTTGGGGGTAGGTAGGATGTCTAGGGGTTTAAGGGATAAATTTACATTGTCACAGAGCAAGAGGTACGTAGAGAGAGAGACAGAAATGACCAGGGCATGCCTGCTCTCAACGGTGACCAAAAATGTCAGAAAGGGTTTTTGATTGTTTTCTCCCAATTTTTGATGGAACACAAGTGAATTATCATGTCTTGTGGATAGGAGATGAAAAATGGGGTCTAGGGATGGTGGTCTCACAAGTTTATGAAATATTTGTTTCACAAACTTTTAGAAATTAAAAAAGGGCTGAAACTGTTTTTAAACGTTTTCTTCCAAATTTTGAAAACAACTTGCAAATATTTTTTGTATAAAGAAGTCCCCCGTGACCATAGGCATGTTGGGTAATTTTACCAAAAAAATAAGAAATACTTTTATTCACAAAATATTTAAAAGTCCATTTCTGGCATTTTGGAAAATAATATATAATAAATAGTAAAAATGTTTCTAAAACAAATATTTTTGAGTTGGGATAAGAGAGATATAATATAGTTCACAAATGTGATATTTAATAATTAACTCTTTTGAAAATATTTGAGATTCTAAGTGAAAAATGATGAAAACATGGGACTATTTATTGGGCCAAAACCTTGGGAGAAAATAATATAATGGCTTCTAGAAAAAAAAATGTACCACATGGATGTGATGTATAAGTCACGAAAATGGCAAGGGGAGGTTGGTGGAGCTCAAAAATAATGAGGAGAGATTTTTATGAAGATTGCCAAAATGCATCAAGATAAAAGGGCTATGATCATTATTTTGGAATGCCTTCAAAAGGACTTCGAAAGAAAGTGCCCAAGAGTTTCAATATCCAACTTAACAACTTGGATGGAAATTATAGATATGGACTATGAGATCCATGATGATGCATTGATGAATAGATCAAGATTTGACATAGAGGCATGTCTCCAAGGTTGGAAGATTTGAAGAAAACAAAAGATGAGACAGAAATAGGATTGAATCTAGTACGGATGCCTGGTCTTGTTATTTATAGATTTAATTCATTTAAATCAACTCACATTCATAATCAAACAAATGGAAACACTTCAAGGCAAATACAAGAGAGGATCACACATTAAGCAGGAAAATAACAAGACTTGCAAGTTCACCCAAACAATAGAGTTCTATAATTGAAAATCCAAGGTGTTTTGTCATATGTTGGTTAAAGGTAGTGATCAAGCCACACTATGACAAGAGGATTTCAACTCAAAGCTTGTTATTTCCAAAATAATATAATTGAGGTGAAACACAGGGGTAATATAGTGTCCACTTATAGTCTTTGCCAAAAGAGGAAGTAAGATGGGGTGTTTTGAAATACTTCTAAAAGTATTTTGCTAGGAAACAGGTAGGAGATGATTACCTCCATAATACTTCTTATATAGTTTTGGAAAATACCTTTTGTTTTCTCAAAAGCTAGGCCTTTGGGTTTTTGCTAAAATAAAATCATCTTTAAAAGTGTTTGTTCAAAAATAAGGTAGTAGATGAAGAGGATAAGTTTTGTTCTTGTCGGGACTTGATCAACAGGGTTAAGTTGTAAGTAGGGTATGATTATTGGGTTTCTTGTTAGGTGTCAAAAAACTCAAACTCAAACACAAACACGAACAACAAGCAAATAGAAGTGAAACACAAGCACAAGAATTTCAAAGTTTTTCTTGGCCCTGATTATTGGGTTAACGAAAAACAAGTTTTTTTCCCGTCTTCCAAAAATTTAGGCTGTTACAAATACTCTGTCCACTGCATCGGAAATACTTGCAGGCAACTACGTCCATAATTTTATTAACAAGTTTTGCAGTTCGATGCAGCGGTGTCGTATGTTGTTCTTACCTATAGTGACACGAAGTTCTATGACACAAACATCAACTGGATTCTATGTGCCATCAACTTGATACATCACCACAGGCTCGACCACTCGACGCATGCGGCCTCAGCGGCTATCGTCCAATTAGCCCGATACATCTTCTGGTCCCTGCGCTTAGCGCCGAAGCTCAATGGCCTTGTGCGTCGCAACCAGAACGCGTTCATCCCTGGCCGTTGTCTCCATGATAATTTCATCATCGTGAGGCAATTCTCCAGGATGTTGCATCAGCTGGGAGAACCGCGCGTGTTGTTCAAACTTGACCTGGCGCGCGCCTTTGACTCCATGGCCTGGCCCTGCACCAATTCGGCTTTGGAGATATATTCCTCGAGTGGCTAGCAATTTTGCTATCCTCGTCGAGCACTAGGGTGCTCATCAATGGAGAGTCTGGCCCCCACCTGGCACTGCCGCGGTTTGCAACAAGGCGACCCTTTGTCACCACAGTGGTTCGTCCTCGCCGTCTACGTGCTTGGCAGGCTGGTCAACCGTGTTGTCGAGCTTGGCATCCTACATCAGAAATTTCTGCATAGCACTCAACACCGTGGAGTGGATTTCTCAACAATCCCCTTTTGCTCGCCACACTGCCAATCACTCTTACTTCATAAGAATTACCGCTAAATATTTGTCAATACTTTCATGGATAACTAGCTGCACTGTCGGCAACGGCCCATCCACTTTCTTTTGGCATGATAGATGTATGCTCCCTGAACCTTTAGTGGACGATTTTCCCGCTCTTTTCACTCACTATGTACAACAAAATCATTTAGTTGTGGATGTTATGCAAAATGGGGTCGAGATGAACCTCCGAAATTGGCTAACCCATGCGGCCACAAGCCATCTTGCTCCTCTCTCTCTCCCTCTTTTGTTGGAGGGGTTCTCACTGTCCGATGAGACGGAGATGCGCGCGTTGACGGACGGCTCCCCTTTCTCGACGAAGGGGACCTACGCTGCTATGCATAACACCCTCGATAACCTTGATGTGGGGCGCATTTGGGCTTCTAGGGTACCGAGCAAGGTGAAAGTCTTCGGTGGGCTCCTAACCCTAGACAGGGTAAACACTAGATCAAACCTCCATCATAAGCACATTTTGGACCACTCAAACTGCCCCAGATGCGCAGCAGGGAATGAAGACATGGAGTCAACCTGTTTTTTACATGTCCTCGGGCTGCTCTTATTTGGCAAAAAAAAAAACGGGAGACCCCACTATGCCTCAAGGTCTTATGCTCATGATTTGGAGCTCCATGGCATTGATCCTTCTATGATAAATTTGGGATGCAAGAAATGCTATATATAGTATTTAGGAAAGTGGATCAACCTTGTAATATGATCTGACCATATGATCTCATCGTTTTAAAGATCGACGGAAACTAGAGAAGCAGCCTATATATCTTGGCATGGTTATCTCTCCCTCGGTAACGTGTAATTCTGCTTTTTGAGTAACATTCTTGTGGGGATTCTCTCCCCCGGGTGACAGCCTAAAAAAAGGGATCGCTGCGAATTACTTAACTTTAGGCTGCAGCAAAATTCATGAGGGGTTTGAGTTGATCGATTGCAAACCGGCCTGCATGAACTCGAGCAGCTCGGCCGTCCATGAGTCCGGGTGCTTGTGCGTGTGTCCGTCCACAGCAACCGCACCTCGGCGACACAACGGTGTGGTTTAGCTTCAGGTCTACAGATTGTGGGTTACAGACGCGCACCCTGACCGTTTAAGACGGCACGATGGAGGCAACTCGACCGCCACGACGGCGATGTGTGGCTTCAGGTTAAGGAAGATAGTTGGCGCGATGGAGCCAGCTCCGTCGGCACGACAGCGAGGTGTAGCTGCAGTTTAAGGAAGATTGTGGACACAACCGGCGTGCGGCCTGGCCGTTCATGACGGCACGACGGTGATAGGTAGCTGCAGGTTGAGGAAGAATGTGGACATCCGGCGCGCGGCCTGGCCGTCCATGACGGCACAGCCTCGGCCGGGTCGATCTCAACGAAGGGCAAAACCTACATGCATCTTGTTTTTCTTCGCTCACTTGCCACGATGGATTCCGTCCTTGAGTCTTGTCATTGGGTAATTCATCCGTAAGTCCTCGCACGGAATAGAATTCAAGTGCGGATCGTGCCATAAGCTTCGTTCGGTTTGGGGTTGGGTGTTCAGCTTGGTTAGACGGTTCAGTTACCCACCGTCCTGGGTGAAAGGGACGGTCGGAGGGATCCAATTGTCCTCCCGAATCTTAATCCATCCCCTATTCTCGAGAACCATTTAGAGATGAGTGGCGACCGCGGTGGCGATCTCCGCGGCGAGCCCGGCGGGGTTCCATTCGGCAGGAGGTTCTGGGCGCTCGGAGCGGAGGATTCCGATGCGGAGGATGCGGAGGAAGATTCTCCCTCGTCGGCATCGACGTTTTTCTGCCGGACGCCATCTCTCTCGCCCTTGAGGGACTTGGCCGAAAGCAGACAAGGTAAGAGAGAGGCTAGGAGGATGCAGCAGAGGTCGGCGGCGATTGCGCTTGCCATCTCGCTGTCATCCGTGGGCTCGCGCGAGCTGGGACGGGTGTCCATGGCGACGGCGGAGAGAAGCTCGTCTAGGGATCAACGGCAGCGGCTAAAGATCCCGGCGATGCCTCCCTCAACCTTTCCACTGACATCGTCGGACCAACCGTGGTTCGCTGTCCAAAAAATAGGCCGGAGGTTGAAATTCATCCTCACCGGTGAACCGTCGCCGGAGAGGGAGAAGATCGCCGATGGCGTTCGATCTAAAAATTCAAATTCTGATCCGACAATTTCGGTGGGTCACACGGGCCGCGCACACCGGATTTTTTTGGGCTGCTCCCGGGTGTCCAATACGGATCAAGGCCACACGGGCCCGCATCGGATTTCTTGGTCGTATCGGATCGGGAGACGAGGTCTAGGGCTCGGTTTGCGGAGAGGTACGGCTCCTCTCGTACCTGCGATGGCGAACCAGGGCGGCGGCCGGGGGTATTACGGTGACGGTCGTGGTGGTGCTCGAGGCAATGGAGCGCCGCCGTTTCGAGGGGGACCGCCGGCGAGGGGTGGCTTCGGCCCCAATTATTACCACGGCGGTCCGAGTGGCGCCGCGGAGCAACAGCAGCGGCAAGGCGAGTTCGGGAACGCCAATGGTGCACCGTTTGGGGTTTCAATGCCGGCGCCGGCTTCTACGGCGGCCAGTACGGCAACGGGGGAGGAGGTGGTGACCGTCACCGCTTTCCAAACCGCAACAATGGTGCGGGCCGAGGTTTTTACAGGGGCAACGGCAATGCGACCTACCGAGGTCGTGGTCGTGGCCGAAGTCCGGTGGCTCCACGGGAGGCGGCGGTCCCGACCATCAGCGAGGTCTCCGTCGAGGCCGTGGTCCGGCGAGTGATCGAGGCGCTCTGTGCGCAGGGCGTCGCGAACGTTCAAGGCGCATCCGCGTCAACCACGGCGGCGGCAGCGGATCGTCCGCGTTTGCCTGCCGTTTCTGCTACCGCGGGGCTGCCGGCAGCCACTTTCGCTGCCGCGGGTCTGCCGCCCGCTGTTTCCTCTGCCGCGGCCACGCCAGCTGCGCGTCTACCAGCTGCGGTGATGCCGGCAGCAGCAGCACCGGCTGCTGTCCCTGTACCATTGCCGGTCACGGGCCGTGACCATATGCTTGCTGCGCAGCGTAGGGCCGCTGCGTCTACAGGAGGGGGTGCGCTCGATGTGGGCGTGGTGCATACGGTGGCTGATGAGACTGATGATTCTATTGCTAAAAAGGCTAAGAAATATAAGGCGAAGTGCTTCCAATGCGGCGTCCAGGGTCATTTGAGTGCGGAGTGCACGGAGGTGGTGTGTGAATATTGCGAGTGTACTGGTCATATTCCTGATGATTGCCCATTGCTCACTGTTATCACACATGGTTTTATCAACGAGGGTTTAATGTTCTATGAGGCGGTACCTACGGCATCTTATAGGCCCAAGATTGATTGCACGTCTGGGTAAGCTCACTATCACGGGTGGATCGCTGTCCGTGGAGGAGGTTATTATTCAGCTGCAGCGTTTGGTACCATCGGATCAGTTCAAATGGGAAGTGGTGCAAGTGGGAGATGGGGTTTTCAAGGTGTCCTTTCCGACTAGAGCTGAGTTGGATCGCATGATAGTTTTCGGTGCATGTCATATTCCCAACAGCTCATGTGTGATTACAGTGGAATCTTGGGTTACGGAGATGAAGCCACTCTGGCTCTTGCCTGAGATCTGGATCAGGGTGTCTCATATTCCGCCTAAACATCGAGGTGATTTTCTTCTTCTTTGGAGTCTTGGCTCGTTGTTTGGAAAGACTCTTAAGGTGGATATGAAATATACACGTAAGCATGGGGTGTTGCGGGTTCTTGTTGGGTGTATGGACTATACACTTGTTCCTGATGGTTGGCCCGTGTTCATTCGTGATGGGTTTTATGAGCTGAAGTTTTTTGTAGAGAATCCGAATTCTGATGACGAGGATGGTATGGCAGTTGATCCTACAGATGATTCACCTGATGATGGGGGAACAGATGGAGGGAGTTCTAAGCAAAAAGGGCCTATGAGTGGTAACATGGATCTCGATAACAAGAGGGAGAATGATGACGCACCTAGTGAGGGGACTAACGGGGCGGATAAGGTGACGGACGTGAACGGTGTGAAGAAAGCATTTGCTCCCGGGGTGGTCCTTTCTCCTTTAGTGGCCAAATCGGTAAGGGAAGCTCGGTTACATCTCATCTCGTTGAGTAGGGAGGCACAATACGTTGATACTCCTACTACGTCGGCGGGTACTGATGGTTCTTCGGGGCATTCGTGCGAGTCGGATGTGCACGAGATGCCTTCTACGCATGGGGCTTCGGTGGCTGAGGAGAGTGACGGTGGTGCTGCTTCGGACCCTGCTTCGGCAGGGGGCTCTCCTGGACGGGTGGCCCGGGTATCAGACGGATACCCGCAGTCACCCTTTTCATCTTCGACGGGGTCTCCTACTGGACGGGTGGCCCGGGTATCAGACGGATACCCGCAGCCACCTAATGCTTCTTCGACGGTGAGCACACCGAGCGGGTGTGCCGGGGAGTTGGCACCACGGCGTCTGGTGGACGCGTTCCACGGTGTGGCTGCACTTCCCACTCAACCAGGCGGGTTGGGTGGGGGGACGTTGCCGATGGGCTCACCTTTGGCCGCACACTGCTCACCTCAACCAGGCGGGTTGGGGTTGGCAGCGGTGTCGGTAACACCATCGCGACCATCGTTGGCTGCGGTGATGGCTTATGGGGGCGTGTCCGAGGCCGATTTGGAGATCCGATCTAGTGCTCGCCTTCGGGCAAAGCCAGATGCGGACCTTCCACAGGAGCAGCGTGCTATGGCCCTTGCTCAACGGAAGGATTCGATCTTTGCTAAAGGTAATCTACATTCAATTGATTTGTCATTACTTTCTTTTTCCAATTCTGAAATTAAGGCGAGAGCTGATAAGTTAGGAGTTTCGCTAGGGAAGAATAAGCAACAAGTTAACTCCTCTATTTCGGGTTTGCTAGATCAGGAACGTGCTAGATCCATTATATTCTTAAAAAATAATTTAAATGATAAGCTGAATGATGATTTAGTTGACTCCCACTCCAGCTTGGCTTTAACGAAAGCTACTAACTTGAGTGTGGATCTTTGTGATGATGGGGTAGAGCAGGAGGATGATCATACGGATCATCTAACATTCTCCAAGACGGTTAAACGTAACCGGAAGAAGAGTGCTTGCAATTTGTCAAAGCCCAGAAGGAGCTCTAGAATTAAAAAATTTAAAAAGTAAGATGAGAGGTTTAATTTGGAATAGCAATGGGTTTGGGGATCATGCAAAACACCTAGCTGTTAATGAATTTATCAAAGAACACAATCTTGATTTTATTGCGTTGATTGAGACAGGCAGATCTTCTTTCACTCCTCATTTTCTGGATTTCCTTGCGGGGGGTAGAGACTTTACGTGGTTCTGTCTACCTCCACATGGACGTTCTGGAGGGATGTTAGTTGGTTTCAATAACACTACTCTCGCAGCACAAACCGTTGTGTCTGGGGATTATTGTCTAAAATTTCATGTTAACACCAAAGCGGATGGTTTCGTATGGGCTTTTGTTGTAGTTTACGGAGCTGCACAAGACTCTAAGAAACCCAAGTTCCTTGCTGAGTTAGTCCGTATTTGTGATAACGAAACTATTCCGATTTTGATCGGGGGGGATTTTAATATCATTCGTCGTCAGGAGGAAAAGAATAATGATAATATCAATGCTAGGTGGCCTTTTATTTTTAATACCATTATTGAGAGTCTAGATTTGAAAGAGATTACTTTATCTGGTAGACAATTCACTTGGGCGAGTTGGGGAGATAATCCTACATATGAAAAATTAGATCGTTTTCTTAATAGCATTGAATGGGAGCAGAAATACCCTCTGGTTTCGGTGCATGCTTTGACCCGCACGGGGTCTGATCATACACCATTGCTTTTGGACTCTGGGCTCCAGGCGCATGTAGGAAATAAAAGTCAATTCTCATTTGAATTATCCTGGATACGCCAGGATGGTTTCTATGAGTTAGTGCGTAGAGAATGGATGAGTATTAATTTTGGAAACAATCCGGTTGAGAGGTGGCAAAACAAATAGGCATATAAGACAATTTCTTCGTGGCTGGGCTAAAAATCAAAGCGGTGAATATAGGAAGCTGAAAGATAAATTAACGACTCTCATTGATATGCTAGATATTAAGGCAGAATCGACCCCTTTAAACGCGGCCGAACGGGCTGCAAAAAAGGAGGCTGATGACTATCTACGAAAGTTGAAACGTGATGAGGAATCTAAATGGGCACAAAGGGCTAAAGTAAAACATATACAAGAAGGGGGTAGCAATACGAAATACTTCCACCTGATTGCAAATGGCAAACATAGGAAAAAAAGAATATTTCAGCTAGAACAAGATGAGGGCACCATCATTGGAGATTTAAACTTGCGGGTTTTCATCTCGGAATACTATAAGAAATTATTTGGGGTACCGGCGCCGAATTACGTTTCTTTAGTAGAGGATATGACGGCTGACATGCCCCAGATTTCACCTGAGGAAAATCTAATTCTTACATCTCCTTTTATGGAAAAGGAGGTGTTTGAAGCTATTTCTCAGATGGAGCACAACAAAGTCCCAGGACCGGATGGGTTTCCCGCAGAATTTTATCAGAAATTTTGGGAGGTGATTAAGATAGACTTGTTGGCTATGTTTGCGCAGCTATATGATGGAGACTTACCATTATATAAGCTTAACTTTGGGGTCATTACGTTGCTGCCTAAGAAAAAGGATGCGAGCCGTATTGAGCAATATAGACCTATTTGTTTACTAAATGTCAGTTACAAAGTGTTCACAAAAGTAGGGACTAATAGGGTCACCTCTATTGCGAGTAGAGTTATCCGACCCACTCAATCAGCGTTTCTACCCGGTAGAAACATTCTGGAAGGGGTGGTAGTCCTACATGAATTGAAAAGGAAAAATCTAGATGGGGTTTTGTTTAAAATTGACTTCGAAAAAGCTTACGACAAAGTGAATTGGTCTTTCTTGCAACAAGTGTTAAGAATGAAGGGGTTTTCACCAATGGTGTGTATGGATCGCTCGTTTTGTTCAAGGAGGGAGTGTCGGTATTAAAGTTAATGATGATATCGGGCATTATTTTCAAACATTAAAAGGACTTAGACAAGGTGATCCGCTATCACCTATTCTTTTTAACCTCGTAGCGGATATGTTGGCAATTCTCATAGATCGAGCTAAGGAGGATGGCCAAGTAGGAGGGTTGATACCGCACCTTGTCGAAGGAGGGGTATCCATTCTTCAATATGCGGACGATACGATCATCTTCATGGAACATGATGTGGAAAAGGCCCTGAATATGAAGCTTATACTTGCGATGTTTGAGCTCATGTCGGGTCTTAAAATTAATTTCCACAAAAGTGAGATATTTTGTTTTGGTAAGGCCAAGGATGCCCAAGATCATTACCGTAATATCTTTGGCTGTGAGGTAGGCAGTTTACCTTTCAAATACCTAGGCATACCAATTCACCATAGAAAACTTCTTAACAAAGAGTGGAAACCCATTGAGGACAGGTTTGACAAGAAACTTAGTTCTTGGATAGGTAAGTTGTTATCTTATGGGGATCGCCTCGTTTTGATCAACTCAGTCCTATCTAGTTTACCTATGTTTCTGTTATCGTTCTTTGAAATTCCCGTAGGGGTGAGGAAACGTTTGGATTTTTATCGATCGAGGTTTTTCTGGCAAAGTGATGTGAAGAAGAGGAAATATAGACTAACTAAATGGAATATTGTTTGCCGTCCAAAGGATCAAGGAGGCTTAGGGATCGAAGTCTTACAAATTAAAAACATGTGTTTGTTAAGTAAATGGTTGTACAAGTTGTTAATTGAAGAGGGGGTGTGGCATGAGTTACTCTCTAATAAATATTTACGGGAT
This sequence comes from Alopecurus myosuroides, assembly GCA_028641055.1. Taxonomy (NCBI): domain Eukaryota; kingdom Viridiplantae; phylum Streptophyta; class Magnoliopsida; order Poales; family Poaceae; genus Alopecurus; species Alopecurus myosuroides. The sequence goes on from CM054061.1 coordinate 316,858,188, forward strand.
AAAACGTTATCTCAAGTAGAGAGTAAACCATCGGACTCACCCTTCTGGAAAGGTTTAATGCGAGTTAAGAATGAATTTTTTTCACGAGGCAAGTTCTCTTTAGGAAACGGTCAGCAGGTGCGGTTTTGGGAAGATACTTGGCTTGGTGATGAACCGTTATCCCAATCCTATCCATCCTTGTACAATATCGCTTCCCATAAACATGTTACGGTCGCGGATGTGTTAGCTCATAATCCTTTAGACGTTCGGTTTCGAAGGAGTATAGTTGGACACAGAAGGGATCGCTGGTTAAATTTGGTGGAGAAGCTCATGGGAGTTTCTCTAACAAATGATAGAGATGTGTTTCGTTGGAAACTTACAATGAATGGGACGTTTTCTGTTAAATCGTACTATGCTGATTTGATGCATGGGTCCACAAGATTTTTACGAAAATACTTGTGGAAATTGAAGGTGCCATTGAAGATTAAGATCTTTTTATGGTTCCTTAATAGAAGAGTTATTTTAACTAAGGACAATTTGATTAAGAGAAATTGACATGGTTGTAAAAAATGTGTTTTTTGCGATGCAGATGAGTCTGTAGAACACTTATTTATAACATGTCCTTTTGCCCGTGATATTTGGCGTTTGATACACTTTACCTATAGCATTTATCCTCCTACTAGCATTGCGAATATGTTTGGTAACTGGTTGAATGGTATAGATAGGAAAACAAAAGCACGAATACGAATTGGTGCAGCGGCTTTCCTTTGGGCGATTTGGAACTGCCGCAATGATGTGGTTTTTAACAGACAAACAAACACTCATTTTTTGCAGGTTGTAAACAAGGCGGTCTATTTTATCCAGATGTGGGCTTTTCTTCTACCTCTGGATCAGCGCGGATTTATGAATTCAGGCTGTGCTCGACTGATGGCGGTCGTTCGGGCTATTTACAGCCAGGCTGGGTGGCTTAATCGTAGGCGAATTGATGTTTAATTCATCGCTATTTGTGTGGCTTATTTTTGTGGCCAATTTGTCCGACCCTTGACTGTATCATGCTTAAACTCGGAATGTTTCTTTTTATTATTTAATAAAGTCCGGCTGTGTGCATCGCTTTGATGCAGAGGCCGGGGCCCAGGCTCCCATTTCTAAAAAAACACCGTCCTGGGCACGGATTTACCCAACACTTTAGCCAAAGATCGGTTTTGCAAAACAGCGATGCTACACTTACGGACGGACCTTACAAAACAAATTTACGGGATTATGTGAGAAAATCAGTGGGTGGGCCTGAGTGAAATACAGGGGGGCAGTTTTATGGGAGATGGCCAATTAAACATGGACACCTACGTCCGTAGGCTGAATCCGTAGAGGTCACGCCTGTAGCTATAGCATTTTCGAAAAAAATCAACTAGAAGCCGAGTTCAGGAAGGGCGAGAGCGCGTGAGCGAGAGCCTCCGCCGTCTGCCACTCCGGCGGCGGCGTCCACCCTCTCGCCGGTGGTCACCCGGCCCCGGCGACCACCCACCCTTCCTCTCCTCCCCCCTCTCTCCCCCTCCTCCTCCTCCTCGGTCCCCTGGCCATGAGCTCTCCGGTTGGTTCGGGGCGGTGGAGCGATTTCTCCGACGACGACGAGGTGAGCTCCACCCGCTCCTACTGCGAGGTCTTGCGGAGTGGGTCGCCGGCGCCGCCGAGGCCCTCGCCGGTGCGTGCGCCCTCCCCGATGCAGGTCCTCTCGAGAACGGCTCCGTCCGGTGCGCCCTCGCCGGTGCGTGCGCCATCCCCGCCGCAGGTCCCCCCGAGGGTGGCTCCGTCCGGTGCGGTGGGTGGCCCTGCTCGGGCGCATCCGGCGCCGCGGAGGGCCCGGTCCCCGGGGCCGCGGCCGTGGCTTCACGGTGGAGGTGGCGGTGGCCAGAAGAGGAGGCGGGAGCTCCCGGCGGTGCACATCCGGGCGGATCTCCCCAAAGACCTGGCCGGCTGCTGCTTCAATTGCACCGAGCCGGGCCACATCTCCCGGGATTGCACGGAGAAGACCAAGTGCCTCAAGTGCAAAGACAGGGGCACCATGCCAAGGACTGCCCGCAGGGGAGGGTGCCGCCGCCGCCGGTAGACCTCCGTGGAAGGATCGGGTTCCGCGCCGCGGCTGTGCCGCTGCCGCGGGCGACGCCGATGAGGGAGCGATTGGGCGAGAGACTCCCCCCTGCGCCGCCGCGGGTGGAGTCCAGCTCTTCCGCCTCTCGGGCGCCGCCGGCGCGCCGCGTCGTGGAGACCGTGCAGGAGGAAAACGGTGGCGTCCTGCGCCGTGGAGCTGGCCGTGGTGGAGGTGAGGGACGATGGAGGCCGGACCCCGTCGCCTTTCCGCCCGCCGTCCCCGCCGCGGATGGTCGCGGGAGCTCACCTGGCGACGGCGGATGCGCGTGGTTGCGAGCGCGTGTTCGTGCCGCGGTCCGCCGAGCTCGCAAGGGCGGAGCACGTCCTCCGTTGGGCGCTCGTGGCGGTCCTCTCGGGCAAGGAGCGGGCCTCGCTGGATGAGGTGGCGGCGGCGGTCGTCGACAAGGTTCCAAGGGTTGGAGACAATTTCTCAGTCCACTGGTATTGGCCGGTGGACTATCTGCTTGTTAGCCGCCGGATGAGGGACGAGGTGCTGAACGCCGACGGCGTCGAGGGTTCGGGGTTCTCGTTGAGGTTCGCGCCTTGGAACAGGCAGCTACAGGCGGAGCTGCGCCCCTTGCGTTATCGCGTCGCGGTGGAGATCACCGGAGTACCTGCGCACGCCTGGTACAGCTCGACGGCGAGGCTGCTCCTCGGGTCGACGAATGGGTTGAAAGACTCGGCGCAGCATCGGCGAGCAGGGAGGACATGCGCCGTATGAGGGTCTACGCTTGGACCGATGAGCTGGAGAAGGTGCCGGGGCGGCGTGAGCTCTGGATTGAGGAGCCGCGGGAAGACGTGGAGGAAGGTGGAAGTCTTGTTCTTCCGGCGGACGCGGTGGTTCCAGAGGAGAAGTCCATGCTGAAATATGAGGTCATGTTGTCCCCGGTGAATTCTGAAGATGTAGCGGGGCCTCCGGTGGTGCGAACAGTGGACGGCCGAGATGGCGACGGTGCCGATGACGGGAGGCCGGACGGCGGCCGTGCTGTGGACAGGGAGCCTCCTAGGCGCTTTCGGCCGTGGGAAAATAGAGATGCCGGCCCTAGCCAGGACGGAAGGGGCGCCGCCGGTGATAGGATGCGCTGTCGCCGGGTCGCTCTCGGTTGCCCGACGGAGACGGCGCCTTGGCGTGGGCTGGAGGAGGAAGACGCAGCTACAGGGCGAGTCGTGGGGCCAGTACGGGCCTGTGAGGAATTGTGTGGCGAGCAGGCTGCCACGTGGAAAAGTGGAAAAGGTGGAGGGGGCCCGTTGCAGCTTTGTGCTGTGAGGGGTTCAGTTTTGGGGCCGGTCGTGGACTGGTCTCCGCCTGATTCGGAGCGGGCGGGCGAATACGCAGCAGGCGCGTGGAAAGGGCAGGAGACTGGGCAGTGGTGGGACCCAATGATTTTGGAATCTTCTCTTCAGTTTTCCGAGTCGTTGGGTGGTGGTGGAACGCGTGCCAGTCAGGCTGACAAAACTGGGATGGAGTCAGGGGCGGTTGGTGACCTGCAGGCGTCGTGGGTTTCATCAGATAAAGTAGAGGAGCCAGGTCTATGCGCGCATGCAGCAGCTGCAGCTGGGGTGCCAAGGCTGCAAAAGGTGGTTGGCTATCTGTACTCCGTGGCAGTAGAGCACGGGTTGGGCGGCCGGTTTGAATTTCAAAATCAGGCGCCAAAAGTGGTGGATTGGTCCCCTGTGCAGAAGTGGTTGGTGCAGGGCAGGGAGCTGGATAGTGCCCTACTGGACTCCCTAGGCTTACTCTCTCCTGTCAGCAGCAAGGCTACGCTCTCGGCCGTGGATTTTCAGCAGGGTATGGAGGGGTCGTAGCAGCCGGACTCCCCTACCTCGGTGCTGGACTACTTCCAGGTTACACTTTCCTCAGCTGGCTCGATTGGAGAGGACGAGTTGCAGGTCCTGGAGCAGGAGGCGACAGTGGGCCGTGGGGTCGTGGGAACCCGTGGAAGCGGTACGCTGGCCCCGCAAGGAGCGGACGAGGGGGCCTTTGACGCCGCTGCCTGAAGCCCATTTCCCCTATCCTTCACAGGCCGTTCAAGAGGTGTCGCTCGAAGAGAATTCACACAGGCCCGGTGCGGCGTAGCAGTAGACATAGAGGAAAGTTTGCGGCTGGTTCTCCGGTTTGTCGGCAGCAGAAGGAGTTGATTCGCCCTTTGGGGGTTGCTAGAGAAGGAGAAGTGATTGGGGATGAGGCGCTAAATGCATATCTTGATCTGTTTGCGCAGCCGATGTCGCAGGAGCACATCAACGTGGTGCTCGGGTTGTTTGGGTGGCAGCCGGAGGCTTTGCCGTTGACTGAGGACTTACCAGTGGAGTGCCTGGTTTAGGGTCTGTGGGTTTCTTTCCTTTTATTCCAGTCTCTCGAGTGCGTTTGTATTCAACTTGTTGCCATGTTGAGTTTTGATGTGGTTTTGGCCATTTGGAATGCGCGTGGACTTAATTCCCCTGCTCGTAGAGCAGCAGTGTTTCAGTCCTTGAGGCATTTAGATGCAAAGGTAGTCTGTCTGCAGGAGACAAAGATGGAAGTGATCTCAGCGCAAGTGGTGAGAGAAAGCGTGGGGCCGACATTCGATGATTTCTTCTTCCTGCCTGCCAGCGGGACACGGGGCGGCATTTTGCTCGCGTGGCAGTCTGCACATGTAAAAGTCTCAAACCCTCACCTCTCCAAAAATACTTTGACCACGAGCATGTCAGTGGGAGGTGAGCCAAGTTGGTGGTTCACCGGGGTCTACGGCCCTCAGGGTGTGGAGGAAAAGAGGGAATTTTTGCAGGAACTGCGAGACATCAGATACCTGCACGCGGGCCCGTGGTTGGTAGCAGGTGACTTCAACCTCATCACGGATCCGGAAGATAGGAATAGAGGAGTGGTGAACAGACCTTTGATGGGTAGATTCCGTCGCACTCTGTCTGCCGTGGAGTTAAAAGAGACTTATCTGAACAGGACAAGGTTTACGTGGTCAAATGAGAGGCAAGAGGCTACTCTCGAGCGGTTAGACAGGGTCTTCTCGACTGTGGACTGGTAGGAGGAGTTCCCGGATGCGTTCCTCTCAGCTGGGTCATCGGGTCCTTCGGACCATTGTCCCTTGGTCTTAAACTTAGCCCCTAATCAGCAGTTCGGGCGTAGGTTTCACTTCCAAGCCTTTTGGACAAAAGTGGAGGGCTTCCTGGACGTGGTCCAAGAAGCGTGGAATTCTGTGCCACATGAGACCAATCCTTTCAAGTTGCTTGATAGAAAGTTCAGGAAAACAGCAAGGCGCTGCCAGTTGGAACAGCCAAATTTGTCGGCAACATCAAGATGCAGATCTTAGTGGCTAACGAGGTTATTTTGAGACTGGATGTGGCCATGGAATCCAGGGTGCTTTCTGTGGAAGAACGAGCTCTAAGGCGGTTGTTAAAAGGGAAACTGTTGGGGCTTGCGTCATTAGAAAGGTCTCTGGCCCGGCAGAGGGTGCGGATTCTGTGGCTTCGTGAGAGGGATGCGTGTACCAAATTCTTCCACTTACAGGCTAGTCACCGCAGAAGGAAGAATTTTATCAGACGTCTCTTAGTGGGCGGGGTGGGACGGACGGATCACGAGGCTAAGGCTGAAGCCGTGGATGAGTTTTTTTACGGTATCCTAGGCACGGACAGAGAGAGGAACTTCTCGGTGGATCTAGATTTTCTTGAGCTCCCTACGACAGACTTAAATCACCTAGAGGAGGCCTTCTCTTGGGAGGAGGTGTGGACGGCTATAAAGGGGATGCCTCTGGATGAATACCCCGGTCCGGACGGTTTCACCAACAGGTTCTTTGTGGCGTGTTGGGGTATTATCAAAGGTGATATCTTGGCGGCCTTCAGGTCGTTGGCACGACGGGACGTGCGTGGACTTGGAGTACTTAACCAGGCGTTCATAACGTTGTTGCCCAAACAGCCAGGTGCAGAAGTGCTTAAGGACTTCAGGCCCATTAGTCTCATTCATTGTTTCGCGAAGTTGGTGGCTAAGGTGCTTGCTTGCCGGATTGCACCGGTGCTGCCACATATAGTGGGCGTGCATCAGAGTGCATTCGTGCATGGACGCTGCATTCATGATAACTTCATGACGGTGAGGGAGACGGCGAGGAAGCTGCACAGCTTGGCCACGCCGGCGGTACTGCTAAAACTAGATATCACAAAGGCTTTCGACACTGTCAGTTGGCCGTTCCTCGTGGAGGTCCTAAGGAGGTTGGGATTCGGGAATACTCTCATTGCCATCATCTGTGGCCTTTTGTCCTCGGCCTCAACTAAGGTGCTCCTCAACGGATGGCCGGGAGAAAAGATATTCAACAAGAGGGGGCTAAGACAAGGTGATCTGCTTTCACCGCAGCTTTTCATCATGGTCATGGAGGTGCTTCACCATATGATTGAGAGGGCCACGGCCTGTGGACTGCTCACGCGCCTGGCGCGGACGGGCTTGCGTCACCGGACTTCGATGTATGTAGACGACGTGGTGACCTTCTTGAGGCCATCTGTGCGGGATTTCGGAGTGTTCTCTAGGATCCTGGAAGTTTTTGGTGAGGCGTCTGGGCTACGCGCCAACTTGGACAAGTGCTCCCCGCATTTAATCAGATGTGGAGATGAGGAAACAGAGTTGGTGGCTCAGGAGCTGCAGTGCCCGATCCTGCCGTTTCCCCTGCGTTATCTGGGGCTGCCGTTATCTCTCAGAAAACACTCCGCGGCCCAGTTGCAGTATATTGTGGATGGTGTGGCGGGTCATTTGCCAAGTTGGAGGGCAAATCTACTGAATAAGGGAGGAAGGCTGGAACTTGTCAAACACACGCTTTCCGCGGTCTCGGTCTTCTCTATGATGTCGCTAGATCTGCCATCTAAGACGGTGGTAGACATTGAGAAAATCATTCGGGGTTTCTTGTGGAAAGGGTGGAAGGATGTGCACGGGGGACACTGCCTGGTGGCCTAGGATAGGGTTTGCATGCCCAAGCACCTTGGAGGATTAGGCATCCCGAACCTACGGCTCTTGAATCAATCTTTGAGGGCTAGATGGCTCTGGCTTAAAAGGGCAGATACCTCCAAGCCGTGGGCTGAGTTCAACATCCAATTCCCAAGGTCAGTGACACATTTGTTTGAGGCAGCAACTACATCTGTGCTTGGCAACGGTGCCACCACTCTATTCTAGATCGACAGGTGGCTGGCCCAAGGGAGGATTAAGGACATTGCCCCCGCCTTGCTAAAAAGAATACCCAACAGGGCCCGTGTTAGCCACAGGGTAAGAGAGGGCCTTGGGGGGAGCATGGCTGGAAGATGTACCTCCATACTTAAACGAGCTCGAATTACGCGAGCTTTTTGCCTTGGCGGATCACGTGGCACGGGGTGCCCCCAGGGAGGGCGTGGAGGACGAGTTCCGTTGGAACTGGGAAGCCAGCTATGCGTACTCAGCTAGGTCGGCCTATAGAGGTTTGTTTGCTGGTAGGGAGGGCCTCGCTGGTACAGAGCAAATCTGGAGGTACCGGGCTCCAAACAAATGCAAATTCTTCATGTGGCTAGTTTTGAAGAACAGGTGCTGGACATCGGATAGGCTTAGCCGTCGTGGACTGCCACACCCAGCAGCTTGCCCATTCTGCGATCAACACGATGAGAGCATTGACCACCTACTGCTAGGATGTGTGCTATCCAGGCAGGTGTGGACGGTGCTGCTGGGCGGTTGGGGGTTTGCAGAGTGGATCCCGAGTCCTCCAAACAGGGTTGCGAGCTGGCTCCCAGGACGGTCGACAGCTGTAAGGGACAGAAAGGATCTGTGGACAGCGATTACCCTTATTTGCTGGTGCTTGTGGAGGCACCGGAACAACGTGGTGTTTGAGGGGCAACAACCTTCGGTGAAGAGAGTGCTCAGTCTGGTGGCGGCCGAGGCAACCCTTTGGTGCGCCGCTGGCTTATTCCAGGGTAGTCTTCGTCAGTGGACCGGTGGAGGTTTGGCGAGTAGTCCGTTTGTAAGGCGGTGTGTATGTGGGTGAGTGGGTTGCGTCCTGTGCGCTTGTGCCAGACGCGTTGTATCTGGCCTCGGCCTCTTCTTCTTTGAAACGGATACGTCCTTAAAAAAATTGATTCAGGCTTGTGTGAGCTAACTCTCTTTTTTTTTCTAGACAAAAGGATGATTGAGTAGCATATGAATCAGAGTAGGGCTCGACGTGATCGATTTCCCGTCCGAGTAGGAATAATCGAAGGCGTATTAGTACAAATTTACAACTCAGTGCTGCACACAGATCCCAATTATTCGAGTCCAGAACCCAAACGATCCACATCGCTTTGATAGCTCGCACTCTCGCAGCACGTCCAAAATGGCCGCCCGCCGCGACCGCCTCTCCCGCCTGAGCGACGACGTCCTGCGCCGCGTCCTCCACTTCGTCCCCGCCAAGGAAGGTGCTCTCACCACCGCGCTCTCGAGGCGGTGGCGCCCGCTCTGGCCCTCCTCGGGCGCTATCAACTTCGTGGCGCGCATCGGCGAGAACGACGAGGAACCCCACACTGATCGGCACGTCTTCTACGCCAGGCGCGACGCCTTCGTCACCGGCGCACACGCGGCGCTCGACGCCTTCGCGGAGGCCGCCGCAGCCGACGACAGCATTCCCATCACGAAGCTCACCTTCCGCGTGGAAGCCAAAGAGGGCAGAATCATCCACGACTTTCTGCACAGCGACGAGAGGTACCGCCGCGACCACGACGTCTTTGCCGACGTGCTCTCCCACCCGGCAGCGCTCGGCGTCGAGGAGCTCCGGATCGCCGGCGTCGACTCCATCGACGGGAGGCCAATGTACTTTGAGACAAGCAAATATGAGGCCCTCTCGAACAGGTTTGGGCTTGGGATCTACCCTCTAGGCCTCGGCTCCCTGCCATCCGAGACCCTCCGCGTGCTGGAGATCACAAACTGCAACGACCTCACGCCGGCGCCGGCGCCCACGTTCTTCCCGCGGCTTGCAGCACTTCGGCTGCGACACTGCAACGTGCCGCTCGAGGGTCTCCAGCGCGTCATCGACGTAGCGCCTCTACTCGCCTCCATCCACCTCGACTCCGTGCTTCTAGAGGACGACAACCGGTGTCACAGAGAGTATGGCCAGAGAAGCCCGTCGCCAGAAGAAGGCGCGCTCCTCCGCTCGCTCAGCTGCCCGTCGGCTACCACGCTCGTCATACATAAGTGCTCCATGAAGGAGGATGGAACCATTGAAATCTACGCGCCCATGTTGCGACGCTTCGAGTACACGGGGGTTCTCCGACACATCTCGCTCGCTCCGCCGCCACCGGAGCTGGTACACGCGGACATGACTCTCATTGACTACGGCCACAAACGACACAGGGACCCAGATGCCGGTCGCCGCAGCTTCTGGAGATTCGTCCATGGCTTCAGCCACGCCAAGCACGTGAACCTGAGGGTGCGCCATCTCGAGGACATCGCCGTCGCCAGCGAGGCCAACCAGGCCAGGCTCCTTCCGGCGCTCCTCGACCTTGAGCGCCTCGAGCTACAGGGAGTGTACACGCCTGCGGGCAGTTTGGCCGCAACGGCGATCGCGAACCTGCTCCACTGTTGCCCGGCGCTGCGCCATCTCCGGATCAACCTCAGGACATCGCATGAAGATACCAACAAGAACTTAAGCTACGGGTTAGATTATCTCGAAAGGAAATACCGATCTGAGTTCCAAGAGTCCATCCAGCGTTTCAAGCGCCGCAGATCACAGCCGACGGTGCCAAGAGACGACGACGACCACGATGATGGTAACTTCGATGAAGTTCCTGATCTCCATGGCCTAAGTGGTCAAACATTCAAATGCTTGCAAAGGTGCCTCAGAAGAGTCTGCCTCCAGTTCTTGCGGCAAAGGACCGACTGCTTTGGAACCAAGCTTATCAAGTTTTTCGCAGAGAACGCCAAGGTTCTGGAAGAGATGTGCATCGATGCTGGAAACGAGAGGATATCTGAGCACATCAACCCGAAAGTTAAGAAATGGATTGCTAATAAATCCAAGAGAAGAAGGATCAACTCCTCCTCAACTGAAACAAAGTTTAAGGTCTTGTCTCTTGCTAGGTCAAGCTGGAAAAATTGATAGACACATGTGGTGCTCACGCCGGTATGTGAAGAAACACCGTGTTTCACACACTCACGTCCTAATCTTTTTGTCCGGGCTTCTGTACCAATGATCCTTCACATCTACTCCCACTATTCTAGAATGGAATGTAAGCACCTACAAAAATATACTCCAATGTCCATTTAAGCTTTTGTCTCGAGCATAGATGAAAATAAAGCTTTAAAATTGTAAGAAACATATATAGCTCTCTTGGTTACAGGAGTGGACCACAAGTTCCATACTTCGTTATATATTTGTAAGTTAAGTTTGTTGATTATGTTACGTTCACACCGGTACAAACAGGGGCTTTGTCCCGGTTTGTAAGGCACATTCATCCCGGTTGTGCAAGCGGGATGGGATAGCCGGAACAAATGCCCCTCCCCCCATTGGTCCCGGTTGGGCCAGGACCCGGGACAAATGGGGCTGACCACGTTGCAGGTGCGCTGGAACCTGGCCAGAGCCATTCGTCCCGCTTCTTAACACGAACCGGGACGAATGCCTCCTCTGCCGCGGCAGAGTTTTTTTTCTTCTATTTATTGTTTTCCTTTTTATTTTATGTTTTGCGATCAATTCGATTGTACGATACCTCTGTCACCAAACACTGATAAGGAGCCTTGGTGGCCCCTCCCCGGACCTCCCGGATCCCAGGAGAAGAGAGGAGCCCGGTGACCCTTTCTCGGACCTTCCGGATCTTACGAGAAGAGAGGAGCCTCGGTGGCCCTCCCCGGACCTCTCGGATCCCACAAGTGAATAAGTAATACATATATATAGCAAAAGAAGGAACACTTATATTACAGAAGCTAAGTGTATCGAGCATATTACATGACCGATGGAATGAATTACAAAATCAAATTCATTACCAAGCGACGATATAGTACTCTCCATTTACATTTAGGACCTCTGCATCTAAGAAGTCCGCAATTTCCTCCTGAATTTCTCGTATGCGGTCCCTTGGTAGAAGACCGTCCAAGAGCCGTTCGATCTAATATAAAGACGAGTGGTCAATATATATTAATGAAATTAAGTAACTAAAATAGATGGTAATAAGAAAAATTGACGACTAACGTACATAAAGTTTGTTGAAATCTCTGCCCTTGGGACAGGTCGTCTGACGAATGAACTCGCAGACGTAGTATCCACACAAGTGATTCTCGTCTCCTTGTTGCAAGAACTTTACGAGAACATGGTTTCAATCAAAATGATAATCAACCAGCCATGATAATCATATCGACACTAGAATCAAGGAGATGCGCAGATCTAGATAGTAGTACTTACTTGCACAATATCAAATGTAACCTCTGATTTCCATTCACCCATGGCATTTTTTTGTGAACCTCTTCCAAACGCTACCCGGTGAAGAAAAAGAATAAAAAGAGTTAGTAATTACTTGATATCCGAAAATGAAACAAAGTAGTCGATACATATAGTGCCATATATAAAGATTAAAATTACCGCTGGATAATTTCCTGCATGTCCGCCCACATCGCTAGGGGTTTACGTTTTGGGTTCATTACCAGTACTTTTCCTTTATCAACTTGGAAGATTAGCAGAATATAGTGGAAACTGCGCACGCAGAACTCATCAATTATACATTAAACATCAAGTAAGAAGAACAGAATATGTACAACAGAGTAACACTCACCCGAAGTTGTAAGGAAATAAAATTTCCCGTCGGTTTTGTTGAAACCTTATTGCCCTCAGAAGGTTATCTTTTGTATCATTGGCAAATAGCTCAAGAGTATTATGATTAACAAAATATGGGTCAATGAACCCAATATCATAGATTTGTCCTCTTTTGCATTCAAGAATCTTCATTCTGCAATTATGATATAATGAGTGTACTACATATATGAATATGCAATGAACGAGGTGAGCTAGCTAGAGACTTAATTAGAGAAATAAGTACTTGCAGACAATAGGCACTAACGATAGATTTGTCGAGGGCCTGCCGCTGGAATAACTGAAACAATTCGGAAAATTGAATCAGAACCAGCCCATCTCCATACCCGTAGTGCTCGTCTCTAACTCCGAGAACTATCCAGTCATGAGATTTCTGAGTGGCTTCCATATACCAATCATGCACTCTTCGCATTTTGTTGGTAAATCCTTTACCTCCTCGGGTTTGACGAGAGGATTCCCGTGGTGGTATTTGTACGCATATTCAGCAGCGGGGAAGTAGTCTACTGTTTGCATATACTCAGCAATGGACAAACCCGCAGCAGCTGCCCTTAATCCGTACAGTTCTATAAACTCCGGATCAATTTGCTCGTCAGCATTAGTGCTTGGCCCTACCTGGGTATTGGAAATCATTTTGAGCGGGGAGATGGATTGTTTGTTCTGCTCTCCGAGCTGGGCAACTGATTTCCCGCTTTTCGCGCTTGCGCTACTACTCTTCGTCGACCGCATCATTTCCTAGTGTGACTTCAGAATAGAGCGGTCATAGTCAGATGACAAACTCGGATCAGGTTGATGAAGAGTCTTCACCATTTTCCAAGCGCGTTCTACATCTTCTTCGGTGTCGGGGAAATCTGCCTTTGTCGGCTCCTTCGGCTTCGATTTCCACACCTCATAATCGCTCCTTGCGATTTTCTGGGTTTGCTCAGGAGTATAGTCGTAAGATAACCTGGGTAACTCCTTTGGTACCTTCGGGAGGGGTGACCGTTGACGTTTGGGTGATCTTTTACGTTTCGGCAGAAACTTACACTGCCAAATTCCACGCGGTCTGGGACGTTTCAATAACGTTGAGGATGGGATCCAAACCGTAACCAAGGGCAATCCGCGACGGTTTACGCGGCGGAATGAAAACGTATCAGATCGACTGTCACGGACGATTCTGCGACATTTATATGAACACTAAACCGTTAAGGCTATCCGCAACGTATAGCAAATCGTCGCCACCAGTTGGGCCGTCCGGACTAGGCTCAATAGGCATTATCGTTTTTATTTCGTCGCTATGAGGCGACACGTGGCAAACGAGTTTAAAACGGCCGTTATCGTAATCAGTTGACGTGGCAAAACGTGGGACCTTTTTTTACGTCATCAGTCTTGACCAATGAGGCGAAACCATGTGGACCAATCGAAATACGCCACATGGAAACAAAATGGTGCCACGTTGCCTTCTTCTGGGACGAAATCTGTTCGTCCCGGGCTACCCAGCGACGTTTTTTTTTCGTCGCGAGTCTCAACCAATTAGGCGAAAGCATGTGCACCAATCAAAATACGCCACATAGAAACAAAATAGCGCCACGTCGCCTTCTTCTGGGACGAAATCTGCTCGTCGCGAGCTACCCAACACCTTTTTTCGTCGCTAAACTCGTGGCACGTTCACCAACCAAATGGTGCCACGCAACGTCTTTTCCATAACGTTTTTTTCTGTCTCCAATTTGGGTGATGTCATCAAACGTGCCGGGGACGTTATTTTTACGTCGTCTAATCGCCCACTCATAGTAGGCCACGTGGGCTGGGCATACATCGCCACATGTCGGTATTTGCCTTGACGGATTTTTACGTTACGTTACTATGATGTCGGTTTTGGTGCTATTTGGGTGGTTACATCATCGTTATAATTTCCAATTGCACACAGGCAGAAAAGAAACCACATAACAGGCATCAAATACTTAGTTTTTCTCACAGAATATCAAACCAACATACAAAACCACATTTTCGAGGACCACACATCTGCTAAGCCAGCATCTCAAGTAGGGCAACTCCTTCTAGTTGAGATTTCTTTAGCGCAGCTTGTTGCTTGTCTTCCATATCAACTACAAACTTCAGCCTCAGTTGCTCGGATTCTACTTTCGCCGTCCTCATATCTGCAATTGTTCTGCACACATTCACATCAAGCTGTGGTTCAGGCTCAGACTGTGAAAGACATGATTCCACATGGGCCTTCTTTGAGAAAGTATGATTTACACTCTTCGGCATGACAACTTCACTATCATCCTCGTCCTCAACCTCTGAAGCATATTGAGACATCACCCTTTTCTTGCTTGCCTATCAAGCATGCAAAGAAAATAGATGAAAAGAATGTACAGAACATAGATGAAACTAGCAGATGACAAGCATGCATATAAAATTGATGAAAACTAGCAGATTATAGTCAAACAACGGTGTGTGTCATGAACTAGCAGATGAGAAGCATAGATGAAACAGCAGGTGTCAAGCATGTGAGGAAGATAGATGAAAATAGCACATGACAAGCATGTACAAAAAATTGATGAAAACTAGCAGATTATAGTCAAAAAATGGTGTGTGTCATGAACTAGCTGATTAAAAGCATAGATGAAACAGCAGGTGTCAAGCATGTGAGGAAGATAGATGAAAATAGAAGATGACAAGCATGTACAAAAAATTGATGAAAACTAGCATATTATAATCAACTAACTGTGTGTGTAATGAACTAGAAGATGAGAAGCATAGATGGAATATCAGGTGTCAAGCATGTGAGGAAGATAGATGGAAACCATGTTGAAAAATGACAACGAGAGCCTTAATTACTATAAGTGGCTTTCACGGCCTTAATTAGCTTTCCAAAACTTCTTATAGTATGTGATGCATGTAAAATCCATAGATGAATTTTGCATATGTTCACATGGTTTTCTATTACATATTGCATCATATAAGGGTATAATTCAATGTTTTATAGTATTTTGGGGTTAAATTACAAAGTCCCCCGACTTTTATGGAATTAACCCTGCCTGTCAGAAACCCCGTTTTCTATATTTTTGACGTTTCAGGGGGCAAACTTCCGCGAAATCACCTGAAAATCTGCGGGGGTCATTTTCTTGGAAGGAGAAGACTTGCGGGCGAAGGATCCACGAGAATTGGGAAAGGAGGCCCAAAAGAGGACCCTCCACGCGGCCAGATTCCTTGGGCGCGTGAGAGGCCCCCTTTTGGCCCCTGTGGCCCCAATTCCTTCCATCTTCGACTTACCGACTCTGTCTTGACCTAAAACCGACTATAAAAAGGGTCCCCCGTACCTTTACGGAGAGGAGCGCCACCGAAACACCAAAACAGAGACCTGGAGTTCCAGATTGGAGGGGGAAAACTCCGGCGGGGCGCCGCCGGTGTGATCTCCTACCCCTCCGACGTCATCTCCATCGACATCTCCATGAAGAGGGAGTAGTCCACCCCAGGGCTATAGGTTTGTGGAAGTAGCACTTGTATCTCTCTCTCTCTATGTGCTTCACTAATTAGATCTGTATGAGCTACCTCACATGATTACGGGCACCGTTGTAATTCCTATGTGGTGGATCTTTTCTATGAGTTATTGAATCTGAGATTGCAATTGTTTCTCTTGAGTTATTCGAGTAGATGTATCTTATGTACCCCGTTCTTATTTGCTAGCTTTGATCAATCTAGTTCTTGAGAGCGTGTGTGGGGTGATGGGTGCATTAGTTGGAGTAACGGGGGGTGGCTAGTGCTGTGAAAGTGACAGAAGTTCAGCGATCCACTTAGGTTTTGTTAAACCTTTCTTAGTTACCTCACTAGGGATAAAAAGGAGTACCTTGTTACCGGGAATTTGAAGTGACACTAATCAATCTCCATGACTAGATCTAGCAAGTTCTTACTTCAACTTCATGTCACATTGCTTAAAGCTATACTCTGGTTTTTCCTTAATTATCGAGGTGTTATGATTTATTTCGCATCTTGGTGGAGTATAAGAGGGATTAATATGACCGTAGAGATCTCTATGCTAGGACGTGATGCCCATATGAAAGTACTCAATGTTAAACATGTTATTGTAATCTCACGTGTAATTCTTTATGTCCACCGTCTACCACTTTATTTGAGAGAATGCAAGTGTCAAACCATGAACCCCGGTCCTATTTTAATTATAAGAAAGCACTCTAGTTACTTTGATGCAATTTACTTTACTTGCACTTTACTTTACTTGCATCTCCAATTCGAATTTACATTATCTCCATCACCACTTGCATCACAAAAATACAGAAACAATCCATTGCATATTTATTTTCTCATTTGCATTTAGTATTAGATTTAATTATTGCACATTTACTTTCAGTTTTGCATTGCAATTTAGAAGTCTCACACCTTGTCTTGACAACCACTTGGTGAGGTTGAGGGCACAAAATTCTCTACTTGTTTGCAGGATCCTGGAGGAAGCTTGGAAGACAACTGCTGAACTACTGGCTCCCCAAGAGTTTGATATAAACCCTCGAGTCACCCTCGTGGGGAAGAAGGCTTGCCACTAGCTACACACTCTGCACTTGGAGTCTCAACCTAGCCATCAAGCGTTTTTCTGGCGCCGTTGCCGGGAGCCATAGGTGAAGGAGTTGTCCAAGGGAGCTCACAAGAAGTCTTCATCGCCAACAAGGTGTGCAAACACCTAAGCTTAGGGAGGTTGCACCTACGTGAGTACCGTCCTTTCTATCTCCACCTTCTTTCAAGTAGATTGTTTTGTTTCTTGTCTTGTTTTTTGTTTTTGTTCTTGTTTTTGTTTTGTCTTGCATATTTTATTTTAGTTTGCATTTTAGCTTTGAATTTAGCTATCTAGATTATTTTAGTATTTCGAATTTTCTTAGTTACTTTACTTTTGTTTTGCATAAAAAATTAAAAAATTACATAAAAACTGTTAAAATGGGTGATAGAACTAAATTAAGTGACTACACAAATACACCCAATGACCAATTCATTGCTAGGCCAATTACTACACCTGAAATACAAGCTGAAAGCTATGAAGTAAGTCCTAGTTTATTGAATTTAATTACTAGAGAGCAATTTGGTGGTAGTGCTATGGAGGACGCCTCTATGCGTCTTCATGATTTCATGGAAATATGTGATATGCAAAAATTTAAAAATGTGGAAAGTTGTGTTTTAAAACTGAAATTATTTCCTTTTTCACTTATAGGAAAGGCTAAAGAATGGTTACTTTCACTACCTACAGCTAGTATAAAGTCTTTGGATTATTTAAAAGAAGCTTTCATTAAGAAATATTATCCTCCCGTTAAAATTTTGCAAAATAGGAATAATATCCTCTCATTTAGGAAAAATGATAATGAACATGTAGCCATGGCATGGGATGGAATTAAATTAATGCTTAGAACATGCCCATCACATGGAGTAAATGAATGGACCATACTACACTCTTTTTATAATGGTCTAAACTACATGTCTAGAAATATACTTGATTCTGCTGCTGGAGGTGCTTTTATGAGTAAAACCGTAGGAGAGGCTAAGAGCATATTAGAAAGCATATTGCAAAATTATAGTAAATGGAATACTGAAAGAGCACCCAATCCCACTAAGAAAATAAACTCAATTGAAGAAACCAATGATTTGTCTTCTAAAATGGACACTATTCTTGCCTTTATTAATTAACAAAATATGGAGAATGTGCCTTTGCAGGAGCTAGTTGTTAGTAGTTCTGAAAGTGTGGATGTTAATTTTGTTAGGAATTATGGTAGCAATCGTTTTGGTAATGCTTACAATTCTTATAGTAAACCTCCTTATGTGTCAAATAAACCTTTTGTTCCATATCCTAATGCTAATGAAAATAAGTGGAAGCCTTCTAGTGAAATTTCTGAATTTAATAAATTGCTTATGGAACAAGTTGCTAGTCATAATGCTATGATACATGAGTTAAATAAGTCTATTGCATCCATTATTAGTGATATTAAAGGATTGCAACTTCAATCTTCGAATTTAGATAAAGCATTGTCAAAATTAGCTGATAATCAAGCAACTCTATTAAGCATGTCAGCAGGAAAGCCACAAGCACAACCTAGTGTAGGAATGAATTCTATTACTATTGCTGCTCCTATTATTGAAAATATTTATCATATTGTTGAGAATACAAGTGAGCATGTCCCTACTAGCTTAGAAGAAACTTTGAATGAAATAGTGAAGTACCCTGAATATTTACTTCCATATATGTCTTATCTTGCTAGCAAAGATGAAATTAGTCCTCATGAATCAAGCATGCTAGCTAAATTAGAGAGTAAAGTAGAGGAAATTATGATGCTTACTAAAATTAAGGATCCATTGCTTTATTTAGAAAAAAGTAGCTTGCAAGAACTTATTGCTACTCTACAAAAATTTGCTAGTGATCCCACTATAAATGTTAATCAACCTGGCTTTGGATCTTATATTGCTAATCATGTCTTGCAAGAAAAAATTGCTAGGTACAAGAATTAGGCCATGATACCTCCTAAGCTTTGGGATGCATGGATCCCCAAGGTGCTAGTTTCAATTGGAAAAGAAATTCACCATGCTATGTTAGATCTAGGTTCTAGTGTATCGGTACTCTCTAAAGAATTATATGAATTGCTAGAACTAGAAAATTTAGAAAAGTGCTCAAGTGAATTTTTCCTTGCTGATAACTCTACTAAACATGTTGTAGGACAAGTAAAATATGTTATGATTGAATTGCACATGACTTTCGTACCCGTTGATTTCATTATTATGGATATGGGGGATAAATCCCCTAGTCCTATTATTTTGGGTAGACCTTTTCTTCGTACTACAGGTGCAATCATAGACTCCAAGGAAGGGAATGTCAAGTTTCAGTTCCCTCACAAGAAAATAATGGAGCACTTACCAAGGAAGAGGGGCACGCTGAAGAACAAGCTCCCTCATGAGCTTTATCCCTCTTGATTATCAATTAAGTAAATCCTAGCTATATGGCTATAAAGAAAGCGCTTTACGGGAGGCAACCCGGTTATTTTTATTTTGATTTTCCTAGTGTCCTATTGCTGTCTCAAGAGATTAGTTTTTTTTTTAATTCTGGAGTTTTCAATAAAGAGTCAAGTCAAACCCATTTGGACTTATAAGTTGCTATCCTAGTGCATGAAATTTCTGTTTCAGCACGAGTCTGCTCACCGTATGATTTTACGGTTTTTATTGGTATGTCGGATTGAGCTAATTTTTTAGTATGTTCTGCAACTTGTCGTCCTCTGTAAGCACAAAAATTGGCTTAATTTTTTGACGAGTCTAGGTTAGGAAAAAACGTTCGTTTTGCTGCTGTTGCTTTTCTGGACAGATTCTGCCTTCTTTTGTTTTATGCACTCTTTGGGCTTGGGAATCGAATTCCATGATTCTTTCAAGCAATATAGTGAACATACAACATAATGAACCTTATGTCTATCTACTGGAGCATTTGATTTGGAATTTTGCACAGCAAGCATGTGATTTGTTTGACCTTGCTAATCTCACCCCACAGAAAAAGAATGGGAGAAACATGTTTTGTGAAGTTTTTTCACAGTGAATAGAGGAGCTGCGCCTCAAGACATCCAAGAATGGTGAAAGGCATAAGATTGGGGATGTGATGAACACCCCACTAGAGCTACACTCTTTTGTTAGCACACGTCTACTTTCTGCTTTTCTAAGCAAAGCATTTATCGTAGAGACTTGAAGCGTCTAGTTTTTGTTTTTATTTTTGTTTTGATAAGACCACCACCATCATTTTATATGAGATTGAGATACTGGAGTTTGGGGTTGGAATGTATTGGATGCTAGTATTATGACTTGGAATAGGGATTCCATGGTTGATTTGAAGAGCTACATATGTTTGCATGATTTATAGGCTTTTTATGTGTAGAAATTTGCAATAATGTTGTCTTGAGCAATCTCTTATTCATGTCCTTGATGTTAATTGCTGGTTTATTTAGTTTGTCATGAAATGAGTAGTTCTATGGACATATTCATGCATAGTAGCTGGTCAACTATCTCCCTCTTGCTAGCCCAAAAATTTAAAAATTCCAACAAGTAAAAACTTGTTTCCAACACTCCTTAGCCAAGTATTTCCAGTGAGTCCACCATATCTTCCCATTAGCTTCATTGCTATTCCGAGTATGTTCACCATATTATTGTGTTATTTATGTTCTAAATTAAGATATTCACTTTATTAATTGTCATGGGTTGAACTTGGGATAGGACTCTCACAAACTTTTGAAGGCACACTTTACTTTTTATGCATCTAATAAACATGACCCAATAATGGGAGCCACAAGTTTTGCGTTTGAAAAGTGTGTGGTTGGGAGCTAGCTATAAATGTGTATCACCGGAAAGCTTTCAACATTGCACAATTTTTTTTACATTTGGTTGATATCATGTACTTTTGTTTTTGGACTCCTGCCATGCCGAAATGAAATAGAGGAAGAGTAAGTTTTGATCAGTAAGTATCTATATGACTAGAGAAACGCATTGGGCCGCTAACACAAGCCATGCTTTATCATGGTGGAAATTTACTTACAGCTTGAGTGACTCTACAACACATCCTATAATAAAATAAGAAGCTATGCATAATAGTGAATGAAAATAAAAAAGGATGATGGGTCTACTCCGTTTGTTCATCTTGTCATTGTAACATGGGCTTGTTTCCATGTCATGGGGCAAGAGGTGCCTCTTTGCGGTTCTCTATGATGTCATTAATACTTATTATGATTGTACAAAGCTTATTAGGAATCTTAAGTTGAGTAATCATGGAGTAGGTTTTCACACTCACGAGGTATGAGGCTTTCAACCACCTTGTCATTCTAATTACTTCAATACTCACAATTTTAAGATGATAGTGATAAAGGGGCAATGAGAGTCCTAGATCAATGGATACCACATTTCAATTAGTAATTTTAGTTGAATAATTCAGAGGCTAAATAAGACTTGATCATGTTTTACCTCTACTCAATTTTCTCCAAAGTGTCCACCATATTTTCTATTCTCCATTATGCTATTCTTTGACCAATATAGGATTTTATTTTTCATTTCGTGTATGCATTTGGTCCATAGTGCTTTTATTTCATTATACACTTTGTGAACTTCCATGAAGCATCTTTGCTTGCATATTTGATATTTCTTACAAAATGAATTGTATATTGTTACTCATTTCTAGTATTAATCATTTGATTATATGTAGCATGAATAATCCTCCTTGATATCCCATGATTGTTTCAATATGAAAAACCCATCTTAGTTTTATCACCTTCATACTCGAGGACGAGCATGGGTAAAGCTTGGGGATGTTGATGCATGTAAAATGCATAGATGAATTTTGCATATTTTCACATGGTTTCATATTACATATTGCATCATATAAGGGTATAATTCAATGTTTTATAGTATTTTTGGGTTAAATTACAAAGTCCCCCAACTTTTATGGAATTAACCCTGCCTGTCAGAAACCCCGTTTTCTATATTTTTGACGTTTCAGGGGGCAAACTTCCGCGAAATCACCTGAAAATCTGCGGGGGTCATTTTCTTGGAAGGAGAAGACTTGCGGGCGAAGGATCCACGAGAATTGGGCAAGGAGGCCCAAAAGAGGACCCTCCACGCGGCCAGATTCCTTGGCCGCGTGAGAGGCTTTTTTTGGCCCCTGTGGCCCCAATTCCTTCCATCTTCGACTTACGGACTCCGTCTTGACCTAAAACCGACTATAAAAAAGGGTCCCCCGTACCCTTACGGAGAGGAGCGCCGCCGAAACACCGAAACAGAGACCTGGAGTTCCAGATTGGAGGGGGAAAACTCCGGCGGGGCGCCGCCGGTGTGATCTCCTACCCCTCCAACGTCATCTCCATCGACATCTCCATGAAGAGGGAGTATTCCACCCCAGGGCTATGGGTTTGTGGAAGTAGCACTTGTATCTCTCTCTCTCTATGTGCTTCACTAATTAGATCCGTATGAGCTACTTCACATGAGTACGGGCACCGTTGTAATTCCTATGTGGTGGATCTTTTCTATGAGTTATTGAATCTGAGATTGCAATTGTTTCTCTTGAGTTATTTGAGTAGATGTATCTTATGTACCCAGTTCTTATTTGCTAGCTTTGATCAATCTAGTTCTTGAGAGCGTGTGTGGGGGTGATGGTGCATTAGTTGGAGTAACGGGGGGTGGCTAGTGCTGTGAAAGTGACAGAAGTTCAGCCATCCACTTAGGTTTTGTTAAACCTTTCTTAGTTACCTCACTAGGGATAAAAAGGAGTACCTTGTTACCGGGGATTTGAAGTTACACTAATCAATCTCCATGACTAGATCTAGCAAGTTCTTACTTCAACTTCATGTCACATTGCTTAAAGCTATACTCTGGTTTTTCCTTAATTATCGAGGTGTTATGATTTATTTCGCATCTTGGTGGAGTATAAGAGGGATTAATATGACCGTAGAGATCTCTATGCTAGGACGTGATGCCCATATGAAAGTACTCAATGTTAAACATGTTATTGTAATCTCACATGTAATTCTTTATGTCCACCATCTACCACTTTATTTGAGAGAATGCAAGTGTGAAACCATGAACCCTGGTCCTATTTTAATTATAAGAAAACACTCTAGTTACTTTGTTGCACTTTACTTTACTTGCATCTCCGATTCGAATTTACATTATCTCCATCACCACTTGCATCACAAAAATACAAAAACAATCCATTGCATATTTATTTTCTCATTTGCATTTAGTAGCAGATTTAATTATTGCACATTTACTTTCAGTTTTGCATTGCAATTTAGAAGTCTCACACCTTGTGCTTGACAACCACTTGGTGAGGTTGAGGGCACAAAATTCTCTACTTGTTTGCAGGATCCTGGAGGAAGCTTGGAAGACAACTGCTGAAATACTGGCTCCCGAAAAGTTCGATATAAACCCTCGAGTCACCCTCGTGGGGAAGAAGGCTTGCCACTAGCTACACACTCTGCACTTGGAGTCTCAACCTAGCCATCAGTATGGAATAGAGGAAGTAGCACAAAATATATGTCGCCACATTGATCAAACAGTTCAACAAAAGATAAGAAAGCTGCACCCTAGTTGTTGCGATATCATGAAAGAATGTTGAGCTACCGGGTTAGGGAATAACCTGCAGCTCATTGTCCACACTGGATTGTGATTGATATGACACAACTCCTTCAGTGGCATCTGATTCCTCTTCAACATCATTTTCTTTCTTCTTGGTCTTTGGGGGCGGGGGGGGGGGGGTACAGTAGGGCATGGAAGAAAACTTGCTGGCTTTACGCCCAGTTCATGCATCTTTGCATTGTTTCCATGATAGTTCTGGCACGCTCTTATTCAATGGGGTGTAGTGGCAATCCTAACATGAATAAAGAACTAAAAGTAAAGTACAAATATAGCACTTCATAAGAACCTAATACAGCATAAATAATTAAGGCACTCATCTTGTAAGAACAATCCAGTGCAAGTAATATATATTCTGATCCTAACTAAGACTGATAGGATCACAAGCAAAGTGACATCAAACCTAATACGTAGTATACAAGCTAGATTGCTGCAAATGAGCAAAGTTTTACCAAGAAAGAAGTCCCCCCTTCCTATTTCCGTTGCAAGAAACCGTTTAGAGAGATTTATTGCATCAAACATTAGCAGTATAATTAGGATAATAATGAAGCATCGAACATACGATCAAACAAACAACCAATTTAGAAAGATTAACTATATCGAACATAAGAAGGACAATAAGGAAGTGTAACACCTGGGGGTTTTCCCCCCAAAGTAGATTTGCTTGTTTTCCCTTTTGCATTGCATTGCATCTTGTTTTCAAACCAATTTAAACTCTCAAACCTGTCCAAAGTTTCCAATTAAAAATTGCAAACTAAACAACTCAATTTGGTTTCAATAGTTTTGAATTTGAATCAATTAAATTGCTTGTTAACAAAATCCCCTTTTATTAACACCCTAATGGTAAATTCAAGTTCAAATTCAAATCAAATCATTCATACTTGGCATGTTCCAATTGTGGTTTAAAATTAAAATCTTGCAAACATTTAAACTCAATAAGTTTTCATAGTTGTTTGAGCTTATTGAATAAACTTGGTTATTTCAAAAATTAAATCCTTATGAAACCCTATTTGAAATTCAAATCAAATTGGCAATTTGAAATCTTGAAAACAAGTTAACACACTTTGGGCTTGCTGCTTTGTAATTCAATAAAAAATATTTCAGAAAATGAAAACCCCATAATACTTATCCTTTTATCTCTCTTTTCTTTCCTACAAAAAAAAAGGAAGATAAAAGAAATAAAGAAACCATGGGGGAGGCAGGCCAGCCCAAGTGGGCTAGCCCACCTACAACCCCTTTTTCCCACAGCCCAGCAGCCCAACCCCCTTCTTCTTCGTACGGACATACAGGAGGGGGACGTCACCCTCCACCACGCACCTGCCCCCTCCACCTGCTCCTCCCATCCTCCTTTATCTACCCCGAGGTCCCATCAAACCCTAACCCTAGCGCCATTCCTCCCTTCCTCCTCCTCAAGCCGCCGCCACCCTCTCCCTTTTCTCTCCCTTTCCCTGTCTTTTCCTGGAGTTCTTCTGAACTTTCTGTACCACCATGGCCGGAGCTTGGGCTTCTGGCCGTCGTCGCCCTAGGCCACCTCGACGCCAATTGACCCCGGGAACGGAACCGGGAGGGTTCCCCCTTCCCATTTGCTGAAGGAGGCACGGCCGGAGGGGCACTAGGGGAGGCGCGATCTTCCCCGACCACCGCCGGCGCCACTGCTCGTCGTCTTCGACAGACGCCTTCCTCGCCACCTCCCCGAGCCTCCTGCTTCGACTACGCGCGTAGGTGAGCCGTCCGTCCTCCGGGACCCCCTTCCCCCCTCTTCCCCTGCTCTGGTTACCACCGCCGTGCGCCGTCCGCCGGCGTTGCTCCGCCACGGCCTCTGATCCGTCGAACTGCACCTGCAGGTGTTGTTTTCCTTCAGTTTCGTCAGAAACCCGCGTAGCATCCCACCTCAAAACCGCGCGCACAACAGAGTTATCACCAAACGCATCCGCAGCGCAGCGGCGCTGTTCCTTGCGCGCACCAGGGAGACGCGGGTTCGATCCCCCCTCCGGCCGAATAAAAGGCCACTTTTTTCAGCTTTTCGCGCGCGGGCCGGGACCCACTGGTCATTGACCGTGAGTGCCACCACAGCCCCACGCGCGCCTCGTCAGCGCCAGGTGGCGCTGGTTCCCACCGGTCAGTGTCACGGTGTTGTGCTGCGTTGAGTAGAAAAGCCCAGGGGCTTCTCTGCTATTCTTTTCTTCCACGCAAAGGTCCCTGTAAAATCACAATCAGGTCCCTGACATTCAAATGCACCTAATAAATTCATTTAAACTCCAATTTCAAAATATAAAATATGTTTTCCATACTAAATTAAATTCTCTACATGTTTAAACCATTTGTATACTGGTTTGAACATTTCAAATGATTTCAAAAATTCAAATTCAACCAACTCTTTTGAATTTGATTAAATTCATAACTATTGCAAATTTAATTCAAATGGCACATGTAAAATATGTTTTCCATGCAAAATTGAACAAGCTTTCCAAATATAAACTTTGTTTCCTGTTTTGAATAACAAAAATTGGTTAAAATAATTTAAATCTTGTTTAAATCATTTAAAATTGCTAAATTAATAACTTGGTCAAACTAAATTCTTTTTGAACATATAAAATATGTTTTCCATCCCATTTTTCATGAACTTTGCAAATATCAACTTTGTTTTTTGTTTTAAGTAAATTAAATTGCTGAAAGCAACTATTTCTTAGTTAATCCATTTAAAATTGTCAATTTAATAACTTGCTCATCTAAAATCCAAATTCAACAAATGGAATATGTATTCCCTCTAAAATTTTGTGCTCTTTCCAAATATAAATTTTGTTATCTGTTTTGAACATTTAAAATTGGTGAAAACAACAAATGGTTGTTTAAATCATTTAAAATACCAAAGTTCATAACTTAATAAATAAAATTCCAAACTTGGTAAACAACATATCAAACTGAAGCTATTGTTGTTTTCTTATTGTTTTCATCATCCATGCATCATTCTAATTAACTTTCACATGATGGTTATTTGTAGATCATTTAATTCAACATTAATTCATGGGCTTTTCCAGATGCAATCCAAATTGCATATGGGCCCATTTAAATATGTTTACCATGTCAACTAGTTTATCTTTGATGCATCCTTAAACTTGTCATGCATCCATATCTTGATCATGCTGGATCTTTTGCCGTAGTAGTAATTGTTGCATCCGGTGTTTGTTCTAGTTCGTTGCTTCTTCGCGGATAGGACGTTGAGATGATGTGAGCAACGACAAGTTCTGCGGATGTACCTCTACTTGCTGGATTCCAGGCAAGTATACTCACTTGCTACCTATGGCTGCCTTTCATCACTTGTTACCGATTATTCCCGTTGTCTTTATTCTAGCCTTATGATTCGATGCTTGTGTCTCGATCCTATCATATGTTTACCTTGCAGCCATGATATAGCCTTCCTTCCACTTCCTATCAACTGTTGTTTGTTTACCTTGTTGGCCCTCGTGTCGTAGTTGCATGCTTAGTGTTGTTTGCGCTCAAGTCTTGTTGTCCGTCTTATCACCTGTTTAGTTTGATAGTTGGGTTTCAACTTAATCAACGACATGTTAATGTTTTGGGTAATATTAATTTGATGATAAGGTACCGGCAGGAGGCCCGGCGTGGTTTTGAGGCCTGCTAGTGTCGAACTTAATTAGGAAAAGGGTCTTGTCCTCCGATCCATGATGAGCGCGCTAACCGCATGTGGGAAGCGAGTATGGGCGCCCCCCGCAACTTCGATTCGATTCGCATCTCGTCCAAATCGCCTCATTTAGTTCGGGTTTTCCATTTGCCGCATGCATATGCAGGTGCGAGCCCTTGGCGACAGGGTGGAACTTTTGTAGTCGGCATTTAGGGAGACACGTTCTTAGAGTGCTATGAGGGTCCCCTTTTCTTCGTGGGGCTTGATTAGCCGTGCGCTCAATTGCACGGGGTTTTTTGGGCTTGATGCAAAGAAGAGTTGGGTTGTGTTGAGTGCCTCGCTTGGTGGAAGTGCATTTCCATCTGGCGGGTCATTCTTACGTGTACGGCCAAATTGGTGCATCCCTGCAGGCACTGGTAGAAAACAGGCCTACAGTCCCGGTTCGCCAGGCCCATTAATCCCGTCCGGGCAACCGGGACTAGCTACGCGCGACTAAAGGCCCCCCCTATAGTCCCATCTCTTACGGACCGGGACTAAAGGCCTGTCCACGTGGGCGGGTGGCGGAGCCTGGGGTCGGAGGACATTTAGTCCCGGTTGGCCACATGAACCGGGACTAGATTTATTTCGTAATTTTTTTTAATTCATTTGGTTTCTAATTATTTTTCTCACATTTTTTCACTCCCTTTTTTTCACTCCTTTTTTTCACTCCCTTTTTTTCACTCCCTTTTTTTTTCACAATTTGTATTATTTGCTTAGTGTCTAACTAAGATTATCTCTAGTCAAATTAGTTACTCATGGTCAAACTTCCCGCTCGGTCACCCATCCTCCCACTACTCTAGCACTAGCACGCTTAACTTCCGAGTTCCATCCCGTCCCGAATCCAAGTGTTTCTCACGCATGTATATGATAGTAGTATCATATCAATCTTATTAACATGTTGGCCGAAGCCACATTTCTTTATTGTTTGAATTTCAAATAAATCTTTTAATAAACAAAAGTAATGATGTAATTAATAATTTTGAATAAATAAATAAACATTAACTTTTAATTTGTATTATTTCTAAAAATACAAATAATATATCCAAAAATTGAGAAAAATAGAACTAATTCATTTTAAAATCTTAAAAATACAAATAATAGATCAAAAATGAAGAACAATAATACTAATTCATTTTAAAATCTTAAAATACAAAATATATATCAAAAATTAAGAACAATAATACTAATTCATTTTAAAATCTTAAAAATACAAATAATTTATCAAAAAATGAAGAAAAATAATACTAATTCATTTTAAAATCTTAAAATGAAAAAATATATCAAAAATAAAGAACAATAATACAAACAATATTCATTACATGCATAGAGTCGATCACACATAACACAAACATAGAGTCGATCACACATAACACAAACATAGAGTCGATCACATTTCATAATTAACATATATATATAGAGTCGATCACAAAAGATATCCATTACATATATATACTACTAATTAGATACCCATTACATGCACATAGATATCGAACGCATGCATACATCATCTATGGCCCCGCCGAGTAGATGCGGAACAACTCGTACGCGACATATGCATCTATGGCCGCATACTTGAGGTTCGTCATGCACAGTGGGGTCTCCTCCCAATAGAAGTGATTCTGCCGGGGGAAATCAGTCTTCATCCTTTCATAGCCCTGGTGGATGAAGGTGCTTGCCATGACAGCCATCCCGGTCTTTGGCCCGGTCAACTGGATAAGAGTCTGAAGATCAACGTAGTGATCTTCAGGTATCATAATACCGATGCGCATCAACTTCACAAGGTCTTGCGTGATGTCGACGCTGCAAAAGTCAAACCCCGAGTTGACAAGAAAATCAGCAAGGTCCGGGCAATGCTTCGAACTACTGTAAGAACAAAAATAGGATATGTGTTAGATATGTTGCAACACACGTATTGTTCACATGCAACAAAAAAACTCGAAGATGCATGCAAAGATTGTACACGTGTGCTATATATAGCTTCTACCTTGACCATTGGAAAACCAACACCGACTGCTTGAACGATATCTGGATGAGGGCAACATCCTTCTGATTCGCCGTGTACTCTAGATCGAGCCCAAAGAACCGGTGTTCTTCGGGAGCTTCAAAATAGAGATCGGCCAAATGACCTAGAGCTTCATGCAGCCTCGCGGTACTGTTGGTGAAGAGCACGTCCAAATCCTTGCCGCACGGTGTGGTACCATTGTATTGCCTCCAAACTTCAGCCATTTGCGTGCTTGGATCGAAAAGAACAGAGAGCGAGAGAGGAAGAACAGAGAGCGAGAGGAAGAACAGAGAGCGAGCAGTGGAATGGCGCCCTTCTGCCTCGCTCGCGAAATAAAAACCGCCGCGGGGGAGGCGAGACGCTTGATGTTTAGTCCCGGTTGGCCACGGGCACGGGGAATAAAGGGCCATTGGTCCCGGTTGGCCACGGGAACGGGGAATAAAGGACCAATAGTCCCGGGCGGCCAGGTCAACCGGAATTAATTCCCTCCACGCGTCGCAACGCGCTTCCCAACCCGCGACGTCTGACCTTCTGTCGCGGGTCTCCTCCCGACCCGGGACTAAATACTCATTGATCACGGTGCGCAACGCTTGGGGACTGATGCTGGCATACCGAAGGCCTTTTTTCTACCAGTGAGGGTTAAATCTTCTCGAGAAGCCGTGTTGTCCGCGGTTATGGATGACTTGGTGAAAGTGCTGGCTAACAAGTACTCAGACAACTTACACTTAACGATAATAACTTGACTAGTAATATAGATTACCTCCACCTTAAAAATGAATGTCACCTTAATCAACCGCGTGAGTTTCCTTGGGTTGCTTCCTTAGTAGGGGGTAACATTGGATGGGTATTGTTTGGTGAGTAGTTGTAGTTGGTTCTGATACGCTATCTTATCCCCTTTCTTTTAGCCGGATGTTGTAGCGCGTCTCTGTAGTTAGTTAGTGCAGCCCGATGCCGCTTCGTTGCAATAATCCTTTCCTTTCCGTTGTACCCAAAGTATTTGTATCTTGTGATGATTGGTTACGCTGGTATCTTGTGAGTATGGTTTATCCAGTTGCCAGTACTTAACCGTACTGACCCACGAATCCACTTCGTGGCTGCATATTCCACATTGCAGTCAACAGGTTTGAAGTCTGACGACGTTAGCTTGGGAATCCCTCCGGCTTGGCCTGGGCAGGGGTTGGACGCCATCGGTTATCTTCAGGACTCTTAGTCCAATTTGTATCTTGTCCGTAGTCGGACACTATGTTGTTTCTTCCGCTGTCATTTGGATCTTTGTATTGTATCAGTTGTATCCATGACTCGTTTGAGTCGTCTTGTATATACCTCCTTTGTTGTTGTTGCGGAATATTCGTGAACTGTCGTAATGTTATCACAAGTGGCAACCCGGAATCGGTTATTATGCGGATTTTGGCGGGGATGCTGAAATCTGCATAGTGCCCAATCTCGGGGCGTCACAGGAAGCATCAAACATACAATTAAATAGACAAAAGCAATTTTGATAGAACACTTGCCTGCATCTTTAGGGTATTCTGTCTTGCTGCGTTTCTCGCCTTCAATCTTCACTCGTTTCAGCGTGCTTGCAGACATTGACGGTGATGTTGCGGCGAGGTTGGAGACGAGGTGGCAGATCTGGATGTACAGCGAGGTCGGTGGCTAGGTGGCTGACCGGCGAACACGGCGTCGAGGTGGCTGACCCGCGAGCACGGCGCGAGGTGGAAGATAACGTACGGCAAGGTTGGAGACGATGTGGCTGACAGGAGAGCACAACGGCGAGGTGGCGGATCTGGACGGCGAAAAGGCCGGTGATGTGGCAGATCTGGAGGGTGATCTCGACGACGACGAGGGAGTTCTGGCAAGCGATCTATACGACGAGGTGTGAGACCGAGGGAATATTCTCTTTCGGCGAGAGAGGGCTGATCGAGGGGATAAGGCAGGGTTTCAGAAGGATTACAGAAATGCCCTCCAGGCTAAAGGTTGCCAGTTGTGTGCGGGATGGCTGAGAAGTAAAATATCCTTGCACGAAAAAATTTGGGCGGGCTATCCTGGCGCGAATTTCTTGGAGCGACGCGAATTTTTGGCGGAACTGCGGGAAACTTTGCTAGCCGTCTGATGCTGATGGGTGGCTTACAAAAATTGAGCATTTATGAAATTATTTAGTACTAAAGATTGTGAAAAAATCCCGAAAGTATTTTACCTAAAATCCTGGAAAAGGTCAATTATGTGGAATACTACTACATGTTGATTGGTGGCTTGAACTTTGCTAGCCGTTGGATGCTAGTCAAACTGTTCTTTTTTGCTTGGTTCTGTTAAGTTAGGCCATATTTACATGGATAACCCAAATCTTGATCTACTTGTAATAAGATTCCCTCTAGTTTGCCTTAAGAAACCATAGCCATGATGGGGGGAAAGACGGAACTGCCGTTCTGACACCTCTAAATGAGCCGGAAGGGGGTTGAAAATTGGAACCAATTTCTTGGTTTTGTTAGGCTAAGAAAAAGGAACACCCAATACAATGGTAGCGCCCACCTCTTGGAAAGATATCCTCGGTTCTGTCAGATCCGGGACTTTTAGGCTCTAAGTAGTCCTTGCACATGCTGAGAGAATCCGACATCGGTGAAGTGTGCCCTAACACAGAGAGCGAGGGAATATTGCACATCCAAGATCCATGACACACTCTAACACACATGGTATGGCATACGTTGGGATTTGCTGGCATTCGGATGATCCAGAGCCCCCTCTCCGAAGAAACCATAGCCCGCCTGTGAGAAAAGAAGAAATTGCCGTTCTGGCCCCTCTATGTGAGCTGGAAGGGGATATAAAAGTAGAACCAATTGCTTGGTTGTGTTAGGTTAGGCCCAATGAACACCCAAGACAATTGTAGGTCCTACCTCTTGGCAAGATTCCCCCAGTTTCGTCAGATCTGGGAGTTTCGGGCTCTAAGTAGTCCTCGAGCTCGCTAGAGAGAATCCAAGACCCATGCCACACTATAAAACACGTGGTATGACATACCATGGGATTTGGTGGCATTCAAACGATCTTGAGCCCCCTCTCCGGAGAAACCATAGCCCCGATGAGGAAAAAGACGGAACTGTCGTTCTAGGCCCTCTACGTGAGCCGGAAGGGGTAGCAAAGTGGAACACATTGCTTGGTTGTGTTATTTTAGGACCAAGGAAGACCCAAGACAATGTTTGGGCCCACTGTTTGGCAAGTTTCCCCCCGTTCCGGGAGTTTCGGGCTAATCCTGGACCGGCAGAGAGAATATGACGTCGGTGGAGCCCTAACACAGAAAGCGAGGGAATGTTGGCCATAAAAGACCTATGACACACTCTAACACACATGCTATGGCATAACATAGGATAGTTGCATTCAGATGATCCAGAGCCCCCTCTCCGGAGAAACCATAGCCCCGATGTGGAAAAAGACGGAACTGCCAATCTGGCCACTCTACGTGAGCCGGAAAGGGGTAGAAAAGTGGAACCAATTGCTTGTTTGTGTTAGGTTAGGCCCAAGGAACACGCAAGACAATGTTGGGCCCACCTGTTGGCAAGATTCCCCGAGTTCCGTCGGTTTCGGGAGTTTTGGGCTCTAAGTAGTCCTTGAGCCCGCCAGACACTACAAGAAATATGTTGATACTTGACGCTCTGTTTCGTCACCAAATCGTCATCATATTTCATCCATGACGATCTTATGACGAAAAACAAATCGTTGAAAACCGAGCGTCAGTAATTAACCATAATGACTTTTTTTGGAAACGTCATGGATATCCACGACGATTTAGTAACGTCATGAATCTATGACGATCTAAAATCGTCGTGACCAGTCCGGGCAGGACACATCAGCTCCTACGTGGCTTGTCCTACGTGGCAAGATTACGACGAAATGAAATCGTCTTGGATCAAAATCAGCTCGGTCCGTTTCGGTGATCTTCATGGGCCTTAGCCTTTTAAAGTCTAGGAATTGGCCTTTTAATGATATTTTTCAATCGTGTTTCTTTAATAGTGTTTGGGCCAGGGGCATTTTAGAGCCCATATATTTTTCGGTCCATTAGAGAAATCTGCTATTTTGAATCTTTATATTTTATTTTACTGTTTTTATTCAGACATTGTATGGGCCAGGCAATGGCCTTTTTGCGATCTGCAAACTTTGGGTCCTCTATTTATTATTGCAACGAATCACACCACTTTTTCTTTTCTTTTCTGTCAAGGTATGCGGTTCAATCAAATATAGACAAGAATTTGAATTGCCAACAAATTACACAGGAACTTAAAATTCAGCATTCATATAACTTATTATAAAAAATATCAGGAATGCAAGACACTAGTGAATAACCAGGAACATTACATTCAAAATTACATAAATAGAAGGAACATCCATTCCAGGTGTATAGAATAAGCAACAGTACATGCATTGGCAAGAGCCCAGGAGCAGAAGCAAACATCAAAAGGGGCATTGTACTTCAACCAGCTGTAGCGCAACATGATATTATTATTAGATCAAACAACCTGTAGAGCTACATGAGCTCCACTTGTGCCTTCCTTTGATCCTACAGGAAAAATGCATATAGACAAAGGCAAGCCATATTCATGAAGGAAAAATACAGACCAGGTGGGAGCATTCTTATTACCTTCGCGTGGTGTCGTAATAAGTGATCTAGTATCCACAAAAAATAATAAACTTGGAATACGGAAGTTATCTCGAAAAATTGTTCACACAAGTGAGCTATCATCTACGAAGATTCATGGCTTTCGGGCCAAATGACGGATGTTATGGCCACATCCATGGCATAGTTTCTTTAAATGTTCCCATATTCCACACAAAGATGCATATTGAAACAAAGAACAATGTTTATGAAGAAAGCATTTTTTTGTTATATAAAAATACCGTTTTCCATTTTCGGAGTGTCGAAAACGGGTTTTTTGTGAAGCATCTACCAAAAATATGTTGAAAAATTGTACAACAAAAAATATGAAGCTATTAGACCACATTTTATCTACAAAAACTCAAATTACCTCCTCTAAAAATCTTTCCATCCACCTCTTTGGAAAAAGACAAATTTCAGCCGATTCAACTGAAACCGGGCCAAATTTGAGCTACAGGTGCCTCGTAGTTTTTTCTTTATTTTTTGAAAAAAAAAATCATTTTTTAGGTACCCAAGTACCTATTTCAACATAGATACACCAAGATTTCATCAAGATTCAACCCCTAGGTGCGAACGGTCATGTCCCCCGTTTTGATCGTTTCCCGAAACCAGCTTAGAAAATTCCAAAAAATTCAAAAAAAAACTCGAAATGAAGCAAGACCTTCGCGTGGTGTCGTAATAAGTGATCTAGTATCCACCAAAAATAATAAACTTGGAATACGGAAGTTATCTCGAAAAAGTGTTCACACAAATGAGCTATCATCAACGAAGATTCATGGCTTTCAGGCCAAATGACGGATGTTATGGCCACATCAATGGCATAGTTTCTTTAAATGTTCCCATATTCCACACAAAGATGCATATTGGAACAAAGAACAATGTTTATGAAGAAAGTTTTATTTTTCGTTGAATAAAAATACAGTTTTCCATTTTCGGAGTGTCGAAAATGGGTTTTTTTTGTGAAGCATCTACCAAAAATGTGTTGAAAAATTGTTCAACAAAAAATATCAAGGTATTAGACCACATTTTATATACAAAAACTCAAATTTCCTCCTCTAAAAATATTTCCATCCACCTCTTTGGAAAAGGACAAATTTCAGTCGATTCAGTTGAAACCGGGCCAAATTTGAACTACACGTGCCTCGTAGTTTTCTCTTTATTTTTTGAAAAAAATCATTTTTAGGTAAACAAGTACCTGTTTCAATAGAGATGTACCAAGATTTTATCAATATTCAACCCCTAGCTACGAACGGTCATGCACGCCGACTTGACTTTTTCCTGAAACGGACATAGAAAAAATTCCAGAAAATTCAAAAAACTTCAAAATGATGCAAGGCCTTCGCATTGTGTCATTATATATGTACTAGTATCCACCAAAAATAATAAACTTGGAATACGACAACTGGGTTGAAAATGTGTTCATAGAAATGAGCTATCTCCTCCGAAGATTCTTGGGTTTCGGGCGAAATGACGGATGTTATGGCCACACTCATGGCATAGTTTGTTGATATGTTCCCATATTATACACAAGCATGAATATTGGAACAACTAACAATGTTCACGAAGAAAATTTATTTTTCATTGAAAAACATCATTTTCCATTTTCGGAGTGTCAAAAAAGCCTTTTTTTGTGAAGCACCTACCGAAAATATGTTACAGAATTGTACAAAGTAAAATTATAAATATATTATGTCATATTTGATCTACAAATAACAAATTACTACCTCTCAATAGCTCAAAATACACCTATTTTGAAATAGACAAATTTCTGCCGATTCAGCTGAAACCGGGCAAAATTTGAACTACAGGTGCCTTATAGTTTGCCCATGAATTTTTGTAAAAATCAATTTTAGGTACACAAGTACCTATTTCAATATAGATATACCAACATTTTATAAATATTCATACCCTAGCTACGAACGGTCATGCCCGCCGTCTTGACTTTCTCCTAAAACCGGCTTAGAAAATTCCAGAAAAATCAAGAAAATTCAAAATGATGCAAGACCTTCGCGTGGTGTCATTATATATGTCCTAGTATCCACAAAAAATAATAAACTTGGAATACGACAACTGGGTTGAAAAGGTGTTCATAGAAATGAGCTATCTCCTCCGAAGATTCTTGGGTTTCGGGCCAAATGACGGATGTTATGGCCACACTCATGGCATAGTTTGTTGAAATGTGCCCATATTCTACACAAGCATGCACAATGGAACAACTAACAATGTTCACGAAGAAACTTTTATTTTTCATTGAATAAAAACATCATTTTCCATTTTCGGAGTGTCAAAAAAGCCTTTTTTTGTGAAGCACCTACCGAAAATATGTTAAAGAATTGTACAAAGTAAAATTATAAATATATTATGTCATATTTGATCTACAAATAACAAATTTACTACCTCTCAATAGCTCAAAATACAGCTCTTTTGAAATAGACAAATTTCTGCCGATTCAGTTAAAACCGGGCAAAATTTGAACTACATGTGCCTTATAGTTTGCCCATGATTTTTTGTAAAAATAATTTTTAGGTACACAAGTACCTATTTAAATAGAGATATACCAACATTTTATAAATATTTAACCCTTAGCTACGAACGGTCATGCCGCCGTCTTGACTTTCTCCTAAAACCGGCTTAGAAAATTCGAGAAAATTCAAAATGATGCATGACCTTCGCGTGGTGTCATTATATATGTCCTAGTATCCACCAAAAATAATAAACTTGGAATACGACAACTTGGTTGAAAAGGTGTTCATAGAAATGAGCTATCTCCTACGAAGAATCTTGGGTTTCAAGCGAAATGACGGATGTTATGGCCACACTCATGGTATAGTTTGTTGAAATTGACCATATTCGACACAAGAATGCATATTGGAACAACGAACAATGTTGCTGAAGAAAGTTTAATTTTTCTGTGAATAAAAATACCATTTTCCATTTTCGGAGTGCGAAAAACAGGGTTTTTTGTGAAGCACATACCAAAAAAATGTCGCAAAAATGTACCAAATAAATTTATAGAGTTATTATACCACAATTCATGTTCAAATAACAAAATTCCTACCTCTCAATAGATTTTAATACACCTCTTTTGAAAAGGACAAATTTCAGTCGATTCAGTTGAAACCGGGCCAAATTTGAACTACAGGTGCCTCATAGTTTGCTCATGATTTTTTGTAAAAATCATTTTTAGATACAAAAGTACCTATTTCTTCAGAGAAACAACAATAGTTTTGTAATATTCAATACCTAAGTAAGAGCGGTAATGCCTACCGGTTTGACTCGAAAAACGTAATTCAAAATCTCTTAAAGTGTCGAGCAGTATATGCCCATGGACATGATTGTTTATTTTTTTCAGAAAAACGGTTTCAAATGGTGTATAATTAATATAAATTAATTTTATAAATTTTTCAAAATTGATTTTGGTCAATTTAGAAGTTAAATTCAAATTATAGAAATGAAAAGAAAAAAAAGACAATCGAGCCTGCCCAGCCTGCTAAGGTCCAAGGCGCGCACGAGAGCATACTCCCAGGCCTTGCTTCGGCCCGTGCAAAGGTGCGGTAGCAATGCCCCTCCAAAAGAAATGGTGGCCCGTCTGACCATGGCCCAATTCCACGTAAAACTTCTAGTCAACTTACATTTTTTGCACTCCCTTGACAGGAAGGTTCCGGTGGCCTAGTGGTGCTTGCCTCTTCGGGAGAGCCGGTGGGTGCGGGTTCGAAACCTGCTGGAGGCATTTTTTGCTTCTTATCATTTTTTGCTTCTTTTCTTCCTAATTAAGCAGGACACGTTAGGGACATGTTGGTGGGACGGGATCCCATGTGTAGCAGGACACGTTGGCGGGATGGGGTCCCCACATGTTAGGACCCTTGGTCCAGGATGTTGTGGGTCTCACCTTTCATGGGTATGTGTGACATGTGGGGTTGCAGAAGTGGCACGTAAGCTACATGTAGGCAAAAAGAGAAATGCCACGTAGG
Source organism: Alopecurus myosuroides (assembly GCA_028641055.1). Taxonomy (NCBI): domain Eukaryota; kingdom Viridiplantae; phylum Streptophyta; class Magnoliopsida; order Poales; family Poaceae; genus Alopecurus; species Alopecurus myosuroides. The sequence goes on from CM054061.1 coordinate 316,895,479, forward strand.
CGAAATGACGATGTGGCCAACTAGTAGACACGACACATATGCGGATTGACAAAAACAGAAATGCCACGTAGGCGAAACAATAAGAAAAAAATTTCTAATCGTTCATGACGATTCCGAATTATAAAATTACGACGTTTTTAACCAAATCATCGTGAAAATAGTGGGTTTTCACACCCTCTAACGGCCTACGACGATATGGCACAAAATCGTTGTAACTTTATGACGATTTCATACATCGTCATTGCGAGAACGTCATGTATCAACACATTTCTTGTAGTGAGAGAGAATCCGACGCCGGTGAAGCCCTAACAGAGAGAGTGGGAATCTTGGGAATCCAAGACCCATGACACACTATAACACACATGGTATGGCGTACCTTGGGATTTGGTGGCATTCAGACGATCTAGAGGCCCCTCTCCGGAGAAACCATGGCCCCGCTGGGGGAAAATACGGAATTGTCGTTCTAGCCCCTCTACGTTAGGCGGAAGGGGGTAGCAAAGTGGAACCAACTGCTTGGTTGTATTAGGTTAGGCCCAAGGAACACTCAAGACAAGGGTAGGGCTCACCTCTTGGCAAGATTCCCGGCATTCCGTGAGATCTGAGAGTTTCGGGCTCTGAGTAGTCCTGGAACCCGTGAAAAGAATGTGGCGCCGGTGAAACCATAACACAAAGAGTGAGGGAATATTCCCTAATACATAAGGATATCTAACAAGCCATCTGTAAAACCCTAGGCATACAATATTTATTTTTCGTTTTTAACAGAATGTTGTGACGCTAAGAAATTTTCTCTATATGTTTGTATTGAAGGGGTCGTTCCATAGAAAACAAAAAAAAATCCTACGCGAGAGACACCCGAAAGGTCAAAATCTAATCTAGGAAATGAAATCAACAGGCATAGAGAGAGTCTTAAGAAGAACATAACCTTGAAGACACAAAGTGTTACGAGATCAAATCTCGTTGCTGGCATAGTCGTACTCACACCGATCATGAGAGCGAGAATATGTGCAGCGCAATCAGGCGGTGCCTCCGTGATCGGTCACACGTACGGTTGATGACGACCTCCGTTCCCTCGATCCAGCGGGGAGGTGGAAGTAGTTGGTCCCTCGAAACTCCAGCAGCACGACAGCGTGGTGGTGGTGAAGAATCCCACGATCAGGGCTTCGCCAAGCCGGAGACCATGGAAAGGAGCAGCGGGTGGAGACGGAAGTGAGATGGGCAAGTGTGTGAGAGACAGGGAGCTTATGCCCTCTATTTATAGGAGTGGGGGAGGCAGCCCAAGGGGGGAGCGGGCAGCCCATGGAGGTGCCCCCACCTCTTCCCTCATCATGAGAGTGGACACTCCACTCACATCCACTCATCCTTCCTTTATTTCCCACTTAGAAAAGTCAAGAGTTTTTCTTTAATAAATAAATAAAATATTTTTATTTCTTTATTTCAGCATTTCTTAATTCTATTCACAAACATTTTCATATAGCACCTCGAATCATTTGTTAATTCTATTAACAATCATTCGACGAAAAACCCCTTGAACTATTTCAATTTTCCACGAAACAATTTTGGTGCTGCTCAAAACATTCTTCGTTATTCTGTATCCTCTCAAATGCGTCATCGAACCTTAAGTGTGCCACCCTACGGTTCGTGAATAAGATAGAGGTGATCGATACTCCTCTCCGATCAATAATCAACAGCGAGATCTGGAGATCCGTGATGACTCTCGTGATCGTGTGAACCATCAACTTCGTGAACTATTCCCTCTGTCTCGCGATATTTTACTTGTCCGAGATTCGATCATTGGTATCAACCATACCTTGTTCAATCTCGTTATGTGACAAGTACTGTTTTCTCGTTTCCATGATATGACATCCTTGTGATCATATCACGTGCTTGCAAGCGGTGTCGATGTGATATCACAGAGAGGGCCCAGAGTATATCTCTCCGTCGTTTTGAATGGACAAATCCCACTCTTGATACATGATCCTCAACAAATACTTTCCGAATACCTAACGGCACCTTTATAGTCACCCTGTTACGGTGTGACGTTTGATGACATCAAAGCACCCTTCCGGTACCACTGATTGGCATGATCTCATGGTCTAAGGAGTAAGTTACTTCGTATGCAAGAGATAACAATATAAACTAAATGACTTGATCGTATTGTTATCTTGATATTAGGTCTATGTTTATCACATCATTCTACCAATGACATGACCCAGTTATTAACAACATCCAATGTTCATGATCAGAAAACCTTGATCATCTATTAATCAACGAGTTAGTTAAAAGAGAGGCTTTACTAGCAACCATTGTTTGTTTACTAAACACACATGTATCAACGTTTCCGGTTAATACAATTCTAGCATGAGAAATAAACATTTATCATAAACAAGGAATAAAATAATAGCCACTTTATTATTGCCTCTCGGGCATATTCCCTTCATGTATCATGCGTGAAGCGTGAAAATCTGTTGATTGGCGAGGAGTCAAAGATGTAAGACTCTACGTGATGATCTGCAAGGAGGCAAAGATGTAAGACTTTGTATAACGATATGCGACGAGTAAATAACGTCACTCTTTACGTTCGGTTGATTGCGAGGTTTCTCAGTCCATTTGAATTTTTTTTGATGGGCCTATTGTATCTGCATGTGCATGTTCCTTTTTTTTTTGCAGAAAACAGACTAGGCCTAATTTAAAATTATGTTTGAGGAACCAAGTTATGTTTTGAAAAATAGGATTCAATGTAAATAAGTAATTACTCTACTCTTTAAACTAGATCGATTTTCTCATGCATTTGACTTTTTGTAACTCTCTCATGTGGGCCTGGTGTGTGTGCATGTGCCTTGTTTTTTGAAATAAACAAATTAGATGCAACTTAAAATTATATTTGAGACACCATATTATGTTTATGAAAATAAGGTTTGCTGTAAATAAGTAATTTGGTGTTTTGAACTTAAATGCATAATGATATCTAACAAGCCATCTGTAAAACATAAACCCTATGCATAATATATTTATTTTTCTCTTTTAACAGAATGTTGGTATGCTAATAAATTTTCTGTATATGTTTGTATCATGCGTGAAGCGGGAGAATTTGTTGATCGGCCAGGAGGCAAAGATGTAAGACTCTACGTGATAATCTGTGAGGAGGCAAGATGTAAGACTTCGCATTATGATCTCCGACGAGTAAATAATGTCAGACTCATTCTTATATGAAAACAACTAATATTACTTCAAAATTAATTAGGAAAAAATAGATACATATGATATCGGAACACCGCGCCAATACCATTCTCGGACCCTCGCTACCGCGTACCGAAACACAGTGCTCCTACATACATACCATGACTACTTGGCAACCCCCAGCGTCTTCCACAACACAGCCTTGCAGACCACACAGAAACGATCCTCTAAGTGCATCATATCTAACTATACCATCAGAGCAACACTTCATAACGAATGTATAACATCGCTAGATGCATCTCGCCTGACACGCCGTGCAATAAAGTCTGGCGGGTGGCGCGGAGAAGCGCGCATATACGTGTCTAGTGGAGTCTAATGCTAGACGCAGAACATAAACCAACAATGCAGCATGAATCGCGAAGTGATTGGACATACATGATCAGCCTTGAACGTCCAATTAGGTGTGTTTTACCATTTACCACTGCATCTCCGGTCTTGTACATGGCAAGCCTTGAACGTCCAAACTATGTGTGGTTCAATCAATCCAGTGCATCTCCGGCCTGTTCATTGCCCATCCTTGGATCTCGTCTCTCAGCTCCTCCTGCGTCAACAATGTCCCCCCAGTGATTCCGCAGTAGAGCCTGTCGAGAACCGGAGAGTTGCGGAGCAAGAACTTGGCCAGCGTCCTCTGCGCCCTCCCGCCGTGATAATGCACCAAATTAATCTCCCTCACTCGTTTCCTCAGGCAGGTGACTCTCACCGCCGGCGCGGAGGGGGTGACCTCGTCCAGCTCGTTGTACCTGAGCCGGTTCGCCTCCTTGAGCTCCCCGTCCTTGCATTCATGCCAGTAATCGCGCGCCAGCAACTCCTCGTCGCCGGGGCCCGTGTCGAGAAACAGCGAGAGGACCTCTAGGTTCGGGGTGTTATGGAGGATCCTGCTTACGGCTGCGACGGCTTCGTCGCCGTCGCCGTGCGGGAGGCGTCCGGTCAGCTCCAGGTGGATGAGGCGCGTGAACTCCGGCAACGACGTGGCCATGGCGTCGTGCTCGACGCCGAAGCCCAGACGGGCAGACTGCAGGTGCAGGTGCTTGGTGGAAGCGAATAGCTGCAGAAACTTTCCGAGTTTAGCCAGCTCCTTCGCCGACGAGACCTCCTCGCCGCAGATATCGATCTTGCACGATCTGATTGTCGAGCGGCCCCCGTCGGGAAAGGCAAGAAGAGACGTGTCAGGCACAGCGCCGCGGTACTCCAGCGAGTGGAGCTTGTCGTCGAGGGCGACGTACGCCAGGCGGTGGCAGCATAGGAGGGCCAGCTTGCGGAGGCGGGGGCTATCGTCCAGGAAGAGCTCGGTGAGCGTGCCGCATGCCTCGACCGTAAGGTCGGCGAGGCGCGGGCAGGCGTCGACGAGCCTCTGAACGCTCTGCTCGTCGTCGGCGTCGTCGAAAATGCGGGTGAGGAGCAGCGTCTCGAGTGACGGCAGCCAGGTTGAAGCCGGCGGGGAGAGCCTGCAGGGGCCGAGGCTGAGCGACCGCAGGGCGGCGCAGGAGAAGAGCCTCGCCGGTACGGTGTACGGCGGCGACGACATCCACCTCTTCTCCTTACTCTCGGCGCTTTCGGTGTACCGGCTGCGCTTACGACTACCGGCGGCTGCGCGGAGAGAGTAAGGGCGGGCGCAGACGGGCACGCGGCGGAGGCGGAGGTCGAGCTCGAGCCCGGCAGGCGCACAGGCGGCCTTCCTAAGGGCGTAGGACACCCAGTGGTCCACCGCGGAGGCGTCCACGCGCCGGTAATAGTTCAGAACGACGCGGAGCGAGCGCAGAGGCGGCGGCGGCGCGGGCCCATGGTGACGCGCGAAGAGGGCGGCGGTGACGACGGTGGTGAAGGGCGGCGCCGGGTTGGGGTCCTCGGGGGCGCACAAGGTGCAGCCGGGGGTGCCGCAACCGTCGTTCTCGTAGCTCGGGATGGGGCTCTCTGGTTCCTCCAGCGACAGGGCGTCGACGTGGCCGAAGGCGTCGCGCCACCGGCTCGACAGCGCCGACGCGCGCGCGGCCTCCTTGGCCGGGAGGAAGGACAGGATGCGTCCCAGCGTGGCTACACTGAGCTTGCTCAGTCGGTCCTCCCGCCGTACGGACTTCATCATGTAGGATCTAGGTCGCTCGATCGATTGAGAGTTTGAGACGACACGACGTGGGTATATACTACGATCTTGGTTAGATCACATACACTTATTCGGATCCGATTCGTACCGGTGACCGCGTTGTGGCTAGCTGACGAAAGCCCGACTCCGTTACCACTTCTTCTTGCTCCAAAATTTGTGCTTTTATTTCGGAAAAACGCCCTAAACTATATTGGCGCGCGTTAGATCTCCATCTGAAGGGTACAAATCAACGCATCATAACTTTTTGTTTTAGTACTTGCCTTTTTTTGAAACTGAACCCGCACCCCACAATGGAGTCAGTTAAACGAAGAGGTATATGACGTTGCCCCCGGTCATCTTGATAATTACAACAAAAATGTCATCGCAACAAATCCACATGTATCGCAACAAAATTTATTGTTCCGCGTACAAAAAAAAGGTATTGCAACAAACTTTCAAAACAAATAAAAATAAGTAGTACTACAAAGAATAGTTAAACAATGTGTTTATCGCGTTGCAACAAAAAAGTTCAGACAATTCAACCAAAATCACAACCTATTGCAACAAAAAAAAAATTACATCGATTAAAAAGTTGATAAGCAACAAAATAATTTATCACAGTTGCAGTTGCAACAAAAATTATCTCCTATTTCAACAAAAGAATAAATGGATAGCAACAATAAAATCACATGTAAAAAAGCGCATAAAATATATCATTTCAAATGAATTCTAAACACATGTGCGCATTTCCTACAAATCATCCAGAAAAACATTGCAACATATCACTTGTGCTTTCTCAACAAAATACGTGCGAAAATGTTACAAATTTTTAAGACGTACGCAACGTTGATCGAAAATGGCGAAGAACACTTAGTATACATAGGCTGCACGTAGATGGTATGTTGGGCTGGTAAAATACCGAGAGACACGAAAACTGGGCCAGAAAAGCCAAAGCTGTGCTAAATGGGCTTACGTACAGAAAGGCCAAAAAACTAGTTCCGCTCGCTACCTGCGTGCGCTCGCTGACCTCGTGCTAGTTCGACATACGGTTTCACCGCGTAGGTCGACCTAAAACAAGCGTTTTCCAACTATATTCATTTCTCGTTAGAAAGTCCCTCCCGTCTTTGCAGCATGTACCAAATTTTCTTTTATGGGTGTGACTAATACTCAGCTGACCGAGAATTATAGTAAGCTGACGTCAGCACATAGTTCTTTTCCGAATTTATCTACGGAGCAGAGTACTTTCGATGGACCGGTTAACTATGGGATGGCTCAATATCTCTAAGCAAATGTTGCCTGCTTATTGAGCTTGGGCTCATCTTTTAGGACCTTTCATTCGTGGCTTGATTGGGCAAACCATATTGGTGCTCCGTGCTCCTGCGGGTGTACCCATGCATATATATATTGCTTGCCCTCAAAAAATAAGTTACTCCCTCGGATAAAAAGTGTCGCTCATTTCATACTAAATTATAAACTTTGTAGAGCGACACTTTTTACAGATCGGAGGAAGTACATGGTTACCGAAGAAAATGCATGTAGATACCGCTTCCTCCAAAAAATCAATGTACATACCTAGTACTATGTTTATAGTTCGGCTTACAATAATAAAGAAAAAACGAGAGGCACGATGGACCAGAGTGAGAGACACACTTACAAACCCACTTCTAACTACAAGATTGTAGCATAAAAACTTCTTATATCGCAATTTTCTATTGAAAAACCTTAGTTACAACCACGTTTGCATCATAATTCTTTTAGTTGAAACCGTATCCGCAGCTACAAAAGTTTAGTCGCAACACCATCGGCGACCCAAAAAATCTCAATTGCAATTCCACATGTGTGACTCAAAAATCTTCATTGTAAGCTTATTTTATTAAGTAGAACAAATCTCCGTTACAACACCACTTGCAGTTTTACAAAAACCGCACTTGTAACCACACTTACTACAGGAAGAAAAAATTCATCTGCGACCCTATCTGCAACTAAGAAATCTTAGTTGCAACCTCATATGCAACTCGGAATTTCACTTGTATTCTCATGTGCAACTAAAAATTTCTCGGTTGTATATTTGCAACCGAAAAAAAATATCTCACTTGGAAATCCAATTGAAACTGAAAAAATATCTCAGTTAAAATCTACTTGCAACTAAAAAAATATCTCAGTCGTAGCACCATTTACAACTGAAAAATATATGAGTTGCAACGTCACTTGCAACTGAAAAATATCTCGGTTGCAATCATGTTTGAAACGGAAGAAAGTCCGAGTTGCAAACCTATCTTCAACTAAAATCTCAGTTACAATATCACTTCCAACTAAAAAAAAATCTTGCAAATAGAAAAATCTCATTTGTGACCCTATGTGCAACTGAAAAATCCCAGTTACAATATCACTTCCAACTAAAAAGTATCTTAATTTCGACACGCTTGCAACTAGAAAAATCTCAGTTGTTTCCCTATGTGCAACTGAAAAATCTCAGTTGAAAGTTGAAACACCAAATGCAACTGGGAAATCCTGGTTGCAATCCAAGCGCAAACACGGACAAGTTGCATCCCCACTTGCAACTAAAAGTTGCAACTCCAATTGCAACCGAAAAAAATATCTCAGTTAAACTCCACTTGCAACTGAAAAAAATCATAGTTGCAACGCCATTTACAACTGAAAAAATATCTGAGTTGCAACCTCACTTGCAAATGAATAAGTCTCAGTTGCAAGCCTATCTGCAATTAAAAGTCTTGGTTACAATGTCATTTGCAATAAAAAAAAATTGGTTGCAACCAGGCTTGGAACTAGAAAAATCTCACTTACAACTAAAAAATCTCAGTTGCAATCCCAAATGCAACTAGGAAATCCTAGTTGTAACCCCAGTACAAACTTACAAAAAAAAAATACTATGTCAGCACAAAAAATAAGTTATACGAGTAATGAGTTAAAACAAATGTTGAGATTGCTCCTTTTACAAAATGTATCGACAAAAAGATAATAGTGCACTGAAATTAAGTCTTTATAAGATTAAAAACTTTACAAAAAGGTCAACCCAAAACAAAATCCAAAAAAGTAAAATATAAAACTATCATCATTTCTCCATATAGCAACACGTTTTATCTCGAAAAAAAGACCAGAAAAATAGGGGAAGAACAACGAAAAAATGCGACAGTACCAAATATAAGTATAAATGTGGCATTACTAAAATATTTACACATGTAGTATAATCCGGTGGTACATGATACGCCGATAGTTGCTGCGTGAGGTCGTGGGTTCAACTCTTCTGAAAATCAATTTTTTTCCTTATTCGTCAGTTTGTGGGCTGGTCCAACCTACTAGTAGCCCATGTAAATTAAGAGAGACAACAAACAATAACCACATGAATCTCCATGTACAATTGGACGGTTGTCCAATTGACTGAGCAACATCTTATTTCTTAGCTAGCCGAGGATTAACAAAATCATTCTTTTTTAGTAACTAGCAAAGGAGCTTTGTTACCTATCGAAACGTTTTCTGACCTAACCGCTGTCTCCGGAGGCGATTAGGGTTCTCTGACCCCCGCTCCGGCTAGATTCCGGCGTGGAGTTTCTCGTTTCTTGTTTCCGGTTCCATTGGAAACGGATACATCTCTGCCTTGTGCTTGCTCTCCTCCACGAAGATTTTCCCTACCTTGAAGGTGTACGTCCTTCGCTCTATTACATCGGCGGATCCGATCTTTCAGAGCATCGATGGCAGGATCAACGGGTTCTAGTCAGGCCAGCGGATCAGGCACTGGGAGGAAGGAAAATCTAGATGATATGCTACTGAGATTGGGAATTTAGGATGATGAGATTGACGACCTAGTGTTTGAGGATGAACTCGAGGCACCGAAGGAGGGTATGAAGTGGACTGCTCTTGCAAAAGTTCATACGGAAAATTTCTTTAGTGCTCAGACTTTTGAGAAACATATGCTGATTGCATGGAGTCCGGCTAAAGAAATTGTGATAACACCTTTAGAGAAGAATCTGTTTTCAGTTCAATGTTTCTGTCTCGGTGACTGGTTGAAGGTTGCAAAAAGAGGCCCGTGGTTATTTCGCCAACATGCTGTTTCCATTGAAGCATACGATGGGATGTCCTCCACTGAGTCTATAGACCTTAATCATGTTGCTGTTTGGTTACAAATCCATAAACTCCCTGTGGGCTACAGAAATATTTCATTGATCACAAATTTGACTGAGAAGAAGGTGGGCAAAGTGGAAGAAGTGAAAATAAATGTCAATGGAGCAGGCAATTTTATCAGAGTTAGGGTCAGGTTCGATGTCCGAAAACCCTTGGTCCGATTTGTTACAGTATCCCGTGGTGGCAACCGTGAATTTTATGCAATCAAATATAAAAAAATTCCAAAATTGTGTGGTGCCTGTGGATGTTTCGGTCATATCTACACTGAATGTGGTACAAGTGAATATGCAGAGGAGGAACTCAAGTGGGGTGATTTTTTAAAGGCAGAATTTGAAACTTGGAGAGGTAGATTTTCGGATAACAGAGGCATAAGAGGAGGGAGAGGAAGACACACTGGAGGAAGGGGTCGGTATAATCCTACCGAACTGAGAGATAATATCAGTTGGAGGTATAATGCAATCCCTTTCACTAGTGAAAAACAGCTAATGATGATGCTCTAACCGACACAACTACTAGCCCTCTTAAAGGGAAAGATACAGAGATGGTAGAAGTGAAAGGAACTGATAATGGAACGAAGAGAAGAATTGATATGGACAACATAGAAAAGGCCATGGTTGTAACGCTTGAAAATCCAGAGGTGAATGAAATAGGTGATTTAAATTCTCATGATGGGCAACATGGAATCAGTGGGATCCCGACTGAGGTTGAAAAAGAGAAACAGGCAAAGAAGAAGTAAAAAAAAGGAAGGAGCGTCCTCAAACAGCTCAATTGGATCGGCGGGCTCCAGGGAGAGACCCGTCCGGACGCAATGAAAATCTTAGCTTGGAATTGCCGCGGATTGGGTAATGCCGCGGAAATTCGCGCGCTTCTTGATATTTTGAGGCGCTATAATCCCAACGTGGTGTTCTTGTGGGAGACCCACCTCGAATTATTTCCGGCAGAGTGTTTAAGGAGAAGGATACATATGGACTTTAAAATCGTATAACATGTTACAGATAGAAGAGGAGGCATAGTGTTATTCCGGAAGAAAGAGGTAAAAATTTCTCAGGTCTTCTCCACATCCGAATTATATTGATGTTGAAGTGAAGGAACAAAATAACTCGGTTTGGAAATTTACCGGTATGTATGGAGAACCCAAATGGGCAGAGAAGTACAAAACTTGGGACATGATTCGCTCTATTCATCAACAGAATAATCTACCATGGCTGATTATGGGAGATTTAAATGAAATCCTCTATGCTTATGAAAAAGAAGGGGGAAGGTCCAGACCGAATAAGTATTTGGAAGCTTTCCATAAAACATTGGAGGACTGAATAAGTATTTGGAAGCTTTCCATAAAACATTGGAGGACTGTGATCTTACGGATTTAGGATATATTGGGGATGTTTTCACCTGGCAAAGGGGAGCCATTAGAGAGAGACTTGACAGAGCTCTCTGTAACTCGGTGTGGTCATTAAAATTTCCGGATGCTGCTGTCCTTAATCTCGAGTACAACCACTCGGATCATAGACCCATATTGCTTGATACAGATTACTGGAAGGTTGATTCTTCGGCTCAGGGGACTAAACAATTATTTTTTGAGGCTAAATGTTTCAAAGAGGATAATTTTGTGGACATTGTTAAAACCGAGTGGCTGAAAGCTAAGGAGCGGGGCAACTCGGTCGACGTGCTGCCAAACTTAAAAGCCATGCATGATGGGCTACATGCATGGGATCGGTCTGTTCTAAAACAGCCCAAGAAAAGATTGCGGGCGGCCCAAAGGGAATTGGATAGATTGATGCGAGGTCCAGTGACGAATGACAGTGATCAGGAGAAATATATTTTGGCAAATCATATTGAAAATTTATTGGAACAAGAAGAAATTCAGTGGAGTCAACGTTCTCGGGCTAATTGGATAAAGAATGGTGACAGAAATACCTCTTTTTTCATAAATATGCTTCAGCTAGAAAAAAGAGAAACCACATCAGAAGGTTAAAAAATGAGCATGGCGATTTTGTGGAAGGTACGGGTGGTCTAAACCCTTTAATTTTATCTTATTTTACTAATCTTTTTTCGGTTGAGATTATGAATACAGACCCAAATTTTTGGAGAAGATTCATCCTAGAGTCACAGAGGAGATGAATGCCAACTTCTTGAAACAATTCTCCTCGGAGGATGTTAAGCGGGCGGTATTTAGTATTGGGGATTTCAAAGCTCCTGGCCCGGATGGTCTACATGCTATTTTCTTCAAAAAATTCTGGCATCTGATCGGTGATGATATTACAGCAGCAGTCTTGTTAGCTATAAATAACAGAGAAATACCACATGGTTGGAATGACACAGTTATTGTTTTACTCCCCAAAACAGAATCCCCAGAGGAGGTATCTCAATTATGGCCCATCTCTCTTTGCAATGTGGTATATAAAATTATCTAAAAAATGTTGGCGGCTAGATTAAAGCTAATTCTCCCGGAGATTATTTCGCCAACTCAGAGTGCTTTTGTCCCAGGAATACTTATCACTGATAATGTGCTCGTAGCCTATGAGTGCATCCACAAAATTAAGAAGACAAAGAAAGGTAAATCTGCTTATTGTGCGGTGAAACTTGACATGCACAAAGCCTATGACAGAGTGGAATGGAATTTTCTTGAGAGAATGTTGCTGAGGTTTGGTTTTCACCACCATTGGGTCGACTTGATTATGTCTTGTGTTTCTATGGTGTCATACCAGATTAGATTCAATTCTCAAATGACTGAATCCTTTACTCCCACTAGAGGGATCAGACAAGGAGATCCTCTATCACCGTATTTGTTTCTTATTTGCGCAGAAGGTTTATCAAGTTGTTTGTTGCAAGCTAAGGAGTTTGGCGGCATTGAAGGGATTAAAGTGTGTAGGAATGCACCATCAGTTTCACACCTATTATTTGCTGATGATTCTTTAATTCTCTTGAAAGCAGATTCGAGTAATGCAACCTCTTTGCAGCAAGTTCTTGATGAGTATTGTGCAAACTCGGGACAGCTTATTAGTGTTGCAAAATCTAGCGTGTTCTTTAGTCCAAACACAGATTCAAATCAAAGGAATGAGGTGTGCTCTATTCTTAATATTAATAATGAGGCCCTTTCTGACAAATATTTGGGTCTTCCTGCTTTGGTGGGTGCGGATAGAAGTGACTACTTTATGCATTCCGTTGAGAGGGTCATGGAAAGGATTAAGGGATGGAAGGAGAATTTTTTATCAATTGGAGGGAAAGAGATTCTTCTCAAGGCCGTGGCACAATCAATTACTATATATGCTATGTCTGTTTTTTTACTCCCAAAAAAAGTGTGCAAGAAAAATACAGATGTTATTGCTCAATTTTGGTGGGGTGATGATGATCAAGGAAAAAAAATGCATTGGATGGCTTGGTGGAAACTTTGTTTTCCTAAAAGGGATGGTGGTATGGGGTTTAGCGATCTCCATTCTTTTAACTTGGCTATGTTAGCAAAACAAGTGTGGAGATTAATTACCAACTCGGAATCTTTATGCGCTAAAATTCTGAGAGCCAAATAATACCCATCAGGTGATATTTTGAACGCTGGACCTAAGGCTGGATCATCCTTTACTTGGCAGAGTTTGGTTGCAGGCATTCAAACGTTTAAGAGGGGATATATTTGGCGTATTGGGAGTGGAGAGTCTATTAATATTTGGAAATATCCGTGGTTACCTACCAGTAATAATAGAAGACTGGTCACTCTAAGGGGAAATTGTGTTCTATCACGTGTTAGTGAACTTATTGATCCCACTACAGGATGATGGGATTCAGATCTTATCATGAGCATCTTCAATATTGAGGATTCCAGGAGGATATTGGAAATACCCTTACATATGAACAGTTTTGATGATTTTATTGCTTGGCATGGTAACAAAAATGGAATTTTTTCAGTGCGCTCTGCCTATCACTTGGAGTGGAGACACCAATATAGTGGTCAAACTTGCATAAGTCTTTTTCAAGGGACACTTGATTGCATCACTTGGAAATTGCTATGGAAGCTCAATGTCCCAGCAAAAATAAAAATATTATGTTGGATATTATTACAGGGGATTGTTCCGGTTAAATCAGTGTTAGCTGCTAGGCATATCTCTGAATCTGACACGTGCCCAATTTGCCATCAGTTTCCTGAAGACTTTATGCATATGGCTTTTCGATGTAACAGGGCTGCTTCTATCTGGAAATTTTTACAACTCGAAGGTCACATTGAAGCAGCTTATGTCTCTGTTTCGGGCCAGGCTGTTGTCTTTGGCAACGGTACTGTACCGGATCAAGCAGTTGCCAATGAAGGCAATGGTACTGTTACCGGTCATGTAATTGCCAATCCTCAGATTGAACGTGAAGCATCTAGCAGTGCTACTGTCGATGGTACTGTAGCGGATCAAGCAATTGTCAATGAAAATGGAAATGGTACTGTTACAGGTAATGCAGTTGCCAACACTCAGAATATAAATGCCACTGTATCAGGTCAGGCTGTTTTCGGAAAACTACTGGCCATCAACTCTGCTCTCAGCTCTGAATTTCCAAATATTTGTGTTGCTGAAACTGTCGCTACAGCTGCCTGGTACCTATGGTGGTTACGTCGGTGCTCTTCTCATGGTGAAAAAATTCCACCGAATAGGGTCTGTGCAACTTCTATCAGAGCTATTGTTGCTAATAGTGCTGTTAAAAAGGTCCCCCATCACGCTCCTGACAAATTTTGTTGGACCAAACCAAAATATAAAAAAATTAAAATTAAATGTCGATGCCTCTTTCGATGCAAATTCTCATACTGGAGCGACTGGTGCAGTAATCAGAAACAATAGGGGTGGTTTTATGGCAGCATCCTTTTCTTATATTCCTCATGTTGGATCTGTTTCCATTGCGGAAGCACTGGCTATGAAACATGGCTTGGACCTGGCTAATCACCTTGGTTTCGGTGCTATTGAGGCTGAATCTGATTCTACTGAAGTAATATCGGTTTGCTCAGGTGATGAACAACTTTGGTCAGATGCTACTGCCATATATTCAGACTGCTTTGATACAGTTGTTTCCATTGGTAACGTTGTCTTCAATCATTGTAAGAGGTATTGCAATATGGTAGCTCGTGCTCTAGCTAGCGAAGGATTTAGTAAGAAGATAAATTATAATTGGGTCGATGAGCCCCCTAGTTTCATTAGGCAATACCTCCTAGATCATGTAACCTTGGTGTAAAGTTCTCAGCGGCAAGTTTGCACTCTTTTCCTTACCAGGGTACCTGAGGGGACTAGAAGGTTTTTAACGAGGCGGCTTGTTTGCTTTATTTTATATAAGTTGGTTAAATTAAAAAAAACAAAATCATTCTTTTATTACCCTTCCCATTTTGAAAATTAGCCCATAGTCCACCATACTCCCCTCAAATGCTCCCTACACGAGCTCCCCTGTAGTGATCTGGTTCGCTCGTTGTCGACAAATGGTGGAGAGAATCAATAGGTGGGGCTCAATGGTGATGAACTTCGTATGCTGTCAGTCGATGATAAAGCCGGGAGGACACACGATGAGGTCATATGCGGTGTTGACAGACAGTCTGCCACTGAGAACAACGGGGATTGTGGCGAGGTGGGGTGTGTGGTCTTGTGCACGAGAGAGATAAATTATGCAGATCCTTGTGGGAGCACAAGGTCCGGAAGAGCGACACGTCGTGTGAACGAAGAAATGCGCCCCTCTTGGTGCTCCGTTAATGCTAATTAAATCCGGGTGATGGTGTTTCCATGGCCTGTATGTAAAATCTGGTTCGTGAATTATGCCTTCCAGGTGATCACCGTGCACTACAACCATCGCCAGATCTAGTGGTTGTGTCGGGTTTGCCTATCTCACCAAAATTAGTGAACTGAGCGTTTCACGCTAGAGCCAATGGAAAATCGGAATTCAATTCATAAGAAAATAATGTTGCTACGTCATGGTCAACCATGATCTAGCCTATAGCAAGCTCAGTCTAACAACCTGTTTTCAGACGACCACGCATTCCGGAAATGGAAACAAGAATCTCTCCCTCCCGGGGCCACGCGCGTGTGCGTAAAAAATTCCATCCCACAAACCAATTAGTCGGGCAACTCTGCACCTGCCACCCCGCATATCCCACTACCCCCGATTCGTTGCCTTCTTCTACACCTTTCTATAACCTTTCTCCTCACACCAACTCTCCAAAAAACCAAATCTGGAAGAGGAGAATGAATTTACATCCTCCCAGCTTCTATATCGACGACATCATCTCCAGGTTTCTTCCTTGTAGATGGCAGAACCCCCCCCCCCCCCAAAAAAAACTCTTTCCACCCACCCCCTGACTTGTTAAACATAGGGATCTATGAAATTAAATCCAAAAACTCATGATATGTGCAAGTGATGACATGAGGACACACGTTCGTTTGGAGACCCCGAGAGGAAGGTATGAAGAGTGCAACAACAAATTCCCCTCAGAAAGAAGTCAAGTTTGAATCGACCAGTAGGAGAAAGAAATCACTTCTGAAGATTGTTGACAACTGATGTTGGCAGGGCGCATTACCAAGCTCAGCAGCAACGTGGAATCTGCACAACACAACCAAGATACTTTGCCCCAACGAAACAATGAGGTTGTCAATCTCACCGGTTTTGCTAACACAAAGGATTAGATGTATAGTGTGAAAATCAACACTTATTTGCAGTACATGAAAAGAGAACAATGATGACAGTGAATGAAATAGAAACAATGTTTGTAGTGGTTTTATTGTCAGTGTAAAAGAGTGGACTGGGTCCATAGTTCACTAGTGGTATCTTCATAAAAGATAGATAACATGCTGGGTAAACAAATTACAGCTGGGCAGTTGACAGATATAAAGGTTGCACCATAGTGAATATGCATGACATGATGATTACCATGTAATTCATGCGGGCATTACAACATAATTCATAGACCGTTATCCAACTTCATCTATGATTAATAATCCACCCTTGGAGCGTCGTCCAATCTAACCTCGGGTATTATGTTGCAAGCAACAATTATTGCCTTACGTAAAGTGTGCAATGTAAACAATGATAACATTGTTGTTTTCTCCCTAATGGCAACAACACATCTCCCATCCGTTATGTTTCTGTCACTCGAGCATGAATGAAAATGGAGGCATAAACCCACTATCGAGCATAAATACTCCCTCTTGGAGCTAAAAGTATCAACTTGGCCAGAGCATCTACTAGTAACGGAGAGCATGCAAGATCATAAATAACATAAACATGATAGATTGATAATCACTTGACATAGCATTCAATATTCATCGGATCCCAGCAAACACACACTACAAGAAATATGTTGATACATGACCATTTTATAACGACCATGGATGAATTGGTCATGTTTTTATGACCATTTAAAATTAATAGGTCGTTAGCTGTTTGGAAGGGTCCAAATCTGGAAACTTGACGACTATTTGATGAGAAAAGTCATCATTTCATTGGACGAATTGGTCATAAACTCACAACATTTTGATGAATTCTACCACCTCATCATTTTTGCTTATGTGTCGTCCTAGTTGTCTAATTTTGCTTCCGCCACCTCGTCATTTTTGCTTATGTGTCATTTTTTTTACTCAATTCGCGGGCAGGGGCAGGTCTCGTTTGAAATGTTTCCAACACATGTGGGAATCTCCAGCGAACTGACAGGTGGGAGCCCTCCTCCAGCGAACTGACAGGTGGGACAGGTTGGAGCCCACCACCACCGAACTGACAGGTGAAGCCCACAACCACCGAAACTCCAAACGAAAATAGGGCGACGGGAGGATTTGATCCCAAGACCTCGCCCTTGCGCCCTAGCGCACTAACCACTACACCACCGATCACTTGACGAATGAAACAGAGTTTTAGGCCTTTTATCCATTACAATTTGTCCTGGGTTGTCGGGCTGGGCCGGACGCGCTGGGAAAAATCTACTGTGCTGCTTGGCTGGGCCGGTCGGGCGGGCAAGGATCGGCCAGGCTACTGGTTGGGCCAGCTGCTTGGCAGTTTTTTTTTGTTTTCTCTATTAGCATTTTTTTTTTGTTTTCTTTTATAACTTTTGGTTTTGAACTCCAATTTCAACCAAATAAGTTTTAATTTTTTAAAAAATATGTATTCTGTTATTATAGAATATTAAGTACCATTTTTAGTCAAAATAAAATAAAAATACCCCTAAGCTTTATATATTGCTAAAATAAAGGGTTGTGAAGATTATTAATTAAAATTTTGGATTACTCTTTTAAATAAAAATGCAAGGTTTTAAAATTATATCAAGTTTATTTTTGTGTATCTATGTTGAAATAGGTACTTGGCTACCTAAAAATGATTTTTTCAAAAAATAAAGATAAAACTACGAGGCACCTGTAGTTCAAATTTGTCCCGTTTTCAGCTGAATCGGCAGAAATTTGTCTTTTTCAAAAGAGGTGTATTTTGATCTATCGAGAGGCCGTAAGTTTGTTATTTGTAGATCAAACATGACATAATATATTTAGAATTTTACTTTGTACATTTTTGCAACATATTTTGTGTAGGTGCTTCACAAAAAAACCCAGTTTTGACACTCTGGGAATAGAAAATGGTATTTTTATTCAACGAAAAATAAAACTTTCTTCGTGAACATTGTTAGTTGTACCAACATGCATCTTTGTGTGGAATATGGTCACATTTAAACAAACTATGCCATGGATGTGGCCAAAACATCCGTCATTTCGACCGAAAGCCATGAATCTTCGTACGAGATAGCTCATTTCTGTGAACACATTTTCCACCAAATTGTCGTATTCCAAGTTTATTATTTTTGGTGGATACTAGGACATATATAACAACACCACGCGAAGATCTTGCATCGTTTCGAGCTTTTTTGAATTTTCTGTATTTTTCTAAGCCGGTTTCGGAGAACGGTCAAAACGGGGGACATGACCGTTCGTACCTAGGTGTTGAATCTTGATGAAATATTGGTGTTTCTATGTTGAAATAGGTACTTGGCTACCTAAAAATGATTTTTTCAAAAATTAAAGATAAAACTATGAGGCACCTGTAGTTCAAATTTGTCCCTGTTTCAGCTGAATCGGCAGAAAATTGTCTTTTTCAAAAGAGGTGTATTTTGATCTATTGAGAGGCCGTAAATTTGTTATTTGTAGATCAAACATGACATAATATATTTAGAATTTTACTTTGTACATTTTTGCAACATATTTTGTGTAGGTGCTTCACAAAAAAACCCAGTTTTGACACTCTGGGAATGGAAAATGGTATTTTCATTCAACGAAAAATAAAACTTTCTTCGTGAACATTGTTAGTTGTACCAACATGCATCTTTGTGTGGAATATGGTCACATTTAAACAAACTATGCCATGGATGTGGCCAAAACATCCGTCATTTCGACCGAAAGCCATGAATCTTCGTACGAGATAGCTCATTTCTGTGAACACATTTTCCACCAAATTGTCGTATTCCAAGTTTATTATTTTTGGTGGATACTAGGACATATATAACAACACCACGCGAAGATCTTGCATCGTTTCGAGCTTTTTTGAATTTTCTGTATTTTTCTAAGCCGGTTTCGGAGAACGGTCAAAACGGGGGACATGACCGTTCGTACCTAGGTGTTGAATCTTGATGAAATCTTGGTGTTTCTATGTTGAAATAGGTACTTGGCTACCTAAAAATGATTTTTTCAAAAATTAAAGATAAAACTACGAGGCACCTGTAGTTCAAATTTGTCCCTGTTTCAGCTGAATCGGCAGAAATTTGTCTTTTTCAAAAGAGGTGTATTTTGAGCTATCGAGAGGCCGTAAGTTTGTTATTTGTAGATCAAACATGACATAATATATTTAGAATTTTACTTTGTACATTTTTGCAACATATTTTGTGTAGGTGCTTCACAAAAAAACCCAGTTTTGACACTCTGGGAATAGAAAATGGTATTTTTATTCAACGAAAAATAAAACTTTCTTCGTGAACATTGTTAGTTGTACCAACATGCATCTTTGTGTGGAATATGGTCACATTTAAACAAACTATGCCATGGATGTGGCCAAAACATCCGTCATTTCGACCGAAAGCCATGAATCTTCGTACGAGATAGCTCATTTCTGTGAACACATTTTCCACCAAATTGTCGTATTCCAAGTTTATTATTTTTGGTGGATACTAGGACATATATAACAACACCACGCGAAGATCTTGCATCGTTTCGAGCTTTTTTGAATTTTCTGTATTTTTCTAAGCCGGTTTCGGAGAACGGTCAAAACGGGGGACATGACCGTTCGTACCTAGGTGTTGAATCTTGATGAAATCTTGGTGTTTCTATGTTGAAATAGGTACTTGGATACCTAAAAATGATTTTTTCAAAAAATAAAGATAAAACTACGAGGCACCTGTAGTTCAAATTTGTCCCTGTTTCAGCTGAATCGGCAGAAATTTGTCTTTTTCAAAAGAGGTGTATTTTGATCTATCGAGAGGCCGTAAGTTTGTTATTTGTACATCAAACATGACATAATATATTTAGAATTTTACTTTGTACATTTTTGCAACATATTTTGTGTAGGTGCTTCACAAAAAAACCCAGTTTTGACACTCTGGGAATAGAAAATGGTATTTTTATTCAACGAAAAATAAAACTTTCTTCGTGAACATTGTTAGTTGTACCAACATGCATCTTTGTGTGGAATATGGTCACATTTAAACAAACTATGCCATGGATGTGGCCAAAACATCCGTCATTTCGACCGAAAGCCATGAATCTTCGTACGAGATAGCTCATTTCTGTGAACACATTTTCCACCAAATTGTCGTATTCCAAGTTTATTATTTTTGGTGGATACTAGGACATATATAACAACACCACGCGAAGATCTTGCATCGTTTCGAGCTTTTTTGAATTTTCTGTATTTTTCTAAGCCGGTTTCGGAGAACGGTCAAAACGGGGGACATGACCGTTCGTACCTAGGTGTTGAATCTTGATGAAATCTTGGTGTTTCTATGTTGAAATAGGTACTTGGCTACCTAAAAATGATTTTTTCAAAAAATAAAGATAAAACTACGAGGCACCTGTAGTTCAAATTTGTCCCTGTTTCAGCTGAATCGGCAGAAATTTGTCTTTTTCAAAAGAGGTGTATTTTGATCTATCGAGAGGCCGTAAGTTTGTTATTTGTACATCAAACATGACATAATATATTTAGAATTTTACTTTGTACATTTTTGCAACATATTTTGTGTAGGTGCTTCACAAAAAACCCCAGTTTTGACACTCTGGGAATAGAAAATGGTATTTTTATTCAACGAAAAATAAAACTTTCTTCGTGAACATTGTTAGTTGTACCAACATGCATCTTTGTGTGGAATATGGTCACATTTAAACAAACTATGCCATGGATGTGGCCAAAACATCCGTCATTTCGACCGAAAGCCATGAATCTTCGTACGAGATAGCTCATTTCTGTGAACACATTTTCCACCAAATTGTCGTATTCCAAGTTTATTATTTTTGGTGGATACTAGGACATATATAACAACACCACGCGAAGATCTTGCATCGTTTCGAGCTTTTTTGAATTTTCTGTATTTTTCTAAGCCGGTTTCGGAGAACGGTCAAAACGGGGGACATGACCGTTCGTACCTAGGTGTTGAATCTTGATGAAATCTTGGTGTTTCTATGTTGAAATAGGTACTTGGATACCTAAAAATGATTTTTTCAAAAAATAAAGATAAAACTACGAGGCACCTGTAGTTCAAATTTGTCCCTGTTTCAGCTGAATCGGCAGAAATTTGTCTTTTTCAAAAGAGGTGTATTTTGATCTATCGAGAGGCCGTAAGTTTGTTATTTGTAGATCAAACATGACATAATATATTTAGAATTTTTTTTTGTACAATTCTGTAACATATTTTTGGTAGGTGCTTCACAAAAAAAACCATTTTTGACACTCCGAAAATGGAAAATGATGTTTTTATTCAAAGAAAAATAAACATTTCTTCGTGAACATTGTTATTTGTACCAACATGCATCTTTGTGTGGAATATGGTCACATTTAAACCAACTATGCCATGAATGTGTCCATAACATCCTTATATGATCTCCACCTTGGTTTTTTTTGCGATGATTCTATTATCACGAAGGTTCAACCATCAAGAGGTGGATAATTTTCTTTTACATGTAACATATGTTTAATTCTACATAAAATATGCTCTAGTATTTTCTAAAATTGTTGTGGTCCAGTTTTGTAACAAAATTTTGGCAAATTCTTTTTCACATAAATAGAGGAAGTTTATGTTTTCTTTTCTAACTATTCTGCCGAACTGGCCCAGCCCAGCTCTTTCTCCATCCCGACCTGGGTTTTAGGCCCGTTGGATAACTGCTGGAGCACCTCTAGTCGTCAGATAACAATCAGACGGTCCTGAGCGTTCGCTTCCTAGATAAAGCCACTCCATCGCCGCCTCGTCCGGGTCAAACCCTACCTGCCCCCTTCTCTTCTCAATCCCATCCCCTTCTATCCTCGATCCGCCGCCGGGGGGACTCCACCGATCGCCTCCCTCTCCGCCGGGGAGAGAGCTCCACCTCCCCTTGCTCGCCTCCCTCCGCGTGCTCACCTCGTCCCCCAAGCTCCGCTCTGAGCCGCGCCTCACCTCGTCCCCCAAGCTCCGCTCCGAGCCGCGCCTCACCTCCACGACCCGATGAGCTCGCCTTCTCCCTTCTCCCATGCCCAGCAACCACGGCGTCGCGTCTGGCTGTGGGCGCCGTCACCTCGGGTCCCGGATCCGCTCCTCCCCGACAACCGTTTCATCGGAGACCACAGGGAGAGAGCTCCACTGATCCCTCATTCCGTCTACCACGGATGGCTCTGTTTCTTGCCGCACTCCGCTGCGGTGGCCGGCATGCCTCTCGCGCTGGCACTCACCACATCGCTCCTCCTTTCCTCTGTGTTGCTGTCAGGTGCCAAGGCGAAGGCAGCGTCCATGGCGGACGTGTACAACACCGAGCTGACGCTGCTGCAGCGGCACGTTGCCTTCTTCGACCGCAACAAGGATGGCGTCATCTACCCATCCGAGACATACCAAGGTGACGCTCATTACGATCTCTCTGTGGCATCAAGGACACAAGCATTGTTATTTCATGTTCACAACCAACTGTATCAAAATTTCCCTTGTTCTACTGGGATGTAAATCATCATGTTATATGTTAGTTGAGATAAGAATACATGCTTGACTTGCCGCTTGCTTTGGTTGCTGCAACTAAGCTTTGTTGCCCTATTGTGTTGTGACCACTTGTTCATATTATTGTCTTTTAGCATAACCTATTCAACTTACTAAAAGCTTCATATGCCTTTTTGTTATCAAAGTAAAACATTATTAATTGTTGTTTTCCTCCGTTTGGTAATATGCCATTAGCATCATCTATCAATTTTGGGGTCTGATCTGGACTTCAAAATTTATTTGAGGTCCTAACTTTATACAATCGAGGCACCAAACACGTTCACTCTTGTTAGTACCAGTAGTATTCCTGGTCCCGAGTAGTTGCTTTCAATCATTAGTTTTCAAGATTCCAGTGCATCACACAGAGCACACACCAGCTGTACTACGAACAAGTACATGATTTTAATACTAGTAGTATACCAGTAAATGGCAATTACTCAGACTCTTTAATACTAGTAGTATACCAGTGAAACATGATGCTTATTCGGTGTCTGCATTCTCTGTATTTGGATAGGTAACTTTTATCTGTTCTTTGTATTTGGCAGGCAGATGCTGCTGCAAATATATCACTGTGTATGCATTTGGTAATATCCAATCTGTGTGTGAATGTTGACCATATAGAATATGGTAGTGCTAATTTGGTGAGTTGAATGGGTGCTTGCTGTTGCTATTGTCTTGAAATGAACATTGTTTTGTCTTGTAACATATTGGTTGCTAAACTTGATGTATGATTTCAACATGTTATCATACAACAGATGAAACCTTGTGTATGTATTTTTGCTTGTAAGTATTCTTGTAGTTTGTTTGGTTCCTAAACTTCTCTATTCTGTTTAGAGACCACATATATACAATAAAAAAAGAACTTGAAATGTTTCCAGGTTTCATGCAAGCTGAATCCATCATTTTTTGCTGATTATTGAACTACTGTTATTTGCTTTTTGCATGCACGAGCTCGCTGGATTGATCAAACAGGAGCGTCTGGCAAAGCTTTCAGGCGGCATTGCTGTTCTGAAGGTAAAGTTATGATCTATATTGAGGCATTTCAGTAACGTGCAAATTGCCAGATAGGCACTGATTATTAGGGACATAAGAATTGGTACAATTTTAGTACCGATAAGAACTAGAGCATCACATTTCTTATTGTGTTTATTCTGGTGACTGCTCTTAGTTGCTAATGTGTATTTTGATTCTGATATTGTGTTCAGATTGGTGGAGCGAGTGAAGCGGAAGTTGGTGAGAAGGACAGAGTGACTGATGCACTAAATGCTACCAAAGCTGAAGTAGAGGAGGGTATTGTACCAGGTACCATACTTGAACTTGATCTCTGCTGTTTGAGTTCCCTGGTGTTCAAATATCAGCATGTCAGAGAGCCTTATCTGTTTGTGAATGTATGCAGGTGGTGGCGTTGCCCTTCTTTATGCTTCAAGAACCTGTGAACTTCATGTTGATCGTATTTGCAGGGTAGACCCGACTAATACAGCTGCGAATGTGAGATTTTTGGGACACGAGAAATGCTGATTGTAATTTTGGTCTATTATTTGAACCTGTAAAGTATGATGTTGTGTGCTGATGTAGTCTGTGATGGTTTTTGTGGTTGTAACTCAAATTTACTGGAATGAAAATTATGTTTGAATTAAAGTTTGTTTAAAGAGATTCGAATTTGAGTGGGCTTATGAATCCTGTGGTGAAATATTCTTGCAGTATAACTGGGCTATAAGGTCTCAGCCCAACTAATAGTGGGCTCGATTTTGAAATGAAGTAAATAAAATTATGAAAAAAAAACCATGAAAAGGGAAAGATGGCCCAGATTCAAAATCGACGTAAGAGGCCTGGGCCAAAAAAAGTAAAATGCTGGAATATCTACATCAGCCTGTTAATCTGTCAAAAAAAAATTACAGAGAAAAATTATATAACGGGCCAAAAAATTGGGCTGGCCCATATAAAAGAGAAGTATGGACTGGGCTGAATCTGTGCCACGTAGGATTAGCCACCTAGGATCTGACGTGGCTATGCCAGGAAAGCCCATGACCAAAACAATTGGTTGGTCATACACAACTATATGACCAATCTGTTAAAATGGTCCTAGATGATCAAATAAGACGCTCGGTATGTGACTTTCATAATTTGGTCAAAAAGTGGTCATGAATGAAACCATGTGACCTTTCGGTGACAAAATTTGAGGGTCATGTATCAACGAATTTCTTGTAGTGACAACATGTAGCATTACAAACAGATGATCTTGATCATGTTAGGCAGCTCAAAAGATGTAAACATGAGGCTAAAGTGTTGGGGCCGATGGACTGTAACATCCCAAGTCTGAAAATAGCCATTTAGAATGTTTGATTTCTTGTTACTTAAGTTTTGCATCATGTCATCATGTTGTTTGCTTTTGTTTCTAAATTGATGCATTTGTTTTCCACTGTTTTCATTTGTTTTCCTTTGTTTCCTGTTTGAATTTCAACTCAAATTTCAAACCCTTTGTTTCATCCTTGTGATGTTACAATTTTCAAAGTGAGAGTTCAAATAAAAACAACCAAATTGCTTTCATTTTAGTCCATGTTGATCACTTATTAAAATTGTGGGTTTACTCAAACAAATAATTTCCAAATCACCTTCATCTTCAAATTAAATGCATCAAGCAGAACCAATTTGAACTTATGAAGATACTCAACTAATTTAATCACTTTAATCAATAGGGTTCCCCTATTAAATCCTTGTTTTCAATATTAACCTATTAATTTCTAAATTGCTCAAATTCAAACCAAATGTGTTTCAAACAGAACCATTTTTGAATTTATAAACATGAACAAGCCACTCCACTAATTTTAATCAAATTAAATCATTTTGAGTCACCTTTTTAAAGTGTGGGTTTTAATAATCCTTTTAATACTCAAAAACACTCAAATTTGGCTTATTTCCAAACAGCACCACAAATTCAAATATTTTGGAAATTCAAACTTGTTAATTGTTTGTAATTAACACCAGGAGCACACCCTAATTTTCTATGATTTTTCCTAACCCTAAAGGCCTCCCTTTCTTCCAATTTTGTTTGCTACAAAAAAAAAAAAAGAAACAGAAAATAGCAAAAGAAAAAAAGGGCAGCAGCTAAACCTAACTAGGCCCAAGCCCACTTCTTTTCTTCCTGGCCCAGTACCCCTGCGCTGTCGCTTTCTTCTTCCCCAGTCGACGTCAGCTCTGTACGACCCCATCGGAGCCACCCGATCTCCTCTCACCACGCCGATGTGCAGCCGTACTAGGTTGAGCTCCCCTTAAAACCCCACCCTAACCTCTGCTGCTAGCCTAGCCCAACCCTAGCGCCGCCATTCTCTCCAGCTACTGCCTCCCTCACCTCTCTGCTATTTCTTCGTTGTCTGAACCTGACCGAAACCACAGAGCACCACCACCTTCTTCCCTCACCGCGGCAGCGACATGGCCACCTCGAGGAGATGCTGGCCCCGGGAATGGAACCGTGGCGCCTGCCCGCATCCCCTCGTCTGCTCGGCTGGCGCTGGGAGGGCCCGTGGTGGCCGCCGTCGTCGCCGTCTTCCGCGCGGGCGCCATCGACGCATCGTCCTCTGCTCGACGACTGTCGCGGGTGAGCGCCCCGACTGCCTCCTTTTCCTCGATGTACCACGCGCACACCAGCACGCCTAGCTGCCCTGCTGCCATCCGCGAGTCGCCCCCAACGCGCACGTTATCGACGGCAGGCCGCCGGCCACCTCTGTATCCCGATCGAGATGCAGTTGGCAGAACCACGTTCAGGTTCAGTTTCACGCCCTAGCTAAACATTACCTGCGTTGCACGTCTGTACCTAGCAAAAGACTCGAACCACCGCAGTGGCAGTAACCGAGTACGCGCGACGCACAGATCGCTGGTTCGATCCCTGGGGAACGCACCCCCCCTTTTTCTTTTACCACCGCACACCCTGGCCCCACCTGTAAGCCCCTTGGTTGACAGCTGTACTGCCACGCGCGCGCGCGCGCACCACGTAGGCCCGCGGCCCCACTGGCAGTGGCTGTGGGTGGAAACCCACGCGGTAACAAATGGTTTAACCCCCTTTTTTTCTGTTATTTCATAATTCAATTAAATGGCAGAATAAACAATAAACTTTAAAAAGCAATAACTTTTAATCCATAACCCCAATAAATAAAAACTTTATATGTTTTCTGTTCAAAATCAAATGATCTTTCCAACTAACCTATTTGTGTTCTGTTTTGAGTTTTCAAAATACATTTAAATTTCAAATTTGAATAATTCAAATGCAATTTGTCATAATTCATAACTAATTCATACTATTTCCAAATAATGCAAATAAAATATGTTTTTCATACCATTTTGAATGTTCTATTCAAATATAATTTTTTTTTCATTGTTTGAATAATTAAAATTGCCTAAACAATTTAAACCTTGTTTAATTCAATTAAAATTTGTTTAATATTGTTTAATTCATAATTAAATAATCCAAAGTCCAATTTCAAAATGTGAAACATGTAATCCAACTAAAATTTGATAACCTTTTCAAATATCAACTTTGTCACTTGTTTGGGGCAACTTAACTTGATGAAAACAACAATTACTTGTGTGACATCAATAAGGAACCAAAAATTCTTAACCTGACAAATAAAATCCCACACTTGTTTTATTCCTTTTCCATTTGCATCTAAATTGTTTACTTCTTGTTATCATCATGCATGCATCATGTTTAACTACTTATACTTGTTAATCAAATGTAGATCATTGCTTCAACCTAAACCATTTGCATCCATATGCAATTCACATTGCATATGGGTCCAATTAAATTGTGTTATCTTGTCAAGTAGTTTATTTTGATGCATCTATTAACATGACATGCATCATCCCATGTTTGTGCACCTATGCCATTATATTGATTGTTTATCTTTCTGCAATGTTTGTTTGCTTCTTCCCGGATATACGACGACGTTGAGACCGACGATACTTACGACACCCCTTCTAAGGATTTTAGCTCAGTACCGGGCTACTGGGTTTTGCAGGCAAGTTATCACTCACATGAACCACTGTGTTCCTTTCAACATTGATTACCGATACTTTCCGTTGTTCTTTTCTGCTAGCCTTAGTAGTAGTTGTTTCTGTTACGAACCTATCACATGAATCCCTTAACCCTGATATTGCCTCACCTCCAATCCTATCACCCCTTTGGTTGAGCCAGTGTCTTACTAGCATGCTTAGGTTGTTTTGCTCGAGTCTGTTACCCGTTACTTTCTGTTACTACTTCATTATGTTCTGGGGGCTCGTTGTTTAATCAATCAATCATGCTAATGTTACTATTAATAATAAATTTGATGATAAGGCACCGGCAGGAGGCCCATGAGAGGTTTTGAAGCCTGCTAGTGTCGACCCTAATAGGAAAAGGGTCTTGTCTACTGATCCATGATGAGCGCACTAACCGCATGTGGGAAGCGAGTATGGGCGCCCCCCTCAACTTTACCTGATTCGCATCTCGTCCAAATCGCCTCATTTAGTTCGTGTTTTCCATTTGCCGCATGCATGTTTTTGCGAGCCCAGGCCAGGGTGGAACTTTCGTAGTCGGCATATAGGGGGACACGTTCTTAGAGTGCTATGAGGGTCCATTTTCTTCTGGGCTCGATTAGCCGTGCGCCCAAGGTGCTTTGGGCTTGATGCGAAGAATGGTTGGTTGTGTAGAGTACCTCGCTTGGTGGAAGTGCATTTCCATCTGGCGGGATATTCTTGCGTGTACGGCCAAATTGGTGCAACCCTGCAGGGATAATCTTCTCGAGAAGCCGTGTTTTCCGCGGTTATGGATTACTTGGTGAAAGTACTGGCTAACAAGTACTCAGGACAACTTAAACCTAATGAGTAACAACCTTACACCCAATGATTAACAACTTGACTAGTAATAGGCTTATTGACACAATAATTTGAACCAACATTATTTCAACTGTGTGAGTTATCCTCGGATTGCTTCTTTGGATAAGGGGCGAGATCCAGGATGGGTTTGTTTGAAGTTATCTTTCAGTTGGTTACAATCCTCGATCTTATCTCCTTTCTGTTAGCCGGCAGTTGTAGTATGTTTCTGTAGTTGTGTAGAGCAGCCAGTTGCAGCATCCGTTATATCCCCTTCCTTCCGTTGAACCCAAAGCATCTGTGCTTGGTGTTGACGGGTTACACTTTGGTGAACTGTGAGTCTTGCTTGCCAGTACGTTTATGTACTGACCCCTTTGGGGCTGTGGTTTACGCAGACGACGATTCCGAGGATCTACATGGTATCTACTACGTGAAGTTTGACGAGACTGCGGACGAGTAGATAGCGGACCCCGGGCAGGATCCGAGACTTCGTGGATGGGCTCCGTCTTTTCGTTTCCGGCCTCTTAGGCCTATTTGGTTCTTGTCTGTACTCAGACATGTTGAATGCTTCCGCTGTGATGTAATGATGAGTTGTTGGGGCATGTGCCCTCTGAATGATTGTATTTGCTATCTCTGCTCTAATGAGAGCCATTTGCAACTTATTTCAATCTTTTGTGTCGTAGAGATCTGTTGTGATATCACTTGTTAAACGCCGTTGACGTACCATGTGTGTATGGTTTGAAGTACGTCGACGGAAGTGCCTTTGATCTCTAGTGGATAGTTTACATCGACGATGGAATAGCAGGGCTTGTGTTGTCGCGCATAAGCGCAGGCCTACCAGGAAGCTGGGACGTGGGAGCAGTTATGCCCCATAATCCAAGCATCTGCTATCCAGTTCGTACGGTGAGTATCCCCTAGAAGTCAGGGTGCGACAAATGGTATCAGAGCCTGTCTGCCTGTAGGATCCCTTTTTACTGGTCGCAGTTGAGTCTAGAAACTATTTTGTAGCTATATAGGAAAAATGAAACGCGAGAGTAGGAATTCTGTTCTTTTTCTTCTTTCCCCACCCTCCCTCCCTTTTCTGGTAAGGAAGTGCAACGTTGATTTCTCCCTTCTCATCTAAACTTTCAAGTTAGGATTTCACGAATCCTGGTTTCTCTAGGATGATTATATCTACTAGACCATAGGAATGGAGGTGGTTGTGACATGATTTATCATGTTGCCTACTCATGATTGAGAACGGAGGCGTGTAAGCCCCGGAAGCAGATCCTCTATTCCTTAAGCAGTAGATATTGATCCTTTAGAAGCCCGGATGGGTTTTCCGTAGTACCTCAGGAGTTTTGTTCTCGTTTTCCCCGATGTTGATATCCTGTTCTTCTCAACATCCTTTTCGTCCGTTCAAACCTTGTTGTTGTTTTCCACTTCAAATCTTCTACCGGCGTATAATCAAAACTTCCTCGTAAACTCTTATCCAGTTAAAGTGTTATTTGATACCGGAGCATCACATTCCTTTGTGTCAACAATCTTTTCCACAACATACAACCCAATTCTGGTTCCACTAAGCAATCAAAACTCTGTCACTCCCCGGAATCTCAAATGTTGACTTCCAAGATAAGTAAGAACAATCAAATTCTAATGGGAGGCCACATATTCCTCGTTACTCCCATGCTGATGATTCTGACATTAATGATTTGTTCTTGGTGTTGCATTGATGTCAATAACTCTGTTCCACCCTTATTACAGATAGTCTATAATCCAAATGAATCAAATTCTATCCAACTATACACCATTGATACAAAAACCTCTCCCTTTACTTGGAAATGTTCCGGTGGTTTCCAAATTCCCTGACGTCTATCCAATGTGCACGATGTGTTTCACGTGTCACAGCTCAAGTGGATCTTTCCAAGAAGTATCCGGACTATTTCTTTTCTCAGTAGGAATCTCGGGGCGCGATTCCTTCAAGGGGGGGCGTTTTGTAACATCCCAAGTCTGAAAATAGCCATTTAGAATGTTTGATTTCTTGTTACTTAAGTTTTGCATCATGTCATCATGTTGTTTGCTTTTGTTTCTAAATTGATGCATTTGTTTTCCACTGTTTTCATTTGTTTTCCTTTGTTTCCTGTTTGAATTTCAACTCAAATTTCAAACCCTTTGTTTCATCCTTGTGATGTTACAATTTTCAAAGTGAGAGTTCAAATAAAAACAACCAAATTGCTTTCATTTTAGTCCATGTTGATCACTTATTAAAATTGTGGGTTTACTCAAACAAATAATTTCCAAATCACCTTCATCTTCAAATTAAATGCATCAAGCAGAACCAATTTGAACTTATGAAGATACTCAACTAATTTAATCACTTTAATCAATAGGGTTCCCCTATTAAATCCTTGTTTTCAATATTAACCTATTAATTTCTAAATTGCTCAAATTCAAACCAAATGTGTTTCAAACAGAACCATTTTTGAATTTATAAACATGAACAAGCCACTCCACTAATTTTAATCAAATTAAATCATTTTGAGTCACCTTTTTAAAGTGTGGGTTTTAATAATCCTTTTAATACTCAAAAACACTCAAATTTGGCTTATTTCCAAACAGCACCACAAATTCAAATATTTTGGAAATTCAAACTTGTTAATTGTTTGTAATTAACACCAGGAGCACACCCTAATTTTCTATGATTTTTCCTAACCCTAAAGGCCTCCCTTTCTTCCAATTTTGTTTGCTACAAAAAAAAAAGAAACAGAAAATAGCAAAAGAAAAAAAGGGCAGCAGCTAAACCTAACTAGGCCCAAGCCCACTTCTTTTCTTCCTGGCCCAGTACCCCTGCGCTGTCGCTTTCTTCTTCCCCAGTCGACGTCAGCTCTGTACGACCCCATCGGAGCCACCCGATCTCCTCTCACCACGCCGATGTGCAGCCGTACTAGGTTGAGCTCCCCTTAAAACCCCACCCTAACCTCTGCTGCTAGCCTAGCCCAACCCTAGCGCCGCCATTCTCTCCAGCTACTGCCTCCCTCACCTCTCTGCTATTTCTTCGTTGTCTGAACCTGACCGAAACCACAGAGTACCACCACCTTCTTCCCTCACCGCGGCAGCGACATGGCCACCTCGAGGAGATGCTGGCCCCGGGAATGGAACCGTGGCGCCTGCCCGCATCCCCTCGTCTGCTCGGCTGGCGCTGGGAGGGCCCGTGGTGGCCGCCGTCGTCGCCGTCTTCCGCGCGGGCGCCATCGACGCATCGTCCTCTGCTCGACGACTGTCGCGGGTGAGCGCCCCGACTGCCTCCTTTTCCTCGATGTACCACGCGCACACCAGCATGCCTAGCTGCCCTGCTGCCATCCGCGAGTCGCCCCCAACGCGCACGTTATCGACGGCAGGCCGCCGGCCACCTCTGTATCCCGATCGAGATGCAGTTGGCAGAACCACGTTCAGGTTCAGTTTCACGCCCTAGCTAAACATTACCTGCGTTGCACGTCTGTACCTAGCAAAAGACTCGAACCACCGCAGTGGCAGTAACCGAGTACGCGCGACGCACAGATCGCTGGTTCGATCCCTGGGGAACGCACCCCCCCTTTTTCTTTTACCACCGCACACCCTGGCCCCACCTGTAAGCCCCTTGGTTGACAGTTGTACTGCCACGCGCGCGCGCGCACCACGTAGGCCCGCGGCCCCACTGGCAGTGGCTGTGGGTGGAAACCCACGCGGTAACAAATGGTTTAACCCCCTTTTTTTCTGTTATTTCATAATTCAATTAAATGGCAGAATAAACAATAAACTTTAAAAAGCAATAACTTTTAATCCATAACCCCAATAAATAAAAACTTTATATGTTTTCTGTTCAAAATCAAATGATCTTTCCAACTAACCTATTTGTGTTCTGTTTTGAGTTTTCAAAATACATTTAAATTTCAAATTTGAATAATTCAAATGCAATTTGTAATAATTCATAACTAATTCATACTATTTCCAAATAATGCAAATAAAATATGTTTTTCATACCATTTTGAATGTTCTATTCAAATATAAAATTTGTTTCATTGTTTGAATAATTAAAATTGCCTAAACAATTTAAACCTTGTTTAATTCAATTAAAATTTGTTTAATATTGTTTAATTCATAATTAAATAATCCAAAGTCCAATTTCAAAATGTGAAACATGTAATCCAACTAAAATTTGATAACCTTTTCAAATATCAACTTTGTCACTTGTTTGGGGCAACTTAACTTGATGAAAACAACAATTACTTGTGTGACATCAATAAGGAACCAAAAATTCTTAACCTGACAAATAAAATCCCACACTTGTTTTATTCCTTTTCCATTTGCATCTAAATTGTTTACTTCTTGTTATCATCATGCATGCATCATGTTTAACTACTTATACTTGTTAATCAAATGTAGATCATTGCTTCAACCTAAACCATTTGCATCCATATGCAATTCACATTGCATATGGGTCCAATTAAATTGTGTTATCTTGTCAAGTAGTTTATTTTGATGCATCTATTAACATGACATGCATCATCCCATGTTTGTGCACCTATGCCATTATATTGATTGTTTATCTTTCTGCAATGTTTGTTTGCTTCTTCCCGGATATACGACGACGTTGAGACCGACGATACTTACGACACCCCTTCTAAGGATTTTAGCTCAGTACCGGGCTACTGGGTTTTGCAGGCAAGTTATCACTCACATGAACCACTGTGTTCCTTTCAACATTGATTACCGATACTTTCCGTTGTTCTTTTCTGCTAGCCTTAGTAGTAGTTGTTTCTGTTACGAACCTATCACATGAATCCCTTAACCCTGATATTGCCTCACCTCCAATCCTATCACCCCTTTGGTTGAGCCAGTGTCTTACTAGCATGCTTAGGTTGTTTTGCTCGAGTCTGTTACCCGTTACTTTCTGTTACTACTTCATTATGTTCTGGGGGCTCGTTGTTTAATCAATCAATCATGCTAATGTTACTATTAATAATAAATTTGATGATAAGGCACCGGCAGGAGGCCCATGAGAGGTTTTGAAGCCTGCTAGTGTCGACCCTAATAGGAAAAGGGTCTTGTCTACTGATCCATGATGAGCGCACTAACCGCATGTGGGAAGCGAGTATGGGCGCCCCCCTCAACTTTACCTGATTCGCATCTCGTCCAAATCGCCTCATTTAGTTCGTGTTTTCCATTTGCCGCATGCATGTTTTTGCGAGCCCAGGCCAGGGTGGAACTTTCGTAGTCGGCATATAGGGGGACACGTTCTTAGAGTGCTATGAGGGTCCATTTTCTTCTGGGCTCGATTAGCCGTGCGCCCAAGGTGCTTTGGGCTTGATGCGAAGAATGGTTGGTTGTGTAGAGTACCTCGCTTGGTGGAAGTGTATTTCCATCTGGCGGGATATTCTTGCGTGTACGGCCAAATTGGTGCAACCCTGCAGGGATAATCTTCTCGAGAAGCCGTGTTTTCCGCGGTTATGGATTACTTGGTGAAAGTACTGGCTAACAAGTACTCAGGACAACTTAAACCTAATGAGTAACAACCTTACACCCAATGATTAACAACTTGACTAGTAATAGGCTTATTGACACAATAATTTGAACCAACATTATTTCAACTGTGTGAGTTATCCTCGGATTGCTTCTTTGGATAAGGGGCGAGATCCAGGATGGGTTTGTTTGAAGTTATCTTTCAGTTGGTTACAATCCTCGATCTTATCTCCTTTCTGTTAGCCGGCAGTTGTAGTATGTTTCTGTAGTTGTGTAGAGCAGCCAGTTGCAGCATCCGTTATATCCCCTTCCTTCCGTTGAACACAAAGCATCTGTGCTTGGTGTTGACGGGTTACACTTTGGTGAACTGTGAGTCTTGCTTGCCAGTACGTTTATGTACTGACCCCTTTGGGGCTGTGGTTTACGCAGACGACGATTCCGAGGATCTACATGGTGTCTACTACGTGAAGTTTGACGAGACTGCGGACGAGTAGATAGCGGACCCCGGGCAGGATCCGAGACTTCGTGGATGGGCTCCGTCTTTTCGTTTCCGGCCTCTTAGGCCTATTTGGTTCTTGTCTGTACTCAGACATGTTGAATGCTTCCGCTGTGATGTAATGATGAATTGTTGGGGCATGTGCCCTCTGAATGATTGTATTTGCTATCTCTGCTCTAATGAGAGCCATTTGCAACTTATTTCAATCTTTTGTGTCGTAGAGATCTGTTGTGATATCACTTGTTAAACGCCGTTGACGTACCATGTGTGTATGGTTTGAAGTACGTCGACGGAAGTGCCTTTGATCTCTAGTGGATAGTTTACATCGACGATGGAATAGCAGGGCTTGTGTTGTCGCGCATAAGCGCAGGCCTACCAGGAAGCTGGGACGTGGGAGCAGTTATGCCCCATAATCCAAGCATCTGCTATCCAGTTCGTACGGTGAGTATCCCCTAGAAGTCAGGGTGCGACATGGACGCTGTAGGTATTCGGGGAGGGATCGCACGGCGAGTAGCCGCGCTCAGTAACACTGCAAACACAACAATCTACCCAGGTCCAGGGCCCTCGTGTAGAGGTAACACCCCTACTCCTGCCTATCTCTCTGCATGTATGTTTTCCGAGTAGCCACAGTACAATGTTTGTCTCTCAGCCGAGTAACCACTCAGCTGCTCTCTCTAGCTCTAGTGCTGGCTTGTGCAACAAATGCGATCTGAGGCAACGTCCTCGCGCAGGAGGGGGCAGGGCACCTTATATACTGGTGCCCAGACGAGTAAAGAACTAATAAAAGGTACAACTGAGGAGACTTCGCCACTGTGACGCAGAGCACGCTTCCGGGATCTCGCGCTGACGCCCGCGCGAGAAGCCGCCGCGCCGTACGGCTGACAGGACCTGTCCATTCTGTCAGCCTCATAGTGTAGGCCCCCATCCTGTCCTGTCCCCTCTGTCAGTCACAAGATAAGACAGGTGCCCACCTCTCTGTCTCCACGCCGTGTCACTGATGATCACATACCTAGTAAGTTGAACCTCACGCCGGTACGGCTGCGGGGTACGCGGGATTTCTGTCAGAACGGCTCCATTGACTTCTGACCCGAGTAGGATCGTTGTCCATCTACTCGGGCCATAACTTCTCTATTCGGACGAGTACAATCTTCCTCAATATCTTCTCTTGGCCTCCGGTGACTATGTCCGGATAGAACCTACCGGGTAGCAGGTACCCAGGTCGCCGTCTACCCGGTCAACAATACTTTGACCTTCATTCTAACACTTGCCTTACCCCTACTCGGGGGTAGCCCCCCGACATTAGTCCCCGAAGCTGGTAGAGTCCAGTGAACTTGTTCGTTGGGCCCTGCCAGCTTAAACCAAAATTTTCTTCATGAAGAAACAGGCCGAGTTGCACCTCAACTCGGACCCATAACCTCCTACTCGAACCACTCCAACTGTGGTTATTGGAAAAATCTCTTCGAAGCCGAGTAGAACACGCTCTGCAGGGTGCTAGCGAGTATATTTACTTAGCCAAATCTCTAGCAAGCTCCCGCTCAGTCTCGATGAAATCCAGCTTTTCGTTGTCACTGTATAGCACGTGTCATGCATCAGTGACCCCGACGCCTCGGTACTGCCGCAGGCCACACGCCAGTCTCTGCGCCTAGGGCCCACAGCCCGTTAGGTCACGTCGAACGGGTACTCGAGAGCTCACGATCTGGGACGTGGGATTAACTGTGCCCATTACGCGCGCGTTTCGCGCTGTGTGCATTTCTAACGGGCAGTTAACCCACGCCGCACGATCAATGAAAACGATTGATCCAGTAGTAACTGCAGCCCGCGGGGAGAGATAAATATCCCCGCGACGCCTACCTTTTCTCTTTCCTCCTCACTTTCCAATCTTGTGCTCCCGTCGCCTCTGTCGCCGCCGTTGAGCATAGCGCCACCGTGAGTTCTCACCGCGCCCCCACCGTGAGAACTGAGAGCAAGAGTCTTGGCGCGCCATCGCCGTCATCCTCGCCCTCAACTCCGACAAGCTCTTCCTCTCCAACAGCAATCTCACTTCCATGGCTCAACGCGGAGACGAGATGGTTCCCGCCCGAGCCGGCTGGGAGGGCTCGTACGTCACCGCCGATGATTGCCAATGGATGGTAAACACTCATCGAGTCCCTCCCGGCGTTGTCTGCCGGCCTCCCGGCACCGAGCTCGTCCCAACACCAGAACCGGGTGAGTTCGTGGTGTTCCTCTCCCACTTCAAACGCGGCTTATGCCTTCCCATCTCTAAGTTCTTTTCAGACTTTCTCTGCCACTTCGGCCTTCAGCCGCACCACCTTCCACCAAATGCCATTGTTATGCTCTCCACACATGCCACCGTGTGTGAAGCTTTCATGGGTGTCTACCCGACAATTCAAACATGGGGAAAAAACTTCTTCCTCCGCAAGCAAAGTGTTCCCGATCCTGGAAACACTGAAGCCCCCCGCGTGATGACCCAGATGGGTAGCGCGATGATGCTGCAGCGCAAGACCGGGCACCATCCGCGGGTGCTTGGACTGGACACCGTGCGCAAGTGGCAGCGCGACTTCCTGTACGTGAAGAACGTCCCTGCAGAGAAGGGAAAGCCCATAGAAAACCATATAGGGCTCCCTAAGTTTGTGAACGCGCTGCCCACCGGGTAGAACTGGGCATACGACCCAAAGAAGACCGTGCCAGACGTCGTCCAGGTCGAGAAGCGCTTGACCGAGTTGGCGGTGGAAGGGCTCCTTCAGGATGATCCAATCGCCTGCTGGATCTCACGCCGGGTACTCCCACTCCAGGACCGAGTACACAAGATGTGCTACATGGGAGGTCCTCGGGATTGTACCAGGACGACAACCTTCGAACTCAGCAAGGCTGAGGTGGCCATCTGGGCCAGGTCCATTATGCAGACCACGCTCACCGAGAACTGGTCTTACGGCTTCGTGCCGTATAGCCGCACCAAACCCATCACCCAGGTTAGTGTTCTATAGCGCATGCTTTGTGTTTGCATTCAGATACCGAATAGGTAGCTTCTTAGCTTTGTATGCTTAATGTTTGCATGCTGCACCGAGTAGGTCCTCATACTTATCTCTTTGGCTCCATATGCTTTGTGTTTGCATGTCGTGCCGGATAGAATTACTTAGCCTGATAGGCTTTGTGTTTGCATGCTAATCCGAGTAGTTTCCCTTAGCTTAATATGCTTTGTGTTTGCATGCTAAACCGAGTAGTTTCCCTTAGATGAAATTCAACTCACTATGCTTTATGTTTGCATCAACAGCACATCAACCGTCAGAGAGAAGAGGACAGTGAACTCTTTGAGGGAAACTGGAGAAAGGATAGAGATGAAGATGACAAGACCGCATACGATACCCAAGATACCTTGTGTATCCCTCACGCCAATCAGCCTGCTAAGTCCCGAGCTGATGCCTCTATTCGGGATTGGTCTGAAGACGACGAAGATGACTCAGTTCACCTTTCCGCTTACTAGTAGTGACAGGGGGATGATAACCCGGTAGGCCAAACTCCAAGGAGTAACCCGGCCCAAAGGACGGTGCGCAGGATCCGGCTAAGGATAAGGAAGCTTGTGGAGGCCCAAGTTTGTAGGCCCAGCAACCCGGATTGTGGGTTATTGTAAAGGAAAGCTAGGGTTTGTGCGCCGTGTCCGGGTAGGATCCAGGGTGCGCCTTGGGGAATAAGCCAGGGGGTACGGGTGCTTTATAAACCGACTCCCAGGTCTAGTTTTAGACAGAGATCTAAGAACCCTAGTTACAACGCTTGATATCGAGCATCTAGAGTAATCCCAAAGTTGAGTTGTTATATCAAGATCGGAGACTCGGCGACTTCGATTGCCGGCTACCAGATCGAATTGCACCATGTTTTCCTCTGAGCTAAACCCTCTCCCAAATACCTGTGTCGTCTTGCCCCAAGATCAGTTACCCCCGGTAACATCTGCCGTGATTATCCCACGACAGTTGGCGCCCACCGTGGGGCCTGCGTCCAAAGGTGTTTACATCACGGGAGAAGCTCGGAAGGGCATGGAGAATCTTGTCATCGGCGAAATCTACATCGACCACGAAGGAGAAAAGATGGTGGACGATTCTGGCTGGGGGCCGGAGTCGGATCACCTCGAATCCGGATCCATCGTGACAATCGGCCGGATCAGCGTCTTCATTGGTATGGTATGTGCTTCCAATTCGATCCCTGACAACGTTGGATCTGATTCTATGCCAGGAAAAGCCACGTCTATCCGATCAGATGATGAAGAATCGATTGGAACGACACATCCGGCAGAAGAACCCATCGCGGAGTGGGAACAGCCGGAGGAGCCGGCATGGACCCCACGCGACCGGGCCGAAAGAGAAGATGATACCGGATCTATCCTGGATCTACTGGAAAACCGGTATGAGGAGGAGAACGGTGAGGAAGAACAGTATGAATTTACACCGGATATCGTACGCCGAGTTGCAGTCTATGCGACCCCCTCGGCCAATCTCAACCAAGGAAACGCAACCGCGGCATCAGTCGGGGCGGCTCAGGCAGTGGCCCAGCAACAGGGCGCGGCTAACGGAGACCCGGTCTTGGCCCGGGTTGATGGAGAGTCGGCATCAGTAACCAGCAGAGCAGCGGATGAAGAGTTGCATGCAAATACGTTCGGATTCTTAGAAGACCGGACACCAGGGGCGAGTCCTTCGAACCCGCGCCACCCGGCCTTATTCGATAATAATCTGATTCTAGACCCCACGGTTCTCGCAACGGTTATCACTCCGGAAAACGCAGCGGAACGCGTCAGGGATCTGGATGTGGCTCGTCGTGCGCTGGAACAGCAAAGAAGGCAGGTAGAGGCAGAAAGGCAAGGGATGGCCACGCGGCAGCGTGAGCTAGATGCGTTGGAAACTCGGCTCCGAGAGGAAACGTCTAGAATACATCAAAGGCACCACACCAGGTTACCAGCAATGGGCGGGGTTATTAATCCGGCTAATTTATTTGTTACACCTCAGGATCAGCCGATACCAGTGGTGAACCAGGAAACCGCACCCCAACAGGTGACAGCAGCGACACATCCGGCGAATGAGCGGACCGGGTTACCCCCACCACAAACTAGAGTAACAACCGGCAACGATCTACCACCACCGCCACCATCACGATTCCGCACACCAGCCGGCCACTACAATAACCCCATGGACAATGTATATGCAGCGACGCTCGCGTTGAATCAAATCCCTGTGGGAGAGTCGCCCCATGCAGAGAAGACTCGGCAAGCCATCGATCTGTTGCACACTGCGGTGGCACAGCAAGCCAATTATCCGGATCACAGAAGCGGTATGCACGGGACGCCATACGTCAGTCAACAGCAAGGGAATATCCAAACAAGTTCTGCGCGGCGGAGGGAAGAGCAGCAGCAAATGCCGCCTCCTCCCCGCGCTCAGGCAGCATCAGCAGCACAGGCCGTCGTGGACAGTTCTAGGGCTCGGAGGGCCGCGGCCGGGTCTGCAGCGCATGGACTTCCCGCAGCATCGCGCCCAACCGCGCCCCCCGCGGTATCACACGTTTCTAGAGCAAGGCCGGCGTCAACCGTTCTTGCGGGGCCTAAGTGTCTCTCGGACAGTATCAGAGCTGAACCTTACCCGGAAAAATTCAAAGAGCCAGGGAAAGTAGTGAATTATGAGCCAACTATGGATCCCGAAACATGGCTAAACAGTTACGAGATGGCAATGTCAATTCGCAACGCGTCCGAGAACCTCCAAGCCAAGTTCATGTACCTGATGATGTCAGAAGGAGCAGCAAAGTTGTGGTTCACCAATTTGCCGGAAGGATCGATCAAGTCCTGGGAGGAATTGAAGACCGCGTTTGTCAAGCACTTTCATGGGACCTGCAGGAAATTATTCACTATTGATGATCTAGAGCGGTGCGCCCAGAAGAAGGGAGAATCGGCGCGTAGTTGGGTGCGCCGGGTTATGGAGATACTTCACTCATCCACGGATATCCAGCCCAAGGATGCACTACAGGCCATGGCAAAAACATGCAAGTATATACCTTTAGTGCAAAAGTTAACTCGCATGAAGTCCAGTCGAAATGCGTCGGAAGTTACAATGCGAGAATTGATGGATGCGTGCAACAAACACGCTGCGACAGATACTACAGAAGAGGAAGCTGATGACAAGAAGGTAAAAGCAAACACAAGCAATAACGGAAGAACCGGCAATGGATCAGCATCAGGTAATAACGGAAATAGCCAGAACAAGCGCCCGTTTGAAGGAGGCTCCGAGTTTGTCGCCAACACAGAAGCCGGGTCTTCGAGGCCCAGAGCAGAAGGAAATTTCAACGGAGGTAACCACAATGGAGGAAACTATCAAGGTCCGCCAAGGCCGGGTAACAATTGGGACATATTCAGGATGGCATGCCTGAAGCACAGCAGGAATGGCAGGCCAGCTAACCACTCCCTAGAACAGTGCGCCGATTTACAAAGATGGAAAAATGAGGAAGTGCACAGAGCTATGCGAGGTGCAGGACGGGGAGGAGGACCGGGTCCAGGGGCAAACCCGGGCAACGGCCCACCCCCAGCTGGTAACCCGGTGGCTGGAAATCAAGGTAATAACCAAGGGGGGGCAGGAGGTTTCCAGGCTAACCCCAAACAATTGGGTCAATATCATGTGCATACCACAGGAGGCTCTAACAAGGACAAAAAGATACTGAAGCAAGCGGTCAACTCAGTTTCGTTAGCTGTCCCGAGGTACTTGAGATGGTCAGAACAGGAGGTAACATGGAGCAGAAGGGATCACCCAGAAAGAGTGGAGCACCCAGGAGTCTTGGCACTAGTAGTCGCACCGCAGGTAAATGGGTACGAACTGAAAAAGGTTTTAATGGATGGTGGAAGCAGCATCAATATACTGTATTGGGAAACCTTCCTACGCATGGGTCTCAAGGACTCTCAGCTGCAAAAAAGCTCAACAGTTTTTCATGGGATAGTGCCGGGTCATTCAGCATGCCCCGAGGGAAAAATCGCATTGGAGGTAGCCTTTGGAGAGTCAAAGGATAACTATCGAATTGAGTGGCTTACCTTTGAGGTAGTCAAATTGCGCAGCCCTTATCACGCGTTATTTGGAAGGCCGGCTTATGCCAAATTCATGGCTAGGCCATGTTACGTATATCTACAGCTAAAAATCCCGGGTCCCAAGAAGACCATTACCATACATGGAAATCGAGACATAGCAGCTGAATGCGACGAAGGAGATGCAGCAATGGCCGAGCAGGCCTGTAGAAAAGAAGAACTCAAGCAGTACCGGACTCAAGCAGACCCGGAGGGTAGAGCCACATCAAAAAGGCCGAGTACTGAAGGCGAACGAGCAAAATCCAAGGTAACACAAGATGCTAAAATGGTGGCTTTTGTCAAGGATGACCCCTCCAAACAATCCGCCACAGAAGAAGAAGCTGCACGATCACTCACAACCGGCCATGTCATGGAAACACCTTACCCGGGTTGGCTAGCAAACCCGGTACTCGTCATGAAAAAGTCTAACATGTGGAGAATGTGCACCGGTCACGCCAGTTCGGGACCGGTGTCCATGAAGAACTAAACAATGTAACGGGCAGCAGGTTTCAGACGCGCTCTTTTCCTACCCAGGGTACCTAAGGGGACTGGAAGGTTTTTAATGAGGCGGCCTGCTGATCCAAACTTTCTCGCAGCAATAAAGAGATGGTTATCAAGTCCTATTTCGTTACAGCCTGATTACAAGTAAGTAGTATCCACGTGGCATCAGTATTTCCGTATCATTAAGAATGTTGAGTATATACAGGTCTCGGGGGCTGGCGGCTCAAGTAGCCCAGCTAGCAACCCAAAAGACCCGGCCTTGATGCCTATAAGTTATAAGGGCCGATTATTCGCAAACGAGTACGGCTGCAATCTTATAACTGGACAAAGGAGCCAAATTTTCTTGACGTTTCTTACTTAAGCTCGATGTGACTCGCACTAAAGTTGCATGATTCGTTCGCTTACGATTACAATCAGCCATGAAGCCCAATGGGACTTGCCTGACACTGTTCTCGTATGGATGTAACAACATGGTATCCACGCGAAAGCCGGCTTACAGTACAAGATAGTCAAAAGGGTCATCTAAACCACAAGTTTATGCAGAGTACAAGGCTAATAGCCGGAAACTCAACAACTATCAAGCATAACTTCAGTATTTACACGGAATGGCTTTAGGCTTGCGACTCGGTAAAAAATAATTTGTTCTCTGAGAAAGGCCACACCCCCATGAATCGGACTTTGGGTCCTGGGGACTGGGGACTTCGAAACAGAAACAAACTACTTGGCTATCGCAGTTCGAAAAACCTCACCATCCGAGTCTTGGGGACTTAAAGAAAAAGTCCACGTATCAAAGCCCCTGGTATTCGGAAAACCGAGTCTTACGAAGGGAGCCAAAATAGAGAGTCGGGTATCGAGAAAAAGTTCAAAGAATAGACAAGCAATACGGTTATCAAAAGGTCAGGAAAGCCGCAAAGTATATCACGGACTAAAAGTACGTTACAAGGTACGGCGTCAGTATCAGGGGTGCACAGGCGCACCATCAAAAGCATAATAGTGTGAATACAAAGCATTACGTAAACAAGGTATTATGATAGTACGGCCTTATTCGGCCTCCTGAGTACGGCCTTCCGGGTCTGAGTCCTGGGTTTGCTGCTTAGCCTTCCCGGCACCCTTACCCGGACTCATTGCATCAGGGCGGACTGGTGGAGGGACGGCTGGTGTAGAGGCAGACGGGCCTGATCCTAACTCGGCCTCTCTCTTCGCAGTCGCCTCCCTCTTCCTGGCCGAGCTAGAAACCCAC
This sequence comes from Alopecurus myosuroides, assembly GCA_028641055.1. Taxonomy (NCBI): domain Eukaryota; kingdom Viridiplantae; phylum Streptophyta; class Magnoliopsida; order Poales; family Poaceae; genus Alopecurus; species Alopecurus myosuroides. The sequence goes on from CM054061.1 coordinate 316,938,753, forward strand.
TTCTCCAAGATATCAAAAGGCGGGGGCGCTTCCTCCGTAATAACTTTGCCATCAGCGTCGTATGCACTCATAATCGTATTTAGATCCAAGCTATCGGCCAAAGTGGTAGCTGAGGGGCGCACTGCGGCTTGTATGGCTTTGAAATCCTTGGGTGTAAATTTGGAACCGTCAGCCTTGAATTCGGGAAACTCGGATGTTACCTTTGCCGGGTCAAGCTTTGGAAAGAAAGCCTTGGCCAGAGTGAAAGCCCGGGTCATTCCAATCCGGCATGATGAGCGTTTCCAGATTTCAATCCAGCCAGGCACAGTGGAGCAGGCTTGAACGAGATTCTCTTCACCCGGATATACTTCCGTAGGCCACTTCACAGCATCCAATATAAATTTTGTGCCGGCAAAGAAAGTCCGGAGCACAGTCTTGAGGGTTCTAGCCTTGGCAATGGCATTTTCCTCTGGGGCCGCAAGGTTGGCACCTGCAGTCGTAACAAAAGAAAGAGCGTATCAGTAATCCCGAGTCTGTTATAATAAAGCAAAGACATGAAGCCAATCGACAGCAAAAAACTTACTGAGCAAGATCTGATAAGTATCGGAGACCTGGTCCGATAGTTTCTTCAGTGCGGTCTGAGCGACATCGCACTTCTTCTTGTATTTGGAAACATCCTTCTTCAAGGTTTTCATGTCATCCTCAAGGATTTCCCTTCGTTTTATCTTGGCAAGAAGAAGTTGTTCGGTCTTCAGTAAAGTTTCATCAGACCGGGTTATCTGTGCCTGTAAGTAGCAAGGAATGCAAGTATTAGTTGGATTGTATGGAAAGCTGAATATGGCGGAAAGTACCAAGCATCACTTTTGCAAGTCATACTTGGAACTTGGGGACTAGGTATGCAATATGAGATACAAAGTGTCCTTACCTAGTGCTCTGCAGCCATGCGCTCCAAGATCTGGCTCTCCGAAGTCTTCATAGTGAGGAGAGTGTTCATCAATTGATCGAAAGTGTCTTTACTCGTATCAGAAGACCCGGGGCCTTGGAAATTCCGGGAAGGAGCTTTCTTCTTAGTAGGAGGCGGAACCCGGGTCATTTGTGTCTCGGAATCCGACGCTCCTTCTTCTGCACCCAAGACGGTGGTTTTGTTCTTCTTGCTTGCATGGGAAGCAATTGGATACTCGGCTCCTTGCGTGTCCGGGTTTGGCGGCGACGCTTGTTTTTCGCCGCTAGACGCGGCTGTAGTCTTATCAGCCGGGCTCCCCTTACCCGGGCCCTCGGTCCCTATTTCCTCTTGATCGCTGATAACGACCGTGGCCCTATAAGATGTTGTCAGTGAGCAGCTAAATACACAGTCAAGAAAGGGTGATGAAATATGGTGGAACATCAGGAAGGGGATCTTACCCGGTGTTCACCGCAAAGTCACAAGGAAATCCATCGCTGGACTCGGGAGAGGCTGGAAATTATCAAGTTAGATGTCATATGGGAATGGTTTAAAGAGAATGTTTTGATCCAGAAAAGATAGGGTAATTACCAGCCCGCCGCGGGGGGGTCGATGAAATACCCGGATTAAGGGCATCATCACCCGGGTGATTTCGAGTTGACCTACGCTTGGTTACGGGCGACTCCTTCAAGAACGGCCAGTGGGATAACGTCAAGGTAGCTCAAGTATATCATTAAAGTAATGCGGGTTGAATGCGAGGAGGAGATATGAAACCTTGGAGGTGGCCTCTTCAGTTTTTCTTTTGGATCCGACCTTGACTGTCGGCTCCAGTTCCTCCTCGTCGCTGGCGGATTCTACTTTGCCATCGGAGTTTTCTTCCTCGTCATCTTCTTGTTCTGGATATCATCAAAGTTATGGTTGGAAATGAAGGGGTTATGGTGAGTTCAAGGGAACCAAATAAAATCCGGAGAGTACCTTCGTCCGAGTTAACAGTTTCTTGCTCCTCTGGACTTTCGGAGCTAGGGGAGGCGTTGGTTTTCCAAAAATCATCATCAGCCTGAAAAGTGTCAGTATAAGGGTTATTAACTGCATTGAGTGGAAAGAGCAAAGATAAAGGTATCAAAGTCGGGTTTTCACCTTGGGGGCTGGGTTCTCAAGCGTGAAGGGCTCTAACCCGGATATGTTCCGGATTACCTCGAGCTTTTCGGTCAGAAAGCCCTTGATGGTTTTATGGGTATCGCCAGCTGCGAAGATGTTGTCGGAGTACCGGAGCGGGTCTGTAGATTGCCCTGAATACTCGCACATTAACTTTGTGCGGATGGAATTGGGTTGAATCCGGAAATCTACCCAAGTCTTCACCAGGTTGAGCCCGATGAGGCCTTGGGCTGTGAGAGTGGTGATTTTGGCTAGAAGAGGTTGAATTGCCTCCCTGTCCGAGTCAGGGGCAAAGGCACTAAATTTATCAGAGATGTCAAGAAGACCCTCTGAGTAACCCGGCAGCTTCCTTTGGCCGGGTGGGGAGGTGTCTTGGCAGTAAAAGTAGGAGAGCTGCCAGTGCTTGACATGGGAATTAAGGGTGAGGGGTGGCATCAAAGAATTCTTGCGGCGCTGGATGGAAACCCCGCCGCAAGCGAGAAGCGCCCCGTCACCGCTCTCGCGGCACGGTTTGCATTGAAAAAGCTCGATGAAAAGAGCTAGACTTGGCGAAGTGCACAAGTATGATTCGGAAAGGACTATGAAGTGGGAGATGTTTAGAACAGAATTAGGCCCGATATCAAAGACGCGAAGACCGTAATGATTCAAAACATCACGGAAAAAGGGGTGACCCGGTGGGCGGAAGCCCCGGGTCACATGTTCCACAAAGAAAATTACCTCGCCTTTTGTCGGGGTGGGCCGGGTATCCTTACCCGGCACTCTCCATTGGATATCCTCTTGAGGAGGAAGGACTCCCAGCTCCACCAGCTCCTCCAACTTGGATTTGGTGACTGTAGACCGCGCCCAGTTGGCGGATATGGAGTTGGTGGCTTTAGCTTTGGTTGGAGTTTTTCCCTGCTTTTTGGGAGCCATGTGGTTAACCTACAAAGTACAAAGTAAAAGGATAAGAGGACTAAGACCCGGAAGTTGTGAGCCGGCCAAGTATCGGTGGGGTAATATTGAGACATGAAAAATTGCGTATAATCCGGGTGTTAGCTCACCGAGTAAAGTTTGAAATTGTCCGGGTATCAAGTATTATGACGAAACTTATGGGGATCTAAGTGTTGAAGGGGTTTTTGGGGACGATGGATGGCCGCATAGGCACTTAACGCGAATAAAAGGAATTGAAAAGGGGAAGTCCGTCCGGGTGATTGAGGCCAAGGCGGAAATTTTGAGTGGATCGGGCCCAGATTGGGAATCTTATCTTCGGATTTGTGGCGAAATTAGTACTTGCAGGTAGTAGGAGAATGGATTGGAATCCCTAACTTATCTATTATGCGAGCTGGAAAGAATGTTAGCAACTTAATTCGGCATGGCCGAGGAATCGTTGGCGGGTCGATTTGGATCTAATCTAAGGTGAAATCAAAAAGTGCAAGGGCGAATTAATGGACGCAAAAGGCTTACCAGAGGAGATCTGAGTGAGGCTTTGCGGAGGCAGATGGCGCAAGCCTGGTGTCCCTTCGCGGTTCTTGACGGGCCGGATGGGGATTCGCCGGCGGATCTTGGCGGCGGCGCGGGGCGAGTCGTGGCGGAGCGCAGCCTCCGGCCGATGGGCTCCGGTGATGCGCGCGGGATTTCCGTGGTGGTGCTCAGTGAGAGTGAGCTTAGAAGGAGGAAGGAAGCGGAGTGGGGGGAAATGAGCCGTTAGGGTTCGGGTTACCCCCAAGGAGCTTATTTATAGTATAAGTGGGTAAGCCCGGTTCGGTGAGTGGGGGCCGGGAGTTGCGGAGGTAAACGGCTATTTATTTAAGTTTCTGCGAGATATGCGCCAAATATTGAGCAAGGAATCTGGATAAAAGAGATAAGGAAATCCATCCCGTGATATCAGGATCGATTATCGAGTATGGAATTTTGGCATTTCTATTAGGGTTTAGACCTGGAAAATTAAAGGTGTTTGGAGGAAAAACCCGGGTTACTACATGGCCGCCGTGGAGTAAGGCCTAGCTGAATATCAGAGCATCTTAACCCGGCCTCCATATGCCTGAATGTTTGATATCTTTGCAGGGAATAGCGAGCGCTTCAAGGAGGATCCATGAAGCCCAGGCTATTCTGGGGACTACTGACGGGGGGATGATAACCCGGTAGGCCAAACTCCAAGGAGTAACCCGGCCCAAAGGACGGTGCGCAGGATCCGGCTAAGGATAAGGAAGCTTGTGGAGGCCCAAGTTTGTAGGCCCAGCAACCCGGATTGTGGGTTATTGTAAAGGAAAGCTAGGGTTTGTGCGCCGTGTCCGGGTAGGATCCAGGGTGCGCCTTGGGGAATAAGCCAGGGGGTACGGGTGCTTTATAAACCGACTCCCAGGTCTAGTTTTAGACAGAGATCTAAGAACCCTAGTTACAGCGCTTGATATCGAGCATCTAGTGTAATCCCAAAGTTGAGTTGTTATATCAAGATCGGAGACTCGGCGACTTCGATTGCCGGCTACCAGATCGAATTGAACCATGTTTTCCTCTGAGCTAAACCCTCTCCCAAATACATGTGTCGTCTTGCCCCAAGATCAGTTACCCCCGGTAACATCTGCCGTGATTATCCCACGACAAGTAGCATGCTTTGATTCCCTTCTCTCTTGCTTGTTCTGAACTCCCACTTCTTCTCTGCAGAAGAACCTGAGTTGGATGACGGGGAGGAACCTCTGATTGTCGATCCTCTATCCGTGGCCGCTCCCAATACCCAGAAGAGAGTTGGCAGCAGCGCCCAGGCACCTCCTACCAAGAGGACCAAGAAGAAGCTAGCGAACAAAGCCGCCGCTTCCCGCAAGAGGAAGGCCCCAACCATCGATGGGTAAGTGTTCTTAAAACTTCGAGTAAACCTTGACTTATTGCTATTTTCTTTGGTTTCCTTCTCTGCTTTCTTTCTGATCTTGCACTCTCTTCTCGTGTTTTTCTCCAGCGACGCACTTGATGCCGATGCCACCACTGCGTCAATTCCTCATACGCGGACAGCCCCGCGCCGAGAGTAGACTTTTGAGCTCTCGGATGATGATGAAAACCAAGAGCCACGGGAAAGGACGCGTGTGCCCTCCCCAATTGTCGAAGTACAAGACTCTGACGCCGAGAACACTGGCGCAGAGAATGAAGCAAATCTTGGCTCCGAGCAGCCGCAGCCCACTACGCAACCTGACGCGCAGCCTGACGCGCAGCCAGCTGCGGGGCCAGACGTCCAGACCACCAACTCCTCCGAGAGACCGCCAACTCCTCCGGCTGCATCAGCCGAGGAGAACACTGAACACGCCGCCGAGCAGCAGCTAGATGCGCAGCAGCAAGACAACGCTGCCCTGGAGCGCCCCGAGCCTGCTGCAGAACAGCAGGCTGGAGACAACACTGCAGAGCAACATGACCCTGTTGCCGAGCAGCAGGTGGAAGACAACATTGCCGAAAGGCCTGATGGACGCTGGAGGTATTCGGGGAGGGATCGCACGGCGAGTAGCCGTGCTCAATAACACTGCAAACGCAACAATCTACCCAGGTTCAGGGCCCCCGTGTGGAGGTAACACCCCTACTCCTGCCTATCTCGCTGTATGTATGTTTTCCGAGTAGCCACAGTACAATGTTTGTCTCTCAGCCGAGTAACCACTCAGCTGCTCTCTCTAGCTCTAGGGCTGGCTTGTGCAATAAATGCGATCTGAGGCAACGTCCTCGCGCATGAGGGGGCAGGGCAACTTATATACTGGTGCCCAGCCGAGTAAAGAACTAATAAAAGGTACAACTGAGGAGACTTCACCACTGTGACGCAGAGCACGCTTCCAGGATCTCGCGCTGACGCCCGCGCGAGAAGCCGCCGCGCCCTACGGCTGACAGGACATGTCCATTCTGTCAGCCTCACAGTGTAGCCCCCCATCCTGTCCTGTCCCCTCTGTCAGTCACAAGACAAGACAGGTGCCCACCTCTCTGTCTCCACGCCGCGTCACAGATGATCACATACCTAGTAAGTTGAACTGCACGCCGGTACGGCTGCGGGATATGCGGGATTTCTGTCAGAACGGCTCCATTGACTTCTGGCCCGAGTAGGATCGCTGTCCATCTACTCGGGCCATAACTTCTCTATTCGGACGAGTACAATCTTCCTCAATATCTTCTCTTGGCCTTCAGTGACTATGTCCGGATAGAACCTACCGGGTAGCAGGTACCCAGGTAGCCGTCTACCCGGTCAACAGCACTTTGACCTTCATTTTAACACTTGCCTTACCCCTACTCGGGGGTAGCCCCCCGACAGCACCCCGCTTCCAGCTCTTCTATCAATTTGGATAAGAAGATGTGCACTAGTCTAGGTGTGTGAAGTCCAATCAACAAGTGAGATAAATATTCTCTATTTACTTCCTCATGAGCTAAAACAAGGGCATAAAACAAGTATAATTTTGAAAGTTTAAAGATAGCACATGGGAAATTTACTTGGAGTGGCGGCTAAATACCACATGTAGGTAAGTATGATGAACACATTTGGCAAACTTTGGTTTGTGGGAGTTGCATTCACGAGTAGAGCTCATGCTCGGTACAAGTGGAGGCTAGCAAAAGACTGGGAGCAATAAATTAAGAGAGCAATAATGGCCATAAGCATGCATAGCGACAAAAACATTATTAATCAAAGCATAAACGGTATTACAAGTCGATAAATAAATGATTATAGAGGCTATAGGTGAGTGGTTTGTAGTCATAACATGGTGTAAGCATGCGCCAAGTCAACCAAATAAAGCATTCGAAGGAGAATACCACAATATTATGCTTCAATGTGATAAAAACAACTCATGATTTTTTTCAGTGGTACATTAAGCACTCTCAGATATTTGAGACAAGTCATGCTACAATAATAACTACTAAGCATAGAATTAAAATAATATCCAACATGACATGATAAAGTCTAGCCACAGTTTAAACAAGCTCATTTTTTGCACCGTTATAAGCATGAAATATTTTATTGCTTTCCTACACCATCATTTTATCTAAACAAAAATTCTCCAAATGATATATGTAACCTAGAATTTGGCTATGGACAAGTAGTCTAATACCGAAAAAATGATAGATAGTAGACCATATTTTCGCAGAGGTAATGCAGTTGAAGAACAAGTGATCAATTGATTCCAATTCACTACAAAAGACACAATCCACAAGATTATGCATATTACGCTTAAGGAGATTGGCACGTGTCATCAATTTGTTATTATCGAGCAACCAAAGGAAGATCTGCACTCTCGGAGGAATGGTCAGACCCCAAATGGCAGGCATATGAAATTGGGTTACCCCTCTAAAGCTAAGAATTTGTAAAGCGAGGTGGTGGGAAAATACCCCTTTTGAATTGTACGCCCAAATGAGGGCATCACAGTCGTGAGAAAACCGAATACTTCTGGCAATTTTCTCAAGATCGTACCAGGTTTGCATCTAATCAGTTGAAAGATTCCTGCTGAAAGTGAGCTTGTCGGATATATACCGATTAGGGGTATATCAGATAGTGTCTCAAAGAGCCATATTACCAGGGTGTCCTGAATGGTAATGGATTATGGTCCATTAGGCGGCCCAGTAAGATGACGCACGGAAGCCGGATTCCAGAAGAACCCGGAACACGGCCCACGTGGTACGGCTTGGAGTAGGAGGCGAATTCTTGCCTTCCAAGTTAGAACTTACCGTAGTCTTGGAGTAGGAGGCGAATTCTTGCCTTCCAAGTTAGAACTTACCGTAGTCTTCTAGGTTTCCCTTTCTGTAAGCCGTAACCCAGATATTATATAAGCCGGACGGGAGAGAAGAAATATAGAGGCAATTAGCTAGAAGCCAACTCGCCGAGAAGTTGATCCTCGTGGAGTAGCTGAACCAACTCACATTGTACTTTGTATACTTCAGGCTTCAGCCCTGATTTAGTGAGATTGCAGGAGTAGGAATGCCGACTAGTTGCGACGTACCGAACCTGGGTAAACTTTGGTGTCCTTTATCGTCATACAACCACGTTCCCCCCATGTCTCTATCAGTAGTCTCATGACACCCCCGTCTATAAATTCTACTACGATGTCTTAACAATAATGTGCAACTCGGATGCGTAATTCACCGGAAAAAAAACGGATGCATAAAAGACATGTGAAAAGAAAAACGAAAACGAGGCATAAGGGGAAAAGCCTGACACTAGGATGGAGATGTGCCGCCGGCCGCCACCGAGCTCCCTTGCTGCGATGGTTGCCGATTTGCCTGTTCGGTGCGGCACTCCGGCCGGTAGCTTCTAGGTTTGATGCGCCATCGTGGTCTCTTGTTTTCAGTTGTCTATAGGTTATGAGGTATTAGCATTGGAGGTACAAATACTTGCGAGGTGGGAGCAATTTCATACAACAAGTTGAAAATGTGGGTGTGGAGGTACAAAACCTTGTCAAGTTGGAGCAAACTCATACAAATCGAATCAGAGGAGGACATTTGGCAGCCACGTTTGCGTTGAGGTGGCGTTTCAATTAAGCAGAAACCCCCCCGTAAGAAAATAAGTTACGCGATAAAGTCCTTTTTGCTTTGTGCTGCCGAAAAATTGCATCGCACCCCTTGTCTCTGTGGCATTTATTGCTTGGCCCCGACCAAGTTATTCCCCTTTCTCTTGTTCGAAGGAGAGAACCGGAGTAGCGCAGCGTAACCCTAGGAGGCGGCGTTGTGCACGGCGGCGATGTCGTGGTCGACGGGATCGTCAGCTCCCGGTTTCCGGCGAGCTAGTGGAAGGAGGGGCGGGGATGGGAGGTCCCCCGTGCCGTATCGCGAGGGCGCCATGGCGTACGAGCCCTCGGTGTACTGCCGGTGTGATCCACCTCAGAAGGCGCCGCGCTGGATCTCCTGGAGCAAGCTAAACCCTGGGCGACGATACTATGCATGTGTGGATGCTAAGGTGAGCTCGATTTCTCTTCGTGCATTTCTCTCTGTGTGTGCTCTCTGTATTTCGTTGTTCTGCATTTGAAGTGTTCAGTGGGAGCTCGATTTTCATTCAGTCTGCTTGAATGGTTACATGTCCTGGTGTTTAATTTGGAACAGCGAGGTGGTTGTGGATTTGTGAAGTGGCATGATGGCGAAATTCCCAAATTCTTCAGTGATCTAATTGGAGATCTCCGTGATGAAGTGTGGCGGCTCAAGGGTGGAGGCAACGTTGCAGGCACTGAAGAATTTGATGTAGTTGTGTCCACTGATGAAGGAAGTGAAATGGATTTAGAGCAGCATGTCCCTGCAGGTGACATGGTGGTACAGAATCTGCAACTGCAACTTGCACTTAAAAATGCAGAGATGAAGGAAGTTAAGGGAAAGTACATGACTGCTATCTTTGGCTTTGTTGTGTTTGTGTTAGGTTTAGTTTTAGGTAAAATTATGCTGCAGTGAATGTTTGTCTGAAAGATCTGTGTTAGTGCAATATTCAGGTTCAGTGTTAGTGACCTGAATGTCTGTCTGATGAACAATGTTATCTGAACCTTGTTATCTGAACAATGTTTTGTGATGAAATAAATAAAATGGTTTGTGAAGAAAACGTAGCAGTCAAAATGCACTCACAAGTATGTTGGTCCACCTGTCAGTTCCAATGTAATAAATCGCACTTACTGGCTTTGGAACCGTCCCCGCACTCACTCACTTCTCATCTTAACTCCTCACCCACCTCCTCTCTGGCGATTGAGTCTCTCACCGGCGACAGGAGCTCCTCGACGGCAAAAACCAGTGGCTGGACCTGTCATCAAGGTAGGAAAAACCAGAATATCAGTCCTTGTCTCTTAGATCTACTGGGTGCTTAATGGATTTTGTTGTTTTCGTTTTTGAATCCGTTCCTTCGTTGCCTCTAGGTCAATGGCTGCTGCTAGGGTTGTTGATGTGATAGAAATTTTGGATGATCAATCTGGTGATAGTTCAGAAGTTTCTTGTGAGCAATGCCAGATGGAAAAGGACCTACAAATGACTATCAAAGGTATATCCAAATAAGGGCTTTTATGTACTATTCTGGAGTGGTCATTTGCTGTTGATTAGATGTACTTTGTTCCCCTATTTCTGTACTTATATGTTGACATGCACATGCTACAATATAGGGCCAAAATGGGGTGAGGAAGACTCATTTGATGCATGGTGTGTGTACCCCAATCGTGTGGCCTTGTTTCCTGAACAAGTTGTCATTCTGAAGAGCATTTGTGAAGAAAAGGGACCAAGAATTCCTCTTTACGTTTTCACTGTTAAAGATGGTCATGTTGCAGCAGGAGGAAAAGGGAAGATGGTATGTTGTTCTACATTGTTTTGTTGTAGTAAGTTCACTGTATTCCACTTTTCTTGTAATTAGTTGACTGAATCCCACTCTTCTTTTGTCCACTGTAGTATTTCAACAAGGAGTACACCAAGACATATCTGAAGCAGTACCTGACAAATACTGGAGATGACATCCTGATGTTCTTTAACAAGACCAAGAAGACTGCTTATGTGAGGATTAAGATTGACAAGGCCAAGAGAGCCATCATGACTTCAGAATGGATGTATGTTGTGGATGACCAGACCTATCAAGAGGGAGATGTTCTAATGTTTTGGTTTAGGAGGAATTCATATGGCTTCCTGAAGTTGTTAGTGGACAGGATTGAGGCAGGAGCATTTGGCCTTGGAACCAAAAAGCATCACCTCCTTCTTCGAGCCAATGGACTTTGAAGGAGACTCCATCTTCTAGTAATCTCTAGATATGTAATGGAACCAAGTGCTATCTTATTATGTAATGGAACCTAGTGCTATGTTATTATGTAATGGAACCTAGTGCTATGTTTAATGTAATGGAACCAAGTGATGTCTGGTATGTAATATGAAACCAAGTGCTATGTTTAATGTAATGGAACCAAGTGTTTCATATTTGTGGTTTTCACACTCAAAAATTACATCTCCATTACATTTAGTTCACATATGAACTCAAATATGACAGCAGAGCCAATTACAAGTTCAGTTTGAACTAAAACAAGAGAATGCATCTACATAGCATCAGGTGCATTTTGAGTGAGGGGAAGCTCTTCTGGCATCTCTATGCTTGTCAATGTCTCATTTAAATCTGGTATTGTTCTTGCTGGTACAAATGTGTTTTCACCAAACAACCACCAGTGAGCAGAGCCTAGTGCAGTGTTGTATCCTCTGTTCCCATTGCTTCCTGTTGCTCCACTGGTCCCTGCTGCGGAATTGGTTGCTGCTGCTCCATTGGTCCCTGCTGCTGAATTGGTTGCTGCTGCTCCATTGGTCCCTGCTGCTGCAGAATTGCTTCCTATTGCTCCATTGGTCCCTGCTGCTGAATTGGTTGCTGCTGTTCCATTGCTCCCTCCTGTGCTTCTTGGTGCTTTGAATCCTGTGCTTCTTGGTACTTTTGACTTGCTTCTGGCTCCTGGTGCTTTGCCTCTTGTTGGTACAGAGCTGCCTGCAGCAGATTCATCAGCTGTTCTTTTTCTTGAAGTACCAGTACCTCTACCTCTGCCTCTGCCAGCAATTGAGTTAGCTGCAGTTTGGTTTCTTAGTGATGAATTCAAATCGATGTTTGCAGTTGTTAATCTAGCACCACCAATAGGAATAGACTCCCTGGCATCAACCACAAAAGCACTCTCCTCGGGCAGAGGGACATTTGGTCTTGGGATGGGTGCTCTTACCTGCTGACACAAAAAATACAGTACAATTGAGCAATGCATGAAGTAAGCAACTAAGATGTATTCAGGAAAAGACAGTAGATAAATGGAGCAAAACTTAACCTCCTGATTTTAGGACATATGATTCCATCCCAACCTTCTGCTTCCTGATTCTTAACAACAATCCTATGCATCATTTTGTAGAATATGTTCTCTAGCATTGACAGCATTGGCATTTCCCTGGCCTCATTGATGTAGCTGTTGAACACTTCGGAATGATTGTTCAGTAACATATCACATTTGCATAATTCCTGTAAAAAAGCTTTTATCCATGTGCTTGGCACAAGTTCTTCAACCCATGCATATGCTTCTAGGCTGTCAACTAGAAGCCTGTCCATGTTTTTCTTCCAAGTAGGAAGATTTGTTGACCTTGCAACAGCCCACAAATCATTCTTCAATGTCTCACCTTTGTGCTTCTTGTGAAAATTCTGGTAGATATGCCTTACACAGTGCCTGTGCTCTGATTCAGGGAAAACTGTACTCACAGCTTTAATGAGCCCCTTCTGCCTGTCACTCATGATGGTGAAGTGAGAAGTGTTTGTGATATTCAAATCTTGCTTCAAAGTAGTCAGAAACCATTCCCATGCACTAGTACACTCAACCTCAACAAGCCCAAATGCAATAGGAAAAATGCAGTAATTTGCATCAATGCCTACTGCAGTAAGCAAGTTGCCTTTGTACCTGGTCTTTATATGGCACCCATCTATGCATATTAGTGGTCTACATCCTTCCAGAAACCCTCTCTTGCAGGCATCATAAGACCAATACAAAGTTGCCAAATGGTGTTTTGGAATCACATCCCCCTGTTCCTTAGACAAATTTGTGCTAAGGAAGAAAGTGGAACCAGGATTTGATTTCCTTAATTCTTCACCATAATCCCACAGTAGACTGAATTGTTCTGTCTCATCCCCATGGATAATTGTCAGTGCTTGCTTCCTTGCTCTCCTTAACTTCCATATATTAGGAACCATGTTGAACTCTCTTTGAATTTTAGTTTTAAATGTTGATAAGTCCATTTTTTGATTGTCTCTGAACTCATTAAGGAAAAATTCAGTCAGATATTTTGTAGTCAAGTTTTTGCTCTCCCAAATTCTCTCATACCTATGTGCACCACAGTATTGTCTCACCACAAAAGCATGTGTTCTACTGTCTTCAGAAGCTTTCAAAAACCATGTGCAACCACCATCACAATCTCCATCACACACAACATCCAACCTGGTGGACTCATTCCTTTTCTTCCTAAGCCTCACTCTTTCTCTGATGCTGTATGCTTTCACTGCATCTCTTATCTCCTTAATAGAGGAAAAGTACATTCCAACCTTGAAATCAGGCATGTTCATATCCACTAAAGCATTGAACTGACTGAATTTGTACTTCAGCTCAAGCTCTTGCTCTTTGGTCAGACTCAAATCTTCATGCTCTAAGCCTGCATCATCTTCCTGTTCTGTGATGGCCAGTTGTTCATTGTGATCATTCAACTCCTTGTCCACATTAGCTTCAAATATGTCATCATCACCATCTTCTACATCATAGTCACTGTCATAGAAATCAGAATCTGTCTCCACATCCTCTACATCTTGTGCTTCACTGCCATTCCTTTCACTGCCATTGCTCCATCTTATGAACTGTGCTGCAGAAACAACAGAAGAAGAGTCTGTATTGCCATCATCTCTCCCAATTGTTGGAGTTTTATCTGCTACCTCGACCACTGTATCTTGCTCTCTTACAGCTGCCCCCAACTTCACAATGCAATCAGGCCTTAATAGATGCAGAAAATCAGTGTGATCAACCATTATGCAGAGTACCTTCTCCTTCTTCACAGCTCTAATCATTTCAACTATGACAGAGTCATTCTCAATGCACACAACACCATCATTCAGTTTCTTACCAGGCAGACACCAATACACATGCATTCTTCTATCAATTACATGGCCTAACTGCTTAATGAAATCATGAATCCAGAGTAGTGACCAGGTGTCAGTGTGGCAATAATCAAAGAAATCCAAGGTGCCATCTGTGTAATCAATGTCATCACACACCCCTGTAAAGAATCCATTGTGTTCTATTCCTACAGTGAATATATCTGGATCATCACCTGCATTGCAAAGTACACCAAGTAAAAAAACAGACTAAAGGAGCAGACTTTGTGCACATTCAGATAAATTGACTCAAACAAGCCAAAACAGGGCATCAACCGATTGAAGTTCCAATGGTTCTATAACATCTATTAGGACCTAAACATCATCAAAACACTAACCAAATTAACTACAACACCTCGATTTGGCCTCACAATCACGCGCAAACAATCAGCGGAACCACCCTGTTCTTCAAACCTAGCTACTTACAATACGAATCCCATCGGTTTCTTCACCCATACCCACCTGAATCATAGCGAGCTAGAACCCTAACTATACCCACCCCCAAGCGGACAAACGGATACAGTTACAGAGGAGAGGAGAGGAGAGGAGAGGGAGAGCAGAGGAGAGGCACCGTAATCTGGAGGCTCCATGTCGAATCGCCGATACACGGGGTCGCCCGCCATTGTCGCCGCCTGCGAGAACGATGCCGCGAGGAGGAGCACGCGACGATCGCGAGTACGTCGAGAAGGCCTCGTTCTGCTCCTCTAATTGTGGAAATAACTTGGTCGGGGTCAAGCAATAAATGCCACAGAGACAAGGGGTGCGATGCAATTTTTCGGCACCTAGGACTTTATCGCGTAACTTATTTTCTTACGGGGGGGTTTCTGTTAAATTGGAACGCCACCGCTGCGCCAACGTGGCTGCCAAATGTCATCCTCTGATTCGATTTGTATGAGTTTGCTCCAACCTTGCAAGGTTTTGTACCTCCACACCCACATTTTCAACTTGTTGTATGAAATTGCTCCCACCTTGCAAGTATTTGTACCTCCAATGCTAATACCTCGTAGGTTATCGATGTGCCTTGTTTGTGCGTGCGGTTGTGATTCCCGGTCGGTTGAGCCACACTGCATGCATGTAAATGGCACGGCCCAATAGATCAAGCCTATTAGCCAACACCAAGCGCACCTCTTTTCCCTCGCCCTTTTTTCTCCAAACATTGATGCACGCAGATGAAATTGGGGCACCACAAACGTTCATCGACAGATGCATATGTATAGAAACGTTTTGCAAAAAAACAACCCTATTGGGTCCTCCGTCACTGGAGTCAAGAAAGGATAGCGTACAGGCGATGTCCCTTTCCGTGAGAAAAAAATACCTGACAGCCGGACACACAAACCATGGAGTTCTTTTTTTTTTTCATATCACGGAGATCTGTTTGCACATGAATACGGTCCGTCCTTTTTTGGAACGTTCACAACGACGGCACAAATTGTACTCGACAAGAACTCTTACCCCTTGGTATCCCTGCCTCTGTACGTCTCGGATTCACTTAATCAGCTAGGAAATCCTCCGTGTATATATAAGACTTGTTGGCGTGCAAACAATGTTCAAGACAAGACCAACGCCGGCGACAAGCTCGATTCTCCTACCCACCTTTGACATGGCTAGCAGCTCGACCTCTTGGGCTCACCACGGCGAATATCTGTCGGAGACATCGTCGAGATCCGTGACGGACACCGTCACCGCGACACACAATTTCGAGGTCACCGCCTACTCTCTTCTCTACGGCACAGGCGTCGGCCAGCTCATTTGCTCGAGCACGTTCAGAGCAGGCGGCTACGACTGGAATGTCTGGTTCTACCCTGAGGGATACTCAAAGGAGGTAGATGGCTACACATCGGCCTACTTGCATCTAGCTAGAGGGGAACCTCCGGTGAGAGTTAGGTACACGTTGAATCTGCTGGATATAGATGGCAATCCATTAATAAGAAGGGAGGCAATAACACATACCTTCGATTCGGCAGCAGGTGGTTCTGGTAATTGTGGGGGATATGCTAGGTTTTTTGAGCCGGAAGTTCTGTCGCCTTTCGTCGGTGACTGCTTCACAATCAGGTGTGTTTTGACAGTCATCAGGCATCACACACAAGATCTAAGTAGCGTTCTAGAGTCCCCCCGTCGGACCTCCAAGATCACTTGGCAAACCTGTTGAAGGATGCACAAGGCATGGACGTGGCATTCAGCGTGCGTGGCCAATCGTTTCATGCTCATAGATGGATGCTGGCTGCGCGATCGCCGGTATTTAAGGCAGAGCTCTTTAGCGAAATGAAGGAAAAAGATGCTCACCGCATCAAGATCGATGACATGGAGCCTGCTATCTTCGGAGCGCTTCTTCACTTTGTCTACACTGATACCATCCTAGATGACTTCGGTGCAGATAAGGATGCGTCCTTCCAACACTTGTTTGTTGCTGCTGATAGGTATGGACTGAACAGGCTTAGGGCCATGTGTGAACTGAAGCTATGCCAAAAAATTGACGTGCACACACTTGCAACCACACTTGCCTTAGCGGAGCAGCACCACTGCGTTGAACTCAAGAATGCATGCCTAGGATTCATGTCCTCACATGGTGTGCTCAGTGCCATCCAGGAAACCGATGGATTCAATCACCTCACAGCAAGTTGCCCTTCCATTCTAGGGGAAATTATTGACAAGATCGCTAAAAGCACCAGTTTTGAATGAGATTTCTCATATCACCTGTGTGTAAAGGAACTTGCGTTGCTGGCATATAATTCTGAGAAAAGTGTTTTGTAATTGAACATTTCCTTGAATATTTACCTACTTCTGTCTATGGAGCCTTGAACTCAATTTTTTTCCTTTTTTTAGAAGCACTACAGCACGGACCGTATACTATTGATGGAGTCCATCACCGAATCGAAAAAGACAACAATCAGCGATCGTAAAAAAAAAAGGAACATACACGAAAAAAGATAGGGATCGCTCAGGTCCTTTATTTGGTACATCCAAGAGGTTGGCCTCCTGGAAAGTAACAGTACCTGATCAGCGTTATTAAAATCTAAAGAGTAGAGTGCTACGAACTATACAGACTAATTTTATTTTTTATATTTTTTAGCATACGCAATTAACTTTGAAATTTACACTATGTTCGTACGTATAAAGAATGATCCAGCGATACCCAAACTCCCATTCATCAGTTGTATCTCACCCTCATGAATGGGAATGTGTTCAACTTCCCGTACGAGACATCAATGAAGCCAAGATCTATCTCGGCTAAGTGCTTAGCTCCAGTTAAGATCCAACTTATGCTCTCCACTTTTAACTTCTGGAATATAGCCGCAGGAAATGATGAAACGGTATTCAACACCCTCACATTTCTCTCTTTCCATATCTCCCACGTGATCAAAGCAATGACAGTTTTGAGCCCTTTTTGTTGAAAGTCCGCGACTTCGCAATTGCATGCCAGTATTGAAAAACAGTAAACCGTCCCGATCCCAGATCCTGCTGCAGGGGCTCTTTTACGGTGCAATTTACTAGTCTAACGGGCTGGTAGTATTGATCCATCCGAACCGTCCATTCTGTGGGCATTCTGGACAATTCACGATTCCATATCTACGTATTAACTGCAACAGATTCAATCAGCAGCAGCTAGCACTCGCCTGCATCTAAAAAAACTAGTCTCTTCCGTTCACCGCCTTTGTGAGCAGCGCATGCACCTAATCGTGGCTGCATCTGACTGCAGAAGCAACGGAATGACCACGGGTCAGCCAGCTAGCCGCACTGAACTACTGAAGCACAGCTCAATGTCGATGACACGGCGAGCTGCGCTCGTTTCCGATCGGCGGACTGCACTCGTTTCTGATCCGCTTTGTACGTCTTGGACGCTATGTCTTTGCGTTTTAGTGGGAAGAAGAAAGAACACGAATGTCAGCATCTTGGCTGCCGGCCGCGCCGGGGTTCGGGGCCATCGGCGACGGCCTGGAAGAGCGCTATACGAGGCGGGGAATGGCATAGTTTGCTGACGACCCTGTTAATTTAGATCGACAAAAAATACAAATTAATTAGGGATGTGTTTCTTCATCTTCCTAATTTGCCCTTACGTGAAAATATACTATCCCTTTAATCACCTAGTATTGATCAATCTAGACCACTGGATCTTGTTCGTTGGACGGTCCATATTGGCTTGTCCCTACTGTAAAAAGCCTCTGCAGTAGAGAAGGACATGATGGCCAAGAGGGAAAAAGTTTTGCTTGTTAAATTGATATAGGATAACCAAACATAGTGCAGCCTAGGCCAAAGGAAAAAAGAAAGACCGCAAAAGGCTGAAATTAAGAAATAATCTCGGCTAAGTGCTTAGCTCCAGCTAAGATCCAACTTTTACCTTCATCTTTTATCTTCTGGAATATGGCCGTAGGAAATGACGAAACGATGTTGAACATCCTCGCATTTCTCTCTTTCCATATCTCCCACGTGATCAAGGTAATGGCAGTTTTGATCCCTTTTTGGTTGAAAGTCGGTGATGCATGTCAGAACAGTAGACTGCCCCTATCCCAGGTCCTGCAGCATATAGGACAGGATAGCCGAGAGGACGAGGTGCCAAATTCCAGGTCATTGAGTGGCTACATCTTCCTAGGAGGGATGTGCTTGCTCGTCAAATCACGTAACAACAAACTGTCAACAAGGTCATGAAAGTGCAAAATCCAGTTCGAAACGTATCTTTCGTGAGATTAATGCGGTCGCTCATGAATTATCTAGGTTACGTGATGGGAAATACAAGTTGAGCGGAGAGAAACATGTACCCGATCGTGGGACTCTCGATTACTCGATCTCTCTTGTGAATACTTGTGGGGCACGTACGTCTCCTCCCCGTACGGATATTATAACGGAATATATAGAGGCAGGGGCGGAGACAGGGGGCTAGCAGGGGCTAGACCCCTGCCAAGGTTCGGCCCCCCTAATAATTTGGAGTATGTATTACTATTGTGATTAATGCAAATACGTGTTAATTATCTCATATACATGCTAATTAGTACTTAAAACCCATGACTATGCACGCAGTGAGAAGATACGTTTCTTCTTAGCGTAACTTCTTTTTTTTCCGGCGGTAGAGCTCTTGCCCAAGATCAGATTGATCTGCCATGCCGTCATGGTGCCCTTGGCTGCTCGAATACTATGACAAGACCCTTCCGCTAGGAAACTCTCCCTTGATGTCGTCGTGTCAACCTTTGTGTTGAAGTATTGATCGGTCTGGTTGTTTCTTCGCCTCACCAGGCGTCGATCTCTGAGTTATGCCACTTGTTCTGTAAATATAGAGGTACGAGTTGATCATTCTATACACTTAATTGATCATTTTTCCTTGAACACGTGTATGCAATAATGCCACTCCTTGTAGAATTTTAGTTAAGATCAGTAATGATTTTAAATTCAATACAGGTCGCAATTCCTAGTAGAAAACCCAACAATTTCACATTTTTTATAATTACAATATATAAATATCCAGAAGATATCAATCACACCCGGCCTCTACACCAACATAATGTAACGAACATCTCTAAACACTAAGGATGCACACAGCCAAAGAGACAAAACATCAACATTGTTAGCTTGTTGCCACTGCGGAACACCACGGCCCAACAATTTCAGCTATACTCAGTATGTAGAAGTTGATCATTAATTTCATATTTATGATCCCTAATTATGCTAGTTAAGATCTGATTTTGCGAAAAATTTGCAATATTAGTGATTTGACGAATACTAGAGGTTACACGAGGGAAAAATGTCGAGTACCTTGCTCGAACATGGAACAATTTTTTGGCCATCCCGCGCCTCGCCCCCCTATACCTAAATCCTGGCTCCGCCCCTGTATAGAGGAGCGCGCGGAAATCTCCCCCTTTGCCCTCATCCAGCCTTGGCAATGGAAATCGATCTGGTCAGACTCGTACAAAACGTACGCCTCCGCTCTCCATCCCTGAGCATGGAGAGCTTGGATCTTTCCCGGGCGAAGCGTTTCCTGCACTGGACGTGGCTGAGACTGTGGATGAGGGCGCGCAATGCCGAGGCGGCAGCCAGCCCGCGCGTAGACTTGGCGGCCCTGCTGGAGGACGACGACGGCGCGGACGTGACGTTCATCAAGGGCGACCGTCGGTTCCATGCCTACGGACGCATGCTGGCCGCCGGGTCGCCTGTGTTCGCGGCGAAGCTCTTTGGCCCGATGCAGGAGACCTCCACGCGGCGCGTGAAGATCGACGACATGGATCCCGCCATCTTCGAGGCGCTCCTCCACTTCGCGTGCACGGGCGCGCTGCCGAACGAAGCCGTCCTGGACGGCGTGGCGCCGCTGCAGCACCTGCTGGTCGCGTCGTGCGAGTGGAGGCTGTGCCGGAGCATTGACGTGGAGAGCGTGGCGAGCACGCTGGCCCTGGCGGAGCAGCACAACCGCGTGAAGCTGAAGGACGCGTGCATCAGGTTCGTGTCCACGAAGAGCGTGATGTGCGCCGTTCGGGAGACGGAGGGGTTCGCTCACCTCGTGGAGAACTGCCCGCTGGTCATGGTGGACATCCTGGAGCAGAAGCTGCCATCGAGGGTAAGCAACCGTCTTCTGTGATCTCTCACCGTAGCTTCGTAGCATCTCATGGCGCCCACCGTGGAGCCAGCGACGTCAGACGTTATATTTCGATCGGGGATACTCGGCGGAATCGGTAGTACCATAACTGTCAGAAGCCTCGAATTCGACGTCGGGCGCTTCCTCGACAACGGATCGTACTTGCCGGCACGAGATCATCTGATAAGTGCCTGCGTTTTACTGATTGGATCTGCAAACATCTTTATCGGATTAACTGCAGAGGCAATGGGATTCTGTGGTGGAAGCAAATTTATCCCACCCGCCCCATACCCAGTCGAAGAAGACTATGATGCCGGATTTTGCTCAGAGCGCTGATATTCTGCTGAAATCGCCACCTCTTCGGAGATGCCCGCAATAAGATCGCACTTTATCGGTATGGTGCAATCCGAGATCGCCGAAAACACAGATGAGAGCAATACCATGGAAGAGGCAGAAGAAAACAATCCCACAATAGAGGTGGAAGATCCGACATCCGTCAATATGACGACAAACTCGAAAGCTGATTCCGTACTAGCCGCCATTGAGGTGAGATTAGAATCAGAACTCGGATCAGATGAACTCGATTTCAAAGATGAAGACGAACATGCCTTCGAAAGAAAGGTCAAATCCCTTCAAGAGGGATTCCACGAAGTACTTATGGAAAAACCGACTGAAAACACGGATGCCAAAAGTCAGGAAAGCCCTCAAACACTTCCGCCAGATGAGGAAAGAGAGGATGGTGAAACCACTCCAACATACCCTGATGTCAAGGAATTGACAGAAGATGAACCTGGTAAAAAACCTCCCTCTTCCAAGAAAAGAAACAATGCTTCCAAGAAACTCAAATACAAAATCCGGAAGAAAAAACTGGCAGATCCAGCCAACGAAAACCTGGAAGTAGGAGGTGGAAGTGGAGTTAAGCCTGCGGAGAAGAAAGTGAATGAAATCTCTGTTCCACCAATGTCAGAACAGGATGAACGGGATTTACTTCAAACACCAGCGGGACCCCACGAGCCCCCCGAAGTACCGGAAGCTAGGAGACAAGCTCTCCAAAGGCAACATCAACATCTATTCAGAACTCGGGAAAACCTCCAAAAAACCCAAGCTGACATTAAGTTACAGCAGGAAGAAATCGAGGAGTACGAGAGAAGGAATAGATCTGGCATAAAACCTACACGGTTACCTGGAATCACAACACCGGAAGTACTGCCGCCAAAGGAACGGTTCCAAAACCCTGCCTGGCTAAAGCAAGTAAACGACACTGATGCCAGGGGCGAACCTATATACAAAACAACAGCAGAAAACGCGGAAGCTGCATTCGCCATCCTCAACAATGATATGTACTCCAATGGTGAAAAGCTTCAAGGGGTGTATGCTTTCTTAGGAAAGGCATTGCAACAGCAGCAGCGAGGGCAGGCAAGATCAGGGAAGTTGCACGACGACTCGGCCCTAAGCAAAACAGCCACATGCGCCGCTGGAGCACCTGGACCTGAAGAACCTGGAGATTCAAACAATTCAAAAGAGAAGAAAGGAAATCCGAGAAAGGACAAGAAAAACCCAGATAACAAAGACACAGCGTCCAGAACCGGATCCCATCTGCCGAAAGGCGGAATCAATCCCCGAGATCGGGAAGAACAAAACCAGAAAGATGGAAAAGCAATGCGGCCTCCGAGACGCCCTGCTGAAAAAGCAGGAAGACATGACATTCCTCACGGGCGTGAGCGATCCCGTACTCCCCCTAGGAATAAGGAAAGACATAGGAGCAAAAATCCACCTTATTCCAAAGGACACGATAACGGAGGAAATAGAGATAATCCCGGAAAAACGCGTTCGCGCAACAATGGAAAAGAAAGGAGCAGATCCCCTTCTATTCATTCAGCCGGTAGATACTCTGCACACGCCGATAGAGTAAAAGAGATGATCTATACTTCGGACCTAAGTGTTTCACTGACAGGATCCAAAGAGTAACTCTACATTCTGGCTTCGCCAAAATTGGTCCAACATATCAATAATATACCGGCAGTACAAACCCGGATACCTGGCTCTCAGACTATTACACAACCGTCCAGATTAACAATGAAGTAGATCTAGAGGCAGTAAAATTCCTCCCCCTAATGTTACTGTATGGAGCTAGAGATTGGATTAACGGGCTGCCTTCAAGGACCGTAGACAGCTGGGATGATATGGCTAGAGTTTTTACTCAGCATTTTCGGGGAACTTACAAACGCCCCAACAGCATCAACCAGCTAAACCGCTGCACTTAGTTTGAAGATGAGCCATACATTGACTTTATCTCAAGATGGACTGCAATGAAAAACAGCTGGTCTGGAGTAATTGACGTTCAAGCAATGCATCCTTTTATCAATGGCTTAAAACCCGGCCTCGTACCGTTCATGATCGGTTCAAAAAAGCACAAAGATCTCGGATCTATGATTACAACCACAAATGAGCATGCAGCGGCCGAAGATGACATCAGAGCGAGAGGTGGAAATATAGACGCTTTGATCAAGCCTAAAAGACCCCTCGTTCTGAGAAAAAAGCCACTCCAGAGGCACATCAAAAGCCCAAAGAAGTTAACATAGCCTTTGGAAAGTAAAATAGGAGCAAATGGAAAGGATGAAGCACAGAACATATCTCCTACACAAAAGAAGAGTGGGAAAGAATTAAGTAGGAAAACTGGGTCCACCATTCGCAATTTGGGAAACCCACCCATACTAACACACAATGCCGGCTCAATAAGCATATGAAAGGCAGTGCAGGATCCGGAAGCAAAGGGAAGAGTTCCAAGAGGAAATTCTCCAAGCAAAAGACAGAAGCTGAAACAGAAGACAATAAATTGGACACTGATGAAAAAACCCAGGAACAACAGCGAAAAGGAGAGCCTAAGTTTCCGAGAGTTGACGGAGAATACAATCTAACTTTCCTAGCAACTCCCTCAGCAAAGGTGGCAAAGAGGACACTTCGAGAAACAAACGGGGTTGTCCCACCAACCCCCAAATTCTTGAAGTACTCGAATACACCAATTACCTGGGATCAGTCCGATCATCCCGGAAATATCCCAGAACCCGGCACACAAGCTCTAGTTGTAAGTCCTATTATTGAAAACACTAGGCTAAAAAGAGTGCTGATGGATGGAGGATCCAGCATCAACATAATGTGCCTAGATACACTAAAGCATCTGCGAATCTCCGAGACCCAGCTCAATCATAGCAACATACGTCTTCACGGCATCGTTCCTGGCAGGCAAGCAGGATCCCTAGGAGAAATTTCCCTAGACGTAACCTTTGGAGAGAAAGAACATTTCCGACAGGAAAAAATTTCCTTCGAGGTTGTGCCGTTCGAAAGTGTGTATCACGCAATACTCAGACGTCCAGCTTTCGCCAAATTCATGGCAAGATCATGTTATATCTATAACAAGTTGAAGATGCTAGGACCAAAAGGAGGAGTAATCACCATAAAGGGAGACTTCAAATTGGCAAATGAGCTGGAAAAAGAAAACGCCCTTTGCGCAGAAAAAGTGATAGCAAAGGAGGAACTGAAGAAGCTGGCAAAAGAAGTATCGCCGACAGAGATGCCGACATAAAAAGAAAGCCGGAAACCGGCAGATAGCTTCAAAGGTTCCGAGAATACAAGACAGGTTATCTTAGATCCCAAAGATCCAAGAAAGTTTGGCGTAGTGGGAACTAGGATGACCGACAAATAGGAAAGTGAGCTCATCAAGTTCCTCCGTGAGAACTAGGATATTTTTGCCTGGTGTACTGCGGACATACCAGGCGTACCCAGAGAACTTGCTGAGGCCAACTCAAGGTGATTCCAGGATCTAAACCCGTCAAACAAGGTCTCCCTCGATTAGACAGAAGGCTATTGGCAAGGAGATTATCCGTCTATTAGCAGCTGATTTTATCTGGGAAGTTATACATACTGAATGGTCTGCAAACTCAGTATTAGTCCCGAAGAAATATAGTATTGTTCTTAGGATGTATATAGATTACACCGGCCTGAATAAATCGTGTCCAAAAGATAGATTTGCGTTACCGCGAATCGATCAAATAATAGATGCCACTGCTGGCTCTGAGCTTTTATGCTTTTTGGATGCTTATTCCGGGTACCATCAAATACGTATGAAGGAAGAAGACCAAATCAAAACCTCCTTCATAACCCCGTATGGAACATACTATTACACAACAATGCCTTTTGGCCTGAAGAATGCAGGTGCAACCTACCAGCGTTGCATGCAACGATGTTTGCATAGTCAGATTGGAAAAAATGTCCATGTTTACGTGGACGACATTGCTGTCGTTTCCAAGGAAAAAAGACACACTCCTTGAAAATTTGCGAGAAACCTTCGAAATTTTGCGCACTTATAAGATGAAGTTAAATCCATTAAAGTGCGTATTCGGGGTTCCCTCAGGAAACCTTCTGGGTTTCATCGTTTCTCACAGAGGAATAGAAGTAAACCCAGGAAAGATCAAAGCAATCTTAAACATCTCTAATCCCACGTGCGTAAAAAATGTACAAAGATTGACGGGTTCTGCAGTAGCCGTTAGCATGTTTATTATCCGGCTAGGGGACAAAGCCCTGCCACTGTACAAGTTGTTGAAGAAATCCGACAAATTGGAGTGGAGAGAAGAAGCAGATGCAGCATTAACCCAGTTGAAAGAAACTTTGATGAAAGCTCTGATTTTGGTATCCTCAAAAGACGGAGAACCCATGTTAATGCATCTTACATCAACAAACAGGGTTATTAGCGCAGTAATAGTTGTGGAAAGGCGGAAATACGAGCAAAGCATACCAGATCAACATCCGGTGTATTATATAAGTGAAGTTTTTTCCGAGTCCAAACAGAGGTACCCACACTATCAAAAACTGGCATGTGGCGTATTTTTCGCATTTCAAAAACTCTGTCATTATTTCCAAGGACATTCCATAACAGTGGTATGTAAAGCACCACTAGGGGATATAATTAACAATGCGGACGCAACAGGCCAAGTAGCCAAATGGTGCATCGAGCTGGCTGCGTTCGACATTAAGTACCAACCCCGGACGGCAATAAAATCCCAGGCGTTGGCAGATTTCGTCGCTGATTGGACAGAAGCAATAGAAAACACACCAATGCCGGAGTCGGAATACCGGGCTATCCACTTTTTTGGATCCAAGATGAAGGAAGGCGCTGGAGCTGGTGTAGTCCTAAAATCCCCAAAGGAAGACACTATGGAGTATGTATTACAAATACACTTCAACGCCAGCAATAATGTGGCAGAATACGAAGCTTTGCTTCATGGCTTGCATATTGCAAACGAAATAGGTGTCAAGCGCATCCTATACTATGGTGACTCAGACTTGGTACAACATCAGCTCAACCAAACGTGGGACGCCAAAAGCCCCATCATGGCCGAATATCGGAGAACGGTGGACGAGTTTGCTATTTGCTTCCTGTGATTATAAGTACTTCACGTCAAAAGGGAAGAAAACTGGAACACGGATGCATTAGCTCGCATGGGC
The DNA here is from genome assembly GCA_028641055.1 of Alopecurus myosuroides. Classification (NCBI taxonomy): domain Eukaryota; kingdom Viridiplantae; phylum Streptophyta; class Magnoliopsida; order Poales; family Poaceae; genus Alopecurus; species Alopecurus myosuroides. The sequence goes on from CM054061.1 coordinate 316,964,466, forward strand.
TCAGAAAGAGTGAAAACCCTACCACCATGTGTGTTTTTCCAACCTTTGCATGAACCATCGATAAAAGGTGGAGATGTCGACTATCCTCTCGTTTTTGAGTCAACTGAAGTCATGTTCGTTAACCTGGATTGGAAAATTCCATATTTAAACTTCTTAGTAGATCAGAAGTACCCGGATGGAACAGACGAGGTCTTGCAAAGAAAAATAAAACGTCGATGCAAAGGATACATGGTAATCAATGGTTGCCTGTATAAACGCAGCACTACCAGAATTTTTCTGTGATGTATTTCGCCAGAAGAAGGCCCAGAAATATTGCAAGAAATCCATGCAGGAGATTGCGGACATCATGCTTAATAAAAAATCATAGTTAAAAAAGCATTCCGTGCAGGGTTTTTCTGGATAACATCCAAGACAGACGCCGAACACATAGTAAATACATGTGTCGGATGTCAGTATTACGCAAAGCAGACGATATGCTAGCCCAAGCGCTCAACAATATCCCTATTACATGGCCATTTGCGGTATGGGGGCTAGATATGATGGGACCATTCAAAACTGCAAGAGGTGGACTTACACATCTACTCGTTGCAGTAGATAAGTATACCAAGTGGATGGAGGCAAAACCCATCAAAATACTTGACGGTGTAACTGCCAGGAATTTCATCATTCACGTAGTCATGAGATATGGCGTTCCACACAGCATAATTACCGACAACGGGACAAATTTCTCTATTGGAGAGTTGGAAAAATATTGCCGACAAACGGGAATACGCCTAGATCTTACATCTGTGGCACACCCGCAATCCAATGGACAGGTTCAAATAATGAATAGATCAATCCTGCAGGGAATACGCCCAAGACTCGAATGTCCTCTTCATAGATCAGTTGGAGCATGGGTGGAAGAGTTACCCTCCGTGCTTTGGAGTATTCAAACGACGTCAAACAGGTTAACAGGGCAAACCCCGTTTTTCCTAGTTTATGGCGCAGAAGCAGTGCTTCCAACGGACATGATACATGATAGCCCAAGAGTGCAAGCTTTCGATGACTCGGATGCTGAAAGTGCACGACAGGATGACTTCGATCTCCTAGAAGAAGAACGAGAACTTGTGTTTCGAAGATCCGCCATTTATCAGCAAGGATTACGACGTTACCACAGTCGGAAAATCATGCATCATTCTTTCAAAGAAGGTGACTTAATGCTAAGATTGGTGCAATAAAGAAAGCACAAGTTAGCTCCAGTCTGGGAAGGACCATTTGTCATTATCAAAGCTATGAAAAATGGATCATACTATCTTATAGATATTCGTGCCACGGAAGATGATCCCAAAAGACCGAATCGCAAAAGAAAGAGAAAGATAGATGACGAACTAGGGGAGACCAAAAGACCCTGGAGCATCCAGCAGTTACGTCCCTTCTACACTTAGTTCAATTTCTATGTAAACATTTTTGAGATCATGAAATAAAGTTGTCGGAATTCATACATCCATGTTTTTATATGTTTATTATCGTACAAAGCATAAATCTGTCTTATCTATTTCCCAATGATCTTTCAAAATACTCAATGTTAACCCGAATTGTGCTTGCGTGTTCGGAGTTAAAAAAACTGAATGATTTTCAGCCTAAAATGGCTTAAGGAAACCCAGATTGTGCCTGCGTGTCTGAGTTTCATTCGAAATTTCTTGTTGTTCTCAAAGTATTATCTGATTATTTTTATGTTGGGTCACTGGACCTAGTAAGTAAAAATGCCTTTAGTATGATCCATGTTTCCGAGTTTCGACTGATTGGTTATACCCGGTCACTTGGCATGAAGATTAAGTACAATAGAGCCATTTCAAACATTAAGGACAGTTAAGACATATAAACCAGAGAACTTAGAAGATAAAGGAATAAAAAACCGGAAAACTTGCAAAGACTTAAAAATATAACTGCAAAAGCGGAGTACTTGTTTATACAAAATAATAGAAAGCATTACAATAAGTTTACATTGTAAGAACAATAATGATTCTATTTTCCTATCTCTACCTATGACCAGGCAGCTCCTTCAGGCATCCGACTTATCGTCTTCGCTGTTGGATTCCTCGGGAGTTTCCGCAATAGCTTCCTCCGGGTAGAAGGTGGAGATGTTCACTATGTTGGCAATCTTGGTGGCGTGACCTTTGATTTCATCAAACATGCTGGCCCTATGCGCCTCCGTGTATCCTTGAGGGATGTCGGACGCCACATGCCAAGATTTGGCAGTTGGGTAGTGCATGCGCATCAGCCCAAGAGCCATGCGTGCACCACCACGAGCTGCGGAACAGAGAAGTTACTCCCTGGACTCTGCCACCTCCACGATAACTTCCGAAAGTTTTTCAACTTCCGAGAACTCCCCAGACCTGGAAGGAAGGCACTTGTTGACAAGCAACATTCCCGCAGCCTTGATTGCGGTGAATACCTTCCCGAAATCCCGAATTGTTTCAATCCGGGTAAGGGGGCTATCTCCTGTTTCAGTAGAAAACACAAGTGTTAGAGAAAACAGAAGAAGATGAAACATGAAAAATCCGGTAAAGGACAACATACTTACCGAGAATCCGGTCCATCTTGGTGCCTTCATCCAGGCGCTGGTTCAAGGCATTCTCCAGATTCCGGCTGGTGGCCTTGTCCTTTGCATCTTGGTTGGAGGCCTTAGACTCGGCAATGCCAAGAGCCAGTTGGCTGGCCTCCAGGTCCTGCTGCATCTTCACATTGATCTTGTGAAGATCCAGGTTTCCGTGGCGGAAGTTTTCGGCGTTGTCGGCATCTTCAGCAACTTGTTTGGCTTTCGCCAAAGAAGTTGAAAAGCAAGTAAAAAAGAAGAGTTAGAAACTCGGAAAATACTTCGAAAATATTGCAAATAAAAAGCAGAGAAAAATTTCATACCTGCTAGTTCACTCAGCTGCTGCTGAGTAGATGCCAGTTCTGCATCTTTATCTTCAAGAATTTTGAGAAGGGTTTTAACCTCCTTATTCTTGATGGAAAGTTTGTTGAAAACCTCCACGTTGATATTTTCAACAGTTTGCTGAAACACGGGAAAGAAAGAAAGAATGCTTTAGTTCAAAACAAGCATAATAATGAAAAACGTATTAAGTAGAAAGTATACATTCAAATTATTACTTGGGGGCTAGAGATATTACCTGATTCATCCTAGTCAAGTTCGCCAGGTTTTCGTTGAATTCTTTTGCATAGTCTGCAAAAAGAATCTCGACATTGCAGAGGTCGTCCTAGATGACCTGCCGAGGTGAAAATACGAAGTTATTCCTTACAATTAGTCCGCCTTGCGGCCAAGGACGGATTAGAGGCGCTGGTGCGACGAACTTGGTAGCCCACGGACGAATGTATCCGAGTTCATCAAACGGTTCTTTTTTTACCTTGAAATCTTTGTTGAAAGACGGGATGGGCGTTTCTTCAGCAGCGTGAGAAGTTCCACCCGTCTCTGGTACCACCCTTTCCCTCGCGTCCGGCTCGGACGCAAAAGGCTGGCTGGACTGCAAGGGTTCTTCCTCCCTAGCAGCAACATCCTCTTCCGCAGCTGCGACTGGAGTGTCGGGAGCAGCTGCAGGAGAAAGCTGTGACCCTCTTTGGGCAACAGACTTAAGTTTTCTCAGCCTTTTTGGCTTCAGTGTTGTTGGAGCCAGGCATGAAAGAAAAGTCCCGAGAAATCAGAATTCCGAAACAAAGGAATAAAACCCGGATGTCTAACCTGGAGGTAGCGATGGGAATTCCGTCAAGGTCGATTACTTCTTGAGTGGCAGAAGGGTTCTTGCGTTTCCTCCCACCTGCGAAGTTAGCACACATGGCGTCCAACTCGGCGTCGGATGCGAGATCCGTCTCAGGAAGATCGACAAGCTGTCAAAAAGGGACAAAGTTTGAGGTAAATATCCGACAATGAAGAAACGCAAAATCAAAAACCCAATATGAATAAACCATACCTTTGGGGCGGGGTTTGTCGCCGTGTACATTGGCCGACTTTCCTCGTATTGGTCGCGAGTTGCGACCAGTTGATTGACGCGCTTCCTCAAATCTTTTTCCGACAAAGATTTTCTTGTTGTCCGCATAGCGTCTTTGGTTCCCGGGTATTCACACATAAGACGGGGACCATGATTGGCCAGGGGCTGAATCCGCCTTTCTAACCAGCATAGAACTGTGTCCATGCCGGTAAGAGGCGGAGAGGCGGAAACAAGCTTGGCGATGCGCCGCTTGATCCTAAGAAGATCTGGTGAAAGAGTCTGAACTGCCTACACAACCCAGTTTTCCTGGGGTGTGGCGGCAACATTGACGAAAGGTGGAACCCCATTTCCTTTCCAGGAAATGGGATGTCTTGGTGGTAGAAAAAGGAACCCGTCCAAAACTTGACGGATTCCGACGTTTTGATCTTGGGAAACCAATCTTCCCTGAATCTACGCAGGGTAAAAGATATGGTCCCGCAAGTTGGGAGTGCGCCCTCTGAGGGATTTCACTTAATTCAAAGCAATACTGCCAATAGTCTAGCCTAGGTGCTAATCCTAGATACCTTTCGAAGAGGGCCTAGAACCCGACTAGATAAAGAATAGAGTTTGGTGGCAGGTTGTGGGGTTGGATGTTGTAATGGCTAAGGACCTCAAGGAAGAAGCTAGAAGGCGGAATTCCCATACCTCGAGAGATGTGCGAGGTCAGGAGAACCCGTTCCCCGGCATTGGCAAGGGCTCAGAATCGTCTTCCTCATGCCGCCAATTCCCCTTCACAATCTGCCCCTCCTTCTCCATTGTCGGAAGAAGGGAAGGGGCCAAGTTGCATTGGCTCCAGTTGCCGGAAAGCTCGCCCTCATCTTCGGCTCCGGTGGCGGCGGCCACTGCGGCGAGCTCCTCCATGACGAGGAGGATTTTCTCCTCTGCCGTTTTAGGAACAAGTGGCGGAGGTGGCTCAGAGGAAGAGGCAGCCAGGGTCTCGGCCGCGAGAGAAGTTTCCTCTCGGGCTTGGTCGCTGGAGTTTTTCTCCGGTGCGCTGGCGGAGGCGCGGCTCGGGAAATGGAGTTGTGGGTCCATGGCGTTGATAATCTCGTCGATTTCGACGGAGACCGAGAGCTTCTCCGCGGCGCGCGGTGAGTCGCTAGAGTCCATTCGCGGGCGGCGCGGTGAAGTTCTTGAGCTCCCGACGGAGGAATTCCGGGAACGGCGCGGGACGTGCGTGAGATCTGCTCGCTCTAGTGGAACTTTGGCTCGGGTGCAGTGTCGCTTGGGGGCTGGGAGGCGGAATGAGAGCAGAAGAATCGCCGGAGGGCTCGAGGTAGGCTATTTATATCCGGAAAATCTTTGAGATACGTTGCAACGGCTCTTTGGACCGTTAGATCTTCAACGTGTGTCACTCGCCGGAAAATCCGAGAAATGAGGCGACGGGTGATTATTGCTATCTCCTCATTTCCCGCGAGAATCTGTCAGAGATACGTTTCAGGGTTTCACACTCGAAACCCAAACGTCACTGACGTCAGCATGATTTTATTGCTGACGTAGGAAGTTCGTTCTCCACGAAGGCTCGTGGAAGAAAAGGCCGGATTTCCCAAAATCCGAGTTTCGCATTAAAGCATGATTTGAAGAAAAGAAGAATCGAGACAAGGAGCCAACATTTCCCGGAAAGAATGCAAAATTGACGAAAGACGGCAAATTGGAGTTTCAATTCTTCTTGGGGGATAATGTCGGATATATACCGATTAGGGGTATATCAGATAGTGTCTCAAAGAGCTGGATTACCAGGGTGGCCTGAATGGTAATGGATTACGGTCCATTAGGCGGCCCAGTAAGCTGACGCACGGAAGCCGGCTTCTAGAAGAACCCGGACAACCGCCCACGTGGTACGGCTTGGAGTAGGAGGCGGATTCTTGCCTTCCAAGTTAGAACTTACCGTAGTTGTCGTGGGATAATCACGGCAGACGTTACCGGGGGTAACTTATCTTGGGGCAAGACGACACTGGTGTTTGGGAGAGGGTTTAGCTCGGAGGAAAACATGATGATATGCGATCTGGTAGCCGGCAAGCAAGTCGCCGAGTCTCCAATCTCGATATATTAATCTCAATCTCTCGTGTTACACTGGATACTCGATACCTAGCGATATTGCTCGAACTCTTGGATTCCCTAAACCTAACCTAGGGCCGGTTTATATAGCACCCGGACCCCCTGGCCTGCGCTCCAAGATGTACTCTGAATCCTACCCGGACACTGCTTACAAAACCCTAAACTTCCTTATCGGAACTCATAATCCGGGTTACCAGGCCTACGATCTTGGGCCTTCTAGAAGCTCCTTTATCCTTAGCCGGGTCTTGCGCAGCGTCCTTTGGGCCGAGTTACTCCTTGGCGTTGGCCTACCGGGTTATCATCCCTCCATCAGTAGTCCCCAGAATAGCTTGGACTTCACGGGATCCTCCTTGAAGCGCTCGCTATTCCCTGCAAAAATATCAAACGTACAAGTCCATAGAGGCCGGGTTAAGGTGCTTTGATAAACAGCTAGGCCTAACTCCAAGGCGGCCATATAGTAACCCGGCTTTCTCTAGGTCCTTCTTTACTTTTTCCGGGTCAACGCCCTGATAAGAACGTCAAAGATCCGGCTTACTTTACTCGATAATTGAACCCGATATTGCGGAGATGTCCTTCTTATCTCTGTCCGGATATCTCGTCCAGAACTTAAAGCATATCTCACAAAATCCGGGCAGATAGCCGTTATTCCGAAATTTTCGGTTCCCGCCCGTTGGACTAGGTTTATCCGCCCGCGCCCTTATAAATAGGTACTTAGGGGTTAACCTAACCCCAACGGCTCATTGACCCCTTTTCCTCCTTCTCTTCACTTCCGCGCTCAAGCTCGCAGAGCACTGCCACGGAGACCTCGCGCGCGTCACCGGAGCCAATCCGCCGCCGGCTACGCTCCGCCACGGCTCGCCCCACGCCGCCGCCAAGATCCGCCACCGCGCCCTTGTCCTGCCCGCCGGGAATCACTAAGGGGCACCAGGATTGTGCTATTTTCCTCCGCCGGGCTTCACTTCAATCTCCTCCAGTAAGTTTCTCGCATCCATTAGCTTGACCTCGTAATTTCTCGATTTACTCCAGATTGGATCTAGGTCAATCCGCGGGTCATTTTTTTTTGCCGCGCCGAATTAGACCCCACAATCCCACGCTAGTTCATCCAATAACATGACAGACGGGCACATATCCCTCCCCTATCATCACTAACCATTAATTTCTCCGTAGAATCGTCCGCAAGTTTTCCAATCTAGATCCATTTCGTCCCAATTTTCCGCGCATGTCATTGACACCCGGAAAATCCTTTTCTTCCGGTTCTTTCGCTTGCAGTAGATACATGGACAACCATCCGTCTTCCTCAAACACCTTTCAATACGTAAGTACCCAGTAGTTTCTATAATGATACCTGATACCCGGATAATTTGTAGTCTTTGCTCCGTAGAATGATACCCGGATAATTCTTAGCTTCCATGTTTTCTCGATATCGCTTGCAAATACTCGGACAGCTCATGGTTTCCAAGTCTTACTCCTTGTACCTTTTTATCTTGTGCTTTGCAGGTTAATCCCATGGCTCCCAAGAAGCAGGGGAAACAACCAGCCAAGGCTAAGACCACCAACTCCATATCCGCCAACTGGGCGCAATCCACTGTTACGAAGGCCAAGTTAGAAGAGCTGGCCGAGTTAGGGATTCTCCCTTCTCAAAAAGATATCCATTGGAGGGTGTCGGGTGATGAGACCCGACCCACGCCTGCCGACGACGAGGTAATCTGCTTCGTCGAACACGTGACCCGGGGGTTCCGTCCTCCGGGTCACCCCTTCTTTCGAGATGTTCTGAGCCACTATGGCCTCCAGGTATTTGACATAGGGCCTAACTCTATGCTGAATATTACCCATTTCATTGTTTTATCCGAGTCATACTTGTCCACTCCGCCAAGTTTGGCTCTCTTTATTGAACTTTTCCAGTGCAAGCCGTGCCGCGAAAGCGGTGACGGAGCACTTCTTGCTTGCGGCGGGGTCTCCATCCAGCGTCGCAAAAATTCTCCCATGCCACCTCTCACACTCAATTACCACGTCAAACACTGGCAACTCTCATACTTTTACTGCCGAGACACCTCCCCTCCCGGTGAAAAGAAGCTGCCGGGTTACTCGGAGGGCCTCCTCGATATCTCCGAGACCTTCAATGCTTTTGCCCCTGACTCGGACAGGGAGGCAATCCAACCTTTGTTGGCTAAAATTGCTATTCTTTCGGCCCAAGGTCTCATTGGGCTTAACCTGGTGAAAACTTGGGTTGATTTCCGGATCCAACCCAATTCCATCCGTAAAAAGTTAATGTGCGAGTACTCGGGGCACACCACGGACGCGCTCCGATACTCCACCAACAGCTTTGCAGCTGGTGACACCAACAAGACTATCAAGGGCTTCTTGACAGAGAAGTTGGAGGTAATCCGGAATATAGCCGGGTTAGAGCCCTTTACGTGCGAGAACCCGGCCCCTGAGGTAAAGATCCGGCTTCCATATTTTTACCTTCACACTTTCCACTTGATACAGCTGTTAACCCTCATTCTTATATCTTCGTCTCAGGCCGATGATGTTTTTTGGAAGATTGAAACTCCCCCTAACTCTGAAAACCCAGAGGAGAAAGAAGACGCCGTTAACTCGGATGAAGGTACATTCCGAGTTTCACTTGGTTTCTCTGAGCTCGTTGTTGCTCTTTCTTCATTTTCCGACTGTAAACCTTGATAACTTTCAGAACAAGAGGACAAGGACGAAGAAGAAGAAACTGAAGGCAAGGTAGAATCCGCAAGCGACGAAGATGAAGCTGAGCCGACGATCAAGGTCGGAACAAAGAGAAAACCCTGAGGGGTAGTCTTCAAGGTTCCATACCGTTTCCTCGCCTCTAAACCATATTCATTTGATAACATGCGCGAGCTAAACCTGGAGTTATCCCGCTGGCCGTACCTGAAGGAACCGTCCATGACCAAACGCAGAATGACTCGGAATTTTCCGGGTGAGGGCGCTCTTAATCCGGGTATTTCGTCGTCTCCGGCTCGACGCGCTGGTACTCACCTAATCCTTTCTTTGAATATCAAAGTCTTTCCGAACCATCCCCTTACGGGATAATTCCGTGTCTTGCTTGATGTTTTTCAGTTTCATCCGGGTCCAGCAGCGAGTTCCCCTCGGACTACATGGTGAATCCCGGGTAAAGTTCCTTTCCTGATGCTTTATCACCTTTCCGTCACTTCTTCCCAGTTGTACGCTAACTGCTTACTTATACTGTCCATAGAGCCGCGGTCACTATCAGCGACCAAGAAAATATGGAAACTGATGACCCGGGTAAGGAGAACCCGGTCGATGATATGACTACCGCAGCTGGCGGAGAAGAACAAGTGCCACCAATAAACCCGGCCGATCAAGAAGACGAGTATCCAATAGCCTCGCACGCACACGAGGAGGAAGAAGCTGCAGCCTTGGGCACAGGAGGAGGAGCACCAGACTCCGATACTCGGACGACCCGGATACCTTCTACCACCAAGACGAGAGCTCCTTCTCCGAGTCTCCAAGATCCCGGGTCTTCCAACTTGGGCAACGATACTTTCGATCAGATGATGAGCGCTCTCCTTGCTATGAAGGCCTCGGAGAATGATGTGCTAGAGCGTATGGCAGCGGAGCACCAGGTAATGTTACTTGGTATCTCTTCGTATCCATCTAGTCCCCAAGTTCCGAGTATAACTTGTTGAAGTTGTGCTCGGTACTCTGTGCGATACTCGGCTTGCCACGATACCCGACTAATTCTCATACTTTGGTCTCTTACAGGCACAGGCCACCCGGTCTGATGAAATTTTGCTCAAAACCGAACAACTTCTGCTTGCCGAGGTAAAGCGGAGAGAGGCCCTTGAGGCTGAAGTGGAAACCTTGAAAAAAGATGTTTCCAAATACAAGAAAAGGTGCACCACTACTCAAACCGCACTGAAAAAGTTATCGGACCAAATTACCGATACTTATCGTATCTTGCTTAGTAAGTTTCTTGCTGCTGACTGCTTTCATGCCTCTGCTTTATTACTTGATTCATGATACTCGGAATTACTGATGTGGCCCTTATTGTTTCAACTGCAGGCGCTAACCTTGCGGCCTCAGAATAAGATGATGTTAAAAAGGCTAAAACTTTAAAGACTGTGCTCCGAACCTTCTTCGCCGGCACCAAGTGGATATTAGATGCCGTGCAATGGCCAACTGAAGCGTATCCGGGTGAAGAAAATCTTATCCAGGCGTGCTCCACTGTGCCCGCGTGGATCGAGCTCTGGAAACGCTCGGCATGCCGGGTTGGTATGACCCGGGCCTTTACGCTGGCTAAGGCTTACTTTCCTAAGCTTGAGCCAGCAAAGGTGATAGCCGGGTTTCCGGAGTTTAAGGCGGACGGCTCCAGGATTGGGCCCAAGGATTTCAAGGCCGTACAATCCGCAGTGCGTCACTCAGCGACCACTTTGGCCGATAGCATGGACCTGCGTACATTTATGACTGCGTACGATGCTGAAAACAAGATCGTGCAGGAGGAAGCACCCCTGCCCTTCGATATTTTGAAGAAATGGAATGCTGATTCGGCCAGGAAGAGGGAAGAGACCGCGAAGAGGGAGGCTGAGTTAGGATCAGAGCCAACCACCACTACGCCGTATGTCCCCCCGCCTGTCCGTCCTGATGCTGGCAACCCGGGTAATGATGCTGGAAAAGCTGAGGAGCGAGCCCCGGACCAAGACCCGGAGGGTAAGGGCGAAGATGTAGACCCAACCCAGGAAGCCGAGTGAACAGATGCCATTATGATACTCTGGTGATTCGGTGCTTTTTGTTGAAAACAGATATTCTTTTGACGGTGCGCCTGTGTGCCTTTGATACTAGTATCGAGATTTGTAAAGCACTTTAGTTCCTTGATATACCTCGTGCCTCTTTTGGCCTTTTGGATGAATTTGATACTTGTCTGTTTTTCGAGCTCATTCTTGATATCCGACTTTCTTTATGGTTCCTTTTGTGAGACTCGGTTTCCGAGTATCGTGGGTTTTGACAAGCGGACTTTTCTCTAAGTCCCCAAGTCCCCAAGACCCGGATGTTTGTGTTTTTTGAGCTTAGTAACGAAGCAACTTGTTTCTGTTTCGAAATCCCCAGTCCCCAAGGCCCAAAATCCGGGTCTGGGATGCGTGGTCTTTCCAAGAGAACAAATTGTTTTCTACTAAGCCCAAAACCTAGAGCCGTGTCACATAGGTAATAAAGTTATGCTTAATAAACGTTGAGTTTCCGGCTATTAGCCCTGTACTCTGCATAACTTGCGGTTTAGATGACCCTTTTGACTATCTTGTACTATAAGCCGGCTTTCGCGTGGATATCATGTTGGTACATCTATACGAAAACAGGGTCAGGCAAGTCCCATTGGGCTTCATGGCTGATTGTAATCGTAAGCGAGCAAATCATGCCACTTTAGTGCGAGTCACATCGAGCTTAAGTAAGAAAAGTCAAGAAAATTTGGCTCCTTTGTCCGGTTATAAGATTGCAGCCGTACTCGTTTGCGAGTAATCGGCCCTTATAACTCATAGGCATCAAGGCCGGGTCTTTGAGTTTGTAACTGTGCTATTCAAGCAATCAGCCCTCAAGACCTAGATATATGCAACATACTTAAGGAAACTGATGTACTGATAACAATAAACAATACTTACCTGTAAGAGAAGTAAAGATCATAACAAAATAAGACTTGATAACGCATGTGAAGAAGATATATTGCTTAACCATCTCTTTATTGATATGAGAAATCTTGGGTCAGCAGGCCGCCTCATTAAAAACCCTCCAGCCCCCTTAGGTACCCTGGATAGGAAAAGAGTGCGTCTGAAACCTGCTGCCCGTTACATTGTTTAGTTCTTCTTGGGAACCTGTCCGGAACCAACGTAATCGATACACATTCTCCACTTGTTGGTCTTTTTTATTATGAGTGCCGGGTTTGCTAGCCAGTCCGGGTGAGGCGTTTCCGTGACGTGGCTGGCTGTAAACGGCCGTGCGACTTCTTCTCCTACGGCAAATTGTTTGGAAGGATCATCCTCGATGAAAGCCACCATCTTGGTGTCTTGTGCTACTTTGAACTTTGCTCTTTCATCTTCAGTACTTGGTCTTTTTAGTGCTGTTCTGTCATCCGGGTCTAGTTGAGACCGGTAATACTTGAGTTCCTCTTTTCTGCAAGCTTGCTCAGCCATTGCTGCATCTCCTTCATCGCACTCGGCCGCTATGTCCCGGCTTCCATGTATTGTGATGGTCTGCTTAGGACCCGGGATTTTTAGCTGTAGATACACATAACACGGCCTAGCCATGAATTTAGCATAAGCCGGCCTTCCGAACAGCGCGTGATAAGGACTGCGCAACTTGACCACCTCGAAAGTGAGCCACTCAACTCGATAATTATCCTTTGATTCTCCGAAAGCTACCTCCAATGCGATTTTTCCCTCAGGGCACGCTGAGTGACCCGGCACTATCTCATGAAAAATTGTTGAACTTTTCTGTAGCTGAGACTCCTTGAGACCCATGCGTAGAAAGGTCTCCCAATACAGGATATTGATGCTACTTCCACCATCCATCAGGACCTTTTTCAGCTCATACCCATTGACCTGCGGTGCAACTACTAATGCTAAGACTCCCGGGTGTTCTATCCTTTCCGGGTGATCTCTTCTGCTCCATGTTACATCCTGCTCTGACCATCTCAGGTATCTCGGAAGAGCCGAAGAAACAGAGTTTACCGCTTGTTTCAGTATCTTTTTGTCCTTATTAGAAGTTCCTGTAGTATGCACGTGGTATTGACCCAACTGCTTGGGGTTAGCCTGGAAGCCTCCAGCTCCCCCTTGGTTGTTACCCGGATTTCCGGCTGCCGGGTTACCGGCTGGGGGTGGGCCGTTGCCTAGGTTTCCACCCGGACCCGGTCCTCCTCCCCGACCTGCACCTCCCATGGCTCTGTTTACTTCCTCATTCTTCCATCTCTGTAGGTCCGTCCACTGCTCCAATGAGTGGTTAGCCGGCCTACCATTCCTGCTATGCTTTGGACACGCCATTCTGAAGATGTCCCAATTGTTACTCGGCCTTAGTGGCCCTTGATAATTTCCTCCACTGTTATTTCCAGTATTGAAATTTCCTTCTGCCCTAGGTCTCGAAGACCCGGCTTCTGTGCTAGCAACAAACTCGGAGCCTCCCTCAAACGGACGCTTGTTCTGGCTGTTTTCATTGTGACTCGGCGTTGATCCATTGCCGGTTCTTCCACTGTTATTTGTGTTCGCTTTTGCTTTCTTGTCATCGACTTCCTCTTCTGTAGTATCCGTCGCGGCGTGCTTGTTGCAGACGTTCATCAGCTCTCCCATCGTAACCTCCGAAGCATTCCGACTAGATTTCATGCGGGTTAACTTTTGTACTAAAGGTGTGTACTTGCACGTCTTTGCCATAGCTTGCAACGCATCTTTGGGCTGGATATCCGTAGACGAGTGAAGTATCTCCATAACTCGGCGCACCCAGCTGCGCGCTGATTCTCCTTTCTTTTGGACGCATCGTTCTAAGTCGTCAATAGTGAATAACTTTCTGCACGTCCCATGAAAGTGCTTGATAAACGCAGTTTTCAACTCCTCCCATGACTTGATAGATCCTTCCGGTAGATTGGTGAACCATAACTTTGCTGCTCCTTCTGACATCATCAAGTACATGAACTTGGCTTGAAGATTCTCAGACGCGTTGCGAATTGACATAGCCATCTCATAACTGCTCAACCATGTTTCTGAATCCATAGTCGGCTCATAGTTCACTACTTTACCCGGTTCTTTGAATTTTTCCGGGTAAGGTTAAGCCCTGATGCTATCCGAAAGACACTTAGGTCCTGCAAGGTTGGTCGGAACTGGCCTTACTCGGGAAACGTGTGATCCTGCGGGGGGGGGGGGACGGCTGGACGCGGTGCTGCTGGTGGTCCATGTACCGCAGACCCGGCCACGGCTCTTCTGGCTCTGGAACTATCCACGATAGCTTGTGCTGCTGATGCTGCTAGTGCTGCCTGAACACGCGGAGGAGGCGGCATTTGCTGCTGCTCTTCCCTCCGTCGTGCTGAACTCGTCTGGATATTGCCGGTATTGCCTCGTTGCTGACTGACATATGGTGTCCCATGCATTCCACTTCTGTGATCCGGGTAATTAGCTTGTTGTGCCACCGCAGTGTGCAGCATATCTATCGTCCGCCGGGTCTCCTCTGCGTGGGGTGACTCTCTCACGGGGATTTGATTCAACGCGAGTGTTGCTGCGTACACGTTGTCCATGGGATTGTTGTAATGACCTGCCGGTGTGCGAAATCGTGACGGTGGTGGTGGTGGTAATGTATTGCCGGTTGTAACTCCAGTCTGTGGTAAAGGTAACCCGGTTTGCACGTTTGCCGGTTGTGTTCCCACAGTTGCCGGTTGAGGTGCAGTTCCTTGGTTCGCCGCTGGAATCGGCTGATCTTGAGGTGTGATAAACAGTGTAGCCGGATTTATAACTCCACCCAACGCTGGTAATCTGGTTTGGTGCCTTTGATGTATTCTAGTCGTCTCCTCTCGGAGCCGGGTTTCCAGTGCATCCAGCTCGCGTTGGCGTGTGGACATCCCTTGCCTTTCTGCTTCTACTTGTCTTCTCTGTTGCTCCAATGCACGACGGGCTATATCCAGGTCCCTAACACGTTCCGCCGCGTTTTCTGGAGTGATAACGGTGGCAAGAACTGTGGGATCTAGAATCAGATTGTTGTCGAACAGGGCCGGGTGTTGTGGATTGGAAGGACCCGCTCCTGGTGTCCGGTTTGCTTGGAATCCAAACGTGTTCGCGTGCAACTCGTTTTCCGCCGCTTGACTGGTAACCGATGCCGACTCTCCGTCAACCCGGGCCAAAACCGGGTTCCCGTTAGCCGGAGCTTGCTGCTGGGCCAATGCTTGTGCTGCTCCGACCGCGGCCGCGGTCGCGTTCTCTTGGTTGAGATTGGTCGCGGGAGCCGTGTAAACCGCAACCCGGCGCACAATGCTTGGCGCGAATTCATACTGTTCCTCTTCGCTGCTATTTTCCTCATACCGATTCTCTAGCAGATGCAGGATAGACTCGGTATCATCTTCTTTCTCGACCCAGCCACGCGGGGTCCATGCCGGCTCCTCCGGCTGTTCCCTCTTCGTGGTGGGTTCTTCTGTTGGATCTGTCGTCCCAACTGATTCTTCTCTATCTGATTGAATGTAGGTGGCTTCCCCTGACACAGAATCAAATCCAAAGTCGTCAGGGATCGAACCGGAAGTACGTACCATACCGATGAAGACGTTGATCCGGCCGATTGTCACGATAGATCCGGATTCGAGGTGATCCGACTCTGGCCCCCAGCCGGAATCGTCCACCATCTTCTCTCCTTCGCGGTCGGTGTAGATCTCGCCGATGACAAGATTCTCCATGTTCTTCCGAGCTTCTCCCGTGATGTAAACACCTTTGGACGCAGGCCCCACGGTGGGCGCCAACTGTCGTGGGATAATCACGGCAGACGTTACCGGGGGTAACTTATCTTGGGGCAAGACGACACTGGTGTTTGGGAGAGGGTTTAGCTCGGAGGAAAACATGATGATATGCGATCTGGTAGCCGGCAAGCAAGTCGCCGAGTCTCCGATCTCGATATATTAATCTCAATCTCTCGTGTTACACGGGATACTCGATACCTAGCGATATTGCTCGAACTCTTGGATTCCCTAAACCTAACCTAGGGGCCGGTTTATATAGCACCCGGACCCCCTGGCCTGCGCTCCAAGATGTACTCTGAATCCTACCCGGACACTGCTTACAAAACCCTAAACTTCCTTATCGGAACCCATAATCCGGGTTACCAGGCCTACGATCTTGGGCCTTCTAGAAGCTCCTTTATCCTTAGCCGGGTCTTGCGCAGCGTCCTTTGGGCCGAGTTACTCCTTGGCGTTGGCCTACCGGGTTATCATCCCTCCATCAGTAGTCTTCTAGGTTTTCCTTTCTGTAAGCCGTAACCCGGCTACTATATAAAGCCGGACGGGAGAGAAGAAAGATAGAGGAAATTAGCTAGAAGCCAACTAGCCGAGAAGTTGATCCTCGTCGAGTAGCTAAACCAACTCACATTGTACTTTGTATACTTCAAGCTTCAGCACTGATTTAGTGAGATTGTAGCAGTAGGTACGCCGCCTAGTTGCGACATACCGAACCTAGGTAAACTTTGGTATCCTTGATCGTCATACTACCACGTTCCCCCCACGTCTCTATAGTAGTCTCATGGCACCTCCGTCTATGAATTCTACTACGATGTCTCGACAGAGCTTGAGGGTCACACCATCCCAAACCTGTTCAACTCTCGCTATAGGTTCATTAGATATGGAATAGAGATCCTAGAATTGGGGAAAAGGAGGTGAGGTGTTGAACCATGTTTCCTCCAAGAACATGATTCTATCACCTTTTCCGATATTCCATCTATAGCCAAAAGGATCTTTTCTGGCAACCCATATAAATCCTTTCCAAACCTTGGAAGAAATTAGTGTGTTACTACCAAAGATGTTTAGCTTGCTTGTTTTGTAATTGCTATCGAGTACAGATTTCTAAAACTTGTTGTCTCCCACGGAATACCTTTTAACCCAAGAGGCTAGGAGACACAAATAAACATCTCTAAGGCAAGGGATTCCTGGTCCTCTATGCTCTTTAGGCATACATACTAGGTTCCAATTTGCTAACTGCAGCTTACTTTCTCGTTTGTGCCATTCCAAAGACAATGAGACAATTGAGTACTAATCAATTCTGAGGCCCATTTCGGAAATTTTAAAAACGAGAGAAGTTAAATCGGGATGACGGCTAAGTAGGATCTAATCAGAGTAACTACTGCCGCACAGGAGAGTAGCCTACCCCCCCCCCCCCACCCGCATTCCTTTTAAGGATTTTATCAACAATCGGTTGCAGTTCTTCCATTTTGATTTTATCATAGTAGAGAGGGGTTCCTATGCATTTAATAGGTAAAGAGCCTATTGCACAACAAAAAATGTTTTTTTGTTGAGGACACATCATCTTCGCCAAGATTAATAGGCACTTGCTCACTTCTACAATATTTTATTCTCATCCATGAAACCTACTAAAAAAAGGTGAGCAATCCGCTCAGGTCTTTTGCATTTTAAATGTTGTTCTCAATGAATAAGATTGTTTCATCCGTGTATAGCAGGCTGTTTGCGCCATCAGGAGTGAATTGAGGGCAGATCCCTTTCATTAGGTTATGAGAAGCTTCCTTAGCAAGCATTCTTGTGAAGACGTCAACAACTAAATTGAATAGTATGGGAGACATGAGATCTCCATGCATCAACCCTTTAGCAGTGGCAAAGAAATCACCCTGGGTGTTATTGATTTTGACTGCCACGGACCCCCCTCGAGTAGCTAGTCTAATCCACTTCCTCAAAAGTGGACGAAAGCCTCTTTTAACGAGGAGGTCATCTAGGAAGTCTAACTCAACCATATCAAAACTTTTTTCGTGGTCGAGTTTTAGCACAATGCCCTTCCTCTTTGCAGTGAAAATAGATCGGAGTACCTTGTGAGCCGTTACCACATTCTCTAAAATGAATCTGCCCTTAATAAAGGTTGTTTGGTTGGGAGCGATTATGGAGTCCACAATGCGACCAAAGAGAGAAGTGATGACTTTTGTAAATAATTAGAAAATGCAATTCAAACGACTAACGGGCCTAGATTTCTTCATGGATAAATCATCATGTTCTTTCGAAATTAGAGTGAGAACAAAAAAATTTATCCTATGTAGGTCTAGGTCCGCATCGAAGAAGTCTCTGAAAAGATCCAAAACATCATTTTTTACGATCTCTCAAAACTTTTGATAGGACATAAAGGATATACCATCGGGCCCGGGTCACATCAGAATAAGAACTACAAACTGCCTTTTCACTTCTTCCTCTGAAAAGGGGCCCTCCATGGCTGATTTTTTCTCTAGTGTGATTAGCTCATTTTGAGAGAAGAAGTCATCTCCTGAAGAGAAACCATAACTGTCTATAGAACGAAAGAATTTTTTATGGAACGAGGTAACAATGCCAAGCATTTCTTTCAAGTAAAAAATAGGTCCCTCGGGGCCATTAAGAGACATGCTTATGGTTTTTCTTCTTTGTTGGTTGGCCATCCTGTGAAAATAAGCCGTGTGCCTCTCGAAAGAAAAGGTTTACTTCCATACCAACGCGAATGGACGGCGCCGGAGGTGCTCCATCCCTCTCCTTTGGGCAGACGGGGCGCTGATGGAGACGGAGGCGGACTTGTCCACCCATATCTACTCCTTTTATAAGGAGTTATTTACCGCTAGCCCCCGTCCGGGGGTGGCGTTGGCTGAGGAGACGTGGTCACTTGGGGGCCTAGTTTCCTTGGAGGAGAACTCGAAGCTTTTGCTTCCGTTCCTTCCGGAGGAGATACGGAGGGAGGTGATGGAGATGAGAGTTAACTCGGCCCCAGGGCCGGATGGGATTCCGGTTATCTTCTTCCAGTCCTTCTCGGAGACTCTTCAGGACGTGATTATGCCCATGTTCCAGGAATTCTATACTGGGACTCTCGTGATGTCGCGCCTAAATTATGGGGTGGTGACCTTGATCCCAAAAGTTGTTGGGGCCACGGATATCCGCCAATTTAGGCCCATTACGGTCATAAATGTCATCCAGCGGATCTTCTGTAAGGTGTGTGCGATGCGCCTGGCCCAGTGGCTGAGCGGATTACACATCCCTTTAAGTTTGCATTCCTCAAGGGGCGTTTTATCCATGATGGGATCATTCCTCTTCATGAGATTGTTCATGAGGTCAAGGTGCGACATCATAGAGGGGTTCTTCTGAAGCTTTATTTCTAGAAAGCGTACGATCGCCTGGACTGGTCGTTCCTCCGCCAGGTGCTTCAACGCCGCGGTTTTGATGATAGGTTCATCATGTGGATTATGCAACTCGTCATAAGTGTCAATACGGCGATCAACATAAATAAGGACATTGGTCCCTATTTTAGGTCATCCTGTGGGGTGAGGCAGGGGACACTATTTCCCTCATCCTATTTGACCTGGTCGTGGATGCCCTAGCGGCTATCTTGGATAAAGCCAGGGTAGTCGGCCACATCTCTGGTGTGGTTGGGCATCTCATTCCCGGGGGAGGCATCACACACCTACATTACGCGGACAACACTATGATTATGGTCGAGGGCTCAGGATTGGATATTGTCAATCTCAAGTTCTTGTTGTTGTGTTTTGGGGCCATACCTGGCCTCAAGATCAACTTCGATAAGAGAGAGGTGGTGGTCCTCGGATTTACACCGAAAGAACAACAACATATAGCGGACAATCTCAATTGCAGGTTGGCCACCTTCCCTGTTAATTGTATGGGGGTACAACTGAGTGACTCCAGGATTCTCCTCAAGGACCTTGAGCCCGTGGTGGGAAGGGTAAGAAATAAGGCAGAACCTTAGTGTTGACACTTTACCTCCAAAGGAAGCAAGTCTGTGGTGATTGGGTCCTGCCTGTCTAGTATTCCCTCCTATTTGATGGGGATCTACTCCCTACCGGAGGGAGTCCACGCAGCGTTTGACAAGGAACTATCGTGATTCTTCTAGCAATATGCTAAAGGGAGACAGAAATACCACTTGGTCAAATGGGCGGATGTGTGCGCCCCCAAAGATATAGGGGCATAGGGATTGTGGCGTCTCGCAAGATGAATGTCGCCCTCTCATGCTAAAATGGGTTTGGCGCATTCTGAGGGAGGAGGGGAGCCTTTTGGCTCCAGCTCCTTAAATCCAAATACATGTAGGACCGTCCGCTCCTTGCTTGTAATCGACATGAGGGATCTCTATTTTGGGGGTCCATCCAATCGATGAAGCAGGACATTAGGAAAGGTGCTAGGTTCAGCATTGGCGATGGTCGGGGTACCATGTTTTGGTTGGACCCATGGCTTCAGGAGAGGGTTCTTCGGGGTACCATGTTTTGGTTGGACCCATGAATGTCTTGGCAGGCCCCGGACCTCGGACAATTCCTGGAAGCCCAGGCGCACCGGGCCGGAAGGGGCATTCGCTTCTTCTGGATGGTGTTTGCGGCTTTGACTTGGTCTCTATGGACGACTCGCAATAAGATGGTGATTGAGAAGATTTTTGTACGACGTGCTTCTAACGCCATGTTCAAATGTTTGGCTCTTTTGCAGCAGCGGTATCTGCTCTATAGGTAGCGGGATAGGGCGCGTCTTGACGACTACATCGACAGACTCCTAGCTGTCGCGCGCCGCATCGCCTCTTCAGTGCCACCCTGAGGCTCTTCTTCCCCCTGGCCGCTCTATTCCTTGTCTACCCACACCGCCATCCCGCCACCTTTCTTGCTTTCTTCTTTTCGTTTGGGCACTATTGTGCTGTTGCCCCAGCTGTTGGTACCTGTGTGCGGTTTGGTGTTGTATCAGATACTTTGTCTGAATGTTGTGGCGCTTGATTTATTTATAAAGCGGGGCGAAAGCCTGTTTCGAGAAAAAAAGAAGAAAATAAGCCGTGTTCCTCTCTCCCTCCACAATATCTCGGTCTCTGGAATGCTGCTTAGCTTTGACCTCCTCTTTCATCCAAAGCTTTTGCATTTCTAAGTTGATTTCTCATTCTCCTATGTTCCAGATTTAGAAGTGTCTCAGCCTGAACTTTCAGGTTCATGCCATCCGTCGCTGGGCAAACAAATCAGAGGTGTGTGAAAGCGTTTAATTAGCGTATTAATCGACGTAATTAAGCGCTAAGCGTTGGGAAGGCAAGCGCTTGACTACCTATTTAATCTCATTCAATTTATTTTAACAAGTGAAGCATCTAATTAATAGGGGTGTTTGTTTGGGCTTTTGGTGGCTTTCCACAGAAAAAAGCACCTCAAACGAACCATACAGGGTGTTGTGGCTTTGGGCTTTGCCAAAGCCACCAAGAAAATAGACACGGAGGAGAAAGAACCTCTAGAGGTGATTTCCGCGGCTTCCCGCAAAGTGGGGCGAAGCGTTTTTCAGCCTGGACATGTCCTTTGCCCAAATTACTAGCAAATGCCACTCCTTTTCCACCCCGTTTTTTTCTTTCAGCACACACTACACACGTTCGCAGAGAGAGGATAAGGTTTCCCGAGAGCCTCCTCCCGGGAGTCGACACCACCGCCGCCAGCTTGTAGATTGCCTCCCGCCGGCGATCGGCGCTTCCCCGACCTCGTCGTGCAGTCCTTCCTCCGGCAGGAACGGCTCCCGGAACTTGCGCCAGAGCCGACGCTCGCGGACAACGAGCACGAGTGGCGGCGGGCAATCGTGAAGAACTTTGACCCGATGCGGAATCGGTCGAAGGGCACCTTGGGTGCCGTAGCCACCGAAAACCCCTCGCCAGCATCCAGCGTCACGCGGATGAACAAGGTGAGGTCCTCCGCTCCCTCCCCTACTCCGGCGGCACCTCGTCAAACGCTCCCCGCGACACGAGCAGTCACCATAGCGACGGTGGGCTGCGCTCCCTCGGCTGCGTGGTGTCCACGCGCGTCGGCCATGAGCTCGGCACCGGGAGGGAGAACTCGAAGCTTTTTCTTCCGTTCCTTCCAGAGGAGGTACGGAGGGCGGTGATGGATATGAGAGCTAACTCGGCCCCAGCGTCGGATGGGCTTCCGGTTTCCTTCTTCTAGTCCTTTTGGGAGACTCTTCAGGAAGTGATCATGCCCATGTTCCAGGAATTCTATACTGGGACTCTCATGATGTCGCGCCTAAATTATGGTGTGGTGACCTTGATCCCAAAAGTTGTTTGGGCCACGGATATCCGCCAATTTAGGCCCATCACGGCCATAAATGTCATCCAGAGGATCTTCTCTAAGGTGTATGCTATGCACCTGGGCCCAGTGGCTGAGAGGATTACGCATCTCCCTTTCAGTTTGGATTCCTCAAGGGGTGTTTTGTCCATGATGGGATCCTTGCTCTTCATGAGATTGTTCATGAGGTCAAGGTGCGACATCACAGAGGGGTTTTTTCTAAAGCTTGATTTCCAGAAAGCGTACGATCGCCTGGACTGGTCGTTCCTCCACCAGGTGCTTCAACGCCGCGGTTTTGATGATAGGTTCATCGCGTGGATTATGAAACTCTTCATGAGTGCCAATACGGCGATCAGCATAAATGGGGACATTGGTCCCTATTTTATGTCATCCTATGGAGTGAGGCAAGGGGACACTATTTCCCCCATCCAGTTTGACCTGGCTGTGGATGCCCTAGCGGCTATCTTGGATAAAGCCAAGGTAGCCGGTCATATCTCTCGTGTGGTTGGGCATCTCATCCCCAGGGAGGCATCACCCACCTACAGTACGCGGACGACACTATGATTATGGTCGAGGGCTCGGGATTGGATGTTGTCAATCTCAAGTTCTTGTTGTTGTGTTTTGAGGCCATGTCTGGACTCAAGATCAACTTTGATACAAGCGAGGTGGTGGTCCTCGGATTTAGACCGGAAGAACAACAGCGGATAGCGGACAACCTCAACTGCAGGTTGGACACCTTCCCTGTTAATTATCTGGGGGGTACCGCTGAGTGACTCCAGGATCCTCCTCAAGGACCTTGAGCCCGTGGTGGGAAGGGTAAGAAATAAGGAATAATTCTGGCGTGGACGCTTTACCTCCAGAGGAAGCAAGTCTATGTTGATTGGGTCCTGCCTGTCTAGTATTCCCTCCTATTTTATGGGGATCTACTCCCTACCGGAGGGAGTCCATGCAGCGTTTGACAAGGAACTATCGCGGTTCTTCTGGCAAGATGCTAAAGGGAGACAGAAATACCACATGGTCAAATGGGAGGATGTGTGTGCCCCCAAAGATATGGGGGCATAGGGATTGTGGCGTCTCGCAAGATGAATGTCGCCCTCATGATAAAATGGGTTTGGCGCATTGTGAGGGATGAGGGGGCCTTTGGCTCCAGCTCCTTAAACCAAATACCCGCAGGACCACCCGCTCCTTTCTTGTGATCGACAGGAGGGATCTCTATCTAGGAGGTCTGATGGAGGGATAATAACCCGGTAGGCCAATTCCACGGTGTAACCCGGCCCAAAGAACGCTATGCAAGATCCGGCTAAGGATAAAGGCCCAAGTTTGCAGGCCTCGTAACCCGGATTGTGGGTTACGGTAAGGAAAGTTAGGGTTTAATATGCAGTGACCGGGTAGGATTCAAGGTGCGCCTTGGAGGGCAAGTCAAGGGGTTCGGGTGCTTTATAAACCCGCCCCTAGGTCTAGTTAGCGAGATCCAAGAGCCCTAGCAATATCGATTGATATCTAGCATCCAGTGTAACACGAGAGTTAAGTCGATATATCGAGATCGGAGATTCGGCGACTTGATTGCCGGCTACCAGATCGAGTTCCATCATGTTTTCCTCTGAGCTAAACCCTCTCCCAAACGCCTGTGTCGTCTTGCCCCAAGATCAGTTACCCCCGGTAACGTCTGCCGTGATTATCCCACGACAGTTGGCGCCCACCGTGGGGCCTGCGTCCAAAGGTGTTTACATCACGGGAGAAGCTCGGAAGAATATGGAGAAACTAGTCATCGGCGAGATCTACATCGACTACGAAGGAGAGAAGATGATGGACGATTCCGGCTGGGGACCAGAGTCGGATCACCTCGAATCCGGATCTATTGTGACAATCGGCCAAATCAGCATCTTCATCGGTATGGTACGTACATCTGGTTTTAAAGGACAATATCATGTGCATACTACAGGAACTTCTAATAAAGACAAGAAGATACTGAAGCAAGCGGTAAACTCGGTTTCCTCGGCCGTTCCGAGATATCTGAGGTGGTCAGAACAAGATGTAACATGGAGCAGAAGAGATCATCCGGAAAGGATAGAGCACCCGGGAGTTTTAGCATTGGTAGTTGCACCACAGGTTAATGGTTATGAGTTGAAAAGGGTCCCGATGGACGGTGGAAGTAGTATCAATATCTTATATTGGGAAACTTTTTTACGTATGGATCTCAAGGAGTCTCAGCTACAGAAAAGGTCAACAATTTTTCATGGGATAGTGCCGGGTCACTCAGCATGCCCCGAGGGAAAAATCGCGTTGGAAGTAGCTTTTGGAGAATCAAAGGATAATTATCGAGTCGAGTGGATCACTTTCGAGGTGGTCAAATTGCGCAGTCCTTATCACGCGCTGTTCGGAAGGCCGGCTTATGCTAAATTCATGGCCAGGCCGTGTTATGTATATTTACAGCTAAAAATCCTGGGTCCTAAACAAACCATCACCATACATGGGAGCCGGGATATAGCAGCTGAGTGCGATGAAGGAGATTCGGTAATGGCCGAGCAGGCTTGCAGAAAGGAGGAACTCAAGTACTATCGGTCTCAAGTAGACCCGGATGACAGGACAGCATTGAAAAGGCCGAATACTGAAGACGAAAGAGCAAAATTCAAGGCAGCGCAGGATACCAAGATGATAACTTTTGTTGAAGGTGATCCCTCTAAGCAATTTACTATAGGATCTAACTTGGACAGCGAGCAGGAGAAAGCACTTGTGGAGTTTATTCGTTCCAACGCGGACGTATTCGCCTGGACGCCTAGCGATATGCCGGGTATCCCCACAGAATTGGCAGAACACAGTTTGCACGTAGACCCTAAGTCCAGGCCTGTGAAGCAGGGCCTGCGGAAGATGAACGAGGAAAGAAGAAAAGCTATAGGAGAAGAAATCGCGCGGCTGCTGACAGCCGGCTTCATTATGGAAGTATTTCACCCGGATTGGTTAGCAAATCCGGTTCTCGTGATGAAAAAGACCAATCAGTGGAGGATGTGCATTGATTTTACGAGTCTCAACAAGCATTGCCCAAAGGATCCGTTTGCGTTACCAAGGATAGATCAGATCATAGACGCGGTAGCTGGAAGTGACCTATTATGTTTTCTGGATGCATATTCCGGGTATCATCAGATTAAGCTCAAGAGGGAGGATTGGGAGATAACATCATTTATAACCCCTTTTGGGGCCTTTTGTTACAAAACTATGACGTTTGGATTGAAGAACGCTGGCGCAACTTATCAGCGGTGTATACAGAAGTGCTTTGAGGACCAAATTGGACGCAACGTCCATGCTTATGTGGATGATGTGGTTATCAAGACCAGGAAGGCAGAGACATTTATCGACGATCTAAAGGAGACGTTCAAGAACTTGAGGAGGTATCAGATGAAGCTTAACCCAACGAAGTGTGTATTTGGAGTTCCAGCTGGGAAGTTACTCGGCTTTATCGTTTCCGAGAGAGGAATTGAGGCAAACCCAGATAAAATAAAAGCTATCCAGAATCTGAAAAAGCCGGAAAATTTGAAGCATGTTCAAAAGCTCACGGGCTGCGTAGCATCCTTGAGCCGATTTATATCCAGACTCGGAGAAAAAGCAATACCCTTGTACCGGCTCTTGAGGAAATCCGATAAATTCGTGTGGGATCAAGAGGCGTATGAGGCGTTCGAGGCGTTAAAGAAGCAGTTGTCCGAAGCACCAGTCCTAGCGGCCCCGGGTCCTAAAGAGCCCATGTTGCTGTACGTAGCAGCGGGCCCCCGAGCCGTTAGTGCAGTAGTTGTTGTGGAGCGTAAAGAGGATGGGAAAGGTTACCCGGTCCAAAGACCGGTTTATTACGTCAGCGAGGTATTATCAGAGGCAAAACAGCGCTATCCGCACTGGCAAAAACTGGTCTTCGGGGTCTTCATGGCCAGCCGGAAACTGAAGCCGTATTTTCAGGAGCACCCCATAACAGTGGTAAGTTCGATACCAATGTCGGATATCATCATAAACTCAGATGCAACAGGAAGAATAGCCAAGTGGGCGATAGAAATGGGGGATTATCACATCAACTACGAGCCCAGGTCAGCAATCAAATCTCAGGCTTTGGTCGATTTCGTTAATGACTGGACACACACAGGCATGACCACCATGGCTCCAAACTCCGACTCTTGGATTATGCACTTCGATGGATCCAAGCAATACGAGGGATCAGGAGCTGGAGTGGTGCTAACATCACCCAAAGGAGACAAATTGAGTTACGTGCTACAGATTCATTTTGATTGTTCCAACAACGTGGCCGAGTATGAGGCCCTATTGCACGGCTTAAAGGTAGCCAAAGAGATGAACATTAAGAGGATACGATGCTTTGGAGATTCGGACCTTGTAGTACAGCAGGTATCAGGAACTTGGGATAGAAAGGACGCAACTATGGCAGCATACCGCAGAGAGGTTGACAGGGTCGCAGGATGCTTCTCCGGATATGAGGTGGAGCACATAGACAGAAGAAAGAATGAGGCAACAGACGCCCTCGCTAGACTCGGCTCGCGCAGAGAGCCGGTTCCACCTAACGTCTTCCTGGATGAATTATGGCGACCATCAGTTAAAACCGAGTCTGAGGAAGAACTGGCGAGTCAAGACCCGGATTTGGAGCTCGTGGCCACGGTACGCGCTGTTCCCGACTGGACAGAACCGTTTTTGGCCTACCTATCACGAGGCGAGTTACCACAGCATGAGGTGTTAGCAAGGCAAATTTTGAGAAGAGCAAAGGGATATTCTATCATCAATGGGGAGTTGTACAAGAGAAGCGCAGCAGGAGTCTTTTTGCGCTGTGTAGCACCCGAAGAAGGACGACAGATTCTTAAGGAAATCCATGAAGGTGATTGTGGGCATCATGCATCCACAAGATCCCTTGTGGCCAAAGCTTATCGACACGGATTTTTCTGGCTCACGGCGCTAGCAGATGCGGAGCGATTAGTGGCAAGGTGTGACGGATGTCAAAGGTACGCTCGCCAAACCCACGTGCCGGCTATGGAATTACGGACAATTCCGTTAACTTGGTCGTTCGCTGTTTGGGGTATGGACATGGTTGGCCCCTTTCACATGTCACCTTGCAAGAAGACACATCTTTTGGTGGCTATTGATAAGTTTACCAAGTGGGTTGAGGTTATGCCAGTCACCAATTGTGAAGCAGTTACAGCAGTCAAGTTCCTAAAAAGAATTATCTATCGGTTCGGGTATCCCCACAGTATAATTACCGACAATGGAACCAACATGTCCCTTGGCGCAATGGAGAAGTTTTGCGGTAACAATGGAATCCGGTTTGACGTAGCATCAGTGGCTCATCCGCAGGCCAATGGACAAGTGGAAAGGGCAAACCAAGAATTACTTCGTGGACTAAAACCACGACTGCGAGTCCCTTGCATTAGGGCTGCGGGTGCATGGGTCGAAGAACTACCTTCCGTGGTCTGGGGTATCAACACTACACCTAACAGATCTACTCAGATGACACCATTCTTCATGGTTTATGGTGCGGAAGCAGTGCTGCCGAGTGATATTATTCATGATTCACCTCGAGTATCAGCTTACGTCGAGGTAGAAAACGAGAAGACCCGGCAGGATGCCGTAGATATGTTAGAAGAACACAGGGAGCAAGCCCTGGAAAGATCAACCATATATCAGCAAGATTTACGGAGGTATCATAGACGGCGCCTGAAAACCCGGGTATTCCAGGAAGGAGACTTGGTTCTACGCCTGGTACAGTCAAACGAAGGAAAACACAAGTTATCACCACCATGGGAAGGGCCGTTTATCATAAGACGGAATCTGCACAACGGATCGTATTACCTGATAGATGCAAGGGAAGAGTCGGCTACAGTTAATGACACCGCCCATTCCACTTTGTCTATGCAGGAAAGAGACAGACCATGGAACGTGGCTCAGCTACGTCCCTACTATACTTAGTACAGACTATATTGGCAAATAGAGTTGCACGATGTAACAGGCGGCAGGTTTCAGACGCACTCTTTTCCTATCCAGGGCACCCTTGGGGACTGGGTGGGTTTTTAATGAGGCGGCTTGCTGACCTAGCATTCTCATATCAAGAAAAGAAGTGGTTATTCTCATGTTCTTTAATCTCAGTACGTTGCATATATATAGGTCTTGGGGGCTGATTTCTTGAATAGCACAGTTGCAAACTCAATGACCCGGCCTTGATGCCTATGAGTTATAAGGGCCGATTACTCGCAAACGAGTACGGCTGCAATCTTATAACCGGAAAAAGGAGCCAAACTTTCTTGACTTTTCTTACTTAAGCCCGATGTGACTCGGAATAAAAGTGGCATGATTTGCTCGCTTATGATTACAATCAGCCATGAAGCCCAATGGGACTTGCCTGACCCTGTTTTCGTATAGATGTAGCAACATGGTATCCACGCGAAAGCCGGCTTATAGTACAAGATAGTCAAAAGGGTCATCTAAACCACAAGTTATGCAGAGTACAAAGCTAATAGCCGGAAACTCAACGTTTATCAAGCATAACTTCATTACCTATGTGAAACGGCTCCGGGTCTGGGCTTAGCAAACAACAAACTCGTTCTCTTCGAAAAGACCACATATCCCAGACTCGGAAATTCGGGTCTTGGCGATTCGGGATTTTGGAAAAAGAAAAAGTTGCTTAGTTGCTAAGGCTCAAAAAAAAACCCCAAACATCCGAGTCTTGGGGACTTGGGGACTTAGAAGCAAGTCCGCTCGTCAACACCCATGAAACTCGGAAACCGAGTCTCACAAAAGGGATCGTAAAGACAGTCGGATATCAAGAACAAGTTGACTCAAAAGGGGGTAAATTTAAACGATCAGAAGAAGCACAAAGTGTATCAAGAACCTAGAGTGCATTACAAACTTCGGTAAATAGTATCAAAGGTGCACAGGCGCACCATCCAAAAATAGCTGTTTTAACAACACATCGGCCGACTGACGCATATGAAGTAGCATCAGGTATCAGTCGGCGTTCTAGGCCGCGGCGTCCATCTTCGCCTTGCCCTTGCCATCACTTGGGGTAGCAGCAGCACCCGGATCAGCAGTACCGGCTCGCGCAGGAGGAGGAACGACTGGTGTGGAGGTAGCGGGTGCAGAATCGGCTTCAGCCTTCTTTTTGGCAGCCTCCTCCCTCAACTTAGCAGCTTCCTCCTTCCATCGGGCCAGCATGTCATACGGCTCGGGAAGATCCGACTTAACCGCTTCACCAGCAGCATCATATGCAGGAACGAGGGAATCGACATCCAAGCCGTCAACAATCACGCTGGCCGGGTAACGGACCTCCTTCTGGACGGCCTGGAAATCCTTCACGGAGAACTTGGACCCATCAAGCCTGAATTCCGGGAAACCGCCCATAAGCTTGGCTAGCTCGAGCTTAGGAAAGTAAGCCTTGGCAAGCGCAAGCCCCCGGGTTACTCCAACTCGGCAGGACGAGCGTTTCCAGTGCCAAATCCACTCGGGGATAGTGGAGCAAGCGTCTAGCATTCTCTTCAGGTCGCCATGCCCTTTACCCGGCCACCGTATTTCTTGAAGGATCCATTTGGTTCCGGCGCATAGCTGCCGGATAACGCTCTTGATAGTTTTCAGCCTGGCAGTATCATCCTCGTCCGGCATCACTTCATCCGGACCTGCAGAAAGAAATGGAAACATGAGTAAGGAAACTCCGGCTATTTATCAGAAGGACAACCCGGATGAAGAATCGTACCAAGCAAAGCGATACGTATCAGCAATTTGAACAGAAAGGCTCGTTAGGTCATCTTCTGCTGTGTGAGCCCTCCGCCTATACTTCTTCATTATCTTCCCACTCCTCCTGGCTTCAGCCTCGGCCTCCTCACGCAGAGCCACCTCCTTTTCAATGAGCTTGGTGGCCTTTGCCAGTTCCTTCTCAGATTGAGTCACGAAGGACTGCACGGATGCAAGGAAGGATTAGCCGGGTAAAGGGGCAAGTTATCAGTCGCTTATACCGTAAAGTTCCAAGCAAATTGTGAATCAATTCACTCGAAACTTGGGGACTAGATAAGGACACAAGCAATATTATTCGGGTTTACCTCGCGTTTGGCTATTAAAGCCTCCAAGATGTTTTCTTCATTAGCCCTCAAAGTGCGCAGGGTTTCGAGCATCTGGGCAAACGTCAGGTCTTCGGGTCGGGCACCAGAAGAGCCGGCAGCCTGGTCGCCTGATGGGGGAGCTTTCCCCGCCCTTGGGGTCGAGACCCGGACAGTCTGGGTATCCGGGTTGGGAGAACCCATCCTCGTGTCCGGAACCTCGATCTCCTCGTCCACTGGTTCGGATGACGCGGGAGACCCGGCGGCTTGGTGAAGTGGATCGCCCAAGGGGCCTTGTTCCTGGTTGTTCTCAGTATCACCGCCAGTTGCGGCGTCTACGTTCTCAGTCGGCTTCTCCGCCTCCCGGTTATCCATCTCCACATTCTCCGGGTCACTAACTGTGACTTGAGCGCTAAAGAAAGGGAAGAAGAGCAGTTAGCAACAGTAATTGAAAGTTATCAGGTATGAAAGGATGTCGTATAATAAAGGCTCACCCGGTATTTACAGCGTAATCAGGCGGGAGTTCGCTGCTGGAAGCAGATGAAGCCGTCAAAGGGACCGATAGTGGAACCCGGAATTGCCCCGCGAGTGGGTGATTGGGAGATGGATGGCGCTGAGGAGATTTGGAGGGGCGAGGAAGAGGAATATCGGCACAGAGGTTTGGCGAGGAGGAGATACCCGGGTTAAGGGGATCGTCCCCTGGTGAACTCCGGGTCACTCTGCGCTTGGCCGGGATAGAATCCTTCAAGTGCGATGAGTTAGATAGTCGTTGGTTAAGTCTGTGCATGTTATCAAAAGAATAGGGTTCGGAAGACATGGTGGAATAGGGAACCTTGCACACCACTCCTCTGGCCTTCCTCTTGACCCCGACTGTTATTTCTGGATCGGACTCGGTGGCCTCCGGGTCTTCGTCATCCTTCTCATCCTCGTCTTCTGGCCCTGCAAGCCGAGTATGTGTCGATGGAAAAGGTTAAAATAAGGAAATTTATGCAAATGAAGATGACGTAAGATTCGGATAATTACCCTCATCATTGTCAGCCGGTTCGTCTTCCTCCTCCGGGTCTCCGGCAGCAGGAGAAGTTTCAACATTCCGGAAAGGGTTATCAGCCTGAGATAAAAACAGGAAGGTGGGAATCAGTAATTGCATCAAGTTGAAGACGTATGAATAAAGTTGCATATGTCGAGTCTTACCGCTGGGGCCGGGTTTTCCCGGGTAAATGGCGGCAACCCGGTAATGTTCTTGATCACTTCCAGCTTTTCCGTCAAGAAGCCTTTGATGGTTTTGTTGGTGTCGCCGGCTGCAAAGTTCTTGGTGGAATATAGGAGTGCATCCGTGGCATGCCCCGAGTACTCGCACATCAATTTGGTGCGGATAGAATTGGGTTGGATCCGGAAATCAACCCAAGTTTTCACTAGATTGAGCCCAAGAAGGCCTTGGGCGGAGAGGACGGCTATTCTAGCTAGTGAAGGCAGGATTGCTTCCCTGTCCGAGTCAGGGGCGAAAGCATTGAATTTCTCGGAGATATCAAGGAGGCCCTCCGAGTAACCCGGCAACCTCTTTTCGCCGGGTGGGGAGGTGTCCCGGCAATAGAAGTATGAGAGTTGCCAGTGTTTGACGTGTGAATTAAGAGTAAGAGGTGGCATTAGAGAATTCTTGCGGCGCTGGATAGAGACTCCGCCGCAAGCAAGAAGTGCTCCGTCGCCGCTTTCGCGGCACGGTTTGCACTGGAAAAGTTCGGTGAAGAGAGCCAAACTTGGCGGGGTGCACAGGTATGACTCGGACAGAACAATGAAGTGGGTAATATTCAACATAGAGTTAGACCCTATGTCGAATATCCTGAGGCCATAATGGCTCAGGACCTCACGAAAGAAAGGGTGACCCGGAGGACGGAATCCCCGGGTCACGTGCTCTATAAAACAGATTACCTCATCCTCGGCAGGTGTGGGCCGGGTCTCGTCACCCGGCGCCCTCCAATGAATGTCCTTCTGAGAAGGAAGGACCCCCAACTCGTCCAGCTCGTCCAGCTTGGACTTCGTGACTGTGGATCGCCCCCAATTGGCGGATATGGATTGGGTTGTCTTCGCCCGGGCCGGCTGTTTCCCTTGCCTTTTGGGAGCCATGGGATCAACCTGCAAAACACAAGGCAAAAAGGTGCAAAAAGTAAGACTCGGAAACCATGGGCTATTCGAGTATCTGTGAGTGGAGACAAGAAAGTACGGAAGTTAAGCATTATCCGGGTGTCATTCTAGAAGACAAGGTTACAAGTTATCCGTGTATCAAGCATCATTATACAAACTATGGGGTACTTACGTATTCAAAGGTGTTTGAGGAAGACGGATGATTGCCCATGAATCTACTGCAAGCAAAAGAGCCGGAGGAAGAGGATTTTCCGGGTGTCAATGACATGCGCGGAAAATTGGAACGAAATGGATCTAGATTGGAAAACTTGCGGGCGATTCTACGAAGAAATTAATGGTTAATGACGATAGGAGAATGATGTATGGCCGTCAATCAAGCTATTGTAGGAGTTATCGAGCATCTAAAGCGACCCGACCGAGCATGACAGGAAGAATTGCCCGCGGGTTGACCTAGATCCAATTTAGAGTAAATCAAGGGATTGTGAGGTTGAATTGATGGGTACGAGAAACTTACTGAAGGGGATTGGAGTAGCACGCAACGGTGGTGAACAGCGCGGTCTGGATGATCCCTCGCAACTCCCGGCGGTCCGGATGAAGGTATGGCGACGGAGCTCGGCGGCGGCGCAGAGTGGCGCGAGGATGAATGTGGCCGTTGGCGGCTTGGCTCCGGCAAGAGGCGTGAGGTTTTTCGCGATGGTGTTGCGCAATCACGAGATAAGGGGAAAGAAGAAGAGTTGGAATGGATTGTTGGAAGGTTGGGTTGTTTCCCGGGCACCTATTTATAAGGTGCGGGTGGATAAGATCTAGGCCAACGGGAGGGAGCCGGAAATTTTGGGATAACGGTTACCTGCGCGGATTTTTGCGAGATACACTTTAAGTGCTGAACAAAATATCCGGACGAAAATAGGAAGTAGATCTTCTCCGCGACATCAAGGGTTAATTATCAAGTAAAGTAAGCCAGATCTTTAACATTCTTATTAGGGTGTTAACCCGGAAAACTAAGCAAAGTACTTGGAGGGAACCGGGTTACTATATGGCCACCGTGGAGTTAGGCCTAGCTGTTTATCAAAGCAATCTAACCCGGCCTCCATTAAGTTTGTAAGTTTGATAATTTTGCAGGGAATAGCGTGCGCTTCAAAGAGAATCTTATGAAGCCCAAGCTATTCTGGGGACTACTGATGGAGGGATAATAACCCGGTAGGCCAATTCCACGGTGTAACCCGGCCCAAAGAACACTGTGCAAGATCCGGCTAAGGATAAAAGAACTTCTAGAAGGCCCAAGTTTGCAGGCCTCGTAACCCGGATTGTGGGTTACGATAAGGAAAGTTAGGGTTTAATATGCAGTGACCGGGTAGGATTCAAGGTGCGCCTTGGAGGGCAAGTCAAGGGGTTCGGGTGCTTTATAAACCCGCCCCTATGTCTAGTTAGAGAGATCCAAGAGCCCTAGCAATATCGATTGATATCTAGCATCCAGTGTAACACGAGAGTTGAGTCGATATATCGAGATCGGAGATTCGGCGACTTGATTGCCGGCTACCAGATCGAGTTCCATCATGTTTTCCTCTGAGCTAAACCCTCTTCCAAACGCCTGTGTCGTCTTGCCCCAAGATCAGTTACCCCCGGTAACGTCTGCCGTGATTATCCCACGACAAGGTCCATCTAATCGATTAAGCAGGACATTAGGAAAGGTGCTAGGTTCAACATTGGCGATGGTCGGGGTACCATGTTTTGGTTGGACCCATGGCTTCGGGAGCGGGCGCTACAGCTGGAGTTTCCGAGACTCTTTGCTATCTGCTCTGAGCCCTCCCAACTGGTGGCGTCGGCGGTCCAGAATGGGACTTGGAACATCTTGTTCCGATGATCTTTTGGGCGGGCTGAGACCGCAGAGTGGGAGGTCCTCAGGGGCGATTTACCCAAGTCCCTCCTAGGGGGCCCTGACCAGGTGACCTGGCCCCTGTCCCCCTCGGGGTCATTCTCGGTTAGATCGACGTATAGGGCCTAGTTCTCTGGGCCGATTAGGTCTTGGGCTACTCCGTTTTGGAAGGCCCCGCTATCGCTGAAGATTAAGATCTTCGTCTGGCAACTATTACGCGACAGACTACCCTCCGGGATTGAGGTGGCGAAGCGCCATGGCTCGAGGGACGAAATGTGCCCGTTATGTAGGTGCCCTGAGTCCTGTACACACACCTTTTTTGTGTGTCCTGCTGCCCGGTTTCTGTGGAATTTCGCACATGAGGTGCTGGGGCCGTCGTGGCAGGCCCGAGACCTCGGAGAATTCCTCGAAGCCCAGACGCACTGGGCCGGAGGGGGCATTCGCCTCTTCTGGCTAGTGTTCGTGGCTTTGACTTGGTCCCTGCGGACGACTCGCAATAAGATGGTGATTGAGAAGATTTTTCTGCGACGTGCTTCTGACGCTATGTTCAAATGTTTGGCTCTTTTGCAGCAGTGGTACCCGCTCTGTAGGCAGCGAGACATGGCGCGTCTTGACGACTACATCGACACTCCTAGATGCCGTGCGTCGCATCGCCTCTTCAGTGCCACCCTGAGGCTCTTCTCCCCCCCCCCGGCTCTATTCCCTTCCTACTTCGCCGTAATTAAGCGCTAAGCGTGCTTGCCTATTTAATCTCATTCAATTTATTTTTAATAAGTTAAGCATCTAATTAAGTTAAGCCATACTGTGGCTGCTCTTATCATCGAATCCGTTTATATAGATAGGAGTACTTTCTGATACGATAGATCAGACTGACGTGGCTGGCGGCTATGAATGTTCCGTTGACACGGTCTAAATATGCGACCATGCACGCGTGCTTTTGGATTGTTTCAATCATGATTATGTATCACGAGGTCTTATGCGGTCGATCACTTGATATAATACTCCCTCCGTCTCAAAATAATTGTCTCAAACTTAGACAAAAGTGGATGTATCTAGACATATTCTAGTGTAAGATACATCCACTTTTATCAAAGTTTGAGACAATTAATTTGAGACGGAGGGAGTACTAACAGGGGAGGAACTTGACCTCATAAAAAATCTTTCTAAAGACGATGGCAACGATGAAGAGAAGCAATTCATGGGTGCAAGTCTTACTCAGCCAGAAGAGTCCAAGCCAATTTGTGTGCAGGAAAATGGCCGAGGAGGACAATATTTTCTCCCCGAGTGAAAAGAATAGTAAATTACAGCCATTCATGCAAAAGCTTCTGGAACATACTGCCGAACCTGTGTTTTCACATCGAACAAGAAATCCAGAGCACAAGATTTTGCCTGGCTTCAGATAGAGGAACCAATGTACACTCCAGTACCAACACAAGCTCACAAAACATCAAGCCAGTGGCAGGAAAGGAAAGGGACAATCTCGCCGTATATCTTCTCCACGCATTTCGTTCCACGGATTGTTGAAAAAAATGGAAGCTTTCCGTCTACTATCTAAGCCGACCACAGCAAGCGGTTGGGAGATCCAATCCAAGTGCCACACACGCACCCAGACCCAACACTCCCACATGCCCCACCTCGCCACTTCCTCCGCGGCCGTCTTCGCCGTCCGCCCCCCGCCCCGCCGCACGCGGCTGCGCGCGCGGGCGGCCTCGGCTGCCGGAGGAGGCGTGCGCACGGCGGCGCCTCAGCCCACCTTCTACGAGCTGCTGGGGATCTCCGCGGAGGGGAGCAGCTTCGACGACGTGCGGGCGGCGTACCGGAGGATGGCGCGCAAGTACCACCCGGACGTCTCCCCGCCCGACGCCGCCAAGGAGCACACCCGCCGCTTCATCCAGGTCCAGGAGGCCTACGAGACGCTCTCCGACCCCGGCCGCCGCAGCAGCTACGACCAGGCGCTCGCGCGTGGCGTCTGCCGGCTCGCCTTCGACCCGGCGTCGCGCCGCCACGCCACCAACACCGCCTTCTACCACCAGGTCCATCTCCACTCTTATCTCTTGCTCCCGAGTTCCCCTGTGCATCTAGTCTGATTACTTCGTCTTCGATTCTACTGGAATCTCTTACATATAAAGGATCTCCGTCCGCTCTGAATTGAATTCAGATGGTTTCTTTTACAGACGAGTTGCTTAAATAAGCACGGGCTTACGATTTCTGCTCCTAATTACTACTTAGCTTGTGTAATACCCTGAGAAATTGTACTAAATTTAGCTTAATCCTGCTGTAACAGGATTCCTCTTCGACTTCAATGACCTTGGAAACTCTGGCTGGCCTATTCAATTCAATTCAGACACTTGTAAATTTAGTATAACATTCCGATGCGATCCAGCCTGACACAGCACATGGCTGGTTGATGATTAATTAAGAAGTTATCAAACTACTATCCGATGACAGGGAACAAATAGTTATCTTGAAGCTTATAACCATCTTTAACCTCTTCATAAGCTTGAGGCATCACCTTTCGCTGACAAACACACACAATAGGCAATGCAAAATATTGTCCGTTATTTTTGTTGATAACACAATACTATCCCTTCTGTGACATATGCACAGATATGAATTTTTATGAGTTAAAATATATATGCATGCATAATCATGTGGGTGATTGTGCAGTATTTTTCCAAAGGATAAGGATGGGTCGTTTTCATGTACCTGATACACAGGATCATGTGTGCAATAATTTAAAGGTTGCTGTCTTACACATGTATGGATGAAAATTGCCGGAGTGAGCTATGTTGGGTGATAGCATAAATTTATATCGTTTGTCATGATGTTGAACTGTTCAATGGCAATTGTCAACCATTTTTTGTTATACTCTCTAAGTTATGACTTTGTGGGGCTTTCTTTGTTTCATCGCTAACTTGATGTGCGCGTGAACCATACATTAGGAGATGGAAGAGAAGTCCGGATGGAGGACATCTTGGGAAGGCCAGGTCGCGGAGCTGAAGAAGAGGAGCACGGGGAAGGATTCCGAGGAGAACCTATCCTGGGGGGCTCGGATGCGAAGAAGAAGGGCTGAACAATAGTGACAAGGATCTTCAGGCACGCGACACATATTAGTCGATCGTACGAGCATCTGAATTGTGTATAATCTTCGAGTAGAGAAATTAGAAGGGCTATGATTAATCATGGTTAGGTTTGGAGTAGCGCTAAGCTTACCACTTGGGATTATATATAGTTTGAGTAGGTGCCAGGCTGCATGTAAAGCTCAAATCTGTTGTTGCTCCTCCTTGAATCTTGCCCCCTGGTCCAATGTAAATATAACTAGATAAAAAATAATCTAAGCTAGTAGTATTTCCAACTGATAAGTTGATTTGTCGAAAGTTTTCTGGAGACTTGTTGTGTTTTCGAGTGGTTAGAGCTAGAAGGGAAACCATACACGCATGGATACCCTTTCAGTGGTTTCGGATGAAGGTGTGGTGTGGCCACAGGTTTGGCGGGTCATATTGGTGATGGATATGGAGATATACTCTTGGATGTGGATGTGGTTGATGACTCACTAGACCAGCTATGCATGGAGTGAGAATACTATATCTTTCTTCGTCTGGTTTAACCGTTCTTGGTGGTTTGACTTGTTGATCTACTAATTCAATTTTCCTTCTCGTGTAATTTTGGATTTGTTACTCTCCTTATTTCCCACCATGTCATTCATAACCACTTTATTTTCATGCGGATACACATTTAAGCAGCAGATTCAGCTTCCCATCAGCGTAATTAGCCGGTTGTTCTTTGAAGTTTTCCTTGTAGATTGTCAGGATGGATACTTTGGAGACTGTGAAGTAACTGTCGTAGGCACACACAAGGAAGGAAAGATTGTGATGACAGAAGCGTGATTCCCTCTAGCTTGATGGGGAAAGACTCTGAAGATCAAACACCAGCCAATAAAACTTCATGGACTAGCTGGATGTAGTGAGAGTATATCCTTCCTCGTCTGGTTTAATTGTTCTTGGCGGTTTGACTTTTTTTTTCGTTAAAAGAGATTTCATTTCTTCAGAAGATGGTTACAGTCGTCCACCTACACGCTAGTTTCGCTAATTCATGGGCACGGAAATATCAAATTCATCTCTCTTCGGCCGAATGCGATGGATCTCTCTGTAGCTGAAGCAGAGTCTTTATCAGTCTTTTGCGTTTACAGCTGCAACCACTCGCCTGCACAATCAGTTTCCTCGGCAGCGTGTTGAAGGCCATGTTCAGACTTCAGAGGCATCAGTGTTCAGTTTTAGCTTACCCTTGGACTGGTGCAGTCCAGCGAGCCTTGGCAGCGACCGGGGTCCAGACCTGGTCAACATTGGGATTTCATACCTCGTGTCTTGGGAATAACCAGAGCAATTCTTTCAAGGTGTGTACATGTAGCTCTGCACCCAAAAAAAAAAAACCTCAATGCTTCACAGTCCATCACCATGAATTGTGTTATTCCGCAGCTACCAAGCGCGCCACAGCAGAAGTAGGATCATCGGGTGAGTTTCACAAGGGAGTTCAACAGCAGCATTACTAAACATGACCAGTGGGTATCCTTTAAAAATAACATGACCAGTAGGTCTGAACATTGGCGGCTTGCCTTTTGTAGCTGTTGGTCTACAAATCAACCACTCCTTCTG
The DNA here is from genome assembly GCA_028641055.1 of Alopecurus myosuroides. Classification (NCBI taxonomy): domain Eukaryota; kingdom Viridiplantae; phylum Streptophyta; class Magnoliopsida; order Poales; family Poaceae; genus Alopecurus; species Alopecurus myosuroides. The sequence continues at coordinate 317,002,993 of CM054061.1, forward strand.
TTGCAATTTTTAATTTGTTAGTCTCGCTATTGACCTTGTCATTCACCATTACTATATTTTTCATGTTGGTAAACATTTAAACAGCGGATTCATTCTCCTATCACCATAACTAGTCGGTTGTTATTGGAAAATTCCCTTATTGCCTGTCAAGATGGATACATTGGAGACACGGAGCAAACGTGATTCAGAGAAAACATTCGGCCAACTTGAGGAGGCTCAGGGCTGGCCCTAGGCCCAATCAACGGAGTGAAGATTTTTTGGCTCCAGGGATTCTGTGTCCCCTTTATTTAAAATAAATTAATAAATCATATTTAAAAAGTTTTAAAAAACTGAAAAAACGTCATGTTTTCCATAATGTATCTCATAAGCGTGCAAAATTTTAATTTGAAATACTTTATATTTTAAGCTACGCAAAAATGACAAATGCGTCGATCTGCGTATACACACTGTCGAATCTTCAGAATGTATAATATTTTATCATTTTTATGTAGCCCATAATATAAAGAATTTCACACTGTGATTTTTCGGTTATTTGTAGAAAACATCAATGGCTACATCCAGATTTTTTCGAAAATTGTAAATATTGTTTTTAACTTTTTGTAAATAACGGGATCGATGGTACCTGAGAGCCAAAGTGAATTTTCGCCATCAATAGTCATGCTTGTGGTGGTGCACTGTGGCATGTTTTGATTACAGAAGGCGTACTCGTTGACCATCGCTGAGTTGCGGAGTTGTTATGCGCTGTTGACTGATGCTTTATTTTCTCTTTCGCTTCTTTTTCTTTCTGCATTTTCTGTTAGTTTGTTTCTTGCATTGGTTGAAAAAGTTGAAACTTTGACCGCGTGGTTGTGCATGTGCAGAAACAAAAGGATTAGAACTTTTAGGATCAATGTACAGGTTGTGATGGTTTTCCAAATCAAAGGTTAATTCATAATGAGTCGGACCAATTTTGAGAGTTAGTAATGTTTGGAATATCGCTCTGGAAAGAAAAAAAGATCATGTTGGATTTCAAGAGCTTTATTTTTGTTCTTCCTTTTGGCAGTTTTATCTTTTGACTTCATTGTGAAGTCACATAATCTCCGTCATACACAGAAATTTCATTGTGCTGAATATACCTTCAGCACATGTTTGTTTTAAGTTGTGGCGATTACAAACTTCATTTGCTGAATACCTTCAATTGTTTAACTACGTGGCAGCAAGTTTAGATTACATGTCTAGTCTAGTCCACTGTAGGGGAGTACAGTTCTCTTCATACATTTTACTGGTTTGTACTTCCACAACCAAAAAAATAATTCCAGGGCTAGTCGAATATCTTCGGTTTTCTGAACTTAAGTAACCGACACGCCTTGTAATCATGGCGAACATGGGGCTAGTGCTAATAATGCACATCATATTGCTCAAGTCAAAACACTGCATGGTGAATTAACCTGCGGCCTGTCTTTATGTCATTAAGACATGTTCTTCCTGTCGGTCTGACCCATTATGCTTTGTAACTAATTTCTCATGTGCTGCACAAGTCAACGGATGGTAATTGATCTTTTCCTATATTTTTATAAGTTGTCTACATCTAATGCTGCATACAAAAGTTAACTGACGGAGTCGATCCTAAGGGTCAGCTCTTTATTTTTACTATTATCATCTGATGCATCTTGTTTTACTGGGCTCCACTCAGCTTTAGTCTTGCCAAAGTACAGTAAGTTTGTGCAGTTGAAAAACTAAATCATGTATACATAGTAAAAAAAAAGTACAGCAACATGTATGAGACTTATTACTGATATATCATTTAAGACTTATTTTTCAAAAGGGGGATTACTGATAAAAGAGAAGTTACAAATTTACAGGACAACCAAGATTTACAAGGCCAACGGCCTGAATCCACACCCGTCCATTTTTGTGGAATAATATGAGACTGTTGCATTGTTATGGACTATTAGTATTACGCATTCATGATGACAGAATGTGAAGTGCATGTAAAAGCAAAGAGAATTGGTGAGATAGATAACAAAGAGCAAGAGCAGATGGCTCTTGGAATTTTTGTTTGGATACTGAACTAAAAAAGGTGCCGTAGAAGCAGCTCCTAGCTCGCTACTTGAATGGGTACAAAGACTTGTATCGATGGATGCAGATCTCTGCCTTGTTTGTTTGGGCACAAATCATGCTAGCTGCTGCTGAACTGTCAGTGACATGGAAGGTGGGAGCCATGTCTACTGTACACATGCATACATACTATCCACACTAGGTCTCTAGCTGCCACCAAGTAGCAAAGAAAATTGCACAAAAATTATGATGAGGATCTATCTTGTGATCAAGGCATTCATAAATGAGATTACATGCCGAAATCCATATCAGAAGAGAGAGGTTAGTTAGAGAGAAATTTCTAGAGATTTTGTGGCGTGTGGAGCAGTTGCTTACACCATCTCCACTACTAGGCTACTACCAGTACACACCACACCAGCAGCAGCTGCAAGCACACATAAAGTATATATAGTTGCAACTTACAGGAAAGGCAACAGCCGTAGCTGCCTATTTTTAATACACAAGCAAGCCATGCATCCAACCAACCTCTGACTCTGAACACACTTTTATTTTATTCTCTTTAAGTTTGGTTTAACAGGCTAATCAAACATCAATCATTTCTCATTGACATGTTCAGTGTGTGGAGTGTGGATGATTCTGTTAATTAAGGGACTGGAAGAGAGTACTTGTCGTACAGTTGATGACGCATTTGTACTTCACACCGACACTTCGCCTAGAGTGAAAGAAAGAGAGTGATTAGAGGATGGCAATGTCTCTAATTTCCTCTAAATGTGAAGTAATTTGTAATTTTACTATCCTGTAACCACCCACTATTTTTTCTAAATCCATATGCAATTAGATGATGAAAATGGAAATTAGCTAACAAAATAATCACTCGCAATCTAAGTAATTGCACACGGTATTTGATGGTACACAAATATTGAAAGGAAAGCATTTAAAGTGAAGCAACAGAGAAAGAAAAAGGAACTAGAGCCAAATAATTATTTCTTCCATATTTTCCACGATCAGCCCTTTAACCAAATCTTGGAAAGTAAGGAGTTGGCAAAAAAAGGAGTAGCAATACAGTCCTGTTTTCAAAACAGGGATCTTTTTTCAATCTTAAATGACTTCATTTTCACTTCAAGCCTCCAACAAGAATGGTCACCTTTTTCTCCCAATCTGTCCAAAATTATGGGCTTATAAGTAAGTTAATGTCATGCTAACATGCTAATCTCATGATAGGTGTGCTTCAAGGATGAAATAATTGCTTCAACACTTCATATGTCCCTAAATTTTCTTGGGACAATCACATGCTATGTATGATGAGATTGAAATATCCACTTTCGTTTCTAAGTATCACATTTAACTTCCATAGGAATTGTAACATCTAATTAGTATACATGCATTGTAACTCTAATAGTGGAATTGTATAGTGAATGTTTTAATTTATGGAAAAATATTATAGTGAAAATTGTACATTCCTAGATAGCTTACAAAACAAAGTCGACCTCCCCTAGCTTGAATTATGAAAGGAGGGAAATGACGGGATGGATTCATTGTAATTTTCATCTACCGTGATATGTTGACCTTGAGTTGTCTCGCTGAGCATGACATTTCTCCATTTTGAGGGAGCAAGAATCATGCCATCGGTGACATAGAGAAATAAATATTATCAAAGGTGGATTTATGTTGATGGTTTGCACTACTTGGAAGTTGGAACCTTGGATGAATGATCCACATATTTAAAATTCCGCTCATCATTTTTGAAATTTCCATGGATGATCCAAACTCAATGTTGACTGAATATAAATGAGGTAATGTGTCGTGCTACTACCATTCAATTGTCCTTTCGACAATAGTGAAATGATGAACATATTTAACCACTCTTTTTTGATGATTCCCACTACATTGTGGATCTTGTTAAGAGATTGTGCAATAAATTGACCTACACATAAGGGACACGTCACAATTCAAGATAACATGAAAAAACTATTGGTGCAGTACACACCTAACTACCCTACTTAACATACACCCATGTGTAACTCGAACAAAACTATCTAACGAGTGTTGGTACTCAAATGTTAATTTTAATTATTGAGAGTAGGATTATTGACTCGTTGCAACGAGGGACTTTCAGTAACGAAACGGCATGTGATTTACCTTTATAGTGTGTTGAGGACTGTTCATGCCCTTGGAGTAAATTATTGTGGCATAGACATGAAATTTCCCTTGGATCGTACTAATTTTCTATAACCAACGTGCAAACATACGCAGAGATAAATTATTGACTTGTATGGAGAGCTTAGCAAATCTTCCTTGGGTACTAATTTCCTATAACCAAGGCAGCATGTCAGAACTAAAGCACCCACTAGGTCTCTTTCAATCTTCTTCATCTCTAATTGGGGAGGAATTCCCGGGCTGTGGTGCGTCCTCGGGTGGGTCCCGCTTGTCGGCCGCTGGCTTCGCTCTGTCCTGGGCTTCAGTTTGCGCTTTCCTCGCGTGGGGTCGAGTGGGGACCGCGTGTCGGCGAGTGCGCTTCCTCAGTCGGTTCGCTCCTGCCGTGCATGATAGCCGCGTGGCTGGGTGGGTCGGTTCGCCCGGCGTTCTTTTCCTCCAGCATTTTCTCTCTTGGTCGCTGCCGCCGCCACTCCGTTCTTCCTCCGCTGCGATTTGTTCTTGGGCGTCGGTGCCCTGTATGGTGAGCTTGCGTTTGGGGCCCCTGCTTGTTGTCGGATTCGGGTGGTTTTCCTCTGCTTCCCTTCACTCCGTCCTCGTTTTCCAGGTCTGCTGCCATGGATCTGGGAGTCGTCCGGCGCTCTGGGAGCGGGTGCCTGCCGAGCCCGACTAAAGCAGCCGCTCCATCGCCTGCTGACTCTCGCCTCCCCGACCAACTCTCTCTACAGATGGCGCCCACTTAAGGAACCATCTCTTTGGATTGACTTGCCCCACCCTTGCCGCCTATGAAGAGGTGGGTGGTGGCCTTTCTCATGCCAAGCAGGGCAAGGACGACGCTAATGTGAAGCTCTCGTGTGTGGCCGTTCGCTCAGTCCAGCCCCGTCTGATCCCTTCTTCGGCCTAGGGAAGCCACTGCCTCCTCTGAATCGTGGTGGCCGCGCTCGCCCAGATCCTTTGCCTCTCCCCAATCCAAACACCCGTGTCCTCCTCTCTCTCTAATTTGGATCTTGGAGACGGAGCATCGGTGTTTGATTGATACACCGAGGACCCTACGCTGACTGCTACGGCGGTGGCTGTTGCATGTGGCTGTAAGGCGGAGCACGGTGAGCAGGGGCGGCGGTCGCTGGTAGTCGGAGGATGTGCTACTGGCCACGTGGTGCTCTTACCAGGCAGTTCCATTTTCTTCTATAAATCCTCACCCGTGTTCTTTTCTTTCTGTACGAGTCTTATATTTTTTTGACCATGCACTGATTTTGTTGATTTTCCAGCAGAAACAGAGGAGATGAAGGTCATAGTGATTTTGTTGATTTGCAGCAAAAACAGATGATGTTGTTGATTTCCATCTATGATATAGTGAAGGACATGAATGCTTGTTATGGATCAGTGCAGTGTTCTGAGAAGAGAGGTATTTATGATGTGTCTCAAACAAGTTCTCGCCGGGTGACCCGCTGGACTGTATAGATTTGTCGTTGGAGCTCAAGCGATGGCGCTGACCGGCCGGGTGGAGGGAAGCCGCGTACGTGTCCTGGCGCAAGGCAACCGCGAGACACAGCGGCGGAAGGTCGATGCAACACTGGAGCATGGTCAAGGAGCTTGCCACAACCTTTATGGGAATTACTGAGATCAACTAAGATGTGTAAGTTGTACTTAAAATCAATGATCGGTGCAACGAGGATCATGGATCGGATTTTTTGTGTGTGTGGTGTCACACTACAACAATTTTCCTTTGACTCTGAAACTAATTAGATGTTTTGGCACTTTGCCAGGTCGACGATTCTGGTCAGATGGTACCAATGGATCAACCGAAGGCCGCTATCCGCACCTCGTGTATTGCCTTCTACCAATGAGAGGCACATAGATACTCCATTAGCCTGTTATGAAGAAACAAAACAAACACACTGGCTCATTCAGTGGAGAATTAGTCAAGAATTCAGACTTTGGACAAATGAAACGGTACAGTGACGCCACATCAGGTCATCGACGTCTTTGCTGTTGCCTCTTTTCTTGTGCTTGCATTAGGTCAGCTTACCGTTCTGAATAATCATGAATACGTATCAGTCGATATAAACATGTAGTGGTTGGTATGTCAGTATTTCGGAACACCTTGTTTGACAGATTGGTTTGGTTGTAAGGGAAGGCAATGGGGAGGTAAGGATATCTTCTACAGGATGATACATTGATTGTTCTAACATATATATATTTTCGGTAAGAAATTAGAAGTTTGGAGCACAATGAGAAATGCTCTGCTGCAGTTTTTTTTAGAATGGAAGCCCTTAACAATCTATTAACTTCTATAGGTTAACAACTTTGACCAATAAGAAAATATCGATACATCTGTAAAAGATACTATTGAATACACAATTCTTAAATTCTAGCTAAAAATTGCGTAATCCTAAAAATAGATTGACTGAAGTGAGGCGGAGCATTGAAAGTAATAGCACAACTATCCTTCACTTCAATTGTTCTTTTTTTTGTACTTATTTCTTATTGACAATTTGATTTTTTATTTGCCTATAAATTGTTGATGTGTCATATTATAATGATTTATTTTAAAAAGAGAATCTAGATGGTATCTACTACCATCTGTATGCGTTATTTTCCATCTCTGACAGTTGGAGGGCCATCATAACCAAATTATATTAGAGGGGTTAGTGATATATCAGAATAGCACAAGATCCATGCATTGATTATACAACTACTAGAAACTTTCGGCCTTCAGCAACCTGATATTTTCTTTTGGAGTACATTCACTTTTGGTTCCTCTTCTCCTGGTAGGAGACCTGAGAGTGCTACCCCCAAGCATGAATGGTGTGAGAATTTTCGCTGTGGATCATATTTCTATTCTCCTTGCTTGCAAAATTGCCATATGAAAATTATATGGTACCTACTCTAAAAACCATCGTAAGGCCCTACCTAGAAAATGCTTATGTTGCGGAACTGTCATTTGGATATGAAACAAGTGACACAGACTTATAGTAGTTTAGTTCTCTTTCCCTGAGGTTCTGCAATTAAAATAATTTATGTATTTGCCGGCTCATTGTTATGTAGTCGTTTCCTTGCTCGACCCAAGTATGCAGTGAACTCTTACTCCGTAAAGAATGGTGGTGAATAAGCAGCACCAACATTCTTCCAGATACGATTTTAGGGGGAAATGGTGTCAGATCAAGATCTATAATCAGATTCACGTAGCTATACTCTAATTTGTGTAGACATTCTCTGAAACTATTCTTTAGATTTTTGGTACATTAAGGTTTAATATGAGTTCTATTTTCAGGGTTTACTTTTAAATGCTATAATTTGTGCAAATGTTCAGATCTTGTTCAATAGAAAATGAGTGTTTTACCTGATAAGCCTTATGTAGAACAGCCAAGCACGAGATTTCTGCTCTATCTTTCACACATTTGTCTAACATAATAAAAATTATTGGCTATAGATGTCTTCTTATTACGTTAAGCAAATAATAGCTTACTACATAATTTTCATGAAGGAAATAATGCACCTACTTCTCAAGTATAACTTACTGTAAAATTAGAATCTATCTAACTGCATGCTAATTTCAATAAGCAAGCAATGGCTTCCATGTAATTCTAATTGTCAATCCAAATTTCGCCACAGCTGACTTGAGAAACCAAACGCGACACTACATATACGACTAAAGATTGATTTTTTAGAAGATTATATGAATTATGATAGAAGAAAGAAACTTGGGGAAAATATTAATGATTTGCAGAAGAAGAAAATCTCTTCTATAGACACAATCAGCTTTCGATAACATCAAATACCAAAGTTGGTTGAGTATCAATTTCATTAAACATTGTGGTTGCACATCAAGCTTTTCTTAGATGGATGCTCTGATTTTTAATCATGGCCCAAATAGTTGCATATGTTAGTTTGTTGACACACCTCAGTTAGAGAAAAACGATGTTCCAACTATGCTATCAGCCTGTCATAATGTTGGTTTATAATGGTGTATAAATGTATGAGTTCACCTTCCAATCACAATGGCAATATGTTAGTATTTGGCCTAATTAGGGTGTGCACCTATGTATCTTGGTACTTAAGGTGGTTCACAAGTTTGGCAAAATAATTTATTACAGTTTAGCCTTTTACCATGCATCGCTTTTCTTTACACTGCAGTAAGTAACCTCCTTCAATGTCAAGATACAAAATGCTTATTGTTGAGATATTCCTTTGGCACCATGCATCTATCTATTTATTTTCATGGCCCATTCTTGCGTCGAAAGTTGTGCATTGTCTAACTGCGTGCATCTGCTCTTAACAGGAGTGACTGCACATGGAGTTGCATTGTAAGTGTGTTCTCGCATTGGTCAGGCTCCTTCTTTTCCCGGTGAGCTGCCTTGTTAGGAGGAAAAACATGTATCCACATGTACAATGCCCTCATTAGAATCCATATCTTGACATTGCAAAAAAAAATGCTTGCATTTGGTCCGTAGTAAAGCTGTATTTGCCTTTTTTTTATCAGATCATGCTATGGCGCAACTAAGTTTAAGCACCCAGCTCTGCTGCATTGTGCTAAAGTGTGACTGATTGTAACTTGAATTTTAATGTACTTATCCAGTTCGATGATTATGAACATAGATAGATGGCATCAATAGCATGCTTATGTGAGTTGTCCTGTGATACTTACTAAAATTATAGCACTTACATGTTGATATTTCTGTGGGTGACTCGCTGGAGCTAGAACTAAAGCTGGCTCCTCGATAGTGGATTAGTTATATGTAGTGTTTAGTTTCTTCAAGATTTTCCATACACCGGTAGCCAAATTTTAATAGAATGTGAAGTCCTCCTTTTTTTCACCTACTAAAAAAACATGTTCAATCTTTAAAACCTGCATCTTTGGCGCAATTTAGTTTTGTCATCATTTTTTCTACGGGCGCAGCAAAGCGCGCCCTGTCCTTCTAGTAATAATCTAAAGCAGGAGGCAACCATGCCTTGAAGAGACAACGCTTCAGAATATAATAATCTAAAGCAGGAGGCAACCATGCCTTGAAGAGACAACGCTTCAGAATGACATCGCGACACTAAAAATATATAGAAATAGCTGGTAAATGGTTAATCCCCATTAGTTCATTACATAGATAGATTCCATAGATGATCGAAATCCAACATTGACTAAATATAAATGAGCTAATGTGTCGTGCTACTACCATCTCGTTGTCCATTAGACAATAGTGAAATGGTGAATATATTTAACCACTCGTTTTCGATGATTCCCACTATATTGTGGATCTTGTTAAGCCATTGTGCAATCAATTCAACTACACATAAGGGACACATCACAATTCAAGATAACACAGCAAAAATATTGGCTCAGTACACACCTAACCACCGTACTTAGCATACACCCATGTGTAACTCGAACAACACTCTCTAACACGATAGCAAAGCAAATTTAGGATGGAGATACACCATCTAGCTAGCGATTTTGTTAGTGCAATCAACCAAATGTAAATTTTAATTGTAAAAAGTAGGATTACTGACTCATTATAACGGGGGATTTTCGGTAACGAAAACGTGTTTGATTTAACTTTATAGTGTTGAGAACTGTTCATGCCTTTGGACCAAATTATTGTGGCATAGACATTGCCGGAAATTTGCATTCGATCGGTACTAGTAATTTTCTATAACTAACGTCGCAGAAACTAAATTATTGACTCATATGGAGAGCTTAAGAAATCTTCCTTGGGTACTAATTTCCTATAACCAACGCGTCATGTAAGAATGAAAACATTCACTAGGTCTCTTTCAATGATAATCTAAAGCAGGAGGCAACCACGCCTCGAAGAGATAACGCTTCAGAATGACATCGCATCACTAAAAATATATAGAAATTGCTAATAAATAGTTAATCGCCATTAGCTAATTACATAGATAGATTTCATTTTCCTACGCGTAAGGTCAAGGTACCGCGTTCCTTCCCATAGAACAACATATGTATTTCCTCGCTCGCTTGCTCTATTTTACACTTGCATTGCTATACCATGTTTTCTCTTCATAATTGCACATGTATACATCATATGTATGTAAACACTACTACACCATGTGCCAAAGGGCCCTTTGACACACACACTCCTTCGTGTAATTTTTTTTGAACCATGCATGCATGTGTCCTAAGATTTACACATGTACTTCCTTAAAAAAAAGATTTACACATGTCCCAAAATAACAGACGACACAGGCCAGCCATTAATTGATGATCACTAGTTTATTGTCACAATGACAGACAAGGAGGCATCCACATCAATAAACCTTTTCAATCTTTGCCTAGCCTGGCCTTGTTGACATCTCCTCAATCCCCCACTTAATCTATCGTTGCCACTACACACACACCTCACCACTTCGACCATTCCTTCCTCTCAACCCACTCTCCTTGTTTCTCACGCGCACGCGCTCCGCTGATCGTGCCTGGATCGACCGATGGGGGAGGACGCCGGCGCCAGCTACGACCACGGGCCGGTTGCTGTCTGCAAGGGCAAGCGCAGCAAGCGGCAGCGCCTGCATGCCGTGCCGCCACCTCCACCTCCGGACGTGGTGATCGCGGCCGGGGGAGAGTCATCGAGCTCTGCCGTTGACGACGGGTGGCGGGGAGGAGGAGGAGGACACGGCGCTGAGGAGGAGGAGGAGGCCGCGTCTGGGTGCGTCACCGAGGAGGATCAGAACATGGCGCTTTGGCTCATGCTCCTCGCCCGCGGCGCCCGTAGCGGGCCGTCCTCGCTGGTGCCGCCGGCCAAGGATGGCGTGGCAGCGGGGAAGGAGGAGGGTAAGTTCCGGAGCCGGCGCCCGGCGGACGCGGGTACGGGGGAGTTCGTGTTCGAGTGCAGGACGTGCGGCAGGTGCTTCGCGTCCTTCCAGGCGCTCGGCGGCCATCGCACCAGCCACAAGAAGCCCCGCCTCGTACCCACGCGCGACGAGAAGACGCGATCACCGCCGGCCGTAGCCGAGGTGAACACGCCGAAGCCGCAGTCACCGGCCGCCGATCCGACGGCGCTGGCGATCCCGGCGACGCCGCCTATGCACGAAGCCGCCATGGCCACGGCGATCGGCGGGTCGAAGCAGCATCAGCAGCAACAGGGGAGGGTGCACGAGTGCGGCGTCTGCGGCGCCGAGTTCGCGTCCGGGCAGGCTCTCGGCGGACACATGCGCCGGCACCGCCCGCTCGTGCCGGCCTCGGTGGGGGTGGTGGCGAGCGGCGGGAAGGAGACGAGCCTCCTGGAGCTGGATCTCAACATGCCCGCGTGCTGTGACGATGCCGCCGACACGGCTTTGCTGGTGGTCGGCGCGAAGGAGATGCCGTCGGCGCCGGCGACGATTCTGTTCCCGGCGCCCTTGGTCGACTGCCGCTACTAGCAACCGAGCAGGCAACAGACAGTAATTAGCTTCTCTGTTTCTCATTAATTCCATACACATACACATACACATACACATGCCTTGCTGATAAAAAAAGGGTATTCTTTTCTTCTCCTTGCTTCTTTGTACTCCATTTTTACTTCAAAATTATTGGAAACCGGTGGTGTAACATCGTTGTTACAAGAGTTTGACATGTACGTATGTGATTATTTATTGTATTGATTGATTCATTCAAATTGATCGAGTTATCTCTACATATGTTGGTTACAGTGTGACTCTTGAATTGCTGAATAATGAGCACTACATGCATAGGCAATGACAATGTCAGCAACTCAGAATTGCATACTCCATGTCAAGTGCTTGATGATCAGCTAGCCTAGCATGGCGAGCCAACGATGAGTGCAGCAGACGAGTGTAAAGTGGCAAGCAAGCCACTTTACTGACGATGAGTGCAAGCAATTCAGGAGTTCTTTTTAATAGCTGGAGCAACAACTACACAGTATATGTTTAGTTTTTTCTGAAGATAAATGATCAGTATCCGAATGATCTGTCGTAAAACACACATATTCCCATTGTTGCGGTCTGAATCAACAGAACACTTTGGGAAAATGGTATTTTTATGGGTTCTTAGGCACTTGGGTTTGTAGTTTCTACAGTCTTAAGCGTGCAAGTGATTCTTGCCGACCAAATGGCAATGACCTGTAGTTCAAGGAACTTGACCAAGACAGTTTTGATTGTTCTTGGCATATACTCTCTCCATTCCATATTAGATGACTTTGAAATGGATGTATCTAGATATATTTTAGTGCTAGATACATCCATTTGAAAGTCATCTAATATGGAACGGAGAGAGTATATAGTAAATCTATACACATGTTTTTCTATTTGTGGTGGCGTTGACATTCAGATCATGATTATCTCCGTGATTCCCAAAGCTGTGGTGACGACACCGTGTGTATTCTACCCGGTAGCTCCCAGGAAAAGTTGAGTCCCAAATCCAGCTTGGCGTGTTAATTGGAGAGAAGGTATCCTTCAGTGCATACTATATTGGAGTACGATCCAAAAGGCGATTTGGTACCGCGCGCTGCATCGACTCCCTTAAAGACGTTGAAGCACTCTAACATGGCTGGGAATGGAATGATGCTTAATTGCTTGTCCTGATCAGTGATGGAACATATGTTTGAAAGTCTTGGCTGTTACGCCTGTCATCTCATTGTCTATCTAAAAACTGTAATCATAAGAGAAGAGTAGATATTTCTATTTTATTTTATCTGCTGCGCGCACAATGAAATCATATTTTCACAAAACAGAGGCATTTTTTTTTTTTGGAATTTTCGAAATAAAAACGTTCACTTGAGGCCACAACTCGCAACAAAATAAGTTATCGAACAACAAAGGTTACGTGATTACAGTAGTTACCATCACCATCAACAAAAACCATTTTGAGAGGATGAATTATAATTTTGTGCCATTGGATGAGAGGTTGGTATCATATTTTTATGTTTGTACGCACTCCGTTCCAAAATAGATGATTTCCATTTGTCCAAACATGTATATATGTAGACATGTAGTCTACATACATGCATGTTTGAACAAATGGATGTCATCTATTTTAGAACAGAGGGAGTACATAACTATCCTGATGAACAAAAGTACAAAACTAATTACCGAATTGTGATGTGCTTTTGTGTTGAACATGTATGATTATGGGTACTGAAAACACAAATAAAATAATGTATTGATTATTAAAAGAGAGTACTAGTTCATTGAGACTATGAGAACTCTAGAAGGAATGCAAGAGATGTAGTATTTCTCGCGTAAACATAAGACCTCTTACGTACAAATATCACATCAAAGGTGTTAAGAATTTAGGCAATTTACAGATTAAATTAATCCAAGTATAAAACATGAACATGACGTAAACATACTGATATTTAACCATGTTTCTGCATACTAGATTTATAGTAGATAAATCTACGCAAACTATTAGTGTTGCACATATGGAAATAATAAGGACAGGGATAAACGTGTTATACCCTGCAGTTGGCCAATTGGCAGTAGCCGTAGCAGAGGCGGCAGCAGCGGTGGCGGCCGCAGCAGCAGAGGCGGCCTCGGCGGCAGCAGCAACGCGTTCAGCTTCGGTGGACATGTTGACGACGAGGGCGACGCGGTAGTAGACGAAGTAGATGTACAGCAGCAGCGAGCAGTCGCGTAGGAGACGCTCCCAAAAATCTAACCGCCCCTCTCCCGTACAGGATCTAGAGAGGCGGGGTTTCGGAGGCCTGCTCTCCCGTCGGCCGTGTACGCGGTAGACGGATGGGATCACCGACGGCAGCAACAGGAGGTGGAACGACAGTGAGTGCGAAGAGTCGGCGTGTATGAGTTGTGTCCTCCAATTTATGGGCACTGCCGAGTAGGAGAACGGTCAATTTAACTGGCGTTTACTACAGTCGTTACCACGTGATAAAGGCGGCGTTTTACTGCGCGTGGTTATCACATGCGATCAATACGGTTGTTACCAAAATAAATGTGACGCAATTAGACAACAATCAATATGACATCTCATATTATTGCCGTGTCTGTTGACTCCCCGTTTCCGACTGCCAAAATAAAGACATCGGCTCGGCTAATTCTCGCAACCCGCGGCGCGTCGTGACGTGTCGTGACGAGGCGTGGCGAGGCGGGCGGCGGAGAAGGAGGAGCGCGCGTGTGGAACACCTCCACAACTCCTCTCTCTTCATACCAACTCACGCTAGTGGGGAGAGAGCTCACCTTATAAACTGGTGCAAAACTCTCCCAACTAGCAATATGGGACTAAACTCCCACCATTTGGTATGGCAGCATGGGCCTTCGGGATTAAATGGAAATTTCCTAATGGGTCTGCAAGCCCATCTGAATTTCAGCAATCCCCCACCAGATCCCGAAGACCCATGGTGTTGTCCTCTGTTCCATTCACTGTTTTTATATACCGGCATTTTCAGTGGAGACCTGTTAAGGTTGAACATTCACCTAGAACAAGTAGCTACACTACATCACAACTGGACAATGGACTATGCCTTGAATTGTCAGTTTGGCGTAAAAAAGATTCACTAATTGTCTTGTCAGTACTAGACTGCCGAAGGCTGACCCCTCGGGTGGAGCATATTAGTCATACTCCTGGCCTATTCATGAACATATTAGAGATCACCTAATCTCATAGATTGTGACCAGCAGTCAGGATCATATAGGTGTGTTCCTCCAAAGATCGCTCTGTAGGATAGCATCTTACTTATACAAGCCTTGGAACACATTAAGACAAAAGTCAACCTGCCATACAGTTTTGAGAGTACTGGATCTCCAGTGGAGTGGGTTAGTAAAAATTACTCTCCTCAGTTAACCACTAGCTTGTTTTCCGAGGTCCCACTTCATGGGATTTCCGATCACATAGGTTGGGTTACTGCCATGGCAACTCATGTGGGTCTCATACCCATCTCTCTTGATGCACTTTCTATCACAACACGTGATAGCCCTTTAGTAAAGGGATCTGCCAGATTCTTAGCCGACTGGATATAATCCACCGCTATCAATCCGGAGTTTCTTAAATGTCTGACAGCTTTTAATATTATTTTTATGTGCTCTATGGACTGTGCATTGTCCTTTGACCTCTTGATCACCTTGACAATTACTGTTTGATTGTCACAGTTCATAAGGATAGCCGGTACTGGCTTTTCAACCACATGCAAGTCCATCAAAAGATATCGAATCCATCCTGCTTTGACACTAGACGTGTCTAATGCTGTTAATTTTGCTTCCATTGTCGATCTCGTTAAGATCGTTTGCTTGCAAGACTTCAAGGAAACAACACCACCTCCAAGAGTAAACACATACCCCGTTGTGGCTTTCATCTCATCAGCATCAAAGATCCAATTCGCATCACAATACCCTTCAAGTACCGAAGGATACCCACTATAGTGAAGTCCATGGTTCACGGTACCTTCCAGATAACGCATAATTCTTTCTACAGCATGCCAATACACATCACCCGGATTGGAAACAAACCGGCTTAGTTTGCACACAGCAAACATGATGTCAGGCCTCGTAGCGCTCACTAGGTACATGAGTGAACCAATTACTTGAGAGTACCTCAGCTGATCCTTAGTTGTGCCTTCGAACTTTCGAATCCGCACACTAGGATCGTATGGCGTTGGAGAAATTTTGCAGTCCGAATATCCAAAACGACTTAAAACCTTCTCAACATAATGGGATTGCAGAAGTGTAATCCCGCCCTCATTGTCTCTCAATAGCTTGATGTTCAAAATAACATCAGCCACACCAAGATCTTTCATCTCAAAGTTCTGGGATAGAAATGACTTAACCTCATTGATTACTTTGAGGTTGGTCCCAAATATCAGTATGTCATCAACATACAAACACAATATAACTCCTTCGCCCCCACCATGGCGATAGTATACACATTTGTCAGCTTCATTAACAACAAAGACAACAGATGTTAAAGTTGTATTTAACTTCTTATGCCATTGCTTAGGTGCTTGTTTCATCCCATATAAAGATTTCAGTAACTTACACACCTTTCCTTCTTGACCATCTAACACAAAGCCATCTGGCTGTTGCATATAGATTTCCTCGTCTAACTCTCCATTTAGGAAAGCCGTCTTAACATCCATCTGATGGACGAGAAGACCATGCGAGGCCGCCAACGACAGTAATACTCGAATGGTGGTCAGTCTGGCCACAGGTGAATAAGTATCAAATAAATCTTCATCTTCTTTCTGGGAGTAACCCTTGGCCACAAGTCTAGCCTTGTACTTTTCAATCGTACCATCAGGCCTAAGCTTCTTTTTGAACACCCACTTACATCCTAATGGTTTATAGCCATAAGGACGTTCAGTGATCTCCCACGTTCCATTAGCCATCTCGCTACGGACCGTTTCTCTCCAGTAGTCAGCATCTGGAGATGCATAAGCTTCTGAAATAGAAGTGGGAGTATCATCCACAAGGTACACAAGGAATTCATCACCAAAGGACTTTGCAGTCCTCTGTCTCTTGCCCCTACCAAGGGTTTCCTCGTCATCCTTCTCAGGATTCTCATCATGTGTTTGTTCATAATATTCCATAGGAATGGCAGGCTCAGGAGTCTCCTCTGATTCCTGTCTAGAAGTGCTTTGCATATCTCTCATAGGAAAAATATCCTCAAAGAATGTAGCATCTTTAGACTCCAAAATCGTACCGACCTTCACGTCAGGTATCTCAGATTTCACTACTAGAAATCTATAGCCAACACTGTTCTTAGCGTATCCCAAATTAACGCAATCCACGATCTTTGGTCTAAGTTTACGCTTTTTGCGGATCGGCACATTAACTTTTGCCAAACAGCCCCAAGTACGTAAGTAAGAGAGTGTTGTTTTTTCTCTTCTCCCATTGCTCATAGGGAGTGACCTCATTGTCTTTCGTCGGAACTTTATTCAGGACATGACATGATGTCAATATAGCCTTCCCCACCATGCCTTGGATAAACCCTATGTATCTAACATGGCGATAACCAAATTTGTTAGAGTACGGTTTTTCCGTTCGGCAACCCCATTTGACTGAGGTGAACAGGGAGGCATCCTCTCGTGAATAATGCCATGTTCCGCACAGAAAGAGTCAAACTCATTAGAAAAATACTCTCCACCATGATCTGACCGTATTCGTTTAATTTTCTTTTCAAGTTGATTCTCAGCCTCTGCCTTATAGATTTTAAAGTTGTGTAGAGCCTCATCTTAGTGTTTAACATATATACATAGCAAAACCTAGTGGAATCGTCTATTAACGTCATGAAGTATCTCTTTCCACCTTTAGTCAACACACCATTCATCTCACAGAGATCAGAATGTATGAGTTCTAATGGCGCCAAGTGTCTCTCCTCCGCAGCCTTGTGGGGCTTCCGAGGTTGCTTTGCTTGCACACACGAATGACACTTAAAACCTTTGGCTAAAGTGAAACTTGGAATTAAATTTAATCTTGCTAATCGCGTCATGCAACTGAAACCAACGTGAATGCCAAACTTCTGTTTCATTAACACTCGAATGAATATTGTTCACGACTTTATTACCGAAATCAGCGAGGGAAAAGCGTAACAGACCTCCGCATTCATACCCTTTTCCAACAAACAGTCCATATTTCGTTACAACTACTTTATTGGACTCAAAAACCAACTTAAATCCTTCTCTACATAGAAGGGAGCCACTAACGAGATTCTTCTTGATGGCGGGGACATGCTGCACGTTCTTGAGCTGCACGATCCTTCCCGAAGTAAACTTTAGATCGACCGTGCCAACACCAAGTGCAGAAGCACTTGCGCCGTTCTCCATCAATATGGACCCGTTCCTTGTGACCTGATAAGAAGAAAACAATGAGATGTCAGCACACACATGAATGTTTGCACCTGTGTCAACCGACCAATCAGTAGACTGACAAACTGAAAATACAGTAAACAAATTACCATACCCACATGCCCCATTCTCATTGTTGCTCACAATCATGTTGACAGCCTTGGAATCCTGTCCTGGCTTCACGTACTTCTTTGGGCACTTCCCAGCCCAGTGTTCCAGTGAACCACATGTGAAGCAGCCATCTTTCTTCTTATCCTTCTTGAAGGTCTTCTTAGCCTTCTTCTTGAAGTCGGTATTCAGCTGGACACCAGTCCTCGCCTTGTTCTTGTGGGAGTTGTAGTTCTTCTGTACCATATTGGCCGCAGAAGTCGCTTCGTTCCCTTTTCCATGTGAGTCCTTTGCCCTCGAATTCTGCTCAACACTCAGATGGCCGATGACATCCTCTACTGAGAATTCACGCCTCTGATGTTTCATAGTAGTGGCAAAGTTCCTCCAGGAATTAGGCAGCTTGGCGATTATGCATGTCACACCCCTGTTTTTAAGCATTTGTATAATAGTATTTTAGCAAGCCTCTTAAGACTTTTGTAATACAATTAAGTGGACAACATGTTTGTGTAGTAATGTTTATCTATGCAATTTAAGTGGTGTGTTCTTTTCACTCACTTGAGGATTTTTCTCCTAAGGAAAACATTGTTTTCCTATGTTTTCCACTAAGGTTCTTAAGAGAATATTTTTCAAAACTTGAGGTAACACTTTGTATGAACTTAAGAATGGGTTATTGATGGTAAGGAATCAACTTGAACTGGAAATAAAATTTATTGGAAACGATTTCATTAGTTTTTCCAATATAATTTTTGTCCTGAAAAACAGCCAAGTAGCTGTTTTCAACCCTTGTTTTCCATCACAAGGATTATCCAATTATGGATTTTCTTTGATCAAAACTACTCTCTGTTATGAGTACAACAAAACTACACTGTTGGAAAAACCTACAAAGAAAATTAACACACATTGCCATGATGGTTTTTGAGCCATCTTGTTAAGACAGAATGTTTGGCATTTAAAAACAGAGATTGTACCTACTTTGTCATTTATTTTCAGAGCCTTAAACCCCTCATTTTTCATATCAAATGATTGGTTCTGAAACTTGGATAGTTGCTCTTTGTTGAGCATTTTAAATCACACTTTTTGGAGTCTGTTTGCTTGGTGAAAAGAACTCCCACTTTTGCTATCTCTGTCTGTTTTTCCAGCACTTAGAAAATTTCAGAAAACTGCCTAACTGAATTTTTCTGACAGAACAGTGATCAACACTTTTAAACTTGATGGTTTACCTTGTGTGTGCTGATCCAAGCCTTGCCACTTTGCCAATTCGAAACCATGATACTGAGCTTCTAGAAGGTGGCATTGGATCCCTTGTTGGCTGACCAGGGAGGGAGAAAAGTGAGGTGGCATTTGACTAAGTGATGATGTCACTTATAGTGGTTGGAATAGTGTAATTTCTCACTTTTGCCCATCCCTTGGCCCTTGCTGTGGCTTTGCTCACACACTTGTACTAGATTGACCCCAGGGCACCAGTTAGAAGCGTTGCCACCCGTGGAGAACCCCCAAAGGGCAAGGCATGCCCATGCCATTGCCAACCCGAGCACCCCACCTTGGCCCCGGGCCTACAAAGCCTTAGAGGCCAATCCCTCTCGCCAGCACACTCACCTCACCACACTCACCCACCCCATCGAGCTCTCGCTTGCTCATTCGCTCTCTGCGAGCGAGGCAAGCCGTGCCCATTTTCGGGCCCGAGCAGATCGAACTCGAGGTGGCGCCGCGATCACCGCACCTCCCACCCTCTTTTCTCTTCCACAGTGACCCCCTCACTCGTGCGCATCTCCCTGACATCCTCCTTCCCACGCTCGTTTGCAGGAACGCCGTCGCCGTCCCCGGAGCCACCGCAGAGCGCCGTCGAGCCGCCGTCGTGTCCGCGCCACCCCATCGCCCGTGCCCGCGCCACAGCATCGCCCAGGCCACCCTCTTCCACGCCTGCACCACCCCACTTTAACTCACGAGCCCTAGGTGAGCCATCTCGAGGTTTCACTAGGTGTTCGTCCGCGGTTCTGAGAGAGAGAGAGAGAGAAGAGAGACGCGGGGAGGAAGAGAGAAGAGGAGCCGTCGATCTGCGGATCGACGGTCACCTTTGAACGTGCCGTTTCGCGCGCGCGCGCGCGCAGGCGGGCTGTGTCGCACGTTAGTTGGGCCAGCGCAGTGGGATCTGGCCCATCTGGGCAGTTTTCGGTTAAATCAAAAATAGCATTTTTCTGGCAGTTTAATTAGGTGGTTAGCTTTAGGCTTGGAAAAGGTAGCAAATATTTTTATTTTACCTTGCTAATTTTTGTAATCGTAGCCATACAAAATCACAACCATATCCCACTGGCAGAAACATGTTTTGAGTTTTAATTATTGTTCTATAAATCATATGCCAGACAATACCCTAAAAATTGAAATGAATAGAACTTCAAAAATACAAAACATTTTTGAGCAAACTCAACTGTTTTGGAAAGCCCTTTTCAATACCTACCAGTATAATGTTAGCTTACACCAAGGTGAGTTACCATTTGGAAATGCCATCCATTTTGGTAAAGCATCTGTGAGCTATTCCATGATTTTTAGGGGGAGTTTGGGACATTATTTTTGAGTAAGGCAAGTTGGAGAGGCTTTGTAGTGATAAGGACTATCACATCCTAGAAGGATTTACTTTTTGGAGCCACAGAAAAAATTAGAGAGACAGAACAAATTTTGGGTACTTTCTGTCTAATTTTTATTTCTAGATCTTGCTTTATATGTTCATGTTGTGCTATGCAAATGATGTGTTCTTGCTTATGATGTTGTTTTCCAGTGTGGTTATGATGTTTACAAGTTATATGAACATGTTAGCATAATTGGTTTGAGTGGTAGAATTTTAGGACTATTTTTCCATGCATAGATCTTGCTCATAGCTAGATTTTTATATATGTTTTGAGTAGATCTTTAAATGCTTTTAGGCTTGTGGCTAGATTAATTTCCATGGAACCAGTACCACTTAGGTACTGTTAGTTTGTTTATAGCACCTCTAAATACTTGGTGCTTGTGTGTGGAATAGATTTAAATAGAAATGCTTAAGGACTAGATTTCATACTAGGATATTCATGTATGCTTTTTGTCTTGTTTTCCCTTAGGAAAAAATATGAATCTTTGGTGTTGAAACCAGAGGATGGAATGTCCTTGTGGCATTATTATCTTAGGGTTTCTCACCTCTGATAGGTTTCCTCTTAAGTAGCATAAAAGCATGAGTAACACTTGGATGACTAGGAATTAATCTCCTCACATGTGTAGCATTTTAAGCATAGTTTTTCCTTGTTTCCTAGCTATGTTTTTATGATATTTTTGTGAGATCCAGTAGCATTTATGGTACTGGTTAGAGGGGTATTTTGCCTCCGCTAGCTTGCACACTTGTGCATAAAATTAACTAAGTGTAGCCTAAAATAGTCTAGTGTTTTTTTCTAATTTTCTACTAGTAGAGTAGGAGTTTTTGGGTGCTTGTTTGTTTGTTTGGAGCACTTTTAGAAAAGTGACCAGAGGCTTATTAACCTCTTGGTGAGCATTTTTGCTAGTGGAACACCCACTGGTACCTTTGCATCATGGTGGAAAATAGGCTTGACTTGTTGTCATGAGCCTTTTTCACCACTTGAGTATTCTAGCAAATTTTATGTGCTAGCCATAGAGATTGTTGGGGGAGTTTTTAGACATCAAAATGTGTTTTATGTGACACCCTACTGTCTAGTAACATGTGCTTTACCCCACTGGTCCATGGTGTTCTTAACTAAGAATCATGGTTTTGGCCACACATAAACACTAGGAAAAAGCAGACTTTTCAACTAAAGTTTTTATGCCAATTTTTCTTAAGGGAAAAATTGAGAACTTTGGGTGGTACTTCTTGATTGCTTGCTGTATGTATTACTTGTAGCATTGTTTGTCTTGTTTGGTTCTGAAAGTGTGCCTTTATTTCTTTTTACGACGTTAGAAAACGAGGAGGAAGGATTTGCTGAAGAAGGGTATTGCAACTCCTGTTACTTTCAGGATCAGGACGATCACTTGTACCAAGGAAAGCCATCCTAATGCTTGCTGTATAAATACTTATCATTATCTATCATGCATGCTTTTCACTTCTGAAGTTTTTACAAAACTATACCTTCAAAACTATTTTTGTGTGAATCCTACTACTACTATTAATATTACTAGTATAAGGAATCATAATAGTAGTCAACTTGGTATTACCAAGCCCTTAGCCACTAAATGGTATATAAATACCATACAGCCACTTAAAACTTGAGTTCTTAAATGAACTAAATAAAATGTGTTTTTGTAAACAAATGCCTTATGGAAGGAAAACCCCGGAGGAAGGGTGAGACCCTGTCTACCGGAAGAGTTGTTATGATGGGAAATTTTTGAGAAATGTTTACAAAAGACACATAACCTAGTCTTCGCTGGACAACCATTATCGTACTGCCACTTTACCCCAATATGGGTAGGGGCTTGATTAAAAACTTGTTATGGTTAGTATGTGAGATATCTCAAGTGCTATAGAGGATTGAATCCTCCGAACCGAAATGTCACTAGGAGTGGAGGATACGGGATATCTAAAGTGTGGGATTAATTTTCCCTCCGGATGCAGCAGTTGGGTCTCCTGTTTGGGAGGTGTGGGACATGGCTTGCCAGGGAGGGTAACCCCAATTGAAGAGATAGTCATGTACTATCTTTCACATAGTGGATAGTCAAGATCAGTTATCTGATGTTCTCATAGGTTGGGAACAGTCCATGGTTGTTTCATGGCGGATTCTGGATCTAGTGGAAATGTGTACACCTCTGCAGAGTAAAACTATTTCGAGATAGCCGCGTCCTCGGATATGGACGGTTGAATGGCCATGTAGCTAGTATTGTGTCAACTTTTCAAAAGAGGTTTTGAAGGAAGGCTTTTGTACCTGCGAGGTACTAAGGAGAAATGAATTGGTATCTGCGAGATACGGATGAGGAAGAAACTATTACTAAAAGTTTCTGAAAAGAAAAACTTTCTTTTCTAAAACAAAGCTTATAAAACCTCCGAGATATGTGATATCTACGAGAGTAAAACTATATTATTTTAAATGATCTTTCACAAAGAACTCAACAATGAAATCTCAACCATGATAAATCTTTTATCTGTCATGGGTAGCTGAACCATATGTATGGCCTACCCACTCCACCAAATAAGCATGTATGCATAATTGTAAGCTGATAAAGGATGTCTTGTTGAGTACATTCAAACGTACTCATTTGGTTTCGCCCCTGGTATTTACTTGCCAGACTATGAGGAGGCACCTCAGGAAGGGTTCTATGAGGAGGAGTGCTACACTGATGAACCTGCGAATTAGGATCGTCTCCCAGTCAGCAGCCTGTAGGATGAGGCGTGACTCGGGTTCTACTACGCTATGCTTATCGTCTTCCGCTGTGTTTACTTTGAATGTCTGTCCTGCGTGACAGTTATCAAGAACTTGGTCATGTGACCATTTATGTAAGACTCTATATTCGTGTAATGGATGATGTATTCTGTATGCCAACTTCGTATGTTGTTCACGACTGGTTCTTCTGGGATCGTGAATGAATGCATATGAGGGGTTCTGGACCCTCCGGTCTAGGGCCCCTACAAAGTTGGTATCAGAGCCATCCTGACTCTAGGAGACCTTAGTTAGCATGGACGTTAGTGTATACTCCGATAATCTAAGTTACTAATACAATTTTTTTTGGATATATGACTAAGTATAAAACTATTCCCTATATCCCACCACCTCTCTGGGTTAGACTCTACTTGCATTAAGGTTATTTCTTGCATGAACCTAAAATCTTGCACACTTGGATCTAACTTAAACTATACTTAAAATTTTGTGTAGATGGACGTGGACATCACCGTGGCTTTTCAGTTGGGACGTCCACGTGGCGAGTCTTTCCTTTTCGAGGAGAGGCTAGTATCTATGGCTACTGTGTTGGGGCGCCCACTTCCGGAGCTGCGAGGAGGACTAGTTGTCGGGGCACCTCTGGAGGGAGACTGGTACGCGGAGGTCACTATCCGCGCACCTCTGGCTAGCCCGACAGTGGAGGCCTACGTTTACCGTGCTGTTGATCGTTCTTGGAACGAGGCTGCGGTGCGCGTGATACAGGAGTCAGTAGCACGTCTGGCACACATCGGGGAGTATATGTTCATCGGTTCCCGGTTCGAGCTGATTGGGAGACGTGATGAGGATGGCATACCACTTCCTGTCGAGCCAGACTTTACCACTGTTGGTCCCCACCTGGACGAGATGGAGATTCTGCTACACCGCACTCAGCTCAGGTTGGACGACCAGCGTCTTGACACCCACCACGGCATATTGGTGCACCACACACTGATAGCCGAGACTGACGAGCTGAGGGCTGAGCTTCACGACAGCCAGGAGGAGAGTGGAGCTCTGGCTCAGCAGTTGTCCCAGTTGAGGGAACAGTTGGATGCTACTACCGCGAGGCACCGTTCCTTACGGAGGCAGCTGAGGGCCACCCGCCTTGGCCGTGCACGCCTCACCACTAGGATGACGGCCCTGGAGGGGGCTAACGCCGTTCTGCGCGGCAGGCTTCAGATAGCTCGTGACGACATAGCCACGAGAGACGCTGCCGTGGAGGAGCTTGAGGAGGAGGCCGTAGAGCTCCACAGGGAGATTGAGGATCTTCTGCCTATTGAGGACGTTCCCTCCGACCTGGAGGGGATGGATATGAGCGAGGCTAGCGAGCAGGATGATGATGACCTGCTTGACGAGGAGGAGGAGGACCCTGAGGAGCATATCTTCGACGTTGGGGACAACGACGACTCTGTGTAGTCGCTGCTTTCTCACCCTTAGCACATGGTGCTGGTCTAGATACTAGTTAGGTATGCTAGATCGTTTTGCTAGATAGTTTGCTAGTAGTAGCCTTGCGATGACCCCACCAATCGCACCCCCTGTAGCTCGATGAAGCCTTCCTTGTATGATATGGCTTGTGAGGTGTGTGTAATGTTGGAAACTCTGTTTAATTATGGTGATGAATGAAATGTTTGGCTTGGTTTTCTGTTGATTGTCACTACTTTGCGTTCATTTCATTCAAGTTTGCGACTGCCCCGCTCTTGTTTTTGAAACATATCACTAGTATTCCTTTTGTTTAAGTATTAAGGTACTGGGTTTTCAAAAACAAGAATTTATTTCTTAGACTTACACATGTTTCACTTCAGCATGGCACCCCGTCGCGAACCCCCACCGCCACCACCACCCACAGTGGAGGCGCTGTTGGCACTGCTGATGGAGGATCGCCAGGCCACCCGAGCTGAGAGTGCAGCTACCATTGCCGCTCTACAACAACTGGCTGCTGCCAACAACAACAATGGCAATGGCAATGGTGCTCGCTCGAGACTGAGAGACTTTCAGCACACCAACCCCCCAGTTTTCACAAGGATTGTGGAGCCTCTCGATGCTGACGACTGGCTCCGCACCATTGCAAACAAACTGGAGGTCGCTTCAGTTGAGGAGAATGATAAGGTCCTGTTGGCCTCCCATTTTCTCGCTGGTCCTGCCCGGACTTGGTGGGAAACTACACGTGAGACTATTGCTGCTGGTCACGTGTTCACCTGGGAGGACTTCTCTGCAAGATTCCGCAAGTACCACATCCCCCAGGGAATGATGGCACTTATGCGGGAGAAATTTCTGAATCTGAAGCAAGGAAGTATGCCGGTGTCTGAGTACTGGGAGAATTTCACTACTCTGTCCCGGTATGCACAGGACGATATTAATACTGATGCTAAGAAGAAGGAGAGGTTCTTAAATGGGCTGGATGATGAGCTCCAGTGCTCTCTAGTAGTGGTTCCATTCCAGGATTTGGAGACCCTTGCAAATGTCGCTATGGTGCTGGAGCACAAGCGGAAAGCTGCTGATGATAACCGCAAGAGGAAAATGACTGCGCATGGAGGACCTAGTGCCCAAAGGACTCGCAACACTCCGTATGCGAGGCCACCATCCCACAAGGCGCCTGCTTATGCACCTCGCCCCAGCCACAACTATGCACCAAGGCCCAACAACTACAACCACCCTGCACCTCATGCACCCAGGTACGGAGGAAATAGCTATGGTGGTAACCATGGTAATCATTCTGGGAACCATCATGGAAACCGCTATGGAGGCAATAATAGTGGAAATGGGAACAACTCCAACAATGCTCCCAATGCTAACCCAAGCCCAAAGCCTTCTGGAGGTTGCTTTGCCTGTGGAAAGGAAGGTCACTTTGCTCGGAATTGCCCAACCAAAGTTACTGCCCCAGCCCAGCCTGCTGCAACCAAGATGAACCATGGTCCTTCCACTGGACGACAGAATAGGATGAAGGGACACCTGCACCACGTCACTGCTGCAGAAGCTCAGGAGGCACCAGACATGGTGATGGGTATGTTCCCTGTCAACTCGGTGCCAGCCGCAGTACTGTTTGATTCTGGTGCATCGCATTCCTTTGTCACTAAACCGTTTGCTGAGAAAAGTGGTATGAAGCATTCCCGTATGAACAACCCTATGTTAGTGCAAATACCTGGGGATAGTGCTAAAGCCAACCTAATTTGCAAAGAAGTACCAGTAGAAATACAAGGGAAAACTTTTCATGCTGATCTTATAGTGCTGGGATCCAAGGGGATAGAAGTGGTACTCGGTATGAACTGGATGGCCAAGTATAAGGGAGTTATTGATTGCACTAAGAAATCTATTGAAATGATCTCTGAGGATGGGGAAAAAGTTGCGTACACTGCAACTAGACCTTCGTCACAAGTTCACTGCCACACTGGTATAGCCCACCCTGACCTTGAGGAAGTCCCGGTAGTTTGCGAATACCCGGATGTTTTTCCTGAAGAATTACCCGGTATGCCCCCTGATCGGGATATCGAGTTTGTGATCGAGTTAGTGCCCGGAACTGGACCCATAGCACAGAAGCCGTATCGGATGAACCCGAAGGAATTAGATGAGTTGAAGACTCAGCTGGATGACATGTTAAGGAAAGGATTGATTCGCCCTAGTGCATCGCCATGGGGATCTCCGATCATTTTTGTGGGAAAACGGGACGGTACCACTCGTTTATGTGTGGACTACCGCAAGTTAAATGATGTTACCATCAAGAACAAATACCCGTTGCCCAAAATTGAAGACCTGTTTGACCAGCTGAATGGGGCTGTAATCTTCTCTAAGATTGACCTTCGGACTGGTTATCACCAATTGAAAGTCCATGATACTGATATTCCAAAGACTGCTTTCACCACTCGTTACGGGCTGTATGAATACACCGTAATGTCCTTTGGTCTAACCAATGCCCCTGCCTATTTCATGAATCTCATGAATAAGGTATTCATGGATTTTCTAGACAAGTTTGTCGTGGTCTTTATTGACGACATTCTCATATATTCAAGGAGTGAGGAAGAACACGAAGAACATCTGAGAATTGTGCTCGGAACACTTCGCGAGCATCAATTGTATGCTAAGTTTAGTAAATGTCAATTCTGGTTGACGGAAGTCGGATTTCTTGGACATGTAGTGTCTGCGGGAGGAATATCTGTTGACCCTGCTCTAGTTCAGTCTGTGGAGAAGCGTGCTGCTCCGACCAACCAGACTGAAGTCAGATCCTTTCTGGGTTTGGCAGGATATTACCGCAAGTTTGTTCAGGGATTCTCGAGTATAGCCAGACCCCTCACCCAGTTGCTCAAGAAGGATAGCAAGTTCCTATGGACGGACAAGTGTGATGAGAGTTTCAATGAATTGAAGCGTCTACTGGTGTCTGCCCCAATCCTTATAATGCCGGATATCACCAAGAATTTCGACGTATATTGTGACGCTTCTAAGCTTGGTCTTGGAAGCGTGCTTATGCAAGAAGGGAAGGTGATATCTTTCATATCCCGCCAGTTGAGACCCCACGAATTGAATTATCCCACTCATGACTTAGAGCTTGCTGCCGTTGTTCATGCTCTCAAGACATGGCGACACTTTCTTATGGGAAGAAGGGTGGAAATTTACACGGATCATAAGAGTTTAAAGTATATCTTTACTCAACGTGAGCTCAACATGAGGCAGCGCCGCTGGATTGAGCTCATTAAAGATTATGATCTGAGTATTCATTATCACCCTGGAAAGGCAAATGTGGTTGCAGATGCTCTTAGTCGAGAGCCGGCCTCTCTAAATGCTATGATTCTAGTAAGGCAACCCGAGTTGTGGAAAGAGCTGGACCAGCTTGGCATTGAAGTGGTCAGCTATGGCATGTTAGATGCCATAGAACTTAAACCAACCCTGGTTGACCAAATCAAAGAAGCGCAGAAAGGCCAGAAAAGTATTGATGGTATTAAGGCCCGCATGGAGAAGGAAAAGGTTGCTGGGTTTACCATCGATGCTGATGGGGGATTATGGTATGAAGGCCGTATTTGTGTTCCCTCTGAATCTGATCTCAAGCAGACCATCATGGTCGAAGCTCATGAGACCATGTATTCTATCCATCCTGGAGGAACAAAGATGTATCAAGACCTGAAAGAAAGATTCTGGTGGCATGGAATGAAGCGAGAGATTGCTTCATTTGTAGCCAAGTGCCATGTCTGCCAGCAGGTAAAAGCTGGGCACCAGCGTCCCGCTGGATTGCTCCAACCGTTGCAAGTGCCTGTTTGGAAATGGGATGAAGTAGGGATGGACTTCATCACTGGACTTCCTAGGTCCAGCCGAGGAAATGATTCTATATGGGTTGTTGTGGACAGGCTCACGAAAGTGGCTCACTTTATTCCTGTCCGGACCACCTATCGTGGAGATCAGCTTGCTGATCTTTATATTTCTCGGATTGTCAGCCTACACGGAGTCCCAAGCAGGATTGTATCTGATCGAGGTACACAGTTCACATCTAGATTTTGGAAAAAGTTGCACGAGAGTTTGGGAACCAAGCTAGCTTTTAGCGCAGCCTATCACCCGCAGACTGATGGACAAACAGAGTGTGTGAACCAAATTCTGGAGGACATGCTCCGTGCTTGTGTGTTGTCCTATGGAATTAAATGGGAAGACTGTCTGCCCTTCGCAGAGTTTTCTTACAACAACAGTTATCAGTCTAGCTTGCAAATGGCCCCTTTTGAAGCTCTGTATGGACGTAAATGCCGTACACCCTTAAATTGGACTGAGACTGGAGACAGTCAGGTTTTTGGTGTGGACACTTTGAAGGCTGCAGAGGAGCAAGTCCAACTTATTCGGGAACGTTTAAAGACATCTCAATCTCGCCAGAAGAGTTATGCTGATACGAAGCGTCGTGATGTCTCTTTCAGCATTGGAGATTTCGTATACCTTCGTGTTACACCACTCAAAGGGATGCAGCGTTTCCATGTCAAAGGAAAGCTGGCCCCCAGGTATATTGGCCCTTTTAAGATCTTGGCACGTCGTGGCGAAGTTTCTTATCAGTTAGAATTACCTGAGGAGCTATCTGCTTTTCACAATGTTTTCCATGTATCATTGCTCCGGAAATGTCTGCAAGTACCTGAGAAGGATCTCTCGTATCAAGACGTGGATTTCAGGACCATTGACATAAATGATGACTTGACTTATCGTGATAGACCCCTGCGGGTTCTCGAGGAAATTGTGCGTGCTACCAGGAGGCGTGCTATAAAATTCCTTAAGATTCAGTGGACCAATCACTCTGAGGAAGAAGCTACCTGGGAGCGTGAGGATGATATCAGGAAGGAGTTCCCCGATTTTCTTAAAGCCTAGACCCGCGAATCTCGGGACGAGATTCTTTTAAGGGGGGGAGATTTGTCACACCCCTGTTTTTAAGCATTTGTATAATAGTATTTTAGCAAGCCTCTTAAGACTTTTGTAATACAATTAAGTGGACAACATGTTTGTGTAGTAATGTTTATCTATGCAATTTAAGTGGTGTGTTCTTTTCACTCACTTGAGGATTTTTCTCCTAAGGAAAACATTGTTTTCCTATGTTTTCCACTAAGGTTCTTAAGAGAATATTTTTCAAAACTTGAGGTAACACTTTGTATGAACTTAAGAATGGGTTATTGATGGTTAGGAATCAACTTGAACTGGAAATAAAATTTATTGGAAAAGATTTCATTAGTTTTTCCAATATAATTTTTGTCCTGAAAAACAGCCAAGTAGCTGTTTTCAACCCTTGTTTTCCATCACAAGGATTATCCAATTATGGATTTTCTTTGATCAAAACTACTCTATGTTATGAGTACAACAAAACTACACTCTTGGAAAAACCTACAAAGAAAATTAACACACATTGCCATGATGGTTTTTGAGCCATCTTGTTAAGACAGAATGTTTGGCATTTAAAAACAGAGATTGTACCTACTTTGTCATTTATTTTCAGAGCCTTAAACCCCTCATTTTTCAGATCAAATGATTGGTTCTGAAACTTGGATAGTTTCTCTTTGTTGAGCATTTTAAATCACACTTTTTGGAGTCTGTTTGCTTGGTGAAAACAACTCCCACTTTTGCTATCTCTATCTGTTTTTCCAGCACTTAGAAAATTTCAGAAAACTGCCTAACTGAATTTTTCTGACAGAACAGTGATCAACACTTTTAAACTTGATGGTTTACCTTGTGTGTGCTGATCCAAGCCTTGCCACTTTGCCAATTCGAAAATCATGATACTGAGCTTCTAGAAGGTGGCATTGGATCCCTTGTTGGCTGACCAGGGAGGGAGAAAAGTGAGGTGGCATTTTACTAAGTGATGATGTCACTTATAGTGGTTGGAATAGTGTAATTTCTCACTTTTGCCCATCCCTTGGCCCTTGCTGTGGCTTTGCTCACACACTTGTACTAGATTGACCCCAGGGCACCAGTTAGAAGCGTTGCCACCCGTGGAGAACCCCCAAAGAGCAAGGCATGCCCATGCCATTGCCAACCCGAGCACCCCACCTTGGCCCCGGGCCTACAAAGCCTTAGAGGCCAATCCCTCTCGCCAGCACACTCACCTCACCACACTCACCCACCCCATCGAGCTCTCGCTTGCTCATTCGCTCTCTGCGAGCGAGGCAAGCCGTGCCCATTTTCGGGCCCGAGCAGATCGAACTCGAGGTGGCGCCGCGATCACTGCACCTCCCACCCTCTTTTCTCTTCCACAGTGACCCCCCTCACTCGTGCGCATCTCCCTGACATCCTCCTGCCCACGCTCGTTTGCAGGAACGCCGTCGCCGTCCCCGGAGCCACCGCAGAGCGCCGTCGAGCCGCCGTCGTGTCCGCGCCACCCCATCGCCCGTGCCCGCGCCACAGCATCGCCCAGGACACCCTCTTCCACGCCTGCACCACCCCACTCCAACTCACGAGCCCTAGGTGAGCCATCTCGAGGTTTCACTAGGTGTTCGTCCGCGGTTCTGAGAGAGAGAGAGAGAGAGAAGAGAGACGCGGGGAGGAAGAGAGAAGAGGAGCCGTCGATCTGCGGATCGATGGTCACCTTTGAACGTGCCGTTTCGCGCGCGCGCGCGCGCAGGCGGGCTGTGCCGCACGTTAGTTGGGCCAGCGCAGTGGGATCTGGCCCATCTGGGCAGTTTTCGGTTAAATCAAAAATAGCATTTTTCTGGCAGTTTAATTAGGTGGTTAGCTTTAGGCTTGGAAAAGGTAGCAAATATTTTTATTTTACCTTGCTAATTTTTTTACTCGTAGCCATACAAAATCACAACCATATCCCACTGGCAGAAACATGTTTTGAGTTTTAATTATTGTTCTATAAATCATATGCCAGACAGTAACCTAAAAATTGAAATGAATAGAACTTCAAAAATACAAAACATTTTTGAGCAAACTCAACTGTTTTGGAAAGCCCTTTTCAATACCTACCAGTAGAATTTTAGCTTGCACCAAGGTGAGTTACCATTTGGAAATTCCATCCATTTTGGTAAAGCATCTGTGAGCTATTCCATGATTTTTAGGGGGAGTTTGGGACATTATTTTTGAGTAAGGCAAGTTGGAGAGGCTTTGTAGTGATAAGGACTATCACATCCTAGAAGGATTTACTTTATGGAGCCACAGAAAAAATTAGAGAGACAGAACAAGTTTTGGGTACTTTCTGTCTAATTTTTATTTCTAGATCTTGCTTTATATGTTCATGTTGTGCTATGCAAATGATGTGTTCTTCCTTATGATGTTGTTTTCCAGTGTGGTTATGATGTTTACAAGTTATATGAACATGTTAGCATAATTGGTTTGAGTGGTAGAATTTTAGGACTATTTTTCCATGCATAGATCTTGCTCATAGCTAGATTTTTATATATGTTTTGAGTAGATCTTTAAATGCTTTTAGGCTTGTTGCTAGATTAATTTCCATGGAACCAGTACCACTTAGGTACTGTTAGTTTGTTTATAGCACCTCTAAATACTTGGTGCTTGTGTGTGGAATAGATTTAAATAGAAATGCTTAAGGACTAGATTTCATACTAGGATATTCATGTATGCTTTTTGTCTTGTTTTCCCTTAGGAAAAAATATGAATCTTTGGTGTTGAAACCAGAGGATGGAATGTCCTTGTGGCATTATTATCTTAGGGGTTTTCACCTCTGATAGGTTTCCTCTTAAGTAGCATAAAAGCATGAGTAACACTTGGATGACTAGGAATTAATCTCCTCACATGTGTAGCATTTTAAGCATAGTTTTTCCTTGTTTCCTAGCTATGTTTTTATGATATTTTTGTGATATCCAGTAGCATTTATGGTACTGGTTAGAGGGGTATTTTGCCTCTGCTAGCTTGCACACTTGTGCATAAAATTAACTAAGTGTAGCCTAAAATAGTCTAGTGTTTTTTTCTAATTTTCTACTAGTATGAGTAGGAGTTTTTGGGTGCTTGTTTGTTTGTTTGGAGCACTTTTAGAAAAGTGACCAGAGGCTTATTAACCTCTTGGTGAGCATTTTTGCTAGTGGAACACCCACTGGTACCTTTGCATCATGGTGGAAAATAGGCTTGACTTGTTGTCATGAGCCTTTTTCACCACTTGAGTATTCTAGCAAATTTTATGTGCTAGCCATAGAGATTGTTGGGGGAGTTTTTAGACATCAAAATGTGTTTTATG
Organism: Alopecurus myosuroides; assembly: GCA_028641055.1. Classification (NCBI taxonomy): domain Eukaryota; kingdom Viridiplantae; phylum Streptophyta; class Magnoliopsida; order Poales; family Poaceae; genus Alopecurus; species Alopecurus myosuroides. The sequence continues at coordinate 317,036,046 of CM054061.1, forward strand.
TGACACCCTACTGTCTAGTAACATGTGCTTTACCCCACTGGTCCATGGTGTTCTTAACTAAGAATCATGGTTTTGGCCACACATAAACACTAGGAAAAAGCAGACTTTTCAACTAAAGTTTTTATGCCAATTTTTCTTAAGGGAAAAATTGAGAACTTTGGGTGGTACTTCTTGATTGCTTGCTGTATGTATTACTTGTAGCATTGTTTGTCTTGTTTGGTTCTGAAAGTGTGCCTTTATTTCTTTTTACGACGTTAGAAAACGAGGAGGAAGGATTTGCTGAAGAAGGGTATTGCAACTCCTGTTACTTTCAGGATCAGGACCATCACTTGTACCAAGGAAAGCCATCCTAATGCTTGCTGTATAAATACTTATCATTATCTATCATGCATGCTTTTCACTTCTGAAGTTTTTACAAAACTATACCTTCAAAACTATTTTTGTGTGAATCCTACTACTACTATTAATATTACTAGTATAAGGAATCATAATAGTAGTCAACTTGGTATTACCAAGCCCTTAGCCACTAAATGGTATATAAATACCATACAGCCACTTAAAACTTGAGTTCTTAAATGAACTAAATAAAATGTGTTTTTGTAAACAAATGCCTTATGGAAGGAAAACCCCGGAGGAAGGGTGAGACCCTGTCTACCGGAAGAGTTGTTATGATGGGAAATTTTTGAGAAATGTTTACAGAAGACACATAACCTAGTCTTCGCTGGACAACCATTATCGTACTGCCACTTTACCCCAATATGGGTAGGGGCTTGATTAAAAACTTGTTATGGTTAGTATGTGAGCTATCTCAAGTGCTATAGAGGATTGAATCCTCTGAACCGAAATGTCACTAGGAGTGGAGGATACGGGATATCTAAAGTGTGGGATTAATTTTCCCTCCGGATGCAGCAGTTGGGTCTCCTGTTTGGGCGGTGTGGGACATGGCTTGCCAGGGAGGGTAACCCCAATTGAAGAGATAGTCATGTACTAGCTTTCACATAGTGAATAGTCAAGATCAGTTATCTGATGTTCTCATAGGTTGGGAACAGTCCATGGTTGTTTCATGGCGGATTCTGGATCTAGTGGAAATGTGTACACCTCTGCAGAGTAAAACTATTTCGAGATAGCCGCGTCCTCGGATATGGACGGTTGAATGGCCATGTAGCTAGTATTGTGTCAACTTTTCAAAAGAGGTTTTGAAGGAAGGCTTTTGTACCTGCGAGGTACTAAGGAGAAATGAATTGGTATCTACGAGATACAGATGAGGAAGAAACTATTACTAAAAGTTTCTGAAAAGAAAAACTTTCTTTTCTAAAACAAAGCTTATAAAACCTCCGAGATATGTGATATCTACGAGAGTAAAACTATATTATTTTAAATGATCTTTCACAAAGAACTCAACAATGAAATCTCAACCATGATAAATCTTTTATCTGTCATGGGTAGCTGAACCATATGTATGGCCTACCCACTCCACCAAATAAGCATGTATGCATAATTGTAAGCTGATAAAGGATGTCTTGTTGAGTACATTCAAACGTACTCATTTGGTTTTGCCCCTGGTATTTACTTGCCAGACTATGAGGAGGCACCTCAGGAAGGGTTCTATGAGGAGGAGTGCTACACTGATGAACCTGCGAATTAGGATCGTCTCCCAGTCAGCAGCCTGTAGGATGAGGCGTGACTCGGGTTCTACTACGCTATGCTTATCGTCTTCCGCTGTGTTTACTTTGAATGTCTGTCCTGCGTGACAGTTATCAAGAACTTGGTCATGTGACCATTTATGTAAGACTCTATATTCGTGTAATGGATGATGTATTCTGTATGCCAACTTCGTATGTTGTTCACGACTGGTTCTTCTGGGATCGTGAATGAATGCATATGAGGGGTTCTGGACCCTTCGGTCTGGGGCCCCTACAATGCATCCCGCGACATACTTGCCCGGTAGCACGCATTTGAGAATTTCAAGCTCCTTAGAGATGCACTGTATCTCATGAGCCTGCTCCAATACAGAACGGTTTTCGACCATTCTGTAGTCATGGAACTGCTCTATACTGTACATCTCGCTGCCAGCATCGGTTGCGCCGAATTTGGATTCGAGCGCCTCCCACAAGTCCTTGGCAACCCGCATATGTAAATATGCGTCAACAAACTTATCTCCGATCACGCTTAGAACGCATCCAACAAAGACGACGGTGGCATCCCTACACGCCTTCTCCTTTTCAGGAGTAATCGTTCCCGTGGGAGTGACACCGGCGACCCAGAACACGTTAATAGCCGTGAGCCATAAGATTGTTTTGGTCTGCCAACGCTTAAAGTACGTCCCCGTAAATGGGTCCGGTTTCAGTGCAGTAGCAAAACCATGAATCGAAAATTTCCTACAAATATTAGGTTTTTGGATTGTTAAGAATTTAGGCAATTTACAGATTAAATTAATCCAAGTATAAAACATGAACATGACGTAAACATACTGATATTTAACCATGTTCCTGCATACTAGATTTATAGTAGATAAATCTACGCAAACTACTAGTGTTGCACACATGGAAATAATAAGGACAGGGATAAACGTGTTATACCCTGCAGTTGGCCAATTGGTAGTAGCCGTAGTAGAGGCGGCAGCCGCGGCGGAGGTTGCAGCAGCAGAGGCGGCCTCGGTGGCAGCAGTGGCGGCCTCGGCGGCAGCAGCAGCGCGTTCAGCTTAGGTGGACATGTTGACGTCGATGGCGACGCGGTAGTAGACGAAGTATATGTACAGCAGCAGCGAGCAGTCGCGTAGGAGACGCTCCCCAAAAACCTAATCGCCCCTCTCCCGTACAGGATCTGGAGAGGCGGGGTTTCGGAGGACTGCTCTCCCGTCGGCCGTGTACGCGGTAGACGGGATGGGATCACCGGCGGCAGCAACAGGAGGTGGAACGACGGTGGGCGCAAAGAGGCGGCGTGTATGAGTTGTGTTTTGTGTCCGCCCGAGCCTCCAATTTATAGGCACGGCCGAGTAGGAGAACGGTCAATTTAATTGGCGTTACTACAGCTGTTACCACGTGATAAAGGCTGCGTTTTACTGCGCGCGGTTATCATACGCGATCAATACGGCTGTTACCAAAATAAATGTGACGCAATTAGACAACAATCAATATGACGTCTCATATTATTGCCGTGTCTATTGACTCCCCGTTTCCGACTGCCAAAATAAAGGCATCGGCTCGGCTCATTCCCGCAACCCGCGGCGCGTCGTGACGAGGCGAGGCGAGCGGCAGAGGAGGAGGAGTGCGCGTGTGGAACACCTCCACAACTCCTCTCTCTTCATACCAACTCACACTAGTGGAGAGAGAGCTCATTTTATAAACTGGTGCAAAACTCTCCCAACTAGCAATATGGGACTAAACTCCCACCATTTGCTATGGCAGCATGGCCCTTCGGGATTAAATGGAAATTGCCTAATGGGCCTGCAAGCCCATCCGAATTCCAGCAAAAGGTTCCAGTAACAAAACAAATAGTTTTATAGAAGCAACAAATGGAATTAACTGACCGATACAGAGAATATTCTGCTAATGAAGCCAACAATGTAGCCATCATGATTGTGGACGAAAGAAAAATGGAGATAATTCATGCATCTCATATATAGTCGGGATGAAGCCGGAAGAAAACGGTTGTGGGGTCATCTCTATAGCAGTAGGCTCCTTCAATACATACTATTACTAAATTATTAGTACTCCCTCCATTCCATAATACAAGATTTTTTAGCAAGTTGAAAAAGGTTTACATTATGAACGGAGGAAGTAGTGGTTAGAGATAATTGATGAAAGAAATTCAAATTTTAATTGGGTCAGATGACCCTAGTCCTCTCAAGCCAGCTTCGTCCCTGGCGATATAACCTACACCTCTGTTCATGGGTGAAATAGTTTCACATATCTGCATAACCATATCCCCCTCTTTCTCATGTCTATATCATTTTTCGGATTTCTCTGCTTCATATATGTTTTGTATGGAAAAAAGGTGAGACGATCAAAATACTTAAAATAATAACATATACATCTACAACGTGATAACCTATAACGCGAAGCGCGGTGCACCACTATGTTGATGTGATGTTATGATGTGCAATACTTGGCACGATGTGATGTCATGTCATAAGACCGAGATCGCACGATCGCGTAAGTTGTTTCAAGTCCATGAAAATAGGGAGAGTGAAATCTTTCAAGATTCAAAATTTCTTTGCGGATGCAATAATAGAAGTACTCCAAATAGAATTAGATGAAGTAATGAACCATAATTTTTTTTGTAGTAGAGACGACATAGAAGAGAGATTCACCAAACAGACACCATGTTCTAGCGATGACCCCATTTATTGAGCATGTGCGAGTAAAAGGGCAGACCAACCTCCTTCATGCCGGAGTCATTCTCTGATGTGTGGTTGTAGTCTCAACAGTACATAAGTAGGAAGGGAACTTGTGAAAGATACGTGTGGGGCGCTCTGGCTCTCGAGCTCATATGCTTCTGTAATTCGGTTAGAATTGTTAAAAATAATCAAGAAAATAGTAAAACATTTTAAGAAAATCCTGAAAGAAATTGGCGATGAACGTATACAAGTGTTATAAATACTTGCCAAATTTCATAATGAAAGACATGTCTGGTTCTATATATGAGAAAAAAACAAAATATGTGCTCCAAAAAAATATTTCATAGATATCATATCATTGTAGCCACAGATTTTTTTTTTGCACATCCCATAAAAAATTTCATTCACTTGTATACAAAATTAATATATGTTCATCGCCATTTTTTTTAGAATATTTTGAAATTCTTTACTTTTTTATTTTGTTCTTCACCCATAGATACCTCTCAGTATTAGGCCTGCCCCAGTGTAAAAAAGACCATGCATGTCAAAAAGAGTAGCCCATCTAGGTCTATAGTTCCCCTAGAAAAACACTACTCTCTCCGTCCCAAAATACAAGACGCGCTATTTTTATGCTGGTTTTTATGTTCGACTTGGATCACTAATATATAATAAATTATATGTATTGAATGTTATGAATAGTATCGTTAGATTCATATAATAAAATTGGTTCATCTCTTATATATTTTAATATTTTTGTGAAAATATTATAAACACAAATCATAGTCAAAGTTGGACATCGTTGACCAGCGAAATTAAAGGACGCATTGTATTTTGGGATGGAGGGAGTAGGTACGTAGAATACTCACACCACTATCATAGTCCAAGAGGAGAGTTTCTAGCGGTGACGCACCAATCCAAGCCCAGTTAATCCAACCCAACAGGAAGTCAACTTTTTTTTTTTGCTTTTGAGAAAATCATAGAGTTTTCTTGTTCTCTTTATGAGAGAATGAGCAACCGGTCGTTGTGTGTTTTCTGCAAACCCTGTGGTGCCATGTAAAAAAATCATTGTGTTATTGTCCCGGCTTTGCTCTAACTATGACTCTTTCACTTCATATGGTATGGCACAATAAATATATAGAGTCGATGGAGGAGGACGAGGGCCTCCCTGATATAGTAATAGAAGAAAGAAAATGGCATTAAGTGATTTTTCATGCTTGTGTGGTGTGGATAATTGTTTAGAGCTGGTGCAAGACATGGATTGTTCAAAAGAGAAAAGTGGAGATGGGAGGATATGGGTCAAACTATTGGCATGAGATTGAGAATAAAACGTTGGAACTGAAAGACAATAGTTGCATGAAAAGGGAAATAGTTCGTGTGTGTCGCAACTATTTAGAAACAGAGGCTTGGTAAGAACTTATATATGCTCCTCCAGAAAAGAGGTTATGTATTAGGAGTATTTTTGTAGTCATCTCGTATGTGATTACACTACAACATTCTAGTTTAACATATTAGAAGTTATTACATTCATGTTCTAGTTTGCATCTTATTTAATAGTTCCTATATTTTAAAAATAAAAGCCAGTTTTTTTGTAACAAAGTTATTTTTATGTCGACTTGTATACTTCATCGTAAAAATGTGGAAATTTATATAAAATTACACTTTTAGGTATTTTATAATAAATTGCACATTAGTGAAGTAATTCTTGGTCAATAGGTTGACTTAATAAATGAAAATAAAAATATAACTGATACATATGGAGTACAAACATGTTTTGGACATTTGAGAAAGGTGGCATGAGAGGTGCCCTTGGAATTGAAGTTGTGATACAGTCTTATTCATGAGACTACTTAAATTAAAGTATAAATTAGAAGATATTAATGCTCACATACATAATATCTATAGAACACGCTATAGCACTAAGATATATTCATTGTTTTGTTTAGTAAATACGGTATTTTTCTCAGTAGTCTCTCATAAAAAGAGATAATAACAAAAATGTGTAGAGTTTTAGTTGGATTATAAGTGCATATGACCCCGAGAAAAAGAGTTGGAGTAAATTGGCTATAATTGAAATGTATCATATGTGTAGTATATTAAGTTAAGTTATGAAAGTTATTTTATTTTCCTTATGGAAAAAATTTATAGTTTCTCAGATGTATCTATAACAAATCATTCTTTGATACGATATTATATTAGAATTTGAGAAATGATATTTAATCATAATGGGCATCCACAAAGAGGGGCGAGAGAGCAGATGGATTGTCTATATAGTTATAGGTAATTTGATTTCTGATTAACTTGGGTTCTTGTAGCAATGTGAACTAAGGTAGGATTTTTTTTTACAATAATTAGAAAATAAATCCTCATCGGATCTAAAGTTCTAATGCACAAATTACTAGTTTTTACGGAAGGTTGCACATAGTAGAACATAAATATAGGTACTTGCATGCCGCCCTTGAAAGCTACTCTAAGAGTTTCGAGTAGAATTTATCCTCCATTCATATCAATGCTCTCAAAATATTGTCACTTGTTACGGAAGGAAAGAACAAAATGAATGGGATAGCCGCCAAATAGGCTAGGTTGATTCGGTAGTCTTGTTGAAGTCTCCCTTTTATTCAATTTTACATTAGTTGTACAATCTTAAATTTGGAACATACATGGTCTTAATGACTCGGCGTCAGGTGGTTAGTAATTTGATTTGTAGTAATCGTATATGTGATTTCCTTGCACAAGTCAAAGTTGTGGTTTGTTGTCATTTCATTGATTAAGGAAACTTCTGGGTCATACTTTAGTAATTTCGATGTTAAAAACTCCTTGGGGGCTAGCTATGGATTTTTTTGTCGCATGAAAGGGGCATATTTGTATCTCATGCACAAGTTAGTCAAGGAGCATTTCATTATTACGATATTGCTTCCAGGTGGTCATTCTTGCAGAACATTGCCGTTTTATGGGCCTTAAACAAATGTGATCAAGATTTAGTTTCGATAAGTATGCAACTTTTTTTTTGCCAAAGTTGTTCTTTGTCTCTCACCTTAGTGGAGGATTTTAATCTCATTGATGAAGCTTTAGGAAATAGTTCGACCAATATCAATAGAAGAATGATGGGAAAATCTAGTGTTTTATCAACTTGATAGCTCCCAGGGACCTCTAATGTGTGGAAGGAGATATACATGGTCAAAAGATCAATATTATCGTATTCTAGTAAGGCTTCACAGAGTGTTGTATAATTTTGCATGGGAAAACCGTTACCATCCTGCCTGCTCCAATGCCATGCCCTCCTCAGCTTCTGACCACTACCCATTGTTGTCTTCTTTTACTTCCTCGCATAATCCTCAATGCTCGTTCTGGTTTGGAAATCATTATGATAATAAATAGGCATTTCATATGTTGTCAAAGAACGGGAGGTGGCTATGTCAGCCAAATTAGCAAGCTCAAATTGCATAATTTTATCTCCATTTCAAGTTAGGATGCACTTTTAGAGCTCTTAAGTAATGGGGCACCTCGGTTGTTTCTTCATTGCATATTTGGGAAGCTATCAACAATGAGATGATTCTTTGGCTTTATCTGTCCATGACTCCCTTTCTTTGTTCGAGGAGGAAAGCCAATTCAGAAAGTTCCTCAAGGTGAAATGACTTGGAATTGTTGCCCTACAATACACCTACTAGAGCCAAAAAGCTAAAACCTTGTGGCTTAGAGAATGTGACAAACATGCACGTTATTTTCACCTCAAAGCTTTAGCATGAAGAAGAAATAACTCAGTCCTCAAATTGAGTCACAATGGCAGGCACGGTCTTGGACCAGGCCGATAAAGGAAGAAATTATAACTAATTCTTATCGATCTTATTTGTGCCAACTATCCTCGTAAATTTATTCTCAATCTAGACTCTCCAAATATGCAGCCAGTTGACCTCTCTTATTTCGATTTGTGGTTAACATAAGAGGAAATCATACAGGTTGTATTCAACCTTCATCATGACAAGACGCCTATTCCTGATGGATTTATTGGTCTTTTCCACTATTCATGTTTGCCTATCATCAAAGAAAAGAAGATTTTTGTTCATACCTTAAGAAGTTTAAGTAGCTCAATTCTTCCCACCTCAATATGCTCATCCAACCAATATAGTAATTTTTTTCCATAGAGACGTTGCTTTTTCACCGAATGAGTTTAATCCTATCGGTCAAATTCACTGTTTTGGAAACCTAATCGGAAAGATTCTTACGAGAAAAATGTAGCCTAGAATGGAATATATGTTTGCACCTTGTCAAATTTCTTTCATAAAGAGTTGATGTATACTGGATAATTCATCTATGTACAAAGCACGACCAAGCAAGTAAATAGAAAAAAGGCTTCCATCAATTATCCTAAAATTTGGCATATCTAAGAACTTTAATTGCGTATCTTGGGAATTTTTGCTCCAAATGATTATTCAAAGGGGGCTTGGGTTGCGTTGGTGGAGTTGGAGTTGTGACTTTATTGATTGATGATACTCATTTGATAGACACGCATAGCAGCTAACTGACATGTGTTCAATATCACCGGGGATCTAATAGAATTCTTCAGCAACTTCCAAGCTGCCAACTTCTTACAGATTTTGTCGAGGATATGATGTAGATCATCTCTTCTTAATCTATGGTCAAATAGAGGCATGTAGATATACCTAAAAGGAAAACTTGCAGCCTAACAATGAAAAATATGCAAGAAGACCTCTAAGTTGATTCTTGCACAGGCCATAAAAAGGAAGAGAGATTTTTTCGTAGTTAATCTTCAGCCCAAATGCTTCCCCAAAGGTGTCCAACAAGTATCAAGCATCAATTTGATCATAGGCGTATGGCTTAATAAAGAGCATTACATCATCAACATACAAAGAGGCTCGAAACCTAAAATTTTGGTTGTCGATAGGTTGCAACAATTTTGATCTTATGCTCTAGAGAGCAAGCTAGACATGGAGTTCATATCCAAGAAAAAAATTAAGACCGTGGGAGTATGTTCGATGTATGCCCAAGAGACAATAATATACACCTGTTTCATGATTAAAGTATTATGTTTTAATGTTCTAACTATTATGGTCACTAAATATGAGATTCAGAGGAAAATCCATACACACGTGTAGAAACATAATCACAACATAATGAACTTTTTTCATGTCTCACAGACAAACTTGTTAATATTAGATGGCAATATTCTTGTTCATGGACATATGCTTTGTCAATATTAACAGGAGAACTTTGTTGTTTCAACAATATGGCTGGGTAGACCCAGGTTGTTTAGATACTACGAGATATGTTTTGCTATATAGTATGCTTACAAGATGGTTATTTTGTTTTCTTCCTCAGACCATTATAATATACGATGATGTTCACCGTAGAGATCATTTTTGTATAGTCAGACATCACAACATAAACAAGGTAACTGAAAAGGCTAACACTGGGTGGTCTCGAAAATGTTGTTATCATCATGTCAGTTCAAGACTGGGAATTACTCATCTATATAATACAGACATACATCCAGGATCCACTCAGTGAAATAGTATCGGTAAATAGGTCTGTGCAGACAAAAGACATGACACTAGTCATGGTGATGATATGACACGGTAATGAGTAAAAGGAATCATAAAAAGCATTAGGAATAATGTGATAATATGATTAAAAAGTTTAATCATGGTCTTATCATTCATCTCGTCTCGGGGTATTTATATGTATCACGAAGTAATAGTAACTTACTTAACAACCAAGAGGTTCAGGAGTTTTCTTCATATAACTCGTAGGAATCAATATGGACGTCCATGGTCCCGATATTGATTATTGATTGGGAAATTGGTTTCACGATCATGTCTACTTGTTATCGAATCTATAGGGGTCACACACTTAAGGCAGCACAGTGATTTGTTCATATTGGATGGTCCGGAGAAAGATCAGGTATCATACGGATTATTCTGGCGTGATAGAATAAATATTCGGAGAGATTACAGGGGATATGAGATGTACTGGGATGTCGGGAATATCTTTCTAGCATCGTTAGATAAGTTCGATGATTTTATCTATAGGGGTCAAAGGGTTCCAGAAAAGTTTCCGGCAAAACCAGAGAAAAGGGGGGAGTGCCAGAGGGGGGACATGATATCCCCTATGGCCGAACCCAGTTTGGGGGACAACCAGGCGGGCTTCATGGATTCACAATGCACACCACCATCCCCTGGTTATTTTCCCTAATTTATTTTATAAATAAATGAGGGGGAAAAGAGGGAAAATAAAAGGGAGGGGGAGTTGGGCTCCAGCACAGATTCCAATCCGAATTCCCCTAGGAGGGGTGGTGCGGCCACCCTTCTGGAGATGGAGTAGGAATCCATCTTCCCCAAGGAATGTTCCCCTCTCCTCCAACTATAAAAGGACTGTAAGCCCCTGTCTCCCAAGCCTCTCTCTAGTTGATTAGAGGGTCTAATTACGGTGTCTAATTAGAGTCCCTCTAATTGAATTAGAGATTCTTCTAATTGGGGTTTGAGGTATCCTCTCCCGATTAAATCTAGCTCTAATCACTCTCTCTCTCTCTCTCTCTCTCTTCCCCATGATTTGGGATCTCTCCATCTCAATTATGAACAGTTAACGATTAGCCCTGGACAGCGGAGCTCTACAGGAATTTGAAGGACGTATGTGTGCAAGATCTCAGAGAGGTAGCACGTGAGACCCTCACTATGTGTCGCACCCGGACTTCTAGAGGATACTCACCGTACGAACTGAACAGTATTCTGATTGGATTACGGGGCTTACCGGCACCCGCGTCCTCTTACGAGTAGGCCAACACTTATGTGTGACAACCAATCGCTACTGTTCACCGTCGAGGTAAACTATCCCGTAGAAATCAGGACACTACCATTGACGTACTTCATACCATACACACATGGTACGTCAACGGCTTTGAACAAACTGATAACACAACATATCTCTAAGACACAAAAGATTGAAATAAGTTGCAACTGGCCCTCACTAGGGCAGAGAATAGCAAATACAATCATCCAGAGGACACAGGTCCCAACATAACATCATTACATCTCAGCGGAAGCATTCAAAGGGTCTGAGTACAGACAAAATCAACTGGGCTTAAGAAGCCGGGAAAGAAAGAAAGTCGGAGCCCATCCACGATGTCTCGGATCCTGCCCGGGTCCGCTACCTACTCGTCAGCAGCCTCGTCAAACTCCACGTAGTAGCCGTCACCTGGATCCTCGTAAGCGTAGTCTGCGGAAACCACAGCCCCAAAGGGGTCAGTACATAGACGTACTGGCAAGCAAGACTCACAGTTCACCAAAGTGTAACCCGTCAACACCAAGCACAGATGCCTTGGATTCAACGGAAGGAAAGGGATATAAACTGGCTGCGCTAACCAACTACAGAGATTCTACCACTTCCGGCTAACAGAAAGGAGATAAGATCGAGTATTGTAACCAACTGAAAGATAACTTCAAACAAACCCATCCTGGATCTCGCCCCTTATCCAAAGAAGCAATCCGAGGATAACTCACACAGTTGGATTAAAGATGAATCAAGTTCTTGTGTCAATAATCCTATTACTAGTCAAGTTGTTAATCTTTGGGTGTGAGATTGTGAATCATTAGGTTTAAGTTGTCCTGAGTACTTGTTAGCCAGTACTTTCACCAAGTTAACCATAACCGCGGAAAACACGGCTTCTCGAGAAGATTTATCCCTGCAGGGTTGCACCAATTTGGCCGTACACGTATGAATAACCCGCCAGATGGGATGCCTCCCACCAAGCGGGGCACTCAACTCAACTCAACTCTTCTTCGCATCAAGCCCAAAGCACCTTGGGCGCACGGCTAATCAAGCCCCGAAGAAAAGGGACCCTCATAGCACTCTAAGACCGTGTCCCCCTATATGCCGACTACAAAAGTTCCACCCTGCGCTGGGCTCGCAAAAACATGCATGCGGCAAATGGAAAACACGAACTAAATGAGATGATTTGGACGAGATGCGAATCGAATCAAATTGAGGGGGGCGCCCATACTCGCTTCCCACATGCGGGTAGTGCGCTCATCATGGATCAGTAGACAAGACCCTTTTCCTATTAGGGTCGACACTAGCAGGCCTCAAAACCACAAAGGGCCTCCTGCCGGTGCCTTATCAGCATATTATTAATAACAGGTTGATTGATTAACATCGAGCCCCCAGAACATGATAGAAATATAGTAACAGAAAGTAACGGGTAACAGACTCGAGCAAAGCAACCTAAGCATGCTAGTAAGACACTGGCTCAAACAATGGGGTGTAGGATTGGAGGTGAGGCAATAACAGGGTTAAGGGATTCATGTGATAGGTTCGTAACAGAAACAACTACACATAGGGCTAGCAATATAGACAACGGAAAGTATCGGTAACCAATGTTGAAAGGAACACAGTGGTTCATGTGAGTGATAACTTGCCTGCAAACTCAGCAGCCTGGTACTGAGCTAGATCCTCAGAAGGGGTGCTGTAAAGATCGTCTGTCTCAACGTCGTCGTCTATCCGAGAAGAAGCAAACAAACAAGGCAGAAATATAAACAATCAATATCATGGTATAGTGCACAATCATGGGATGATGCATGTCAAGTTAATGGTTGCATCAAAATAAACTAGTTGATGAAGTGACACAATTTAAATGGACCCCTATGCAATTGGATTGCATATGGAAAAGGTCCATGCATTAAGTGGAAACAAATGATCTATAATTGATTAACAGGTGAAAGTTTTCTTATCATGATGCATGCATGATGATAACAATAAAATAACAACAATAGATGCAAGTGTTAAAGGAATTTAACAAGTGTTGGAAATTATTTATTAAGTTTGGAAAATTTGGGTTACTTAAAGATGTCACACAAGCAATTGTTGTTTTCACCAAGTTAAAGTGTTCAAAACAATTACCAAAATTCATATTTGAAAATAATACCAAATTTTAGTTGGATTACATGTTTCAATTATTGAAATAGGAGTTAGGATGAATTTATTATGACTTAAACAATATTAAACAAGTTTTAAATGAATTTAAAACAAGTGTGAATTTTATTTGAATTTTATTTGTTCAAAACATAAATTCAAACTCACATTTGAAAAGTTCATACTTTTCTAGTTTGAAAACATAATTTGCATGTTCAAAAATATTTTATTTTGAGCAAGTTATGATTTTATCAAATTTGAATGAATTAAACAAGGATTAAAATATTTAGGCAATTTAAATTATTCAAAACATGAAACAAAATTTATATTTGAAAAGGTTATTTGAAATAGGATGGAAAACATATTTTATTTGTATTAATTGGATTAATAATGACTTAGTTATGAATTTTTGCAAATTACAATTGAATTATTTGAATTCAAATTTGAATTGCATTTTGAAATTTCAAAACAGGAAAAAAATGATACCAAAAGATAGATAATTTAATTTAGACCAGAACACATATTTTATTTTTGTAATTTGGAATTATAAAACTAAAGTTATTATCAATTTACTTTGAGGGACCATTCTGTGATTTTTAAGGACTGGTTTTAAAAACAGAAACTGCAGGAATACTTTTTTTACCGCGTGTTATCCTAACCACAGCCACTGCCCGTGGGCCACTGGCCAGGGTGCGCTTGCGTGGCTACTGGGTGGCTGACAGGGGGCCCTCCCTGTCAGCACTTGGTGGAAAAAAGATGGGATTTTATCCCAGGGGAGCCAGGGATCGAACCCGCGAGCTCACCCGCTGCGCGCAAAGCCTGAACCAGTGCGGCTGTTCGTGTTCGTTTGTCAGTAACCCACGCGCAGTGAGGATATGGTTCCAAAGCGTTATCTGAATTTCTGACGAACGAAACCATCCGCAACCTGACGGAGTTCGTCAGCAGGCCGGCGGCGATCAACCGTGATGCTCGTGCTCGTGCTAGCGTTGCTGGGTGGTGGCGATGTGCGCTCGTGTGCTAGCCAGAGAGGGCAGGGAGGAGGGACAGAGCACGGTGGTTGCTCACCGTCGTTTGTCGTCGTGCAGAGGCTCGGGGTAGCGGCCGGCGGCGATGTAGCAGATGGCGGCGGCGAATCCGTGTGCCTCCGGGCTAGCTATGGTGTCCAAAAGGAAGAGGAGGTAGCGGTGATCTAGTTTCGAGGTTTAGGAGGGTAGATAGTGCGCGGCAGTGGTGGTGCTCGCCGGAGATTCAGACAACGGAGGCGGCGGGAGCAGTGACAGAGGGTGGAGATCGCGGCGAGAGAGGGAATTCCGGCGGCGGTGTCGAGGGGAGAGGGGCAGGCTAGGTTTAGGGATGCGGCGCGCGCCCTAGGGGTCTAAATAGGGTGCTGCAGGGGCTCCTGGCCGTCGGAGGCGCCCGTCTGCCGCCGTGGCGTGCTCCGATGCGCGCCGTACGTGTCGAAGACGACGGGGGCGTCTAATCGAAGGGGTACCGGGCCGTGCGCGCAGGTAAGTGGGCTTGGCCACTTTGGCTCCCCCCCTCGCAGGTAAAATTTTCTTTTCCTTTTCTGTTTGTTTATTATTTTTTTGCTGAACAACAAAATGGAAGAAAAGGATGTTTTTAGGTTAGTAAAAATATTAGAAAAATTAGGGTCAGCTATTTAGGTTAAAAGAAAACAAATGCCAAGTTTTGTTTTCAGAAAGTTTGAAATTAAAATGCTGTTTGTATTTAAACCAAAATTTGAATGAATTTTTATATTAAGTAAACATTATGAAAACAATCCATTTTAATAGGGTGGAGCCTATGGTTAAGTTGATTAAATTAGTTGATTTGATTTGGAGATTTTTATAAACTCAAGTTGGGTGCTGATTCGAAGACTTGATTTGAATTTGAAATGGTTGTTAATTAATGACTTAATATTGAAAACAAGGTTTTTATTAGGGTGACCTCTATTATTAAGTGGGTTAAAACATTAGAATGGTTTGGTATTTTTATAATTTCCAAATTAGGTGCTGTAGATGATTTGCTTTGAATTTGTAACCACTTTGGAATTAATTAGGGAAAATAAAAAGCACCATCTTATTAGTTGATCAATATGGAAAAATATGACAACAATTGGTTGTTTTTATTTGAGGTTTTTATTTAATAGGTTGTAACAGAGCAAGTATGAAATAAAGTTTGGAAATAAGTTGAATTTCAAATGTGAAAACAATTAAGAACAGATGGAAAACAAATAGTAAACAATGCAAACAAATAGGTAAACATGATGACATGATGCAATACTTTAATTAAACATGAAATCAAACATTCTAAGGGTAGTTTTCATACTTGGGATGTTACAAAACGCCCCCCCTTGAAGGAATCGCGCCCCGAGATTCCTTACTGAGAAGTGAAAAGGTCCGGATACTTCTTGCGAAGATCCTCTTCGGTCTCCCATGTTGCCTCTTTATCGGAATGATGCGACCACTGCACTTTCAAGAACTTGGTGCTCTTGTTGCGAGTCTTACGCTCGGTCTCATCGAGAATACGAATAGGGTGCTCCTCATAAGATAGATCATCTTGCAGTTCAATGGAATCATGATCAACTGCACGATCTGGATCTTTGAAACACTTCTTGAGCTGTGACACGTGGAACACATCGTGCACCTTGGATAGTTTTTCTGGAAGTTCAAGACGATAGGCATTTTCTGCCCGCCTTGAGAGAATGTTGAAAGGACCAATGTATCTTGGTGCAAGCTTTCCTTTCACACCAAAACGATGAGTGCCTCTGAGGGGAGTTACACGGAGATATGCCTTGTCACCAGGTGCATAGATCATATCCCGGTGCTTGCTATCATAGTAACTCTTCTGACGAGACTGAGCAATCTTGAGATTGTCACGAATGATGCGAACTTTCTCTTCGGCTTCCTTAACAATGTCAGGGCCTAAGAGTGAACGTTCACCAGCTCCAGACCAATTGATTGGACTCCTGCATCTGCGGCCATACAATGCCTCAAATGGTGCCATGCCTAGGCTTGCCTGGTAGCTGTTGTTGTAGGAGAATTCAGCATATGGAAGGCAATCCTCCCATTTCATGCCAAAGGAGAGACCACATGCTCTGAGCATATCCTCGAGAATCTGATTGACTCTTTCGACTTGCCCCTGAGACTGAGGGTGATAAGCTGTGCTGAACAGAAGTTTGGTGCCCAATGCTTCTTGAAAACTCTTCCAGAAATGAGAAGTGAAGATACTTCCACGGTCTGAGCTTATTTCCAATGGAACACCATGAAGAGGAACGATCTTTGCTGTGTAGAGCTCTGCTAACTGGCTAGCTGAGATAGTTTCCTTGACAGCAAAGAAGTGAGCTACTTTAGTGAGACGATCAATAACAACGAAGATTGCATCGTTGCCCTTCTTGGACTTTGGAAACCCAGTAACGAAGTCCATTTCAATCATGTCCCACTTCCACTCAGGAATTTTCAGAGGTTGGAGTAGACCTGCTGTTTTCTGATGGACTGCCTTAACACGTTGACAAACGTCGCATTCAGAAACGTATTGAGCAATTTCACGTTTCATGCCAGGCCACCAATACAGAGTCTTGAGATCCTGGTACATCTTTGTACTTCCAGGGTGGATGGAGAGAGGAGTTTCATGAGCCTCCTTGAGAATGACATCTTTGAGACTTTGAATCTGAGGAACTGCAATTCGTCCTTCGAAGAACACAGTTCCCTTGTCATCAACTGAGAAGGACTTGAATTTATCATTGCCTTCTTTGATGTGCTCTACAATCTTCTTGATTTCAGCATCACGAAGTTGTTCAGAACGAATCTTGTCCTCGAGAGTTGGACTGGCTGTCAAGCTAGCAAGGTAACCTTGAGGAACAAGACCAAGGTTCAGCTTCTGGAATTCTTCATGAAGTGGAGGTTGGCTTTCCATGATCATGAGATTATTGCAATAGGATTTGCGACTGAGAGCATCGGCCATAACATTAGCCTTGCCTGGAGTGTAAGAAATAGTAAGATCAAAGTCCTTAATCTTTTCAATCCATCTCCTTTGCCTGAGGTTTAGATCTGGTTGAGTGAAGATGTATTTCAGACTCTTATGATCGGAAAAGATTTCAGTTTTGTTACCCAACAAGTATTGTCTCCATTTCTTGAGGGCAAACACAACTGCTGCAAGTTCAAGATCATGTGTGGGATAGTTTTGCTCATGTGCATTCAACTGACGTGAAGCATAAGCCACAACTTGACGTTCTTGCATAAGAACTGCACCTAGACCTTGGAGAGATGCATCGTAGAATATCTGGAAAGGTTTGGTAGTATCTGGGCCAACCAGAACAGGAGTAGAAGTGAGTTTATTCTTCAGGAGATTGAAACTCTCATCACATTGTGGAGTCCAAACGAACTTCTTGTCCTTCTTTGTGAGATCAGTGAGAGGTTTGGCAATCTTGGAAAAGTTTTGGACGAAACGACGGCAATAGCTAGCCAAGCCAAGAAAACTTCTGACTTGCTTCACCGTCTTAGGGGGTTTCCAATCAACAATTGCCTTAACCTTTTCCGGGTCAATGGCTATGCCTTTGGCAGAGATGATATGACCAAGGTAAGCAACTTCTGGAATCCAGAACTCACATTTGGAGAACTTGGCATATAGACAATGCTCGCGAAGTTTCATGAGAGTGAGACGAGTGTGTTCTCCATGCTCTTCCTCGGATTTTGAGTAGACAAGAATGTCATCAAGATATACCACAACTAACTTGTCGAGGTATTCATGGAAGACAAAATTCATTAGTCTAGAGAATGTCGCCGGTGCATTGGTGAGACCAAAGGACATGACGGTGTATTCATATAGACCGTAGCGAGTGGTGAAAGCTGTCTTAGGAATATCTTCCTTTCTGATCTTTATCTGATGGTAACCCATCCTCAAGTCCAACTTTGAGAATATTGAGGCTCCAGCAAGTTGATCAAAAATATCATCGATACGAGGAATTGGATACTTGTTTTTGATGGTTTTCTCGTTGAGAGGACGATAGTCAACCACGAGTCTTTTTATTTGATCCTTCTTTGCAACAAACAGAGTTGGGCAACCCCAAGCGGAGGAACTAGGCTGAATGTAACCTTTCTCCATGTACATATCGATTTGCTCCTTCAACAATTTCAGTTCAGGAGGAGCTATCTTGTATGGATGCTTAGAGATTGGAGCAGTACCTGGCTCAAGCTCGATCACGAACTCAACTGCTCTGTCCGGAGGCATCCCTGGCAACTCTTCTGGAAAGACGTCAGGGAATTCACAAACCACCGGAACATTTTCAATTGCAGGAAGTGGTTTTGCATCGAGGTTGAACAGCTGAACAGAACTTGATCCATATGGAGAATAGACTATCTGGCCAGAAGGGTGAGAGAGAGTTATTGACTTTGAGCACAGTCAATTTTAGCTTTGTGGGTCTTCAACCAATCCATACCCAGAATGACATCAATGTCAGAATTTCCCAGCAACATGAGTGAAGCAAGGAATATGCGACCTCCAATTAGGATTTGATTGTCCATACTTATCTTGGAAGTAATCATTTTAGTTCCCGGAGAGTGAACATAGATTTGATTGCTTAGTGGAACCAGAGCTAGGTTGTACGTTGTAGCAAAGATCTTTGACACAAAAGAATGCGATGCTCCGGTATCAAACAACACTTTAGCTGGAAAAGAGTTTACGGGTAATATACCGAGAACGACGTCAGCAGCTTCCTCAGCTTTGTCGGCCTTGATATGATTCACCCTCGCGGTCCTCCCGACAGGCCTGTTGTTGGAGTTGAAGGCTTTAGCCGGGGAGCACGAACCATTGCCTGGTTGGTGTTGGGGCGAGGAGGTGGAGGTAGCTGCCTCTGAGTGCACTTATCAGCGTAGTGTCCAGTCTCCTTGCACTTGTAGCAAGTGATGACACGAGGAGGACCTGGCCTTGGCTGCCCCATTGGAACCCTCTGACTCTGCATCTGAGCTGGGTTGGGTGGGCGGGGAGCAAAGCCTGGAGAAGCTTGGGCATATGGAGCCCGAGTGACAGCAGCATTTGGCACCCAGATGCGGCGCTTCTGCGGAGGGGTGGTCATGTTGGAGGAGGAACCACCCTCACGCGAGTGCTTGCGGGACTCCTCGAACGCCTTGCGCCCATTTTCCTCATTGAGCGCGGTGTTCACGAGCTCCTCGAAGTCCTTGCACTTGATGTTGGTGAGTGCGTACTTCAGTTCCGGGTTAAAACCTCGGCGGAACCTTGCCATCTTCTTAGCTTCAGTGGACACCTCATCACCAGCGTATCGAGCGAGACGATTGAACTCGTTCTGATAGCCAATGACGTCCAGCTTGCCCTGCTTGAAGAGAGCAAAACTCCTCACGCATCCTTTCCATGAGACCATCTGGGATGTGGTGCTTCAGGAAGGCATCCTTGAAACAACCCCAGGTGATAGGATAGCCAGCTCTCATGGTCTGGTAGTTCTCCCACCAGGTAGCTGCCTGACCCTTCAGTAGGTAGGTGGCATACTTGACTTTATCTTCCTCAGCAACGTGTGCAATGTCCAGAGCCCTGGCCATCTCCCTGATCCAGTCATCAGCATCCAGAGGCTCACGTGTTGCCACGAAAGCTCTCGGACCCATACTGAGGAACTCCTTGATGCTGACCCGTGGAGCATTCTGGTTGTTGTGCTGGTTAGCCTGGATCTGGGCCATCTGAGCCACGACCTGAGTCATCTGAGTCAACAGCTCCGTGAGCGGAGGTGGTTCAGGCGGGTTGCTCCTTGTTGGCGGCATCCTGAATAGACATGCATTTTAGCACAACAAAAGAAAAGGATAGACTTGGTAACCGAAAGATAGATTATTCCGACGCATGAATAGATAACCAACAGGTACATCATCACATGTTCAAATACATCAGAATATCCAACAGACCAATACATGGTTCGAAAGCCAAAGGATAACTAAACATAGCTAGGAATGGATACATCGGTACTCCCATGCTCATCACGCAGGACGGCGGTGAGTAGTACGACGAGAGATACGGTGAGGAGGAATCCCACGGAAGTAAGTAGAACGACGATCCACGTAGATCGGGACTGCTCTGAGAGCAACTCTCGGTGTGGTGAAGTAGAAAGCGTCGTCTCCCTGTGCTCCAAAGCGTGGAATCCCAGTGTAACCAGCTCCGAGGTTGAGGAGTGGACCTCTGATCGGCTCGTAACCTCCAGCATCTGGCAAACTACGTCCAACTGTCTGATGGAAACGTGCAAAGCGCTCATCTCCAACAAAGTCTGTGGTGTACGTAGCCAGACGAGTCAAAGCAAGGTAGAGCTGCTCCCTGACTGAGGCTAACTCCTGAGAAAGTGTGGTGGCAACAGCGTCACTGTGCCTCACAAACTGAGCGGTGGTGTGCAGCCTGGTGTTATCATGCTCGTAGACATCCAGGTTGTCGTAGAGGGTGAAGTGAGCTCCCGCTGAAGTGATGTAACCACGGGGGATGTGGCGATAGATAGAATCGTCAAACCCCCAGTAGTCAGCACGAAGGACGGTGAGACTCACGTAAGCTGCCTGCTGCACGGCCATATCCACTGTGGAACCTACTGCCTCGTAGCGGTGGACAACGCTCCTGCCATCATCTGACAGAATGTAGACGATAGCCTGGTAGTAGGTCTGGTCAAACTCTCGCTGCTGCTCGAAGACCTGGTACTCTGGTGCCCAATGGAACCCCAGATAGGTGACCATGTCTCTCAGCATCTCCGGATAACCGGCGGTGCTCTCACAGCGAGTCATCTGAACCACCTGCGGGTAGAACCTGAGATCCATCTGCAGATGATTTGGGAGGTTTTGATTAGACGCCGGTAGAAGAATTGAAGTGGAAAACAACAACAAGATTTCAACGGACGAAAGGTTCTTTAGAAGAACAGGATATCGAAGCAACATCGGGAAAACGAGACCAAAAACTCCTGAGGTACTACGGAGAACCCAAAACACGTGAAAACCTAACTTGAAAGTTTAGGTGAGAACAGAAAACAACGTTGCACTTCCTTACCAGAAAAGGGTGGGTGGGTGGGGAAAGAAGAAAAATGGCAGAATTCCTACTCTCACGTTTCATTTTCCTATATAGCTACAAAATAGTTTCTAGACTCAACTGCGACCAGTAAAAAGGGATCCTACAGGCAGACAGGCTCTGATACCATTTGTCGCACCCGGACTTCTAGAGGATACTCACCGTACGAACTGAACAGTATTCTGATTGGATTACAGGGCTTACCGGCACCCGCGTCCTCTTACGAGTAGGCCAACACTTATGTGTGACAACCAATCGCTACTGTTCACCGTCGATGTAAACTATCCCGTAGAAATCAGGACACTACCATTGACGTACTTCATACCATACACACATGGTACGTCAACGGCTTTGAACAAACTGATAACACAACATATCTCTAAGACACAAAAGATTGAAATAAGTTGCAACTGGCCCTCACTAGGGCAGAGAATAGCAAATACAATCATCCAGAGGACACATGTCCCAACATAACATCATTACATCTCAGCGGAAGCATTCAAAGGGTCTGAGTACAGACAAAATCAACTGGGCTTAAGAAGCCGGGAAAGAAAGAAAGTCGGAGCCCATCCACGATGTCTCGGATCCTGCCCGGGTCCGCTAACTACTCGTCAGCAGCCTCGTCAAACTCCACGTAGTAGCCGTCACCTGGATCCTCGTAAGCGTAGTCTGCGGAAACCACAGCCCCAAAGGGGTCAGTACATAGACGTACTGGCAAGCAAGACTCACAGTTCACCAAAGTGTAACCCGTCAACACCAAGCACAGATGCCTTGGGTTCAACGGAAGGAAAGGGATATAAAAGATGCTGCAACTGGCTGCGCTAACCAACTACAGAGATTCTACCACTTCCGGCTAACAGAAAGGAGATAAGATCGAGTATTGTAACCAACTGAAAGATAACTTCAAACAAACCCATCCTGGATCTCGCCCCTTATCCAAAGAAGCAATCCGAGGATAACTCACACAGTTGGATTAAAGATGAATCAAGTTATTGTGTCAATAATCCTATTACTAGTCAAGTTGTTAATCATTGGGTGTGAGATTGTGAATCATTAGGTTTAAGTTGTCCTGAGTACTTGTTAGCCAGTACTTTCACCAAGTTAACCATAACCGCGGAAAACACGGCTTCTCGAGAAGATTTATCCCTGCAGGGTTGCACCAATTTGGCCGTACACGTATGAATAACCCGCCAGATGGGATGCCTCCCACCAAGCGGGGCACTCAACACAACTCAACTCTTCTTCGCATCAAGCCCAAAGCACCTTGGGCGCACGGCTAATCAAGCCCCGAAGAAAAGGGACCCTCATAGCACTCTAAGACCGTGTCCCCCTATATGCCGACTACAAAAGTTCCACCCTGCGCTGGGCTCGCAAAAACATGCATGCGGCAAATGGAAAACACGAACTAAATGAGCATGATTTGGACGAGATGCGAATCGAATCAAATTGAGGGGGGCGCCCATACTCGCTTCCCACATGCGGGTAGGGCGCTCATCATGGATCAGTAGACAAGACCCTTTTCCTATTAGGGTCGACACTAGCAGGCCTCAAAACGACAAAGGGCCTCCTGCCGGTGCCTTATCAGCATATTATTATTAACAGGTTGATTGATTAACATCGAGCCCCCAGAACATGATAGAAATGTAGTAACAGAAAGTAACGGGTAACAGACTCGAGCAAAGCAACCTAAGCATGCTAGTAAGACACTGGCTCAAACAATGGGGTGTAGGATTGGAGGTGAGGCAATAACAGGGTTAAGGGATTCATGTGATAGGTTCGTAACAGAAACAACTACACATAGGGCTAGCAATATAGACAACGGAAAGTATCGGTAACCAATGTTGAAAGGAACACAGTGGTTCATGTGAGTGATAACTTGCCTGCAAACTCAGCAGCCTGGTACTGAGCTAGATCCTCAGAAGGGGTGCTGTAAAGATCGTCTGTCTCAACGTCGTCGTCTATCCGAGAAGAAGCAAACAAACAAGGCAGAAATATAAACAATCAATATCATGGCATAGTGCACAATCATGGGATGATGCATGTCAAGTTAATGGTTGCATCAAAATAAACTAGTTGATGAAGTGACACAATTTAAATGGACCCCTATGCAATTGGATTGCATATGGAAAAGGTCCATGCATTAAGTGGAAACAAATGATCTATAATTGATTAACAGGTGAAAGTTTGCTTATCATGATGCATGCATGATGATAACAACAAAATAACAACAATAGATGCAAGTGTTAAAGGAATTTAACAAGTGTTGGAAATTATTTATTAAGTTTGGAAAATTTGGGTTACTTAAAGATGTCACACAAGCAATTGTTGTTTTCACCAAGTTAAAGTGTTCAAAACAATTACCAAAATTCATATTTGAAAAGAATACCAAATTTTAGTTGGATTACATGTTTCAATTATTGAAATAGGAGTTAGGATGAATTTATTATGACTTAAACAATATTAAACAAGTTTTAAATGAATTTAAAACAAGTGTGAATTTTATTTGAATTTTATTTGTTCAAAACATAAATTCAAACTCACATTTGAAAAGTTCATACTTTTCTAGTTTGAAAACATAATTTGCATGTTCAAAAATATTTTATTTTGAGCAAGTTATGATTTTATCAAATTTGAATGAATTAAACAAGGATTAAAATATTTAGGCAATTTAAATTATTCAAAACATGAAACAAAATTTATATTTGAAAAGGTTATTTGAAATAGCATGGAAAACATATTTTATTTGCATTTATTGGATTAATAATGACTTAGTTATGAATTTTTGCAAATTACAATTGAATTATTTGAATTCAAATTTGAATTGCATTTTGAAATTTCAAAACAGGAAACAAATGATACCAAAAGATAGATAATTTAATTTAGACCAGCACACATATTTTATTTTTGTAATTTGGAATTATAAAACTAAAGTTATTATCAATTTACTTTGAGGGACCATTCTGTGATTTTTAAGGACTGGTTTTAAAAACAGAAACTGCAGGAATACTTTTGTTACCGCGTGTTATCCTAACCACAGCCACTGCCCGTGGGCCACTGGCCAGGGTGCGCTTGCGTGGCTACTGGGTGGCTGACAGGGGGCCCTCCCTGTCAGCACTTGGTGGAAAAAAGATGGGATTTTATCCCAGGGGAGCCAGGGATCGAACCCGCGAGCTCACCCGCTGCGCGCAAAGCCTGAACCAGTGCGGCTGTTCGCGTTCGTTTGTCAGTAACCCACGCGCAGTGAGGATATGGTTCCAAAGTGTTATCTGAATTTCTGACGAACGAAACCATCCGCAACCTGACGGAGTTCGTCAGCAGGCCGGCGGCGATCAACCGTGATGCTCGTGCTCGTGCTAGCGTTGCTGGGTGGTGGCGATGTGCGCTCGTGTGCTAGCCAGAGAGGGCAGGGAGGAGGGACAGAGCACGGTGGTTGCTCACCGTCGTTTGTCGTCGTGCAGAGGCTCGGGGTAGCGGCCGGCGGCGATGTAGCAGATGGCGGCGGCGAATCCGTGTGCCTCCGGGCTAGCTATGGTGTCCAAAAGGAAGAGGAGGTCGCAGTGATCTAGTTTCGAGGTTTAGGAGGGTAGATAGTGCGCGGCAGTGGTGGTGCTCGCCGGAGATTCAGACAACGGAGGCGGCGGGAGCAGTGACAGAGGGTGGAGATCGCGGCGAGAGAGGGAATTCCGGCGGCGGTGTCGAGGGGAGAGGGGCAGGCTAGGTTTAGGGATGCGGCGCGCGCCCTAGGGGTCTAAATAGGGTGCTGCAGGGGCTCCTGGCCGTCGGAGGCGCCCGTCTGCCGCCGTGGCGTGCTCCGATGCGCGCCGTACGCGTCGAAGACGACGGGGGCGTCTAATCGAAGGGGTACCGGGCCGTGCGCGCAGGTAAGTGGGCTGGGCCACTTTGGCTCCCCCCCTCGCAGGTAAAATTTTCTTTTCCTTTTCTGTTTGTTTTTTTTTTTTTGCTGAACAACAAAATGGAAGAAAAGGATGTTTTTAGGTTAGTAAAAATATTAGAAAAATTAGGGTCAGCTATTTAGGTTAAAAGAAAACAAATGCCAAGTTTTGTTTTCAGAAAGTTTGAAATTAAAATGCTGTTTGTATTTAAACCAAAATTTGAATGAATTTTTATATTAAGTAAACATTATGAAAACCATCCATTTTAATAGGGTGGACCCTATGGTTAAGTTGATTAAATTAGTTGATTTGATTTGGAGATTTTTATAAACTCAAGTTGGGTGCTGATTCGAAGACTTGATTTAAATTTGAAATGGTTGTTAATTAATGACTTAATATTGAAAACAAGGTTTTTATTAGGGTGACCTCTATTATTAAGTGGGTTAAAACATTAGAATGGTTTGGTATTTTTATAATTTCCAAATTAGGTGCTGTAGATGATTTGCTTTGAATTTGTAACCACTTTGGAATTAATTAGGGAAAATAAAAAGCACCATCTTATTAGTTGATCAATATGGAAAAATATGACAACAATTGGTTGTTTTTATTTAATAGGTTGTAACAGAGCAAGTATGAAATAAAGTTTGGAAATAAGTTGAATTTCAAATGTGAAAACAATTAAGAACAGATGGAAAACAAATAGTAAACAATGCAAACAAATAGGTAAACATGATGACATGATGCAATACTTTGATTAAACAGGAAACAAACATTCTAGATGGTAGGTTTTCATACTTGGGATGTTACACTATGCTGGATCGAGAAGGCATGATATGGAGAGACGGAAACAGTCCTAATGCTAGGCTTAGCCGCGGGACTCTGAAACATACATCACCGATATCTTCAGCGACACACGTTACACGCTTCATATCGGTAACGATCAGATCTAACCTCTCCCGTATATCGATAGTAGATCATGTGTGCTAAGTAGGTCACAAATTCCAAAATATGCTACGTACACCAATAACCTGTTAGGGGACACCAGATAAGTTGGCCCGCAAGGTAGTTCGACTCGAAGGAGTCGGTTCTTTTGGGCCTACACGAGTACTGGTGAACCTTCCAGAAGGTGGCGCGACTCTCCTTGAGTCGCTCGACTAGTAAATTCATTGTTAGTTCCTTATTTGGACAATAAGTCTGTAACATCCCAGTGTTTAGGAGGTTATAAGGATCAAAATATAATATGTGCATATGCAAAGCATGCATCTAAAAATACGAGAAATTTGGCGCAAAAGTTTAAACGAAGCAAAGTGACCAATGTTTCTCTCGACATGATGAAATAGGTCTAGATCATCTAGTCTAGAGTATATTTGGAGTGATATATGTATATATAACAAGTATCTTAAGAAACCAAATCACCGGATAATACAAAGCAGAATTGGCGATGACCAACACTAACTCTCAACAAACATAATCTCAAGTCTTTAAGTGACTTGGGAGAATTCAACTAGGTGCACAGAGTCCAAAGAGGGGTGAGAATCCAAACTACATACACTACCAAATTCCACGCGGTCTGGGACGTTTCAACAACGTTGCGGATGAACTCCAAACCGTCGTTAAGGGAAATCCGCGACGGTCTATGCGACAAAGTGAGAACGTGTCTGATTTTCTGTCACGGACGATTCTGCGACGATTAAGTTAACACTAAACCGTCGCGAGCTACTGGCCGGCCCAGCATAAGGCCCAACACGGAGCGACATTTTTTTCCGTCTCAGCGTGTGTACACATGGCATCTTATTTTCCGTTACCCATTACGGGCGCCAACGTCACTTCTACCGTTCCTGACGTCATCATTGTCTTGACATTTTTAAAACGCCGGGATTGGAAATATTGTTACCTCCGTTTATGACGTCATTGTTTCCGTTTTATGACATCATAATACGTGCGACATTTATTTTCTCGTCGCGAGTTCAAGCACTATAGGGTGCCACGTGGCGCTCTCATAAAGTTCCACGTATACGCTTATTCTCGATGAATTTATGACGTTGTTCGACGGTGCGATGTTTTAGTTCGTCGTAAGACGTCGCGAATCATGAGCCAGCACGTTGACCAACACGGCATCTCCACGTCAAAACGTATCTGCGACGTGTTCCTTCGTCGCGATTTCCATCCAATAAGGTGCCGCCTCATGGACCTACCATGTAGTACCACGTGTCCTCGTATTCGTAAGCATGGAAAATGCTAAACTAGTTTTTACAGCAAAGTAAACACAACAAATACATAAATTCCGAATAAGGTCACAACCTAGCTCACCAACAAAGGCAATCTAATACAGTTCAACACACAACAAGCGGTTTCACAAAGGGCTACTCAGTTCCATATCTTGGATGAACTTGAGCCAACATGCCACCAATAAGGGTTTTGTATATTTCTTCACTCTTCTTCATACCTTTGTGTTTCTCCTTCATACGCAACAATTCTTTTTTATGCTTCATCCGATCTGTATCAGCTTGTTCCTTGGCCTGCTTTAACTCTTCAACTACAGACTGCAGGTCTTGCCTCTCTTTTCTCTCATAATCAAGTTGAAGGTGAAGCTGACACTTTGTTACTCTTGCACTGGTTGTGACCCCACCTATGGTATTCAGGAACAAAGACTTTAGATGGCCCTTGGTCAGCACGGCAGCGACAGCTTCGGCGGCAGAAAGAGGTTCCTTGACAGTGCCATCCACTGAATTAAGTTCTAGCATCTTCATTTCATTTCTTCCTATAAAGTATGTAAAATCTTAAGCTGAAATAGAAGCTGAACTAACTTGTAAGGAACATTGATATCATGACAAGCATGTAAGGAACATGTATGAAAAATAGCAGGCAACAAGCTTGTTTATAACAAAGATGCGAATAGCAGATAACAAGCAATTAAGCACGCATGACAAGCTTGTAAGGAACATAAATGAACAACATCACATGACATGCATGTAAGTAAACATGGCTGAAAATAGTAGACGACAAGCATGTACAACACATAGATAAAAAATAGCAGCTCACAAGGATAGATGAACTAGAAGATGACAACCAAGCAGCATGCATGTGCATGAACTATAAGATGACAAGCATAGGTGAAATAGCCGACTACAAGATTTTGCATCAGAATTCACAAAGGGAAGCATCATTACGTATCTAGAAGAATCTATTAGGTAATTGTTGATCCTAGAGATAAACATAATTCTAAGGGACTTACAATTGCTCTTTTCACGGGCGAAAAGAATCCACATGTCTTACTCTTGTGCGTAGCTTTGAACAAACCTCGTAGCTACGAGAACCTGTGGCGCTATAGAACTGGACGACATGTACGCTTTGCCTGGCTTTCATACAAGTCATCTATATAAACGAAGTATGAACTGATTAGACACAGTCCAGGTTATGGTATAGAAACAGTGACAAGGTAGAGTGACCAAAGACAGTACATGTTTCCTGACTGAGGACCAGTTATCGACTAACCTGCACCATTCTGCTTCGCTCACGTGTCCAACTGCATCATGAGGCATTCGTACAACTCTACTCTTGTCTGCAACGCTGTTAAAAAATTCTTGCTTCAGAATATAGCGTCTTTGTCTTGTACAGTTTTTGAGATGCATCAGAAGAGATTGACGAATAATAGGGTCTCTGGGGTTCAGATGGAACTTTGACTAAAACAAACAAAAAAAAATTCAGTAATATGAACAACAATGGAATGAACTGGAAGGTTGGGTTACAAAACTTACAGACACGTGGCCGTAGTAGGACGAAAATATATCTTTCATTTCCTTGTACTCTTTCCTATGGGGGAAGATAGGGACAATGTGCTTCACAGCTATTGAACACGCAGTAGCATACATGGAAGCAACCTTTGGGTCCACTAGCCTTGTCTTTCCCGGAGGAATAACAATTTTGATCTTGTTTCCTTTGGACATGTTTCTTCTCTCCCAGCCGCACCACTCGAAACAATGTCTTCACATGAGTAATCTACATAAATTGTGGCATTTCTAGAATTAGTATTCTGCATTTTGGATTCCCTCCACACATGGACCCTCGTAGAGCATGTAATCTCTGTAATATGTCATCTTTCTCTTAGTTGCAGGCACCTTGCTCCTCGACTTGGGAACTTTGCCTCTCGCCTAGGAATGGTGGAAACTCGCCTTGCACACCTGGCAGCTCACCGTAGGGAGGTGCCTGCTCGCATTGGGTGGCTACCTCCTCACAGTGGTCAGCCTCCTCTTTCTGTTGGGAAGCTTCCAGCTGGACATGGGCAAGTGCCTGCTGAAAGCTCATGTCTCCTCTGATGATTTTGGTGATGATAACAACGCGAGTATGATTTCTAACCATATGATTTAAGTGTCTCCAGATGGCCTCATATATAATTCACGTTAACATTCTTGAGGAATTTCACAAAGGATTTCTGAAGATGGTAAATCTGCAGCTGTATTATTCAGTTGGTGGCCCCGGAATTTCCGGGGGTTATTGGACGGAATATCCGGCCCCAGCACCGGAATATTCTGGCCCTCTCAGTTCTTCAGATGTCTATGTCCTGGACTCCATCTGCCCGCGTACAGAAGCTGGGGCGGAAATTTTCCCGGAAATTTCCGGGGCAAATATCCGGCCCCCAGGTCCTTAGTAGAAATTGGAGCAGTCGTTGGTGCCCGCGCGCAGAAGGTGGGGCGGAAATTTTCCTGGAATATTTCGAGGCAAATATCCGGCCCCCAGGTCCTTAGAGAAAATCCAGCGAGTTGCTGCTGCCCGCTTGCAGAGATGGGGCGGATTATTGGCCAGAAATTTCCGGCCCCGGATTATTCAATAATCCACCCCCCCCCGGATATTTGGAATATTCGGCATGTCTGCCCCGGAAATTCCGGTCCTAACACCGGAATATTCCGGCCCTGGTGTGCTGCAACGGTCATAATTTGGAGGAGGCTAGAAATAGCTGTCGTCTTCCTCTAGACAGCTAGTTCGTCCATTCCTCTCTATGCTCCATTGTTCAAGAGCTCAAAATGCCCAGATCTCCCTCCCCCTCCGATGCATGTAAAATGCATAGATGAATTTTGCATATTTTCACGTGGTTTTCTATTACATATTGCATCATATAAGGGTATAATTCAATGTTTTATAGTATTTTGGGGTTAAATTACAAAGTCCCCCAACTTTTATGGAATTAACCCTGCCTGTCAGAAACCCCGTTTTCTATATTTTTGACGTTTCAGGGGGAAAACTTCCGCGAAATCACCTGAAAATCTGCGGGGGTCATTTTCTTGGAAGGAGAAGACTTTCGGGCGAAGGATCCACGAGAATTGGGCAAGGAGGCCCAAAAGAGGACCCTCCACGCGGCCAGATTCCTTGGCCGCGTGAGAGGCCCCCTTTTGGCCCCTGTGGCACCAATTCCTTCCATCTTCGACTTACCGACTCCGTCTTGACCTAAAACCAACTATAAAAAGGGTCCCCCGTACCCTTACGGAGAAGAGCGCCGCCGAAACACCGAAACACCAAAACAGAGACCTGGAGTTCCAGATTGGAGGGGGAAAACTCCGGCGGGGCGCCACCGGTGTGATCTCCTACCCCTCCAACGTCATCTCCATCGACATCTCCATGAAGAGGGAGTAGTCCACCCCAGGGCTATGGGTTTGTGGAAGTAGCACTTGTATCTCTCTCTCTATGTGCTTCACTAATTAGATCTGTATGAGCTGCCTCACATGATTACGGGCACCGTTGTAATTCCTATGTGGTGGATCTTTTCTATGAGTTATTGAATCTGAGATTGCAATTGTTTCTCTTGAGTTATTTGAGTAGATGTATCTTATGTACCCCGTTCTTATTTGCTAGCTTTGATCAATCTAGTTCTTGAGAGCGTGTGTGGGGTGATGGGTGCATTAGTTGGAGTAACGGGGGGTGGCTAGTGCTGTGAAAGTGACAGAAGTTCAGCGATCCACTTAGGTTTTGTTAAACCTTTCTTAGTTACCTCACTAGGGATAAAAAGGAGTACCTTGTTACCGGGGATTTGAAGTGACACTAATCAATCTCCATGACTAGCAAGTTCTTACTTCAACTTCATGTCACATTGCTTAAAGCTATACTCTGGTTTTTCCTTAATTATCGAGGTGTTATGATTTATTTCGCATCTTGGTGGAGTATAAGAGGGATCAATATGACCGTAGATATCTCTATGCTAGGACGTGATGCCCATATGAAAGTACTCAATGTTAAACATGTTATTGTAATCTCACATGTAATTCTTTATGTCCACCGTCTGCCACTTTATTTGAGAGAATGCAAGTGTGAAACCATGAACCCCGGTCCTATTTTAAATATAAGAAAACACTCTAGTTACTTTGCTGCAATTTACTTTACTTGCACTTTACTTTACTTGCATCTCCAATTCGAATTTAAATTATCTCCATCACCACTTGCATCACAAAAATACAAAAACAATCCATTACATATTTATTTTCTCATTTGCATTTAGTAGTAGATTTAATTATTGCACATTTACTTTCAGTTTTGCATTGCAATTTAGAAGTCTCACACCTTGTGCTTGACAACCACTTGGTGAGGTTGAGGGCACAAAATTCTCTACTTGTTTGCAGGATCCTGGAGGAAGCTTGGAAGACAACTGCTGAAATACTGGCTCCCCAAGAGTTCGATATAAACCCTCGAGTCACCCTCGTGGGGAAGAAGGCTTGCCACTAGCTACACACTCTGCACTTGGAGTCTCAACCTAGCCATCACCCTCCAACCAAACTCGATGCCCTTCAAGGATCTCATGGAGGAGGCCTAGATCTATCTTTTTACCAAGCCAAAAAAAATTTCCCTTACCATACCTCTTGGGATCTTGTAATCTCTTAGTTGCCTTGTCATCCTAGAGAAACCCTAGTGCTTGTAGCTTCCACCTTGTAGCAAGAAGCTTTGGATTGTTGAGAGCCTCCATCTCACTTGTGGAGTAGCCTCAATCACTTGTAAAGGATTGGTCAACGCCTTCAAGTTGACCTCATAGTGGAAACGAGGATCTCCCTCACCGGAGAAGCTAAAGGAGAACAAGGTGTGCACATCCGTGCTATTGAGGAGCGCCTAGGTGGCTCCCCACCTCTCTAACGTAGACGCACTTCTTTTAAGAAGGAACTACGGGAAACATATCCTTGTCTCCCTGTTTTCACTTGTTGTTATCTTGTTCCTTGCCATTACTTCCGTTGCATACTCGTTACTTGTCACTTGGGGTGTTTACCTAGTTGCACATCTAGATAACCAAGTTGTTTACTTCCTAAAGACTCTCTAAATTGAAAAAAGGATTAAAATTTGTAGGTCACCTATTCACCCCCCCCCCCTCTAGTTGACCTTTGTGTACTTTCAATTGGTATCAGAGCCTCGGCTCTTATATCGGGCTTAACCTCCTAAGAGTTTCATGGTCAACGGAGATGATCCCGAATCTTCTAAGGAGGAGCTCTCCAAAATGGACGAGACTATAGCTAACCTAGAGACAACGGTTGGAACCATCCAATCCCAATTGTCCAAGGTTAGCTCTAGTGTTGGTTTGGAGGTTTCTCCATCAAGAAGATGTTGGAGAACATGATGGGTAAACCTAAGGGACACTCAAATTATCCCCACGTCTCCGATGAGGATAGTTCGTAAGAGGAAACTATTCCGGACGATACCGAAATCTAAGAAAACATTGCCAAAGCTAAGGCAAAAGCCGCACAAAAGGCTAAAGGCAAGGCAAAGGAGAATTCCGATGGCTCCAAGTCTCAAACAGCTAATGGTTCGGGGTCCAACTCAAAAGTTCCACCACCTCAAAATTATGACTCCATCCACCCAATTGTTTCCATGCCACATATTCTTAATGTTGGACTTCCTCCCATGCTTAACACTAATGAATTCTCTTCTTGGAAGTTTGAAATGGAGTCACATATTTCTGGCTCGTGCACCGCTTTGTGGAGGAGTGTGATTCATGGGTTTGATCCTCATGACCCAAGCAACTTGACTCCAAGGGAGGATGTGGAATCTCAACTCAACAAGACCACACTTGTCATCATTCAGAAGGCTCTTCCAAGAGAGCATCTCACTCACATTCGTGGTTGCAAGACCGCCAAGGAAGCTTAGGACAAGCTTGACACTTTGTTTCAAGGGAATTCTAGCATCCAATCTTCCAAGTATCATGTTGTCATTGACAAGTCCGAGAACTTCGTTATGCAAGAGGATGAGCCCCTCGAAGAGCTTTACATAAGAGTTGTCACTCTTGCCAACCGATTGAGGGACTTTGGAAAGGAAGAGATCTCCGGTGAGTGGATAAAGAGGAAATTTGTCAAAGCAATTACACCCTTTGAGAAGAATCTCTACACTAGCATCCGAACAAGAGTGTACTACAATACTCTCAACTCCATTGGTGTGGTTAGTGAGTTCATTGTCATCTCTCTATCACACAAGAGTGTGGATGATGCTCTCGCTCGTTCTAGAGGAATGGGAAAGTCACCCAACCTCGCATTGAAGTCAAAGGCAATGGCTCGAGTTGAAGAAAGTGAAGAGGAGGATGATGATGAGGAGGAAGACTATGAGGACACCTACACCGGAGCTCACATGCACGGTTATTGGAAGAGATGGGAAGCTCACAAGGCCAGCTCTCCAAGACATCCACGAAACAAGAACTACAACAAGAAGGGGGAGCGACCAAGGACTTTCTACAATTGTGGAAGTGCAAAATATTTCGTGAAGGAGTGCCCTTTCGATCCAAGACAAGAAAATGAAGGCAAGCTTGTTCGCAAAAACAAGGCCAAGGCTCCACAAAACAAGAACTTTGCTAGAAGAGTGCCAAGGGCTCTCTACGTTCAAGAAGGGGCGGTATTGGAAACCTATATCTCTGGAGATGAAGGAGAAGATGAAGTGGTAGGTGTGGCCCACGTTACCATAGCTACCGCCTTATCTCCGGCGGTCTCTCTATTTGAATCCCCCAATGAGATTGTGGCTACCCGACCTACATGTCTTATGGAAAAAGCCACTTCGTTATGCTCTCCTAACTCCAAAACCATTGTCACTAATCCTCCTTCGTTATTGGATTGTGTTGAGAATATTTGTGAGGAGGATGGTGAGGCAAAAGAGTTAGGCGTTTGGTTAGCTAGCCTCAAAGATGAGACTAAGGAGAAAGTGAATGCCCTTTTGCGGCAACTTGATGATGATAACTCTCTTGTAGATGAAAAGGAGGAAATTATCATGACCTTCGAAAGCCATGGAGGTCACTCTTGCAATGATAAAGAGCTTTAAAAGGCTCTTGAGAATGAGCGTTCCATTCGCGCCTTTCTTTAGGAGGAATTATCTAGTCTTGAAGAAAATTTTGCTATAAGTGTCTCTAAGCTTAGGAAGGATAATGAACAATCTCTTGCTCTTATTAAAACACTTGAGAGTGATGAGTTGAAGCTAGGAATTGCTCACGAGGAACTCGTTACTAGTCATGAAAAAATAGAAAAGGACTTCATGTCTCTTAAAGAAATTCATGAAAAGCTAACCAAATCTCGTGACAATCTCCTAGCTCAACAATCAAATAAGCAAGTCATGTCATCCTCGTCTACTAGCATTAGTACTTTTCCTAGCAATTCTTGTGGTGCAACTAATCTTGTAGGAAGTGAGAAGACTCTCGATGAGGTGTCTCCTCAAAGAGTCAGGAATGGAAAGGAGGTACTTGGCTATGTAGCTAAGTCAAAGAAGAAGTACAAGAAGAATAACAAGAAGAAAGTCACCTCTTCGTCACAAGAAGTAAGATTTGTGAAAGAGGGAGAGGTGATCAAAGAGAAGTAGACCAACAACATTGTGGGTGGTGAAACCTCTTATGTTCTTATGACTTTGCCGGGAAATACAACCCATCTTATGTTCTTATGAAATCTAGAGATGGTCATTTGTATGCTAAATATGTTGGTAATTCTTATGGTGATGATTATTGTCGGATATATACCGAATAGGGGTATATCAGATGGTAGTCAAAGTGCCGGATTACCAGGGTGGCCCAAGTGGTAGTGGGCTGCGGTCCATTGTGCGGCCCAGTAAGCTGACGCGCAGAAGCCGGATTCTAGAAGAACCCGGATCACGGCCCACGTGATCTGGCTTGGAGTAGAAGGCGGATTCCTTACTTTCCAAGTTAATAGTTACCGTAGTCTTCTAGGTTTCTTACTCTGTATGCCCTAATCCGGCTATTATATAAACCGGACGGGAGATATGATGGAAGAGGCAATAGGCTAACTCGCCGAGAAGTTAATCCTTAGCGAATAGCTAAACAGAACCTCATGTTGTACTTGTATACACACGCTTTAGTCCTAATTAGTGAGATTGCAGGAGTAGGAACGTCGTATTACTACGACGTACCGAACCTGGGTAAACCCTGTGTTTTTGTCTTCCACGCAACCACGTCTCCCCACGTCTCTACCCGTAGTCTCATGGCACCCCCGTCTGTGAAAAATACTACGATGTCTCGACAGTTGGCGCCCACCGTGGGGCAGATGACGTCAGGCGTTAAGTTCCGATCTGGGATACTCGGCGGAATCGGCAGTTCCATAACTGTCGGAAGCTTGGAGTTCGACGATGACGTCGGACGCTTCCTCGACAATGGATCTTACATACCGGCGCAAAATCATCTGGTAAGTGCCTGCGTGTTACCGATTGGATCTGCAAATATCTTTATCGGACTAACTGCAGAGGCCATGGGGTTTTGCGGCGGAAGCAAATTTATCCCACCCTCCCTATACCCAGTCGAAGATGACTATGATACCGGATTTTTCTCAGATCGCCGACACGAAAGTGATACACACTTTATCGGTATGGTGCAATCCGAAGTCGCCGAAAACACGAACGATGGAAACCCCGTGCAGGAGGCAGAAAACAGCACACCCAATACAGAGGTGGAAGATCCGACATCCGGCAACATGGCGATGAACTTGGAAGCTGACTCGGTGCTAGCCGCCATTGAGGCGAGATTAGAGTCAGAAACCGGATCGGATGATTTCGATTCCGAAGATGAAGATGAGGAAACCTTCGAAAGAAAGGTAAAATCTCTTCAAGAGGGATTCCACGAAGTACTAATGGCAAAACCGGCTGAAAACACGGATGCCGGCAGTCAGGAAAGCCCTAAAACTCCTCCGCCAGAGGAAGAGAGAGAAGATGGAGAAACTTCTCCGATATTTCCCAACGTCAAGGAATTGACAGAGGATGAACCTGCCAAAAAGCCTCCCTCTTCCAAGAAAAAGCACAAGGCCGCTAAAAAGCTCCAATACAAGCTCCGGAAGAAAAAGCTGGCTGATCCAGCTGATGAAAGCCCGGAAGTAGGAGATGTAAGAGGAATAAAGCCCGCGGAGAAGAAAACCAAGGAAATCCTTGTTCTGCCTATGACAGAACAAGAAGAACATGATCTGTTACAAACGCCAGTGGGACTAAACGAACCCCCTGAGATACTAGAAGCCAGGAGACGAGCTTTCCAAAGGCAACAGCAACATCTACTCAGATCGCAGGAACACCTCCAATAAATCCAGAATGACATCAAGCTCATGAAGGAAGAAATCGAGGAGTACGAGAAAAAGAATAGATCTGCCATAAAACCTACAAGGTTACCCGGAATCGTCAGACCGGAAATACTGCCGCCAAAGGAAAGGTTTCATAACCCATCTTGGCAAAAGCAAGTAAACGGCAAGGATGCCCGAGGTGAACCAATATACAAAACCGCATCAGAAAACACGGAAGCAGCGTTCGCCATCCTCAACAATGACATGTACTCCAACGGTGAAAAACTCCAAGGGGTGTATGCTTCCCTAGGAAAAGCATTGCAACAACAATAGCGGGGCCAAGAGCGATCAGGGAAGTTGCATGACGACTCCGCCCTATGCAAAACAGCTACTTGCGCCACTGGGGCACCTGGACCAGAAGAACCTGGAGATTCAAACAATTCAAAGGATAAGAAAGCGGATCCGAGAAAAGACAAGAAAAATCCCGACAATAGGGATGAAGCGTCTAGAACCGGATCCCATCTCCCGAAAGGTGGACTCAACCCCCACAATCGGGAAGAAAAACACCGGAATGACGGCAAAGCAATGCCACCTCCGAGACACCCAGCTGAGAAAGCTGGAAGACATGATGTACCTCACAGGCGTGAGAGATCTCGGACACCTCCCAAGGATAAAGAAAGGCACAGGAGTAGAACTCCGCCTCATCCAAAGGGACGTGATCTCGGAAGAAATAGAGACGATCCTGGAAAAGCGCGTCCGCGCAACAATGGAAAGGAACGGAGTAGATCCCCTTCTGTCCATTCAGCCGGCAGGTACTCCGCACACATGGATAGGGCGGAAAAGGATGATCTGTACTTCGGGCCTAAGTGTTTCACTGATAGGATCCGAAGGATAACCCTGCATTCTGGCTTTGCCAAAGTTGGTCCAACGTACCAAAAATACACCGGTAGTACGAACCCGGATACCTGGCTCTCAGACTACTATACAGTCGTCCAGATTAACAATGGGACAGACCTGGAAGCTGTAAAGTTCCTTCCCCTAATGTTACTGGATGGAGCCAGAGATTGGATCAATGGGTTACCATCAAGAACTGTTGACAGCTGGGATGACATGGCCCGGGTATTTACTCAGCATTTCCGAGGAACTTATAAACGCCCGAATAGCATCAACCAGCTAAACCGTTGCACCCAGTTCGAGGATGAACCATATGTGGATTTCATCTCCAGATGGACTGCAATGAAGAATAGCTGCTCTGGAGTAACTGACGTACAAGCAATGCATGCTTTCGTCAACGGCCTAAAACCCGTACTTGTACCGTTCATGGTTGGTTCCAAACAGCACAAAGATCTCGGATCTATGCTTACAACCGCCAATGAACACGCTGCAGCCGAGGACGACATCAGAGCAAGGGGAGGCAATATCGATACATTGATACAGGCCAAGAAAAACCCTCGCCCTGAGAAAAAAGGAACTCCAGATGCAACACAAAATCCCAAAGAGGTCAACATAGCCTTTGGAAGTGAAAAAGGGAACAGGTGGAAAGGACGCAGCTCAGAACCAATCAATTACACTAAAGAAGAGTGGGAAAGAATTAAGTCGGAACCCTGCGTCCACCATTCGCAATTTGGGAAAACCACCCATACGAACGCACAATGCCGGCTGAACAAGCACATGAAAGGCAGTGCAGGATCCGGAAATAAGGGGAAGAATTCCAAAAGGAAATTTTCCAAGCAAAAGCCAGAAGCTGAGAAGGAAGACAGTGAATCGGACACTGACGAAAAAATCCAGGAACAACAGCAAAAAGGCGAACCCAAATTTCCGAGAGTTGACGGAGAATGTGCTCTAACTTTCCTAGCAACTCCATCAGCAAAAGTGGCAAAAAGAACGCTTCGAGAAATAAACGCGGTTGTTCCGGCAACCCCTAAATTCTTGAAGTATTCAAACACGCCAATTACCTGGGATCAGACTGATCATCCCGGGAATATCCCTAAACCCGGCACGCAAACTCTTGTTGTAAGCCCTATTGTCCAGAACACTAGGCTAAAAAGAGTGCTGATGGATGGAGGATCCATCATTAACATAATGTATTTGGATACGCTGAGGCATCTGAAAATCTCCGAGACCCAGCTCAATCACAGCAACATACGCTTCCACGGCATTGTTCCCGGTAGGCAAGCATGATCCCTAGGAGAAATTTCCCTGGATGTCACTTTCGGAGAAAAAGATCACTTCCGTCAGGAAAAAGTATCTTTCGAGGTGGTGCCGTTCGAAAGCGTCTATCACGCAATACTCGGA
This sequence comes from Alopecurus myosuroides, assembly GCA_028641055.1. Classification (NCBI taxonomy): domain Eukaryota; kingdom Viridiplantae; phylum Streptophyta; class Magnoliopsida; order Poales; family Poaceae; genus Alopecurus; species Alopecurus myosuroides. The sequence goes on from CM054061.1 coordinate 317,075,021, forward strand.
CGTCCAGCTTTCGCCAAATTTATGGCAAGATCATGTTAGAAACAAGCTGAAGATGTTGGGGACAAAAGGAGGAGTAATAAACATAACTGGAGACTTCAAGATGGCAAACAAGCTGGAAAAAGAGAACACCCTTTGCGCTGAGAAGATCATAGCAAAGGAAGAGCTGAAGGAGCTGGCCAAGGAGGTATCGCCGACAGAAATGCCGGCAGGAAAAGAAACCCGGAAGCCAGCAGATAGCTTCAAGGCTTCCGAGAACACAAGACAGGTAATCCTAGACCCCAAAGATCCGACAAAATTTGTCGTAGTGAAAACTGGGATGACAGACAAATAGGAAAGCGAGCTCATCAAGTTCCTCCGTGAGAACTGGGATATTTTCGCTTGGTGTCTAGCTGACATGCCGGGCGTACCTAGGGAACTTGCCGAGCATCAACTTAAGGTTATTCCAGGCTCCAAACCCGTCAAACAAGGTCTCCGTCAATTCGACGGAAGAAGACAGAAGGCTATTGGCAAGGAAATTATCCGGCTTTTAGCGGCAGATTTCATCCAGGAAGTAATACACACTGAATGGTCTGCAAATCCGGTATTAGTACCGAAGAAAGACACTAATGCTCTTAGAATATGTATAGATTACACCGGCTTGAACAAACTGTGTCCAAAAGACAAGTTTGCGTTACCGCGAATCGATCAAATAATAGATGCCACCGCAGCCTCTGAGCTTTTATGCTTTTTGGATGCATATTCCGGGTATCACCAAATACGCATGAAAAAGGAAGATCAAATTAAGACTTCTTTTATAACCCCTTACGGGACGTATTATTACATAACCATGCCATTTGGCCTGAAGAACGCAGGTGCAACTTACCAGCGTTGCATGCAACGTTGTTTGCATAGTCAGATTGGCAAAAATGTCCATGTTTACGTGGACGATATTGCTGTCGTAACCAAGGAAAAAGATACGCTCCTTGAAGATCTACGAGAAACTTTCGAAAATCTACGCACTTACAAGATGAATTTAAATCCATCAAAGTGTGTATTCGGAGTTCCCTCAGGAAAACTTCTTGGTTTCATCGTTTCTCACAGAGGAATAGAAGTTAACCCAGAAAAGATCAAAGCAATCTTGAACATCTCCAAACCCACGTGCGTGAAAGATGTCCAAAGATTGACGGGTTCCGCTGCAGCCGTCAGCAGATTTATTAGTCGGCTGGGGGATAAAGGCTTACCACTCTACAATCTGTTGAAGAAATCCGACAAATTCGAGTGGACAGAAGAGGCAGATGCAGCATTAACCCAGTTGAAGGAAACTTTGATGAAAGCTCCGATTTTGGCATCCCCAAAAGACGAAGAACCTATGTTACTGTACCTCACGGCTACAAACAGGGTTATCAGTGCAGTAATTGTTGTGGAACGGAAGAAAGACGAACAGAGCATACCAGACCAGCATCCGGTATATTACATAAGCGAAGTTTTCTCCGAGTCCAAACAAAGGTACCCACACTATCAAAAACTGGCATATGGCGTATTTTTTGCATCTAGAAAACTGCGCCATTACTTCCAAGGACATTCCATAACAGTGGTATGTAAAGCACCACTAGGGGATATAATAAACAATGCGGAGGCAACTGGCCGAGTAGCCAAATGGGGTATCGAGCTAGCAGCCTTCGACATTAAGTATCAGCCAAGGACGGCAATAAAATCCCAGGTTCTGGCAGATTTTGTCGCCGGCTAGACGGAAGCAATAGAGAAAACACCAATGCCGGAATCCGAGTACTGGATCATGCACTTTGACGGATCCAATATGAAGGAGGGCGCTGGAGCTGGTGTAGTTTTAAAATCACCTAAAGGAGACACAATGGAGTACGTATTACAAATACACTTCAACGCCAGCAATAACGAGGCAGAATACGAAGCTCTGCTTCATGGCTTGCATATTGCAAAAGAAATAGGTGTCAAGCGCATCTTGTGCTACCGCGACTCGGATTTGGTACAGTGTCAGCTTAACCAAACTTGGGACGCAAAAAGCCCTATAATGGCCGAGTACCGGAGAACGGTGGACGAGTTTGCCATTTGTTTTTTCGGATTCGAAGTACTCCACGTTAAAAGGGAGGAAAATTGGAACGCGGATGCATTATCTCGCATGGGGTCAGAAAGGGTAAAGATCCTGCCACCAGGTGTATTCGTCCAGCATTTGTATGAGCCATCCATAAAAGGTGGAGATATCGATTATCCTCTGGCTTCCGAGTCAATTGAAGTTATGCTCGTCACCCCGGATTGGACAATTCCATATTTAAACTTCTTAGTTAATCAGAAGTACCCGGAAGAAGCAAACGAAGTCTTTCAGAGACAAATCCAGCGTCGATGCAAAGGATACATGGTAGTTGACAATTGCCTGTATAAACGCAGTACTTCCGGATTTTTTCTGCGATGTATTTCGCCAGAAGAAGGACGCGAAATCCTGCAAGAAATCCATGCCGGAGATTGCGGACTTCATGCTCAATCAAAAAGCATAGTTAAAAAAGCATTCCGTGCAGGGTTTTTCTGGCTAACAGCCAAGACAGATGCCGAGCACATAGTGAATACATGTGCAGGGTGTCAATATTACGCCAAGTAGACTAATATGCCAGCCCAAGCACTTAAAACTATACCCATTACATGGCCGTTTGCGGTCTGGGGGCTAGATATGATGGGACCATTCAAAACTGCACGAGGTGGACTAACACATCTACTTGTAGCTGTGGACAAATATACCAAGTGGGTGGAGGCTAAACCCATAAAAAAGCTTGACGGTGTAACTGCCAGAAATTTCATCATTGACATAGTCATGAGATACGGCGTTCCACACAGCATAATAACCGACAACGGGACAAATTTCTCCATTGGAGAGTTGGCAAAATGAATAGCTATGGCACACCCGCAATCCAATGGACATGTTGAAAGAATGAATAGCTCAATCCTGCAAGGAATACGCCCAAGACTCGAATCTCCTCTTCATAGAGCAGCTGGAGCATGGGTAGAAGAGTTACTTTCTGTGCGTTGGAGTATTCGAACAACACCAAACAGGTCAACTGGGAAAACCCCGTTTTTCCTAGTTTATGGTGCGGAAGCAATCCTTCCAACGGACATGATCCATGATAGCCCAAGAGTGCGGGATTTCGATGACTCGGATGCCGAAGAAGCACGACAGGATGCCGTCGATATCTTAGAAGAGGAACGAGAGCTTGTGCTTCAAAGATCCGCCATTTACCAGTAAGGTTTACGATGTTACCATAGTCGGAAAATCAGGCATCGTTCTTTTAAAGAAGGTGACTTGGTGCTGAGGTTGGTGCAGCAAAGAAAGCATAAATTGGCCCCAGTATGGGAAGGACCATTTGTCATCAGTAAAGCCATGAAGAATGGATCATATTATCTTGTCAACATTCGGGACACGGAAGACGATCCCGAGAAGCCGAATCACAAAAGAAAGAGAAACATAGATGATGAACTAGGAGAGACAAAGAGGCCCTGGAGTATCCAGCAGTTACGTCCCTTCTATACTTAGTTCAATTTCTATGTAAACATCTTTGAGATCATGAAATAAAGTTGTCGGAATTCTTATATCCATGTTTTTACAAGTTTATTATAGTACAAAACATGATTCCACCTTATCTATTTCCCAATGATCTTACAAAATACTCAATGTTAACCCGAATTGTGCCTGCGTGCTCGGTGTTTAAAAACTGAATGATTTTCAGCCTACTAACGGCTAAAGGAAACTCGGATTGTGCCTGCGTGCCCAAGTTTCATTCAAAAAATTCCTTACTTTTCTCTAAGTATTATCTGATTGTTTATGTGTTGGGTCACTGGAGCCAGTTAGTAAAAATGCCCTTAGTATGATCCATGTTTCCGAGTTTGAACTGATTGGTTTTACCCAGTAATTCGGCATGATGATTCATAGTACTATTGAGCCATTTCAAACACTAAGGACAGTTAAAACACATAAGCCAGAGAACTTAGAAGACAAAGGAATATTAAAACCCGGAAACCTTGCAAAGAATTTCATAATTAAACTGCAAAAGGCGGAGTTCTTGTTTATACAAAAGAATAGAAGCATTACAATATAAATTACATTGTAAAAGTGCAGTAATGCTCCTATTTTCTACTTCCACCATCCAGGTTAAGGACAGCCCTTCAAGCATCCGAGTCTTCTTTGCTGCTGTCATTCTCGGGGGCTTCGGGGATCTCCTCTTCTGGATAGGTGATGGAGATGTACACCATGGAGGCGATCTTGGTGGCGTGACCTTTGATTTCATCAAAGATGGTGGTTCGCTGGGTTTCCGTGTATCCTTGAGGGATACCGGACGCCACGCGCCAAGATTTGGCACCAGGGTAATGCATACACATAAGGCCGAGAGCCATGCGTGCACCGCCCCGTGCTGCGGAGGGTAAGATGGATTCTGATGGAGGGATAATAACCCGGTAGGCCAACTCCAAGGTGTAGCCCGGCCCAAGGGACACGGCGCAGGATCCGGCTAAGGATAACGAAACTTCTGGAAGGCCCAAAGTTTGTAGGCCTCGTAACCCGGATTATGGGTTGCGGTAAGGAAAGCTAGGGTTTGTAAGCGGTGTCCGGGTAGGATTCAGGGTGCGCCTTGGAGGGCAAGTCAGGAGGGTACGGTGCTTTATAAACCGACCCCTAAGTCTAGTTTAAAGAGATCCAAGAGTTCTAGCAATCTCGCCTAATATCGAGTATCCAGTGTAACACGCAATTTGAGTTATTATCTTGAGATCGGAGACTCGGCGACTTGATTGCCGGCTACCAGATCAAAGTTCATCATCATGTTTTCCTCTGAGCTAAACCCTCTCCCAAACGCCTGTGTCGTCTTGCCCCAAGATCAGTTACCCCCGGTAACGTCTGCCGTGATTATCCCACGACAGTTGGCGCCCACCGTGGGGCCTGCGTCCAAAGGTGTTTACATCACGGGAGAAGCTCGGAAGAACATGGAGAATTTCGTCGTCGGCGAGATCTACGTCGACCGCAAGGGAGATAAGATAGTGGACGATTCCGGCTGGGGGCCAGAGTCGGACCACCTCGAATCCGGATCTACTGTGACGATCGGCCAGATCAACATCTTCATCGGTATGGTACGTACGTCTAATTTAAAAGGACAATATCATGTGCATACTACAGGAACTCCTAGCAGGGACAAAGAAACATTAAAGCAAGCGGTAAACTCGGTTTCCTCGGCCGTTCCGGGATACCTGAGATGGGCGGAACAAGAGGTAACGTGGAGCAGAAGAGATCACCCGGAAAGAATAGAGCGCCCAGGAGTCTTGGCATTGGTAGTCGCACCGCAGGTCAATGGTTACGAGTTGAAAAGGGTCCTAATGGACGGTGGAAGTCGCATTAATATCTTATATTGGGAAACCTTCTTACGCATGAGTCTCAAAGAGTCCCAGCTACAGAAAAGTTCAACGGTTTTTCATGGGATTGTGCCGGGTCACTCAGCATGCCCCGAGGGAAAGATCACATTGGAGGTTGCTTTCGGAGAATCAACGGATAATTATCGAGTTGAGTGGCTCACGTTCGAGGTGGTCAAATTGCGCAGTCCTTATCACGCACTGTTCGAAAGACCGGCTTATGCTAAATTCATGGCTAGGCCGTGTTATGTGTATTTGCAGCTAAAGATTCCGGGTCCTAAGCAGACCATCACCATACATGGAAGCCGGGATATAGCGGCCGAGTGCGACGAAGGAGATTCAGTGATGGCCGAACAAGCTTGCAGAAAAGAGGAACTCAAGTATTACCGGTCTCAAGTAGATCCGGATGATAGAACAGCACTGAAAAGACCGAATACCGAGGACGAAAGAGCAAAATTCAAGGCAGCACAGGACACCAAGAAGATAGATTTTGTTGAAGGTGATTCCACTAAGCAATTCACTATAGGGTCTAACTTGGGAAGAGAGAAGGAGAAGGCACTTGTGGAGTTTATTCGTTCAAATGCGGACGTATTCGCCTGGACACCTAGCGACAGGCCGGGTATCCCTACAGAATTGGCAGAGCACAGTTTGCACGTAGATCCCAAGTCCAGGCCTGTGAAGCAGGGCTTGAGGAAGATGAATGAGGAAAGAAGGAAAGCTATAGGTGAAGAAATTGCTCGGCTACTGACAGATGGCTTTATCATGGAAGTATTTCACCCGGATTGGTTAGCAAATCCGGTTCTAGTGATGAAAAAGACCAACGAGTGGAGGATGTGCATCGATTTCACGAGTCTCAACAAGCATTGCCCAAAGGATCCGTTCGCACTACCAAGGATAGACCAGATCATAGATGCAGTAGCCGGGAATGACCTGCTATGCTTTCTAGACGCATATTCCGGGTACCATCAAATTAAGCTCAAGAGGGAGGATTGGGATAAAACATCATTTATAACCCCTTTTGGGGCCTTTTGTTACAAAACCATGACGTTTGGATTGAAGAACGCTGGCGCAACTTATCAACGGTGTATTCAGAAATGCTTCGAGGATCAAATTGGACGCAATGTCCATGCTTATGTGGATGATGTGGTTGTCAAGACCAGGAAGGCAGAAACATTTATCGACGATCTAAAGCAAACGTTCAAGAACTTAAGAAGGTACCAGATGAAGCTTAACCCGACAAAATGCGTGTTTGGAGTTCCAGCCGGGAAATTACTCGGATTTATCGTCTCCGAGAGAGGAATTGAAGCAAACCCGGATAAAATCAAAGCTATCCAAAATCTGAAAAAGCCGGAAAATTTGAAGCACGTTCAAAAACTCACGGGCTGCATAGCAGCCTTGAGCCGATTTATCTCCAGACTCGGAGAAAAGGCAATACCATTGTACCGGCTCTTGAGGAAGTCCGACAAATTCGTATGGGATCAGGAGGCGGATGAGGCGTTCGAGGCACTAAAAAAGCAGTTATCTGAAGCACCAGTACTAGCGGCCCCGGGTCCTAAAGAGCCTATGTTGCTATACGTGGCAGCAGACCCCCGAGCCGTCAGTGCAGTAGTGGTTGTGGAGCGTAAAGAGGATGGGAAAGGTTATCCAGTCCAGAGGCCGGTTTATTATGTCAGTGAAGTATTATCAGAGGCAAAGCAGCGTTATCCGCATTGGCAAAAGCTAGTTTTCGGGGTCTTCATGGCCAGCCGGAAACTGAAGCCGTACTTCCAGGAACACCCTATAACAGTAGTTAGCTCAATACCAATGTCGGATATCATCAGAAACTCGGATGCAACCGGAAGAATAGCCAAATGGGCGATAGAGATGGGGGATTATCACATCAGCTACGAGCCCAGGTCAGCAATCAAATCTCAGGCTTTGATCGATTTTGTTAATGATTGGACACACACAGGCATGGCCACCATAGTTCCAAATTCCGAGTCATGGATCATGCACTTCGATGGGTCAAAGCAATACGAGGGGTCAGGAGCTGGAGTGGTGCTAACATCACCCAAACAAGACAAATTGAGTTATGTACTACAGATTCACTTTGACTGTTCCAACAACGTGGCCGAGTATGAGGCCCTATTGCACGGCTTAAAGGTAGCCAAGGAGATGAATATTAAGAGGATACGATGCTTTGGAGATTCGGACCTGGTGGTACAGCAGGTATCAGGAACTTGGGATAGAAAGGACGCAACTATGGCAGCATACCGCAGGGAGGTTGATAGGGTTGCAGGATGTTTTTCCGGGTATGAGGTGGAGCATATAGACAGGAGAAAGAATGAGGCAGCAGACGCCCTCGATAGACTCGGCTCGCGCAGAGAGCCGGTTCCACCTAACGTTTTCCTGGACGAATTATGGCGACCATCAGTTAAAACCGAGTCTGAGGAGGAACTGGCAAGTAAAGACCCGGGTATGGAGCTCGTGGCCACTATACGCGCTATTCCCGAGTGGACAGAACCGTTTTTGGCCTACCTATCACGAGGCGAGTTACCACAACAGGAGGTGTTAGCAAGGCAAATTTTGCGGCGAGCAAAGGGGTATTCTATCATCAATGGGGAGTTATACAAGAGAAGTGCCACGGGAGTCTTTTTGCGCTGCGTAGCACCAGAAGAAGGCCGACAGATTCTCGGGGAAATCCATGAAGGTGATTGCGGGCATCATGCGTCTACAAGATCCCTTGTGGCCAAAGCTTATCGACATGGATTTTTCTGGCTCACGGCTCTAGCAGATGCGGAACGATTAGTAGCAAGGTGTGACGGATGTCAAAGGTACGCTCGCCAAACCCACGTGCCGGCTATGGAATTACGGACCATCCCGTTAACTTGGCCGTTCGCTGTCTGGGGTTTGGACATGGTTGGCCCCTTTCATATGTCACCTTGCAAAAAGACACACCTTTTAGTGGCTATTGATAAGTTTACCAAGTGGGTAGAGGTCATGCCAGTTACCAACTGTGAAACAGCTACAGCAGTCAAGTTCCTGAAAAGAATAATCTACCGGTTCGGGTATCCTCACAGCATAATTACCGACAACGGAACCAACATGTCCCTTGGTGAGATGGAAAAGTTCTGTGGAAACAATGGAATCCGGCTTGATGTAGCATCAGTGGCTCATCCATAGGCCAATGGACAAGTGGAGAGGGCAAATCAAGAATTGCTTCGCGGACTAAAACCACGACTGCGAGTTCCCTGTGTTAGGGCTGCTGGTGCGTGGGTCGAAGAGCTTCCTGCCGTGGTTTGGGGTATCAATACTACACCTAACAGATCTACTCAGATGACGCCCTTCTTCATGGTCTATGGCGCGGAGGCAGTGCTACCGAGTGATATTATTCATGATTCACCACGAGTATCAGCATACGTCGAAGTGGAGAATGAAAAGACCCGGCAAGACGCCGCGGATATGTTAGAAGAACAAAGGGAACAAGCTCTGGAAAGATCAGCCATATATCAGCAGGATTTACGAAGATATCATAGCCGGCGCGTGAAAACCCGGGTCTTCCAGGAAGGAGACCTGGTTCTGCGCCTGGTACAGTCGAACGAAGGAAAACACAAGTTATCACCACCATGGGAAGGACCGTTTATCGTAAGCCGGAATTTGCATAATGGGTCATATTACTTGATAGATGCAAGGGAAGAGTCGACCACAGTTAATGACACCGCTCATACCACTTCATCTATGCAAGAAAGAGACAGACCATGGAACGTGGCTCAGCTACGTCCATATTATACTTAGCAAAAATTATGTTGGCATGTGGAATTGAACGATGTAACAGGCAGCAGGTTTTCAGACGCACTCTTTTCCTATCCAGGGTACCCTTGGGGACTGGACGGGTTTTTAATGAGGCGGCCTGCTGGCCGAATTTTTTCATATCAAGTAAAGAGGTGATTATCAAGAAAAGAGGTGATTATTATCATGTTCTGTACTCTCAGTATGATGCATATATTTAGGTCTTGGGGGCTGGCTGCTTTAATAGCACAGTTGCAAACTCAAAGACCCGGCCATGATGCCTATGAGTTATAAGGGCCGATTACTTGCAAACGAGTACGGCTGCAATCTTATAACCGGACGAAGGAGCCAAATTTTCTTGACTATTCTTACTTAAGCTCGATGTGACTCGCAATAAAGTGGCATGATTTGTTCGCTTACGATTACAGTCAGCCATGACGCCCAGTGGGACTTGCCTGACCCTGTCTTCGTATAGATGTAACAACATGGTATCCACGCGAAAGCCGGCTTACAGTACAAGATAGTCAAAAGGGTCATCTAAACCACAAGTTATGCAGAGTACAAGGCTAATAACCGGAAACTCAACGATTATTAAGCATAACTTCAGATCCCGTGTGAAACAACTCGGGGTTTTTTGTGGACTTAGCAGCAAGCAATTCGTTCTCCTTGAAAGATCACGTATCCTAGACTCAGAAATCCGGGTCCTGGAAACTCGGGATCTTAAGAGAAAAAAAAAATTCTTAGTTGTTAAGGTTCAAAAAATCCAAACATCCGAGTCTTGGAGACTTGGGGACTTAGAAGCAATCCCGCTTGTCAACACCCATGAAACCCGGAAACCGAGTCTCACAAAAGGAACAATAAAGAAAGTCGGATATCGAGAATAAAGAAAGTCGGATATCAAGATCACATGGGTTCAAAAGTAGATAAACATAAAAGCCAGAAGAGGCACAAGGTGTATCAGGAACTTAGAATGCATTACGAAGTTTCGATAAAGAGTATCAAAGGTGCACAGGCGCACCATTCAAAAATAATTGTTTAAACGGCACATCAAGCCGACTGACGCATGAGAAGTGGCAGGTATTACTCGGCACTCTAAGCCGCGGCGTCCATCTTCACCTTGCCTTTGCCATCACTTGTGGTAGCAGCAGCACCTGGGTCAGCAGCAATGCCGGCTCGCGCAGGTGGAGGGACGATGGGTGTAGAGGTAGCGGGCGCAGAGTCGGCTTCAGCTTTCTTCTTTGCAGCTTCCTCCCTAATCTTGGCAGCTTCTTCCTTCCATCGGGCAAGCATATCGTATGGCTTGGGGCGATCTTCCTTAATAACCTTGTCACTAGCATCATATGCAGGAAGAATAGAATCGATCTCCAAACTGTCGGCGATCACACTGGCGGGTGACGAACTTCTTTCTGAATGGCTTTGAAATTCTTTGGTGAGAACTTGGACCCGTCTTGATTGAATTCTGGAAACCCGCCCATCAGCTTGGCCGGCTCTAGCTTAGGGAAATAAGCTTTAGCCAGCGCAAGACCCCGGGTTACCCCAAACCGACAGGATGAGCGCTTCCAATGCCAAATCCATTCAGGAATGGTGGAGCAGACTTCCAGCAACTTTTTCATGTTACCAGGTCCAACACCCGGTAGTCGTAGTTCATCGAGAATCCATCCAACTCCGGCACTGAGCTGCCGGACAGTATCTTTAATGAGCTTCAGCTTGGCAGTATCATCCTCTTCCGGGATCGAATCATCCGGACCTGCTGAAAGTAAGAAAAGTAATGAACAAGGGGATCTGGCTATTCATCCAAAGGAAAATCCGAGTCTTAATTGCTAAAGTTCAAAGATCATACCAGTTGTTGCGCGGTAGGTATCGGCAATCTGCACAGAAAGTGTCGTTAGCCTGTCCTCAGCCAAGTGAGCCCTTTTCCTATACTTCCTTGTGATTTTTCCACTCCTACGAGCTTTAGCTTCAGCTGCTTCGCGAAGAGCTGTCTCCTTCACAATGCGTTTGGCAGCCTTCGCCAGCTTCTTCTCAGATTGCGCAACGAAATCCTAGGTGGAAACACAAGGAAGGGTCAGTCGGATCTATTATGCAGTTCCAAGCAAATTAAACGAGTAATTCACTTGGAACTTGGGGACTATACAAGGATACAAGTGGTGTCACTCGGACTTACCTTGTGCTTTGTTATCAAAGCATCTAGAATATTCTCTTCATCGGCCTTTAAGGTGTAGAGGGCATCAAGCATTTGGGCGAACGTCATATCCTCAGGGCGAACTCTAGAAGGGCCGGCAGATTGGTCTTCCGGCTGGGGAACTTTCCCGGTTCTTGGGGTCGAAACCCGGACCGTCTGAGTATCCGGGTTAGGAGAGCCCGTCTTCGTCTCCAAGATCTCAATATCTTCGTCCACTTCTTCAGAGGATTTTGGAGACACGGTTTCCTGTTGAGCCGGGTCATTGAAGGGGTCTTGTTCTTGGCCTTCTTCAGCCTCATCATCAACTGCAGCATCCGTGTTAATAGTCGGCCCCTCCGTCCCCTGCTTTTCTGCTGCTGTGATTTCCGGGTCACTAGTGGTAGCTTGGGCGCTAATAGGAAAGAGGGAAAAGTGGTTAGCGATATAGGTTGGTAGTTATCAGGTATAAAAGGATATCGAGCGATGGAGACTTACCCGGTGTTCACAGCGTAATCCGGCGGGAGTTCGCCGCTGGAGGCGGACGAGGTCGCCAAAGGCACCGATAGCGGCACCCGGAATTGCCCAGCGAGTGGGTGGCTAGGAGATGGGTGGCGCTGAGGAGATTTGGAGGGCTGAGGTGGAGGAGTGCTGGCCCGGTGAGCAGGTGAAGTGGAGATACCCGGGTTAAGGGGATCCTCGCCCAGGGTACTCCGGGTCACCCTGCGTTTAGCCGGGAGAGGATCCTTCAAGAATGATGAGTGTGACAATTGTTGATTAAGTTTACGCATGGTATCGAAGGAGTAAGGCTCAGAAGACATAAAGGAAAAAGGAACCTTTGCAACCACTCCTCTGGCCTTCCTCTTGGCCCCGACTGTGACCTCCTGATCGGATTCAGTGGTCTCCGGGTCTTCCTCTTCCTTTTCTTCTTCGTCATCCAGCCCTGAAAATCGAGTATGTATCCGTGGGAAAAAGGTAAATGGTAGGAAAATAATGCAAGTAAAAGAAAACATGAGATTCGGATAAGTACCTTCATCATCATCAGCCGGCTCGTCCTCTTCTTCCGGGTCTCTGGAGGGGGGGAGGTTTCAACTCTCCAGAAGGGATCATCAGCCTGAAATCAGAAAGATGAAAGTAAGAATTGGAAGTTGCATCAGGTCAAAGTGTGGAAAAAGGTTATGAGAATTGGATCTTACCGCTGGAGCCGGGTTTTCCCGAGTGAATGGAGGTAACCCGGTAATGTTCTTTATCACCTCCAATTTTTCCGTCAAGAAACTCTTGATGGTTTTGTTGGTATCACCGGTTGCAAAGTTCCTGGTGGAGTATCGGAGCGCGTCTGTGGTGTGCCCCGAATACTCGCACATCAACTTGGTACGGGTAGAGTTGGGCTGGATCCGGAAACCGACCCACGTCTTCACCAAGTTGAGCCCAAGAAGGCCTTGGGCCGAGAGAACAGCTAGCCTAGCTAGCAAATGCTGGATGGCCTCCCTGTCCGACTCAGGGGCAAAGGCATTGAAAGACTCGGAGATATCTAGGGGACCCTCCGAGTAACCCGGCAATCTTCTCTCGCCGGGTAGGGAGGTGTCTCGGCAGTAGAAAAAGGAGAGTTGCCAATGCTTAACGTGAGAGTTCAAGTTAAGGGTCGGCATAGGGGAATTCTTGCGGCGCTGGATGGAAACCCCGCCGCAAGTCAAGAGTGCACCGTCACCGCTTTCGCGGCACGGTTTGCATTGGAAAAGTTCTATGAAAAGAGTCAAATTTGGCGGAATGCACAAATAGGACTCGCAAAGGACGATGAAGTGGGTTATGTTCAATATAGAGTTAGGCCCTATATCGAACACCCGGAGGCCGTAATGGTTAAGGACTTCCCGAAAGAAAGAGTGACCCGGAGGACGGAATCCCCGGGTCACGTGTTCTACGAAGAAGATTACCTCGTTGTCAGCGGGTGTGGGCTGGGTCTCGTCACCCGGCGCCCTCCAGTGGATGTCCTTCTGGGAAGGGAGGACTCCCAACTCGGCCAGCCCTTCTAGCTTGGCCTTCGTAGCTGTGGATCTCCCCCAGTTGGCGGATATGGTCTGGGTTGTCTTCCCCTGAGCCGGCTGCTTTCCTTGTCTCTTAGGAGCCATGGGATCAACCTGTGAAATACCAGGAAAAAGGATACAGGGAATGAGACTCGAAAATATTGGTATATCCGAGTATATACTTGGGGTATCAAGAAGGTGTGAAAACTAAGAACTATCCGGGTACTGTGCCACGGAGTGAAGGTTGCGAATTATCCGGGTATCAAGTACAACTATGGAAATTATTGGTTACTTACGTATTGAAATGAGTTTGGGGAAGACGGATGGTTGCCCATGTGTCTACTGCAAGCAAAATAGCCGGAAAAGGAGGATTTTCCGGGTGTTAATGATCTGCGCGGAAATTTGGATGAAATGGATCTAGATTGGAAAACTTGCGAACGATTCTACGGGGAAATTGGTGATTAGTAACGATAGGAGGGTGGTGTGTGATCATCCAACAGGTTGTTGAAGGGGTTGGCGAGCATTTAAACCATCTAATTCGGTGTGACGGGAAACACGGTCTGCGGATTGACCCAGATCCAATCTAGATTGAATCGAAAAAAAATCGCGGGGCTAGATTGACGAATACTTACTGGAAGGAATTGGAATGTGGCCTGGCGGCGGCCGGTGTCGTGATCTAGATCCCCCTTGCAGCTCTTGATGAGCGGAACGAAGGCGCGGTGGCGGAGTTTGGCGGCGGCGCGGAGCGATTCAGGGTTGAATGTAACTGGCGGCGGCCTTGTTACGACGGCGTGCTCGGTATTCTCAAGGTGTTGCGGGGCGCAGGGAGTGAGGGAGCCAATGAAAGATTGGAGTGATGTGTGGAAGTCCAAGTTAGCCTCTGGGCTCTATTTATAAGGTGTGGGCGGATACACCTATCCCAACGGGCGGAATCCGGAAGATTTGGGGTAATGGCTATCCGCGCGGATTTTACGAGATATGCTTCACATGCCGAGCAAGATATCCGGACGAAAAAGAGAAGGGGATCATCTCCGCGGTATCGGGATCAATTATCGAGTAAAGTATAGAGTTTTGGCATTGTTATCAAGGCTTAGACCCGGAAAGTTAAGCAAAGCGTCTAGAGAAAAGCCGGGTTACTATATGGCCACCATGGAGTTAGGCCTAGCTATATATCAAAGAACCTTAACCCGGCCTCCATACACTTGTGCGTTTGATATTTTTGCAGGGAATAGCCAGTGCTTCAAGGAAGGATCCGTGAAGCCCAAGCTATTCTGGGGACTACTGATGGAGGGATAATAACCCGGTAGGCCAACTCCAAGGTGTAACCCGGCCCAAGGGACACGGCGCAGGATCCGGCTAAGGATAACGAAACTTCTGGAAGGCCCAAAGTTTGTAGGCCTCGTAACCCGGATTATGGGTTGCGGTAAGGAAAGCTAGGGTTTGTAAGCGGTGTCCGGGTAGGATTCAGGGTGCGCCTTGGAGGGCAAGTCAGGAGGGTACGGTGCTTTATAAACCGACCCCTAAGTCTAGTTTAAAGAGATCCAAGAGTTCTAGCAATCTCGCCTAATATCGAGTATCCAGTGTAACACGCAATTTGAGTTATTATCTTGAGATCGGAGACTCGGCGACTTGATTGCCGGCTACCAGATCAAAGTTCATCATCATGTTTTCCTCTGAGCTAAACCCTCTCCCAAACGCCTGTGTCGTCTTGCCCAAGATCAGTTACCCCCGGTAACGTCTGCCGTGATTATCCCACGACAGATTCCTTGGACTCCGCCACCTTCAGGATAGCACCCAGAAGTTTATAAACTTCCGAGAAATCCAAAGTCTTTGAGGGGAGGAACTTGTTGATCAGTTGCATTCCAGCAGCTCTGATCGCAGTCCACACCTTCCGAAAAGCTCGGATCTTCTCAATCCGAGTGAGATCTGGGTAATTTCCTGATTTTTCAGAACAAGCAACCAAAAAGGTTAAGGGAAAAAGCAGAGAAAGAAAGCAAGACATGGAAAAGCCGGTAAATGAAATAAACTCACCGAGAATCTTGTCGATTTCGGAGCCTTCCTTTAGACGCAGGAATAAGATACTTTCCAAGTCCTGGATAGTGGACTTATCCTTTTCCGCCTGCTCAGAAGCCTTGTACTGAGCAATTCCAAGGGCCAGATTGCTGGCTTCCAGATCTTTTTGAACCTTCATAAGCTCCTTATGAAGTTCCAAGTTCTCCTCACGGAGACGTGCGGCATTAACTGCATCTTCAGCTCTTTCCTTGGCCTTAGCCAAAGCAGCTGGAAAGCAAGGAAAAATTCCGGGTTTTAGA
This sequence comes from Alopecurus myosuroides, assembly GCA_028641055.1. Classification (NCBI taxonomy): domain Eukaryota; kingdom Viridiplantae; phylum Streptophyta; class Magnoliopsida; order Poales; family Poaceae; genus Alopecurus; species Alopecurus myosuroides. The sequence continues at coordinate 317,090,674 of CM054061.1, forward strand.
AAAATCTCGGGAAAGTACTTAGTAAAAATCCGGATACAAAACTTCAGAGAATAAAGCATACCTGATGTTTCCGAAAGCTGTAGCTGAGATGATGCCAGCTCTTTGTTCTTAACATCAATAATAGTTTGAAGAGTTTTTACCTCCTCATTCTTGATGTTAAGTTTATAAAAAAATTCCAAGTTTATGATATCAGCGGTATGCTGAAACACGGAAATGAAAGCCAAACTCTTAAGTCAGAACAAGCGTAATAAGAAGCATTAAGTGGAAAGTACACTTTCAAATTATTGCCTGGGGGCTAGAGATATTACTTGGCTCATTTCACGCAAGTTTGACAAAGTTTCGTTGAATTCTTTTGCATATTCAGAAAAAAGAATCCCAACGTGATGAAGGCCATCTTGCACGACCCGACGAGGTGAAAATACGAAATCATTTCGGATAATTAGCCCGCCCTGTGGCCAAGGACGGATTAGAGGGGCAGGAGCGAAGAATTTCCTAGCTTCTGGACGGATATATCCGAGTTCATCAAATGGTTCTTCCTTTATCCGGATATTCCTGTCTAAATTGGGAATAGACATGGCTAAAGGAGGAGAAACTGCAGCAGAAGAAGGTTTTCTTTTGATAGAAGCAGCTTTATGTTTCTTCAATTTCTTTGTCTTCAAAGGAGCCGGAGCAAGGCTGAAAAGGGAACATCCGAGAAGTAAATATCTCGAAGAACTAGAAGGGAATGACGATAAAAAAAGCTCCAGTAGAATACCTGGATGTGGCGATGGGGATTTCTTCAACATTTATCGTTTCTTCAAAGGTCACTTGCCTTTTGCGTTTCCGGTCGCCATAGAAGCTGGCATGTAATTCGTCAAGCTCGGCGTCGGAAGCAAGATCAGCTCCCTTAAGTTCGTCAAACTAGGAGAATAGCAATGATTCGTTTCAATCGGAAAGAAGAGATAATCCGAGAAAAACCCGAAAGCAAGGAAAATAAAAATACCTTAGGTGCTGGGTTTTCCTCATGATATATTTCCAGACTTTCTAAGTATTGATCGCAAGTAGTGATCAGCTGGTTGACTCGTTTCTTGAAATCCTTTTTGGAATAAGATTCGTCCGTCCCTCTCATGTTATCTTCCGGTCCTTCATATTCGCAAAGGAGCCGGGAACGAAAAGAGAGAGGTTGAATATGGCGTCCAAACCAGCATAAGACAGTATATGTTCAGTTAAGGGAGGCTGAGAAGAAGTAAGTTTGGTGATACGCCGTTTTATCTTCATCAGGTCTTCCGGCAACGTTTGTACTGCTTCAACTGCCCAACTCTCTTAAGGAGCGGCGGCGGAATTGACGAATGGAGGAACCCCGTTTTCCCTTCCGGGAAATGGGATGTCCTGATGGTAAAAGAAGGAACTCGTCCAATATTTGACGGGTTCCGATGTTTTCATCTCTGGATACCAGTTTTCCCTGAACCTCCGAAGAGTGAAAGAGATAGTTCCGCAGATGGGAAGGACACCCTCTGTGAGGTTTCGCTTCACTTCAAAGCAATATTGCCAAAAATCTAGTCTGGGAACTATTCCTAAATACCCTTCAAAAAGGGCTTGGAAACCAGCTAGGTAGAGGATAGAGTTGGGTGAAAGGTTGTGTGGCTGAACGCCGTAATGGTTAAGGACTTCTAAGAAAAAGGCGGAAGGGGGAAAACCCATACCTCTCGCAATGTGAGAAGTAAGGAGGACACGTTCTCCGTCTCTTGGCATGGGCTCGGACTCGTCTTCTGGGTTCCGCCATTTGCCTTTAATCACAAGCCCTTCCCTTTCCATTTGTGAAAGGAGGGAAAGAGGAATTTTATTCGGACTCCAGTTGCCGACAAATTCCCTCTCTTCTTCTCCGGCGGCGGCAGCGGACGCGGCGGCTTCCGCGGCTGCGAGCTCGTCACCAACGAGCGTGAGATTTTCCTCCGCCGTCTCGGGAGCGAACGACGGAGTGGGCGCGGAGCTGGAACCCGCAAGATCCGCGGCGGCGGAAATGTTTCCTTCGTCCGCCGCAGTGCCCGCGGTCTTCGCCGGCTCGTCGCCGGCGGCATGCACTGGGGAGTCCAGTTGAGGATCCATCGTGTTGATGATGTCCTCGATTTCTTGGGCGACGGTGCGGGTTGGCGAAGACGACGGAGAGGCCATTGGGTGGCGGCGCTAGGTCCTCTCCGGTGAGGTCCTGGACGCGGTGCGTGTTTGGGGTTTCTCTCTGCTGGAAGCTTGGGCGCTGCAATGGCGTTTGAAGTGAGGAGCGGAAGGTTTTTCCAGAGGACGAAGAAGGCTATTTATAGCCGGAAATCCGTCAGGATGCGTGCTAACGGCTCTTTTGACCGTTGGATGTCCAACGCGTGTCACTCGCCGGAAAATCCGTTAAATGAATCAACAGGGTGATTATGGTTATCTCCTTGTTTCCCGCGAGAATCTGACAGAGATATGTTTCTGGGTTTCCCCCTTGAAACCCAAACGTCCCTTACGTCAGCATGATTAAAGCGCTGACGTAGGAAGTTCCTTCTCTGCGAAGGATCGTGTGAGGAAAGCCGGATTTCCAGGATTCCGAGTTTTACGTTACCATCTCTTTTAAAAGAAGAAAAGGAAGAATCAAGACAGCTGGCCAGTATTACTCGGACAAGATACATTTGGCGAAAGACGGCGAATCAGAGTTTTAATCCTTCTTGGGGGCTACTGTCGGATATATACCGAATAGGGGTATATCAGATGGTAGTCGAAGTGCCGGATTACCAGGGTGGCCCAAGTGGTAGTGGGCTGCGGTCCATTGGGCGGCCCAGTAAGCTGACGCACAGAAGCCGGATTCTAGAAGAACCCGGATCACGGCCCACGTGATCTGGCTTGGAGTAGAAGGCGGATTCCTTACTTTCCAAGTTAATAGTTACCGTAGTCTTCTAGGTTTTTTACTCTGTATGCCCTAATCCGGCTATTATATAAAGCCGGTCGGGAGATATGATGGAAGAGGCAATAGGCTAACTCGCCGAGAAGTTAATCCTCAGCGAATAGCTAAACAGAACCTCACGTTGTACTTGTATACATAGGCTTTAGTCCTGATTAGTGAGATTGCAGGAGTAGGAACGTCGTATTACTACGACGTACCGAACCTGGGTAAACCCTGTGTTTTTGTCTTCCACGCAACCACGTCTCCCCACGTCTCTACCCGTAGTCCCATGGCACCCCCGTCTGTGAAAACTACTACGATGTCTCGACAATTATCATTGGAGTATTTGGGTTCCAAATACCCTTGTTGCTAACAAAAGAGGACCCATTCAACAATGGGTACCTATATCAAGACACTAATCTATTGTAGGGAAATGCTTCCGAATCGAGCAAGTGGACGGTGGATAGTGGTGCATCCCAACATATGACCGGAAGCAAGGAAGCAATGAGTGATATTTATCCTCCATAACCTCATCTCAATTGCATTACTATTGGTGATAACTCCAAACTAAAGTTATTGAGATGAGGCAAGGTAGCTATCTCAAATGACTTGTCAATTGAGAATGTTCTCCTTGTCGAGTCCCTTGGCTATAATCTCATCTCGGTTCTTCAACTTGCAAAAAGTGGTTTTACCTCGTTCTTTAATAAATAGAATGTGATTGTCACTTGGGAGACGACTCTTAAAGTAGCCTTTTTTGGGCATGTCGAGAACGGTATGTATGTAGTGGACTTCTCTAAAGGAGACACGTGTGTCGCGACATGCCTAATGGTTAAAGTTGATGAGGGTTGGATATGGCGTCGCCGGTTAGCTCACACCAAAATGAGGACGTTGCACGACCTTCAAAGTGGTAATCATGTTCTAGGACTAACGAATGCTAAGTTTGCCAAAGATCGTGTGTGTATCTCTTGCGTTCTTGGAAAGCAACATGGAGAAGCTCACCCCACCAAGACCAACATCACCACCTCTAGAATCCTCGAGCTCATTCACTTGGACCTATTTGGTCCCCTATCATATGATAGTCTTGGAGGCAAGAAGTATTGCTTGGTGATTGTGGATGACTACTCGAGATATTGTTGGGTGTATTTCTTCAAGAGGAAGAGTGAGACTTAAAAGAGGGTCATCGAGTTCATCACTTTGGTGGAGCGCCAACATAATGCGAGCATCATGGCTATCCGAAGTGATAATGGCTCCGAGTTCAAGAACTACACCGCGGAGTGGTTTCTTAGCGAAGAAGGAATTGCTCATCAATATTCCACTCCCTACACCCCTCAACAAAATGATGTGGCAGAGAGAAAGAACCAGACACTCATGGATGCAGCAAGGACCATGATTGCAGAGTTCTCTTCACCTTATAACTTTTGGGCCGAGGCCGTCTCCACCGGTTGTCACGCTAGCAACCGGTTGTATCTCCGCAAAATCTTGAACAAGACCCCTTATGAGATTCTCACGGGAAAGAAGCCGGATGTTTCATACTTCAAGGTCTTTGGGTGCAAGTGCTTCATTCGTAAGAGAGGTAAACGCTTGTCAAAATTCGAGACCAAGTCATACGAGGGCATTTTTGTTGGTTATGCCTCGAACGCTCACGCCTATAGAGTCTACAACAAGTCCACCGGACAAGTTGAAGAAGCTATAGACGTGGTGTTTGATGAGGATAATGGGTCCCAAGGGGGCCGTATAGATCATGGTGTTGTAGGAGATGCGATTCCTCCCATCGTCATAAGAAGAATGGGGATTGGTGAAATAATCCCCATTGAGGGTTACCAGATGATGGAGAGAGAAGGACTATGCTCTACTCAAGTGGAGCAGTTGACTACACCCATTGATACTCAATCTACCCAACAAGATGCACCAAGCCCTCAAGCTTCAAATCAAGGCCAAGCTAATGATCAAGATCATTCCATCGATCAAGGCCAAGCTCACAATGAAGGACAAGAACAAGACACTCATGTTGGTGATAGAACCCAACACATAAGAGATCCATCTCCCGTTGATGAACAAGATCAAGGGAAAGATGGACATGACTCCGATGATGAAGGTGATGATCAAGTCATATCCAATAAGACTTTGGAGGAGATGCTAGCGTGTAGGGAGAAGAGAAGGCTAGATAATCTTGTGCGTGCCGGTCACACGGAGGACATGATTCTTGGACAAGTTCGTGGAAGGGTTGTCACACAGAGGCAATTGGCGGATTTTAGCAAGGCTCATGCTTTCGTATCTCACATTGATCCCAAGAAGGTCTATGAAGTGCTTGAAGATCAAGATTGGCTTGAAGCTATGCATGATGATCTCAACAACTTCGAGCGCAATAAGGTGTGGAAGTTGGTGCCAAGACCCAAGGATTGCAAGAACGTCATCGTCACCAAGTGGATCTTCAAGAACAAGCAAGATAAGCATGGCATCGTCATTCGCAACAAGGCAAGATTGGTGGCTCAAGGTTTTTCTCAAGTCGAAGGTGTCGATTTCGGTGAAACTTTCACTCATGTAGCTCCTCTTGAATCAATTCGTATCTTGCTTGCATACTCTTCTCATCATAATTTCAAACTACAACAAATGGATGTTAAAAGTTCTTTCTTAAATGGTACCATCCATGAGTTGGTTTATGTCAAGAAACCTCCGGGTTTCGAGGATCCCAACCACGCCGATTATGTCTACAAACTCGATAAGTCGCTCTATGGACTTAAACAAGCTCCATGTGCGTGGTACGAGCATCTTAAAGAGTTTCTACTGGATCGTGGGTTCAATGTTGGTTTAATCGATCCTAACCTTTTCACCAAAAAGGTTGGAGGTGACTTGTTCATATGCCAACTCTATGTGGATGATATCATTTTTGGTTCTACTAACATCGCATTCAATGATGAGTTTTGCAAGCTTATGACGGACAAATTCGAGATGTCTATGATGGACGAGTTGGAGTATTTTCTTGGCTTTGAGATCAAGCAACACCCCGAAGGCACATTCATCAAGCAAGCCAATTATACTCAAGATATGCTCAAACGATTCAACATGCATGATGCCAAGCCTATGAAAACCCCCATGTCCACGACTATTGACTTGAAACCCGACCCGAATGGTAAAGAGGTAGATCAAAAGGTATATTGCTCCATGATTGGCTCTTTGCTCTACCTTTGTGCATCTAGAACCGATATCATGTTTAGCGTAGGTAAATGTGCAAGGTTTCAAGTCTTTCGATATTTAGTTCATACCCCCAAACTTCGGTCATTGGTATCCCAAGGGTTCAAGCTTTCTGCTCGTTGGGTATTCGGATGCGGACTATGCGGGCGAGAAGGCGGATAGAAAATCTACATCCAGTGGTTATCAATTTCTTGGCCGCTCATTGGTATGTTTGTCTTCCAATAAGCAAAATTGCATCGCCCTCTCCACCACCGATGCTGAGTACATCTCCGCGGCAAGTTGTTGTGCTCAATTGCTATGGATGCGGCAAACTTTGCGAGATTATGGTATCTACTTCGACAAGGTCCCCCTCTTGTGCGACAATGAGAGTGATATCAAGATCACCTACAATTCCGTTCTTCACTCCAAGACGAAGCACATTCGGGATCATGTTGAGAAGGGCGGTATTGATCTTTCCTATGTGCCAACCAAGGATCAACTTGCGTACATATTCATGAAGGCCCTTGATGAACCAAGATTTCATGGTTTGAGGAATGAACTAAATGTTATCGATGCGTCTAACTTCTCTTGAACCCTTGCGTAGATACCTTCACTACACGCGCTATCTAGGTTTAGATGTGGGCATGGACATAGGGGGAGCGTATTTCAACTCATGAACCAACACTCCTCCTATCATGCGCAAAACAATCAAAACTTCATGAATATCTAGTCATCATGTGACTTATTGTGCTTAAACGCGAGTCATACTTTTGGGCCCAAGATATATCTTCGCGGCTCCTTGGTATACACTCAAACACGGTGGCTTCGGCCACCAACATTTTTCCTCTTTGATTATGTTGTTTGCCTCGTTTGCTCTTTCTCGTTTGTGTGTTTGTGTGTGCTCATTGTCGTTGTTTTTGGTTTTCTCGCTGTTTTGGTGGCTCACATCTTTTATCCTATTTTCCCCAAAACCCGGTGTGTGCGGGAACACCGGAAATTCCGGCCCCTTGATACTTGCCTCAGAAATTTTCCCCTATTTCCCCTGTTCCTGCTCACAGAAGGCACTCCGTAATTTTGGGTGGAAATTTCCGGTGCAAATGTCCGTGTCTTATGCCCCGGAAATTTCCGGGGCTCGAGATTTTCCAAAAGTTGAATCCCAAATCAGCCGTGCCCCCTCGCAGAAGGCACACCGGATATTTGGGACGGAATTTCCGGAGGAAAACTCCGCTCCCCAGAAATTTCCGGCCTTAACACCGGAATATTCCAGATCTTTTCCCCTCCCATCGCCTCCACTCCGCCTCCAACCGCAGTCGCCGCCTCCGAGCTCCCCAGGAGGCCCTCTCGCCTCCCTTCTCTGTCCTCCGGCTGCCTTTTGCGGATCAAGAGACCGCACACCCGTGCCTCACCTCCATGGAGCCCGGTATGTGCCATGTTTTCTCCGTAATCTAGGGTTGTCGGACGATTAGATCTTGTTTCCTTCATATTCTATTATTTTTGGGGTGGAACGGCCGTCTGCTAGTCCTATGTATTTCCTATTGTTCCCCCCATCGCTCTACTTTGGTGTTTTAGATTCGTGGCAGGCCTAGATTCTCAGCCCTAATGCGAATTTTTGAGGGCCGGAAATTTCCGCCCCCCCGGAAATTTTATCAGTGGCCGGAATATCCGGCATGCCCTGAATCTTTAACAGATATCTCATATTCCACTCTTCTAAGTTGTGAGCCCCCTTTTTCATGTTTTGTTGTTTTTCTTTGCGGTTTTTTTGCTTTTCTCGCAGATGGTTCAAGATCTAGGCCCCCCAAGGTGACTAGCTCTCGCAAGAGGTGGCGCAACTTAAGGGAGGATGATGATGGTACGTTTGTTGATGAAGCAGAGACTCGTCGTCGTCAGCGTGATGCAGAGCAATAGTATGAGCGTCAGCGCGATGCCACAAGGGCAGCTTGTAGGGCCAACAAGCAACAGGGCAAGGCTCCACTCAACGTGGCCACCATGTATGTCTCTGAGTTCAAGGCATGGCGCGCCAAGGCCTGGTACACTTAGGGTCCTCAAGACCCTTCTATCGACTCTTGCTTCTGGCATGTGGAGCAGGAGACTCTGTTCAAGCAAGTGTACACTGTGATGAGCAAGCTAGTCTGCCCAATGAAGTATATCAATTTTTCACACATGGCTGCAAATCCTTCCTACTTCAACAACTCTGTTCAGATTGCTGAGCTTCTTGGTCTGCGTCCGCTCATGGAGACCCAATGGTCCTTCAACACCACCTATATTCAGCAGTTCTTGGCCACACTAGTTATTGATGAGTCTGAGGAGATTGGGATGTCCAGGATGTCTGGCCCTAATTTGCTCACGACCACATTCCATGACTTTGCTGCTGAGCTTGGATACCCGTTTGCTGGTCTCAATGTCCATTAGGGTACTCGCATGCACATTCACGGGATGGAGTATGAGAAGAACATGTTGACTGAGCTGTATGGTCCTCGTGGCAGTGTGGGTTCTTCCAAGGGCCTCTATCCTATCTATGACATCATTCTGCGTATGTTCAGGGAGACTATTGCCCCTAGTGGTGGCAATAATGATGAGATATGTGGCAGTTTGGTGAAACTTGATACGTCTCCAACGTATCTATAATTTCTGGTGCTCCATGATCATATTATGCCAATTGCTACATGTTTTGTCTCTTATTTATAGCATTTTTATACGTTTTTCGGGACTAACCTATTAACAACGCCCCTCCCACCCCTGAGGCGGCGCCGCCACCGCACCCGAGGTGCTCCTTCTAGCCGCCTCTAGTACCTCTCCCCACGCCCCCACATGTCGCCGCCGCCCTAGGCGTCACAGGGCAAAGTCCCACGTGGCGTGGCGGCGGCAGCCCTTCTCTGGCCGGCGGCTGGCTGAGGTGGGCGGCCCCTTCTCTCCATCCCGACGGCGGTGGTGCGGGTGGCGGCCACCAGGACGCACTCCACGACAAATGGATGGGCTGGTAGAGGCCGCATCGTTCGGGGCTGATCTGAGTCCTTTGGATCTAGATCGACCATGGCTGCGGCCATGCTACTGCCCGTCGACGACGTGGATGGTTTCCCTGGGCTACTTTCGCATGATGGAGGGCGTCCGGAGCAGCATCTCCGGGCATGGTGGCGGCGGTCTTCTTCTTCGTCGGAGATGGCTTGCGTGCGGTGGACCTCCGGTTAGGGTTGGGGCTGTAGATGTGATTGGCAGTGCATGTCGCTATCACTCTCATGCCCGGATTGATGCATCTCTGGGGAAAACCTCATATCCCCTCGGGATCGAGCGATGGCGGTGTCTCGGCGTCGTATTCCCTCTTGCGGGCATCGCTTTGGAGTCTTCACCGGATGGAGGGACCAGCGGAGGCGGGGACGAGGTCGTGACAGCCTCCACTTTCCAGGTCATCGGACCTACGGAGCAGGATCTGCAACCGCTGGCGGCAGGGAGGAGGTCGTTGTCGACAGCCGATGCTGCATGGCAGCGTGGTTGCTTGCAGCTGGTCTAGCGACGGTGGCGCTAGCCGCAATTTGCTTGCTACGGTGTCGTTGACACCGCAGGGGTTTGGAGATGGGGCGGCGGCCCGACTTCTTCGACGGTGGTGCTTTTCGTGGTCATGTGGATGATGCGATGGCTGATCTTCGAGTTGGTGATGGTCTCTGGCTTCGTATCATAGTCGATGGCGGTATGGGATGTTCTCTTCTGTAGTTGTGGAGTTTCGAGGCTGGCGGCGGTATGGGATGCCCCCTCCATTTCGAGACAGGGTTCTATTCGACGTAGCAGGTGCTACGCATGACGACTTCAGAGGAGCTGTCAAGTCAATCCTGGCCGGCGATGGCGATATGCCTGATCCTGGTAGGTGATACGCACGACGTTTCTCCGTGGTGTCAAGTCATGCATGTTGTTGTTCGATAGAAGGTGGTGTGACAGCGGCTAGAGGCGGAGCGGTATGGGACGTCATCGGCCTCCAGTTTCTCCTCAAGTGGTATCTGGCTATTCGTTGGCCGGAGAGGTGGTGATAGTAGAAGATTTAGTGTCGAGTGTACACACTTCGGTGGAAACATCTTGGGCGAAGTTGACACGCGCTTGCGTCGTTACCTTGCTGAAGGTGATGGTTCGAAGCTTGACTTTGGGGATGAAAATCCCGAGCTCGGTCTTTGATCGGACTCGTCATCATTGGCGCATGTGTGGCTTTTCCTTCTTGAAGGCTTTGTCTAGAAAGTGTGTATTTATTGCTTTTATCTTTTTTTCCATTAGTTTAGAGGTAGTCTGGTGGAGGTGCTGTTGGGAGGCATGCGGCCTTGGGTTTGTTTACTTTGTACTTCTTTGATTCTTATATTAATGAAAAACTGGCTGTGTGCATCAATTTGATGCAGAGGCTAGGGCAGAGCCCTTTATCTAAAAAAAACAAGATGCCAAGTGCTAGTTCCCTATTTTTTTGTTGTCTTTTGTTTCAGAAAAGTTGTTCTGGAAACACTCTCGGAATTGGACCCCACAAAGCCCGAAGTGCCTATTTTCCTCGGAAGCATCGAGAACACCGAAGAAGAGTCGAAGACGGGCATCAGGGGGGCCACACCATAGGGTGGCGCGATCCCCCTAGCTGCGCCAGCTATAGGTGTGGGCCCCCTGGACTACACCGCCTCTGCCCTTTCGCCTATTTATCCCCCCCGGATGGAAAACCCTAGACACCTGATAAAAAATCCTCGAAAAGTTCCGCAGCCGCCGTCGTCGTCAACCCTAGATCAGGGGGGTTCTGGAGCTGTCTCCCGGCACCCTACCGGAGAGGAAATCATCACCGGAGGCTTCTACATCACCATGCCTTCCTCCGGAGTGATGCGTGAGTAGTTCATCCCTGGACTACGGGTCCATAGCAGTATCTAGATGGTTGTCTCCTCCTCATATGCCTCCATGTTTAGATCTCGTGAGCTGCCTATCATGATCGAGATTAATCTTATGTAATTCTATATGTTGTATTTGCTGGGATCCAATGAATACTGACCTTATCCCAAGTTGATTATAGTCTTTATTGCATATGTTATTTGTGATCTTGCATGCTTTCCGTTGCTTGTGGTTGCTCTGGCCAAGTAGTTTCTAGTGACTCCAAGTGGGAGTATTTATGCTAGATAGTGGGTTCATGCCTCCTTTTCGCCTATCCTCGAGTGACAGAAACGTGAGGGGGGAGGATGTGCTGTTTTCACTAGGGAGAAAACAGCGGTGAGAGTGCCCGCATGTACAATCATTGCTTACATTACACACATTGTTTAATAAGGTTATCTGTTGCTTGCAACTTAATACCTAAGGGGGTTCGGATGATAACCTGAGGGTGGATTATTAGTCATAGATGCACATGGATTTCGGTCTATGTATTTTGTTGTAATGACCGCACCAAATATCATAGTAGTCATCATGTTATAATGTGCACTACAGTGCAACCTCTATTTGTCAATTTCCGAGTTGTAATTTGTTCACCCAACATGTTAATTTTATGGAGAGACACCAGGAGTGAACCTATGAACCACGGTCCATTTTCCACACTGTTAAACAAACCACAACAATTTTCTGCTCTCTTTACTTACTGCAAGCATACACTGCTTTCCACACTATACGTCTAATCTTTGTTTTTAGCAAGATCGGTGAGATTGACAACCTCACTGTACCGTTGGGGAAAAGTATTTTGGTTGTGTTGTGTGCGGGTTCCATGTTGTTGCTGACACCGGTGAAGCGCCAACACCACCGTCAGTGGCATCAACCTTCCGAAGGTCCTCTTTCTGCTACTAGATTGATAACCCTGGTTCTTAACTAAGGGGAAAACTCCTACCGCTGTGCTCATCACACCCTCCTCTTGGGGTTCCCAACGCAAGCATCAAAACTCATGTACCATGCCTACCTGGCATTCACTAAGGGCGATCTTGAGGATACTGAGCCCCACAAGATTGATGTGATGGACTGCATCTTCAACGAGATCCACTTTGCTCTCTTGAACCGCAAGGTGCCTCTATATGCTCCGTATATCATGAGGCTCATCAAGTCTCGGTACCCTACTGGACTTCATGAGGATCTGGAGATGGACTGTGATGAGCACAAGGATGTGAAGCTGTAAAATAAGAGTGCCCACACGCAGCAAGCTGCTCATGATGTCGGTGCCACCGGTCAGGGATACCGTGATCCTCGCATGCGTCCATCTCCTCCCGGTACCAAGAAGCGCTCCTGGCTCGCTCGTGCCATTGAGAAAGTGATTGCATGAACGTGTGCATCCACAAGGAGAACTACAATTCCTATGTTGAGCGCCGCAACATTCGGAAGAATAAGCGCGCAATCATGACTGCTCTCAACATCCCCAATGTTCCTGCTCCTCTTCCTGACAGGATTACTTCCCGCAACTCGAACGACCGTGATGTGGACTGGGATCTGGATGTTGCTGATGATGATGACATTGCCACTGCTAGCGAGGAGGAAGAAGACACCCATGCCTAGATTTTGTTTCATGGGACGTAGTTCTTCCTTCTCTCTTTTTCGTATCCTGATGCCAAAGGGGGAGAAGATCTATAGATCGCGGGATTTGCTTGGGTGGGTTGCTTGTTTTTATTTTCTCGTGCTTTTTTGAACAACTTCGTTTTTCTTCGTGAATTTCAGTTTCGTGAACTTATATTATCGGGAGGCATGTCTCCTAAGTTATGATTATCTGTGTTTTTCTATTTCCTATTATCTTCTTGGATTATCACTATGCAAATACTCGTGTTGTCATCACTCACCAAAAAGGGAGAGATTGAAAGCTCATGTCTCCTCTGATGATTTTGGTGATGATAACAATGCGGGTATGATTTCTAACCATATGATGTAAGTGTCTACAGATGGCCTCATATATAATTAACGTTAATATTCTTGAGGAATTTCACAAAGGATTTCTGAAGATGATAAAAACAGCAGCCGAATTATTCAGTTGGTGGCCTCGGAATTTCCGGGGGTTATTGGCCGGAATATCCGGCCCCAGCACCGGAATATTCCGGCCCTCTCAGTTCTTCAGACGTCTAAGTCCTGGACTCCATCTGCCCGCGCACAGAAGCTGGGGCGGAAATTTTCCCGGAAATTTTCGGCGCAAATATCCGGCCCGCAGGTACTTAGCAGAAATTGGAGGAGTCGCTGGTGCCGGCACGCAGAAGTTGGGGCGGAAATTTTCCCGGAATATTCCGGGGAAATATCCGCCCCCCAGGTCCTTAGAGAAAATCCAGCGAGTTGCTGCCGCCCGCTTGCAGAGATGGGGGCGGATTACTGGCCGGAAATTTCCGGCCTCGGATTATTCAGAAATCCGCCCCCCCCCTCCCCCGCGGATATTTCGAATATCCGGCCTGTCTGCCCCGGAAATTTTCGGTCCTAACCCCGGAATATTCCGGCCCTGGTGTGCTGCAACCGTCAGAATTTGGAGGAGGCTATAAATAGATGTTTTCTTCCTCTAGGCAGCTAGTTCGTCCATTCCTCTCTCTCTTCCATTGTTCAAGAGCTCAAAACACCAGATCTCCCCTCCTCCTCCAACCAAACTCGATGCTGCGAGACATCAGAATAAAAGAGGTGGTCCTTGGGTTTCCCATCGCGCGAAGATGAAGATCCTGATGTAGGTTCTCTTTGATCAAGCCGAGGTGTCGACCCGAAAGGCTCCGCCGGCGAACTCCCATGGGCGACGCCTGGAGATTGCTGGATCGGTGGAATTCGGTCACAATGCTCAGTCATCGAAGGTGAGATTGGAGGACTAGCAATAATGTTCGGAGTCTTTGCATCGATGGGGAACTGGCTTGGAGTTACAAGATTCGTGGCAGCCGTATGTAAGAGGGGGGCGACAACATGCGTGAAGTCCAGAGTCCTACCTTTCAGGGTGAAAGCCCAAGGTCTGGCCTTAATTGGTTGTGCCTGGGACTGGCCTTCTTTGAGCCGTTGTTTTGAGAGAGAGGATTATCTTTAGGGTGAAAACCCAAGGTCTGGCCTTAATTGGTTGTGCCTGGCACCGTTTTCTTGGAGACGTTGTTTTCGAAGAGATGGATATCAGCTGTTGTTTAGGTGGTGATTGTGTGGATACCGCGAGAACTATAACTCTATAGCGGGACTTTTCTTTTTATTGTCTTTCGGATGTGTGCATCCATTGCATTGTTGCAGAGGTCGGGTGTAATTTGAATCTCCGCGACATTAATATACTTTCCTTTATAAAAAAAAATGTCTATTATACCGTGTCAAGATACTCCTATTACGAAAGGCCTTAGCGCATGCTTAAACGCCCGGCGTTGTACCTGCCCTTGCGTACCGTTTAGAGCTTGTGCAGTTTGATGCACGTTTCCATGCTTGGTGATTATTTCGAGCGGGAAAAGGATGACATATCGTGGGCTGGGCCGGGTCCATTGCAAAGTTGGGCCACCATCCTGCGGAAACCCAAGAAGCCGAAACGAAACGATCTCAACCTTCTCACCATCAAAGCTGGCCATCTGGGCCCGTGCCAGCGTGCCGGCCCGTGAGCACGGAGGCACGGACCGCCATGGGCCTGGCACGTCACGTGTCTTGGTGGGCCGTGCTCGGCCCGTGGCCCGCCTGGGGCCGTGCTGGGGCCTGGAGGCCGAGCCCGCGTGCCGGCACGAGCACGACCCATTTAGCGGCCAGGCACGCGGTGGCCCACGACGGCACGCCAGGCCCACTCGCACGGTGCGGCTGATAGCAGCCCAACAAGCAGAAACAAACCTCTTTTCGGCAGTTCGGAGCATTTTAAGCGAGTTTAGGGTCTTTTAAGCGAGATTTGTCTAAATTAACCTATTTTATCAGGATTTCGAATTTTTTTGGCAAAAATAGTCAAAACAGGCACGTGGGCCAAAACAGGCACATGGGCCTAATCGTACCGTGAGCCGGCACGTTTAAGTCAGGGGCCGTGCCTGGGCCTTTAGGCCAGGCCCGTGTGCCAGCACGGCACGGCCCGTTTACTAAACGTGCCCTGGTGGGCCGTGCCATGCCAGGCCCGCAAAACACTTAACGTGCCTGGGCCGTGCCGTGCCGGCACGCTGGCCTGCTCACCATCTCCTCCCTCCGCTCGATCCCCATCCAGATCGACACTGCCGCATCTCCTCTGCTCCACCACGCCGGCCGCCGCCGCCCCATTCCCCCCTAGCCCCGGCCCTCCTCCCTCCGCCGCTCCCGTTCTCCTCCCGCATCAGATCGAGCACGTCGACCCAGCCTCGTCGGGTAGAGATGTCCCGCCGCCCAGGACCAACGACGTTGCGGCCGGCTTGCTCGCCCGAGCGCGCGTCCAGCGATGCGCGGCGCTCCTTCGAGCTGTATGGACCGCGGTGCGAGCGTGACCTGCGGTTTGTGACGTCGGCACTGCACGTCGGCGACGGGTCTCCGGCGGTCCGGCCACCAGGACAACCACAGCGCCAGCGTGCCGTCATCCACCTCGCGCTTAGGGAGGGCTATTCTTCTCGGAGGATAGGGCGTCGGTGATCGGCGTTCCTCCGGCCAGGCAGTCGATCCCGGTCTCCTCTGCCGCCGTCTTCGCTAGGGCGCCCGACAGCTGGAAGGCCGTGGATGTAACGCCCGGGGGATTTTTCCCCTAATAAAAATATGTTGCTTGTTTTTTTTTATTTCCTTTTCATATCATGGCATAATGCATCATCATTCATTTAAAACTTGCAATCAAATAAAAAAAATTCATCGAGTCTTGTTTTTCTAAAATCTCCTGCAATTCATTTGATGCCTAAATCTATTTTTATTAATGGCCAAAAAATTTCCGAATCTGAAAAATAATAACACACACACACAAAAAAAAATGTTTTGGTTGGGGAGGCAGCCAACCGGCAAGGCCCAAAGGCCCAACCGGAGGCCACCAGCCCGAACGCTAGGAAACCCTAGCTCCCACCGTTCTCCCCTTGGTAGTTTTGCAGCCGTCCCCCGCCCCTTTTCCTTTTCGCAATCGGGTCCTCCAACCCCTCTCTCTCTCTCACCAACCGCACGCACGGGAGAGCCCCCGCTCGATTCCCTCGATCGTCTCCTTCCTCCCGTCGAGCGCCGCCAGGGGGGGCGAGCCTAGCATCCCGTCTGCCCCCACCTCCTCCTCAACTCGTCCCCTCTTCCTCCCAAGCCCCGCCACCAAGATCCCCTGCCCGCTACCTCCTTGCGCAGCGCACCGCCGCCTCCCTCCTGTCTCTCTCTCCCTCTGCCGCCGTCCTTCCCGTATCCGCCGCCGACTTCCACCTCCTCCCGCCTCGGACGATGGCAACGGCCAGACCAGGCCCTCCCGGACCACCTCCGCCTTTGCAGCATCCCCGGGCCGGCCAGGAGCTCGTCCCCGCCAAGCCCCGCCTCGAGTCCCCGCGGCGGACGCCGCCGACCCCGTCACCCTCCTCTATCCGCTCACTGCCACGGCCGGCCGCCGCCCTCTACACAACGCCAGCCACACGCCTCCCTCTGCGGTGACCAGTGGTGCGCCACCACGGAGCGCCGCCTGCCTCCTCCTCTATCCTCCACCCGATGAGGCCGGCGAACCTGGGCCTCTTTCCGCGACCAAGACGGCAGGGGCGCCGTCATGCTCCTCACCGCCGTCCTCCTCGGCTTCCGATGCTCGCCGCTCCGAGATCCGACCTCCACTTCGATACAGCTGCCCTAGCACCGTCGGTCTTCGCCCGCTAAGTGCTCGAGCAAATGCCACAAGAGTTCATCGTCGTGCTTTCATTCATGCTCGTTGACCCGATATGGCGCGGCTCCGTATGCACATGTGCTTGCCTACTGTGTATGTGTCTGTGTTCCATTGCTGTGAAGCCGATACCTCGATGCCGTGAACCCGAAGATCACAGCAACAAGATACTCGTGCTTGTGGTAACGCCAAGTCCGACTCGACAACCATGCCAACTCCTCGGTGACAAGGCCACCACCAACAGGTACACTTACGTGCCAAGATCGCCATCGACCCCGAAGACCGACCACCAACAAGATCTCCCACCGCTCTCCGTATTCGTCTTGTGTTGGCCGCCGTTGTGCGTGTCGTGAACCTCGACCATCGGAATTGTCAAGTCCTCCACCGACCACGAAGCCAATGATGTTACGGTTCGACCACGACTACTTCCACTACGAAACGAGTACGACTACTTCCCCGACTACATGAGAACGAACGTCTATTTCCCCTACGAACGTCTACTTCCTCCACGCACCAACGACACCGGCGTTATCCGAATACCCTCCTTCCAACGTGCGAACCCAAACCCCAATCCTAACCTCTATATGCGTATTTTCTAAATACCATCTTTTTTATAAATGTCATCTCATTCATGTGTTGCATTGCATCTTGTGGGTGCGGGTAATAGTAATATCATCTAATAATTAAATATGGAATAAGTTGGGATAATTAAATATTGTCCCGGTTCCATTTAAATTGTGTAGCTCATCTATATTCTTGTCTCCCCATGTTAAACAACATCTAATCTTGATGAGTAGATAAATAACTCGAACCTCCTAAATTAGATGTTGGGCTTCCGGCTCAATTTAAATTTATTTAATTGCATAAATCATAACTAATTCATTTTAACTCCAAATTTGAAAACGTAAATTATGTTTTCCAATCAAAATTCTCTGAACTTTGCAAATATCAACTTTGTTTTCTGTTTTGAACAATTTAAATTGCTGAAAACAACTATTTCCTAATTAATGCATTTAAAATTGTCAATTTAATAACTTGCTCATCTAAAATCCAAATCCAACAAATGAAATATGTTTTCCACCTAAAATTGTGTGTTCTTTCCAAATATAAATTTGGTTATCTGTTTTGAACATTTAAAAATTGGTGAAAACAACAAATGCTTGTGTAACTCATTTAAGTAGCCAAAATTCATAACTTAATAAATAAAAATTCCAAACTTGGTAAACAACATTTCAAATTGAAGCTATTGTTGTTTTCTTATTGTTTTCATCATGCATGCATCATTCTAATCAACTTTCACATGATGGGTATTTGTAGATCATTTAATTCAACATTAATTCATGGGCTTTTCCATATGCAATCCAAATTGCATATAGGCACATTTAAATATGTTTACCATGTCAACTAGTTTATCTTTGATGCATCCTTAAACTTGTCATGCATCCATATCTTGATCATGCTGGATCTTTTGCCGTAGAAGTAATTGTTGCATCCGGTGTTTGTTCTAGTTCGTTGCTTCTTCGCGGATAGGACGTTGAGATGATGTGAGCAACGACAAGTTCTGCGGATGTACCTCTACTTGCTGGATTCCAGGCAAGTATACTCACTTGCTGCCTATGGCTGCCTTTCATCACTTGTTACCGATTCTCACTAGTGGAAACAGGGGCTTTAGTCCCGGTTCGTAGGCCCCCTTTTGTCCCGGTTGTGCAACCGGGACGGGGCATCCGGGACAAATACCCCTCCCCATTGGTCCCGGTTGTGGCAGGACCCGGGACAAATGGGGCTGACCACGTGGCCCGAGCGCTGGAACCTGGCCAGGGCTATTAGTCCCGGTTCTGAATACGACCCGGGATGCATGCCCCTTCTGCCGCGGCAGGGCTTTTGCCCTTTTCTCTGCCGCGGCAGGGCTTTACAATTTCCGTTTTTTTGGTCCCCGAGACCTCCTGGCGGCCCCTCCCCGGACCTCGAGAAGAGAGGAGCCTCGGTGTACCCTCCACCGAGCCTCCGGATCGCACGAGTGAATAAGTATATAAAGCAGAATAAGAAACACTTATATTACAGAAGCAAAGTATATCGATCATATTACATGACCGATGGAGTGTATTACAAAATCAAACTTAGTTCCAACCGGAGGCATGGTACTCTCCATGTACGTTTATGACCTCTGCATCTAAGAAGCCCGCAATTTCCTCCTGAATTGCTCGTATGCGGTCCCTAGGTAGAAGACCGTCCCGAAGCCATTCGATCTAATATAAAGAAGAGTGGTCACTAAAATATATGAAGCTAAGTAACTAAAATAGATAGTAATAAGAAGAATTGACGATTAACGTACATGAAGTTGTTTTAAATTTCTGCCCTTGGGAGATGTGGTCTGACGAATCAACTCGCAAACGTAGTATCCACACAAGTTATTCCCGTCTCCTTGTTGCAAGCACTATACGAGAAGATTGTTTCAATCAAAATAATAATCAACCAGGCATGATAATGGAGATGGGCACGGATCTAGATAGTACTTACTTGCACAACATCAAATGTAAGTTGTTTTTCCCATTCACCGGGAGACTTCCTTATGAACCTCTTCCAAACCCTACCCGAGAAAGAAAAAGAATAAAAAGAGTTAGTAATTACTTGATATCCGAAAATGAAACAAAGTAGTCGATATATTGCAATATATAAATACTGAAATTAATAAAGATTGAAATTACCGCTGGATCATTTCCTGCATGTCAGCCCACATTGAGAGGGGTTTACGTTTTGAGTCCATTACAATTACTTTTCCTTTGTCAATTTGGAAGATTAGCAGAATATAGTGGAAGCTGCGCACGCAGAACTCATCAATTATACAATGAACATCGAGTAAGGAAAACAGAATGTTTACAACAGAGTAACACACTTACTTGAAGTTGTAAGGAAATAGTATTTCCCGTCGGTGTTGGTTAAATATTATTGCCCTCAGAATATTATTTTCTGTATCCTTGGGAGATTGCCGAAGAGTCTTTTCATAAATAATATTTGGATCAATGAACCCAATATCATAGATTCCATCTCTTTTGCATTCGAGAATCTTCATTCTGCAATTATAATATATGAGTGTACTATATATATATATATGAATATATATGCAATTGAATGAGGTGAGCTAGAGAAATAAGTGCTTACAGACAATAGGCACTAAGGATAGATTTGTCGAGGGCCTGCTGCTGGTATAACTGAAACAATTCCTCAAATTGAATCATAACAATTCCATTTCCAGTTCCATAGTGCTCGTCCTTAACGCTGAGACATAGCCAGTCCTCAGATTCATTAGCGGCTTGCATATACCAATTATGCACTCTTCGCATTTTCGTTGGTAGATTCTTTATCTCCTCGGGTTTGACAAGAGGCTGCCCGGACTCGTATTTGTACGCACATTCAGCTGCGGGGAAGTAGTTCACTGTTTGCATATACTCAGCAATGGACAAACCCGCATCAGTTGCCTTGTCTGCGTACAGTGTTATAAACTCCGGATCAATATCCTCATCAGCAATATTAGTGCTCGGCCCCACCTGGGTATTGGAAATCACTTTGAGCGGGGACGTGGATTGTTTTTTCTGCTCTCCGAGTTGAGCAACTGATTTCCCCTTTTTCCCGCTTGCGCTACTACTCTTCGTTGAACGCACCATTTCCTGGTGTGACTTCAGAATAGAGCGGTCATAGTCAGATGACAGACTCGGCTCGGGTTGATGAAGAGTCTTCACCATTTTCCAAGCTCGTTCTATCTCTTCTTCGGTCTCAGGGAAATCTGGCTTTTGCTTCTCCTTCCGTTTTGATTTCCACGCATCGTATTCGTCCTTTGCGATTTTCTGGGTTTCCTCGGGAGTATAGTCGTAAGGTAACTTGGGTACCTCTTTCGGTACCTTCGGGAGGGGTGACCGTTGACGTTTCGGTGATTTTTTACGTTTCGGCAGAAACTTAGTGGGCGGAGAGGGCTGACGCGGCGGCGTAGGCGACCGCGCTGGAGACGTGCACGGCGTAGGCGACCGCGCCGGAGACGGCATGCGTTGCGAAGACGACCGCGCTGGAGACTTTTGCGCTGGAGAAATGCGAGAATTCGATGGCTTTGCCGTCTGATTTGTGAGCACAATGCATTCCTTTAGCCATAGAACGGTCGAGTTCTTGGCTTCTCCGAGTTCAGTCAACTCTTCGTCTTCACCTTCAGGAAAATCAAGCTTTACCCGCTCGAATCCGTTGGCAACTTCATCGACCCCAACAACAGCGTAGCCCCGTGGAACCGGGAGACAATGGTGAGTTGGTTCGTTGCCAATCGGTAAGACATATCCGGCCGCCGCCTTGATGGTTATATTGACGACCTTCACGTGGAGCTCACAGGATGTCATTTCCGTGATCTCGTCCACCGGATAAATCATCGGTGGTGCATCATCATCCGGTAGCTGCGTGGACGCAACGCTGCTTTTGCGATGAGAATGTGCGGCGTCGGGAGCCTCAGCTTCAACTTCTAGCATGTGTACTGATGCGCCGGTAGACACTATCTGCTGGCTAAGTGTGTTAATTTGGTCTTGCTGCTAGACCAAATTCTTAAATTTTTTATATCAATTCTAAACAAATTTAAAGTAAATAAGTCTAATCTAAAATTTCTAACATTCATAAACTAAAATTTCTAACATTTGTAAACTAATAATTCTAACAATAATTAAAAACAGTAATTAAGTAAAAAAAAGGAAGAAAAACAAAAAAGGCCCCAGATTAGGGCGAGATGGAGGCAGGCCTTTTACCTCCTCTTGGGGCAGCGGCGGGCCGGCGGCGCGGGGCAGCGGCGGCGCGGGGGCGGTGGAGGATGGCGCGGGGCAGCGACGGGATCGAGGGGCGGCGCGGGGCAGCGACGGGATCGAGGGGCGGCGCGGGGCAGCGGCGCGGGGCAGCGACGGGACCTAGAGGGCGGCGCGCGGCCGAGGCGAACGGGAGAGGGCGCTAGGGGGGTGGGTGCGCTCGACGGAGTCGGGAGCGGCGCCACAGAGGAGGATGCCGACGGGGCGAGGGGGCGGCGCGGATGCCGACGGGGTGAGGGGCGGCGCGGGGGGACGGAAAAATTGGGCAGCCTGGCGGCGTCGATTTGGTCCCTGCGCGCGGTCTGGAACTGAAAGGAGCGGTGACGTGTTTATATCCTATGACCCTTTCGTCCCGGTTGGTGGCAACAACCGGGACGGAAGGGCCCGGCTGGTCGCCCGCGCCAGAACCAGTGGGCCGGCGCGCCAATTGTTTTAGCGCCAAATTTTGAATATCTTAAATATGTAAGTGAATAACTTCTATATACTTTCAAATTACGAAAAAATTACAACATTAAAATTGTTTGAAATTGCGTAAATAATTCAAATCCGTTTTCTGTTTTCCTAAATAATTATTCTAACTATTCTAACTATTAACTATTTCACTATTTACACTTAATTTAAATATAAATATCTTATATTGTTTTAAAATTAGTAATAATTACATTAAAAGCAGTGTCGCCGGAATACAAATTCTTTTATTAAAAAGAGAAAACAAACGAATACCGAGGGGGATGCGGTAAGCATTCTGTTCTGCACATATATTTAAGATTTACCATGTACTGTCGTGTGTATTGTCGAATGAATACGGAACACTTATTTTAGCCCTGCACTCAGTTTTGCACATTCATTGAACAGGTGGTAGCTCCTCACTGAGCCAAGCATACAATGAAGCCAGCGGATGAAGCTCAGATTTGGGCAAACATACTGGCTGATCCTCTTGATTGGCCTCCATCTACTATTCCTCTTCCTAGCCAGGTAATAATAAGAAATATAAAACTATTACCATTTTTCTTCCTTGATCAACTATCTCCCTTATGCTGGTAGCCACCATGCATTTACAAACCGGTGTATTAGGATCTGTAATGCACGAAACTCCTATAAACCATCCAACCATCTGCACAATCGTCATCAGAAACATAATATCAACCGATACTTCATTTGTATTCTACAGGTCGAAAATTACCACTTCATGGAAGAGCCCAAGCCATGGCGATACTTACAGAATGTGCCTTCGGCAGGGAGGTCAATATAGGAAAGATGACAAGCACTGGACATAGGACGAAGTGATTAAGCTAGCCAAGGGTGTTGAGAAATATGGCGCTGGGCAATGGAAAAAGATCGAGCTTCATTACTTCTCACTACCTGACGGAGAACCAGTCCGATCAAACGAAAATCTGAATGTATATATAGAAGTCTACTCCAAAAAAAAAGTGGTTATTGGCAAATATGGAAGTTGTTTTATCTAGCAGATGAATAATAAATTTTTTTTTTCATCTTGCGGGACGCCGCGGAAGCCGGTGGTGATGTTCCCGTGCACATTACTACCCGAGCTCAAAGTGAACACTGACCCAAGCATGCATGGATGAATGTGTTAAAGGGGGAAGAATGTGTTAAACACTGACCCAAATGCACGGCAGGACGTATGATGTCGAATCCGGATGTTTTGTATTTGCTCGATGAACTGAATATATGATGTATCAAACCTTAAAGGGGGTGTAGAACAAAACAAACGGTATCGCCATCACACAGCCCAACCGTGGCTACTGGGTGCATATATGCATACCAAATGCACGGTTGGACGTATGATGGCGAATCCGGATGTTTTGTATTTGAGAGATGAACTGACCGGGGTGTATGAAGCTGGGCTATATATAGGGTCCTCTGGCTCAAAAAGTGTTGAGCTAGGGTTTTGATCCAACGGTTAAGAAACACCTCATCCAACGGCTCACAGCAGCTCGAAAGAAACACACCGTAGCCCTGATCGAACGGCTCACAACAGCTCGAAAAAAACACACCCGGATCCAACGACTCACGAGCGCTTGAAAGAAACACACGATCCGTGTGATTCTATCTGATTGGTCCAAACGAAACCCTAATTCCCATTTAGTCCCGGTTGGTTTCCCCAACCGGGACTAAAGGGATGATCCGTTTCCCAATGAAACCCTAACCCATTTAGTCCCGGCTGGTGTCCCCAACCGGGACTAAAGGGATCGATGTTTTCTTCTCGCTATATATATGTATGCATTGCCACACCATTGGCATAAACACATACAAACTCACCACTCTCTCTTGGCTTCTACCGTACCCACTCTAACATTCATCCAGGCGGAGGCACTTTCCGCCTCGAACTACCCCTGCCCGTGCGGCTACAACGTTCCCGCCGGTTGGATGCTGAGCGCCGGAGGAGTGCCGGTCCCTCCTCTTCCTCAAGGTGTGGCGCGTCGGGCGGCCATCACGAACTACTACTACCACGAGCTCACGCCGGAGCAGCGGAGGAATCCCAGTTGGCATCCCGATAACCAACATACTTGGGATGCCTTCTTCATCAATCGGCGTGAGAGGGCGCTCGCCAGGTATGAGGAGGACGGTCTGCCTCCTGGGAACTTTCACGAGGCCGGTCGTCGGCTATGGTGGTCCGGCCGGACTCTACAGAGCGTCATGGACTACATCAGGGCCGGCGATATCCCCCGCCTGCGCTACCCTCAGGCCCAGTCCTGGAGTCGTGATCCTCCGAGGGAGTGCAGAGCACCGTCAGACGATAGTGACGACGACGGCGGCGGCGACTACGACGACTACGAGTACATGTACTATAGGCCTAGGCAGGAGTATGACTAGTAGATCGATGCACTTTTGCCATTATGTACTGCCTTGTTTATTTAGATCTATGCTCTCCGTTTAGATTTAGATCCAATCTTGCCATTATGTGTACTGTGCCTTGTTTATCTATCGAAATGCATGTCCCCCTCCTAATGTGAATGCATACTTTGCGGCGTCGATGCCTGACCTCATGTGGCCGCCGGCATGTGCGAGTCGCAGAGCGGCAATAGGAAGATGGACTGGCGCTTCGTTTCTGAAATGTGTGGGCGGTCGACCTTCAAAAAGAGGAGGGTAGAGAGTGGTTGGACATTAACGCAGCCGCCTAATGTGAATGCTGTTTTTTGTTGGGAGTTGTGCAACGGAGACGAATATCGTGGCCGTACATTAAGCGCAGCTTCTTCTACCACCAGCAGAGGTCTTCTACTTAGGTTTAGCTTGTATTTCTGATTTTGGAGAGAAAATATCTTCAACCAATATTACAAATGCGTTTGGAAATTGGTTGAATGGGGTGGATAAAAAGACTATTTGTGGGTCTGTGGCTAGGTATTGGTCCCGGTTCGTGCCACAAACCGGGACCAATGCCCATGCGCGTGCCACGTGGCCTGTGGCTAGGTATTGGTCCCGGGTCGTGCCACAAACCGGGACCAATGCCTCCCCACGAACCGGGACAGATGCCCCCAGGTGGTTTCTGCTGCCTCGGGCAACCGAACCGGGACCAATGCATAGCATTTGTCCCGGGTTTTTGTGCGACCGGGACAGATGCCCCCTGGCCCCCTGGACGAAAGGGGTTGTTTCCACTAGTGTCTTTCCGTTGTTCTTATGTTAGCCTTATGATTCGATGCCTGTGTCTCGATCCTATCATATGTTTACCTTGCAGCCATGATATAGCCTTCCTTCCACTTCCTATTACCTGTTGTTTGTTTACCTTGTTGGCCCTCGTGTCGTAGTTGCATGCTTAGTGTTGTTTGCGCTCAAGTCTTGCTGTCCGTCTTATCACCTGTTTAGTTTGATAGTTGGGTTTCAACTTAATCAACAACATGTTAATGTTTTGGGTAATAATAATTTGATGATAAGGCACCGGCAGGAGGCCTGGTGTGGTTTTGAGGCCTGCTAGTGTCGACCCTAATTAGGAAAAGGGTCTTGTCCATTGATCCATGATGAGCGCACTAACCGCATGTGGGAAGCGAGTATGGACGCCCCCCACAGCTTTGATTCGATTCGCATCTCGTCCAAATCGCCTCATTTAGTTCGGGTTTTCCATTTGCCGCATGCATATGCAGGTGCGAACCCTTGGCGCCAGGGTGGAACTTTTGTAGTCGGCATTGAGGGAGACACGTTCTTAGAGTGCTATGAGGGTCCCCTTTTCTTCGTGGGGCTTGATTAGCCGTGCGCTCAACTGCACGGGGTTCTTTGGGCTTGATGCGAAGAAGAGTTGGGTTGTGTTGAGTACCTCGCTTGGTGGGTTGATCCCCCGTCTGGCGGGTTATTCTTACGTGTACGGCCAAATTGGTGCATCCCTGCAGGGTTAAATCTTATCGAGAAGCCGTGTTGTCCGCGGTTATGGATGACTTGGTGAAAGTGCTGGCTAACAAGTACTCAGACAACTTACACTTAACGATGATAACTTGACTAGTAATATAGATTACCTCCACCATAAAAATGAATGTCACCTTAATCAACGGTGTGAGTTTCCTTGGGTTGCTTCCTTAGTAGGGGGTAACATTGGATGGGTATTGTTTGGTGAGTAGTTGTAGTTGGTTCTGATACGCTATCTTATCCCTTTCTTTTAGCCGGAAGTTGTAGCGCGTCTCTTTAGTTGTTAGTGCTGCCCGCTGCCGCTTCGTTGCAATAATCCCTTCCTTCCGTTGTACCCAAAGTATTTGTATCTTGTGATGATTGGTTACGCTGGTATCCTGTGAGTATGGTTTATCCACTTGCCAGTACTTAACCGTACTGACCCACGAATCCTTTTCGTGGCTGCATATTCCACATTGCAGCCAACAGGTTTGAAGTCTGACGACGTTAGCTTGGGAATCCCTCCGGCTTGGCCTGGGCAGGGATTGGGCGCCATCGGTTATCTTCAGGACTCTTAGTCCAATTTGTATCTTGTCCGTAGTCGGACACTATGTTGTTTCTTCCGCTGTTATTTGGATCTTTGTATTGTATCAGTTGTATCCTTGACTCGTTTGAGTCGTCTTGTATATACCTCCTCTGTTGTTGTTGTGGATTATTCGAAAACTGTTGTAATGTTATCACAAGTGGCAACCTGGAATCGGTTATTATGTGGATTTTGGCGGAAATGCTGAAATCTGCATAGTGCCCGATCTCGGGGCGTCACAAATGGTATCAGAGCATGGTTTTCGATTCCCGATATTGTTTCGATACGAATGGTTATTGAAGCAACGGGTCCGCAAAGCCTGTAGGATAACCTCATTAACGGTCGTGTTCTTAGAGTGTCAAAAACTATTTGTGCAAAACCTGTTTTGGAAACCTCTCGATAGGATTCTTGTTTTCTCCTTATCTCTATTCTACTTCTCCTTCTACCTCATTTGTTTTGGAGTCTACTCCCGTACCTATCTTTCTAAGTGTTAGGATCCTACGTGGGTTGGACGTTCTCTTAGCCTTTAAACCTAATAGGTTCGATCTTCGGAAGACTCTCAATGGAAGAACATTGTCGTCAACCCGAGCAAGATTCTCTTGTTAGTGGTGTCGAGAAGCCCTTGTTAGTGGTGTCGAGGAGATCAACTGGAAGCATGAAGAATCGATAGTCGAACTTCTTTCCCCTCCCGGGTTAGTGGGTGGATTGCGAGGGCGCAATCCCTTGTTAGTGGTGTCGTCTGTAACGCCCGGGGGATTTTTCCCCTAATAAAAATCGGTTGCTTGTTTTTTTATTTCCTTTTCATATCATGGCATAATGCATCATCATTCATTTAAAACTTGCAATCAAATAAAAAAATTTCATCGAGTCTTGTTTTTCTAAAATCTCCTGCAATTCATTTGATGCCTAAATCTATTTTTATTAATGCCCAAACAATTTCCGAATCAGAAAAATAATAACACACACACACACACAAAAAAATGTTTTGGTTGGGGAGGCAGCCAACCGGCAAGGCCCAAAGGCCCAACCGGAGGCCACCAGCCCGAACCCTAGGAAACCCTAGCTCCCACCGTTCTCCCCTTGGCGGTTTTGCAGCCGTCCCCCGCCCCTTTTCCTTTTCGCAATCGGGTCCTCCCACCCCTCTCTCTCTCACCAACCGCACGCACGCACGCACGGGAGAGCCCCCGCTCGATTCCCTCGATCGTCTCCTTCCTCCCGTCGAGCGCCGCCAGGGGGCGAGCCCAGCATCCCGTCTGCCCCCACCTCCTCCTCAACTCGTCCCCTCTTCCTCCCAAGCCCCGCCACCACGATCCCCTGCCCGCTACCTCCTTGCGCAGCGCACCGCCGCCTCCCTCCTGTCTCTCTCTCCCTCTTCCGCCGTCCTCCCCGTATCCGCCGCCGACTTCCACCTCCTCCCGCCTCGGACGATGGCAACGGCCAGACCAGGCCCTCCCCGACCACCTCCGCCTTTGCAGCATCCCTGGGCCGGCCAGGAGCTCGTCCCCGCCAAGCCCCGCCTCGAGTCCCCGCGGCGGACGTCGCCGACCCCGTCGCCCTCCTCTCTCCGCTCACTGCCACGGCCGGCCGCCGCCCTCTACACAACGCCAGCCACACGCCTCCCTCTGCGGTGACCAGTGGTGCGCCACCACGGAGCGCCGCCTGCCTCCTCCTCTATCCTCCACCCGACGAGGCCGGCGAACCTGGGCCTCTTTCCGCGACCAAGACGGCAGGGGCGCCGTCATGCTCCTCACGGCCGTCCTCCTCGGCTTCCGATGCTCGCCGCTCCGAGCTTCGACCTCCACTTCGATACAGCTGCCCTAGCGCCGTCGGTCTTCGCCCACTAAGTGCTCGAGCAAATGCCACAAGAGTTCATCGTCGTGCTTTCATTCATGCTCGTTGACCCGATATGGCGCGGCTCCGTATGCACATGTGCTTGCCTACTGTGTATGTGTTTGTGTTCCATTGCTGTGAAGCCGATACCTCGATGCCGTGAACCCGAAGATCACAGCAACAAGATACTCGTGCTTGTGGTAACGCCAAGTCCGACTCGACAACCATGCCAACTCCTCGGTGACAAGGCCACCACCAACAGGTACACTTACGTGCCAAGATCGCCATCGACCCCGAAGACCGACCACCAACAAGATCTCCCACCGCTCTTCGTATTCGTCTTGTGTTGGCCGCCGTTGTGCGTGTCGTGAACCTCGACTATCGGAATTGTCAAGTCCTCCACCGACCACGAAGCCAATGATGTTACGGTTCGACCACGACTACTTCCACTACGAAACGAGTACGACTACTTCCCCGACTACATGAGAACGAACGTATACTTCCCTACGAACGTCTACTTCCTCCACGCACCAACGACACCGGCGTTATCCGAATACCCTCCTTCCAACGTGTGAACCCAAACCCCAATCCTAACCTCTATATGCGTATTTTCTAAATACCATCTTTTTTATAAATGTCATCTCATTCATGTGTTGCATTGCATCTTGTGGGTGCGGGTAATAGTAATATCATCTAATAATTAAATATGGAATAAGTTGGGATAATTAAATATTGTCCCGGTTCCATTTAAATTGTGTAGCTCATCTATATTCTTGTCTCCCCATGTTAAAGAACATCTAATCATGATGAGTAGATAAATAACTCGAACCTCCTAAATTAGATGTTGGGCTTCCGGCTCAATTTAAATTGATTTAATTGCATAAATCATAACTAATTCATTTTAACTCCAAATTTGAAAAAGTAAAATATGTTTTCCAATCAAAATTCTCTGAACTTTGCAGATATCAAATTTGTTTTCTGTTTTGAACAATTCAAATTGCTGAAAACAACTATTTCCTAATTAATGCATTTAAAATTGTCAATTTAATAACTTGCTCATCTAAAATCCAAATCCAACAAATGAAATATGTTTTCCACCTAAAATTGTGTGTTCTTTCCAAATATAAATTTGGTTATCTGTTTTGAACATTTAAAAATTGGTGAAAACAACAAATGCTTGTGTAACTCATTTAAGTAGCCAAAATTCATAACTTAATAAATAAAATTTCCAAACTTGGTCAACAACATTTCAAATTGAAGCTTTTGTTGTTTTCTTATTGTTTTCATCATCCATGCATCATTCTAATCAACTTTCACATGATGGGTATTTGTAGATCATTTAATTCAACATTAATTCATGGGCTTTTCCATACGCAATCCAAATTGCATATAGGCCCATTTAAATATGTTTATCATGTCAACTAGTTTATCTTTGATGTATCCTTAAACTTGTCATGCATCCATATCTTGATCATGCTGGATCTTTTGCCGTAGAAGTAATTGTTGCATCCGGTGTTTGTTCTAGTTCGTTGCTTCTTCGCGGATAGGACGTTGAGAATATGTGAGCAACGACAAGTTCTGTGGATGTACCTCTACTTGCTGGATTCCAGGCAAGTATACTCACTTGCTGCCTATGGCTGCCTTTCATCACTTGTTACCGATTCTTTCCGTTGTTCTTATGCTAGCCTTATGATTCGATGCCTGTGTCTCGATCCTATCATATGTTTACCTTGCAGCCATGATATAGCCTTCCTTCCACTTCCTATTACCTGTTGTTTGTTTACCTTGTTGGCCCTCGTGTCGTAGTTGCATGCTTAGTGTTGTTTGCGCTCAAGTCTTGCTGTCTGTCTTATCACATGTTTACTTTGATAGTTGGGTTTCAACTTAATCAACAACATGTTAATGTTTTGGGTAATAATAATTTGATTATAAGGCACCGGCAGGAGGCCCGGCGTGGTTTTGAGGCCTGCTAGTGTCGACCCTAATTAGGAAAAGGGTCTTGTCCATTGATCCATGATGAGCGCACTAACCGCATGTGGGAAGCGAGTATGGGCGCCCCCCGCAGCTTTGATTCGATTCGCATCTCGTCCAAATCGCCTCATTTAGTTCGGGTTTTCCATTTGCCGCATGCATATGCAGGTGCGAACCCTTGGCGCCAGGGTGGAACTTTTGTAGTCGGCATTTAGGGAGACACGTTCTTAGAGTGCTATGAGGGTCCCCTTTTCTTCGTGGGGCTTGATTAGCCGTGCGCTCAACTGCACGGGGTTCTTTGGGCTCGATGCGAAGAAGAGTTGGGTTGTGTTGAGTACCTCGCTTGGTGGGTTGATCCCCCGTCTGGCGGGTTATTCTTACGTGTACGGCCAAATTGGTGCATCCCTGCAGGGTTAAATCTTCTCGAGAAGCCGTGTTGTCCGCGGTTATGGATGACTTGGTGAAAGTGCTGGCTAACAAGTACTCAGACAACTTACACTTAACGATGATAACTTGACTAGTAATATAGATTAGCTCCACCATAAAAAATGAATGTCACCTTAATCAACGATGTGAGTTTCCTTGGGTTGCTTCCTTAGTAGGGGGTAACATTGGATGGGTATTGTTTGGTGAGTAGTTGTAGTTGGTTCTGATACGCTATCTTATCCCTTTCTTTTAGCCGGAAGTTGTAGCGCGTCTCTTTAGTTGTTAGTGCTGCCCGCTGCCGCTTCGTTGCAATAATCCCTTCCTTCCGTTGTACCCAAAGTATTTGTATCTTGTGATGATTGGTTACGCTGGTATCCTGTGAGTATGGTTTATCCACTTGCCAGTACTTAACCGTACTGACCCACGAATCCTTTTCGTGGCTGCATATTCCACATTGCAGCCAACAGGTTTGAAGTCTGACGACGTTAGCTTGGGAATCCCTCCGGCTTGGCCTGGGCAGGGATTGGACGCCATCGGTTATCTTCAGGACTCTTAGTCCAATTTGTATCTTGTCCGTAGTCGGACACTATGTTGTTTCTTCCGCTGTTATTTGGATTTTTGTATTGTATCAGTTGTATCCTTGACTCGTTTGAGTCGTCTTGTATATACCTCCTCTGTTGTTGTTGTGGATTATTCGAAAACTGTTGTAATGTTATCACAAGTGGCAACCTGGAATCGGTTATTATGTGGATTTTGGCGGAAATGCTGAAATCTGCATAGTGCCCGATCTCGGGGCGTCACAGTGGACGCGCCAGACCTCAAAGGCCGGGCGTGCTGCTGGCGTCTTACACGTCCACGAGCTGCGACCTCCGTAGCTCGCGTCTCCGGCTTCTCAATGCTCTGTAGTTCCCACCACCGTCCATTCCCCTACCTAGCTAGGTACGTAAGTTGCAAGTGGAAATACAAATCCTAGTCAAGCAAGTTTGAGTTTTGAGATTGAAAAGTCGCAACGAAGGATGGTGAAGATCAGGCCACATACTCTCGGTAATGTAGGGCTAAGTTCATTTTGTGATAGGACCGCAGAGTTAGCAAAGCCAAGAAACAACAAGAAGGTGTGCCCTGGATGCACGGAAGTGGTCAATAAAACCCTGCAACTTAAACCAAGCACAGCCGGCCAACATCAGTGAGTGCAGACCAAGATTTACACCCATTTTTCAAGTTCGAAGATCACTGGAGTTCAACATGGAAGCAAGCAAGGCGCTTGTCTCCTTCAGCGTCGGCATGGTGACAGCGGCGCTGCTGCTGGTACCAGCTGCTGGCGGAGGAGGCTGGGACGCGCAGCTTGTGCAGCACCCCCCAAGCTGCCTCGGGCCCCTTTATACTGTTCTTCCTTGCCTTAACTATCTCAGGAATCTCACTGTTCAGGCGCCTACCACTTCGTGCTGCCAAGGTTTCACCAGCCTTTTCCACGCTACAATCAACCAAGGGCGGGTCTATACTCTTCCCCTCAGATGTGGTATCCTCACGCTAGCGCCATCGGTTCTGCTCTTCATGACCTGTCTGTGTAAGCTAACAAAAACATCTTCCCCTCTTCGATTCTGTTTTTCTCTCTTCTAATGCCTTGTTATTGCAATTTTTCAGTGAGTCCTCTGCCACATCTCGGTGAGCCTGCAGCACTTCCCCTCCAGACGTCACTCCATCATCAAGGAGGTAATGATGCTTTGACACAGACTGAACTGTGTAATTGAGCTGGTTTTCATCCCTGTTAAATCTTGATTTCCTTTTTCTTTTTGACAAGGAGCATCGTCGTCAACTTCAGGTGGGAACCTCTGATATGAAGAAGAGGGCGACAAGTAGCATTGATCAAGACGTCGCCAAGCTCGATATGCTAGTCGTTGCTCATGTTATGGAAGAACTTTGGGTGTGACCTTGTCTCCAGTGAGTTTATATGCATACTCCTCTACACGTCTACTAGTAGTAATCAAGCACGTCCAAGTGCCTGTTTCATGTAAGGCCCAAGTATATAACCTTGGTGCTAAAAGCAGTATAGAAGATTTCTGTTGTGGCAATGTCGACCAA
Organism: Alopecurus myosuroides; assembly: GCA_028641055.1. NCBI lineage: Eukaryota > Viridiplantae > Streptophyta > Magnoliopsida > Poales > Poaceae > Alopecurus > Alopecurus myosuroides. Next base: position 317,123,442 of record CM054061.1, read on the forward strand.
GTTCCATTGCAGACTTGATCAGCTTTTTGTTGCACCGCCATATGGTTTCGTGTGGTTGGTTATTCAGATATCTCCTCAACTTGTGGCTTTGCTGCATATTTACGTAATTACTTTGCGGTAGGTGCTTCAGAAAGCTAAGGAAAACGATTACAGGAGTATAGACTACCACACGATCAAACGGTAGGGGTGGTGGATGATCGGCGTGCAGCATTGGCCGGCCTCCTTTGTTTTTCTTCTGACGGAAGGGAAGTTGGGGTGCCGGGGCTTCTAGTTCGTTGCAACATAAAGCTGATCCTAACCTTTTAATTCATTAATTCAAGTATGAAATATATAGTCTTAGGAAACTCCTAAACAACAGCCAGCTGTAAATCAATTCATCCACACTTGTTTTTCTGTCCGCACGATCGTCTTTGAGGTCCGTGTTTTTTGAATGTGAGATGCGTCGCGCGGTGCCCAGGTCCTAGTATGGGCTTGTGTGTGTTTTTTCGATATGGGCCCGCTTTTGGATTATTTTTGTATTTCTTTTCGGTGGTTCCGCCGCATGTGTTTTCCATTGGTTGTACAAGCGGAGCGGGTAGAACGGAGGGGAATAGGAGAAGGGAGAGAGGAGCGGCGACCTTGATTTCCATCCACTCGGGGGGGGGGGGGGGGGGGGGCATGGCGAGAACCGGAGTCGGAGGCACGCTATGTCGCTGGCGACTGGGGTATTTATCCGCGCAGCGCTTCCCTCATCACCTTCTCTCTTGCGTGTGGGGTTTAGTCTGTTTGGTTGAGTTGGGGGCGGGGGCTAGCTATATGTGTCCGGATGGTTAGTTGATTTTTGTAGCTGCAGGTTTGGGTTCTGTGTTGGGCGATTTCGCTCACGGTAGTGTTTTTCTATGATTAGCTACTGTCGTTTTGACGTCTGTCTAAATAGACTGAATATCTAGGGGAAGTGGTGATGGAATTCCCGTATCGATGCCTCTGTTTACCTGGTCTCCTTGATCTGTAGCAGTAGCAAATTTAGATGTGTTGTGTTCAGCTCCTGCTCGGCTCACATACTAATGTAGTCACGTGTGATGGATTGTACTCTACCATTAACTTAGATTTCTCATGGCGCCAGGAAATAGGATCCGAATTTGACCTTTCAGGGCAGTATTTTTTGCCATGAGGTCGTTGTAGTGGTCTGATTCATTTTTTGGTGTAGGTTTTGTTGTTGGGTTCTTTATGAGATGCTCAATATTTTTGTATTCAAAGTAACATGCCTAAACTATGTGATGTGTTTCTGGTGGTTGGAGACACAGCGTGTGGTATGGAATGGTAGAGGTTGTGAGAGGATTTTTAATGAATTTTCTTCTGCATGTACTGGTGTGTGCATATTTGTCGCACCCGGACTTTTAGAGGATACTCATAGCCCGCTAAACAGTAGATAAATGGCTTACGGGGCATACCGGCACCCGCATCTCAATATGAGTAGGCCAACACGTAAACGTGTGACAACCATCCTCTACTATTCATCGTCTGTGAAACCATCCAATAGAAATCCGAATACTTCCATTGACGTACTTCATAACATACACACATGGTACATCAATGGCATTTGAACAACTGATATCACAACAAATCTCTAAGACACAAAGAAATAGAAATAAGTGGCAAAAGCTCTCACTAGAGCAGAGATAGCAAATACAGTCATGCAGAGGACACATGTCCCAACAAGTCATCATTACATCACAGCGGAAGCATCCAAAGTGTCTGAGTACAGACAAGATCCAAATAGGCCTAACAGGCCGGAAACGAAAAGTACGGAGCCCATCCACGAAGTCTCGGATCCTGCCCGGGTCCGCTATCTACTCGTCAGCAGCCTCGTCGTACTCCACGTAGTAGCCACCATGGGGATCCTCGGAAACGTAGTCTGCAGAACACGCAGCCCCAAAGGGGTCAGTACAGACAAGTACTGGCAAGAAAGACGCACAAGATACCAAAGTGTACCCGGCAACACCAAGTACAGATGCTTTGGGTTCAACGGAAGATAGGTGATACAAAGGTGTGGCAGCGGGCTGGTCTAACCAACTACAGAGACATGCTACAACATCCGGCTAACAGAAGGGGATAAGATAGCGTATCGGAACCAACTACCACTATCCTCAAACAAACCCATCCTGGATCTCGCCCCTTATCCAAAGAAGCAATCCGAGGATAACCCACACAGTTGGATAAGTGAAGGTTCCAGTTATTGTGTCAATAAGTCTATTACTAGTCAAATTAGTATTAATTAGGTGTAAGTTGTCTAATCCTTGTTAGCCAGCCCTATCACCAAGTCATCCATAACCGCGGACAACACGGCTTCTCGAGAAGATTTAACCCTGCAGGGATGCACCAATTTGGCCGTACACGTAAGAATATCCCGCCAGACGGGGGATCAACCCACCAAGCGAGGTACTCAACACAACCCAACTCTTCTTCGCATCAAGCCCAAAGAACCCCGTGCAGTTGAGCGCACGGCTAATCAAGCCCCACGAAGAAAAGGGGACCCTCATAGCACTCTAAGAACGTGTCTCCCTAAATGCCGACTACAAAAGTTACCACCCTGGCGCCAAGGGTTCGCACCTGCATATGCATGCGGCAAATGGAAAACCCGAACTAAATGAGGCGATTTGGACGACATGCGAATCGAATCAAAGTTGAGGGGGGCGCCCATACACGCTTCTTACATGCGGTTAGCGCGCTCATCATGGATCTAGAGGACAAGAACTTTTCCTGAGTTCGACACTAGCAGACCTCAAAACCATACCCGGCCTCCTGCCGGTGCCTTATCATCAAATTAGCATTACCGCAAACATTAACAGGTTGTCGTTTAAACATCGAGCCCCCAGAACATAATAAATAAGGTAAAAGAAATAACGGACATCAGACTCGAGCATAAACAACCCTAAGCATGCTAGTAGGACACAAGCAACAAGCAACAGGGTTATAGGTGTGGAGGATAGGCTATATCAGCGTTACAGGATAACATGTGATAGGATCGGAACACAAGCAACGAATCTTAAGGCTAGCAAATTAGACAACGGAAAGTATCGGTATCCAGTGTGGAAAAGACACAATGGTTCATGTGAGTGAATACTTGCCTGCAAACTCAGTAGCCTGGTACTGGGCTAACTCCTCTGAAGTAGTGTCGTAAACCTCGTCTGTCTCAACGTCGTCGTCTATTCGAGAAGAAGCAAACAAACAACGCAGAGAGACAAACAATCAATAACATGGCATAATGCACAAACATGGGATGATTCATGACAATTTAATTGATGCATCAATGATAAGCTAGTTGACATGGTAACATAATTAAATGGGCCCATATGCAATTTGGGTTGCATATAGAAAAGCCCAAGAATTAAAGTTGAATTAAGTGATCTACAAATAACCATCATGTGAAAGTTGATTAGAATGATGCATGGATGATGAAAACAATAATGAGACAACAATAGCTGCAATTTGAAATGTTCTTTACCAAGTTTGGAATTTTATTTAGTAAGTTATGAAATTTGGCTTCTTAAATGAGTTACACAAGCATTTGTTGTTTTCACCAATCTTAAATGTTCAAAATAGATAACAAAGTTCATATTTGGAAAGAACACAAAATTTTAGGTGGAATACATATTTCATTTGTTGACAATGGATTTAAAATGAATTACTTATGAATTAAACAAGTTTAAACAAGATTTAAATGAATTTAATTCATGTAAAAAATTATTTGAATTTTTATTTGTTCAAAACATAAGATAAAATTCATATTTGAAAAGTTTATACTTTTCTGGTTTGAAAACAGATTTCATTTGTAGAAAAGGGATTTAAAATGAGCAAGTTGTTCATTTGACAATTTTAAATGCATTAATTAAGAAACAGTTGTTTTTCAGCAATTTAATTTATTTAAAACAAAACACAAAGTTTATATTTGCAAGTTCATGAAAAATGGAATGGAAAACATGTTTTATATGTTCAAAAAGAATTTAGTTTGACCAAGTTATTAATTTAGCAATTTTAAATGATTTAAACAAGATTTGAATTATTTAACCAATTTTATTTATTCAAAACAGGAAACAAAATTTATATTTGGAAAGCTTATTCAATTTTGCATGGAAAACATATTTTACATGTGCCATTTGAATTAAATTTGAATTAGTTATGAATTTGACCAAAATTTGAAAGAGTTGTTTGAATTTAAATTTTTGAAACCATTTGAAATGTTCAAAACAGTATATAAATGGTTTTAACATGTAGAGAATTTAATTTGGTATAGAAAACATATTTTATTTATTAAATTTGGATTTGATTTGCAAAAGATATATGAATTTGAATTACAGGGGCTATTCTGTGATTTTAAAAGTCTCAGATTTATTCCAGGGGCTTAGGTGCGAAAAAGAATTTCAGAAAAGGCCCCTGGGACATTTTCTACGCAGGGCAGGGCATCCCTGGGTCACTGGCCAGTGGGCCAGCGCCCTTCTGGCGCCTGCGTGGCGCGGGTGTGTGCGCTCGCGTGGCCACCACGTCGCTGACGGGTGGGGGCAGCGAGCAAAAATGGGGTTTTAATCGCGCGGCGGGGGACCGAACCCGCGCCCTCGCGCTGAGAGTCGTTGGATCTGGCCACTGGGCTAGCTCGACGGTGGTGATAGGAGAGGGATTCGTGGGTGTTTGAGGTGGATCTGGCCTGTTAACTGAAAGTGACGAAAGTTTCAGGCTTTCGTCTAAAACTCGATGGCAGGCGACGGCGCGGCGGTGCTGCAAAGCGCGGCGACCACGAATGGGCGGCGCTGGACGTGTGCGTGTGCGTACTGAGGGGTGTGGCGCGTGTGCGTGTACTTGGACTGCCCGGAAACACACGGGAGTGTGCTCGACTACGGCCATGGCGGTACGGCGGCGGACGCTACCGTGGGTTCAGAACTTGCGCTAGCGAAGCAGGAAGCGAGGAGGCTGGGGATAGGCACGGGGCGTCGGGGTGTCTCACCAGGAGGTGGTTGGGGTAGCTGGTTGAGGCTGCCGTGGTCGGGGACGACGAGTCGACGGTGAGGTTCAGAAACGTCCGGCGAGGAGACAAGGGAATTCCGGCGTCGTGGAGGCCGCTCGTGCTCGGTGTTGCGGTCGTAGAGGTAGTAGGGGTTCCGGTGGTGGCGCACGTGTCCCTAGCGTGGCCGGAGATGAGCCATGGCGGCGTGTCGACGGCGAGTCCCTCTGCTGTTCTTCCCCCCCGAAACGCCGGCAGAGAGAAAGAAGGGTGGCGGCGGACTGGAGGAAGAGGGAATGGTGCTAGGGTTTGGACGCGCCCTCGGGGAGTAGATAAAGGAGAGGGAAAGTGAGGAGGGAGCAGGTGGAGGGCGCGGTGGTGCGGTGTGTGCGTGCTTGCGTCAGCGGCATCGTCACCTGTACGGAGGAGGGAGACGAGGGCCGCGGGCCGCGCGCTGGCTGGGGTAGTAGGTGGCTGGGCCGGCTGTTGGGCTGGCCTGGCTGCCTCCCCCAGCCCGTTTTTCTGTTTTTAATTTTATTTCTCTCTGTTTTTTTTGCAGAAAAGAAAAAGAGAAGAAAGGAAGGGGTTTTTGGTTTGAAAAATTTTGGTGGTAATTTTTTATAAGTTATTTATTACAAAAGCCCAGTTGTGCAACTTTTTGTTTTCCAAAAACTTTAAATTCTATTGATGTTTGAAATTCAAATGGATTTGAGTGAAATTTGCAATAATGGAATTATTGAAAAAATAAGCAAGTTAATAGTTTGGAAATTCTAGTTTATTGGAAACAATTGACTGGTTTGATTTGAATGTTTTATTTGAAAAGGTTGTAACAGAACAAGTATGAAACATAATGGTTTGAAATTTGGTTTGAAATTCAAATGGAAAACAAGTGAAAACAAATGCAAAACTCATGATGGAATGATGCAAACTTAATTTAAACAAGAAGCAAACATTCTAGGGTTGTTTTTCATACTTGGGATGTTACAAAACGCCCCCCCTTGAAGGAATCGCGCCCCGAGATTACTACTGAGAAGAGAAAAGGTCCGGATACTTCTTGCGAAGATCCTCTTCGGTCTCCCACGTTGCCTCTTTATCAGAATGATGAGACCACTGCACTTTTAAGAACTTTGTGCTCTTGTTGCGAGTTTTGCGCTCGGTCTCATCGAGAATGCGAATAGGTTGCTCCTCATAAGAGAGATCTTCTTGCAGATCAATGGAATCATGATCAACTGCACGACCTGGATCTTTGAAGCACCTCTTGAGCTGTGACACGTGAAACACATCGTGCACTTTGGATAGCTTTTCTGGAAGTTCAAGACGATATGCATTTTCTGCACGCCTTGAGAGAATGTTGAAGGGACCAATATATCTTGGTGCAAGCTTTACTTTGACACCAAAATGATGAGTGCCTCTTAGGAGAGTTACACGGAGATATGCTTTGTCACCAGCTGCATAGACCATGTCCCTGTGTTTGCTGTCATAGTAGCTTTTCTGACGAGATTGAGCAATCCTCAGATTGTCACGGATGATGCGAACTTTCTCTTCGGCCTCGTTAACAATGTCAGGGCCTAAGAGTGAACGTTCACCAGCTCTAGACCAATTGATTGGACTCCTGCATCTGCGGCCATAGAGAGCCTCAAATGGTGCCATGCCTAGGCTTGCCTAGAAGCTGTTGTTGTAGGAGAATTCAGCATATGGAAGACATTCCTCCCATTTCATGCCAAAGGAGAGACCACATGCTCTGAGCATATCCTCGAGAATCTGATTGACTCTTTCGACTTGCCCTTAAGACTGAGGATGATAGGCTGTGCTGAACAGAAGCTTGGTGCCCAAGGCTTCTTGAAAGCTTTTCCAGAAATGAGAAGTGAAGATGCTTCCACGGTCTGAGCTTATTTCCAATGGAATACCATGAAGAGGAACAATCTTTGCTGTGTAGAGCTCTGTTAACTGACTAGCTGAGATTGTCTCTTTGACATGAAAGAAATGATCGACTTTAGTGAGTCGATCAATGACAACGAAGATTGCATCGTTGCCCCTCTTGGACTTTGGAAAACCAGTGACGAAGTCCATTTCAATCATGTCCCACTTCCACTCAGGGATTTTCAGAGGTTGGAGAAGACCGGCTGTTTTCTGATGAACTGCCTTAACACATTGACAAACGTCGCATTTAGAAACGTATTGAGCCATTTCACGTTTCATGCTAGGCCACCAATACAGTGTCTTGAGATCCTGGTACATCTTTGTACTTCCAGGGTGTATGGAGAGAGGAGTTGCATGAGCCTCCTTGAGAATGACATCTTTGAGACTTTGAATTTGAGGAACTGCAATGCGTCCTTCGAAGAACACAGTTCCCTTGTCATCAATTGAGAAGCACTCAAATTTCTCATTGCCTGCTTTGATGTGTTCTACAATCTTCTTGATTTCAGCATCACGAAGTTGTTCAGAACGAATCTTGTCCTCGAGAGTTGGAGTGGCTGTCAAGTTCGCAAGATAGCCTTGAGGAACAAGACCAAGATTCAGCTTCTGGAATTCTTCATGAAGAGGAGGTTGGCTTTCCATGATCATGAGATTATTGAAATACGACTTGCGACTGAGAGCATCGGCCATAACATTAGCCTTGCCTGGAGTGTAAGAAATGGTAAGATCAAAGTCTTTAATCTTTTCAATCCATCTCCTTTGTCTGAGGTTTAGATCTGGTTGAGTGAAGATGTACTTCAGACTCTTGTGATCGGAAAAGATTTCAGTGCGATTACCCAACAAGTATTGTCTCCATTTCTTGAGGGCAAACACAACTGCTGCAAGTTCAAGGTCATGAGTGGGATAATTGAGCTCATGTGTGTTCAACTGACGTGAAGCATAAGCCACAACTTGACGTTCTTGCATAAGAACTGCACCTAGACCTTGGAGAGAAGCATCACAGAATATTTGGAAAGGTTTGGAAGGATCTGGTCCAACCAGAACTGGTTTAGAATTGAGTTTAGTCTTCAGGAGATTGAAACTTTCATCACATTGTGGAGACCTGACGAACTTCTTGTCCTTCTTTGTGAGGTCAGTGAGAGGTTTGGCAATCTTGGAAAAGTTTGGGACGAAGCGACGACAATAGCTAGCCAAGCCAAGAAAACTTCTTACTTGCTTCACCGTCTTTGGAGGTTTCCAATCAACAATTGCTTTAACCTTTTCTAGATCAATGGCTATGCCCTTGGCAGAGATTACATGACCAAGGTAAGCAACTTCTGAAATCCAGAACTCACATTTGGAGAATTTGGCATAGAGACGATTTTCGCGAAGCTTCATGAGAGTGAGACGAAGATGTTCTTCATGCTCTTCCTCGGATTTTGAGTAGACAAGAATGTCATCAAGATATACCACAACGAACTTGTCGAGGTATTCATGGAAGACAGAATTCATGAGTCGAGAGAAAGTCGCCGGTGCATTGGTGAGACCAAAGGACATGACGGTGAATTCGTGTAGACCGTAGCGAGTGGTGAAAGCTGTCTTTGGAATATCCTCTTTTCTGATCTTTATTTGATGGTAACCCATTCTCAAGTCCAACTTGGAGAATATTGAGGCTCCAGCAAGTTTATCAAAAAGATCACCGATATGAGGAATTGGATACTTGTTTTTTATGGTTTTCTCGTTAAGAGGACCATAGTCAACAACGAGTCTCTTTGTGTGATCCTTCTTCGCAACGAACAGAGTTGGGCAACCCCAAGCCGAGGAACTAGGTTGAATGTAACCTTTTTCCATGTACATATCAATTTGTTCCTTCAACAACTTCAGCTCGGGAGTTCCTATCTTGTAGGGATGCTTAGAGATTGGAGCAGTACCTGGTTCAAGTTCGATCACGAACTCAACAGCTCTGTCCGGAGGCATTCCTGGCAACTCTTCTGGAAAGACGTCAGGGAATTCGCAAACCACCGGAACATTTTCAAGTGAAGGTAGAGGTTTTGCATTGAGGGTGCATAGCTGAATGGAACTTGATTCATGTGGAGAATAGATTATCTGGCCAGAAGGGTGGGACAGGGTTATTGACTTTTGAGCACAGTCAATTTTTGCTTTATTGGCCTTCAGCCAATCCATACCAAGAATGACATCAATGTCAGAATTTCCCAGCAACATGAGAGAAGCAAGGAATATGTGGCCTCCAATTAGGATTTGATTGTCCTTTCTTATCTTGGAAGTCAACATTTGAGATCCCGGGGAGTGAACAGTGATCTGATTGCTTAGTGGAACCACAATTAGGTTGTTTGTTGTGGCAAAGGTCTTTGACACAAAAGAATGTGATGCTCCGGTATCAAACAACACTTTAGCTGCAATAGAGTTTACGGGAAATGTACCGAGAACGACGTCAGGAGCTTCCTCAGCTTTGTCGATCTTGACATGATTCACCCTTGCGGTCCTCCCGACAGGCCTGTTGTTGGAGTTGAAGGCCTTAGGCGGGGGAGCGCGCACCATTGCCTCGTTTGTGTTAGGACGAGGTGGTGGTGGAGGTAGCTGCCTCTGCGTGCACTTGTCGGCGTAGTGCCCCGTCTGCTTGCACTTGTAGCATGTGAAGACACGAGGGGGCCCTGGCCTTGGCTGCCCCATTGAAGCCCTTGTATCATGCACCTGAGCAGGGTTGGGTGGGCAGGGAGCGAAGCCTGGAGAAGTTTGGGCGTATGGAGCCCGAGTGACAGCACCATTTGGTACCCAGATGCGGCGCTTCTGCGGAGGGGTGGTCATGTTGGAGGAGGAACCACCCTCACGCGAGTGCTTGCGAGACTCCTCGAACGCCTTGCGCCCATTTTCTTCATTGAGCGCAGTGTTAACGAGATCCTCGAAGCTGTTGGCCTTGACATTTGTGAGGGCATACTTGAGTTCCGGGTTAAAACCTCTGCAGAACCTTGCCATCTTCTTAGCTTCAGTGGACACCTCATCTCCAGCGTATCGAGCGAGGCGATTGAACTCACTCTGATACCCGATGACGTCCAACTTGCCCTGCTTGAGAGAGCAAAACTCTTCACGCATTCTTTCCATGAGACCATCTGGAATGTGGTGCTTCAGGAAGGCTTCCTTGAAACAATCCCACGTGACTGGCATCCCAGTTCTCATGGCCTGGAAGTTTTCCCACCAAGTAGCTGCTTGACCCTTCAGCAGATAGGAGGCATACTTGACCTTGTCTTCTTCAGCTACGTGTGCAATCTCCAGAGCCTTGGCTATCTCACGGATCCAGTCATCAGCGTCCAGAGGCTCGCGTGTGGCCACGAAAGCTCTTGGGCCCAGACTGAGAAACTCCTTGATGCTGACCCGTGGAGCTGTCTGGTTGATGTGCTGATTAGCCTCAAACTGGGCCATCTGCGTCATGACTTGGGTCATCTGAGTCAACAGCTCCGCGATTGGCGGTGGCTCAGGCGTGTTGTTCCTTGTTGGCGGCATCCTGAATGGAAATGCATTTTAGCACAACAAAAGAAAAGGATAGACTTGGCAACCGAAAGCGAGATTATTCCGACGCATGAATAGATAACCAACAGGTACATTATCACATGTTCAAATACATCAGAATATCCAACACACCATAAATGGTTCGAATGCCAAAGGATAACTAAACATAGCTAAGAATGGATACATCGGTACTCCAATGCTCATCACGCAGGACGGCGGCTAGGAGTACGGCGAGAGGTACGGTGAGGAGCACGCCCACGAAAGTAGGTGGAACGACGATCCACGTAGATCTGACATGGTCTGAGACCGACTCTAGGCGTGGTGAAGTACATAGCGTCAACTCCCTGTGCCAAAGCGGGGAATCCCAGTGTAACCAGCACCAAGGTTGAGGAGTGGACCTCTGATCGGCTCGTAACCTCCAGCATCTGGCAGACGACGCCCAACTGGCTGATCGAAACGTGCAAAGCGCTCGTCTCCAACAAAGTATGTGGTGTAAGTCGCCAGACGAGTCAAAGCAAGGTAAAGCTGCTCTCTGACTGAAGCCAACTCCTGAGATAGTGTGCGGGCAACTGCGTCGCTGTGTCTCACAAACTGAGCGGTGGTGTGCAGCCTGGAGTTATCATGCTCGTAAACATCCAAGTTGTCATAGAGAGTGAAGTGATCTCCCTCCGAAGTGATGTAACCACGGGGAATGTGGCGATAGATAGAATCGTCAAATCCCCAGTAGTCAGCACGAAGGACGGTGAGGCTCACATAAGCTGCCTGCTGCACAGCCATATCCACTGTGGAACCCACTGCCTCGTAGCGGTGGACTACGCTCATGCCATCATCTGACAGAATGTAGACGATAGCCTGGTAGTAGGTCTGCTCAAACTCTTGCTGCTGCTCGTAGACCTGGTACTCTGGTGCCCAACGGAACCCCAGAAAAGTGACCATGTCTCTCAGCATCTCCGGATAACCGGCAGTGCTCTCGCAACGAGTCATACAAACCACTTGCGGGTAGAACCTGAGATCCATCTGCAGATGATCGGGGAAGCTTTGATTAGACGCCGGTAGAAAAACTGAAGTGGCATGCAACAACAAGGTTCCAACGGACAAAAAGGATCTTGAGAAGAACAGGATATCGAAGCAACATTCGGGAAACACGAGACCAAACACTCCTGAGGTACTACGGAAAACCCATCCGGGCTTCTAAAGGATCAATATCTACTGCTCAAGGAATAGAGGATCTGCTTCCGGGGCTTATGTGCCTCCGTTCTCAATCATGAGTAGGCAACATGATAAATCATGTCACAGAGAAACCGGATACGTGAAATCCTAACTTGAAAGTTTAGATGAGAAGAGAAAACAACGTTGCACTTCCTTACCAGAAAAGGGAGGGTTGGTGGGGAAAGAAATAAAAGAACAGAATTCCTACTCTCGCGTTTCATTTTTCCTATATAGCTACAAAATAGTTTCTAGACTCAACTGCGACCAGTAAAAGGGATCCTACAGGCATACAGGCTCTCATAACATTTGTCGCACCCGGACTTTTAGAGGATACTCACAGCCCGCTAAACAGTAGATAAATGGCTTACGGGGCATACCGGCACCCGCATCTCAATATGAGTAGGCCAACACGTAAACGTGTGACAACCATCCTCTACTATTCATCGTCTGTGAAACCATCCAATAGAAATCTGAATACTTCCATTGACGTACTTCATAACATACACACATGGTACGTCAATGGCATTTGAACAAGTGATATCACAACAAATCTCTAAGACACAAAGAAATAGAAATAAGTGGCAAAAGCTCTCACTAGAGCAGAGATAGCAAATACAGTCATGCAGAGGACACATGTCCCAACAAGTCATCATTACATCACAGCGGAAGCATCCAAAGTGTCTGAGTACAGAAAAGATCCAAATAGGCCTAAGAGGCCGGAAACGAAAATTACGGAGCCCATCCACGAAGTCTCGGATCCTGCCCGGGTCCGCTATCTACTCGTCATTTGAACAAGTGATATCACAACAAATCTCTAAGACACAAAGAAATAGAAATAAGTGGAAAAAGCTCTCACTAGAGCAGAGATAGCAAATACAGTCATGCAGAGGACACATGTCCCAACAAGTCATCATTACATCACAGCGGAAGCATCCAAAGTGTCTGAGTACAGACAAGATCCAAATAGGCCTAAGAGGCCGGAAACGAAAAGTACGGAGCCCATCCACGAAGTCTCGGATCCTGCCCGGGTCCGCTATCTACTCGTCAGCAGCCTCGTCGTACTCCACGTAGTAGCCACCATGGGGATCCTCGGAAACGTAGTCTGCAGAACACGCAGCCCCAAAGGGGTCAGTACAGACGAGTACTGGCAAGCAAGACGCACAAGATACCAAAGTGTACCCGGCAACACCAAGTACAGATGCTTTGGGTTCAACGGAAGATAGGTGATACAAAGGTGCGGCAGCGGGCTGCTCTAACCAACTACAGAGACACGCTACAACATCCGGCTAACAGAAGGGGATAAGATAGCGTATCGGAACCAACTACCACTATCCTCAAACAAACCTATCCTGGATCTCGCCCCTTATCCAAAGAAGCAATCCGAGGATAACCCACACAGTTGGATAAGTGAAGGTTCCAGTTATTGTGTCAATAAGTCTATTACTAGTCAAATTAGTATTAATTAGGTGTAAGTTGTCTAATCCTTGTTAGCCAGCCCTATCACCAAGTCATCCATAACCGCGGACAACACGGCTTCTCGAGAAGATTTAACCCTGCAGGGATGCACCAATTTGGCCGTACACGTAAGATATCCCGCCAGACGGGGGATCAACCCACCAAGCGAGGTACTCAACACAACCCAACTCTCTTCGCATCAACCCCAAAGAACCCCGTGCAGTTGAGCGCACGGCTAATCAAGCCCCACGAAGAAAAGGGGACCCTCATAGCACTCTAAGAACGTGTCTCCCTAAATGCCGACTACAAAAGTTACCACCCTGGCGCCAAGGGTTCGCACCTGCATATGCATGCGGCAAATGGAAAACCTGAACTAAATGAGGCGATTTGGACGAGATGCGAATCGAATCAAAGTTGAGGGGGGGCGCCCATACACGCTTTCCACATGCGGTTAGCGCGCTCATCATGGATCTAGAGGACAAGAACTTTTCCTGAGTTTGACACTAGCAGGCCTCAAAACCATACCCGGCCTCCTGCCGGTGCCTTATAATCAAATTAGCATTACCTCAAACATTTTACAGGTTGTTGTTTAAACTTCGAGCCCACAGAACATAATAAATAACGTAAAAGAAATAACAGACATCAGACTCGAGCATAAACAACCCTAAGCATGCTAGTAGGACACAGACAACAAGCAACAGGGTTATAGGTGTGGAGGATAGGCTATATCGCGTTACAGGATAACATGTGATAGGATCGGAACACAAGCAACGAATCTTAAGGCTAGCAAATTAGACAACGGAAAGTATCGGTATCCAGTGTGGAAAAGACACAATGGTTCATGTGAGTGAATACTTGCCTGCAAACTCAGTAGCCTGGTACTGGGCTAACTCCTCTGAAGTAGTGTCGTAAACCTCGTCTGTCTCAACGTCGTCGTCTATTCGAGAAGAAGCAAACAAACAACGCAGAGAGACAAACAATCAATAACATGGCATAATGCACAAACATGGGATGATGCATGACAATTTAATTGATGCATCAATGATAAGCTAGTTGACATGGTAACATAATTAAATGGGCCCATATGCAATTTGGGTTGCATATAGAAAAACCCAAGAATTAAAGTTGAATTAAGTGATCTACAAATAACCATCATGTGAAAGTTGATTAGAATGATGCATGGATGATGAAAACAATAATGAGACAACAATAGCTGCAATTTGAAATGTTCTTTACCAAGTTTGGAATTTTATTTAGTAAGTTATGAAATTTGGCTTCTTAAATGAGTTACACAAGCATTTGTTGTTTTCACCAATCTTAAATGTTCAAAATAGATAACAAAGTTCATATTTGGAAAGAAAACAAAATTTTAGGTGGAATACATATTTCATTTGTTGACAATGGATTTAAAATGAATTACTTATGAATTAAACAAGTTTAAACAAGATTTAAATGAATTTAATTCAAGTAAAAAATTATTTGAATTTTTTTTTGTTCAAAACATTAGATAAAATTCATATTTGAAAATTTTATACTTTTCTGGTTTGAAAACATATTTCATTTGTAGAAAAAGGATTTAAAATGAGCAAGTTGTTCATTTGACAATTTTAAATGCATTAATTAAGAAACAATTGTTTTTCAGCAATTTAATTTATTTAAAACAGAACACAAAGTTGATATTTGCAAGTTCATGAAAAATGGAATGGAAAACATGTTTTATATGTTCAAAAAGAATTTAGTTTGACCAAGTTATTAATTTAGCAATTTTAAATGATTTAAACAAGATTTGAATTATTTAACCAATTTTATTTATTCAAAATAGGAAACAAAATTTATATTTGGAAAGCTTGTTCAATTTTGCATGGAAAACATATTTTACATGTGCCATTTGAATTAAATTTGAATTAGTTATGAATTTGACCAAAATTTGAAAGAGTTGTTTGAATTTGAATTTTTGAAACCATTTTAAATGTTCAAAACAGTATATAAATGGTTTTAACATGTAGAGAATTTAATTTGGTATGGAAAACATATTTTATTTATTAAATTTGGATTTGATTTGCAAAAGATATATGAATTTGAATTACAGGGGCTATTGTGTGATTTTAAAAGTCTCAGATTTATTCCAGGGGCTTAGGTGCGAAAAAGAATTTCAGAAAAGGCCCCTGGGACATTTTCTACGCAGGGCAGGGCAGCCCTGGGTCACTGGCCAGTGGGCCAGCGCCCTGCTGGCGCCTACGTGGCGCGGGTGTGTGCGCTCGCGTGGCCACCACGTCGCTGACGGGTGGGGCCAGCGTGGTTGCGTGGCAGCGAGCAAAAATGGGGTTTTAATCGCGCGGCGAGGGATCGAACCCGCGCCCTCGCGCTGAGAGTCGTTGGATCTGGCCACTGGGCTAGCTCGGCGGTGGTGATAGGAGAGGGATTCGTGGGTGTTTGAGGTGGATCTAGCCTGTTAACTGAAACTGAAACTGACGGCAGGCGACGGCGCGGCGGTGCTGCGAAGCGCGGCGACCACGAATGGGCGGCGTTGGACGTGTGCGTGTGCGTACTGAGGGGTGTGGCGCGTGTGCGTGTACTTGGACTGCCCGGAAACGCACGGGAGCGTGCTCGACTACGGCCATGGCGGCACGGCGGCGGACGCTACCGTGGGTTCAGAACTTGCGCTAGCGAAGCAGGAAGCGAGGAGGCTGGGGATAGGCACGGGGCGTCGGGGTGTCTCACCAGGAGGTGGTTGGGATAGCTGGTCGAGGCTGCCGTGGTCGGGGACGACGAGTCGACGGTGAGGTTCAGAAACGTCCGGCGAGGAGACATGGGAATTCCGGCGTCGTGGAGGCCGCTCGTGCTCGGTGTTGCGGTCGTAGAGGTAGTAGGGGTTCCAGTGGTGGCGCACGTGTCCCTAGCGTGGCCGGAGATGAGCCATGGCGGCGTGTCGACGACGAGTCCCTCTGCTGTTCTTCCCCCCGAAACGCCGGCAGAGAGAAAGAAGGGTGGCGGCGGACTGGAGGAAGAGGGAATGGTGCTAGGGTTTGGACGCGCCCTCGGGGAGTAGATAAAGGAGAGGGAAAGTGAGGAGGGAGCAGGTGGAGGGCGCGGTGGTGCGGTGTGTGCGTGCTTGCGTCAGCGGCATCGTCACCTGTACGGAGGAGGGAGACGAGGGCCGCGGACCGCGCGCTGGCTGGGGTAGTAGGTGGCTGGGCCGGCTGCCTCCCCCAGCCCGTTTTTCTGTTTTTAATTTTATTTCTCTTTGTTTTTTTTTTGCAGAAAAGAAAAAGAGAAGAAAGGAAGGGGTTTTTGGTTTGAAAAATTTTGGTGGTAATTTTTTATAAGTTATTTATTACAAAAACCCAGTTGTGCAACTTTTTGTTTTCCAAAAACTTTAAATTCTATCGCTGTTTGAAATTCAAATGGATTTGAGTGAAATTTGCAATAATGGAATTATTGAAAAAATAAGCAAGTTAATAGTTTGGAAATTCTAGTTTATTGGAAACAATTGACTGGTTTGATTTGAATGTTTTATTAGGAAAGGTTGTAACAGAACAAGTATGAAACATAATGGTTTGAAATTTGGTTTGAAATTCAAATGAAAAACAAGTGAAAACAAATGCAAAACTCATGATGGAATGATGCAAACTTAATTTAAACAAGAAGCAAACATTCTAGGGTTGTTTTTCATACTTGGGATGTTACAATATTGAAACTGTTTCAGGAAATGAATTTGGGGAAAATCCAGTTTCTGAAATTTTTCGTCTGCACGATAGAAATTTCTGGGGTTAGCCAGTTTTGTTGAGTTTAGCGTTTGCGAGCCGTAGGTTTCCGGTTTGTGTTTGTGTTTGGGGGAGTTTGCGCGTAATGGGTAACCCCGTGATTCATGCTGCATGGTCCCCGTGAAAGAGGATGGCGTGGGAGGATGGGTTGGGGTGGCGGTGGCATCCCATAATGGATCTGTTATGCTTCAGGAGGGGGTCACTTGGTGATTTTGGGGATGGTTTGTAGGGCTGGTTTTTGCCAATAGGTGTTCATTAGTAGCGTTTTTGGGGGTAGTTTTTTTTTGTTATTTATTTGTTAGCAGTCTCGGTAGTTCTCCGAATCTTTACGCTTGTATGATATTTAGTATTTTGTTATCAGTCTTCAATCCCTTGGATTTTGGTTGGATATGAAACCTATTTTTCTTTGTCAGTCCTTTCAGTTTTTCTCTTCCGTTAGTATCTCAATTTCTCTGTCTTTTAATTGTCAGTGTCTCTTTCTCTTTGCCAGTATCCTTTGAGAACTGCATTTTACTTTGTATTTTTATCTCCCTTTAGTATCTCATGTCAGTCTTCTAATTTTCAGTGTCTGTTTCTCTTTGTCCTTTTGTTCTTCAGTTTAGTTTCTTTCTCTCTTGTCCTTGTCCTAGTGCTGTATAATTAGTTTTTTGTCCCTCTTTTTGATTCTCAGTATTCATTCCCTTGGAATTTGGTTTAGATATATGAATCCTATTTCTCTTTGTCAGTATTTTGAGATTTTCTCTTCCGTTAGTCTCTCATTTCTCAGTTTTTTAATTGTCAGCGTCTCTTTCTGTTTGTCGTCTCCTTTGAGAACTGGATTGTCTTTTGAGTTTTTCTCTTCTTAGTCTCCCATTTCTCAGTTTTCTAATTGTCAATGTCTCTTTATCTTTGTTTCTTGCTTCTTCAGATTAGTTTCTTTCTCTCTTATCGTTATCATAGTGTTGTATGATTAGTTTATCTGATTTTACCATCTGATCTTTGATTGTGGGTCATAACTTGGGGTCGTTGTAGTTTATTGAGTCAGGTGTGAGAACTAAATGAACCATTTTCTCCATGTCATAACTTCGGGATCGTTGTAGTTTGTTCTCTCTAGTTATTTCATTTTTTCTTTTTTTTGCTAGTTTTTCCTGCAAGCCGAGGTAATAACAACCGAGAATCCAGTTGAAAATGCATACATATTAAAGAATTGTTGCACTTCCACTCATGTTTTGAAAACCATCCCAATCTCAGGTTTTGAGCAGCTTTCTATTCCGCAGTCATCACCGTCATTTGCGGCTTCATTATCTTTTTGTTTTCTAGATCTCTTCTCTCTCTTATGTCGAGTTTTTGCCCGCTGCTGAATCCATGCTTGTAATATTGACCCGTGGACATAATTGATTGTTGCCTGATGTGGTTCCAGGCTGACAAAGCTACACATGTAAATAATGGGAATGCATTAGTTTCTGTTTTGATTAGTAAAAATATATTTTTGTTGTTGACCGATAGAGCTTATTTTTCTTAGTTTTTTCATGTGTTCAATATTTTTTTCATGTGTTTGCAAACTGAACATTATGCAAATAGCAAAGAAGGTTTATCAGCTTAATTTCGTTTTCTCTTTCATTTTTTTTCAGAATTGAAGTATGTCGGAGGTGTAGTACATGATTGTTTTTAGCAAAAGACTGGGAGGCTGTACAGCCTATATTTCTGAATTTTTTCGGTTCCACCATTGTGAAACTGTCTTCACCAGCACTGTGTACAAGCTACAAAAAAGGTAGTATTTCCATGAAGTCAAATACATTTCAAATACATATGCAGTCAATAGTTTGTTTTCGGAGCTGTTTAAGCCTTGTACCTCTTTATCAGTAGCATCGAGTGTATAAAATGTGTCGAATCTGCCTTCGAGGACGCCCGTGAAAGTGAAACCAGCCTGTTTTCCATATTTTGAGAAAAAATGGCTCTTTGAGATTATTTTGATTAGTTATGACTCATGCACGAAAAACTTTTTATATTTTGGGAGGGGGAGGTGGGAAGGTGTTGTGTGTTCTCTAAAGAAAAATACCTGTATAACTATGTCTTCATCGGTACTAGCTCGAATCACTTCGTGAGCCAATCTCTGGGATTCATTGCGTGCAATCTATTTGTAATTGTGTTTTTATTATTATTTATTTCACAGTGCATCCGCATGATAATTGGAAATTGCCCAAAAAGAGTTGGGCATTCATTTTGATGGGCGAATATGTCAATCGGCAGAAGCATAATACTACACGTCTACAGACAGGAGAATTAGGTTTAAGTTTGGTTGGGCAAAGTTCGCACTTGAGTTAGATCTGTAGGTCAGGCTTGTTGTTCTCATCCTATTCCACGTGGATGTGAGCAGATACATGAACGTCTCGTTTGAAGTTCTGTAGGATCCGATGGGGAACTTGTTGATTCAGTGAAGATCAACATAGCTATCGAGCAAAATGGTTTTAAGTGTTCTGTTCCTAGTGTGTCCTAAAATATGCAGCTGAATCTCTTTTATGTGGCTACTAGAAACCATAGTAAAGACTAATATTGGAACCCCCTTTATAGAGTAAAATGCATCTATAGTCATGATGCAGGATCCAGGACCGTATATGGACATCCTGAACAAGTTCAAGAACTGTCATGATGCATTTTGTCAGTTCCAGGATCGTTTCGGACGTAGCCAGTGAGTTTAGGGACTATAGATGCATCTTGCTCCCTTTTATATGCAACTGAACCTATACCATCATTTTGTTTTTGGTCGGAATTTGTGCTCCCTTCTATCTATTACTTTGATTTTTTTCACAGCAACCTAAAGTGAGATTCAAGACATGTTTCTTTTGTTTTTTCAAAGGGGGTTGGGGCTTGGGATGCTAATGCATCTACTAGTAAAACATGTACACGGATCGCAGTACGTGAGTAAAATCCAGAGATGTTTGTGACTCACTAACCTGGAGTTCTTTTGGTTCCGAAGTTAGCAGCTAACCCAGTGTTTTGTGTCATATTCTTCTGCTTCTTTCCCATCTTCCATTATGTTCCTTCCGTATCTACCCCTTTGTTCATGGCTGTATTCTGTCTATTTTTCTCCTATAATCTATTTATTTTTTGAGGAAGTAGATCACACCTGCCATCGGAGGTGGCTGGGGAAGAAACCGAACTCACCAGCGCCATTTTGGAATTGGACTAGACTGGACTGGTCATATTTTGAAAAGCCCACAGCCACACATGGTTTGTCCCAACGCAAAATCTTATCAGAGAAAAGAGCCTAGCCGTTTGGGCTTTTTCGTGTGTCAGGTCACTGCAATCAAAAACCTATATCCAAAATACTGATGTTCAAATCGAGTGTACAGCTTGAAACAAATGGCAGCAAAGGACGTGCAAATACTCCATCGACAGAAAATGTGACTGTGCGTGAATTGGAATACAGCTAGCTGTATTTTAGACAGTCCCTAGTCTTATGTAACAAGGAAACTAGGCATTCATGAAGCATCACATAGATAAAAGATCCTAACATTTTCATTTCAACAAATGAAATTGACACAATTGGCCCTGGAGTTTACATGTCCATAAATGCCAGTACCAAGCCGATCGATCAGCGCTCACATTCTTGCAGTTACATATAGCTTTTTCCTGACGGTGCTAAAGACTAGCACTTTATTTATTTTCTACGAAAGCATACAAATGGATCTTGACGGTGTCTTGGCTTTCCTGATGTAGCTGCAATTGATCCAAGGCTCTACAATTAAATTTAACTACAAAATAGCTACTTAAAGCAGGCATGATATACAGCTATCATAATGCTCAAATTTCTGGTTACCGGATGTTAAGGAGCAGCTTCAGGTGTAGGCGCGGGATCCATGGGCGGCACAGGATCTGCGCCCAAATACATACTCAGTGTTAAAATTCTACTTGAGCAAATTAACTAGTGCAGACACAACCCCACAAAAACAAATAAACTAATGCATACACAATGCATATATTGCATCAGATGCTACTACCTACCGTCGTCGCAGTGAGGGCCTACTGGCTCGACCTGACAGATACCCAAAAGATCATACGAGAGGCGACCATAATCCACATTGGATGAATCCATGAGTCTTTCGAGCTCGCGGTCTGCTACACGGCAGATGCAGATTGGCGTGTCCTGGAAGAGTGACCTGTAGCCGTCACAGCACTTGCCGGTGCGCGGCGGCGCCGGCGCGGTGCTGTTGGTGATGTAGTCCTTGCATGGCATCAGCTTCATTAACGGTGTTAGGCACTCTTTTGGCGGTGGCTTGGAAGGCGGTGGTGGCGGCGTCGGGGGAGAGAAAATCGGTGGCCAGAAGCAGGACGGTAGCAACGCCGAGAGGCTCGGGATATTCCAGTTGGATGATTGTTTTGGTCTGGCGGTGGAGGAAGCTGGGGGCTCGGCCCTCGTCGCCGCCGAAGACTGCGCCATGGCGGCAATCAGGGCGATGGCGAGGAACATGGTGAGGCGGGACTTGGGTGGCGCCATTGTTGCTCTCAAGCTTTGTGCGGCCGTGTTGTGTAAACATGTCAGGTTGGTGATCCTTTTATATAGGACGGAAGGCATGCGATTGGTTGATAGATACGGTCAGTTGGAGATTGGTGGTTCCCTATCTGGTAGCATGAGTGAATCTCGTATGTAGGCTGTTAATTTCCGGTTCTGCGCCAACATGTGGATCCGAGATTTCACGTCTCTGGGCATCCTATACCGGACCACGTAACAAATCAATTGATATAATGACTAAAAGTTTGTTAGCTCGACCTGTCTTTCGCCTCCCCTGTTTTTCTTTTCTCTCAGCGCGCGCGCTAGTACAGTAGGTAACCGAAATATCCAAAAATAAGCCACGCTCGGGAAAAGAAAAAGAAAAAGAACTTGAATCTCGTTGTGCGTACATACCTGTGTGACCAACACCGCTCTCCTGTCTCTATTTACGTTGTCATCGTTGAGACGAGGAAATCTACCGCGGATGTGCCAATTCTTATGCTCCCTCCGTCTCAAATTAAGTGTCGCAAAGTTTAACAAAAGTGGACGTATCTAGCAGCACGCGGTATGGACAGAAAAAACGGGTGGTTTGTATTGAAAACTACCCCTTAATTAATTCCTGACTCTGCGGGGGTGGTTTGTATTGAAAACTACCCCTTAATTAATTCCTGACTCTGCGGATGTCCCAATTCTTCTACTCCCTCCGTCCGGGATTATAGGTTCCCTAATGAAAAACTATTTGTCCAGGAATTAGCTCCCCACAAGACCCATAAGAATTAATTAGCCTAAAAACCCGTGGCATAAATATGGCCAAATTCCACCCAGCCTCACCTTCATCTCTTCCTCTGTTTCTCTTTCCTTACTTCTCTACGTGTGAAAAAGGTTCTCTAGAGCGCCATTAGTCTGGCTATGATTTTCAAAAGTGAAACGTTTGTAATCCCCCGGAGGATCCTCTGGGTCGCGCGCGACTCTGCTCTCTCTCTCACTCCAGCACACGGCCCTCCTTTCCATCACACCACGTGGGTGGGCCCCGCGCACATTCTTCCCAAGCGTTTTCATCCACACATTTTCTTCAGCCCCAGCCGGAAGGAACGCGCCGCCGGCGACCGAGCTCCAGCCCCAGCCGCCCCAACTCCAGCCCCAGCAGCAGCAGGGCGGCGGCGCGTACGCTGCCCGGCGACGAGGCAACACCATCAGCACCCCGCGGCCGCGGAGGCTTCAGACTGGTGCAGCAGCTAGACGGCGATCCGGCGAACTCGATGATGCCGATGTAGCGGTCGATCCAGCTCGCGTCCTCGGGCGCCTCCATGTTGCGCACGGGGGCACCGTTGATGCGGTCCTGGGAGAGGATGTCGACGGCCTCGGCGAGCATGGCGTCGGAGGGGATGTCCACCAACTGCGCCCCAAAGGTGTGCGGAGAAGGGGAAGACCGGGATGGCGTCGAAGCAGCTATTGAGCTTGTCGCTCCGGCTCAGCTGCGGCTGGTCCAGGCTGTCCCAGATGTCCTCCACCGATTCCTAGCGGCGTCTCCGACGCGAACGCCGACACTGCATCCGCATCCTCGACTTCTCGCTGCTCCGGCCTCGTCCGGATCTCGCGCCTCGCCTAAATGGCTCCTCTGCCTCCTCTGCTCCACTCGTTGGGCAGACAGTCCTCTTCTTGGCCTCCTCGTGCGGCATTGCTGCAAAAGGAGCACCGACGTACGCCTTTTGTAGCGGCGGCGGCGACATTTACTATCATAGTGAAAGTTTGCTACATACTCGTTTTTTTTTTTTGCTTTCTTCGCAAATTTTTTTGCTACTAGAACTCCGGCGATATCTCCGGCGAGGTCGATTTTTCCTATAATAGAATAAATATTTTGCTACAATACGTTTTTATTTTTGCTATAATAGTACAAAATTTTTGCTATGAGATTCTCCGGCGAGTCTCCCGGCAATGTGTCCGGCGAAATTAATTTTTTGCTACAATAGCATGATTTTTTTCTACGGTAACTCCGGCGAGGTCTGCCTTTTTGTTTTCTTTTTCTGTGGCGAACCGTTTTTTGCTAAACGGAGCAAAAGCAGGGTTTTTTTTTTGCTACGCAGAGCAAAAGTGGGATTTAGTCTAAAAAATGACACGTGTCAGCACGGGGACCCGGGGATGGAATTTTTTCATCCACCGGGGGACGCCCAGCTTGTAATCCCCCGGAGGATCATCCACCGGGTTGCGACTCTGCTCTCCCTCTCACGCCAGCACACGGCCCTCCTTTCCAACACACCACGTGGGTGGGCCCCGCGCACCATCCTTCCCAAGCGTTTCCATCCACACATTTTCTTCAGCCCCAGCCGGAAGGAATGCGCCGCCGACGATCGAGCTCTAGCCCTAGCCGCCCCAACTCCAGCCCCAACATCAGCAGCAGGGCGGCGGCGCGTACGCTGCCCGGCGACGAGGCAGCACCATCGGCACTTTGGACTGGTGCAGCAGCCAGACGGCGATCCCGGCGAACTCGACGATGCCGATGTAGCGGTCGATCCAGCTCGCGTCCTCGGGCGCCTCCATGTTGCGCACGGGGGCGCCGTTGATGCGGTTCCGGGAGAGGATGCCGACGGCCTCGGCGAGCGTGGCGTCGGAGGAGATGTCCACTAGCTGCGCCTCGAAGGTGTGCGGGGAAGGGGGAGACCGGGATGGCGTCGAAGCAGCTATTGAGCTTGTCGCTCCGGCTCAGCTGCGGCTGGTCCAGGCTGTCCCAGATGTCCTCCACCCGCATCCCGATCTTCGCCCTCCGGGCTCCACCGCACGCTCCCTAGCGGCGTCTCCGACGCGAACGCTGACACTGCATCCGCATCCTCGACTTCTCGCTGCTCCGGCCTCGTCCGGATCTCGCGCCTCGCCTAAATGGCTCCTCTGCTCCGCTCGTTGGGCAGACAGTCCTCTTCTTGGCCTCCTCGTGCGGCGTTGCTTGCAAAAGGAGCACCGGCGTCCGCCTTTTGTAGCGACGGCGGCGACATTTACTATCATAGTGAAAGTTTGCTACATACTCGTTTTTTCTTTTGCTTTTTTCGCAAAAAAATTTGCTACTAGAACTCCGGCGATATCTCCGTCGAGGTCGATTTTTGCTATAATAGAAGAAATACGTTTTTATTTTTGCTATAGTAGTATAATTTTTTTGCTATGAGATTCTCCGGCGAGGTCTCCGGCGAGTCTCCCGACAATGTCTCAGGCGAAACTAATTTTTTGCTACAATAGCATCATTTTTTTTTTGCTACGGTAACTCCAGCGAGGTCTGTCTTTCAGTTTTCATTTTCTGTGATAAACCATTTTTTTGCTACACGGAGCAAAAGCGAGATTTTTTTTACTACACGGAGCAAAAGTGGGATTTAGTTTAAAAAATGACACGTGTCAACACAATCAAATGAAACGACTTTTCATAGAAAAGCTAGACGACACAATAAACAATTCTGACCACATACAGTACAGAGGAACAAAATATCAATCGGGGCTAATCTAGCCAACGTCCACACACCTGCTGGAAAAGGGGACGAGCCTCCTGGAGCTGGATCTCAACTTGTCCGCGTCCCGTGACGATGCCGCTGACACGGCTTCGCCGGTGGTCGGCGTGAAGGAGATGCCGACGTCGGCGCCGGCGACGATTCTGTTCCCGGCGCCCTTGGTCGACTGCCGCTACTAGCAACAGACAGTAAGTAGCTTCTCTGTTTCTCATTAATTCCATACACATACACACATGCCTTGCTGATTAAAAGGGTATTCGTTCTTTCTTCTCCTTGCTTCTTTGTACTCCATTTTTTAATTCAAATTATTGGAAACCGGTGGTGTAACATCGTTGTTACAAGAGTTTGACATGTATGTGAATAATTCTATTGGTTGATTCATTCAAACTGATCAAGTTACAAGAGCTTGCTGGAATTCAGCATGGCTGCAGCTTGCTGGAATTGTTGGTTACACAATGTGATTCTTGAATTGCTGTATAACGGAGCACTACATGTATATGCAATGGCAGCATTGCAGTATAGCGTGGCGAGCCGAAGATGAGTGCATCGAACGAGTGTAAAATGGCAAGCAAGCTACTTTGATGGCGATTAGTGCAAACGGTTCAGAAGTTTTTTAATGGCTAGAGCAGGCACTACAGACGCATGTTTAGTTTTTTCTAAAGATAACTGATTTGTTTGCGAATCATGTGTCGTAAGACACACTTTTGCTCTTCTTATTCCCTTTGGTGCGGTCTGAATCAACAGAACACTTTAGGAAATTGGCAATTTGATGGGTGCTTAGGAACCTGGATTTGTAGTTTGTACAGTCTGCACCTGCCATTAAGCGTGCAAGTGATTCTTGCAGACCAAATGGCAATGACCTGTAGTTCAAGGAACTTGACCAAGACAGTTTTGATTGTTCTTTTGGCATATATAATAATCTATACGCATGTTTTTCTATTTGTGCCGGCGTTGACATTCAGATCATGATTATCTCCGTTATTCCAAAGCTGTGGTGACGAAACCGTGTATTCGACCCGGTAGCTCCCAGAAAAAGCTGAGTCCCAAATCCAGCTTGGCGTGTTAATTGGAGAGAAGGTATCCGTCAGTGCATACTATATTCAGACGTTGAAGGCTTGAAGCACTCTAACATGGATGGGCATTTTTTTTTCTTTTTGAAATGGAACATGGATGGGAATGGAATGATGCTTAATTGCTTGTCCTGATCGGTGATGGAACATGTTTGAAAGTCAGTGTCTCTTTAAAAACTGTAATCATAAGAGAAGAGTAGAGATTTTTGTTTATTTTATCTGCTGCGCCCACAATGAAATCATATTTTCACAAAACAAACGCATTTTTTTTTTTTGGAATTTTCGAAATAAAAACGTTTGCTAGAGGCCACGACTCGCGACAAAATAAGTTATCGAACAGCAAAGGTTACGTGATCACAGTAGCTAGCATCACCATCAACACAAACCATTTTGAGAGGATGAATTATAATTCTGTTCCATTGGATTGGAGGTTGGTATCATATTTTTAATTTTGTACAAAACAATCCTGATGAACAAAAGTACAAATCAAATTATCGAATTGTGATATGCTTTTGTGTTGAACATGTATGATTATGGGTACTGAAAACATAAATATAGTAATGTACTGGTGATTAAAGGAGAGTGCTAGTTCATTGAGACTATGAGACCTTTAGAAGGAATGCAAGAAATGTACTGCTCGCGTAAACATAAGACCTCTTATGCACAAATATCACATCAAAGGTTCCGGTAACAAACTCATATAGTTTTACAGAGGCAACAAATGGAATTAACTGACCGATGCAGAGAATATTCTCCTAATGAAGCCAACAATGTAGTCATCATGATTGTGGACGAAAGAAAAATGGAGATAATTCATGCATCTCATAGTCGGGATGAAGCCCGAAGAAAACGGTTGTGGGGTCATCTCTAATTTTTGTCCGTGGCAGTAGGCTCCTTCTCTACATACTATTACTCCCTCCGTTCCATAATATAAGATGTTTTAGGTGTTTCACATGTTGTCTAGATTCGTGAGTCTACATATACACTAAAATGTGTCTAGAGACATGTATATGTATGTGAATGTGGAAAAAGTCTAAAACATCTTATATTGTGGAACGGAGGCAGTACTAAATTAGTACTCCCTCTGTTCCATAATATAAGCTTTTTAAGCAAGTTGAAAAATGTTTGCATTATGGAACGGAGGAAGTAGTAGTTAGAGATAATTGATGAAAGAAATTCAAATTTTCATTGTGTTAGCTGACCCCAGTCCTCTCAAGCCAGCTTCGTCCATGGCGATATAACCTACACCTTTGTTCATGGGTGAAATAAAATTCACATATCTGCAAAACCATATCCCCCTCTTTCTCATGTCTACATCATTTTTCTGATTTCTCTACTTCATATATGTTTTGTATGGAAAAAGGAAAAATGATCAACATACTTAAAATAATAACATATACATCTACAACGTGATAACATAGAACACAAAGCGTGGTGCACCACTATGTCGATGTGATGTTATGATGTGCAATAGTTGGCACGATGTGATGTCATGCCGTAAGACCAAGATCCGCACGATCGCGTAAGTTGTTTCATGTGATGAAACAAAGGTAGAGTGAAATCTTTCAAGCTTCAAAATTTCTTTGCGGGATGCAATAATAGAAGTACTCCAAATTGAATTAGAGGAAGAAATTAACCATAATTTTTTTTGTAGTAGAGACGACATAGAAGAGAGATTCACCAAACAGACGTCATGTTCCGGCGATGACCCCATTTATTGAGCATGTGCGAGTACAATGGCAGACCAATCTCCGTCATGCCGGAGTCGTTCTCTGATGTGTGGTTGTAGTCTCGACAGTAAATACAAAGGAAGGGAACTTGCGAAAGATACGTGCAGGGCGCTCTGGCTCTGGAGCTCATATGCTTCTGTAATTCCGTTAGAGTTAAAAAAAATCGAAAATAGTAAAACATTTTAAGAAAATCCTGAAAGAAATTGGCGATGAATGTATACAAGTGTTATAAAGACTTGCCAAATTTCATAATGAAAGACATGTCTGGTTCTATATATGAGAAAAAATAAATATGCGCTCCAAAAAATATATTTCATAGACATCATATCATTGTAGCCACTGATTTTGTTTTTTTTCACATCCCATCAAAAATTTCATTCACCTGTATACAGAATTAATTTATGTTCATCGCCAATTTTTTAGAATATTTTGAAATTCTTTATATTTTTATTTGTTCTTCACCCATAGATACCTCTCAGTATTAGGCCTGGCCCAGTGTAAAAAAGACCATGCATCTCAAAGAGAGTATCCCATCTAGGTCTATAGTTCCCCTCCAAGAAAAAATACCACTCCTTCCGTCCCAAAATACAAGGCGCGTTATTTTTACGCTGATCTTTGATGTTCGACTGACCACTAATATATAATAAATTATGTGTATTGAAGCTGTATAAATAATACCGTAAGATTCTATTGTAAAATTGGTTCATCTCATATATATTTGTAATTTTTTTGTGAAAATATTATATACACAAATCATGGTCTGAGTTGGATATTGCTGACTAGCAAAATTAAAGGGCGCATTGTATTTTGGGACGAAGGGACTAGGTCTGTAGAACACTCGCGCCACTATCATAGTCCAAGAGGAGAGTTTTTTCTGGTTTTTGTGACGCACCAATCCAAGCCTAGTTAATCCACCCCAATAGGAGGTCAAGTTTTTTCTGGTTTTGAGAAAACCATAGAGTTTTCTTGTTCTCTTTAAGAGAGAATGAGCAACTGGTCGTTGCGTGTTTTCTGCAAACCCCGCGGTGCCATGTAAAACAAATCATTGTGTTATTGTCCTGCCTTTGCTCTAATTACGACTATGTCACTTCGTGTGGCGTGGCACAAAAAATGTATAGAGTCGATGGAGGAGGAGGAGGGCCTCCCTGATATAGTAATAGAAGAAACAAAATGGCATCTGGTGATATTTCTTGCTTGTGTGGTGTGGATAATTGTTTAGAGCTGGCGCAATACCTGGATTGTTGGAAAGAGGAAGTGGAGATGGAAGGACATGGGTCAAACTATTGGCATGGGCTTGGGAACAAAACATTGGAACTGAAAGATATAGCTGCATGAAAAGGGAAAAAGTTTATGTGTGTTGCAATTATTTAGAAACAAAGGACCAGTAAGAACTTATATATGCTCCTCTAGAAAATAGGTTATGTATTAGGAGTATTTTTGTAGTCATTTCGTATGTGATTACACTACAACATTCTAGTTTAACATATTAGAAGTTATTACATTCATGTTGCAGTTTGCATCTTATTTAATAATTCTTATATTTAAAAATATAAACCAATTTTTTTTGTGATGAAGTTATTTCTATGTGGACTTGTATACTTCATCGTAAAAATGTGAAAATTTATAAAATTATACTTTTAGGTATTTTATAATAATAATCTAGCAATATTATTATGGTTCATATAAATTGGACATCAGTGAAGTAATTCTTGGTCAATAGGTTGACTTAATAAATGAAAGTAAAAATATAATTGATACAGATGGAGTACAAACATGTTTTGGACATTTGATAAAGGTGGCATGAGAGGTACCCTTGGAATTGGAGTTGTCATGCAGTCTTATTCACGAGACTACTTAAATTAAAGTATAAATTAGAAGATATTAATGCTAAGATACATAATATTTGTAGAACACGCTATAACACTAAGATACATTCATTGTTATGTTTAGTAAATAGGGTATTTTTCTCCATATTCTCTAAGAGATAATAAAAAAATGTGTATAGTTTTAGTTGGATTATAAGTGCATATGACCCCTAAATAAAGAGTTGGAGTAAATTGACTATAATTGAAATGTATCACATGTGTAGTATATTAAGTTAATTTATGAAAGTTATTTTATTTTCCTTATGGATTTTTTTATAGTTTCCTAATTAATTAAATGTATCTATAACAAATTATCCTTTGATACGATATTATATTAGAATTTGAGAAATGATATTGAATCATAATGGCCATCCACAAAGAGGGGCGAGAGAGCAGATGGATTGTCAATATAGTTTATAGGTAATTTGATTTCTGATTAACTTAGGTTGTTGTAGCAATGTGAACTAAGGTAGGATTTTTTTTACAACAATTAGATAATAAGTGCTCATCGGATCTAAAATTCTAATGCACAAATTACTAGTTTTTACCGAAGGTTGCACATAGCAGAACATCAATATAGGTACTTGCATGCCACACTTGAACGCTACTCTAAGAGTTTCAAGTAGAATTTATCCTCCATTCATATCAATGCTCTCAAAAAATTATCACTTGTTGCGGAGGGAAAGAACAAAAAGAATGGGATAGCCGCCAAACAGGCTAGGTTGATTCAGTAGTCTTGTTGAAGTCTCCCTTTTATTCAATTTTACATTAGTTGTAAAATCTTAAATTTGGAACATACATAGTCTTAATGACTCGGCGTTAGGTGGTTAGTAATTTGATTTGTAGTAATCGTATCTGTGGTGTCCTTGCACAAGGAAAAGTTGTGGTTTGTTGACATTTCATTGGTTAAGGAAACTTCTGGGTCATACTATAGTGATTTGGATGTTAAAATTTCCTTGGGGGCTAGCTATGGATTTTTTGTCGCATGAAAGGGGCATATTTGTAGCTCATGCACTAGTTGGTCAAGGAGCATTTCATTGTTATGATATTACTTCCAGGCGGCCAGTCTTGCAGAACCTTGACAGTTTATGGGCCTTAAACAAATGCGATCAAGATTTAGTTTCTGATAAGTATGCAACTTTACTGCCAAAGTTGTTCTTTGGCTCTCACCTTAGTGGAGGATTTTAATCTCATCGATGAAGCTTCAGGAAATAGTTCGGCCAATATCAATAGAATAATGATGGGAAAATCAAGTGTTTTATCAACTTGATAGCTCTCAAGGACCTCTAATGTGTGGAAGGAGATATACATGGTCAAAAGATCAATATTATCGTATTCTAGTAAGGCTTCACAGAGTGTTGTATAATTTTTCATGGGAAAACCGTTACCATCCTGCCTGCTCCAATGCCATGCCCTCCTCAGCTTCTGACCACTACCCATTGTTGTCTTCTTTTACTTCCTCGCATAATCCTCAATGCTCGTTCTGGTTTGGAAATCATTATGATAATAAATAGGCATTTCAGATGTTGTCAAAGAACGGGAGGTGGCTATGTCAGCCAAATTAGCAAGCTCAAATTGCATAATTTTCTCTCCATTTCAACTTAGGATGCACTTTTAGAGCTCTTAAGTAATGGGGCACCTCGGTTATTTCTTCATTGCAAATTTGGGAAGCTATCAACAATGAGATGATTCTTTGCCTTTATCGGTCGATGACTCCCTTTCTTTGTTCGAGGAGGAAAGCCAATTCAGAAAGTTCCTCAAGGTGAAATGACTTGGAATTGTTGCCCTACAATACACCTACTAGACCCAAAAAGCTAAAATCTTGTGGCTTAGAGAATGTGACAAACACGAACGTTATTTTCACCTCAAAGCTTTAGCATGAAGAAGAAATAACTTAGTCCTCGAATTGAATCACAATGGCAGGCACGGTCTTGGACCAGACCGACAACGGAAGAAATTATAACTAATTCTTATCGATCTTATTTGTGCCAACTATCCTCGTAAATTTATTCTCAATCTAGACTCTCCAAATATGCAGCCAGTTGACCTCTCTGATTTGGATTTGTGGTTAACATAAGAGGAAATCATACAAGTTGTATTCAACCTTCATCATGACAAGACGCCTATTCCTGATGGATTTATTGGTCTTTTCCACTGTTCATGCTTGCCTATCATCAAAGCAAAGAAGATCTTTGTTCATACCTTAAGAAGTTTAAGTAGCTCAATTGTTCCCACATAAATATTCTCATCCAACCAATATAGTAATTTTTTCCATAGAGACGTTGCTTTTTCACCGAATGACTTTAATCCTATCGGTCAAATTCACTGTTTTGGAAACCTAATCGGAAAGATTCTTACGAGAAAAATGTAGCCTAGAATGGAATATATGGTTTCACCTTGTCAAATTTCTTTCATAAATGGTTGATGTATACCGGATAATTCGTCTATGTACAAAGCACGACCAAGCAAGTAAACAGAAAAAAGGCTTCCATCAGTTATCCTAAAATTTGACATATCTAAGAACTTTAATTGCGTATCTTGGGAACTTTTGCTCCAAATGATTATTCAAAGGGGGATTGGGTTGCGTTGGTGGAGTTGGAGTTGCAACTTTATTGGTTGATGATACTCATTTGATAGACATGCATAGCAGCTAACCGACATGTGTTCAATATCACACGAGATCCAATAGAATTCTTCAGCAATTTCCAAGCTGCCAACTTCTTACAGATTTTGTCGAGGATATTATGTAGATCATCTCTTCTTAATATATGTTCAAATAGAGGCATGTAGATATACCTAAAAGGAAAAATTGCAGCCTAACAACGAAAAATATGCAAGAACACCTCTAAGTTGATTCCTGCACATGCCACAAAAAGGAAGCGAGATTTTTTCGTAGTTAATATCCAGCCCAGATGCTTCCCCAAAGGTGTCCAGCAAGGATCAAGCATCAATTTGATCATAGGCACACGGCTTGATAAATAGCCTTACATCATCAACGCATAAAGAGGCTCGGAACCAAAAAAATTGGTTGTCGGTAGGTTGCAAAATTTTTGATCTTATGCTCTTCAGAGCAGGCTAGACATGGAGTTCATATCCAAGTTAAAAAAACTAAGACGAGGGGAAGAGTGTGTTGGATGTATTCCCAAGAGACAATAATATACATCTGTTTCATAATTAAAGTATTATGTTTTAATGTTGTAACTGATGTGGTCACTGAATATGAGATTCAGAGGAAAATCCATAGACACGTGTAGAAATATAATCATAACATAATAAACTTTTGTCATGTCTCACAGACAAACTTATTAATATTAGATGGCCATATTTTCCTGGTCATGGACATATGCTTTGTCAATATTAATACGAGCACTTTGTTGTTTCAAGAATGTGGCTGGGTAGACCCAGGTGAAAGTGCACTATGGTCAACTAGAGGGGGGGGGGTGAATAGGTTGACTACTAATTTTTCTTTTCTTTTCCTTTTAGTAGGGCTAAGAAATATAAGATAAAGTTCTCTAGATGTGCAACTAGGTGAGCAACCTATGTGGACAAGGTAAGATATGCAATGGAAGTAAAACGAAAGGTAACAAGATAAACCACAAGTGTAAACAAGGAGACAAGGATATGATTCCCGTAGTTCCTTCTCAATGAGAAGTACGTCTACGTTGGAGAGGTGGGGAGCCAGCTAGGCACTCCTCAATAGCACGGTTGTGCACACCTTATTCTCCTTGAGCTTCTCCGGCGAGGGAGATTCTCGTTTCCACTATGAGGTCGACTTGAAGGCGTTGACCAAACCTTTACACGAGCTCGAGGTCACTCCACAAGATGGATGGAGGCTCTCAAGCAATCCGAAGCTTCTTGCAACAAGGTGGAAGCTACAAGCACAAGATCTACTAAGGTTTCTAGGCCTCAAGTAGGATTCTAGATCTACTAGGATGTGGTGGATTGATTTGAAATTCCTTTGGTGGAAGTGTGGATCTAGGTCTCTTCTAGCTCTCCACAAAGCATAAGAGTGTTTGGGTGGTTGGAGAGGGATATATAGAAGGGTGAAGCTTTCATTAATAGCTAGGAAGAGAGAGTGGGAAAAGCTTAGCCTTTATGAGGTAAGGGAAGGGGTATTTAAAGCCCTTCCCCAATGTGGCCGTTGAGAAGTTCACGTAGCACCGGAGGCTCCGGTGGTTTCACTGGAGGCTCCGGTGGTCTTCGTATGCGCGCACCCGCGCATCCCAATTTCCTTCGTGCTGTATCCTGTGGGGCGGAGGCTCCGGTGTTTTTGGCGGAGGCTCCACCCACCGGAGGTCCACCGGTAGCTCCGCTGGAGCCTCCGCTCTTATCCACCCGAACTCCATTTTGGCGGAGGCTCCACCGGAGGCGTCACCGGAGGCCAGCCCCCCAATGGGGGCAGTGGAGGGAGCGGAGGCTCCACCCACCGGAAGTCCACCGGAGGTTCCGCCCTGACCTCCACTCTTATGCACCCAAATGCTATTTTGGCGGAGCCCACACCGGAGCCCGCAACGGAGGCCCGCTCCTGGGCAGTGCTGGGAAAATGGTTGGGGCGGAGGTTTCGGTGGTTTCACCGGAGCCTCCGCTGCATGTAGAAATACTTTTCCAGCTTTCTCATTTTGAGCCCTTTTCATTCCAAAGAAAATTGTAACCCATATAGAATGTATCTTTGATGAGCCTGCGCATTTTCATGTATAACCAAAAAACATTAATCCAATAGGTATGTTGTCATTTAATTATCAAAATGGAAGATGATCTTTCATTCCCCCCTTTTTGGTAATTGATGACAACATCCCTATTTGCATAATTAAACACACAACATGGACGGAGATCCCCCTAAAGATATGCTCCCTTCATGTTGAGAGAATTTAAACAGAATGGATATCTAAACATATATGTAATAGTGAGCATACAACAAGAGATAGAGTTAAGATAATAAGTTCACGAGCTCCCAATGCATATTACAAGGTTCACAATACATAATAATTTAAACAAACGAAGTTTCCAAATAAAATACCAACTCTCTCAAGCAAGGGAAAGATGCAAATCGAAAACATGCTTGAGAGAGACCCATGCAAATGCCCGCTCCTAAATAGATATCTATCCCCCTTTGGCATCAAGATACAAAAAGAGGGAGGAGACCGATGCTAACGTCCCGGAGATCACTCGGAGGAGTTATCCATGCTCGGAGGGCGGGCGCGGGGGAGAGAGAGCTGGTGACCTCTTCTCCAGGTTCCACATCAGACCACTCAATCAGATTTCCCTTAGAGTCCTTGACTTGCCACTTGTCCCAGTTGGTGATGCTAGGAAGCACCGGGGACTCCACAGATTCCCCACCATCACGACGAAGCTGACGCGCTGCCTGTGCTGCTGTGCGGTGCTTGAGCTCCCTGTGATAATGCTGCTCCCATTGATGCTGCTCAATCTTCTTGTTCACTCGGAACAATTTCTTGAGGGCCCTTTCCATCCACTTGAAGGCGCTGTTAGAAGGAGGAGCACGAGAGGTACCAGCTGCTTGTTCTTCTTCTTCCTCATCAACAATGATATGTGGCTTGGCCTTGCCTTTGCGAGGAGCAGGAGTGGGATGCAAGATGGGCTCGGTGTGATCCTTGATGAGAAGTTTCTTCTCCATGTGTGGGATCCAATTAGCATCATCAATAGGATCTTCCGGGAACTTGTTCTCCCACACACGCAAGATGATCTTCATGATGAAAGACCCAAAGCAAGCATTCTTCCTATTGACAATAACGTGCCATAGCTCATTCCATAGATAATCTAGCACATCGAGCTTCTGAGTTGAACCAGCAAGCCGCTTCTCATGAGTAAGAAGCATACGATTCTTGAGGAAACCTTGGATCTCATCGACGTTTCCCGCCTTTGGGTTGATGGTATATCGATAGATGCGGAGCATAACATCATAAGTGGGGTAGAGACCCTTGACAAACCCAACAACAAATTTCTTCCAGTGATACAGAGGGGTGAGTTGATCCTTGGACGGAGATTAAGTATTGATGGCATGAACACGGAACCATCCATTGTCAAACTCCTCGCCACCGGCAAACGGTCCATGATCCGGGTATCCGCCAAGAAGAGTCCCAACTTCAGACCACTTGATAGTCAGCTGTTGTCCCTTGTTCATCCAAATAATATGACGCTCTATCTCATTGGCGAGGTGCACAGTGGACAAGAACTCACAAACCAAGCCTTCAACATAATCTTGTTGGACTTGCATAATGGGAGAAAGACCAAGTGCATCAACAATCTCTAGTGCCTCCCCAAAATACTAGGGATTCCTCTCCAAACGACCAAAGTTAATAGCATGTTGAGGGGCAACATTCTCCTTGAACTTCCTCATCAAGATATCATGATAGATTTGGCTTTGAAAGACATTGTGGAATCGAGGGTCCTTACCCTGGAACTGTGGCATCTAACGGTTGCGCTCAATGATGTATGGGTTCTTGCGACGTTGTGCCAAGAACACTCCTTCGTCCATTTGAGAAGAAGTTTTTTCCTTGCGAGGCAAAGTATTCTCGGTAGCTAGGAATCTTTTGCGCTTGGTCTGAGATGGGTCCAATGTTTCCTCGATTTCATCAATCCTTGGAGCCTTGCGACTAGCCATTTTCTTGTTGTGAGGGCCCTTGCCCTTGCCCTTGGACCCGAAGGCATCTATGAAAGAGATAACAAGAAAAGCATGAAGAAAAGGTAATGCTCAAATTTAAGAGACGCACAAATCCAAGGAACAAATATATGAATGGTATTAGGGTTGAATAACAAGGGGTAGGGCACATGAATCCACCCTAAGAACCGAAGTGATTCAAACCTAATACTCACACTCACAATATAGGTTTCTAGGGTTTGTACTCGTGATTTTCTACTCCCAAAATCCAAATCCACGCATCTAGATGTGAAGAACATGGAGCTCCTAGTGCATCCCCATCCATCAACTAGATGAGAGAGAGAGAGAGCAAACATACCCGCACCATCCATGGTGGAAGGAGAGGAGGAAGAAGATCCTGTGGTGGTCCAAGGCAAGGAGGAGGGCTCCCGGTGGTGGAGCACCCGTTTCCGACAGCGGAGACTTGGGGGCGGCGGCGGTTGTGAGGGAGAAGAGGGAGGGCGAGGGGGGATGAGATTGGATCTTGTTGACCCCCGCTCGCCCTAGGCCTTATCCCGCAGAACCGCAACGGGCGGAGCCTCCGGTGGTTTCACCGGAGCCTCCGCCAGACCAAGTTTCCGCGCACCAAAAACAGAAAAATGAGAGCATTAAGATTGGAATGTTGTTTGGGGAAAGGAAGCTTGGGTTGGAAACTGGTAACTGTTGTACGAGAGACATTACTCGATGGGGTTCGCAAGATGCAAAGAGATAAAAACCGAACCCGCACAAGTTGTCCAGGGGGAAGTATGATATGCGTGAAAGAGCCCAAAATACAAAAAGGTCGGTGGCCGAAGGCACCATGTTTGAGTTTGTACTTTGGCACCGCGGAGATATATCTTGGGTCCAAGAGTACTACTCACAATTAAGCACAATAAGTCACAAATTGACTAGATATGCAATGATGAATTTATTTTCGCATAATAAGAGAAGTGTATACTCATAAGTTAAGTAAGCTCCCCCTATGTCCATGCCTACATCCAAACCTAATAGCACGTATAATGAAGGTACATATGAAAGGTTTGAAGTGAAGTTGGAAGAATCGATGACATTTAGTTCATTCCTCAAAGCTTGAAACCTTGGTTCATCAAGTGCCTTCGTGAAGATATCGGCAAGTTGATCCTTGGTGGATACATATGAGAGATCAATATCACCTTTCTCAACATGATCCCAAATGAAATGATGACGGATCTCAATGTGCTTCGTCTTGGAGTGAAGAACGGGGTTGTAGGCGATCTTGATAGCACTCTCATTTTCACAAAGAAGAGCCACCTTGTCAAAATGAATACCATAATCCTTCAAGGTTTGCCTCATCCAAAGCAATTGGGCGCAACAACTTGCCGTGGAGATATACTCGGCCTCGGTGGTGGAGAGAGCAATGCAGTTTTGCCTCTTTGAAGACCAACATACTAGGGAGCAGCCAAGGAATTGGCAACCCCCGGAAGTGGACTTCCTATCCGTCTTCTCTCCCGCATAATCCACATCTGAATATCCAATGTGCTGAAAGCTTGAACCCTTGGGATACCAAAGACCAAAATTTGGGGTATGAACTAAATATGGAAAGATTTGTTTCACCGCTTCCAAATGACTTTGCCTCGGAGAGGCTTGAAACCTTGCACATTTACCTACTCTATACATAATATCCGGTCTAGATGCACAAAGGTAGAGCAAAGAGCCAATCATGGAGCAGTATACCTTTTGATCTACCTCTTTACCATTGGGGTCGGGTTTCAAGTCAGTGGTTGTGGACATGGGAGTCTTCATAGGCTTGGTATCATGTATATTGAATCTCTTGAGCATGTCTTGAGTGTATTTGGCTTGTTTGATGAAGGTTCCTTCATGACATTGATTCACTTCAAAGCCAAGGAAGAACGCCAACTCTCCCATCATAGACATCTCAAACCTATCGGTCATAAGCTTGCAAAACTCCTCATTGAACAAGGTGTTAGTAGACCCAAAAATGATGTCATCCACATAGGGTTGGCATATGAACAAGTCACCTCCAACCGTCTTGGTAAAGAGGGTGGGATCGATTAAACCAACATTAAACCCACGGTCTACTAGAAACTCTTTAAGGTGCTCGTACCACGCACGTGGAGCTTGTTTAAGTCCATAGAGCGCCTTATCGATTTTATAGACATGATCGGGGTGGTTGGGATCCTCGAAACCTGAAGGTTGCTTGACATATACTAACTCATTGATGGGACCATTTAGGAAGGCACTCTTAACATCCATTTGTTGTAACTTGAAATTATGATGAGATGCATAAGCAAGTAAGATGCGAATGGATTCAAGACGAGCTACGGGGGGAAAGGTTTCACCGAAGTCAATACATTCGACTTGAGAAAAACCTTGAGCCACCAATCTTGCCTTGTTGCGAATGACAATACCATCTTTGTCTTTCTTGTTCTTGAACACCCATTTGGTGACAATAACATTTTTGCATTCCTTGGGTCTTGGCACTAATTTCCACACTTTGTTGCGCTTGAAGTTATTGAGTTCATCATGCATGGATTAAAGCCAATCTTGATCTTCGAGTGCTTCATAGACCTTCTTGGGCTCAATGAAAGAGACAAAAGCATGAGCCTTGCTAAAATCCGCCAATTGCCTCCTAGTGACAACCCTTCCACAAACTTGCCCAAGTATCTTTTCCTCCGTGTGACCCGCTCGTTCAAGATTCTCTAACCTCCTCTTTGCTCTACAAGCTAGCATCTCCTCCAAAGATTCCTTGGATATAGATTGAGAATCACCTTCTTCATCGGAGACATGTCCATCTTCATTTCGTCCTTGATCAATAATGGGTGAAGGATCACCACTAGGTTGAGCTTTCTCAACAATGATAGAACCTTGATCATGATTAAGATGAGTATCTTGGCCTTGATCATTAGCTTGGCCTTGATTGCTCGTTTGACCTTGATCATTAGCTTGAGGGCTTGGTGCATATTGTTGAGTAGCTTGATCATCAATGGGTGTAGTCAATGGCTCCACTTGAGTGGGGCATAGTCCTTCTCCCTCCGTCATCCGGTAACCCTCAATGGGGATTATTTCACCAATCCCCATTCTTCTTATGACGATGGGAGGAATTGCATCTCCTACAACACCATGATCTATACTCCCCCTTGGGAGCGTTATCCTCATCAAACACCACGTCTATAGCTTCTTCAACTTGTCCGGTGGACTTGTTGTAGACTCTATAGGGGTGAGCGTTTGTGTCATAACCAACAAAGATACCCTCATAAGATTTGGTCTCAAATTTTGACAACCGTTTACCTTTCTTGCGAATGAAGCACTTGCAACCGAAGACCTTGAAGTAAGATACATCCGATTTCTTTCCCGAGAGAATATCATAGGGAGTCTTGTTCAAGATCTTGCGAAGATATAACCAGTTGGTAGCATGACATGAGGTGGATACGGCTTTGGCCCAAAAGGTATAGGGAGAAGAGAACTCCGCAATCATGGTCCTAGCCGCATCCATCAAAGCCCGGTTCTTTCTCTCCACAACACCATTTTGTTGAGGAGTATAAGGAGTGGAATATTTATGAGAAATGCCTTCAGAAAACCCTCAGTGTAGTTCTTGAACTCTGAGCCATTATCACTCTGGAGGGCCAAAATGGAAGCATTGTGTTGGCGCTCCACTAGAGTGATGAACTCGATGACTCTCTTTTGAGTTTCACTTTTCCTCTTGATGAAGTACACCCAACAATATCTTGAATAATCATCCACAATCACCAAGCAATACTTCTTTCCTCCGAGACTATCATAAGATAGTGGACCAAAGAGATCTAAGTGAATGATCTCGAGAATTCTTGTGGTGGAGATGGTAGTCTTGGTTGGGTGAAGTTCTCCGTGTTGCTTCCCAAAGGCACAAGAGCTACACACACGATCTTTAGAAAACTTAGCCTTGGTTAGTCCTAGAACATGATTGCCACTTTGAAGGTCATGCAACATTCTCATATTGGTGTGGGCTAACACGGCGATGCCAAAGCCAACCCACATCAACTTTAGCCATTAGGCATGCCACGACACACGTGTTACCTTTAGAGAAGTCCACTACATACATGCCGTTCTCGAAAAACCCAACAAAGGCTACTTTAAGAGTTGTTTCCCAAGTTACAATCACATTCTCTTTATTAAAGAACGAGGTAAAGCCACAATTTGCAAGTTGAAGAACGAACATCAAGTTATAGCCAAGGGACTCAACAAGGAGACAATTCTCAATTGATAAATCATTTGAGATAGCCACCTTGCCTCGTCCCAATACCTTAAGCTCGGACTTGTCACCAATAGTAGCGCAATTGAGATGAGGTAATGGAGGTTCAATATTACTCATTACGTCATAGCTTCCGGTCATATGTTGGGATGCACCACTATCCACTGTCCATCTACCCGACCAGGAAGCACTTCCCTACAAGAGATCAATTTCTTGATTTAGGTACCCATCCTTCAATGGGTCCTCTTTCGTTAGTAACAAGGGTCTTAGGAACCCAAATAGTCCAATGATAATCGTCACCATAAGAAGTACCAACGTATTTAGCATAAACATGTCCATCTCTAGATTTCATAAGAACATAAGATGGGTTATATTTTCCGGCGAAATCATTGTGAGTGATGCTCCCCCTAGAGGTATCACCACCCACAATGGCGTTGGTCTCCTTCTCCTTGGCCACCTCTCCCTCTTTCACAAAGACGACATTTTGAGAGGAGGAAGTGACATTCTTGGATTTCTTCTTTGACTTGGCAACAAAGCCAATTCCTTCTTTCCCTTTCTTGGCTCCTTGAGAGCTTATGGCATCATCGAGAATTTTCTCTCTTCCTACAATGTTAGTCGTAGTGCAAGAGGTAGGCATGATAACAATACTATTAGACGAAGATATCACTTTCTTATTAGATTGTTGAGCTAGAATCTTATTTCGTGACTTGGTGAGTTTGTCATTCATTTCTTTAAGAGACATGAACTCCTTTTCTAGTTTTTCATGATTCTCAACAAGTTCTTCATGAGCTATTACTAGCTTCAACTCTTCTTCTTCAAATATCTTAAGTAAAGCAAGAGATTTTTCATTATCTTTCCTAAGCTTGGAAACACTAATAGCATAAGTCTCCTCTAGACTAGATAGTCTCTCTTCGAGAGAGGCACTCATGGATCTCTCTTTTTCAAGAGCTTTAACAAGCTCATCGTCATGATTCTCGTGGAGACCACCATGGCTCTCCAAAGTCATGATTATTTCTCCTTCTCATCTACGAGAGAGTTAGCATCATCAAGTTGCCTCAAAAGGGCATTTACCTTTTCTTTAGTTTCACCTTCAAGACTACATAACCAAGAGCCTAGATTCTTGGCCTCCTCATCATCAACAATGTTTTCAACACAATCCAATAATGAGGGAGAACTAGTGGCAATAGACTTGGAGGTGGAAGATATTACCGCGGTGGCTTTTTCCATGAGACATGTAGGTCGGATCGATGCCTTCTCATTGGGGGGTTCAAATAGAGAGACCGATGAAGAGCAAGTCGTAGCTATGGCGACGTGGGAAACACCTACGACTTCATCTTCTCCTTCATCTCTGGAGTAGTATGTTTCCAATGTGGGGCCTTCTTGAACATATAGAGCCCTTGGGACTCTTCTAGCAAGATTCTTATTTTGTGGAGCTTTGTTCTTGTCCTTGCGAAGAAGCTTCCTTTCATTCTCTTCTGTTGGATCGAATGGACACTCCTTGACGAAGTGGTTTGCACTTCCACAATTGAAGCATGTCCTTGGCCGCTCCCCCTTCTTCTTATAGATCTTTTTTCTTGAAGCTCTAGGAGCAGCGGCCTTGTGAGCCTCCCATCTCTTCCAATAACCATGCATGGAAAAAGAGATGCACTTATGAGAACCTTTGTATGTGTCTTCATAGTCCTCATCATCCTCATCATCCTCATCCACTTCTTCTATCTTAGCAATCGTCTTAGACTTCAAGGCGAGGTTTGGAGACTTTCCAACTCCTCTTGAGATAGCGAGAGCATCATCCACGCTCTTGTGAGATAGGGATATGGCTATGAACTCACTAAGAACACCAATTGAGTCGAGGGAGTTGTAGTCGAATCTTGTTCGAATGCTAGTGGAGAGGTTCTTCTCGAAAGGAGTTATGGCCTTGACGAACTTCCTCTTGATCCACTCATCGAAGATTTCCTCTTTTCCAAAGTCCCTTAATTGATTGCCAAGGGTGACAACTCTTCTATATAGCTCATCGGGACTTTCGTCTTCAAGAATAACAAAGTTCTCGGACTTGTCAAGAGCAACATCATACTTGGATGATTGAATGCTAGCATTGCCTTGGAACAAGGTGTCAAGTTTATCCCAAGCCTCCTTGGCGGTCTTGATACCGCGGATGTGTTCAAGATGTTCTCTTGGGAGAGCCTTTTGGATAGTGACAAGAGCGGTCTTGTTGAGTTGGAATTCCACATCTTCTCTTGGAGTCAAGTTGCTTGGATCATGAGGATGGAATCCATGGAGTATGCTTCTCCACAAAGCGGTGCAAGATCCTGAAATATGAGACTCCATATCGAACTTCCAAGATGAAAATTCAGTAGTGTTAAGCATGGTAGGAACTCCAACGTTAACCATGTGTGGCATTGTGGTAATGGGATGGATAGAACCATAATTGGGAGGTGGTGGAACTTTAGATTGAGACCCCGAACCGTTAGCCGATTGAGACTGAGCCTTCGGAGCTCCCACCGCTCTTAGCCTTTTTATCGCCTTTTACCTTGGCTAAAGCAATGTTAGCTTCCATTTCGACGATGTCCGGAATGGACTCATCATCCGAGCTAACATCATCCACGGTGAGAGGTGGTTCCTCGGACTCCTTGGTTTTCCACATCATGGCCTCCAACATCTTCTTTATGCTAGAAACCTCCGAAACAACACTAGAGCTAACCTTGGACAATTCGGTTTGGATGGTTCCAACCGTTTCTTGTAGGTTAGATATAGTGTCGGCCATTTTGGCGATTTCCGCACTAGAACCATCGGGGCATTTTAATGGACCATTATACTCTTGGGCGATTAAACCCATAGCAAGAGCCGAGGCTCTCATACCAATTGAAAGTGCACTATGGTCAACTAGAGGTGGGTGAATAGGTTGACTACCAATTTTTCTTTTCTTTTCCTTTTAGTAGGGCTAAGAAAGATAAGATAAGGTTCTCTAGATGTGCAACTAGGTGAGCAACCTATGTGGACAAGGTAAGATACACAACGGAAGTAAAACCAAAGGTAACAAGATAAACCACAAGTGTAAACAAGGAGACAAGGATATGATTCCCGTAGTTCCTTCTCAATGAGAAGTACATCTACGTTGGAGAGGTGGGGAGCCACCTAGGCACTCCTCAATAGCATAGTTGTACACACCTTATTATCCTTGAGATTCTCCGTTGAGGGAGATTCTCGTTTCCACTATGAGGTCGACTTGAAGGCGTTGACCAAACGTTTACACGAGCTCGAGGTCACTCCACAAGATGGATGGAGGCTCTCAAGCAATACGAAGCTTCTTGCAACAAGGTGGAAACTACAAGCACAAGATCTACTAAGGTTTCTAGGCCTCAAATAGGATTCTAGATCTACTAGGATGTGGTGGATGGATTTGAAATTCCTTTGATGGAAGTGTGGATCTAGGTCTCCTCTAGCTCTCCACAAAGTATGGGAGTGTTTGGGTGGTTGGAGAGGGAGATCTAGAAGGTTGAAGCTTTCATTAATGGATAGGAGAGAGAGTGGGAAAAGCTTAGCATTTATGAGGTAAGGGAAGGGGTATTTAAATCCCTTCCCCAAAGTGGTCGTTGAGCAGTTCACGCAGCACCGGAGGCTCCGGTGGTTTTGGCGGAGGCTCCGCCCACCGGAGGTCCACCGGAGGTCCACCGGAGCCTCCTCTCTTATCCACCTGATCGCCATTTTGGCAAAGGCTCCACCGGAGGCCAGCCCCCCAATGGGACTGTGGAGGGAGCGGAGGCTCCGGTAGTTTCACCGGAGGCTCCGCCCACCGGAGGTTCCGCCCTAACCTCCGCTCTTATGCACCCGAATGCTATTTTGGCAGAGCGCACACCAGAGCCCGCACGAGAGGCCCGCTTTTGGGCAGTGCTGGGAAAATGGCTGGGGCGGAGGTTCCGGTGGTTTCACCGGAGCCTCCGCTGCATGCAGAAATACTTTTCCAGCTTGTTCATTTTGAGCCCTTTTCATTCCAAACAAAATTGTAACCCATAGAGAATGTATCTTTGATGAACCTGGGCAGTTTCATGTATAACAAATAAACATTAGTCCAATAGGTATGTTGTCATTTAATTATCAAAACGGAAGATGATCTTTCACCAGGTTGTTGAGATACTACGAGATATGTTTTGCTATATAGTATTGTTACACGATTGTTATTTTGTTTTCTTCCTCATACCATGACAATATACGATGATGTTCACCATAGAGATCATTATGGTATAGTCAGGTATCACACCGTAAACTGGTGATTGAAAAGGCTAACACTAGATGGTCTCAAAAGTGTTGTTATCATCATGGAAGTTCAAGATTGGGAAGTAATCTTCTAGATAATAGATACATACAATCA
Source organism: Alopecurus myosuroides (assembly GCA_028641055.1). Lineage (NCBI taxonomy): Eukaryota > Viridiplantae > Streptophyta > Magnoliopsida > Poales > Poaceae > Alopecurus > Alopecurus myosuroides. The sequence continues at coordinate 317,168,118 of CM054061.1, forward strand.
TGATCCAATCGGTGAAATAGTATCGGTAAATAAGTCTGTGCAGACAAAAGACATGACACTAGTCATGGTGATGCTATGACACGGTAACGAGTAAAAGGAATCATACCAAGAATTTAGAATATTGTGAAAGGTGATTAAAGAGTTTAATCAGGGTCCAACTCGTCTCGAGGTATTTATTGGTATCGTGAAGTAATAGGAAGTTACTTAACAACCAAGAGGTTCAGGAGTTTTCTTCATATAACTGGTAGGAATCAATAAGGACGTCCATGGTCCCGATATTGATTATTGATTGGGACATTGGTTTCCCGATCATGTCTACTTGTTATCGAATCTATAGGGGTCATACACTTAAGGCATCACGGTGATTTGTTCACATTGGATGGTCCGGAGAAAGAGCGGGTATCATACAGATGATTCTGGCGTGACAGAATAAATATTCCGAGAGATTACGAGGGATATGAGATGTACCGGGATGTCGGGAATATGTTTCTAACATTGTTAGATAAGGTCGAAGATTTTATCTATATGGGTCAAAGGGATCTAGAAAAGTTTCGTGAAAAACCGAGAAAGGGGGGAGTGCCGGAGGGGGGGGGGCAGGATTTCCCCTATGGTCGAACCCAATTTGGGGGACAACCAGGTGGGCCCCATGGTTTCACAATGCACACGACCATCCCCTGGTTATTTTCCCTAATTTATTTGATAAATAAATGAGGAGGAAAAGAGGGAAACCGGGAAAATAAAAGGGAGGGGGGAGTTGGGCTCCACCACAAATTCCAATCTGAATTCCCCTAGGAGAGGTGGTGCGGCCACCTCCTTTGATGCGGCCACCCTCCTGGAGAGGGCGTAGGAATCCCTCTTCCCCATGGAATGTCCCCCTCTCCTCCAACTATAAAAGGACCATAAGCCCCTTGAGAAAAAACACACAATTGTCTCTCATGCCTCTCTCTAGTTGATAAGAGGGTCTGATTATGGTGTCTAATTAGAGCCCCTCTAGTTGAATTAGAGATTCTTCTAATTAGGTTTTGAGATATCCTCTCCTGATTAGATCTAGCTCTAATCCCTCTTTTTCCCCGGATCTGGGATCTCTCCACCTCAATTATGAACCGGTAGCGATTAGCTCTAGACATTGAAGCTTTGCAGGACTTTGAAGGACGTGCGTGTGCGAGCTCTTAGAGAGTAGCACGTGAGACCCTCACTCTGCTGGATCCAGAAGGCATGATACGGTGAGACGGCAACAGTCCCAATGCTAGGCTTAGTCGCGAGACTCTGAAACATACATCACCGATATCTTCATTGACACATGTTACACGCTTTATATCGGCAACGATTAGATCTAACCTCTCCCGTACCTCGATAGTAGATCTTTTGTGCTACGTAGGTCAGAAAATTTCAAAAATATGCTACGTACACCAATAACGTGTTAGCAGATACTAGATAAGTAGGCCCGCAAGGTAGTTTGACTCGCAGGAGTCAGTTCTTTTGGGCCTACACAGATACTGGTGAATCTTCCAGAAGATGGCGCAACTCTCCTTGAGTCGCTTGACTAGTAAATTCATTTTTAGTTCCTTATTTGGAAATAATTCCTAGTAGAATTCCTAGTCGATATGTTGTAAGGTCTTACCGGTGACCACATATATAAGGGATTTGGGGGACCAAGGTAATCCTAAGCGAGATCTACTAATACAACTCGCCAAGATGCACATTGTAAAGAGAGCATCTATACTTGTTATAAATCAAAACCCCACTAACATGTATTAATGATTTTTCTATCTCAACATGTAATATATCCACATCATCCATTCTTCTAACCGATCAGTTATCCACGTCATCTCTACTAATATTTATTAATCACTACATGCAAGTTACACACTATCCATTTCTTAAACCATCCAATTATTCATATTAATAATTTAACATATATACTATGAGCAATAGAATTTTGCATACTAACTCAGAAAATATAATGCATCACATTTTTTATAATATACTGCAGATTCTAAATGAACCTTGCATCGGCGCGCGGGGTATACTTCTAGTTATTAAAAAAGAACAACGCAGGAGTACGTCTTTACCTCACATCGAGGGGCCAAACCTTGGTACATCGTGTTTACTCGCATTGATCCCGATCTCGTCGACTCCCAAATCGCCCAAGCCCTATGAACTCACAAGTCGTCTTACGATAACTATTGTCGTGACAACCCCACAACAGTTGGTGCTCACCATGGGGCCCACGACTAAAGTATCAGTGTATCGGATAAATTCAGAGCACAAAATCGACAATCTCGTCATTGACCGAGTCAACAAGGTTAACAGATTCAACATCGTTAACAACTCTGAGTGGACTGCCACCGTTGTGCCACTCAAATATGATTGCATGGTTCCCTTTGGCAACATCAAGATCTTCATAGGTATCATGGGACCTGCACCTCCAAAGGTGACGAGGTTTGACGTCATCGGCGTACATGCCATGGATGGATGAAAGCGGTTGAGAAGGGGTCAACAAGGCATATTACGAACGTCCCAAAAGCTAGAAGCATAAGAGGAGACGGGATCACACTCCACCAAAGGGTAAGGCCATAAAAATCCCTTAGCCCCTCCGACAACCATGTCCTTATCACACAAAAGCGAACAAATAGGCGAGTCATCGGCTCAAGCACTGCTACATGGTGAAGAGATACTTCGAAAGAAATAAAACATGCGGCTCCTCGTCAACTAATTCTTGAAAAAGGTCAAAGCCATCACAGAGTGCTGAGTCATCGTCTAGCTTTGATATCTTAACCATTAATGTCTCGTGGAAGGAAACCCTGGTCACGTACAACGCATTCAGCATGATAGTGTGAGCAACTCGGGACAGGTGGACATCACAAACCATAGGTACGAGGAGATCACCCGCCGTAGCCTAGCGAGTCGTGAAGAGTGGAGAGTCATCCTGGTAGTAGGGCCGCAAGTCACGACATAAATCTTGACAAGGGTCCCGACGGATGGAGGGAGCATCATCAATATCATGTACTACGACATCTTCAAAAGGACGAACTTTTCACAAAAACATCCACAACCCATGCAAACGGTGTTCCATGGAAGAATCCGTGAAGCCTTTAGGAAAAAATTACCTTTAAGTAACTTTCGACGCAAATGACAACTATCGATCAGAGGTCGTAACATTTAAGGTGGTGGACTTCAAAAGCCCCTATCATGCATGCCTAGGAAAACCATCCTATGTGAAGTTCATGGCGTATCCTTCCTACGTATACCTAAAACTCAAGATGTTAGGCCCTAAAGGGACCATTACAATTGCTGGAGAAATAGATGCATCAATGAACTACGAAGATGGAGATGTAGCCTTTGCGGTAACAGCCTGCACCGAGGGAGAGTTGAATTTATGCAAGTCGCATGTGGATCCTAATGACATGACATCAGTCAAGAAGCCAACAGTGAACCCAATCATCAAGTTTAAAGCAGCTTAAGAAATCAAAACCTTTGATCTCATCTGTGGTGACTCATCTCAAAAATCTAGTATTAAGTGTGCACCTGTTGAAGCAACATGAGGAGGAACTCATCATATTCCTAAGATAGAATAAGGAAATATTCCCATGCAACCAGGAGTCCCTAGGAAACTCGCGGATCATAGGTTGATTGTGGACCCAAAGATAAATCTAGTCGCTCAACTGTTAATGAAGTTTCATGATGAGAGGAGAAATGCAGTAGGAGAGGAAATTTCTCGACTACTTGCTGCCTGATTTAAAACGGAGGACTACCATTCTAATTGTTAACCAATCTGGTCTTGGTACTAAAGAAGAATGGCGCCTGACATATGTGCATTGACTACACAGACCTCAATAAAGCATGCGCTAAGAACATGTTTGATTACCGCGCATCGATCAAGTCATCGACTCAACGACTGGAAGTGATCTCCTATGCTTCCTTGATGCTTACTCAGGGTATCACCGGATCAAGATGAAGGAGGACAATCAAGACAAGACATCCTTCATAACCCCTTTTGGATCTTTTTGTTACACACATTGATGCCTTCGGGCCTAAAAAACATGGGGACAACATACCAACAGTGCAAACAGAATTTCCTAAGCAGGAAGATATGACGTAATGTCCATGCATACATTGATGACATAGTAGCTAAGTAAAGAAAGAATGAGTCGAATATCGAAAACCTGAAGGAAACATATGAGAATCTTCACAAATCTAGGATGAAGATAGACCCAACAAAGTATGTGTTCGGGTCCCAGCAGGGAAGCTACTAGGGTTCACTGTGTGAGAAAAGGGCATCGAAACAAACTTAGAGAAGATAAAGGCCATAAGTGACCTGCGAAAACGTACATCCCTTCACGATGTCTAGCAACTCAAAGAGTTTTAAAGGCCTTGATTCATTTTGTATCACGACGCAGCGATAAAGCAATCCCGCTGTAAAGACTCCTGAGAAAAGACAGATAAGTTCACCTGGAACAAAGAAACTGACGCAACCCTAAAGTCTCTTAAAAAGACAGTGTCAACGTCACCCGTGCTCTCAACTCCCATAGAGAAATAACCAACGTTGCTTTACATATCCTCAAACACGCGAGTCGTCAGTGTGTTCGTTGTGGTTGAATGCAAAGAAGAGGAAAATGGATTATCTAGTCCAAAGACCAGTATATTATGTCGCGATGTTCTCACCACGTCAAAAGAAATATACCACAGTGGAAAAATTAGTGTTTGACATATTCATGGCAAGCAGAATACTGAAACATTACTTCCAGAAGCACCCTATAACTGTGGTAAGTTCATCACCTCTATCATATATTATAAAAAACAAGGAAACGACAGGAAGAGTCGCAAAATGGGCTATAGAGATGGGGCTGTATCATATCAACTATGAGCCACAAACAACAATCAAATCTCAGACGTTAGTCGAATTTGTGGCCGACTGCACATAGTCACAAGGATTGTCAAATGCACCGAAGCAAAATATTGGACGATGCACTTTGATGGTTCCATGAAACTCGAAGGATTAGGGGCAAGATTCATTTTGACCTCTCCAAAAGGCAATTAGCTTCGCTACTTGTCGAGACTTCGTAGTTAGGATCATGGACGGGGGTGCCATAAGCCTACTTGTAGAACCGCGGGGGACGTGGAAGAGCTGTAACGAGAACACGGTTTTACCCAGGTTCGGTACGACGCAACTAGGCAGCGTTCCTACTCCTATAATCTCACTAAAATCGGTACTGAAACCTGAAGTATACAGAGTACAATTGTGAGTATGGTTTCGCTAACTCGGCGAGGATGAGCTTCCCGGCGAGTTGACTTCTAGCCAAGTTGAGAACTTGTCCTGTCTTTCGCTCCCGTCTGGCTTTATATAGATAGTTGGACTAGGGTTTACAGGAAGGAAACCTAGAAGACTACGAAATGTATCTAACTTGCAAAGTAAGGCATCCGTCTTCCATTACCTGCAGGCCACCTTGGTAATCCGGCCTTCGGCCAACACCGGATACACCCCTAATTGGCATATATCCGACACTACTTCCTGCAGATACACTCTAACTGTACAAACAAAATGACAGATTGTGAAAGAAATGAGCATAACTCGTATCCGATGTTTTGACGACAACTCGGATTTAGTAGCTCAATATGTGAGGAACTTGGTAAGGATGGAAACATCAAGGGTTGCATAAGAGCAGTTGAATCCGGTGGGAGGACACTTCATGGGATTTGAAGTGGAATACATCAATAGGCGGCTCAATGAGGCAACATACGCATTCTCGCGACTCGGATCATAGCGAAAGCCGGTTCCTTCAAACGTATTCCTGGATAAGTTTCATTACCTATTAGTTAGCAATAGTAGCGGCATTGTGAGTAATACCTGAATGGACACAACCCTATTAGGAATAATTAGCAACATGGCACCTTCCTGAGTGTGAATTCGCGACACAAAATATAGCCGGAGGGAGAAAAAACATTCACAATAATAATGGTGAGTTATACAAACGAAGGGAATATTCTAGCGATGTGTCTCATAGAAGAAGGACGAAGAATATTGAACGAGATACACTCCCGCGAGTGTGGACACCACGCTACGTCAAGATCAATGGCGGCCAAGGCTTTTAGACATGAATTTTTCTAGCTTGCCGAATATATGGATCGAGAAAATAGGTTTGTACTTGTGATGGATGTTAAACGTACACTAGGAAAGATCACATGCTAGATCAAGCGCACAAGATGATTCCAATCACGTGGCCCTTTGCAGTATGGGGGATAGATATGATTGGACCCTTTAGAAAATCCACACACAAGAGAACCCACCTACTAGTCGTTGTGGACAAATTCACAAAGTGCGTAGAAATCGAGCCAGTAAGAAAATGCAGCAACATCCGTCAAATTTTTGAAAAAGATCATATACCGTTTGGGTATCTGCTTAGCATCATCAATTCATCATAGACAATGAAACCAATCTCTCTCAGGCGGAAATGTAGAAGTTTTGCGGAGAACATCATATACAACTCGACTTAGCTTCAATCCCCTATCCACACTCTAATGGCTAAGAAGAGCATGCTAATTGGGAGCTATTAAAAGGAATTAATCCAAGACTTCAGGATCCTCTTGAGAAATCAGCAAGGTGTTGGAATATGAGATACCTACGGTACTTTGGAACATAAGAACGTCGCCGAACAGATGAACTGGCTTCACTCCTTTCTTTATGGTTTACTAGCAAACGTGCCCGTGCGTTGCAACGGGTGAGACATATTTTTTTTATATACCTTGTTCCTTGAACACGATTACACCACCGATGAGGCGATGTGGCCTCCGCTACGTAGAGATGATAATGTGCGTGAGTGCCATAAACCGTGCCAGAAAGTTGGTACTCCGCGTAGTTATTCTTCATGGCACCATCAACTGCCTCCTGGACGCCCTCTAGTTCTCCATGCTCGTCACCTCGTGTTTAAAGAACCCTATATATCATATGTACAAAGAAACTGCTGCTAAAAACAAAATCTATTACATTGTCATACAAATATTTAGTGCTGACACAACAATACATACGTGACCGTGACCGTGCATTGCAATGGATGAGAAAAAATGCGCTAAGGAGATGCACAAGGTGATTTCTTGTAGGTAAAGATGTGACGTGTATCAGATAATGGGCAGGGAACGATGCTTTGCCTCGCATCGGGTTCGTGTTAATATAGGGGTCGAAGGACCAACAGATTACACAGAGATTAGGGGAGGATGACAACTACCAAACCAACTCATTTGGCTAGTTCGGTTTTACAAGATAAGAACGAATCCTAACATCTCCCCTTAATCAAAACTTGTACAAGTTTAGATTATGCTTAAAGATTTCTAATTCTCTATGAGCTAATGGCTTGGTGAATCCATCTGCAACTTGGTCCTTGGTACAAATGAACTTTATATCAAGTTTCTTCTGAGCAACTCTTTCTCTGACAAAATGAAAGTCAATTTCAATGTGTTTAGTCCTTGCATGAAAAACAGGATTAGCAGATAAATATGTAGCCCCCATATTATCACACCACAGACATGGCGTTTCATTGAGTTTAATGCCAAGTTCATTCAGAAGAGTTTCAACCCAAATAACTTCAGCTGTGGCATTTACAAGAGATTTATATTCAGCTTCTGTACTTGATCTTGAGACAGTTGCCTGTTTTCTAGCACTCCAAGATATGAGATTAGGACCAAAGTATATAGCAAAACCAACAGTTGATCTCCTCTCATCAATGCAGCCAGCCCAATCAGCATCTGAGAAGGCACTAATAAAGTGGACGTTGATCTTCTAAAAGTAAGCCCAGTGGTGAGAGTGCTTTGAACATAACGCAATATTCTCTTAACAGCAGTCCAATGTACAGAAGTAGGTGCATGAAGAAACTGACACACTTTATTAACTGAGAAGGAAATATGAGGCCTTGTAAGTGTTAAATACTGTAAACCACCAACTATGCTTCTGTATCTAGTGCTGTCATCTAGGCTGAGAGGATCTCCTTCATATGCTGATAGTTTTTCAACAGAAGATAGAGGTGTAACTGATGGTTTGCAATTGTTCATTCCAACCTTTGCTAATAATTCAGAAGCATATTTTTATTGAGTAAGAACTAGTCCTTGATCAAATTTCTTTACCTCTATACCCAAGAAGAAATGAATGTCTCCAAGATCCTTAATAGCAAAGTGTTTATTCAAATCTTCTACTAGAGTTGTGATAACGTGATGAGATGAGCTTGTGACTATAATATCATCCACATAAACAAGAACAAAAGCTGTTATACCTGACTGATTATAAATAAACAGTGATGTATCTCCTTGTGATGGTTTGAACCCAAGAGCTGAAGTTTAGTGCTCAATCTAGAATACCAAGCCCTTGGTGCCTGTTTAAGACCATACAATGCTTTGTCAAGTTTACATATGTGGTGGGGTTTTTGTTTGTCTTCATACCCAGGAGGTTGTCTCATATAGACTTCCTCTTCCAGAACGCCATGGAGAAACACATTCTTGACATCAAGCTGCCTAATATGCTAATCCCTGGAGACAGAAATAGCTAGAACAAGACGAATTGTAGCAACTTTAACAACAGGGCTAAAGGTGTCCTCATAATCAATATCATAACGTTGCTTAAACCCTTTTGCTACCAAACGAGCTTTGTAACGATCAATAGAACCATCATCTTTTCTTTTAATTCTATAAACCCACTTGCAATCAATAATATTGTTGTTACCATGATGTGGTGATACTAGATGCCATGTCTGATTTTTCTGAAGGGCCATTTATTCCTCATCCATTGCTGAACGCCAGGCAGGATGATCCAGTGCTTCTTGCAGTGTATTTGGTTCTCCTGAAGTACACAGAAAATTATAACGAACACAGCCATCAGTAATAATTTTTGGGTTCGAAATCCCTTTTTGTAACCGTGTACTGCGCGCAGGAGGGGCTGCTGGGTCTCCAAGCATAGAAGATCCCTCCGCTGGCTTGGAGCGCTGGCGGCGAATGCGCGCCTGCCGCGTGGCAACCTGCGGCTCCTGCTGTCCTCTGTTTTGTCCTGGCGCGGGGAAGGTGCATGTGCGTGGGGGCGAGCCAGAGGGAGCGCCACGCGTGGCAGAGCCTGGTTGGCTCGGCTCAGGAGAGCTGCATGTGCGCGGGGTCGAGGCGCAGGTGTCGTCATGCGTGGCGGAGCCTGGTTGGCTCGGCTCGGGACGCGATGGGGAGACCGGCGCGGATGGTGATGGTGATGCTGTCGGGGGCGCGGAGTCCGGGGCCTGCGCACCTGGTTCCTCATCATTAGGGGCAGAATCAGCCCCGGGATCAGCGTCACTGCCAGCGGCAGAATCAGCGCTGGATCCCGCGCCAGATTCCGAATCAGCCTCGGATCTGCCGCTGTCCAGTTCGTCTTCTTGTGGCATAAAATGCCCACTGTTTTCTCCTCCGTTTCGACTCGAACCTGCATCAAAATTCACCAAATTTTTGGCAGCATCCTGCACAACACTAGCATCATTTTGTGGTGAGGTATCATTAGTCATTGGATCATCATTATTCGAGCCCCCATTTTGTGGAACAAGGTGATTAGGAAGGAGCAAAATTTCTTTCCTAAGAAGTGCACCCGCATTCGGATGTAAAGAAGCAAAAGGAAAAATCCCTTCATCAAATACAACATCCCTAGATATGTATACTCTCCCACTAGACACATCCAAACATTTGACTCCTTTGTGTTTGGGACTATACCCGAGGAACACACACTGTTTGGATTGGTAGGATAGTTTTTTGTTGTTGTATGGACGTAAGTTTGGCCAACAGGCACAACCAAACACTCTAAGTGTTGTGTAGTTTGGTGTAACACCTAGTAATTTTTCAGAAGGACTAATATTATTGATAACTTTACTTGGCATAAGATTGATGAGGTAGGTGGCTGTGAGAAATGCCTCATCCCAAAATTTCAAAGGTATGGATGCATGGGCTAGGAGAGCAAGACCAATTTCTACTATGTGACGGTGTTTCCTTTCTGCTGAACCATTTTGTTGATGTGCATAGGGACAAGATACATGATGAGATATGCCAAGTTTTTGGAAGAATGGGTTTAGTTTTTCATACTCTCCACCCCAATCTGTTTGCATAGTGACAATGTTTCTTCCAAATTTCCTTTCAACATGGTTCATGAAGTTATGAAACACATCAAAAACATCAGATTTCTTTTTTAGCAAATATATCCATGTGAATTTTCTCAAATCATCAATAAAGCTAACATAGTAATTGTGTCGTCCTACAGAAGTATTTGCAGGACCCCAAACATCAGAAAATATTTGTTGTAAGGGAAAATTGGAAACACTTGTGGAAACAGGATATGGTAATTGATGACTTTTTGCTCTTTGACATGAATCACAAATGGTTTCAAGACTAGAATCCTTAGAGTAAGGAAGACAAAACTTATTGAGAATATGTTGGACTACAACTTTATTTGGATGACCTAGGCGACTATGCCACCTTGAAGAGGTGGGCTTGGTGATGGTGTAGGCTTGCTTGTTCTCGGATGGTGATGATGAAATGATAGGGTAGAGGCCACCCTCACACTTTCCCTTAAGAAGAATGCTCTTCGTGTCCCGATCCTTAATCAAAAAATACCAAGGATGAAATTCAAGAAACACATTGTTATCTAAAGCAAGCCTATGAACAGAAACAAGATTTTTTGTCGCACTAGGCACATGAAGAATTTTGTTGAGATGAAGATTATTAATGGGGGTTTGAATAAATGAATCACCAATGTGGCTAATGTGCATACCTTCACCATTTGCGGTGTGGATCTTGTCATTGCCACGGTACTTGTCCCTCGTCATGAGCCTCTCCAGATTTGCGGTGATATGGTCAGTCGCTCCGGTGTCTGGATACCAATTGGTGTCCACACCGTAAGCTGCGTTTGCGCCCTTGCCGTGATCACCACGGTCACCGCGGTCACCACCGCGATCACCACGGTCACCACCGCGATCACCACGGTCTCGTCCACGGTCACGGTTGGCACCACCGTTGTCTCGGCTTTCCTCGTAGCGCCACCAGCACTCGTTGGCTGGGTGGTCGTGCTTCTTGCAAATCTGGCAGTCGACGTCCTGATAACATGACGGGGACCGCCCTCCGGGTCCACGGCCTCGCCCGCCACGGTGACCACCGCCTTGGTCATAGCTGCGACGTCCGCCCGAGTCGCCGCGCTTCTGGAAGCGACCACGGAAGGCACCGTCCGTGTCGCCTCGGTCGTAGTCACGACCATCACGGCCGTAGCCGTTGCTTCTGTAGCCGTCGTTGTAGTAGGTGTCGCGGCGGTCCCGACGGGCCACGTTTCCGGTGCTGCTGAATCCCTTCTGGCCGCCCCCGGATAGACGCGATTGCCGCATGTCGTATGCCGAGATCATGGCGTGGAGCTCACTCACGGAGCAGCTGGCCATGACATTGACCGAGGAGACCAGGTATGTGTACTCGTCGTTGAGGCCGTTGAGGATGAATTCCACCAGTTCGTCTTCGTCGATGGTGCGGCCCGCTGCAACTAGCTCGGTTGCAAACCCTCTCATCTTGCCGATGTATTGGTCGGCGGAGAGGTTTTCCTTCTTCGTGTTTGCAAGTTCTGCACGAAGATGAGCGACGTTGGCTTTGGAGCGGGAGGAGAAGATCGAGGTGATCAACTCCCAGACTCCAGACGCGTGGTCCAGCCCGACCGCCTACGCCAATATTTCCACCGAGAGGGAATTGAGCAAGTAGCTCAAGACCTGTTGGTCTCGGAGGAGCCAGATGTCGTAGGCCGGGTTGGGGGTGGTGATGTCCTTGTCATCTTTCTTCTCGGTGACGAACTCCGGCGGCGCAGGCTCCTTCCCTTCCAGCAGGCTGAGCGCCCGCGCGCCACGAAGAGTTGGCATAACCTGTGCCTTCCAGAGCAGGTAATTCGTCCGCTTGAGCTTCTCAGCGGGAGGAGTGCAGAGGGGTTGTGGGGCGCTCGAGGTAGATGACGAGGCCATGGTGGTGATCATGCTGGTTTTGGGTTTTGGATATTTGGTAGATCGTTTTTGGGTAGATTGGTTTTTCTAGGGTTCTTGGGTAATGGGTAGATCGGTTCTAGGCTTGATGTCGCGGAAGGGGTATTTGCTCTGATACCATATCAGATAATGGGCAGGGAACGATGCTTTGCCTCGCATCGGTTTCGTGTTAATATAGGGGTCGAAGGACCAACAGATTACAGAGAGATTAGGGGAGGATGACAACTACCGAAACAACTCATTTGGCTAGTTCGGTTTTACAAGATAAGAACGAATCCTAACAACGTGCCACCTCGCTGTACTCCACGAAGGCCTTCGCCTCCCTCGAGGTCGAGGAGAAGAGAAAGTTGCAAAATCATAGGGGATGAGTCATGGTGTGGAGATGTATGGCTCTCACCAGCGACGTCGAGGCTTTCGCCACGCATAGAGCAAGCAGAGAAGTCTAAAAGACTTAAAATTTTAGCTTTTTTACCATCACCATTAGCTCTTACAGTGAAAAAGCTCTATCATGCATTAAATAAAGATAGGTCACCATGGGTTCAAGTCTGCCAACGTTTTGAAGCTGTTCAAAAAGGATTTTAAAGGAACAAACTGAGCTCTCCGTGAGATCCTCTTATATGCAGGTTAACACTTGCAGATAAGGACACACTTAGAGTTTTCCTAACTAAATTTTGCTCTAGCTTATGGATCTACACATGAACCACCAACTGAAACCAAAGAGTTTAAATGTGATTGACATGCCTTAGTTTTAGTTTATAAAGAGGGGAATCCGAGAAACAATGGTATCAGATGAGTTGAGAATATATGAGCAACAAAATCTACAGTGGAATTTCAAACCTTGAGAATTCATTGTACATATATATAACGAAAATTAGAAACCTTGTGATATCCCTGTAACAAAAAAAAAACCGAAGTATTAATTTCAAATTAGGCCATGCATTGCTGAAACAAATTTAGAAATAAATCACACATCATATGAAGATATAATGAGATCGAAAGAAAAAAAAGAAGGTAAATGAAAGAGCATGGATACAAACCTCTTGCAGCAGAAGTACAGAACCTTGAAAATATATGCATCTTCTCAATTACAGTAGGTGTTTTTAGGCCAGTTAACAAATGTACGTACTATTTGAGCAACAAATAATAATTTTACCTTAGCAATTATTTGCATCAGGGAGAACAAATCTGGCTGAAATGTTGAAGAAGTTAAATCTTCTCAGTCAGCGAGAGCAGCACCATGTATCTTTTGTGTCACAGTTCCATGCTGTTCTTTTCATATGTATGAAACGTCGCAAGCACAAATCTAAAACGAAGCCCACTCCCAGAGCAGCAGAGGTGCGTCAGCTTCCTTGGCACGATGGGCTGTCTCTGTAGTGCTTCCTGATGTGGCCGCCAAAGTGACACGCCGCTCGCTCGGCCACTCGGTACCGCAGACTTTGCATGATTTTGCACGCGTCCAACCTCACCGGCTTGGCACACCGTGGCAACCGATGACATCATGGAGTCCGCGACATACCTGCATTGCGATAGGGATCATGGGCGGAGAACGTCAGCCTACCTCGCGCTCCCGGGCCTCTCGCTCATGCGAGTCTTCGACTGCACACCACGAAGCGTCTCCCGGTCGATCGGGCTCATGCCGGTCCTCAAGCACGCCAGCGACCTCCCCACGCCTCCTTCGGTGCTCTTCTGGACACGCTCCGCCTCCGCTCGTCTACGTCCTCCTCTAAGACTTTCTACAGCCGTGGGCGGCCCGTGGGCAGGGTGCCGCCCCCTGCCCGGCGGTGCACGTCAGAACCTCAGCGCCACCACCACGGAGTTCAGCACCGGCGTGTCGCTCTGCCGAACAGACAAATCGGGCACATGAAAGTATGAAACATATCCCGAAAACACTTGCCTCGGCAGTTCTTTGGGCTGAGCTTGGAGATGCAGCGCCATGAAGAACTTGTCGGTGCTTCGGGCAACTTTCCCACTATTTGGAGATGGTATATGTCTACCTCGCCATGCATGCTTGTTGGATGGCAACGGCGCCACCGCCGATGAGACGATGATGGCCACGGGCCACCTCGCTTGCGGGGCAAAAAAAAGTGGCCATCCGGCCGGCAACAGCATCACCGTGGTCCACGTACATAGACCTGGCCGAGCTGGACAACAACGTGTGAAGTACTCCCTCCGTTCCATATTAGATGACTCCCATATAGATGTATCTAGACATATTTTAGTACTAGATACATCTATGTGGGAGTCATCTAATATGAAACGGAGGGAGTAGAAAAAATTGTGACAGACTAATTTGAGTAAGACACCATCGCGTGCGGAGATAGCTTTTGACTGGACCTTCCGACTCCCATCGATCAATCCGGGGCGGCATCGACGCAGGGGCTGCATCTGCTTGGACGGTTGCGTGGCCTTCTTCAATCCAATGAGGACACGTATTATATGGGACGGTTGTGCTGCCTTGCCCCCGGAGTTCGACTCCTATCGAGAGGGACAGCTGACACATACGGACAAACGTTCACGGAAAGACGTAAAAAGTAACGGATGAAAACGTAATAAGCCAAGGGACGAAAATTGGAGGAAGAAACCTTACTCCCTTATTATATTATATTATTATTATATAATTATATATATATTATATATAGGTAAAGATATGGGGCAGAAGTTGTACTACCAAGTGATATAATACATGATTCACCAAGAGTCGCAGCATACGTGGAATCAGAAAACAAGGAAGCTTGCAAAAATTCACAGAATGCATTGGAAGAATCCACATGACTCGCTGCACAAAAGTCAGCAATACATCAGTAGGACCTCAGGCGATACAGCAGGTGACGAGTCGCACAGAAACACTTTCCACGGTCTTTGCTTTAATTCATTTGGCTTTGGGATAAAATGACACAAGTTCAACTCTATCCTAATCAGGCTGGCAGTTTGGTATGGCCGATCACTTACCACAGCCATGAGACCCTCGTAACCCTACCCTCGCGCTGCCGCCTCCCGGCGGCTTGGGGGCCGCGCATCCGCCGCCAGAGCAGGCGCCCCCGCCGTTCCTCTGCGTCGTCACCGCCGGAGGGGACGGCAGCGCCCCGGTGATGGTGGCGGCGGGGCGGTTCCGTTTTTTTTTTCCTGTGGGCTTGGCTGGGTCGAGGAATCCATCTGCGGCGGCGGCCATGGCGCATACGGGGCCGGCTCCGCCGTGCTCCAACGGGCGCCGGTGCGCGTGGCGACCATCTGCTGGTTACCCGCATGTGCAGCGAGGCGCCCATCTGCTGGTTTGCAGCGAGGCGACCACCAGCGAGACGGGGTTGCCCGCGTCTCCGGTGGCTACCGGTGCTGCCTGGTGGCCGGATGGCGCCATCCCTCCGACGGGGGCTGGCCGCGCGGTGCCTTGGTCGGTGGCGGATGGCCTCCTTGATTGTCCTTCACGCAGCGGGATCGGAGCTGGGCCAACCGGCTCTGGCTCTCGCGGGCGGGTCTCGGCGACGCAGCTCGTTCCCGGAGTGGGCTGCGTTCTGGGGACCTCCGGATGCATCTCCGGGGGAAACCTCAGATCCCATCGGGGTCGAGCGATGGCGGCGTCCCGGCGTCGTATTCCCTCTTGCGGGCATCGCTTTGGAGTCTTCACCGGATGGAGGGACCAGCGGCGGCGGAGCCGAGGTCGTGGCAGCCTCGACTCTCCAGGTCATCGGACCTATGGATCAGGATCTGCAACGGCTTGCGGCGGGAGGAGGTCGCTATCGGCAGCTGATGCTGCGTGGCAGCGTGGTTGCTTGCAGCTGGTCTAGAGGCGGCGCGCTGGCCGCAATTTGCTCGCTGCGGTGTCATCGACAACGCAGGAGTTTGGAGATGGGGCGGCGGCCCGACTTCTTCGACGGTGGTGGTCTTCGTGGTCATGTGGATGATGCGAGGGCTGATCTTTGAGATGGTGATGGTCTCTGGCTTCGTAAGTCACAGCTGATGGCGGTATGGGACGTTCTCTTCTGTGGTTGCAGAGTTCTGAGGCTGACAGCGGTATGGGACGCCCCTCCATTTCGGGACAGGGTTCTATTCGACGCAGTAGGTGCTACGCACGACGACTTCAGAGGAGCTGTCAAGTCATGCCTGGCCGGCGGTGGCAAATGCCTGATCCTGGCAGGTGCTACGCACGACTTTTCTCCGTGGTGTCAAGTCATGTCTGTTGTTGTTCGATAGAAGGTGGTGTGACAACGGCTAGAGGCTGAGCGGTATGGGACGTCATCGGCCTACAGTTTCTCCTCCGGTGGTATCTCGCTATTCATTGGCCGGAGAGGTGGTGATGGTAGAAGATTTGGTATCGAGTTTACACACTTCGGTGGAAACATCTCGGGCGAAGTTGACACGCGCTTGCGTCGTTACCTTGTTGAAGGTGATGGTGCGCACGCCATCATCGGCGCACGTGTGGCTTTTCCTTCTTGAAGGCTTCGTCTAGAAGTTGTGTATGTATCTTTACTGTTATCTTTTGACATTAGTTTAGAGGTAGTCTGGGGGGGTGTTGTTGCGAGGCATGCGGCCTCATGATTGTTTACTTTGTACTCCTTTAATTCTTATATTAATGAAAAACCGGCTGTGTGCATCAATTTGATGCAGAGGCCGGGACACTGTTCCTGTTTCGGAAAAAAAAGTTTGGTATGGCGATGGACAAACCATCATGAGTTCAGTTCCAGTTTCTTGGACTGATCATGGTTGATTACTGCAGCATAGCGTGGATTAATTTTGAAGTCTCGCTTCTTTGCTTCGATCGCTTTCAATGTCACCCTAAACACTAAACCCTGAACACCTTGGTTATTCTGGTATGGTGGTCGATTTGGTAAGAGCGAAATTCTCACTTTTCAACGAAAATTACTCTATAACCCTCTCTGCAAGACTGCAACTCAATCGTCGATGAAGCTAGAGGGCTAACCGGGCTCCCGAATGGCAGAGCAGACAGTATCGCTACACATGCTGAACTGATCGACGTATCTCTCACAGACTCAGCGTGTTCCAGCCATGAATTGCTTAATCAGTTTACCCGAAAAAAAAATTGCTTAATCATTTCTCCTGATCAGTAATGCAACAGTGTTTAAGTCTTCGCTATTGCGCCTATCGTCTCACTGTCTATCCAGAAACTGTGAGTATAAGATAAAAGGGAAGCGATACTGTTACCTGTTATTGATTACCATTTTTTTAATCTGTAGCCAACAATGAAATTATGTTTGCCCGAAACTTTGCCTAACTGCAGTGTATTTTCTGATAAATCCACTTTTTTTTTTCAAGATATTCACAATAGAGGTCATACACTCGCGACACAAAAAAGGTTAGAGTAACAAAAGAGATTACATGATTAGCGGTAGCCAACAACACCACCAAGTCACCAACGCAAAGTTACAGACCACTGTCTGAGAATGAAGTTTAACTCAGTGTCATTGATTGGTAGGTGAATCCTGTGTGTTTTGTACATACATGTCCCAACAAACAAAACCACTTATACCAGAATTTGATATGCTTGTTTTGAACATGGAAGATTACAGCAGAGTGCTAAATTGACAAGTCCATTGGAAGAAATATATTGCTCGCATAAATATAAGACCTCTTACATACAAACATCGACATCAAAGGTTCCCGTGACAAACCCATATAGTTTTACACAAGCAACAAATGGAATGAACCGACTGACACCGAGAATCTTCACCTAGAACTGAAGCCAACAATGTAGCCATCATGACTGGATGAAAGAAAAAATGCTGATAATTCATATAGATCTTTAACCTTTGTTCATGCGTGAAATGTTGTATATCTGCATAGCCATATAGCCCCCTCTTTCCACTTGTCTGAATTACTTGTCTCAAGCGTTGATCGCCAGTGCCTCTGGCTGTGGTATCTCGGGAATGTCCTTCACCACGCCCTCCACCTTGGGCGGACCAGAATGCCGCCTCATTGGCGACGCCGCACCAGCTGGGAAGGACAGCCTCTTCTTGACTGACCCAACAGGGCTTGCTTTCTCTGGTGTCTCTGCAGCATCGATCGAAGGCGACCCCTGGAGGCGGGACTTGGCCCTTGCGGATTTTGTGGCGGCCATGTAGCTTGGGACTGACGGAGAGCTTGCGAGGCTCTCGTCGTCCCGCACCGTTGAGGTGGCTATACTGTGCCGCCTTGGTCGCTCGGACTGCACGCTTAGCACACTTCTCACATCGTCATCCACCTGCGGAAGCCCGTTCTTTGGTATAGCAGGTTTCTTCTTCACAACGATTGGTGTTACTTTGGCAGAGGGTGCAGCAGGGGATAGCCGGGAGGCTGGGCGGGTCAGCTTTGGAGTTGTCGGTGACGACTTGTCTGGCTTGATGCTCCGACTTTTGAAGGCTTTTGTGATCTCACCCTCTCCAAGGTTCAAACTCATACTCTTCACGGATACTTGGTCACCGTTGCTTTCCTTGTTAGTCCCGGCACGGCCACTGTCCAAAGGCTTTGCTGCCATCCAGCGCTCCAACCAGCTCCAGCCCCAATGCGGGTTGTTTGGGTCTACAAACATTGGGTTCGAGGACCTTGAACTGCTCTTCCACTGCATGGTACAAATTTTGAATCAATTTTAAGAATCTCATTGCCAAATGATATGAAAAATATGTAGATTGGTATCTGATCTCAAGAATCGAGAAGGCCCCTACCTGATGGGAAAATGCATACGCGAGTGCTCTCTCTCTTCTAATTGCAGCCTCTTGCTTGCTTACTAGACTTGCCTCGATCTTCTCCTTGGATTGAGTGCTATCATCCCAGTGCTCCCCCATCTGGTATAATCAACAAAATGGAATATGTTTGATGTTCTTAATGAAAAGTTGTGACTGCCTGCAAGATTTGGAGCAGAAGAGAAAGCAGTACTTCTGGATAATATTTGTTTGCAAGGATACTTCTGGATACTGGAGGTTCTCTCATCAAGCAAAATTCTATCGCACAATATCTAAAAACAGTAGCTATACTTGGGAGTTTAATGAACAAAAGTGGCACATAAAATAATTGTTCCTTAATATCCCCAGGCTTGTTTTTGTTTCGCTTCACACGCTGTTTGTTTTGTTGTACTCTATCTTTGCTTTTGGACCTCTTATAGTATGTGGTTTCTCACAAAATTGGGGAAAGCCTTGCTTAAAAATGGAAAATATGTTTTTACTGAAGGATTTGAGATGGATTTGCCTACCCTCAAACTCTCCAATTCCTGTTTTAGCAGGAGCTGGCGCTGTAGGGCCTGGTTCTCTTCGGACATCTTCAGCCTTCTTGCACGTATCTGTGACTGCACCCGCGCTAGAGTCTGCATACAGCGCAGTGTGCTTGCAGCTTGACGCTTAACTGAGTTACCTTCGACCAAAGCCTTCAATCTAACAAGGCCTCGCAAAGCTCGTAATGCTCTTCTCGCCTGCATTATTATGATGACAGAAACACTCTGAGCATGCATTCAGTAGAAGCAAAAGTCTTATTCTGCAAGTAAAAAATCTCAATAAAATTCTAATAGTGTTTTCCAAGTGTAATATACTTTCAAACATGCTACCTTTTGTATCAAGGCCACACCACTAATCCAGACAGACAAAGCCATCAACATCAGAAGAATAATTAAAGAATCAAAATTAATAATGAAAGGTGGCTGCCACCAACTGCCAGATGCGTATGGACTGTTTTGTAATATTTATATTTGGTAAGATTGATTTGTAGGCCAGCTCAGCAAAACATATATGGAAAAATTAATTATTAAAAGGTAAAAGTCAGAAAGGGGGAATGCCTGCTTTGAAAGAGTATGAGAGGATTCCACTTGGCAACAGTACTTGCTTCTTAAACATAAAAGCATATTTACCACACAAACTTTTGTAATGAATACAGGAACTGTAAATGGCTAAAATATTTCAAATCTCACTTCAAATTAATAGCAACTATAGTAGTTACTAGTTGGTGAGCTGCCAACACATATACATCAGAGTAGGATAAGAGAAAAATTCAGATGGCCACAGGCAGACATTTGCTTGCAAGTTCAGTCATGTTGATACCAAGGGATAATCATAAATAATCTGAGAATTGATCATCCAGCTCAAAACTTGCAAAGACCAGATCAGCGGCCAGCAGAAATAGACCCTCGATGCAATCATCTTTATAATATTTTCAGAACATGGTTATGAATAAGCACAGCAATGAAGTAGTCTAACTGTATGACGAGTTCTCTAAGCATTTGAAAAAATGGGCACCCATTGCATAGTTCCAAATGGCAGGGAGGGAGCAGACAAGTTTAAGAGCTGATGTCACATTACCAGGTAACCCCGGAAGGCGGTCTGGATCTTGATCGCAGCAAGCTCGTCGCTCGATACGCCAGGCGTCAATACTGAGGACGTCTCCTCAGGCGCAGCAGGGGCTGCCTCAACAGTAACATGCTTGCTGTGCTCCTGCTCAGCTTCAGGGACCTTAAAATCCTCAATTTGGCGAGGAGCTTGAGGAGCAGGAGGCGGCGGCATGGGGACATCGACTTCCAAGGAAGTAGAAGGGGTTAAATCTGTTGGATTCTGTTCGCTTGCAGCCAATTTCTTCCTCAGTTTCTGTCCATTTGAAAAGCAGAGTTTGGGTTATCATCACAACTCAGTTCAGATTATAGCATGACAACACAACCGCAAGCGAAAATACAATGGTTTTACCACAAATACGTGAAATTACTCGACAATCCAATTGCAAGTGGGAAAGTGGTATATTACAGTTACTGAATGGTAAGTCAAAATGAAAATATTGTCCAAGCATGACAGCCGAACTGAAACCATGCCCATAAGCGAAAAACTAAACCTTTGTGCAGTAGCTAGCAGAGAGGCCATCAAAACTAAGAAACCTCTGAAACAAATTGCTATTTTGTGTAGGGGGGGTGTGGACAAAACAAAATTCCAGCTTCAAGAGAAACGTTGCCTGCCAATTTGAGCACAGCTGTTTTTGCCTAAAATATTCGCGGAGCAATCAATCAAACTGAACTGCTAGTGCAATTCGGGGAGCAAGCTGCCAATCCTGGTCAGGCCCACAGGCAGGCCACAACAACAAACCACAAGAACCGCCGGTAAAATCTAAGGATAAAATCCAGCACAAGACTCCATAAAATCCAACAAACTACTTGAATATAAGAAATGAATTATACCTCCTCCTTCTTCTCCTTGGATTCTGGGCTGAAGACCTTCTTGACGGCGCCGAGCCACTTGCCCTTCTTCCCCATGGCTTCAAAGAATCACTGAGGAGAAAGAAACAGGCACCGATCAGATCTGCGCCTTAAAGCTCCCTCCCAGATCTATCTACCTATCCCACCCAGGGGACGGACGGAAGGATGCCGCAACGAGAAGGCAACTGAGCGCACGTACATGCAGAAAGAAGGAGGAGGAGGATGCAACTTTGGCGCAGCAGAAACCACCGAATGGATGGATCTTCCTGCAGAAGCAAGGTGAAGAGGGCGAGGGAGCAAATAGGCTCCCAGTGCGGTGGCAGTGCGGTGGCGGTGAGAGCAAGTAGCAACTAACTAACGGGAAGGTGTGTCAGGTTGGCGTGATGTGCGGTGAGAGGACAGCGGAGCTGCGGCAGCCTGCCTGCGGGCATCTGCAATGATGTGGGAGGTGGTGGTGGGAATTTCAGCTGGAGCTAGTAGGACTGACAGGAGGGCACAGCACGGCAAAGCTGGAGGTTTGGAAGGTCTTTGGTGTAGGGTGAGAAGAAGAGCGACGGATGAGACAGGGTCAAGGGCGTACTGTGTGTGTGCATTTGCTTGGTGGCTGTTGCCATGCTTCTCTCTCTTTGTGACTTTGGAACTGGACAGGTTGGACACAGAAGAGGAACGGATCCAAGTGGAATCTCCACTTGATCTTCTTTTATACATTTTGGGATTGGGTGATTTTAGCTGTTGGCTCTGCCGATAGGATCACCTAGACGAGCCATTCAAGACGATATAACTAACTAAATTTCCTAAGCTAAAATTATGTTAAGTGCTGCTCCTACTACATTCAACTAAATTATAGTGCATTAGTGCTGTACTAAGCGTGGTGGTATATTCCTCCCCAAACTTGCCGCTTTGAGAGTCGTAGCGAGCTTCTCCTCTGCCCCGCCGGCGCGTTCTTTGCCTCCCTCCGACGGCGATGCCGCTCGGGAAGGTTGCAACGGCGCTGCTAGGCTTGTGAATACTAGGTTTAGGTGTTGCTTTGCCTTTGTGCTTGCTTTCGTCGTTCTGGCGCACGACGGCCCCCCGGCGACTCGCAGCGACGCTGGGTCTTTGCTTCTTCTTCCTTGCAGGTTAGGTCCATGGAGGGCAGCTTGCAGGCGAGGGGAAGGAAAGCGTCGTTCCAATAAAATCGACTGCCTTATCCTCCACTTTGCAAATTGGAGGGAGAAGCTCTGCGGGGTTTCCCTGGCCAGCCATGGTGGCGTGGGGGGGAACACTGCTGCCGTTTCTTCATCGAATTTGTGGCAGTGGATCCTGCTGCATACCGGAGCAAATCACGCGAGGATGAAGTTCATCGTCGCGATTCAAGGCCAAGTTGGTGGCCTATCTTCAACCTCCGCGATGGAGGCCTTCTTGATCCAGCGCCGGTGCTCAGCGGTTCGGTTTCTCCAAGTGGTTCGTCCCCGGAGAAGCGGAGCTTGCCGGTGCCTGAGGTCAAACGCCGGAAGGGAGAGACTGAGTGCGGCACTGTGCTCCGATTTCGGCGACTCGTTCGCCTGGAGATCGCCGGCGTGCAATGGTGGAGGAGCTCGAGGACCTGATCGCTTTTTCTATATTTTGTCCAGGGGGCTTTTTGTAACAGCAGCGGCCTTATCTTCGAATACTAGGTCTATAGGGCAAGTTTTCAGAAGGGCCTGTCTGCATTTTGTACCCGCCATGTTTATCTGAAGCAGCTAGGGGTCTAGAACCCCACCCTTTGTACAAAAAAAAAAAAAAAAAAAAAAAAAAAAACTAAGCGTGGTGGTTAGTGTGTAAGGACTAGGGGGGCTAGCTACCGCTGCAGTGCCGTGCATGTAGCTCACCTACAAAAATATCTTATGTTCAAAAAAAAAACCTACAAAAAAATCTAGAAATGTGGACAGTGCTAATGCACAGAACAAATACCTATCAGGCTACCACGACCCATGCCTGTGTGTCAAGGCAGGGAATTATTTGGTGGATCGCCTTTCAACATTACGCCAACTCATCACAACCGCTGTTTATGTCTCCCTTTCTTGTTCATATATACACTCTTGCTACTAGCTCCCACATGCATGTGCATTGTGCTGACATAAACTTTGCATTTTAAATCATAATAGTTCTTATACCAAAAGTTCTCTTTAGGTGGCTACAGGTACACGTCAAATAATCCTCTCTAGCTGTTCATTGGGTCCATATTACGAATACGTCGAAATACAGCATGGCATGTCTATCAGTAGAAACTAATAATTGCCAAAGGGTCAGTAGATATATCAACCTGAAGTTCATCTCCTTGTTGTCATCTCAGCCATATGAGTATTTAATTATAACTGGCTGCAGCAAACCAACCTGTGGTTGGATGGTTAGGAGGGTGGTTGTACCCCTAGCCCACCAGAGTTCAAACCCCAGGTTTGACATCTGTGTGTTGCATTTAGGCGGAATATTCTTTCAGTGGGAGGCGACGTTCCCGTCGACAGCGAGGCGTCTGTGGTGACTTCGTCAATCTCAAGACCCGCCGGCTCGGTCTCTCGGAGGTGCTCATAGGGGTAGGGTGTGCGTGCGTGCGTTCATAGGGGTGAGTGTATGCGCGTGTATATGAGCGCTTGCCGTTTGTACTGTGTTTCTCAAAAAAAAAAAATTATAACTGGCTGCACCCAAAAATGCATCGTTAATTTTTTAATGACCTGACACATTTAACTACAGGTCAAGCGCTACAATCATGGTCAAACTGACGCTAAATAGAGTATTGTCACGAGTGAGTGCCCTTCGTTGTGTTCCACACCACAGATTACAAAATGTCACGAGCTGCAGAGCGACAGCCTACCGCGCGCTTACATATGCACCGTACGTAGTCGACCAATGTGGTATAGATTAAATTTAATCAATCTTTTTTTTTTTGAGAAATGCTCATATACACGCGCATACACTCACCCAATCTTTTTTTTTTGAGAAATGCTCATATACACGCGCATACACTCACCCCTATGAACGTACACACGCACACGCTACCCCTATGAGCACCTCCGAGAGACCGAGCCGGCGGGTCTTGAGATTGACGAAGTCACCACAGGCGCCTCGCTGTCGACGGGAACGTCGCCTCCCACTGAAAGAATATTCCGCCTAAATGCAACACACATATGTCAAACCTAGGGTTTAAACTCTGGTGGGCTGGGGGTACAACCACCCTCCTAAGAGCATGTCTAACAGAACCCTTACATTTTCGCCCCCTAAATCGCGTGTACAGGGCCCTGCACACGAAATCGATGATTTTTTGTGCTCAGATTAACGCGTTCATCTAGCAGACCCCCTATCGCCGCCCTGTATGTTTGAATTCAAACTTCGCGGGAGGAATTTTATTGATCACCATTGCGCTGATACACGAAATCGAGCTCGAGCTCGTTCATCTAGCTAACCTAGTCTAGGAAAACGACATCGCCGGAAGCCTCCATCGCCTTGAATTGCTCGACGTCGGCGAGGGCCCTCGCCTCCTCCTCCGCTTCCGCGCGCGCCGCTGCCTCCGCTTCCTTCTTCGAAAGCTCGACGGCCGCGGGTCGACGGAGTAGTAGCGCCCGCCCTCCGCGTAGTCCACCAGCGACGGCGGCATGCTCGCCGGCCACGCCGCGTACTTCCAGGCGGCGCGGCGGCTCCCTGCAACCGAATGCTTGCAGTGGAGCCGCCACGCCTCCTCGAGCGACTCCGGCTCGCGGCGACGCTTGGAGCGGGCGGTGGAGGAGCTGGAGCCGTTGGGGGAACTCATCGCCGTTGGTGGAAGGGGAAATGGGGCGGCGGCGCGCGCGGAATTGCTCACCGGAGTTGCGGCGGCGCGCGGCGGAGCTAGGGTTGCGGGTGGGGGTTGGACCCCCACCCCGACCCTCACCCACTATAAGTACGGGGCGGCGGGGGCTATTTGGCAGGCCCCGTAAATTTTTCGTACGGGCCAGGCCGCATACGGGGGGTGCTAGACGGCCGTTTTGGCCCGCACCCAATATGCCGCCGAAATTTTACGGGGCGCCCGCGCTATAAGGGGCCTGTTAGACATGCTCTAACCATCCAACCACAGGTTGGTTGGAAAACCAATTGAGGAGACCGTTTGGTTTTCTGCAACAGCTCAACATCAAAAGAGCACCTAGCTATCAAAACTTGAACCACATCGAACCTCTATGGTTGGATCCATGTTCCATGGCGCCGACTCACAATTGTTAGTGCCACAAGAAAGCCAAGGTGTCAGCGCCGACGCCTATTTGCTCGACTCGTGCCATCTGTTGCGACCCTGACCAAGGCGCAAAATGTCGGTTAAGTTTTGAATGGTAGTATGATTCATGTCCAGAGATAACTCAATACTAGGTGTCAAAATATTATTTCCTGACTTGCCTCCGAAAACTTCAAATGGAGATCAGGCTTTGTTTAGTTATTTAAAAAATCCAAGAACTTTATCTCTTGACATAAAAAAAATCTGAATAAAAACACACATGTACATATGGATGTCTAGCTAGTATGTACATAATTTTTTTAACTATGATGTTTTAATCGGTGACCTAAAGAAAAAAAAAGATAAATGTGAAGACTAAAAATAAGTTTTTAATGACTATTTATAGTCACATTTTTTTGATTTTAGTGCCTCCTAGCTACTACATATTTTTTTAATAAAGAGCTATATGTAGCTCGGGGGACACGGTATGTCTACACTGGGTTTCCTAACATGCCTATTTAGGCAAAAAGATACATGAATTTTTCATGCTACTTTGAGACAGACTATTTTCTCAGGCAAAATATCTACCCTCTTTGAACCTAAAAAAGTGTCGTAAGTTACACTATGAGCTATACCTATCTTAGTTGTTTTCCCATGACACTTTTTTTAGAATCGGAGGAAGTAGCATCTAACCTGACAGGGCCGGGATCGCGCATCAGTGAATCATTGTAGACCTACAAAACAATTGTGTACACCAAAAGTGATGTTTTCAATGCTTATATAGAGTCACGATTGTGTTATTGTACAATCGCAAAATACCACATTTTTTAAAATGCACTCTCATATAAACCATATGTATATATCTATACCAAAAAAAGTTATTTTTCAACATTTTAAATGCACCTTTTGATTTTTTTTTCAAGAGTTACAAGTAGCCCGGGATCCATATGTCCACATCGGCTTCCCGCCAGATATATAACTTAAGAGTTGGCTATTTAGAAAAAAATAATCAATTTAATTTCTTGTTGCAATATTTTTACCTAGCATCTAACCTGGTGGGGCCGTGGTAGAGCCTCGGTGAAGCACCGATGCCTTAGCTATATGCCTACTCGCGTCCAATGATGCGGGGAACTACTTTTTTTTGTTATCCCTTTCTTTTCAATTTTTTGTTGTCTTTGCATTCAGATAGCGCTAGGGCCACCACACCCGTGATTCATGAACCTCACTAAAATTAGTAATATTTTTTACAAGTTTTACAGTGGTTGACATTTTTAGCAACCGTCTATCCATTCTATGTGACGGTCATAAATTAGGAGGTACTAGAAAGTACCATATTGAAAGTATTAGAAAGTACGTGTCTCCACTATCAGTCGAGGCAGATTTTTTTTTTATTTCTCACCGACCTTGCATGTCGGGTGACTCGTGTAGAGCGCATTAGATAAACTTAATAATTTCAATTAAAGTTAACATCGAACGGCTGAAAATAATGCAAGGCGGAGGTATCTGAAAGTACCTGCAGTACCTGGACAATCACCGTAGAAGAGCTCAATATTATTACTAGTTATGATAATGTTGCTGGTGTAGTGGGTGAGAAAATGTGTGAATATCAGTCCAGAAGCCATGGGGAATTTTGAATTCGAACAGGTACTATGGAAAGTTGGTAAGCTTCATTCAAAATTAATTGATGTTTCGCTGTTATCTTAAGACAACCTTCTTTAAGTTTTACAAAATCTATGGAAAATATATCTTCTTCTACAATATTACTAAATAAGTTGCATCATGTTCATCATAAGATTGTACTTATGTACTCTTAATCCCAAAATACAATCCGCTCTTCATTTTCACCGGTAAAAAACTTGCAATTTTCACTATGATTTGTACCTATAATTTGTCCACATAATTAGTATAAGGCATATTAAATGAAATAATTTTGCAAAAAAAATGCAGTGCCACCATTTATACATCTCTAACACGTATAATTTAGTAGTATATATTACTTCCTTCCGTCAATATCAATTTTTGTTGAATTGCATGTATCTAGACATGTTACAGTGTTAGATACATCCGATTTAGCGGCAATTAATATGGATCGGGGTAGTAGTGGTCAAAGTCTGCATCAAAGGCCATGCAAAAAAAAAGTCGCGTTATATTTTAGAACGCAGAGTATGGAGCATCTGTTAATTTACCTATATATATATATTTGGTTTTGTTGATATTTGATATAAAAATTGGCTTAGTGAAATATTGGAAAGTTTGGTTTTGAATAAAGCCTGAGGTTCAATTAATATGGAATGAAACGAGTACTCAAGGTTCGTAAATGTTGAGATTATGGCTGTGGTTGTAAACTGCTTCCGAGCGCAGAAGATCGGTGTATGGTCCCATGCAGGGAAAAAAAATTCGATTGCGTAAAAAATTCGGTGACCAGCGAAAGTAACGAAATTGTCGAAATTTCGTAATTTTCAAAAATTATTTCGGACAAATTTATAAAATTACTTTTGAATTTGATTAAATTTAGGTCGCACTATTAGATTACATCGTATATAGTATTCCATTAACATATAGTTTGTTCTAACTCACTGGTACATCTACTGAATGGTGTTCAATCGACCCAAGTTTGAATCTGTATAAGTGAAAAAAAATTCTTGCATAATCTGTTTCATATGCCAATAAAAACAAAAAAATTGAACGTTTGAGACTCGAACCCTGGACCTGAAGATGAAAACAACAGAGTCCTGCCACAACATTGTATTAGGGGTGACATTGTAGTTTAGGCAGTGGAGGTATTTATCAGTTTAATTTAAACGTACCGAATTTTTTTAAACGAAAGATAAATAATTCGCTAACCCTCGAATTACACGAAATTTCGACGAATTTTTTTTCCCTGGTCCCATACACTCCAATTGTAGTGTTGCTAAGGGTTCAGTATGGACCAGAAACAATAATACATTGGTATAAGAAAGAGACAAAAAGATTATAATGTCTCGTAAAATGAGAAATGCCAAGCAACTATGTACAATAATCATATCTCTTCTTTGATGAGATTGACATCTCGATCGTTGGCAAGCTAGCATCGCTTGCTATCTCCAATGTTTAAGTTCAATTCAGACCATAAGCTGGGCCCCGCAACATAAGTTAAAGCAGACTAAAAACCTCACAATGTTTAAGGTCCAGTTAGACCTTAAGGTGGAGCCCACGTAGCAGATTTTTTGACCAATTGCTGAAGGCAAACATTGTAAAGTAGGTGAGAGAAACATTGTTTTGCTATATTAAATTTCTTATGGCTAGGCCATAGTGGTATGGGTGGGTTTTAAGATTTTGACCTTAAGGTCTAGTGCTACAATGTATAAGGGCAGGTCTTAAAACCACTTTTTCCCTTAAAGCCTCCTCTTATTTCTACATTGGAGATGCATGCGATGGTTCTTCTGCCACCGGACATAGATGGACACGACCTTTGTAGTCTTATCAAGACGCGAGCCATGGCGATAGGGAAGACGTTCCACAGTCAAATCCTGTCCCGTACCTCTCAGGCCCGGCAGAGCCGCGAGACTGTCTCTGGGTGTGAGTGTGTCGGCCATGCATTAAGGAAAAAACAAGTTGTTAATGGGACACAATAGGAGATTAATTAAGCGTCCAAATCGAAGGAGTGTCGTGTATAGATGTGATTTATATTTGTAGGTAGGTAGGCAGCCGTTTTCAGCTTTGATAGATAAAGCGTAGCTAGCAAAGTGGTTGCTTAATCGACCGGGGTTAACTGAACTGCTTGATACTGTAGCTAGTAGCCAGGACGTTTCCTTTCCTCCTTTCGTTCGCCTTTCTCTTTCCCCTTACGGACGAAAGGCATATATCCATCATGTTCTTTCTTTGGGGTCCATGATGGTCGATGCCCATCTGAGAGAGAGGTTCAGATCAGAGAGACACACACATACACAGCGTGTATATTCATGGACGGTACTGTGTATGTATCTATGGTACTCACGAGCGTCTGTACGTCCAGAAACACGTACCATGCATGAAGATATTATCTAAAGACTTACGCCGGGTGTTGAGGACGGATGATGAGGGCATCAGCCGATCGGCTGTCTCTGACGTGTGGGCCTCTTGCCCTCCCGTATATCTCTCTACTCCCCCGCTCTCCTCCCACCCCGATACCTGCTTTTCTAAAAAAAAAACAATATATGCTCTCCCTTTATCCTCTCCCGTGAAGACGAAAAGGAAGGAAACCCCTTTCCCCGTACATCGCCGACGGCGAGCCCGTTGCTTTCCCCTCCCTTTGCCTGCTGCTCCGGCGTTGGCTGTCTTCCCTGGGTTTCCCCGAGCTGTTGCGTGCCTGGGACTGGTTCAGATCTGCGGAGGTGTCTTTTCGGCCGGGGTTTCTTCTGGTGTTGCTGTGCAGTGTCGGCGTCCAGTTGGCTCGGCTTGCAGTGGCGAAGCTAGCTCATAAATCCATTGGGTTCAGTGTGTTGTTTGTAGTGTATTTTCTCACTAATAAGAAGTGACAAACATTAGATTAGTGAATGACTTCACATATTTTATTGGGTTCATGTGAACCCAATGCCTATACTGCAGCTCCGCCACTGTCGGCTTGGAGGGCTCGCCGGTGGCTGTGGGGAGGCCTTGATAAGGGGTGGCCCGATCTTCTCGATGAACTATCTCTCTCTTTTTGTGGTTTTCTGGATTTTGTGATAACTAGTGCTACACTGAGACCTCTCACTTGGATGATCCTCGTTGCCAATGCAACAACTACCAATCCCTTTGGATATTCTCAACTACACACTCTTGCACACGCAATCAAAGATCACGAGTGGTCCTGTATCCCCTTATTCCCAGATGGAATAACAAGATATCACGCAACTTTGACTTGAGTAACACCACCAACAAGGTGGGCATAACTTTCAGATGAACATGGTTCAATCTAGAAAATCTAGGGTTTATCTTAAACTTCGTCTCCCCTACCTCAACTCGCAGGAGGGGTATTTGAGAGGGGGTGGTGCGGCCACAAGGGTGTCCCTTGCGCAAGCAACCCTTCCTTATTGGACTAGGACTCCTAATTAGACTCACACATGGATACAAACCGACCCACACTATGGGATTTCGGCCACACATGGCATACAAGCCATACCTACTCGAAAATAGGCTTTCTATGGTGCATTTGACTTGGTGGAGGCACCTATCCCCATGTCTTGATGAATAGCAATTGTTTCCACCATGGCTTGATTGTTTATCAACACTTGTAAGCTTGTTTCCCATCAGCCACCTTATTGTTTTCCTCCTCATCTTGAGATCATCCTCCATCCATGTTTGTGTTATTAATAACCCTGCTAATGAATAATAACATAGCTTAGGTAGTATAACATTCCTATAACCACAAACAATATTTAATAATAAGAAGGAATTCACCTTTAGATAATCATCAATGAGACTTAGTATTTCCTTCCAACTCAAGCATAAATAATCTTCATGGACCTCTATTATGTCCATATCAGGCCTTGTGGGGGCGTCGGCCTTCGATCGGTGGGCCGACGCGAGAGGTCGATGCCGCATAGTGCAGCGGCTAGCCGGGCTGGGAGAGGTCCAACACCTCACGTCCTAGGGCATCCCGCCGCTTCCACAAGAGTTGCAGGTAGGGGGTCGCAGCACCCCGCGCTGGAGGGCATGCCGCGCTGAAGAACGACGTGGGGTCGGTGCCGAGCTCTGCCGGTCACTGCAGTGCACGTAACGGGCAGCCGCGCCGGTCGGGAGGGTCGCTCTCGAGGGTGTCCCGCTACGCTTCCGCACGCCGTTGGCACACATTGTTCTGATGTTTCATCCTTGGAGGTCTTGGAGCCTTACATGCCTCCTCAATCATTTGCCATAGCTGGCAATGCGCCCACCCGGTTTTTACTA
Organism: Alopecurus myosuroides; assembly: GCA_028641055.1. Lineage (NCBI taxonomy): Eukaryota > Viridiplantae > Streptophyta > Magnoliopsida > Poales > Poaceae > Alopecurus > Alopecurus myosuroides. Next base: position 317,199,343 of record CM054061.1, read on the forward strand.
GATCCATGGCGGGCGGGGTGCCCCGTATTCTGGTTATAGCCGATAAATGTACGTATATCAGATTCACTGCTAATGTGGGTCTTCAAAATTCTAGCTTATATGCTGTTAATTTATTTCATAAGATTGGGAGCGTTTGCCTATTACCTGGGTTCTTGCACTCCATTTTTTTTCATTCATGGTTGCTAAGTGGACAAAATGATTTTAGCCAATGCAGATTTTAATCATACAACTTTCTATGGATTATCTATTCTGAAAACGTTTCAGAGGTTTTGAGTTTGTTGCTCATCTAGAGATCATCTTGATACTAGTGTTTTCCACTTCATAGGCCATAGTCACTTTTGCATTCTTTGGATACGGTAACAGGGAAAACTCTGATCCTTCAATGGAAAATGTGAACAACTGAACATTGTGTTCATGTGAACGTTATGAAACGATATGCAGATTACTAGGCATGCCATTTAGAAGGCTATTTCTGCTTGCAATATACCGGTAAATAGTTTTTTAATATGTTAACCTTGTTTGTGGTTTTCCTCATCTAGGAACCTGCAAGGCCTCGATCATCTTTCCAGTGTATTGGGAGAACCCTTGGTGGTGGATCTTCAACCGATGATACTCTAGCAGGCTCCAAATTACTGCTCTGATTTTTGGCCGGTGCTCTTCCTATTTCTGGTGCAGCAGCTACGCATCCCCTCTCTCTCTTGTGGATGTAGCCATGTACGTACTGCTGCTGCAACTTCAGGCTTCACGGTAGAAGTTGTTTAAATATTGTTTGCCCGTAGCGCAAAATGTTCTAGCCTCTGGTGTTAAGCTCTGTTACATCTCTAATGGTAATATCAATTCATATACATATTTGCAACTGCGCCTTAATTTCATTGCTTGAATTTGGTTTAGCTTGGCTGCGTTTCAAAATCCTAGATCTCATCAATCATGTTACTTTTAATGAAGGTAGTGCTACCATCCACTGAAAGAATCCACTGTTCCTCCCTTTATTTTGAGGATTGTATTAATTTTACATGATGGTTTTTAATTTATTATCGCATATTGCTAAGGAAGATCTCTGAAGAATTTATCTTGCAAAACACTGTGCCTTTTCTCTGCAGTGCTAAAAGCATTGAGCCAGTAAGAGCCACAATCACACAAGCACCCCCTACCACCCCTCATGAGTAGTTCAATTTGTAAAACATCTATAGAGCCTTGTGCAGACTGCAGTTGTGTTTGACACAATTTTACCTTTTCACCTTCCATAGGATCTTCTAGTGGGGAGAAGAAAAAGGTCGGCATAAATGGTGAGTTCCTTTAATAGATAAGAAAAAAATGGCATTGCCACATTACTGTCATTTAGTCTAGATACATCAAGACTCATAATGTTTAGCAGGTACGGTTTATACTTTAGATAGTTGCTCTATGCTTTAACTTAACCCTTCAATTTTCTGGTTGTTGTACATGATCTTTGCATTGTTTTAGTCTTTAGTTACAATTGGACACTCTTGTTCTCGTTGCAGGTTTTGGGTGAATTGGGGGGTTGGTTCTGTGAATTGCAGTCAGTAGAGATGACATTGAAGTTGTGGCTGTTAATGATCCGTTTATCGATGCTAAATACATGGTAAGGAAGCAACACCAAATTATTCAGTTTTAGACCACAGAACCTGTGCTGGACTGTTTTTGCAATGACATACATCAACAGTGTGCAACTTGTGTTAGATAATGAGTGATTGGACTATCGTTTTTCATTTGTAGTTGTTTGATTCTTCATCAAATGATACACAATACCTAAAATGGGAAAGTGATGATCTGTTTTTCGGATGCATATGATATTTCTAATGAGCTGTTGCATGAGAATTGTGATGATTTTCACTGTAGTTTTGAATTTCTATTCACAAATAACACCGGGAACTACATGTTGAGATATTTTGGGAAACATGGCACACCGCCACACCTCCACACAGTGTCCATTTAACGAAGAAAAAGTAGGCATCCAGTTGAGAAATGTTTCTTAGACACTATTATGCATCATTATATTTTTATGCTTCTTTATATTATGAGGAGATGCTATTTTTTATCTCATATTACTTGCATATATATGAATTTTGAACCCACCGTCCATTTGCAGAAGAACTTAAAAATATTACCCATATGTTATTCTTTACCCTGGTTGCTGATGTGCATGGAATCTCGAGCTTACTAGCCATCTACCGTGTGCTATGCATATGCCTACCAGATGACTATACCGAATTTTGTTTTTTGTGTAACATTACAGGTTGGTATTTCTTTTGTAGCTTCCAATCAGACAAAATGCTTTTGTTTGTTGCTGCATTTCCGCAAGCGGAGCTATTCAGGTTGGTATTTCTCATCTGTATGCACCGAGTAACGCTTTTTCTTCCAATGGTATCTAATGCTTGAATTGAATGCTAGATAATTTTATTGCTAAACCATCTGCAGTATAAATAAATGATATTATGTTTAATTAAGGATTTCGTACCCAGTGGATAATAATGTGTTCTTGGTGCATGGAATATTGTGCCTTGTATTCTTTCTGTATATTTCTAAAATGTAGATTATTGCCGTTAATATATTGTTTTAACCTATATGTTGCCTACAAAGGTCTTAATCGTGCCATCCATTCCAAGATTAATTTGTGGCGGTTTCTCCAGCCGAGAAGTATGAACCTTTGAAATACGAGGAAAAAATCCTCTAATTGATTTTTTATCATGGTCCATATTTAACTTAGCTGCTGGCTGCGATTATGCCTTCATGACAAGTCCTTATTTTTTATTCCCAGAATGTCTTTCAAATTTATTAAAGCACCCATGATTTCTGTAGCTTGTTAAGCGATTTAAAATCTCCCTTAAGGTATTGCTTGTGAAAGGCTCTATGTATCTTCTGGTGTGTTCAGATTTTCTGGTGTGAAATGCCTTCTTATATTCTTTATTTATAGAATAAAATGCTCTTTCCGATCACATTTTAGCGAAAAGGTCTGGAGTCCCGATGAAAATATGTGTGAATAAATGCTAGCTACCCTCTGAATTTAGCAAACAAGTTAGCAGGTCTGTTGGAAATTTGCACGCATATATGTGTGTCCCTTTGTTATTGACCATTTGTGTATGCTCGTAGCTACTTCTGATTACCACTTTAGAATATATGATTCTCATGCTATTCTTATGTCCTAACTAGATGCTATGTCTTCTAAATAATTTCTAATTGATATGTTCAAACAGGAAATGCAGTTAAGTGCTGCTTCTGTTTTATATGCCTACCTATAGGAAGGATTTGCTTTCTCACATTGCACGACATGGAAAGCTCAGTTCCATCTTCGAGCGGAAACTTCGGAAGATAACTCATGGAGTAAGATAAATTTCTGGCTCTTCGTCGCAAAAGAAGTTATATTTGGTTTTCTTGCTATTCAAATTGTATGCTGTAACATTTGAAAAAAAAAAATCTATGTCTTTTCTTTCATATATAATGGTATGCATCATCTTTGTTTGTCGAGATGTTCTTAGGATTATTGCTGCACAACTTACGGATTCAAGCAATTATTGCATTAATCGCAATTTAATTGCAAAGAATATTGAGAAATTTAATTGACAAGATTCATTTTCCTGTTAGTGGATATTCTTGTTTTATCGTTTTGTTGTCACCTGTCATGCATTTTAATCATTAATGTATCTGATCGTCATCAACGAGGATTATTCATTCTCAGATGCCAGAGTTGTCCTTTCCACCCGAGGGCTTTCTCACCTATGTTGGACTCGTATCTTCCTTGAAAGTAGGAGCTTGGCATATGTCATTCTGTTAAGTTCAGTCCTCGGCCAGAAACCCGGCATGTTTTATTGTACATTTGTTGTTTCCTTCCATTCAACAGATTTAAATCTCTAGCTATATCAGGTGCATCATATTTCATATGAAGGTTTAGATTTGGTTCATCCATTGTGTTCTATTTCCACGCTTATATGTTTAAGTACGATTCTACTCACGATCCATTTAAGGGAACCATAACAGTTTTGGATGTGTCAACCTTGGAGATTATTAGGAAGAAAGTCTCAGTTACAAGCAAAAGGTAACAATAGGTTTATAGAAACCACGGCAGGTTTAGCCGAATATGTTTTGCTGCTTAGATGCACTTACTTGCCCCAAATTTTATTTTAGGTATTTTCATATCTCTCTCCTTTATTTATCAACTAAATTTCTGCCAAGTGTTAGATTTAGATATCAAGTGTTTTTTCACGGCGAATACTTGGATACTCGTTACTCAATATTCTTTTTGTATCCTCAATGCTTTATGCAACTAGAATTGTCCCTGAAAAAATTCCATTTACATACAACACAAATGTTGAGATTCTGTTGTGTTACTCAAATAGGGTGGTGCAAAGAAAGTGGGCATATCTTCTCCGTCGGGGAGATGCTCCTATGTTTGTGGTTGGAGTAAATGAGAAGAGTTACAACCCTAGCATGAATGTCGTATCTGCAAGCTGTACCACCAATTGCCTTGCTCCTCTTGCCAAGGTTATCCATTTTATCATTTCATCTATTATATAGACAGAATATGTTTTGCACATATGTTCATTGTTGCAAAATAGTGTCACCAGTTTCCTTGCTGATGATTCTCGTGTTTATTGTTTGCAGGTTGTCCATGAGGAGTTTGGCATTCTTGAAGGCCTAATACCTGGCCAACGTGACCATGATGATTCTTGTGTTTATTGTTTGCAGGTTGTCCATGAGGAGTTTGGCATTCTTGAAGGCCTAATACCTGGCCAACGTGACCACAAACCGCACCGACCAGCCAGGATAATATACAAACCACATTAATCGCATGATATTTTTTTTAGATAAATACAGAAACAAAAGCCACAACAGCCACGCAGTGCACAGACGCAAGACAGACGGCGCAGCGAAGCGCGCCACCCCGTCTAGTGTACGTGCTTCCTCGTGCAAGTTTAAATATCTCCCGAGACCTCGTGAGCAGTTTTAATCCATTTGGTGGCTCTTTACGTTTGTGGGTCATACGCAGTGGAATGCTGTTCGAACCAAAGCAGACGACTGTTGACTGTACATATGTTGACGTCGGTTCTAGCCACGGTGGCGGCGGGCCTCGATCCCAAAGGGACGGGGTCCTCCGGCTGTTACCTACAGAGCAGCAGAGTTGGAGCCGGGCAGTGGCCCTGGTGGCCTCGATGGCGGCAGCGGCCAAACGTGGTCGTGGTGGACGATGTGACGGCCGGGGCCGGACATCTGGCAGTGGCGGCCGAGCATGGGCAAGCGCGCCCGGATCTCCCCGTGCTAATGGTGATGCCTCCGGTTGAGACCGGCTGGACCAATCGTGTCGCTGCTACGGCCGGCGGCACGGCGTCTAGGCAGATCGACGGGACGGCGTGACAGACTTGGCGGCGGGGTCTTCTCGGGCCGGACCTTCTCCGATAGTCAGAGCCGACAATGGTGGCGTCTCTGATGCCATCCTCTAGCTGAAGGCATCGTTGCTGTGTAGCCTCCGCCTACTGCTCCAGGGGTATCCCGGATCGGATGATGACGACGCATTGCGCCGTTCACCCTCTTGAGGGCATTGTTTTGGAGCAAAGCTGTGTTCCGGGGGAATCCCTATACCTGGTTTTACCAGATAGGATGATGCGGCATCTTCGATGTCGTTTACCCTCTCGGGAGCATCGTCTTTGGAACATGAGCTACCTGGAGGGGGCCTGTTGATGGTGCGGATTGCGCGGGGTGGAGTAGCTATCTGGCGTCATGGCAGCGTCGACGGCGGGTCTCACAGGTGAATGTGTTGATTTTTGTCCTGAAATCGGGTGAGCGGAAGACGGAGCCGGCATCTTCGGGAGCGTGTACGTCGATATGTGTTGAGGGGTGCTAGACCAGTTGTGCCCCTTGCTCGCTATCGGGCGGCTTGGTGTGGCCTTCGGTATTTTAGATGACGCACGTTGGTGTGCTGTCACGGAATTCGGCCCTTTCGGCGACCCCCTTCATCAATAGTGCTGATAGCGAGCTGTCGCTAAGATGGTGGATCAGGATTGTTCATTCATATATTTGTTTGTAAGACATTGTGGCTACTGCTTTCTATTCGTAAAAACCGGTTGTGTGCACCATTTTGGTGTTGGGTTAGAACCTCCATTTGTAAAAAAAAAATCATATGTTTTTCCCCATAAAGTGAATTTTTATTATTTAAAAAGTTTAAGCGTTACACCCGGACTCTGTATAACAAGGATGTACACAACCAACACCAGGCCAACAAAAGTATAAAAAGTAAAAAAAAAAGGCGCAATAAATATCATAATGGGAAATTGTAGAGACGCTTATGTCGAAGGACGGCCGACACGCAAATTGTGCTGCCATCCATGTTAGGATAAAAAAACCTCTCGCCGCATCTTTCGGTCTGGTACACACCTCAATAAAGAGGTCGTGTCGTGATGCTCCGCATGTTGTACTGTACGTATGTAAACCCAGAACACAGAACGATTTCGATTTAAATTTGCATTTCTCACCACAAGCCTTGTATGTAGAAGTGTCTTTCTTCTCGACCATTCCATATTTTCCTTTACACTTTGCGGAGTTTTGGGACGAATTGAATGAAAAAACAAAAATTAGTATTTGGGGTCAAGTTTTTGTCGATAAAGGGATTTTATTATTGAAAGAGTATTAAATATTACACCCGGCTCTGCATATCTAAGATGCACATGGTACGCACCAGTTTAGAAGTTTCAGCAAAACCAAAGAAATAAAACAAACGAGATATGTATCATCATAAGAAATTATAAATGATGAATGACAAATCTGTAGATTATGTTGCCATCCATGTTGGGAAAATAACTCCCTCGTCGCCGCCTCCAGCCTTGAAGACATATTCGAAAACATGTTGTGGTATTCCGTACGCTTTAGCGGTGACCATGATCAGAGTGTAGATGTGCATGGTAGATGACTTGCATAACAGAAGAGTACCTATCGTTAAAAACCTTGTAATTTCTAATAAGCAGCTTAAACTTAGGATCCACCCCATTTAGCCGGCTGCCAAAAATATTCGCAACGCTTCGTTGGGGTGGGGGTGAGGATAAGGTAAAACCTATCTGGATGGCTGGCCATATAGACCTACGAAATTTACACCGGAAGAATAATTTCTTATTGGTCTCGTCATGTTGACAAAAGATACACTTTTTATTTCCATGCCAATCGTGTTTTGCAAACTTATCTTTTGTAAGAACTACACCTCAACGAAGACACCACACAAACATCTTAGTTTTAAGCGGAATCTTCGTCTTCCATTTTTTTATTATTATCAACTGATATATCAAGCTGAAATAATGCTTTGTACATAGAATGAACCAAGAAATTACCATTCTGATTAAGATTCCATCGGAATTTATCTGAACATTGCGTCAGCTGGACAGAGTCTAGCCGCAGTAGCAAAGCATTCCATCATGCTTGCCTCGGGCCAAATAAACTTCTTCTGAACGAAACATTCGGTCGGGAAGATCCCATCACCTTGGCGACTGTGTCGCCTTTGTATCGCAAAATATTGTACAAAGTCGAATATTATTCTCGAAGCGTGGCTTGACCAGGCCAGAATCTAACTTACGGACCATCTTTAATTAAGAAGGATCCATGTGGGAAGAAGAACTTCTTCACTGCCATAAGGCCAGCCACTACGGGAACGAGCGACGATGCCGAAGGGGATTTCAACGCCAAGGGGGAAATATCGGGACCCTCGGCATAGCTAGTGCAGTGCACACGGTTGCAAAAAGACCCTCGGCATAGAGAAACCCTCGGCATAGATGATCAATGCCGAGGGTGACTGTCGGCGTAGAATAACCTTCAGCATAGATAAAGCATCGCCGAGGGCCACCGTCGGCACAGCCTGGCCGTAGGCACAGCCCGCGTGGCGACGTGCGCTGGTGACCACCGTCGAGAAAAAGTTAACGTCCCAGGACAATGCCGAGGGGGTTGCCGTCGGCGTAACTAATTGATATGAATCGTTCACGGCGCATAACAACGCCGAGGGGGTTCCCCTCGGCATAGATTGTATAGCAACGCCGAAGGTTACCCCCTCGGCACTGCTCCTTTTTTCCATCGTATTGCCCCATATAATTTCTTCTATATATATATGATTTAAATATTTTCTTGCATTTTATTGTTGGTTGCATAATTACTTTTAGTTTGTAGTGATATATCGCTTATGTAGAATGAGTTGTAGGGGTAGATCTATGGGGCCCACATACTAGGGGTTCGCAGGAAAAAGATCGCTGGAGCGCCGGAATCACACAACTTGCAAGTGGCCCTACCATAAATGTGAAAGTGTGGTGGAAGGCCCATGTTAAGGTGCATGCGATTACACTTAGAGAAGTGCTAGACGTGTAAGAAGAAACTCCCTCTACTGGTGAAACGGAGGGCTACCGGTGGATTCTTGGGTTCAATCTTGGATTTCCATGCATATGTGACCTAAAAAAATCTAATCCAACAAAAACTACTAGAAATTGTTATCATGCTTACTATTTATTTATATGCTCGTTACTAATTGCTATCATGCTGATTGATTGTTACCATGCTTACTATTTATTTATATGCTCGTTACTAATTGTTTACTCGTTCTCAATGCAGGTTATTGAACCATGAGCAAGAATTCATCAAAAGCCTTGCTAAGTAGGTTGAGGCAGAGCCGCGATGTGCTAGAAACTAGTCGCCCTAGAAGACCTCCTCTTCGCTACATTGACAATGAAGAAGGAGGAGGACGGGAACGAGGACGAGGACGAGGAGGAGGGCGACGAGGGGGAGGACGAGGAGGAGGACGAGGACGAGGACGAGCACTTACACTTGAGGAGGTTACACCTTCACAGAGGGTTCGACGACGTTGTCGGGTTTCGACGCCCTCCCTTAGTGAGGTGCTTATTGCTATATGCCTACTAACTGTTATCATTACTACTATCCTTAGATACCCTCCACTAAGTGCCAGTTTTCCATAGGTACCCTCCGCTAGTGGCACCGTAGCTTCCGAGGAGGAGGAGGAGGAGGAGGTGCATCACGGCGAGCAGCAGAATGACGAGGTGCTTGAGGAGGAGGTATGCTCTTTTCTCCTATTTCACCTACTTCTTTTCATTCACTTGCACTTTAATTTGCACTGTTATTTTAAATTGCGTTGTAATTTGCATTTGCATCACCACCAGGAGGATGAGGAGCAGGAGGAGGAGGAGGTACCCTTTTCTAGGCAGCAGGAGAGCACGACGGAGAGGCCGGGGAAGTTGTGGGTTCGAGGGCCAAATAGGCTCCCAAACCCACCAAGAACTGAAGCGGAGAAAATCCGCCTTGAGCCGACAAAAACGTAAGTGAATCTCTTTCGATCATATACGGTGACCTCGTGGTTTGTTTCATGTTGATAGTATATGTTTTGATACATACTAATATTTTGATTCATGTGCAGGAATTTTAGGTTTCTTGATGAGTCGACTGCCAAACGTCGTCTTCCAGCTGGTATTCTTACGTCTTTGCTGAAGACCTATTGGCCAGGCCTCTACCCGATCAGCCCTGGCTCTAAGGTAAAGAAGTTAGCCACTAGATGGGAGGACTATAGGGCCGTTAAGTCGGCGGGCTTTATGACCGATGAGGACGGTGAGAGCTTTGTGCCTACCTTGGCACAAGTTGTGCATATGAGGTTCTGGGTAAGACCTTCTTGGTCTAGTTCTGTTAATGCTTCATTACCCAATCGTGCTAATTTATGATTCTCACCATAAATGTTTTATGCATGATTGTAGGGATATTATAGAGTGGAGGAGGAGTTTGAGGAGAAGTCTGATGAGGTCTTCGATCTTATGGCGAGGAGCAAGGTACAACAGATGATTTACGAAGCTAGAAAAACATGCATCTCGCGCTACTTCGCCGAACAAGGCGTGAGAAAATTGAAGAACAAGATTGTTAGTGAAGATATCGAAGCAAACTTTGAGGTGGAAAATTACTTAATGGTGAGTAAATTGTCATTTTATGTTATGTTCTTCCTAAATGCATCATCTCTTCTTGATTTGAGCCGTTTTTCATTTCTTAGTGTGTTCCGAAGTGGTGTTGTGGAAAGAGGGATGCTTGGGACGCGTTGGTGGATATGTGGACAAACGATGAGGAGTTCTTGGCCAAGAGCATGCAAAACAAGAAAAATCATGGCCATGGGGGAACACACGCTCAAGGAAACAGGACCTTCGACCGCTACAAGGACCACAAGGTATATATATGGCACAAGCTCCTTCTATTTCTCAGCATGTTCCTTCTACCATGCATAACATTTGTTTTATGCACTATAGGTGGCTGCTAATGAGGGCGTTGACATTCATGACATTCAAGTGTGGCAAGATGCTCACAAGAAGAAAGACCCACGAGCCGACGAGGATCCATACTATGGCTCCACTAGTGAGACCATTATCGAGTACTCGAGCAGGTTCTTTATTGCTACCATGCATACGCAATGTCTACCATGCTTATTGATGATTGCTACTGTGTTTATTCATCGGCATTAAGATTTAATTTCTCCTTACAAATTGTTTACTCAATGTAGATTCATGGATTTGCATGGGCCAAATTCTCAGCCACTTCTGGAGCCGGTCGACGAGGCCGCGGTGTTGCTCGCAGGGGGTGGTAAGCCACATGGACGCTTATCTATGCTTGATTCGGTGCTGCCCTCTACGAGCAATCTCACGCGGGTCAAAGCTATCACGGGCAAGGTGGCTTCTATGCCACCTCGTGCACCACGTCGCGATGTAAGATTTTTCTCATTTTTATCCAAATTTAGACTTTTGATCATGCATTGTATGTTGATGGGATGCATTATGTAAAATTATAGCCCCGCTATGATGATGCCTACGAGGAGGTTTGCCGCGAGTTTCATCGGAAGATGAATGAATGGTATGCTGCAATGGGTGCTCGCGATGATCTCATTCAAGCGGGACATAAGGTTGTTTCTTTCCCATTCGAGCTACTTGCAAGCAATTCGTATGATGTATTTTTCTTGGCCACGCATGACCTATAATATCACTTGCAGGCGTTACATATGGCTCAGATCAATGGTACTCCACCGCCTCCTTATGTTGATCCTCCACCAAAACCACCGATGCCAATGTTGCCTACGAAGGCTGAATTCCTCGCACATATTGCCATGGGGACTCCGGTTAGTACTTCATACAACTACTAAGTTATTAGTTACAAGTCACGAAAGAACTACTAAGTTGCTAGTTACTAATGTGCTAAAACATATGTAGGGATCGGCTCATTCACAGACACCCTTTGGTCGTGCTTCCGCCTCGCCCTGCGAGACACTCGAGACCACTCCAGTTCACCCAGGAGGTCCTAGTCCTGGTCATTCTGGCTATTGACTCGCCGATCTCGGTTAGTTTGAAGCAAACTCTTACATGTAACCAACACTTACACAATTTACCATGCAGGAACTTTGACTTAGACAATTTTCCATGCTAAACTTCCATTAAAATAATCCGCCATGCAAAAGTTGGACTAAGAACAACTTGCTATGCAAAAACTTTAACTTTGCTCAACTTGCAATGCATGAACTTTGACTTAGAAATTTTGCGATACTAAACGTATGTGTTCTTTCATTTTGTAGTGACAATGCTCTCGAAGACGGTGTGTCTTGTATCGGTGCTCGAAGTCCATTGAGAACCGGTTGCCATGTGACATGTATCCGATGACTATGTGTAATAAACTTGTAGTGAGAATGAACCGGTTGCCTTGTGACATGTATCCCATGACTATGTGTGATTATTCTCTCAAAGACTATGTGCAATGAACTTGTAGTGATAACTATGTGTAATGAACTTGTAGTGATGATTATGTGTATTGTGCATCTATGACTACGTGCTTATCAAGTTTGATGCTAGCCATGTGATATGGTTGTGTATGTGCTCTATGCACAATATTTTTGCATTATTACAGCCAATTCGTGTATATATATGTTTGCTGGAATTTTTAGGCGAAGAATAGAGGCAGAAAAACAAAAAACAGTGGGTACCAACGCCGAGGGTAACCCCCTCGGCACTGAGAATTAACGCCGAAGGTAACCCCCTCGGCACTGAGAATTAACGCCGAAGGTAACCCCCTCGGCACTGCCCCTTACCACCAGGCCGCCGGCCTGTACCACGTGGCTACCAACGCCGAGGGTACCCCCCCCTCAGCACAGCTCCTTACCACGAGTTCCCAGTGTTCGCCACGTGGCTACCAACGCCGAGGGTATCACCCTTGGCACTGCTCTTGGGCGCCGTCTTCTCCGTCCCGTTAACTTGCTGTGGCGACGGTTAGAGTGTGCCGAGGGGCGAAGTAAACCGTCGGCACAGGTTTCTACGCCGAAGGTTGAAGCAACGCCGACGGTATTGTGCTGTGCCGAGGACCACATAAGCCGAGGGTTAAGTGCCGAGGGTCACCGTCAGCACAAGCTAACGCCGAGGGTAAACAGAGCTACGCCGAGGGGGAAAACCCTCAGCGTTGAACTTCCTTCCTGTAGTGAGCCCAGAAGGGTGAATCACCATGTTTCCAAAGAACCTGAGATAAAGCTTTTGAACCCACATACTTCCTCCTTAGGAGGGTTTGCCATACCAACTCTTCATACAAAAGCTTTAAGATCCATTTACCAAGTAGAGCCCTATTCTTGACCACCGTGATCTTGGGCAGCAAATCAAACTTCACTTAGTCAGTCGTTATTTTATTTTCTCACTATCACCTTGCCAAAAGAATCTTGATTGAAAGTAATCCAACCTTTTTAAGACTCCTTTTGAAATTTGGAAGAATGAATTCATATAAAGTACCATATTTGATAGTATAGGATTTATGAGAACCAATCTTCCTTTCAAGCATAATAGTTTTCCTTTTCAGATGAATTTGAAGTCTCTCCTCCACTGATTTCCATTCAGCATTTGCGAGTCTCTCATAATTTAAAGTGCACTATGGTCAACTAGAGGGGGGGGTGAATAGGTTAACTACCAATTATGTTCTTTTCCTTTTAATTAGGGCTGAACAAGATAAGATAAGGTTCTCTAGATGTGCAACTAGGTGAGCAACCTATGTGATGGAAGATAAGGTACGCAACGAAAGTAAAACAAAAGGTAACAAGATAAACCACAAGTGTAAACAAGGATACAAGGATATGTTTCCCGTAGTTCCTTCTCAAGAGAAGTACGTCTACGTTGGAGAGGTGGGGAGCCACCTGGGCGCTCCTCAATAGCACGGTTGTGCACACCTTATTCTCCTTGAGCTTCTACGGTGAGGGAGATTCTCGTTTCCACTATGAGGTCGACTTGAAGGCGTTGACCAAACCTTTACACGAGCTTGAGGACACTCCACAAGATGGATGGAGGATTTCAAACAATCCGAAGCTTCTTTGCAGCAAGGTGGAAGCTACAAGCACAAGATTTACTACGGTTTCTAGGCCTCAAGTAGGATTCTAGATCTACTAGGATGTGGTGGATGGATTTGCAATTCCTTTGGTGGAATCATGGATCTAGGTCTCCTCTACCTCTCCACAAAGTTATGGAGTGATTGGGTGGTTGGAGAGGGAGATCTAGGAGGTTGAAGCTTTCATTAATGGCTAGGAGAGAGAGTGAGAAAAGCTTAGCATTTATGAGAGTGGGATATATCCCTTCCCTAATCTGGCCGTTGGGCAGCCCACGCAGCACCGGAGGCTCCGGTGGTCTTCACTCACAAACGCACGCGTGGCTCCTTTTTCCTTTTCCTGGGATCTTCTATAGCGGAGGCTTCGGTAGAGTGAGCGGAGGTTTCGCCCACCGAAGGTTCCTCCCCAGCCTCCTCTCTTATGCACCCGAAGACATTTTTAGCAGAGGTAGCACCGGAGGCGCCACTGGAGGCCAGCCCCCCTGTAGTGCAGTGGAACCGGCGGAGGCTCCGGTGGACTGGGCGGAGGTTCGGCCCACCAGAGGCTCCGCTGCAGCCTCCGCTCTTGTGCACCCGAAGGCATTTTTAGCGGAGGTAGCACTAGATGCGCCACCGGAGGCTGGCGCCTGGGAACAAACGCACGGGGCGGAGGTTTTGGTGGTTTCACCGGAGCCTCCGCTGCTTGTAAAAACAGCTTCCCAGCTTTGTCTCTTCGAGCCCTTTCCTTTAGAATAAATCATGTAACCCTTCGAGAATGTATCTTTGAATAATCTTGGCATTTTCATAGATATCAAATAAAACCTGCAAATGCTCTAAATAGATATTTGTCTGATAGTTATGTTGTCATCAATTATCAAAACGGAAGATGATCTTTCACTCTCCCCCTTTTTGGTAACTGATGACAGCATAACCATTTGAATAGCTAGAGCACGAACAACATGGACGGAGCTCCCCCTAGAGATATGCTCCCTTCATGTTGAGAGAATTAAACAAGAGAGATAGCTAAACACACATAATAGGGAACACATAACATGTGATATAATTAAGGTACTAGGTTCACAAGCTCACGCAAAGCATAACGGAGTTCACATCGAACAAATAATTAAACAAACGAAGTCTTCAAATAACCAATTCCTCTCTCAAGCAAGACGAAATAAGAAAAGCAAAAAACACGGCTTGAGAGAGAACCCATGCAAATGCCCAGCGCTCCTAAGTAGATATCTCTCCTCCTTTGGCATCAAGATACCAAAAGAGGGAAGAGACCGATGCTAACTCCGTAAGAATCACTCGGAGGAGTTGTCCATGCTCGGAGGACGGGCGCGACGGCGAGAGCTGGTGACTTCTTCTCCAGGTTTTTCATCAGACCACTCAATGATATTACCTTTGGAATCCTTGGCTTGCCACTTTTCCCAATTGGTGATGCTATCTTGAACCGGAGAATCCACGGTTTCCCCACCATCACGACGAAGTTGCCTCGCTGCCTGTGCTGCATGGCGGTGCTTAAGTTCCTTGTCATAATGAAGTTTCCACTGATGCTTCTCGATCTTCTTATTCACACGAAACACTTTCTTGAGATCCCTAGCCATCCATTTGAAGGCACTGTCAGAAGGAGGAGGGCGAGAGGGCCCGACTTCTTCTTCGTCGTCTTTTTCATCTACAATGACCCATGGCTTGGCCTTGCCTTTGCGAGCAGATCGAGTGGGATGCACAATAGGCTCAGTATGATCCTTGATAAGAAGCCGTTTCTCCTTTTGTGGGATCCAATGGGTGTCATCAAGGGGATCTTCCGGGAACTTGTTCTCCCACACATGCAAGATAATCTTCATAATGAATGGCTCAAAGCAAGCATTTTTCCTTTGCACAATGACATGCCACAATTCATTCCATACATAGTCAATCACATCAAGTTTCCGAGTCATACCGGAGAGCCGCTTCTCATGAGTGAGAAGCATGAGGTTCTTGAGGAAACCTTGTATCTAATCAATGTTGCTCGCCTTGGGGTTGATGGTCTCTCGGTAGATCTGAAGCATAATGTCATAGGTGGGGTAGTGGCCCTTGACAAAGCAAACTGCAAACTTCTTCCAGTGATAGAGAGGAGTAAGTTGATCCTTGGAGATTGAGACGGCATGAGGAGCGTGAACACGGAACCACCCACTGTTATACTCGGGGCCACCACCAAAAGGTCCATGATCTGGATAGCCACCAAGAAGAACTCCAACCTCGGACCACTTGATAGTGAGCTTATGTCTCTTAGTCATCCAAATGAGGCGATGCTAAGTTTCATTGGCAAGATGCACTATGCCCAAGAACTCACACACAAGTCCCTCATCATAGTATTGTTGTACTCGCATAATGGGACCAAGACCGAAGGCGTCAACAATTTCCAGGGCTTCTCCAAAGTAGTAGGGCTTCCTCTCCATATGAAAAAATTGATAGCATGTTGAGGGACAACATTTTCCTTGGGCTTCCTCATAAGGATCTCATGGTAGATTTGAGCTTGAAACACGGTGTGGAATCTTGTGCCCCGTCCCCGAAACTGTGGCATCAAGCGCTCCCGGTCAACAATGTACGGGCTCTCGCGGCGAGTTTCCAAGAACACACCCTCGGATAATTGAGATGCGGACTTCTCCTTGCGGGGAATGTCTTCTCCGGGGCCGGGAATCTTGTCTTGCGCTTGGTTTGAGAGGGATCCAAAGTCTCTTCAATCTCATCCACTCGTGGTGCCTTGCGACCGCCCATGTTCTTGTTGCGAGGGTCCTTGCCCTTGGAACCGGATACATCGATGAAACAAATACAGAGAGAAAAGCACGATGAAGAGATAATGCGCAAGTTTAATCAACACACAAATCAAAGAAACTAAGATATGGGGAATATTAGGGATGAATAACGACGAGGTGTGGCATATGAACACAATCCACCATAGGAAACGAGGTAATTCATACCTAATATTCACAATCTAGGTTTCTAGGGTTTGTACTCGTGATTTCCTACTTCAAAATCCAACTCCATACATCTAGATGTGAAGAAAATGTTTCTTCTAGTGCTTCTCCATCCGTCAACAAGATGGGAGAGAGAGAGCTACATACCCGCATCCATGGTGAGAAGTGAGGGAGGAAGAAGATCTCAGAACAGTCCAAGGTAAGGAAAAGGACCTCCCGACGTTGGAGTGCTCTTCCCGAAGGTAGATACGAAGGGGCGGCGACGGTTTGGAGGAGGAGGAGTCGGGGTGAGTGGGGAAAATGAGATCTAAGATCTCTTTGACCCGCTCTCCTTACCCTTATCCCCGCAGAACGCAGCGCGCGGAGGCTCCGGTGCTTTACCGGAGGTTCCGCCCCTTGCCCACGCGGTGCGGTTTGGTACAGATCCGTTGGGCGGGATTTTCGCACCAGCGGAGGTACCGGTGGGCTCCGGTGGACAGGCGCAGCGGAGGCTCCGGTGGTTTCACCGGAGGTTCCGCCAGACCCAGTCTCAGCACTCCAAGATCAGAAAAACGAGAGCATTGAGATGGAAATAGTCTTTTGGGCAAAGGGAGCTTGGGTTGGATAGTTGTAATTGTCATACGAGAGACATTACTTGATATGAGTTCGCAAGATGCAAAGGAGTAAAAGCCGAACTCGCACAAGTTGTCAAGGGGGAACAGTATGTGCGTGAAAGAGACAAAATAAAATCAACTCCGTGAGTAGGAGGTCGGTGGCCGTGGCCACCATGTTTGAGTGTGCACTTTGGCACCGCGAAGATGTATCTTGGGTCCAAGATTACTACTCACAATTAACCACAATGAGTCACAAAATGACTAGATATGCAATGAAGAATTGATTTCCGCATAACAAGAGGAGTGTACACTCATGAGTTGAGTGACGCTCCCCTATGTCCATGCCTACATCCAAACCTAATAACACATATAATGAAGGTACATATGCAAGGTTTCAAGTGAAGTTGGATGAATCGATGATATTTAGTTCACTCCTCAAAGCTCGAAATCTTGGTTCATCAAGGGCCTTTGTGAAGATATCCGCAAGTTGATCCTTGGTTGAAACATAAGAGAGATCAATATCACCTTTCTCAACATGATCCCGAATAAAATGATGACGAATATCAATGTGCTTCATCTTGGAGTGAAGAACAGGGTTGTAGGCGATCTTGATGGCACTCTCATTATCACAAAGAAGAGGCACCTTATTAAAATGAATACCATAATCCTTCAAGGTTTGCCTCATCCAAAGCAATTGCGCACAACAACTTGACGCAGAGATATACTTGGCCTCGGTGGTGGAGAGAGCAATGCAGTTTTTCTTCTTTGAAGACCAACACACCAAGGAGAGACCAAGGAAATTGGCAACCCCCGGATATATACTTCCTACCGTCTTCTCTCCCGCATAATCCGCATCCGAATACCCAATGAGCTGAAAGCTCGAACCCTTGGCATACCAAAGACCAAAATTTGGGGTATGAACTAAATATCTAAAGATTCGTTTGACCGCTTCCAAATGACTTTGCCTCGGAGAGGCTTGAAACCTTGCACATTTACCTACGATATACATGATATCCGGTCTAGATGCACAAAGGTAAATCAAAGAGCCAATAATGGAGCGGTGTACCTTTTGATCTACCTCTTTACCGTTGGGGTCGGGTTTCAAGTCAAGGGTTCTGGACATGTGAGTCTTCATAGGCTTGGCGTCATGCATATTGAATCTCTTGAGCATGTCTTGAGTGTATTTGGCTTGTTGGATGAAAGTTTGTTGGGGAAATAGGTAAGGGGGAGCCTTACCAGCCACTCAAATAAACCGGAATTTACCCCATCCGGTCTAAGATGCTTAACCTGGGTTATGTCAAGGAAAGCCGGGTTAAGTCAAGAAGAACCGGGTTACAATGAGTATAACCCGGATTGGATGAAGGAACCGGCCCATGGCCCAGGAGGGAAGACATGGAAGCCCGAGAGCCTGGAGAGCAGTCCAAGGCCGGCAGGGAGTAGCCGGGTCATGACAAGAACCGGACCGAGGCGGCCAGGAGCCGGAGAGAACTAGGACTCTGAGGACGGGTGTGACCCGGACTTCCCTGTAACCCGGCGGTCTCGTCCACTATATAAGGTGAGACCCTGGGACGTAGATAGACAAATTCTAAACCAACAGCAAGGTAGCTCGATATATAGAGAGCCGGAATCTCCCTTTGTAATCAAGACCTTGTTCGCTGGTAGTAAGAGGGCATGAGTAGGTTTTCCCTCAATAGAGGGGCCAAACCTGGATAAACTCGCGTCTCTCGTTTCCACCTTAACCCTTTCGAAGTTTTGCTTAGAAGCAATGGCCTCGCAATCTATTTCTCGTATGAGGACACTTGCCGTGACAAAACCATGACAGTTGGCGCCCATCGTGGGGCCAGCTCGCGGAAGCGTCGTATTTTCGGAAGAATCCTTACGTAGGATCGAGAAGCTCGCGATAGGCCGGCTAAGGAGGAGCCGGCGTGGGAATTATTACAACTATGATACATGGGGCCCTGAGTTTGCCTCCGTGGAATCAGGAATTCACGTCCCTTTTGGAAAGATCCATGTCTTCATTGGGTACATCGGGATAGGGACTTCAGAACCGGACCAACTATCAGATTCGGTGTCTAAGAAGACCATGATGGTGGATTCTTATGGAGAGTCCTCAATTGGGAACAATGACGATCATGACGAAACAGGATCTATCCACCAGCTCTTTGGAGACCGGTTAGGAGGAGACCTGGAATTGGATACGCAGAGTTTCACGGAGGCGACTTATCACACTGATGTTTATATGGATGGGCCCACACGATCTGTGGAGCCCAGGTATGACGCGGAGGGAAATATGGTTGCAAACGAGGCTTCAACCTAAGATCCGGTCCTTCGATCACCAGGCGTCACAGGAACAGCACCTACTGGGCCAACGGTAGGCCCAGCTAGACCAACGGTGGCACCATCGGCAGGACATGGAACAACCAGCTCTAGGCCAGGGGAGACGGTGATCGACCTAGCAGGGCCTGCGTCATATAACCCAAGGCCTGAGTTGATGGCTGCAATGGATTCATTAAATGAGATTTTGGCAACTCCGATCACCCCGAAAAACTTGGCGCAGCGTAACACAGCGATAGAAAGGCTCCGACAGGAAATAACTCATGCCCGTCGGGAGATCGAGAAGGAGGCAACCTGCATAAACAAAGTTCGGTCAGAAGTTTTGGAGGAAGCAACATGTCTTGAAAGGGAAGGAATTCATCGAAGTTTCAGGCAAAAGGGAGTTAGCTTCAATACAGAATAGACGTCATCATACTTGTTTGAACAACGAATTCGGGGCAGGACTAGAGCCAACCAACCTTCAGAATTTGTTTACGTCCCCTGCTGGGACCCCCGCACTTCATAACCCAGCCGGCTCAGTTCACCCCATGAACCCGCCGTTTACTCCTGCTCCAGTTCATCCAGCACGTTTCCAACCGCCCTTCCAGCTACATGGTAACCCAAATCTTGTTCCAGCTCCAGCACATCCTCTACAAGAAAGGTTTCATACACCTCCAGATCATTTCAACAATCCAATGGATAACATTTGGGTAGCAACAACTAGTCTGGCACAGATTCCAGTTGACCCCAATAACCCTATTGGAATTGAAGCTCGGAGGGCCATTGAGATGTTACAAACAGCAGTGGTTCAGCTGTTGAATTACAATAATCAGGACAAGATACATTCAACTCCCTAT
This sequence comes from Alopecurus myosuroides, assembly GCA_028641055.1. Classification (NCBI taxonomy): domain Eukaryota; kingdom Viridiplantae; phylum Streptophyta; class Magnoliopsida; order Poales; family Poaceae; genus Alopecurus; species Alopecurus myosuroides. Next base: position 317,219,410 of record CM054061.1, read on the forward strand.
AATAGCAGGAGCGCTTTACCAAGAAGTCACCATGGAAATTCACCAGCCCCGGCAGGATCCAGCAACGCTAACCGACAGCAACCTAACCCACCCAGGTAAGCAGTGTCTTATGCGCCTAGAGTTGTAAATACAGGACATAGAGTTGCAGAACCGGAAAATAGGAATCTAGGTCATGTTCAAAACCCGGCTCAAAACACGGTCTCAAACCCAACTCAAGTCGGGTCTCGGAGAATCGAAATTCAATGTCCCTGTCCTGCGATCAGGAACGAGAGAATACCGGCTGATTTTAAAGGACCTCGCAGAGTTGTAAACTACACGCCTGACATGGAGCCTGCAGATTGGATAGAGGGGTATGAGATGGCCACGGAGATATTGGAAGTAAGCGACGCAGTGTGCGCACGATACTTAAGTGTGATGCTAGAAGGGCCTAAGAAGTCTTGGTTAAAAACTTATCCGCAAATTCTATTAATAGCTGGCAGGAGTTGAAGGACCAGTTCATCAAAAAAATTCAAGGAACATGCAAGCGGCCGACGACTATTACAGACTTAGAGAACTGTGTTCATAAGGAAGAGGAGTCTGCTCAACACTGGTCTCGGCGGGTCGCGGAAATTATACATTCATGCGTCGGACTCACCGCTCAGCAGGCAGTCATATCATTAGAAAGGAATTGCAGATTTGACCCGCTAAAGCATAAGCTGAGACGCATCAAGCGATACGTAAATGATATGAGCGAGTTAATGGATGCCATGACCAAGTATGCAGAGTCTGACAAAACAAAAGATGCAGACTCGGATGATGAGAAGTTTGCAAAGGGAAAGAAAGATGGGCCCAAGGGTAGCCAGAACCTGAATCACAGTAACATCAATCCCAAGAACTTGAATAATAACAAGCGCAAAAATAAGGAAGGGACCTCGGATTTAGTGGCTAACACAAATACAGGCTACAAAAACCAGCGTCAGGGGAACAACTTCAGAGGAAATAAAAAATTTCGATCAAACAACTTTGCTCAAGCTCAGCAGGCTCTGAAAGGACCATGCCCTAGACATAGCAAAAACAGAAAGTTAGCAAATAATTCTTGGGAAAACTGCTTCATTATGCAGGGTTTCAGGACCAGTGGAAATAATAACTATGGACCAGGAAACAATGGAGGGGGTAACTTAGGCAACATGGGAGCTGAACACCCGGGACCTGGCAATCCTGGACCCGGAAATCATAATCCGGGCTATCCTGGTCAGAGTAACCAGGGAAATAACCAAGGCGGCAGTCACCAGGGAGGAAATTCCGGTTTTCAAACAAACTTAAAACAGTTAAGTTCAGGACAGTATCATGTGTTCACTACGGGTTCATGCAGGAGAGAACGAAAGGTGCAGAAGCGTGCATTCAATACGGTAGCTCCTGCTGTCCCTGTGTGGCTTAGCTGGTCAGAACAGCCCATAACCTGGAGTCGAGCGGATCATCCTCCCCGAGTTGACAATCCAGGAAGTGTGGCCCTCGTGGTGGCTCCACATGTTGGAGGTTATAAGTTAGACAAAGTACTGATGGATGGAGAAAGCAGCGCAAACATACTTTATTATGACACGTTAAAAAGGATGAACCTGCAGGAAAAACAACTCCAACAGTCATCAACTGTGTTCCATGGAATCGTGCCTGGTAAGTCTGCACAACCTATCGGAAAAATATACTTTGAAGTTGCTTTTGGAGTATTTGAGAATTACAGGACAGAGATATTAGCATTTGAGGTGGTCAAATTCAAAAGTCCATACCATGCCTTATTCGGAAGACCGGCTTATGCAAAATTCATGGCAAGACCTTGCTACGTTTACCTCAAACTTAAGATGCCAGGACCCAATGGAAATATAACTGTCAACGGTGGCACGGACATAGCTTTGGAATGCGAGGAAGGTGATGCAACATATGCGGAGACTGCATGTGCAGAAGAAGAGCTGAAACTGTATAAGTCGCAAGTTGATCCAGAAGATATTACCTCGCTCAAAAAGCCATCAGCTGAGTCCAAGTTAAAATTCCGATCTGCCCAAGACACCAAGTTGGTGGACTTTACCCCCCGGCGACTCATCTAAGCAGTTGAGCGTGGGGGCCCATATGACAGAAAAATAGGAAAGCGCGCTCATCAAGTTCCTCCGTGAGAATTGGGACATCTTCGAATGGAAACCTTCTGACATGTCAGGTGTCCCAAGGGAACTTGCTGAGCACAGTCTAAGTGTGGATCCTAACCGGAAACCTATTCGTCAGTTCCTCCGTCGTTTTAATGATGAGAGAAGAAAGACAATTGGAGAAGAGATAGCTAGGTTACTTGCTGCAGGGTTCATTGTTGAGGTGTTACACCCAAAGTGGTTAGCCAATCCAGTTCTGGTCCTCAAGAAAAAGGGAACTTGCAGAATGTGTATCGATTACACAGACCTGAACAAAGCATGTCCTAAAGACCCGTTCGCTTTACCCCGTATCGATCAGATTATTGATTCTACGGCTGGTTGAGAATTGCTATGTTTCCTGGATGCATACTCAGGTTATCATCAAATCAAAATGAAGGAAGAGGATCAAGAGAAGACCTCATTCATTACCCCATCTGGAGCTTTTTGTTATACGTCAATGCCTTTTGGGTTGAAAAATGCAGGAGCAACTTATCAGAGATGCATCCAAAATTGTTTGGAAAGTCAGATTGGACGAAATATGCACGCTTATGTGGATGACATAGTGGTTAAATCCCAGAAGGGTGACACTTTGATCTCAGACTTAGAAGAGACGTTCACCAGTTTACACTAGTACCAAATTAAACTCAATTCAACAAAATGTATTTTGGCGTACCAGCTGGGAAGTTACTGGGATTCATTATTTCAAAAAGAGGCATTGAAGCAAACCCGGAAAAAATTCAGGCCATACATAACCTGAAAAATCCGGTTTGCCTAAAGGACGTTCAGAAGCTTACAGATTGTGTTGCTGCCTTAAGCCGATTTATAAGCAGGTTAGGCGAAAAGGCTATACCTTTATACCGAATCTTGAAGAAAACGGACACCTTCATATGGAATAAAGAAGCGGATGAGGCGTTGGCGACTTTGAAAAAACAACTCTCTAATGAGTCTGTCTTGGCTGCGCCTGAGAAAAAAGAGCCTATGGTATTATACATAGCAGCAAATAACAGGGCGGTCAGTGCGGTTGTAGTTGTGGAACGTAAAATGGAAGGAAAAGAAGGCCTTGTCCAGCGGCCGGTTTACTTTGTCAGCGAGGTCTTGACAGAGTCTAAGAAACGTTACCTACACTGGCAGAAGTTAGTTTTTGGGGTCTTCATGGCTAGTCGTAAGCTGAAACATTATTTCCAGGAACATCCTATTACTGTGGTTAGTTCAGCGCCTTTGTCTGACATTATTCAGAACAGAGAAGCAACAGGGAGAGTGGCAAAATGGGCTATTGAGATGTGGCCATATCACATCAAATACGAGCCAAGGACCACAATAAAGTCTCAATCCCTGATCGAGTTCAAAAATGACTGGACACAATTACAGGTTCCACCGAATAAGTCTGATACTAAATATTGGACTATGCATTTTGACGGGTCTCGACAACTGGAAGGTTCGGGAGCTGGTGTGGTGCTGACATCCCCAAGAGGTGATAAGTTTCGCTACATCTTACAAATTTCATTCAAATGCACTAATAATGCAGCAGAGTATGAAGCCTTGATCAATGGACTTCGAAATGGATGTAACCCGGATTCGATGTTTGGGTGATTCAGACCTTGTTTCTCAACAAGTTACAGGAACCTGGGATTCTAAAAACCCAGTCATGGCAGCCTATAGGCAAGCGGTTGCACAGCTAGCTGGATACTTTTAGGGATATCAGGTTGACCATATTGATCGACGTCTCAATGAAGCAGCTGACGCACTAGCTCGTCTAGGTTCCCAAAAGAAACAGGTTCCACCTAACGTTTTTCTGGATGAGATCCATGGCTCATCAGTTAAAGTTCCAACAGAGGAAGACCTAGAAAACCTAGACCCAGAGTCAGAATTAGTAGTAGCACTGCATACAATCCTAGAGTGGACTGAACCATACTTGACGTACCTTACGAGAAGTGAACTCCCGCAGGACGAGGTTATGGCTCGACAGGTTATCAGAAGGTCAAAATCATATACAATTATAAATAGTGAGTTATATAAGAGAAGCGCGACTGGAATCTTACAGAGATGTGTTCTCCAGAAGAAGGATGTCAGATCTTGAGGGAAATTCACTCAGGAGATTGTGGCCATCTCGCAAGTTCAAGATGGTCAAAAAGGCTTTCGGACATGATTTTTTCTGGCTTACCGCAAATGCTGATGCAGAACAAATAGTGAAAACTTGTGAAGGATGTCAAAGATATGCAAGGCAGGATCACGTGCCAGCCCAGGATTTACGTATGATCCCCATAACTTGGCCTTTTGCAGTTTGAGGACTAGACATGGTAGGACCTTTCAAAAGGTCATCTAATAAAAAGACTCATCTTCTGGTGGCAATCGATAAGTTTACAAAGTGGGTAGAAACAGAACTAAATAGTAAATGTGACGCGGTTACAACAATCAAGTTCTTTAAAAAGTTGATTTTCATATTTGGTTACCCACACAACATTATAACAGACAATGAGACAAATTTGTCAGAGGGAGAGATGCAGAAGTTTTGTGAACAGAACCATATACGGCTTGACCTTGCTTCGGTAGCACACCCACAGTCCAACGGACAACCAGAACGAGCTAACCAGGAGTTACTCAAGGGTATCAAACCTAGGCTTCAGGTACCACTGGAAAAAACTGTTGGGCGTTGGGTCGAAGAGTTACCCGCTGTTCTATGGAGCATAAGAACCACCCCGAACAGATCAAAAGTTTATACACCATTTTTCCTGGTTTACGGAGCTGAGTCAGTTTTGCCAAGTGATATTTCACACGATTCACCACGAGTGGCTTCTTACATGGAGACTCAGAATGAGTTAGCTCGTCAAGACTCGCTTGATGCTTTAGAAGAAGCATGCGATCTCGCAGCATCTAGGTCAGCCATATATCAGCAGGACCTGCGTCGCTATCATAGACGCAGAGTTAAAACTCGAAGTTTTCAAGAAGGGGACTTAGTGTTACGCTTGATCGAAAAGAAGGACGGGATGCACAAGCTAAGTCCTCCATGGGAAGGACCATTTGTAGTAAGTAAGAAACTACATAATGAGTCATATTACCTCATTGATATGCGTGATGCTGATGAATCATGAACATCCGAGGACAAAACTAGAAGACCATGGAACATAGCCCAGTTGAGGCCATATTATACATAGGATCATTGTAATCGCTATGTTATGATTGGCAATAAAAGGCAGACTTAGACAAAATCAGAGTTACTAAGATTTGTTTCATACAGCTGTCATTATGGCAAAACCTTTTTCACATATGATTACTTGGGGGCTGATGCTAGAGCACGGTCTATATTTCAAGAATCTAGCATACGCCAAAATATATTGGTTATATTTGCCTGCCAGTCAGTAGTTACACGCAAATTTATGACCTAGATATTTAAACCTGGATGAGTCAATCATGTTATAACCCGGCAAAACCGGGTTACTATGACCCTGAACTCACCAGAGTTATAACACTAGAATATGTCGTGCGAAAAACCGGCTGAGCTAGAAAGTAAAGAAAAACCTAGTCAAGGAAAACTTCGAATAACAAATAAAAGGTCTTGCAAAAGCATGTAATCAGGAAACCGGGTTATTACACACCAGAATGTAGCACAAGTGCACATGCGCACTTTCAAAAATAGAGCTAGAAATAAAGCAGTTTATCTAGCCTATTATAAACCCATCAGGGTTGAGTTATTGTTTTTGCAAATATCAAATAATTATTCCATAACGGATTTTCCTTTCTGCTGCGCCGCATCTTGAGTCGATGGGTCTTCAGGCTCCGGATCTTGAGTCTCTGGCTCGTCTGTCACATGGACAGCCTTTGTTCCTCCAACCTCATCGGCAGGAACGTCCTTCCACTCCAGTTGAGCCAGAGCATCAGTAATGTTCTCTGGTTCACACAAAGGACGAGGTGGAGTAGAAACGGAAGGAGTGGCAGATTGAGGCGCACCAGATGAATAGGCTATAGTGAGCCGACTCTTCTGAGGGGCGTGGCGGACAGCATCCACAACTTGGGGAAAAATGGCATTTGCGAGGTATAACCCGGACACAGATCCTTCAGCTTAACTTTTTCAGCAATAGTGCAATCCTAAAACCGGCAATCCCTCTCGATCCTGGCGAAGCCTTTTTTTCATACTTGGACATACCAGCTTTATACTCTAGGAAGCCCTTCACGAGAAGACCCGGATCAAATTCCGGGTGATAGGCTTTCGCCAGGGACATAACCTTGATGGCCCCACGACGGCAGGATGATAGTTTATGCTCTTCTATCCATTGAGGGGCCTGAGTTAGTTCCACGAGCATCTCACTAAGCCTCTTAGGAGGATTGTCCCATTTCCGGACAGCTTTAATACATTCTCCACCCCCAACATATAGCTGCCGGATCAGGGTGACCAGAGCCTTCAGTTTCATGTCATGAAGTTGGAGGTTATTGCCGTGCATCCTACCTACAAGTTGCAATAGCATTCTGTGATTAGAACCAAGCTATAGGTAACATAGCAAAGGAGACAATGAAGCAGAAAGGTAAAAGCATTAACCCAAGGATCATGATCCGAAGACACTTACCAAAAACACTGCTGGTGATATCTCTCAGCAAATCCTTGACATTTGTGAAACTGGTACGGGTTTCCTCCAGGTCTTTCTCAGCTTTTTCTGCCCTTGAAATAAGAGCCTTTTCCCGGTTCTCAAAATCCTTTTGCAGCACAAACCAAGTCTTATCTGCCTCAGTGTTTTGATCTTCAAGATCTCTTTACCGGGCCCTGGCCTCCTCAGTTTTCTTTGCATCTTGTGCTAGCAGGCTCTTCAGATTAGAAACGTCCTTTTGCGAGGAGGATTCAAGACTCTGCACAATTATTGGTTACATTAGAACAAGTTATCATAAGGTTTCAATTATAAGCTAAAGGAACTTATGACTTGCCATATTATAACCCGGACAATGGTGAGATCATAAGCAATTATAGCATCTTCAGGGTTATGTCTAAGTCCCGGGTAGTTGCAGGCTTGCAACCCGGCCCTTGGGGTCTACACTTGTTCAGTTTTAACTATTGGATTATGAGTTATGTCTAAGTCCCCGGCAGCTGCAGGCTTGCAACCCGACCCTTGGGGCTACACAATTTTAGTTCAAGTCCTAAGGGTTAAATACAAACAAAGAACAAGTCTCGGTTTGCAATGAAATTACAAACCGACACTTGGGGGCTACAGGAATTCAGCTTTAAAAAAGTTCTTTGGTAAAATCTCCAAGTATATATTACAAATATAAACTAGAAGATTGAGGGCTACAGGTTATGCTCATCGAGGTTACCTCATATTTTTTGCTTCAGAAATTCTATAATACCAGCGCGGCGCCGGTTCTCAGAAAGCTCTTGAGTTAGCGCATCAAAACTTTGGCCTTCAATATTCAGGCTAGGAGGGGTCCTTTTCTCTTCCGGTTTCATATTCAGGTCTTCATTAATCTTGGAGAGCACTTTGGAAGTCCCAACGACCTGGGTAGCTTGAGATCCAGTGATAACCACGTCCGGGTCTTGAACAACTTCATCTTCAACAGGAGGATCATTACCTGGGGTATTATCAACTGGGTTCACCTCTTCTTCGAGTTCCCCAACTGTTACATCCATATGACCCGGCGATGGAGCAGCCGGTTCATCATTCTCCTCTCCAAGGTCTCTCTCCTCAAGGTTAACAGCTGGAGCAGCAGATGAGACGGGGTTTATTTTCAGCACAGCTTGGGCTCTGCGGTAAAAGGAGAACCATAAGTTAGATTGCATAACTAAAGAGTTACAGTGATAAACAGATCATGGAAAAGTTAACCTACCCAGAGTTAATGGAGAACTCACTAGCCCCGCTAGAGTGGGATGAATCTGATTTTGGAGAATCTGAATGAAAAGTATGACTCAGCTTGGTCCTTATTTTTCCGGCTAAGGGACATGAAGCAGTGGGTGAAACTTGAGCTTTGGAGACCCGGCGAAGCGGAGTTTTCTCAGGAAAACCTGGTTCTAACTCACTGGAGCCGGAGCTCCGGTTCCTCCTTCTCTTGTTCCCCTCCTCATCATCCTGCATTTGCTCTACATGTGAGGATGGTTTCAAGGAATTTTTGGACAATCTAGAGATAGGCACCTTTGCAACTGCCTGTCGGGTCCTCTTGTGGCCTGCGAGGGAATATTTCTCAACCACCACATTGGAGCCCGTGATGGGAGTGGAAGGATTGAGATCCGGAGGACCGCGAACCGACGAGTCCAGATCCGGCGTTTCCTCATTGGCTTGCCCCTCACCTAATCCGGCGTCCTCCTGCTCTGCCTGTTCACTCTGTGAGTAACTAGCGTCAGCTAATTGATTGTGCAAGTGACCGAGGGAATCAAATTCAGAAACCTCATCCTCTTCGTCACTTGTTTCCTCTGAGTCATCTTCTTCAGGGGGAGTGGCAGGATCCTCCGTGGTAACCCAGAAGGGGTCTGAGAGCTGTAAACCGGACAAAATCAAGGTTAGATTATACGCACTTATGAAAGGTAAAAGTTACTCAAAAAAAGAAATTTACGGGAGCAACTGTACGGTGCCAGACCAACATCGAAGAACATATCTTGTTTAACTCCAACCAGGAGCTTTAAGGAGGTTACCATCTCTGATTTAGAGACTATAGACTCAGAATATCGCATGGTATCTAATGAACCGACATATTCGCGGAACAGCCGGTCCTTGATACTTAGAGGTTGGATACGCCAATCTACCGAGGTTTTGGTTAAGTCTAAACCCGTAAGCCCGTGAACTATCAACGAGGTTACGCGCTTCAAGAGAGGCCGGATTTGATTCGATCAGAGGATTTGGCATATGAATTCATGCTGCTGGTGTAGACTACACGTTCAGGACGGTAACCCGGAAGTGTCGGTTCACCTTCAGGAGAGGAGTTTTTAATATAAAAGTAGGATTTCTGCCATAGCTTGGGGTGATTGGCCAGAGGAATGCCCGGATAGGCAATGTCCTTCCGCCTCTGGAACGAACCCCCCACCCCCCCAGTGTATAAGTTCACCCCCAGCAACCTCTGGATGTTTGTTCAATAGAAGTACTCAAGAAAAAGGTCTAAGTTTGGCTCTACTTGGAGGTAATCCTCACAGAGGACTACGAAATTGCTAACGTTGAGAATGGAATTTGGTGGGAGGTCTTGAGGATGGAGGCCATAGTAACCCGAACTCTTCCATCTCCGTAAGCCGGCCTTGGGTCATCTCCTACTTACACTAGTTTACTTGCATTTTTTCTCTTCCTAAACCGGCAGCTCCAGAACCGGAAGCCCCACCGCTCTTCTTCTTCTTTCCCGCTCCGCTTGCCTTGGACGCCAAGTTTTTCTCCTTCCCCATCTCGAGGTGAACGCCAGTGATGCTCCGGCCGTGGCGGCGCAGGAAAGAAAATGGAGCTCTTGAGCTTTGTCTGGAGGTGAAAGACAAAGTGGAGGACACTGGGTGCGAATGAGCCTTGGGGGGCGTACCACTGCTATTTATAGGTGGAGCCTAAACCCTAGGGTTAAGCGATAATTTTCGCACGAAGGCCCCTCGAGATTAACTTTTTTGCAGGAAATATACGACAAGATTGGATCTGAGAATGGAGATTTTTTCTGAGGAAAATGCGCGGAGAAGAATCCGGGATAAACCAAATCTTTTTGGTTACTAAGATCTTGGTGATAAGGTGCGGAGTTATCTTTCTCAAAACTGGAAATATATGATCCTAACGATAATGACGATTCCCGAATAATCCGGAACAGATATTCTGGGAGGTTATTTTTCTTGGACTAAAAGATTACCATTAAAAGGTTTCCTGCGAAGCTTAACGTGAACTTCTTAAGTTCAAACTTAGGCGTTCATGTTAACAAGGGGGCTAATGTTGGGGAAATAGGTAAGGGGAGCCTTACCAGCCACTCAAATAAACCGGAATTTACCCCATCCGGTCTAAGGTGCTTAACCTGGGTTATGTCAAGGAAAGCCGGGTTAAGTCAAGAAGAACCGGGTTACGATGAGTATAACCCGGATTGGATGAAGGAACCGTCCCAAGGCCCAGGAGGGAAGACATGGAAGCCCGAGAGCCTGAAGAGTAGTCCAAGGCTGGCAGGGAGTAGCCGGGTCATGACAAGAACCGGAGCGAGGAGGCCAGGAGCCGGAGAGAACTAGGACTCCGAGGACGGGTGTGCCCGGACTTCCCTGTAACCCTGCGGTCTCGTCCACTATATAAGGTGAGACCCTGGGACGTAGATAGACAAGTTCTAAGCCAACATCAAGGTATCTCGATACATCGAGAGCCGGAATCGCCCTTTGTTATCGAGACCTTGTTCCCTGGTAGTAAGAAGGCAGGAGTAGGTTTTCCCTCAATAGAGGGGCCGAACCTGGGTAAACTCGCGTCTCTCGTTTCCACCTTAACCCGTTCGAAGTTTCGCTTAGAAGTAATGGCCTCACAATCTAGTTCTCGTATGAGGAAACTTGCCGTGACAAAACCATGACAAAGTTCCTTCATGATATTGATTCACTTAAAAGCCAATAAAATACTCCAGTTGTCCCATCATAGACATCTCAAACCTATCGGTCATAAGCTTGCAAAACTCTTCATTGAACAAAGTGTTAGTAGACCCAAAAATGATGTCACCCACATAGAGTTGACATATGAACAAGTCACCTCTAACCGTCTTGGTAAAGAGGGTGGGATCGATTAAACCAACATTAAACCCATGATCCACTAGAAACTCTTTAAGGTGCTCGTACCATGCACGTGGAGCTTGTTTAAGTCCATAGAGCGCCTTATCGACTTTATAGACATAATCGGGGTGGTTGGGATCCTCGAAACCCGGAGGTTGCTTCACACATACTAACTCATTAATGGGACCATTTAGGAAAGCACTCTTAACATCCATTTGTTGTAACTTGAAATTATGATGAGATGCATAAGCAAGTAAGATGCAAATGGATTCAAGACGAGCTACGAGGGCAAAGGTTTCACCGAAATCAACACCTTCGACTTGAGAAAACCCTTGAGCCACCAATCTTGCCTTGTTTCGAATGACGATACCATCTTTGTCTTGCTTGTTCTTGAACACCCATTTGGTGCCAATAACGTTCTTGAAATCCTTGGGTCTTGGCACTAACTTCCACACCTTGTTGCGCTCGAAGTTTTTGAATTCATCATGCATGGCTTCAAGCCAATCTTGATCTTCGAAATCTTCATAGACCTTCTTGGGTTCAATGGAAGAGACAAAAGCATGAGCCTTGCTAAAATCCGCCAATTGTTTCCTAGTGACAACTCTTCCGCGAACTTGCCCAAGTATCTTGTCATCCATGTGACCCACTCGTTCAAGATTCTCTAGCATTCTCTTTGCTCTACGAGCTAGTATCTCCTCCAAATATTCTTTGGATATAGCTTGAGAATCATCTTCTTCATCGGAGTCTTGTCCATCTTCATCTTGTCCTTGATCAACAATGGGTGAAGGATCACCAATAAGTTGAGCTCTCTCAACAATGATGGGACTTTGATCATGAATTTGATGAGTAGCTTGGCCTTGATCACTTGTTTGACCTTGATCATTAGCTTAGCCTTGATTACTTTCTTGACCTTGATCATTAGCTTGAGGGCTTGGTGCATCTTGTTGGGTAGCTTGTGTATCAATGGGTGTAGTCAATGGCTCCACTTGAGTGGGGCATAGTCCTTCTCCCTCCGTCATCCGGTAACCCTCAATGGGAATTATTCACCAATCCCCATTCTTCTTATGACGATGGGAGGAATTGCATCGCCTACAACACCATGATCTATACGCCCCCTTGGGAGCCGTTATCCTCATCAAACACTATGTCTATAGCTTCTTCAACTTGTCCGGTGGACTTGTTGTAGACTCTATAGGCGTGAGCGTTTATGGCATAGCCAACAAAGATACCCTCATAAGATCTAGTCTCAATTTTTGACAAACATTTACCTTTCTTGCGAATTAAGCACTTGCAACCGAAGACCTTGAAGTAAAATCCGTACGGTTTCTTGCCCGTGAGAATCTCATAGGGAGTCTTGTTCAAGATCTTGCGTAGATATAACCGGTTGGTAGCATGACACGCGGTGGAGACGGCTTTGGCCCAAAAGTTATAAGGAGAAGAGAACTCCGCAATCATGGTCCTAGCCGCATCCATCAAAGTCCGGTTCTTTCTTTCTGCAACACCATTTTTTGAGGGGTATAGGGAGTGGAATATTGATGAGCAATGCCCTCTTCACTAAGAAAACCCTCAACTATTGTTCTTGAACTCCGAGCCATTATCACTTCGGATGGCTAATATGGAAGCATTGTGTTGGTGCTCCACTAGAGTGATGAAACTCGATGACTTTCTTTTGAGTTTCATTTTTCCTCTTGAAGAAATACACCCAACAATATCTTGAATAATCATCCAGTATCACCAAGCAATAATTGTTTCCTCTGAGACTATCATAAGATAGTGGACCAAAGAGATCTAAGTTAATGAGCTCGAGAATTCTGTGGTGGAGATATTGTCCTTGGTTGGGTGAAGTTCTCCATGTTGCTTCCCAAAGGCGCAAGAGCTACACACACGATATGTAGAAAACTTAGCCTTGGTTAGTCCTAGAAAATAATTGCCACTTTGAAGGTCATGCAACATCCTCATATTGGTGTGGGCTAACCGGCGATGCCAAAGCCAACCCACATAAACTTTAGCCATTAGGCATGTCGCGGCACACGTGTCTCCTTTAGAGAAGTTCACTACATACATGCCGTTCTCAAAAAACCCAACAAAGGCTACTTTAAGAGTTGTTTCCCAAGTTACAATCGCATTCTCTTTATTAAAAAAGAGGTAAAGCCACAATTTACAAGTTGAAGAACGGACATCAAGTTATAACCGAGGGACTCAACAAGGAGAACATTCTCAATTGATAAATCATTTGAGATAGCCACCTTGCCTCGTCCCAATACCTTAAGTTCGGAATTGTCACCAATAGTGACACAATTGAGATGAGATAATGTAGGTTCAATATTACTCATTGTGTCATTGCTTCCGGTCATATGTTGGGATGCACCCCTATCCACCGTCCATCTACTCGACCCGGAAGCACTTCCCTGCAAGAGATCAATTTCTTGATTTAGGTACCCATCCTTCAATGGGTCCTCTTTTGTTAGTAACAAGGGTCTTAGTAACCCAAATAGTCCAATGATAATCATCACCATAATAAGTACCAACGTATTTAGCGTAAACATGACCATCTCTAGATTTCATGAGGACATAAGAGGGGTTATATTTTCCGGCGAAATCATTGTGAGTGATGCTCCCCATAGAGGTATCACCACCCACAATGGTGTTGGTCTCCTTCTCCTTGGTCACCTATCCCTCTTTCACAAAGATAACATTTTGAGAGAAAGAGGTGACACTCTCGGTTTTCTTCTTGTTCTTCTTCTTGGACTTGGCCACAAAGCCAAGTCCCTCCTTTCCCTTCTTAGCTCCTTGAGGCCTCATGGTGCCATTGATTACTTTCTCTCCTCATACAATGTTAGTAATAGTACAAGAGGTAGGCATGATAACAATACTACTAGTGGAAGTTATAACATGCTTATTGGATTTTGAGCTAGAAGCTTATTCCGAGACGTGGTGAGTTTGTCATGAATTTCTTAAGAGACGTGAACTCCTTTTCTATTTTTTCATGACGCTCAACAAGACTCTCATGAGCTATAACTAGCTTCAACTCTTCTTCTTCAAAGATTTTTAGCAAAGCAAGCGATTGTTCATTATCCTTCCTAAGTTTGGAGATGCTAATAGCGTAGGTCTCTTCTAGACTAGACAGTTTCTCCTCAAGGGAGGATCTCATGGATGTTTCCTTCTCAAGAGCTTCTACAAGCTCCTTGTTATCAGTCTCATTGCCACCACTATAACTTTCCAAGTTCACGATGATCTCTTCCTTCTCATCAATGAGAGAGTTATCATCATCAAGTTGCCTTAAAAGGGCCTGTACCTTTTCTTTGGTTTCACCGTCAGGACTAGATAACAAAGAGCCTAGACTCTTGGCATCCTCATCCTCATTGACAATGTTTTTAACACAATCCAACAATGAGGGAGAACTAGTAGCAATAGACTTGGAGGTAGAAGATATTACCATGGTGGCTTTTGCCACGAGACATGTAGGTCGGATCAATGCCTTCTTATTGGGGGATTCGAATAGAGAGACCGATGAAGAGGAAGACGTAGCTATGGAGGCATGGGCCACACCTACGACTTCATCTTCTCCTTCATCTCTGGAGTAGTATGTTTCTAATGTGGGCCCTTCTTGAACATATAGATCCCTTGGGACTCTTCTAGTAAGGTTCTTGTTTTGTGGTGCTTTGTTCTTGTCCTTGCGAACAAGCTTCCCTTCATTCTCTCCTCTTGGCTCAAAACGACACTCCTTGACGAAGTGATTTGCACTTCCACAATTGAAGAATGTCCTTGGATGCTCCCCCTTCTTCTTGTAGATCTTGTTTCTTGAAGTCTAGGAGCCCCGGCTTTGTGAGCCTCCCATCTCTTCCAATAGCCATGCATGGCAAGAGCGATGCACTTTTGAGCACCCTTGTATGTGTCTTCATAGTCATCATCATCATCATCCTCATCCTCATCCACTTCTTCTAAACGAGCAATCACCTTAGACTTCAAGGCGAGGCTGGGAGACTTTCCAACTCCTCTTGAGCGAGCAAGAGCATCATCCGCGCTCTTGTGAGATAGGGATATGGCTATGAACTCACTAAGAACACCAATGGAGTTGATAGAGTTGTAATCCGATCTTGTTCGAATAATAGTGGATAGGTTCTTCTCAAACGGTGTTATGGCCTTGACAAACTTCCTCTTAATACACTCATCGGAGATTTCCTCTTTTCCAAAATCCCACAATTGATTGCCAAGGGTGACAACTCTTCTATATAGTTCCTCGGGACTTTCATCCTCAAGCATGACAAAGTTCTCGGATTTTTCAAGAGCCACATCATACTTGGAGGATTGGATGCTATCATTTCCTTGGAACAAGGAGTAAAGTTTATCCCAGCCTCCTTGGCGGTCTTGATGCCGCAGATGTGTTCAAGATGTTCCCTTGGGAGAGCCTTTTGAATAGTGACAAGAGCGGTCTTGTTGAGTTGAAATTCAATGTCCTCCCTTGGAGTTAAGTTGCTTGCATCATGAGGATGGAATCCATGGAGTAAACTTCTCCACAAAAAGGTGCAAGACCCTGAAATATGAGACTCCATATCGAACTTACAAGAAGAGAAATCATTAGTGTTAAGCATGGGAGGAACTCCAACATTTACCATGTGTGGCATTGTGGCAATGGGAGGGATAGAGTCATAATTGGCAGGTGGTGGAACTCCTGAATTAGACCCCATACCATTAGCCGTCTGAGACTTGGAGTCTTCGAAACTCCCACCGCCCTTAGACTTTTTATTGGCCTTTGCCTTGGCTTTCGCCTTGGCTAAAGCAATGTTAGCTTCCATTTCAGCAATATCCGGAATGGACTCATCATCCGAGCTAACATCTTCGGTGGTGGGGAATGGTTCCTCAAGCTCCTTGGTTTTCCCCATCATGGCCTCCAGCATTTTCTTTATGCAAGAAACCTCTGAACCAACACTAGAACTAACCTTGGACAATTAGGTTTGGAGAGTTCCAACCGTTTCTTGTAGGTTAGTTATAGTGTCGTCCATTTTGGAGATTTCCGCATTAGAACTGTCGGGCTCATTTTCATTGACAATTATACTCTTAGGCGGTTAAGCCCTTAGCAAGAGCCGAGGCTCTGATACCAATTGAAAGTGCACTATGGTCAACTGCAGGGGGTGAATAGGTTGACTACCAATTTTTCTTCTTTTCCTTTTAATTAGGGCTAAACAAGATAAGATAAGATTCTCTAGATGTGCAACTAGGTGAGAAACCTATGTGATGCAAGATAAGGTACGCAATGGAAGTAAAATGAAAGGTAACAAGATAAACCACAAGTGTAAACAAGGAGACAACGATATGTTTCCCGTAGCTCCTTCTCAAGAGAAGTACGTCTACGTTGAAGAGGTGGGGAGCCACCTAGACGCTCCTCCATAGCACAGTTGTGCACACCTTATTCTCCTTGAGCTTCTCCGGTGAGGGAGATTCTCGTTTCCACTATGAGGTCAACTTGAAGGCATTGACCAAACCTTTACACGAGCTTGAGGACACTCCACAAGATGGATGGAGGCTCTCAAACAATCCAAAGCTTCTTTGCAACAAGGTGGAAGCTACAAGCACATGATCTACTAAGGTTTCTAGGCCTCATGTAGGATTCTAGATCTACTAGGATGTGGTGGATGGATTTGCAATTCCTTTGGTGTAATCACGGAACTAGGTCTCCTCTAGTTCTCCACAGAGTTATGGAGTGATTGGGTGGTTGGAGAGGGAGATCTAGGAGGTTGAAGCTTTCATTAATGGCTAGGAGAGAGAGTCGACAAAGCTTAGCATTTATGAGGTAGGGGAAGGGCTTTAAATACCCCTTCCCTAATCTAGCCATTGGGCAGCCTACGCAGCACCGAAGGCTCGGGTGTTTCCACCGGAGGCTTCGGTGGTCTTCACTCACACCCGCACGCGTGGATCCTTTTCCCTTTTCCTGAGATCTTCTATAGCGGAGGCTCCGGTGGAGTAAGCGGACGTTCCGTCCACCGGAGGCCCACTAGAGGTTCCGCCGCAGCCTCCGCTCTTATGCACCCAAAGGCATTTTTAGCGGAGGTTACACCAGAGGCGCCATCGAGGCCAGCCCCCCTGTAGTGCAGTCGAACCGGTGGAGGCTCCGGTGGATTGGGCAGAGGTTCACCGGAGGCTCCGCTGCAGCCTCCGCTCTTATGCAGCCGAAGGCATTTTCAGCGGAGGTAGCACCGGAGGCGCCACCGGAGGCTGGCGCATGGGAACAGCTGGGAAAAACACACGGGGCGGAGGTTCCGATGGTTTCACCAGAGCCTCCGCTGCTTGTAAAAACAGCTTCCCAGCTTTGTCTCTTCGATCCCTTTCCTTTAGAATAAATCATGTAACCCTTTGAGAATGTATCTTTGAAGAACCTGGGCATTTTCATAGATATCAAATAGAACCTGCAAATGCTCTAAATAGATATTAGTCCGATAGTTATGTTGTCATCAATTATCAAAACGGAAGATGATCATAAAATGCACACGGTACGCACCAGTTTAGAAGTCTCAGCAAAACCAAAGAAATAAAACAAACGAGATACATATCATCATAAGAAATTATAAATGATGAATGGCAAATCTGTAGATTATGTTTCCATCCATGCTGGGAAAATAACTCCCTCGCCGCCTCCTCAGCCTTCGAAGACACATTCGAAAACATGTCGCGGTATTCCGCACGCTCTAGTGGTGACCATGTTCAGAGTGTAGATGTGCACCAGTAGATGGACTGCATAACAGAAGAGTACTTATCATTAAAAACCTTGTAATTTCTAATAAACACCTTAAACTTAGGATCCATCCCATTTAGCTAGCTGCCAAAAATATTCGCAACGGTTCGTGGAGGTGGGGATGGGGATAAGGTAAAACCTATTTGGATGGCTGGCCATATAGACCTACGAAATTTACACTGGAAGAATAAATGCTTATTGGTCTCGTCATGTTGACAAAAGATACACTTTTTATTTCCATGCCAATTATGTTTTGCAAGCTTATCTTTTGTAAGAACTACACCTCAACGAAGATACCACACAAACATCTTAGTTTTAAGCGAAATCTTCATCTTTCATTTTTTTATTATTATCAACTGATATATCAAGCTGAAAGAATGCTTTGTACATAGAACAAACCAAGAAATTACCATTCTGGTTAAGATTCCATCTGAATTTATCTGAACACCGCGTCAGCTGGACAGAGTCTAGCCGCAGTAGCAAAGCATTCCATCATGCTTACCTCGGGCAAAATAAACTTCTTCTGCACGAAACATTCGGTCGGGAAGATCCCATCACCTTGGCGACTATGTCGCCTTTGTATCGCAAAATATTGTACAAAGCCGAATATTATTCTCGAAGCGTGGCTTGACCTAGCCAGAATCTAACTTACGAACCATCTTTAAGTAAGAAGGATCCATGTGGGAAGAAGAACTTCTTCATTGCCATAAGGCCGGCCCAAGAAGGGTGAATCACCATGTTTCCAAAGAACCTCAGATAAAGCTTTTGACCCCACATACTTCCTCCTTAGGAGGGTTTGCCATATCCCCTCTTCATACAAAAGCTTGAATATCCATTTACCAAGTAGACCCCTATTCTTGACCACCGTGATCTTTGGGGCAGCAAATCACACTTCACTTAGTCAGTCTTCATTTTATTTTGTCACTGTCGCCTTGCCAAAAGAATCTTGATCGAAAGTAATCTAACCTTCGAAGACTCCTTTTGGAATTTGGAAGAATGAATTCATATAAAGTACCATATTTGATAGTACAGGATTTATGAGAACCAATCCTCTTTTCAAGGATAATAGTTTTCCTTTTCAGCTTTTTAACCGAATCTGAAGTCTCTCCTCCACTAATTTCCATTCAGCATTTGTGAGTCTCTGATAATGAATCGGAATTCTCGGATAATTAATGGGAAACTGGCCTTGACCACATCCAAATAAATCAGCATGCACCGAGGCATTTTCCTGTGCCTCCCCAAAGCAAAACTATTCACCTTTATGAAAATTAATCTTTAAACCGATAATTGCTCGAAAGCGGGTAGAATCAACTTTAAGTTTCGAGATTTTCAATGTCATGTACCTTAAAAATAATTTTACCAGCAACATATTAAAGAATGGATAGTCAACCATCCAGTAGATGTGGGATCACTCATTCAATTTGGCCATCACCCTTCACGCACAATGAAAACCTCAAGCATATCAACCACAATGTTAAAATGTATTGGCAATAATGACTCACCTTGCCTAAGACCATTTTTGGTCTAAAAGTATTTTCCAATGTCGTTATTGATTTTAATGGCAACACTTTCTCCCGAAACAAAGTTATGGATTAACACGCGTCACTCATCGGAAAAACCTTTAGTTATTAGAGTCCGCCGAAGGAAATCCTAATTAACTTTATCATAAGCCTTCTCAAAATCAATTTTCAAAATTACCCCATTAAACTTTTTCCTATATAGTTCAAACTACATGGTGTGCCACATTATTCATCCAAATTGTAGCGACTTTTGTGAATATTTTAAAACTAACATTAAGAAGACAAATATGTCTAAATTGTTGAATCTTTTCTACTTCATTAACATTAGGTAATGGAATAATTTCACCAAATTTCAAACGGAACAATTCTAATTGTCCTTCATGGGACAACTGAACAGTTTAAGGAGGTCAACCTTAATAACGCCCCATAAGTTTTGATAGAACTCAGCCGGGAAACCATCAGAACTAGGGGCTTTGTTTTGTCCTATTAGGAAAACTGCATGCCCTACTTCATCCTCTGAATATAGGGCAGTAAGTAAGCTATTTTCCATATCAAAATCCTGGGGGATATCGTGTTCACGACTCATCCATAGAGAAGTTTTATTCCTTGGGTTCTCCGAACAACCCTTTATAATCATTACTAATGTACCACTTAAGCTACTCATGACCCACGATCCTTCCCTCATCCTGTACCACGGAATGAATACGTTTCGTCATGTGTCTGCCATTGGCAATTCTATGGAACATTGATACCATTTTAGCTCTTCCTCACGCAAAAGTTTCTCTATCTGCACATTCATTGGGTTTTGAGCTCAGTCTCTTGCGTGGACAACCGTCTCATTTCTGTTAACGCCTCAAGAGCATCAATAATTGACGAGAGTCGTATTTTTCTTATTTAAGTAAACATGTTGTAAGACGTTCCCAACCAGAAAGGTGTGTGCGTAATGCACCAATTTTGTTATTCCACCTCTGAATTGGGGTAAGATCTACAACCGGTCTTTCCCAAATTCTCTTAACCAACTCGTGGAAGCCCACGTTGCAACCATCCGAGTTCAAACTTGAAGCGCTGGTTACTCGGTGGCTTAGGAAAACCAGTGGACAAAAGACAGGAGCATGGTCTGATAGGCACTCAATATGTTCTAGAACCCTTACCGACACCATTGGGTATCTTGATTCCGAATCAGTATCCATTAGTACACGGTGTAGTTTTTTGCATGTCGGTTAAGGAAGGCAATTGGCCAAGTAAACTGACTATCAATCATTGTAACCTCTTTAAAGTCCAAGTTATTGATGACTGCATTGAACAAAATAGGTCAACGATTGTCAAACCCGACATTTACTTTTCTCGAATGGGAATCGAAGAAGATTAAAATCCCTGCCCCCTCCCCCAATTATAAAAGGGTGAGGATTATCTTTTGCTAAATTTACCATCTCATGAAGAAAAGCAGCCTTTGGCTCCTCCTATACGGGCCCGTATACAGCAACAAGACTCCAAACAAAGTTATCAGATTAATTTCGGATGTGCATTTTAGCATATCTAGGGTCAAGTAAATTGACTAGAAGGTTTATATAGTAATGCCTACAAAACTTGTTTTTACTTCTTTCGTCATTGCTTTTGATATAGCACACTACGAAGATAATTACGAGCACACCATCTAGAGATCAAAGCAAACTGATCTCGAGCAGATTCAAACACTAATAGGAAAAATTCTATAGGTTGCACATTTCAAAGTATATGCCGCGGGTATGTTTGTTCTGGATTGCAACACTTACCCGTGGCGCATAAATTTGCGAGCGCGCCACGGGTATATTAGTAACCCGTGGCGCACATTTAGACATGTGCACCAACAGTAATATGGACTCACGCACACTGGCGGAACCAGGGGGGACCAGCAGGAGCCTTGGCCCCCCCTATGGCTTGACATAACAAGATTTTTTTAGTGTATAAACATGATTTAGATCCAATATTTAGTGAAACACTTCATATTTGGCCCCCTCTAATTGAACATTACTAAGCTGAGCTCCCCTTAAACCCCAATCCTGGTTCCGCCCATGCTCACGCACACTATTCAGTATTCTGGGCGAAAACGTGGGCCGAAACGTGAAAACGGGGAGCCTCCCCAAACTCGGGTAAAAGTTCACGACGGGCGTCGGTAAGGTGCGTTACGGTGAAAACATCAGTATTCTGGACGAAAACGTGGGCCGAAACGTGAAAACGGGAAACCTCCCCGTCGTGCAGCCCATGTCGTGGCAAATGTAGCATGAAACTGGGCGATTCTGCGGCCCATGTCGTGCTCTCCTGAAGGAAGTCCAAATTCCCCTGTGCTGGCATTTAATAGACAGAACTCGCCGAACGGAGTCCAGATCGAGACCATGGCCAGGAGAAGTCATCCTGTGCGAGTGGATCGCGGTCAATAGAGTGGATATCAGCCCAAAGTTTGATGCACTGGAATGCACTTAGAGGATCAAGGTCCCCTGTCATATCTGCAATCTACCTGTTGTCTGTTACTGCTGCTTCCACCGTGAGACAGTTTCAGGCTTGCAGCCTTGTGGACTCACCTAATACCTAAGCCAATTCCCAGATCTAGTACCTAAGCCAGTAAGCCATCTCTTAAGAACCAAATTGAATTGTTTATATATGAATCCTGGTAAGTTTTAGAAAATGCTTAAGAATTCTGCTCACTTTGTTTCAGCTTGTGCTGCTGGACGGACATGATTTGCTTGAGCGTGATGCTCACCTTATTTGACCTTTTTTTTTTCGTCACCTTCTTTGAGCATTTTTCTTTCCCATTAGACTAGGTGACGAATCATGCTTCGTCTGTATATCTTGTACTCCTCCGTTCCCAAATACAAGATATTTTGGCAGTTCAATTTGAAGTGCCAAAAGGTCTTATATTAAAGAGCTGAGGTAGTAGCATAAGAAGTTGTTAGCGTTTGGTTGACCAATGGGGCATGCTCCAAATCTATCCATGGGTATTTTCTGAATGTTGGACCTGCAGTTCCATAGAAATTTCCCTGAAGTTGGCAGGATCGGCTAGCTGCTGAACAAACAACTTCTTCCAAATAACCGCTAGAATAAGGTTTTACATAGAATTATACGGTGATAAAAACACGATTAGCAATGCAGATCAATGTGACACTTACGCCTAGAATTACGAACCTTTTAGTTCCATATATGCCATATATGTTGATAAAGTGATATGCATAGTAGTGTTACTTTAAGCAGTTGCTGCCATATTACAATATATATAAGTTTTACCATGGTTGGCGATTTTAGGAACCGTTGAAAGGGGTGAATGGCGCCTTTCAGTATTAGCATGCCATATAGTGCCAACCCTGTTTTGCAATTATTGCATTCAAACGTAACACGTGCAAAACATTTCTTGTCAACTAAACAACACATATTACTTCATGGAGGCCACATACGTCATTGTTAATGCTGCAGGTAAGTTGTCATGCAAGTATCAGGTTCAGTGTTGGTACTAGTGGTAGCAAAAGCTAACACCATTTGCACTGGTCATCAAAGAAGCTCTTGAGTGGCACTCCGTATTTGTCTTATGCTAGGGCATCAATCCAAGAGAAGGACAAAAAACAGAGCAACTTGATTGCAACATAACCGTGGACACTGCAACGTTGGGTTACAAACAAATGGAAGTACATGCATGCAGCTATCAGATTGGTTCACTTACTCTATGCCAGGTAATCCGTGACACCAAAGGATGCAGTACACATAATTTACACGCATATAGTTTGGGCAAGGGAATTTATGCACACAAGAAAACTATTGGATAATCCCCACTTGGAACTAGTTAACTAATTGAACTCTGTAGAAAACAGATAAGAAAATGAGGGCCTGACAGATAATTATAATATTAGTAATCAACCTTATGATGATAGTAAATCAGAAACTAAAAGAAATCTAATTTCTAGTTATTGCATACCAATATATGTATGACCAGGGTCTATCTGACAATGCGATGGACTGAGGCGTGTACAGATCAGTTTGGTGAGCTACTATTGCCATGCTACTAGTATAGATCTTCCTAAGTGCTTTGTGCAGGCAAAATATTGTAAATGCCAGTCAGTTGCAAAAACATCACAGGGTTCCTAGGTACGAAGGACAATGTTGTGTAACCAAGGAAGTACTTCATTTCTCATGGTTCATCTCCTACCCCTCGAGATTCATCTCAACAGCAGTTGTGTCCTTTTGATACATACATTGCAGCCAAATAAGAGCTTGAGGCAATTGAGAAGTGGTGCAAGGGAAAAGGGTTCTCAAAGCCGGTGGTTAATATCCCTCCATATCAAGAACACATTTCTACCATGATCCAACCGATATGCAAGTCTAGTTAAAGCTCGGTACATTTTCCTTTCACTGGACGAAAAAGAGAAAGTGAAAAGTAAATGTCGATCAATGAAAACACCATAGTTAGATAGAGATTAATAATGATAAATCAGCCAACAGATTAACGTACAAACTGCCACAGCTGAACCCACAATTACAATTCGACATATATTCACAATGCCTAGATCTAATAACAAGACTTAATCATTTTAAGACATGTCATCTTGTGGCACTGTATCACAGATTTGAGGAATATATGACTAACCTGGTTGCTTTACTGTAGCACACATATAATCTGTTTTTTTGTACGGAACAATTCAAAGAAGCGGAAACTCTAATATACTAAATAAATATGGACCTTAATTACCTAAAAAAAAGTTAGGGGTTGCAACTTAGTAATTTCTAAGTTTGTAAATTAGATATCTGATTTGCACTCCCTAAACAAAAAGAAACAAAAGAATACAGCAATGAACCGATTTCAGCACTGGAATACGTACTCTATTGCGCATGTTATATGTTTTCCCATTTTTAATGCATGATGATGATGTTATACATACTGTCATATCAACATTGCCATAATCAATTCCTGATAACAAGAAATGTTTACTATTATTATGATTGAAGTATGTTTCTTATCTACTAATTGATCGTTTATAGTACAACAATTGAATAATAGAAAGAGAAGTTAATCTGACGCCCTTTAGCATTCCTTCATGAGTGCTACATTATCAAGATTAATATGCTCAGACCTTCGCTAAAGAAATCCCCAAAAATCATACATGGATGCAAGTATGCGCACACAAATGACCAACACTGTTGAAACATCAATATAAGCCAAAGCCAGGTGAATTGATCCCGGGGATACACTTTCTTCTCTACCAATGACATAGTCATATCAGGATCAAGCAATGAAAGTAACAGTTTAATAAGGAGTTAGCAATGACAATACAGCATGTAATATATTAATATACCAGACCACCATTGAGTCGAGCAAAGAACATTGAATCATGAATTACCAGCTTAATAAACGTTGTGCAAATGTTGTTGTGCCATATGCAGTTACCAAATACCATGCCTGTTTTGGGTTCATAAAAGTCTGAATCTAGTCTGCACTTGGCCTCTGCAAACTGTTGCATAGTCTCAACTAGGTAGGGTGCAGCTGCAGGAAGAACGAAGATTTTTCAGCTTGGAAGAACTAGAGCCATCAACAAAGTAGATCAAAACTCCATCCTCGGCAGTGATAAACACACTATAGCCATCAACAAATTCAAAATTGTTACCGTGAAAAATTGATTTCAAACTTCTCATCCAAGGGAAATTTTGAGAGACTTCATATCATGTTTATGGCCAAAATGAGAACTTCTTCACGGAAGATAGAATTGATGGATACACTAAAAACTTCCATGGCTGAACATAAATATAGAGTGTGCAGATATTATACTCGTTGATACTTCAAAGCATATGCAGAATGACTGATCTCACACACTCTTTTTTTTTTGATAAAGGGAAGTATATTAATATATCACACTCTCTTGGTTCCAATAAGTGTGCCAACATGACATGAGGACGAACAAGTTCAGAGCTGTGTGATTTTTTCTTCTCTAGCTACTGAATAATGTAACGGGCATACCAGGATTAACAAAATCATATCATCAGTTTCATTATATCGGAGTAGCAACACCCAAATAAACATGTAACAGACATGCTATAGCAGACAACCAACATCCAGTTAGGCAAAGAACACCGAAACAGGAATTACATGCTTCCTACTCAGAGTGAAAACCTTGTTGTGCCAGTCACCTGCTATCAGCTTCCACGGACCATTACTGGTTCATGAAAATATGAAATTAGCCGGCACTTTCCCTCTGCAAGCGGCCGCATAGTCTTCAGCGAGTTGTGGCATGGCTTCCTCGTGAGGGTGTATGTACTTCTCCAGAAATACCTTGTCAGTCATCAAGACATCTGTAAAGTAGCTTCGCTCGCACTCTAGCAATCCATTCTCCTTAAGAAACTTTAAAACATAATACCGAGGTCTGAGCCGCCCCTCCAAGCTATAACAGAGTATTGTCGGACGATGAGCAATGTATGCGGGTTCCAACCTCATCTCGGAGAACAGGAAGTCAGACCTGCCCTGCAGCATGTCCTTGGACCTTGTGAGCAAATTTGGGGCCCTAGACACGGCAATGGCCACCTCAGCATCAGACCACCTAAACACCTTCTTCAAGTATTCTAGTTTGGCGGCGATTGTCTCCTGACTGTAGTATGCAACAGCACGCAGAGCATACCTGAACATCGGGGTGCCACGAGGCAGACCAAAACCTTCGGCTCAAGCCACAATCGCCCGGAAACGCTTCGGGTTGTTGGTGAGCAACCTAGGCACAGCTAAGCCTAGCTTGACAATATCACAATCACCTAGACCGCACTCCCGCAGGACCGTGACGTTGGGCTTCACAAACCTCTCGAGGTTGCATGTAAGGAGATAAGGGTTGAACTTCAATGCTGGAAGGAGGTTGTGGAAGGAGCCGAAGATGGGCAGGTAGAATTGCAGGTTGGAGACGATGGATCTGTAGCGGATTCTTCCGGGGGCAAGCAGGACGAGGCGTGCAATCTCATCACGCGATAGACCGAGACCCGCGAGCCCGGTGACGATGGGATCTAGGGTTGTCTCCACATCGGAGCAGAGTAGCTTGGGGTCCTTGGCGATGACGGCAGCGATGTCGGCGGTGGAGAGGCCGAGGCCGGCGAGGAAGGCGAGGACAGTGTTGGGCTTAGAGGGGTATTTGAGGTGGGACAGCTCTGTGGAGGCCTTAAGGGCTTGCGCTCGGGTGAGGCCGCAGGTGTCGACGAGGTACTCCTCGACGACGAAGCTAGGGATTGGGGAAACGGCGGGCGCGGCCGTGGAAAGGAGGCGGTGCACCGAGGATCTGGGAAAGGAGGCTGCGGAAGAGAGGAGGCGGTCCAGGGTGGAGCTACAGAGGCGGAGCATGGTGCAGGCACCGGCGTGGCGGCGAGGAAAAGCGGGAACGAGCGCCGCTGTTTTTTTTTGAAATTTAAACTCAATATATATAAAAGCGCGCAAGCCGCCTCATTAAAAACCGTCCAGTCCCCGTAGGTACCCTGGTAAGGAAAAGAGTGCGTAAAAAACTTGCTGCTTAGTGTTCAAACACCGATACATCGTCAGCTAGGATGTTTACAAGGAAATCAGGGGGTTCTTCTAACCAAGTTACAGTAACGAACCCCTCAAAGTGGCTAGCTAGACTATGTGCTGCACCGTTCTCTTCCCTTGGGCAGTAATGGAATATAACTGAGGTAAAGTTGTGGCATAGCATCACGCATTCGGCATAAATAGCGGCAGCTGGACCATGAGACTCCCCTCCATTAGACATGGTCTCAATTACCTCCTGGCAATCAGAGTTGATCTCTAATCTATTGCAACCCAGTTGGCCCGCGAGGAGTAGACCGTCTCGAAGTGCCCATGCTTCTGCAGTCGCCGGGTCCGATATATACGGAATCCCCCTCGAACACCCGGCCAAGAACATGCCTTTATCATCTCTGAGAATCGCTCCAGTACTAGTACCGCCAGTGCCATTTTGAGCCGAAAACCCTCCGTCCACATTCAACTTAACGAAGTCAGCTCTTGGCTTAGTCCAGCCAACACGAGAAGGTCTCGGTTTCCTCTTCCTTGCTGAGAGCGCCGCTGTTGGTCCCAGAGAGGCTCGTGAAGTGTGTAGTATTTGGTTTTTTTTGAGTGAAAAGTGTATTTGGTGTTTCTGTTTAGGGGATGAAGACGATGTCCCATCTCTTGAGCGAAGTGGGCCTTGAGGCCTTTTCACTCCATGCCTCAAAAGGCCTGTATGAGATTTCCACACCAAAAACAAAACTTGCCGTATTAGCATAAGTAAATTCCCCAGAAAAGAAAGAGAGGTAAATTCCCCTGAAATAAGCAGCGGTAATTTTTTTTTTGCATGGATAAGCAGCGGTAAATTTTAAAGTAAACAGGGAAGAATTAAACTTTGCCGTAATTTTCAGAGTTCACTCATTATGTCAGAATGGTTCATAAGTTCAGAGTCATGCATTCAAGTGAAGGAATTGAATCCAGCTTATGTTATTTTGTGGTGATCGAAATTCATATAAAGATACCCTTCCACGGTACGGTACGAGTTGTTACCGAGTTGGAGGTTGATTCACCGTTACTGACTTAGTTAGATCAGGACCGCCTTTTTATACCTCGTGTAAGTCGCCGCACGGGATACCCACATATTTTGTAAATCCCGACGCGTTTGTAACCTCACCTGAAATTGTGAAGTATTGCTGGCTGGCGCCCGTGATTTTTTTCTCTTCCTTGTTGGAAGGGTTTTCCACGTTAAGATCTCGTGTCCCCGTTGGTTCGATCTTGTTTAACTTCATCGTTGTTTTTCTATTGCGTGTAACAACAGGTATCAGAGGCATGTTTCAGATTAGGGTTTCACGATGGCGTCGATGAAGTTTGATCTACGACTGCTGGACTACAAGACGAGGTTTTCTCTGCGGCAAGTCAAGATGCGTGCGATTCTATCACAAGCATCGGATCTTGATGAGGCGCTGGATGAATTCGGGAATAAGGAAGCGAGGGAGTGGACTTCTGAGGAGAAGCACAAAGATCGTAAGGATTTTTCGTTAATTCAACTCCATCTATCTAATGATATCTTGCAACGGGTGCTGCATGAGAAATCCGATGCTGCGTTGTGGCTCAAGCTGGAATCGATCTGCATGTTAAAAGATCTAACCAGCAAGATGCACGTAAAGATGAAGTTTTTTCTCGCTCAAGATGCAAGATGGTGGTTCTGTGATGAATCACTTGTTGATCTTTAAGGAGATCGTGTCCGGCCTAGGGTCGATGAAGGTATGAGGATGAAGATTTAGCTCTTCTGATGTTATATTCGTTGTCTAGTTCCTTTACAAACCTGCGGGGTACCATACTATTAAGCCGCGATAAACTAACCCTCGCGGAAGTTTGTGAGGCCCTCCAGACCAGGGAAAAGATGAAAGTTATTCTGCAGTCTAACACATCGTCCTTCAAAGGTGATGCATTGCAGGTACGAGGCAGACCTGAGCAGCGAGATAACAACTACAATAGCAACAACAAAGATAATGGCAGAGACCGTTCAAAGTCCAAAGGACGAGAACAGTTCTGCATGTACTGTAAGAAACCAATCACACCATTGAGGATTGCTAGAAGGTGCAGAACAAGGAGAAAAGGAACGTCACATACCAACCGAAAAATAAATCTGACGGTAATGGTAAGCCTGTTGTTGTTGCTGGTGATAATAGTTTGTATGGTGAATGCTTAGTTGTTTTGCTGGATGTGTTACCTGTGATGATAAGTGGATTCTTGGTATTGCTTGTTCGTTTCGTATTTTTTGTAACAAAGATTGGTTCAGTTCTTATGAGACTGTGCCGACTGGAGATTTCGTGCGTGTGGGGAACGACAAAAAATGTCACATTGTTGACGTTGGATATGTTCAGATCAAGACCCATGGTGGGATGACACGCACACTGACGAGAGTGAAACACATACCATCTATGGCGAGAAATTTGATCTCGTTGAGTACCTTTGATTGTGACAGGTACAAGTATGCCGGAGGGGATAAACGCCTAAAGGTATCAAAAGGTTCTCTCATTGTTATGGTTGTTGATATGAATTTTGCCAGGTTATATATTTTTAGAGGTAGCACTTTGTATGGTACTGCTGTTGTTATTATGATGACCCTAGTACAACTAACCTTTGGCATAAACGACTTGGACACATGAGTGAACAAGGTATGACAGAATTGGTGAAGAGTGAACTTATGAAGAACTGCAATATGAGTAAGTTGTTGTTTTTGTGAACACTACGTGTTTGGTAAGCATAAAAGAGTTAAGTTCAATGCTTCCGTTCATACCACTAAAGGTACATTGGATTATGTACATGCTGATTTGTCGGGGCCTTCACGTAAGCCCTCTTATGGTGGTGCTCGTTATATGCTTACTATCATCGATGATTACTCTAGAAGAGTTTGGCCTTATTTCCTGAAAACTAAGGATGATACTTTTGCTACTTTTAAAGAGTGGAAAGTGATGATTAGAAATAAAACTAAAAGAAAGGTGAAGTTGCTTCGTACTGACAATGGTGGTGAATTTTTGTCTCATGCTTTTGATAATTATTGTGTGTAGGAAGGCATTTTCAGGCATCACACCATCCCGTACACACCTCAGCAGAATGGTGTAGCCGAGCGGATGAACAGGACGATCATCTCCAAAGCTTGCTTCATGTTGTGCAACACCCGTATGAACATGCGTTTTTTGGCCGAGACTGCCAACACTGCCTCCTATTTGATCAACAGGTCACCATCCATCCCACTTGACAAGAAAACTCCTATTGAGGTATGGTGTGGTGAGCTGATTATTCACAACTGAATGTTTTTGGTTGCAGTGCCTATGCTCATGTTGATAATGGAAAGTTAGAGCCTAGAGCTATTAAGTGCTTATTTCTTGGTTATGGTTCTGGAGTAAAAGGATATAAGTTGTGGAACCCGGAAACCAAAAATACTTTCTTTAGCAGGAGTGTTATGTTTAATGAA
Source organism: Alopecurus myosuroides (assembly GCA_028641055.1). Lineage (NCBI taxonomy): Eukaryota > Viridiplantae > Streptophyta > Magnoliopsida > Poales > Poaceae > Alopecurus > Alopecurus myosuroides. Next base: position 317,249,415 of record CM054061.1, read on the forward strand.
TATGTTATGTACGAGGAAAGTTTGTCAACTGATGTTGTGCCAGATTCTTCTGATGAGTTCGAACCACGAGTTCGTTTGCAGGTGGAGATGGAACACTTGGATGAGGAGAAAACTGAAATTGATGAGTAGGATATTGTTCCACCCTCACCTCCTATTGTGCAGCAAGAAAAATTGTCTATTGCAGAGCGTAGAGAGAAGAGAAATAAAGGATCTCGTACTCGTTTAATTGAGAAATGTGATGTTGTTTATTTTGCTCTAAGTTGTGCTGAAGATGTGGAGAATGATGCTGAACTGGCTACATACAATGAAGTTATTGCTTCAGTTGATCGTGACAAGTGGATTGGTGCAATGCACGAGGGGATGCAATCACTTGAGAAGAATGACACATGGGATGTTGTGCTCTTGCCTAAACAAAATAAGGTCGTCCGCTGTAAGTGGATCTTCAAGAAAAAAGGAGGTTTTATCTCCAAGTGAGCCTCCAAGGTTTAAGACAAGGTTAGTAGCAAAACATTTCTGCCAGATTCCAGGAGTGGATTATAATGATATATTCTCCCCAGTTGTCAAGCGTAGCTCTATTCATACTTTATTTAGTATTGTTGCTATGAATGATCTTGAGCTTGAGCAGTTAGATATGAAGACTGCGTTTTTGCATGGAGAACTTGAGGAGGAAATATACATGAACCAACCTGAACGGTTCATAGTGCCTAGTAAAAAGGATTTCGTGTGCAAGCTAAAGAAGTCCCTTTACGGTTTGAAACAATCTCCTCGACAAGGGTATAAAAGGTTTGATTCTTTTATGATGTCACATGGATTTAAGAGGTCTTAATATGATAGCTGTGTGTACATTAAATTTGTTAATGAATCGCCTATATACCTGTTGCTATATGTTGATGATATGTTAATTGCTGCCAAGAGCATGAAAGAAATCACTACATTGAAGAAACAATTAAGTAGTGAGTTTGAGATGAAGGATCTTGGTCCTGCTAAGAAAATTCAAGGTATGGAAATTTCAAGAGACAGAAAATCTAGATTGCTATTTCTTAGGCAGGAGAATTACATTAAGAAAGGTCTTCATCGTTTTAATATGCCTGATGCAAAGTCTATTTGTACTCCTATTGCTTCACACTTCAAGTTGTCAGCATTGCAATGTCCTACTACTGACAAAGATATTGAGTACATGTCACGAGTTCCCTATTCTAGTGTTGTTAGTTCCTTAATGTATGCCATGGTGTGTTCTCGACCAGATTTGTCTTATGCTATGAGTTTGGTCAGTCGATACATGGCTAATCCTGATAAAGAATATTGGAAAACTGTTCAGTGGATTTTCAGGTACCTTCGCGGCACATCCAAAACTTGCTTGAAGTTTGGCAAGACTGGTGAGGGACTCGCAGGCTATGTGGATTCAGATTTTGCTGCCGACTTGGATAAGAGGAGGTCCCTCACAAGTTATCTAGTTTACAGTTAGTGGATGTGTTGTTAGCTCGAAGGCTACCTTGCAGTGTGTTGTTTCACAATCTACTACTGAGGCTGAGTACATGGCTATTGATGAAGCATGCAAAGAGTCGGTTTGTTGAAAGGTTTGTTTGCTGAGCTTTGTGGAGATGACACTTGCATTAACCTGTTTTGTGACAGTCAGGGTGCTATTTACCTTACTAAGTATCAGATGTTTCATGAGAGAACAAAGCACATTGATGTCAAGTACCATTATGTGTGTGATGTTGTTGCACAAGGTAATATGAAGGTACGCAAGATTAGTACTCATTCTAATCCCGCTGATATGATGACAAAGCCAGTCCGTGTTACTAAGTTTGAGCTTTGCTCGAGCTTAGTTGGTATCAGTGTTTAGCCCAAGAAGCTATTTGGCGCCGAAGGTGTTTTCTTTGTTTGTTTCAGGGTGAAGGTTTCGTTTATGCTACATGAAGAAATTTGTCTCAAGGTGGAGTGTTATTTTATGGTGACCCAAAATTCATATAAAGATACCCCCATGCTATGGTACGAGTTGTTACCGAGCTGGAGTTGGATTCACCGTTACCGACCTAGTTAGGTCAGGACCGCCTTCATATACCTCGTGTAAGACGCCGCACGGGATAAGCCAGATATTTTAAATCCTGACGCGTTTGTAACCTCACCCGAAATAGTGAAGTATTGGTGGCTGGCGCGTGTGGTTTTTTTCTCTTCCTTGTTGGAAGGGTTTTCCACGTTAAAATCTCGTGTCCCCGTTGGTTCGATCTTGTTTAACTTCATCGTTGTTTTGCTATTGCGTGTAACAGCTTATTTAAGCACTAGGTTGTGTTTGGTCGCAAACCCCGAATTTGGCCCGATTGCATCTGTAACCCTGGCGGGCCTAGCACTAAAAAAGGAGACCCGGTCCACGTTATGCAACCTATTTGGTTGGCTGAATCTGATTTTGCTTTTTCCCCGAATTATTTAGCATTTTCGTTTTTTGTTGCCACGAAAGTTTGGTTTGAGCTGATAACTTGTACTTTCGGGTGTCATAGGTGTGAGTTCAGATCGCCACTTTCGAAAGTGGTGATGTTACAACCACGATATCTATAGAAACACAACATTAAGCACTAAGAACACATCATTAGGCAAACCGATTAGGTCCATTCGGCCCTAACAAAAGCTACGATGGACAATGAAACTAGATGCATACTATAGCAGTCAGTGCAATTAGCAAGTACGGGCATCGATAAGCCCATGATTATAGTTCGCAGGGTAAACATATGCCCCTGATAAAAATGCATCATCACAAACAAAATTGTCGACGCTGGTGTTAGCCGTGGACATGACATATATGCGCCGTCGCCACCAAGGAGCTGACCTTGTAGATCGTCAGCTTGAAGTCACGTGTCATGATCTTGAAGTTGATGGCGTCGATCTCCTTCATGTTTAACTTCTCGACGACCTATGGCCAGTTCATCCCTAACACCACCTCCTCGCCGAACTTCCTGACCTGCACCCAGTCGTCGTAGAACTCGCAGACGCCCATCGGCATGCTCCGAGGCAGGGGAACTTCAGCCAGTTCTTCAGGGCGGCATTGAAGGCCCTATGGACGACTAGCATGTGCAAATCATCTTGGTCGAGCTGCACATAGAAGCGGTGAGGCAGTAGTTTGACCTTGTGGCCGACCTTGCGCTTCTTTTCCCATGCACCCTGCCTCTCCTTGGCGGCCTCCTCCTTCCACCCCGGGACGACAGGTTTCGGTGCAAACTTGTTCGTCGAAATTATCCCCTCCAACCCCGGAGATGGGTAAGGGGCATGTAGGTCGGCCTTCATGACCTTTTCAATAGGGTAATATTAGTTGGTGCAATGCAAGAAATGGACAATGAATGATCAAAGTGGCATGAAGATGGACAAAGTGCAATGGGAATTCACAGTGGCATGGAGATGCACAATGATACTCATAAACGTATCCTTAATTTCTGATGTTCCATGTTGTTTTCATGTTATTTGCTACATGTTTTCTATACACTTTATGTCATTTTTATCGATTTCCGGGACTAACCTATTGACAAGATGCCACAGAGCCACTTCTCTGTTTTCTGTTGTTTTTAGTTTCAAAAAGGTTGTTCTGGAAATATTCTTGGAATTGGAAAATTTGAAGCACGGAAGTCTTAGAATTCCCGAAGGTTCCACAAAGTCCCGAAGAGGCCCGAAGAGGGGCCATAGTGGGGCCACACCATAGGGCGGCGCGCCCCCTGGTCTCGCCTGGGGGTGGTGTGGGCCCCTCGGGCGTCCACCGCCATCGCTTTTCACCTATTTATTCCCCCGATACGTCAACCCTAAAAATATACCACTTTTTCCCAAGAAACACCCGAGGCCGCCGTCATCGTCAAACCGAGATCAGGAGGGTTCTCAAGCTCTCCCCGGCATCCTGTCTGGAGGGAAATTCATCACCGGAGGGGTCTACACCACCATGCCTGCCTCTGGAGTGAAGCGTGAGTAGTTCATCCCTGGACTACGGGTCCTTAGCAGTAGCTAGATGGTTGTCTTATCCACTTTATGCCTCATGTTTAGATCTCGTGAGTTGCCTTACATGATCGAGATCATCTTATTGTAATGCTACATGTTGTGTTTGCTGGGATCCGATAAATGTTGAATGTTATGTCTTCTGATTATCAATCTATCATGTTATCTTCATGCATATGTTATTTATGATCTCGCATGCTCTCAATTATTAGTAGATGCTCTGGACAAGTAGATGCTAGTGACTCCAAGAGGGAGTATTTATGCTCGATAGTGGGTTCATGCATCCGTTGCATCTATGCTCGAGTGACAGAAACGTGACGGATGGAGGATATGATGTTGCCATGAGGGATAAAACAACGATATTTACTTTGTTTACATTACACACTATTCTTACTGCGATTATTTGTTGCTTGCAACTTAATACCCAACGTTTGTTCGGATGATATTCGGAGGGTGGATTATTAGTCATAGATGCAGTTGGATGATGGTCTATGTATTTTGTTGTAATGCCCGGATGAGTCACATAGTAATCTTTATGTCTTGCATATGCACTACGATGCAACCTTCATTTCTATCAATGGCCCAGCTGTAATTTGTTCACCACACATGTTATTCATCTTTTATGGAGAGACACCACTAGTGAACTATGGACCCCGGTCCATTTTCTCATACCGATTATACAACCACTGCAGTTACTGTTTTCACACTGCTGCTACTATTTTCATATTGTTCTCACACTGTTTTCCACACCATATGTTTAACCTCTCTGTGTTCAAAAAACCCAATGAGATTGAAAACCTCAGTGCTTTGTTGGGGTAAAGTGAATTGATTTGTGGTTGTGTAGGTTCCACGTTGCTGCTGAAGCGGTACTGCGCCATGCCATCTCAGCTGCATCAACCTTCTGAAGTTACTCCTTCCTCGTACTGGTCGATTATGACATTTTCTCAATATATCTCATTGTTCATGTTGTGGAACACATCTTCACATAAATCCGTCTACTCCATGTTTATATAAGTGTGAGTCATCCAAAAAATAATGCCTCAAGTCATAAAAGAATTTCCTTCTTTGCTGAGCTGTAATGGTTGGAGGCAAGTACTTAGAAACAATAAAGTTAGCATAATCTGCATACCAAGGACTATCTCGCGAGCTTACTTTTATTGCAGCCAACTGTTCATTTGGAAATAATCGTTAACAGGAATAGGGTTATAAGAAAAAAATTCCAATCTAGACAAATTATCAGCAACAGGATTTTCAGCACCCTTCCTATCTACAATATGCAAATCAAACTCTTGTAAAAGCAGCACCCATGTAATAAGCCTAGGCTTATCATATTTATTTTCCATAAGGTACTTAATAACAACATGATTAGTATGTATAGTAACTTTCGAATCAACTATATAAGGTCTAAACTTATCACAAGCAAAAAACTACAGCTAGAAATTCTTTTTCATTGGTAGCATAATTCTTGTGAGCGGAAACAAGAGTCTTACTAGCATAATGAATAACATTCAACTTCTTATCTATTCGCTGTCCAAGAACATCACCTACAGCAAAATCACTAGCATCACACAGAATTTAGAAGGGTAAGTTCCAATCGGGTGGTTGAACTATAGGAGCAGAAATTAAAGCCTTCATTAGAATTTTGGAAGCTTCTTTACAATCATCATCAAAAACAAAAGTTATATATTTTTGGAGAAGATTAGTAAGAGGCTTTGGTGTTTTAGAGAAATCTTTAATAAACCTCCTATAGAAACCGGCATGACCAAGAATACTCGAATACCTTTGACATCCCTGGGACAGGGCATTTTGTCAATTGCTTCAACTTTAGCTCTGTCAACTTCAATACCTCTTTCAAAAATTTATGTCCAAGAACAAATCCTTCATTAACCATCAAGTGGCATTTCTCCCAGTTAAGAACAAGATTAGTTTCCTCACATCTCTGCAAAACTTTATCAAGATTGTGCAAAAGCAGTTAACAAAAGAAGTTCCATAGACGGAGAAATCATCCATGAATACTTCCACAATTTCCTCACAAAAACCATGAAGATAGCATACATGCATCTTTGAAACATAGCTGGAGCATTACAAAAACCAAAAGGCATACGTCTATAAGCATAAGTTCCATAAGGACAAGTAAAAGTTGTTTTCTCTTTATCTTGGTTTTTAACAGCCATTTGAGAAAACCCAGAATAACCATCCAGAAAGCAAAAATGAGTTTTCTTAGACAACCTTTCTAACCTTTGATCAATAAAAGGTAAAGGATAATGATCTTTCTTAGTAACGTTGTTAACTTTTATAAAATCAATGCATATTCTATAACCAACTACTACTCTTTAAGGAATAATCTCATCATTTTCATTTTGCACAACAGTAATTCCTCCTTCCTTAGGAACACAATGCACAAGACTTACCCATCTACTATCAGCAATAGGATAAATAATACCAGCATTAAGGAGTTTCAATATCTCATTTATTACCACTTCCTTCATCTTAGGAAATAAACGACATTGATGTTCAACAACTGGCTTTGCATCAGGTTCCATATTAATAACATGCTAACATATATCAGGGGAAATCCCTTTCAAAGCATTAAGAGTGTATCCAATAGCTCCTCGATGTTTCTTTAATACTTCCAATAACCTTTCCCCTTCCTTACCTGTAAGTTCATAATTAATAATAACAGGATATGTTTTTTTATCATCAATATGGGCATATATAATATTATCAGCTAAAGGTTTTAAATAAAAAATGGGATCCTCCTTGGGTGGTGGTGTGGTACCCCAGTCTTCCACCGGTAAATTGTGTTCAGCATCTCTGGTTGACGAAGAAGAATCTCGTCAATCTTATTTCTTTCTTCCATAAAGACCTCACTTTCGTGGCCCTCTATTTATTGCTACAAAACATTGTTAGGGGAAAGAGCAATAGAGGCAAGATGTTCAACTTTAAAATCTTCATTAGGAAATTCAGTTTCATAAGGAGTTTTAGCAAATTTAGAAAAATTAAACTCATAAGATTCTCCATCAAAAAAAAATTAAAGGAAGGCAGCAGGGGAGGCCCCCACGGCGGGTTTTTATTTTTGAAATAATAGGAACCCAAGTCTGCATCCGTGAGGACTTGAACCTGGGTGGTTGGGTCGTACATCCACTTCCCTAACCATGTGAGCTAGGCTCGCTTCCCTTCTCCATCAAATTTAGTTAATATTTTCTCCTTCTTACAATCTATAACAGCACCACAAGTGTTCAAGAAAGGTCTACCAAAAAAGATAGGACACGTTTTACTAGCAGCTGCACCAAGTAGTATAAAATCAAAAGGATATTTAGTTTTACCGCATAAAACTTCCACATCTCTACCTCTCTTATAATAAAAGAAGAGAAAAAAAGCATGTCGCGTATGACGTGAGTTGTCAAGCTAGCAGTAGCTTGTAATAGAAATTACAATATTTTGATCATCACCGCATGCAGGCCCCCCCCCCATATGTGCGGAAAGAGGATTCAGCTGTCTTCGGGAATGCTCTGTTGCTTCCCATCTAGGCCTTTCCGTGGACTGAAATACACTGCACCGGCCCAAAGCGAGAAAAAATTATAGCTTCGTTGGCCCATGCATTCGTATGCGTCAATAGAGTGCAACATAGCAAAAATTTAGTCCCACCTCGCTAGGCTAACAAGATTGAGACCAGCTTATAAGGGTGCCATTTTGTTGTCTTCTAGAATAGTAGAACCAACCCACATAGTGCACTATATAGCGCGTGTGCTCGCGTGAATATTCGCGACTTATGACTTATCCGACTTACACGACGACGGCGCGACTAGCGTATACTAGCAAATACAATCTTTAATTTTTTTGCCTGTCACTTGCATGTATCTGGGAGTAGTGTCATATGCTATTGCTTGTCATGATGAGAAATCGCATATTGACTATGAAATACGTTTGAGGGTTGTGTTTGGTATTGTAAGGTTTCTTCTTGAGCAAGGTTTAGCTTTTCGTGGGCATGATGAGTCCATCAATTCCATCAACCGAGGAAATTTCCTTGAAATGTTGGAGTGGTATGCCACAAGATGCGATGACGTAGCCAATTTGGTCAATCTAAATGCTCCTGGCAATCTTTGATCATTGAGAATGTTAAAGTGCAATACATGCTTTGATCCTAGAGACTCATTTAGCAGGTTTGATCATGAGAAGCTACTTGAACTTGCCAATATTTATTCTGTGGATTTCTCTTCACATGATTGCTATGTTTTGGCTGACCAACTCAACATATATATTGATGTGATGAAGAGGAGTCCTGATTTCTTATCATGTGATACTCTGGGTGGTCTTTCTCTCAAGTTGGTTGAAACTAGACAACATTTGATCTTTCCATTGGTCTACCGCCTCATGACATTCACGTTGACATTGCCGATTGCAACAACATCAGTTGAGAGGGTTTTCCCTAAATTGAATATTTTCAAGACAGATCTTCGAAACAAGATTGGTGATGAATGGCTCAATGATTTGATGGTTTGCTATGTTGAGAAAGAAATATTTGCAAAAAATGATGACAAGAAGATTATGCTACGGTTTCATGCCTTAGCGAATCGTCGAGGTCATCTGCCTCGGAAGTTCCATCTTGCTAGCACAACTACAACTGAATTGTAAGATATTATCCCATAAAAAGCTAACAATGTTACTATTCACATGCTACTATTTAGACTCACAAATTTATCATATGTTGTAGGTATCATATGGTGGCTCTCCAATTGTCCAATTAAAATTGCAAAAATCCATGTTAGTAGTTTTAGAGTTCGTTTTATGTTATTTTTATGTCATTAGGTACTTTACGAGTTACAAATATTTGAATCTCCATGGACCTTTTATTATGTTGAATAGACTCGTTTTTGGCTGAAGTTTTTTTGACCTTGTGTGTTTGCCCCCTCGTCTCAATTCCTGGCTCCGCTACTGTCCCCACGTCATGCGTCGGAACAGGGCCGAATCCCGGCGGGTACGATAGCGGAGGGGTAGGGTTACTTGCCGGCGCAAATGCGCGGCCGGACGCCATGAGCTCAGCGACCTGACGGAGCTCCTCCGCCACCACCTCCCTCCTCTGTGCGTCCATCGCTGCCGCGGAAGGTCAATGGGAGATTGGAGACGCCCGATTCAGATGGGGGAGTTTTGCGGCGTCGATTTGCGCCGTCACGCTCCTCTTCTGCGTCATTTCGTATTCCGCGACGACGCGTGGTCGACACCGAGGCCCGTTGGCCGTAGTTCTTAATGCGTGGGTCGTGGCCCGGCGGTGTTGGAGGAGGAAGAGCAGCAACGGACATGGAGGAGAAGGGTTTTGTCCCGGGGGCGCTGAGATTGAATAGACGATGGGACGTGTGAGAGACGAGTGGGTGGTGACAGCAGTGGAGAGAGAGCGTGGGAAGTTATTCGCATCTCACGCGCTTCTCCACACGTGCAGCCGCTCAAAAGAAAACACGCACGCAACCCTCGCCCCCGCCAGGCTCCACGAAAACGGCCGAATCGGCCGTTCCTACCAGGCCTCGCCAGATGTGCTTTGAGGTTCGTGCGGGCCATATTTTCGCCCGCACGGAACCAAATGGGCGGTCGCCTCGCACGGCCAGGGCCTGGCCTGGCGGGCTGCAGGCTACCAAACGGGCCCTACAAAGCGCAGAAACCGTCGACGACCAGGGAGGACAAACCGGAAAGGAGGGGCGTCATTGTGGACGGCATCACCCACGAGCAGGGGGTCCGAGGCCACACCGGCCGTCGTCATGTGGGGACAACGAGCGCCTTGCATTGCTATCGTCTTCTGCTACACGTGTGCGGCTTGCCGTCCCGCGACGACACTACCGACAGGGCGGCCATGACGGAATGCCTCCCGCACCTTTCTGGCAGGGTAAGCTATGGGTCGGTGCCCGCTCTGGTGCGGCAGCGGTGCCATTATCCGTGGCTACTCTCTCCACGGGGAGCATGCTAGCAGGTGATTGATCCAGCCACTCCTAATCTCATTGCGATTGCCCCTTATGATATTGGATTCAGCTCTCTCTTTCTCTCTCTCTCCCCCTCCCTCGCTCTCTCTCTCTCTTTCCCTCTCTCCCCCTCACTCACTCTCTCTCTCTCTCTCAGGTTCGCATTAACGAAGGAGGTCAGAGACAAGATGAGGATAAGTTGTCCTAATGCTTACTATCGCACTTTCGGATGTAAATCATTTCACATGTTGTACTCTGAATAACAAAGACTAATGCTAATCATTTCACATGTTGTACTTTGAATAACAAAGACTAATGCTTCCGGAAATCATTTTCCAGGACACTGTTGGTGGTTGCAGTGCGTAGTACTAATTCTGAAGCGATGTCCATGTTTGCAATATATGCATTGTGATGCTGCAAACTTATAGACATTGTGATCTTGATTTAGTGTTATGTGCTTATAGGCCTGAATTATTGTGAATTGCAAGTGTAAAAATATGGTTTTTTTTTGCGAGAGCCTGGTGAGCGTTCGCGAGAGCCGAGAGCCTCCGCCGCACGCCACCCCGGCGGCGGCGTCCACCCACCGGTGTCCCAGCTGCTCCGGCCCCTTCCCTCCATGGCCTCGCCGCAGCGGCCGAGCTGGGCTGACTTCTCCGATGATGAGGGCGAGGAGGAGGTGAGCTCCGGTTCGGTTCGTTCCTACTGCGAGGTCTTGCGCAGCGGGACGCCCTCACTGGCCCGGTCTCCCCCGTCTTCTTCGACGACGGCCGGCGGCGCGCGTCTCCTGCCCCCTCCCCCCTCCCTCAGCTGGGGCGCTCTGCACCCGCCCAGCCCCTGCGCCCGATGGCTCCGTCCTCGCGCCCCCCTCCCGTCGTGGCGGCGCATGGCCCTAGGCCTTGGCTGCAGGCCGGGGGCCGCAAACGCCGTCGCTAGGAAGCTCGGCGGACTCGCCGCACACGTCGTGCGCCCTTGCCCGCCATGGTTATCCGCCCCGACCTTCCCCAAGACCTGGCTGGCGTCTGCTTCAACTGCACCGAACCGGGGCACGTCGCCGGCATGTGTGAAAACGACACGGTGTGCCTACGATGCAAGGACGTCGGCCACCATGCGCGAGACTGCCTGGCTCGGCGGTCACCGCCGGCTCCGGCGTGCCACTCCCCGCCCCCGCTGGTCAACCGCGTGTCCGCGCATCTGCGCCTTGGTGCGCGCGTGGACCCGGCCATGTCGCACGCCAGGCGTGGGGAGCGTCCCGGGCTCGGGGATTCCGCCCCCGCGAGGTCACCTGGAGTTGGCGCGGCGTCGAGGGAGCTGGTGCGTGGTGTTGGCGCGGCACCGGGCGAGCCGACGCGTGGTGTTGGCGCGGCGTCCAGGGCATCTGCGCGTGGTGATGGCGCGACGTCGAGGCTGCAGGCGCGTGAGAGCGCGGCGCCGAGGGTGCTGGCGCGGCGTCAAGGGCGCCTGCGCGTGGTGCCGGCGCGGTGTTGAGGGCGCCTGCAAGTGGTGGTGTCACGGGGTTGCGCCGCGACGAGGTCCTGCCGGTGCGTGACCTGCGCGGCGAACGTGTTCCTTCGGTGGCGTCCGGACCGCGTCGGCCGGCGCTCGAACCTGCGCGCGGATTTGGTGGCGGCGCCCGTGAGGAGGTCCGTGGCGGACCTGGGCCGGACGCGGCGCGCTGGAGGCCGGTGGAGGCCGTGGACTCCTCGCCCTCGCCACCACCCTCACCTGTGAGTCCGGTCCGCGCTGCGGTGGCCGCGCCCGAGGTAGAAACGGTGATAGTCGCCAGGACGCCGGAGATGGACGCAGCGGAGGACGCGCTAAAGTGGGCCCTCGTCTCCTTCACCTCCGGTTCAAGGGCCAGGGTGTCGATCGGCGAGGCTGTGGATGCCATCTCGAGGAGGGTGCCGCGCGCGGCCGGGAATTTCACCGCGCATCACGCCTGGCCGGCGGACTTCCTCTTTGTTTGCTCGAGCCGGCGTGTTCGCGACGAAATCATGGGCGCGGGCGTCGTGGATGGACGAGGCTTTGGCCTCCAATTCTCGCCGTGGAATCGGCAACTGCAGGCGGTGCGGCGGACCATGAGGTTTCGCGCCCACGTTGAGCTCATTGGGGTCCCATCGCACGCTTGGAGCAAGGCGGTGATCGCGGCTATTCTTGGCTCTAGCGCGTGGGTGGAACGTATGGGCTCTACCACCGCTAGCCGCGAGGACTTGGGCTGCTTCCATGCTGTGGTTTGGACGGAGGATCTTGCGGCGATTCCGGCGGAGAAGGCGTTGTTGATTGAGGAGCCGGCCGGGGAGGACGCCATGGAAACCGATGACGGCTTGGTGCTTCCCGGCGATGCGCTGATCCCGCTTGAGAAGCATATGTTGCGGTACAAAATTACCACGCACGTCGCGCGCGCCGAGGACATGTCCGCCGGCGATCGCCGTGACGACGAGGATGGAGCCAATGGTGGCGCGCCGGGGCCGGAACGCGGTGCTGGCCGGGACCGTGCTGGCTCGCATGCGCCTCTCCCGGGCGGTGGTTTGGGGACTGGCCGAGAGGCTCCCGGCGGTAGCGACGCTCCGCCCCGTCGCTACCCGCGGGTCGGCTGGACCGGCGGCTGGCGCACTAATGGGGATGGGCTGGATGTGAATGTGGAAGAGGGCCCCCACCTGGCCAGTGCTGACAGAGCGGGTCAAACCTCCCACACCCCGCGTGCTAGGCCCCCTCTGCATGTTGACCCGCTGACATCGCTCCACTTTGGCGGTTTGGAGACTGGGTGCAGGAACGTGGGCTGGGAAGATCCCATGCTGCTCGAGGCTGGCCTTGCCTCACAGCTAGCGACGCGTGGAAAGTGCCTGGATGGCGTGGTGGTTGGGACAGGCCTGAACCGGTCCTCTTCTCAGAACGTGTCAGCTGGCTCGTCCTATGCCCAGCCTTTAGCAGCTTTTGAGCGTGGATTGGAGCCAGTAGAAGCTGGGCAGCAGCTTTCCGTACGCATGGTGGACCCCAGCCCTGCAGATCCTATCCTGCCGTTGGAGGCTTGTGGTGTTGAGGCTTTTTCAGATGCTTGGACTGACTTGGACAAGGATGTGGATGCGGTTCAAACTCCTGTTTCCCCTAGGGATCACCACCTGCCACCTGATATGCATGGAACGCAATGCAAGGAGCTCCAGCTTTCGTCAGATGGCCTGCTTACCGAGCCTTCTGCGTTTGTTTCCGAGTCCAGCTGGACGCCGCAGCTTTCAGTGGAGCGTACCCGGGAGGGGGGCCCACCATGAGCATGTTCTCAGTCGCTCTTTCCTCTGGGCCCCAGGCCGTGGATGCCTCGGCTGGTTCCGCTAGCTCGTTGGGCGGTGACGGCCTATCAAAGTTCCGTGGTGTGGTTAGGCGCTCCATCTCCCCTGTTCTTCCGAGGCCGAAAGGTCGGCGTAACCGGGCAAAGTGGTCCCAGGCAGGTCCGGTTCGTCGCAGCAGACGCATTCGTGGACAGCTGGCCAGCCCCACGCCGATCAAGAGGCAGCAGCGGACGCTCATCTTCAAGCTGGGTATCGCGCATGAGGGTGGTGTCATCGGCGATGAGGCCTTGCAGGCTTACCAGGAGCTCTTCTCTCGCCCTCTCTGCCAGGAGCACATCAATGCGATCCTGGGTCTGTTCGGTTGGCAGCCTGATGTTCTCCCTCTGGTGGATGATTCTGCGCCGCTCTGCGCCTAGTGTTTGCTAGTTAGCTTGATGGAGGGATGATAACCCGGTAGGCTAACGCCAAGGAGTAACTCGGCCCAAAGGACGCTGCGCAAGACCCGTCTTAGGATAAAGAAGCTTCTAGAAGGCCCAGGAACGAAGGCCTCGTAACCCGGATTGTGGGTTCCGGTAAGGAAGTTTAGGGTTTGTAAGCAGTGTCCGGGTAGGATTCAGAGTACGCCTTGGAGATTAAGCCAGGGGGTCCGGATGTTATATAAGCCGGTCCCTAGGTTAGGGTTAGACAAGCTTTTACGTGAGCAAGAACCTGATCGCTAGATCGAGAGATTTCGAGTATCCATTGTAACACCAGTATCGAGCTAATATATTTAGATCGTAGACTCGGCGACTTGATTGCCGGCTACCAGATCGCATATCACCATGGTTTCCTTCGAGCTAAACCCTCTCCCAAACACCCGAGTCGATTTGCCCCAAGACAAGTTACCCCCGGTAACGTCTGCCGTGATTATCCCACGACAGTTGGCGCCCACCGTGGGGCCTACGTCCAAGGGTGTTTACATCACGGGAGAAGCTCGGGAGAACATGAAGAATCTCGTCGTCGGCGAGATCTACACCAAACCCGAAGGAGAGAAGATGGTGGACGATTTTGGCTGGGGGCCAGAGTCGGATCTGCTCGAATCCGGATCTGTCGTGAAAATCGGCCGGATCAACGTCTTCATTTGCATGGTACGTGTCGTGGGATAATCACGGCAGACGTTACCGGGGGTAACTGATCTTGGGGCAAGACGACACATGCGTTTGGGAGAGGGTTTAGCTCAGAGGAAAACATGGTAGAACTCGATCTGGTAGCCGGCGATCAAGTCGCCGAGTCTCCGATCTCAAGATATTAACTCAACTCTCGTGTTACACTGGATGCTCGATACCAAGCGATATTGCTAGGGCTCTTGGATCTCAATCAACCTAACTTAAGGGTCGGTTTATAAAGCACCCGACCCCCTGGCTTGCCCTCCAAGGCGCACCCTGAATCCTACCCGGACACTATGTTCGAAACCCTAACTTTCCTTATCGTAACCCACAATCCGGGTTACGGGGCCTACAATCTTGGGCCTTCTAGAAGTTCTTTTATCCTTAGCCGGGTCTTGTGCAGCGTCCTTCGGGCCGAATTACACCTTGGAATTGGGCTACCGGGTTATCATCCCTCCATCAGTAGTCCCCAGAATAGCTTGGGCTTCACAAGATCCTCTTTGAAGCGCACGCTATTCCCTGCAAAACTATCAAACTCACAAGTTCAATGGGGGCCGGGTTACGTTACTTTGATGAACAGCTAGGCCTAACTCCACCGCGGCCATATTGTAACCCGGCTTTCTCCAAGTCTTTACTTGTCTTCCCGGGTCAACACCCCGATAAGAATGTCAAAGGTTCGGCTAACCTTACTCGCTAATCGACCCCAATTTTACGGAGAGGATCTCATTCTTGTTTCCATCCGGACATCTTGTTTAGCACTCAAAGCACACCCCACGGAATCCAGGCAAATATCTGTTTAACCCGAAATTTCCGGTTGCCAACCGTTGGGCTAGGTTTAGCCGCCCACACCCTTATAAATAGTCACTTAAGAGCGAATCCAACCCCAACGGCTCATTTTCCCCCTTCCTTCTTCCTCCTCGCCTCCGCGCCCAAGCTCACAGAGCATCGCCACGGAGACCTCACGCGCATCACCAGAGCCAATCGGCCGCCGGCTGCGCTCCGCCACGGTTCGCCCCACGCCGTCGCCAAGATCCGCCGCCGCACCCCCGACCGGCCCGCCGGGAATCGCAAAAGGGCACCAAGCTTGCGCAATCTGCCTCCGTCGGGCTTCAATTCGATCTCCTCCAGTAAGTCTCTTACATCCATTAACTTGTGCTCGCAATTTCTCGATTTACCTCGGATTAGATCTAAGTCAACCCGCCGGCCGTTTTTCTGGTCACGCCGAATTAGGTCGCCCGAATTCATTCTAACTCATCCAATGACTTAAACATAGATTCCACTTTGCTCCCCTACTGCCCATAATCACTAATTTCAGCACAAATCTAGAAATGGAATCTCCAATCTAGGCTCGGGCCGCCCAAAATTTCCGCGCTTGCCACTGACACCCGGAAAATTCTCTTTTTCCGGCTCCTTTGTTTGCAGTAGACACATGGGTAACCATCCATCTTTCCCAAACGCCTCTCAACACATAAGCACTTCATAGTTTTCGTAACGATGTTTGATACCCGGACAACTCGTAACCTTGCTCCATAGAATGATACCCGGATAACTCTTTTACTTCCATGTCTTCTTGATATTCTTCGCAAACATTCGGATGACTCATGATTTCCGAGTCTCATTTCTTGTACTCTTCTATCTCGTGCTTTTGCAGGTTAATCTCATGGCTCCCAAGAGGCAGGGGAAACAACCGGCCAAGGCCAAGACCACCAACTCCATATCCGCCAACTGGGCGCGGTCCACGGTTACGAAGGCCAAGTTAGAAGAACTGGCCGAATTAGGAGTCCTCCCTTCTCAAAAGGATATCCATTGGAGGGTGCCGGGTGATGAGACCCGGCCCACGCCCACCAATGATGAGGTAATATGCTTTGTAGAGCACGTGACCCGGGGGTTCCGTCCTCCGGGTCACCCTTTCTTTCGAGATGTTTTGAGCCACTACGGCCTCCGAATATTTGACATAGGGCCTAACTCTGTGTTAAATATTTCCCATTTCATCGTTCTTTCCGAGTCATACTTGTGCACACCGCCAAGTTTGGCTCTTTTTATCGAGCTTTTTCAGTGCAAACCGTGCCGCGAAAGCGGTGACGGGGCACTTCTCGCTTGCGGCGGGGTCTCTATCCAGCGCCGCAAGAATTCCCTGATGCCACCCCTCACTCTCAACTCCCACGTCAAACACTGACAACTCTCATATTTCTATTGCCGAGACACCTCCCCACCCGGCCAAAAGAAACTGCCGGGTTACTCGGAGGGCCTTCTCGATATCTCCGAGACTTTCAACGCCTTTGCCCCTGACTCGGACAGGGAGGCCATCCGGCCTTTACTAGCCAAAATCTCTGTTCTGTCGGCCCAAGGTCTCATCGGGCTTAACCTGGTGAAAACTTGGGTCGATTTCCGGATCCAACCCAATTCCATCCGCACTAAGTTAATGTGCGAGTATTCGGGACACACCACGGACTCGCTCCGGTACTCCACCCATAGCTTTGCAGCCGGAGACACCAACAAGACTATCAAGAGCTTCTTGACAGAGAAGTTGGAGGTAATCCGGAATATAGCCGGGTTAGAACCCTTCACGCGTGAGAACCCGGCCCCCAAGGTAAAGACTCGGCTTTCATACTTTTATCTTCACACTTTCCACTCGATATGACTAATAACCCTTATTCTTATATCTTCATCTCAGGCCGATGATCCCTTTTGGAAGATTGAAACTCCTCCTAGCTCTGAAACTCCAGAGGAGAAAGAAGACGCTGCTAACTCGGATGAAGGTACATTCCGAGTTTCAGATAGCTTTTTTTTCTTTCTTCTTTGAAATCACTGTTGTTCATTCTTCGTTTTCCGATTGTAAATCCTGATAACTTTCAGAACAAGAAGAGAAAGACGACGAAGAAGAAGAAACTGAAGGCAGGGTGGAGTCAGCGAGTGACGAAGACGACGCTGAGCCAACAGTCAAGGTCGGAACAAAGAGAAAACCCCAAGGGGTCGTCTTCAAGGTTCCATACCTTTTCGTTGCCTCTAAATCATACTTACTTGATATCATGCACAAACTAACCCGGGATCTGTCCTTCTGGTCATATCTGAAGGAACCGCTCGCGACCAAGCGCCGAATGACTCGGAACTTTCCAGGTGATGGTGCTCTTAACCCGGGCATTTCATCGTCTCCGGCTCAACGCGCCGGTATTTATCTAATCCTTTCTCAAATATCAAAGTCTTTCCAAACCATCTCCTTACAAGATAATTCCGTGTCTTACTTGATGTTTTTCAGCTTCATCCGGGTCCAGCAGTGAGATCCCCTCGGACTTCGTGGTGAATCCCGGGTAAAGTTCCCTTCCTGATGCTTTATCGTTGTTTCATCGCTTTTTTCCAGCCATACGCTAACTGCCTGCTTACATTGTCCATAGAGCCGCGGTCACTGTTAGCGATCAAGAAGATAT
Organism: Alopecurus myosuroides; assembly: GCA_028641055.1. Taxonomy (NCBI): domain Eukaryota; kingdom Viridiplantae; phylum Streptophyta; class Magnoliopsida; order Poales; family Poaceae; genus Alopecurus; species Alopecurus myosuroides. Next base: position 317,267,186 of record CM054061.1, read on the forward strand.
GGAGGCCGATGACCCGGATATGGAGAACCGGACTGATGATAGGCACACCGCAGCTGGCGGGGAAGAACAACAAGTGCCACCAATAAACCCCGCCGACCGAGAGGCCGAGTATCCCATAGCCTCTCATGTACTCGAGGAGGAAGACACTGCAGACTTGGGCGCAGGTGAGAGGGCACCAGACTCCGATACTCAAACGACCCGGATACCCTCTCGCACCAAGAGGAGAGTCCCTCCTCCAAGTCCCCAAGGTCCCGGGTCTTCCAATTTGGGCGATAAAACTTTCGACCAGATGATGAGCACTCTCCTTGCTATGAAGGCCTCGGAGAAAGATGTGCTAGAGCGCATGGCAGCGGAGCACCAGGTAATGTTACCTAATATCTCTTCTTATCCATCTAGTCCCCAAGTGCCGAGTATAATTTGTTGAAATTGTGCTCGGTATTCTGCGCGATAATCGGCTTGCCATGATATCCGACTAATTCTCATACTTTGATTTCTCATAGGCACAGGCCACCCGGTCCGATGAACTTTTGCTCAAGACCGAACAACTGCTGCTTGCCGAGGTAAAGCGGAGGGAGGCCCTTGAAGATGAAGTGGAAACTTTGAAGAAAAGTGTTTCCAAATATAATAAAAGGTGTACCACTTCTCGAAGCGCACTGAAAAAGTTGTCGGAGCAAGTTACCGATACTTATCGTATCTTGCTTAGTAAGTTTCTTGATGCTGACTGCCTTCACGCCTCTATTTTGTTACATGATACTCGGGATTAACGATATGGCCTTTCTTTGTTTCAACTGCAGGTGCTAACCTTGCAACCCCAGAAGAAGATGCTGTTGCAAAGGCTAAAACCTTAAAGACTGTGCTCCGGACTTTCTTCGCCGGCACCAAGTATATACTAGATGCCGTGAAGTGGCCGACTGAGGTATATCCGGGTGAAGAAAATCTTATCCAAGCTTGCTCGACTGTGCCTGCATGGATCGAGATCTGGAAACGTTCGGCGTGCCGGATTGGTATGACCCGGGCCTTTGCGCTGGCGAAGGCTTATTTTCCTAAGCTTGAGCCGGCAAAAGTGATATCCGGGTTTCCGGAATTCAAAGTAGACGGCTCCAAGTTTGGGCCCAAGGACTTCAAGGCCGTACAATCCTCAGTGCGTCACTCGGCAACCGCTTTGGCCGATAGTATCGATCTGGGTACGTTAATGAGTTTGTATGATGCTGAAGGTAAGATCGTGAAGGAGGAAGCACCCCCACCCTTCGACATTTTGGAAAAATGGGCTGCTGATTCGGCCAGGAAGAGGGAAGAAACCGCGAAGAGGGAGGCCGAGTTAGGATCAGAGCCAACCACTTCTACACCGGCCGTCCTCCCGCCTGTCCGTCCTGATGCGAAGAACCCGGGTGATGATGCCGGGAGAGCCGCGGAGCAAGCCCAGGACCAAGACCCGGAAGGCAAGGGTAAAGGTGTGGATTCTACTCAAGAATCCGAGTAAACAAATGCTACCACGATACCTTGGCCGTTTTGCTGCTCTTGTTCGAAACAGATATTCTTTTGTCGGTGCATCTATGCACCTTTGATACTAGTACCAAGATTTGTAACATACTTTAATTCCTTGATATACCTCGTGCCTCTTCTGGCCTCTGGATGAACTTTATATTTATCTGGTTTTCTAAGCTTATTCTCGATATCCGGCTTTCCTTATGGTTCCTTTTGTGAGACTCGGTTTCCGAGCATCTTGGGTTCTGACAGGGGGACTTTTCTCTAAGTCCCCAAGTCCCCAAGACTCGGATGTTAGGGTTTGTTGGGCTTAGTAACAACTTGTTTCTGTTTCAAAATCCTCGGTCCCCAAGGCCAGAAATCCGAGTCTGGGATGTGCGGTCTTTTCCAGAGAACAAATTGTTTTTACTAAGCCCAAGCCCTAGAGCCGTTTCACGTGAATATTGAAGTCATGCTTGATAAACGTTGAGTTTCCAGCTATTAGCCTTATACTCTGCATAACTTGTGGTTTAGATGACCCTTTTGACAATCTTGTACTATAAGCCGGCTTTCGCGTGGATATCATGTTGTTACATCTGTACGAAAACAGGGTCAGGCAAGTCCCATTGGGCTTCATGGCTGATTGTAATCATAAGCGAGCAAATCATGCCACTTTAGTGCGAGTCACATCGAGCTTAAGTAAGAAAAGTCAAGAAAATTTGGCTCCTTTGTCCGGTTATAAGATTGCAGCCGTACTCGTTTGCGAGTAATCGGCCCTTATAACTCATAGGCATCAAGGCCGGGTCTTTGAGTTTGTAACTGTGCTATTCAAGCAATCAGCCCTCAAGACCTATATATATGCAACATACTTGATGATACTGATGTACTGATAGCAATAAATAATGCTTACCTGTAATCGAAGTAAAGATCATAAAATAAGGCTTGATAACCATCTCTTTATTGATACGAGAAAGTTTTGGGTCAGCAGGCCACCTCATTAAAAATCTTCCAGTCCCCTTAGGTACCCTGGATAGGAAAAGAGTGCGTCTGAAACCTGCTGCCCGTTACATTGTTTAGTTCTCCTTGGGAATCTGTCCGGAACTGCCATAATCGATACACATTCTCCACTTGTTGATCTTTTTTACTATGAGTACCGGGCTTGCCAGCCAACCCGGATAAGGCGTTTCCATGACGCGGCTGGTTGTGAACGGCTGCGCAATTTCTTCTCTTGTGGTGGATTGTTTGAGGGAATCACCCTTTACGAAAGCCACCATTTTGGTATCTCGTGCTGCCTTCAGTTTTGCCCTTTCGCCTTCAGTACTCGACTTTTTCAGGGCTGTTCTGTCATCCGAGTCTGTTTGAGCCCGGTAATATTTGAGTTCCTCTTTTCTACAAGCTTGTTCAGCCATTGCTGCATCTCCTTCCTCGCACTCAGCCGCTATGTCCCGGCTTCCATGTATGGTGACGGTCTGTTTAGGACCCGGGATTTTTAGCTGTAGATACACGTAACACGGCCTAGCCATGAATTTAGCATAAGCCGGCCTTCCGAATAGCGCGTGATAAGGACTGCGCAATTTGACCACCTCAAAAGTGAGCCACTCAACTCGATAGTTATCCTTTGATTCCCCAAAAGCTACCTCCAATGAGATTTTCCCTCGGGGCACGCTGAATGACCCGGCACTATCCCATGAAATATTGTTGAACTTTTTTGTAGCTGAGACTCCTTGAGACCCATGCGTAGGAAGGTTTCCCAATACAATATATTGATGCTACTTCCACCGTCCATCAAAACCTTTTTCAGCTCATACCCATTGACCTGCGGTGCGACTACTAATGCTAAGACTCCCGGGTGTTCTATTCTTTCCGGGTGATCCCTTCTGCTCCATGTTACGTCCTGTTCTGACCATCTCAGGTATGTCGGGACAGCCGAGGACACCGAGTTTACCGCCTGTTTTAATATCTTCTTGTCCTTGTTGGAACTTCCTGTAGTATGCACGTGATACTGACCCAATTGCTTGGGGTTGGCCTGGAAACCTCCTGCTCCCCCTTGGTTATTACCTTGATTTCCAGCTGCCGGGTTACCGGCTGGGGGTGGGCCGTTGCCCGAGTTTCCACCTGGACCCTTTCCTCCTCCCCGACCTGCACCTCGCATGGCTCTGTTCACTTCCTCATTCTTCCATCTTTGTAGGTCGGCGCACTGCTCCAAGGAGTGGTTAGCTGGCCTACCGTTCCTGCTGTGCTTCGGGCATGCCATTCGGAATATGTCCCAATTATTACTCGGCCTTGGTGGCCCTTGATAGTTTCCTCCGTTGTGATTCCTAGTATTGAAATTTCCTTCTGCCCTGGGTCTGGAAGATCCGGCTTCAGTGTTGGCGACAAACTCAGAGCCTCCTTCAAACGGGCGCTTGTTCTGGCTGTTGTTACCCGGCGCTGGTCCATTGCCGGTTCTTCCGTTATTACTTGTGTTTGCTTTTGCTTTTTTATCGTCAGTTTCCTCTTCCGTAGTGTCCGTTGCGGCGTGTTTGTTGCATGCATCCATCAGTTCTCCCATTGTAACCTCCGAAGCATTCCGACTAGATTTCATGCGAGTTAACTTTTGTACTAAAGGTGTGTACTTGCAGGTCTTTGCCATAGCTTGCAGTGCATCCTTGGGCTGAATATCTGTAGATGAATGAAGTATTTCCATAACCCGGCGCACCCAGCTGCGCGCCGATTCTCCCTTCTTCTGAACACATCGCTCTAGGTCATCAATAGTGAATAACTTTCTGCACGTCCCGTGAAAGTGCTTGATAAACGCAGTTTTCAATTCTTCCCATGACTTGATAGATCCTTCCGGTAGATTGGTGAACCATAACTTTGCTGCTCCCTCTGACATCATTAGATACATGAATTTGGCTTGAAGATTCTCGGACGCATTGCGAATCGACATGGCCATCTTATAACTGCTCAACCATGTTTCCGGATCCATAGTCGGCTCGTAATTCACTACTTTACCCGGTTCTTTGAACTTTTCCGGGTAAGGCTCAGCCCTGATGCTATCTGAAAGACACATAGGTCCTGCAAGAATGGTCGAAGCTGGTCTTACTCGGGAAACGTGTGATCCTGCAGGGGGTACAGCTGGACGCGGTACTGCTGGTATCCCATGTACCGCAGACCCGGCCACGGCTCTCCTGGCTCTGGAACTGTCCACGATGGCTTGTGCTGCTGATGCTGCTGGTACTGCCTGAATGTGTGGAGGAGGCGGCATTTGCTGCTGCTCTTCCCTCCGCCGTGCCGAACTTGTTTGGATGTTTCCAGCGTTACCTTGCTGTTGGCTGACATATGGTGTCCCATGCATTCCACTTCTGTGATCCGGGTAATTAACCTGTTGCGCCACCGCGGTGCGCAGCATATCTATCGCCCGCCGGGTCTCCTCTGCGTGGGGTGACTCTCTCACGGGGATTTGGTTTAATGCAAGCGTTGCCGCGTACACGTTGTCTATGGGATTGTTGTAATGACCCGTTGGTGTGTGAAAACGTGATGGTAGTGGTGGTGGTGGCGGTGGTACAGTATTGCCGGTAGTAACTCCAGTCCATGGTGCGGGTAACCCGGCCTGCGTGTCTACCGGTTGTACTCCTCCGGTTGTCGGCTGAGGGGCGGTTCCTTGATTTGCCGCTGGAATCGGCTGATCCTGAGGCGTGATAAATAGTGCGGCCGGGTTTATGACTCCTCCCAATGCTGGCAATCTGGTTTGGTGCCTTTGATGTATTCTAGTCGTTTCCTCTCGGAGCCGGGTTTCCAGTGCATCCAGCTCGCGTTGTCGTGTGGCCATCCCTTGTCTTTCTGCTTCTACTTGCCTCCTCTGCTGCTCCAATGCACGACGGGCTACGTCCAAATCCCTAACACGTTCCGCCGCGTTCTCTGGAGTGATAACTGTGGCAAGAACTGTCGGATCTAGGATCAGATTGTTGTCGAACAAGGCCGGATGTTGTGGATTGGAAGGACCTGCTCCTGGTGTCCGGTTTGCTAGGAATCCAAACGTGTTCGCGTGTAACTCGTTTTCTGGCGCTTGACTGGTAACCGATGCCGACTCTCCGTCAACCTGGGCCAAAACCGTGTTCCCGTTAGCCGGCCCTTGTTGCCGGGCTAATGCTTGTGCTGTCCCGGCTGCGGCCGCGGTTACGCTCTCTTGGTTGAGATTGGTCGTGGGAGCCGTGTAAACCGCAACCCGACGCACAATGCTTGGCGCGGATCCATATTGTTCCTCTTCGCTGCTATGTTCCTCGTACCGGTTCTCCAGTAGATGCAGGATAGATTCGGTATCATCTTCTTTCTCGTCCCGGCCACGCGGGGTCCATGCCGGCTCCTCCGGCTGTTCCCACTTCGTGGTGAGCTCTTCTGTCGGGTTTGTTGTCCCAACTGATTCTTCTCCATCTGATTGGATATAGCTGGTCTTCCCTGACATAGAATCAAACCCAAAGTCGTCAGGGATCGAACCGGAAGTACGTACCATACCGATGAAGACGCTGATCTGGCCGATTGTCATGATAGACCCAGATTCGAGGTGATCCGACTCTGGTCCCCAGCCGGAATCGTCCACCATTCTTCCGAGCTTCTCCCGTGATGTAAACACCTTTGGCCGCAGGCCCCACGGTGGGCGCCAACGGTCGGCGAGATCTACACCAAACCTGAAGGAGAGAAGATGGTGGACGATTTTGGCTGGGGGTCAGAGTCGGATCTGCTCGAATCCGGATCTGTCGTGAAAATCGGCCGGATCAACGTCTTCATTTGCATGGTACGTACGTCCGGTTTAGCTCCTGACGATTTTGGATTTGATTCTGTGTCAGGGGAGGCCACCTGCGTTCAGTCCGATGGGGAGGAATCAGTCGGGACGATAGATCCGGCAGAAGAGCCCACCACGAAGAGGGAACAGCCGGAGGAGCCGGCATGGACCCCGCGTGGCCGGGTTATGAGAGAAGATGACACCGAGTCTATCCTGCACTTGCTGGAGGACCGGTACGAGGAAGACAACGATGATGAGGAAGAATACGAATCTGCGCCAAGCATTGTGCGCCAGGTCGCGGTTTACACGGAACAGCACAAGCATCGGCCCAACAGCAAAATCCGGTTGACGGAAACCCGGTTTTAAACCGGGTCGACGGAGAATCGGCATCAGTTACTAGTCATGCGGCGGATAGCGAGTTGCGGGCAAACATGTTCGGATATCTGGCAAACCGGACACCAGGGGCGGGTCCTTCAAATCCACAACACCCGGCCCTGTTCAACAACAACCTGATCCTGGATCCCACCGTTTTAGCCACAGTCATAACCCCGGAAAACGCGGCGGAACGTGTTAGGGATCTGGATGTAGCCCGTCGTGCATTGGAACAACAGAGAAGGCAAGTAGAAGCAGAAAAACAAGGGGTAGCTGCGCGCCAGCGCGATCTAGATGCATTGGAGAACCGGCTCCGAGAAGAGACAACCAGGGTGCGTCAAAGGCACCAGACCAGATTACCAGCAACGGGTGGAGTTTAAACCCGGCCACACTATTCATCACACCTCAGGACCAACCGATTCTAGCGGCGAACCAAGGAACTGTACATCAACCCGCAACTGGAGGAGCACAACCGGTAAACACGCAGGCCGGGTTACCCATATTACAGACTGGAGTTACTACCGGAAATACATTACCACCACCATCGCGGTTTCGCACGCCAGCGGGTCATTACAACAACCCCATGGATAATGTGTACGCTGCAACGTTAGCATTGAATCAGATCCCCGTAAGAGAGTCACCCTATGCGGAGCAGACCCGGCGGGCGATCGATTTATTGCATACGGCAGTGGCACAACAAGTTAATTATCCGGACAACAGAAGCGGAATGCATGGGACACCGTATATCAGCCAGCAACGAGCCAACCCAGGCAATATTCAGACAAGCTCAGCGCGACGGAGGGCAGAGCAGCAGCAAATGTCGCCTTCTCCTCGCGTTCAAGCAGTACCAGCGGCTTCAGCAGCACAAGCTATTGTGGATAGTTCCAGAGCAAGGAGAGCCGCGGCCGGGTCTGCGGTGCATGGACCAGTAGCAGTGCCGCGTCCAGCCGCGCCCCCCGCAGGATCACACGTTTCCCGAGTGAGGCCGGTCCCGACTAATCTCGCTGGGCCTAAGTGTCTGTCGGATAACATCAGGGCTGAGCCTTACCCGGATAAATTCAAGGAACCGGGTAAAGTAGTAAATTATGAGCCGACTATGGATCCAGAAACATGGTTGAGCAGTTACGAGATGGCAATGTCGATTCGCAACGCAACTGAAAATCTCCAAGCCAAGTTCATGTACCTAATGATGTCAGAAGGAGCAGCAAAGTTATGGTTCAATAATCTACCGGAGGGATCCATCAAGTCATGGGAGGAGTTGAAAACTGCGTTTATCAAGCACTTTCATGGGATGTGCAGAAAGCTATTTACTATTGATGACCTAGAGCGGTGTGTCCAGAAGAAGGGAGAATCGGCGCGCAGCTGGGTGCGCCGAGTCATGGAGATACTTCACTCATCTACGGATATTCAGCCCAAGGATGTGTTACAAGCGATGGCAAAGACGTGCAAGTACATACCTTTAGTGCAAAAGTTAACTCGCATGAAATCTAGTCGAAATGCTTCAGAGGTTACGATGGGAGAGCTAATGGATGCATGCAACAAGCACGCTGCAACAGATACTACAGAAGAGGATGTCGATGACAAGAAAGCAAAAGCAAACACAAGCAACAATGGAAGAACCGGCAATGGATCAACGCCGGGTAACAATGGAGGTAACAATGGGAACAACCAGAATAAGCGCCCGTTTGAGGGAAGCTCCGAGTTTGTCGCTAGCACAGAGGCCGGGTCTTCGAGACCCAGGGCAGAAGGAAACTTCAATGGAGGAAACCAGAACAAAGGAAACTATCAAGGACCGCCAAGGCCGGGTAACAATTGGGATATCTTCAGGATGGCGTGCCCAAAGCACAGCAGAAACGGTAGGCCGGCTAACCATTCATTGGAGCAATGTGCGGACCTACAGAGATGGAAGAACTAGGAAATAAACAAGGCTATGCGAGGTGCAGGTCGGGGAGGAGGACCGGGTCCGGGTGGAAACCCGGGCACGGCCCACCCCCAGCCGACAACCCGGCAGGCGGAAATCCAGGTAATAACCAGGGGGGAGCCGGAGGTTTCCAGGCCAACCCCAAGCAGTTGGGACAATACCACGTACATACTACAGGAATTTCCAACAAGGATAAAAAGATACTGAAAAAGCGGTAAACTCAGTTGCCTCGGCCGTTCCGAGATACCTGAGATGGTCAGAGCAGGACGTAACATGGAGCAGAAGGGATCACCCGGAAAGGATAGAACACCCGGGAGTCTTAGCATTGGTGGTTGCTGACGGGGGATGATAACCCGGTAGGCCAAACTCCAAGGAGTAACCCGGCCCAAAGGACGGTGCGCAGGATCCGGCTAAGGATAAGGAAGCTTGTGGAAGGCCCAAGTTTGTAGGCCCAGTAATCCGGATTGTGGGTTACTGTAAAGGAAAGCTAGGGTTTGTGCGCCGTGTCCGGGTAGGATCCAGGATGTGCCTTGGGGAATAAGCCAGGGGGTACGGGTGCTTTATAAACCGACCCCCAGGTCTAGTTTTAGACAGAGATCTTAGAACCCTAGCAACAGCGCTTGGTATCGAGTATCTAGTGTAATCCAGAGTTGATTTGTTATATCAAGATCGGAGACTCGGCGACTTTTGATTGCCGGCTACCAGATCGAATTGCACCATGTTTTCCTCTGAGCTAAACCCTCTCCCAAATACCTGTGTCGTCTTGCCCCAAGATCAGTTACCCCCGGTAACATCTGCCGTGATTATCCCACGACAGTTGGCGCCCACCGTGGGGCCTGCGTCCAAAGGTGTTTACATCACGGGAGAAGCTCGGAAGGGCATGGAGAATCTTGTCATCGGCGAAGTCTACATCGACCACGAAGGAGAAAAGATGGTGGACGATTCCGGCTGGGGGCCGGAGTCGGATCACCTCGAATCCGGATCCGTCGTGACGATCGGCCGGATCAGCGTCTTCATTGGTATGGTATGTGCTTCCAATTCGATCCCTGACAACGTTGGATCTGATTCTATGCCAGGAAAAGCCACGTCTACCCGATCAGATGATGAAGAATCGATTGGAACGACACATCCGGCAGAAGAACCCATCGCGGAGTGGGAACAGCCGGAGGAGCCGGCATGGACCCCACGCGACCGGGCCGAAAGAGAAGATGATACCGGGTCTATCCTGGATCTACTGGAAAACCGGTATGACGAGAACGGTGAGGAAGAACAGCATGAATTTACACCGGATATCGTACGCCGAGTTGCAGTCTATGCGGACCCCACGGCCAACCAAGGAAACGCAACCGCGGCATCAGTCGGGGCGGCTCAGGCAGTGGCCCAGCGACAGGGCGCGGCTAACGGAGACCCGGTCTTGGCCCGGGTTGATGGAGAGTCGGCGTCAGTAACCAGCAGAGCAGCGGATGAGGAGTTGCATGCAAACACGTTCGGATTCTTAGAAAACCGGACACCAGGGGCGGGTCCTTCGAACCCGCGCCACCCGGCCTTATTCGATAACAATCTGATTCTAGACCCCACGGTTCTCGCAACGGTTATCACTCCGGAAAACGCAGCGGAACGCGTCAGGGATCTGGATGTGGCTCGTCGTGCGCTGGAGCAGCAAAGAAGGCAGGTAGAGGCAGAAAGGCAAGGGATGGCCACGCGGCGGCGTGAGCTAGAGGCGTTGGAAACCCGGCTCCGAGAGGAAACGTCTAGAATACATCAAAGGCACCACACCAGGTTACCAGCAATGGGCGGGGTTATTAATCCGGCTAATTTATTTGTTACACCTCAGGACCAGCCGATACCAGTGGTGAACCAGGGAACCGCACCCCAACAGGTGACAGCAGCGACACATCCGGCAAATGAGCGGACCGGGTTACCCCCACCACAAACTAGAGTCACAACCGGCAACGATCTACCACCACCGCCACCATCACGGTTCCGCACACCAGCCGGCCACTACAATAACCCCATGGACAATGTATATGCAGCAACACTCGCGTTGAATCAAATCCCTGTGGGAGAGTCGCCACATGCAGAGAAGACTCGGCAAGCCATCGATCTGTTGCACACTGCGGTGGCACAGCAAGCCAATTATCCGGATCACAGAAGCAGTATGCACGGGACGCCATACGTCAGTCAACAGCAAGGGAATATCCAAACAAGTTCAGCGCGACGGAGGGAAGAGCAGCAGCAAATGCCGCCTCCTCCCCGCGCTCAGGCAGCATCAGCAGCACAGGCCGTCGTGGACAGTTCTAGGGCTCGGAGGGCCGCGGCCGGGTCTGCAGCACAGGGACTTCCCGCAGCATCGCGCCCAGCCGCGCCCCCCGCGGTATCACACGTTTCTAGAGCTAGGCCGGCATCAACCGTTCTTGCAGGGCCTAAGTGTCTCTCGGACAGTATCAGAGCTGAACCTTACCCGGAAAAATTCAAAGAGCCAGGGAAAGTAGTGAATTATGAGCCGACTATGGATCCCGAGACATGGCTAAGCAGTTACGAGATGGCAATGTCAATTCGCAACGCGTCCGAGAACCTCCAAGCCAAGTTCATGTACCTGATGATGTCGGAAGGAGCAGCAAAATTGTGGCTCACCAATTTGCCGGAAGGATCGATCAAGTCTTGGGAGGAATTGAAGACCGCGTTTGTCAAGCACTTTCACGGGACCTGCAGGAAATTATTCACTATTGATGATCTAGAGCGATGCGTCCAGAAGAAGGGAGAATCGGCGCGTAGTTGGGTGCGCCGGGTCATGGAGATACTTCACTCATCCACGGATATCCAGCCCAAGGATGCGCTACAGGCCATGGCAAAAACATGCAAGTATATACCTTTAGTGCAAAAGTTAACTCGCATGAAGTCCAGTCGAAATGCGTCGGAAGTTACAATGGGAGAATTGATGGATGCGTGCAACAAACACGCTGCGACAGATACTACAGAAGAAGAAGCTGATGACAAGAAAGTAAAAGCAAACACAAGCAATAACGGAAGAACCGGCAATGGATCAGCATCAGGTAATAACGGAAATAGCCAGAACAAGCGCCCGTTCGAAGGAGGCTCCGAGTTTGTCGCCAACACAGAAGCCGGGTCTTCGAGACCCAGAGCAGAAGGAAATTTCAACGGAGGTAACCACAATGGAGGAAACTATCAAGGTCCACCAAGGCCGGGTAACAATTGGGACATATTCAGGATGGCATGCCCGAAGCACAGCAGGAATGGCAGGCCAGCTAACCACTCCCTAGAACAGTGCGCCGATTTACAAAGATGGAAAAATGAGGAAGTGCACAGAGTTATGCGAGGTGTAGGACAGGGAGGAGGACCGGGTCCAGGGGCAAACCCGGGCAACGGCCCACCCCCAGCCGGCAATCCGGCGGCTGGAAATCAAGGTAATAACCAAGGGGGGGCAGGAGGTTTCCAGGCTAACCCCAAACAATTGGGTCAATATCATGTGCATACCACAGGAGGTTCTAACAAGGACAAAAAGATACTGAAGCAAGCGGTCAATTCAGTTTCGTTAGCTGTCCCGAGGTACTTGAGATGGTCAGAACAGGAGGTAACATGGAGCAGAAGGGATCACCCAGAAAGAGTGGAGCACCCAGGAGTCTTGGCATTAGTAGTCGCACCGCAAGTCAATGGGTACGAACTGAAAAAGGTTTTAATGGATGGTGGAAGCAGCATCAACATACTGTATTGGGAAACCTTCCTACGAATGGGTCTCAAGGAGTCTCAGCTGCAAAAAAGCTCAACAGTTTTTCATGGGATAGTGCCGGGTCATTCAGCATGCCCCGAGGGAAAAATCGCATTGGAGGTAGCCTTTGGAGAGTCAAAGGATAACTATCGAATTGAGTGGCTTACCTTTGAGGTAGTCAAATTGCGCAGCCCTTATCACGCGTTATTTGGAAGGCCGGCTTACGCCAAATTCATGGCTAGGCCGTGTTACGTATATCTACAGCTAAAAATCCCGGGTCCCAAGAAGACCATTACCATACATGGAAATCGAGACATAGCAGCTGAATGCGACGAAGGAGATGCAGCAATGGCCGAGCAGGCCTGTAGAAAAGAAGAACTCAAGCAGTACCGGTCTCAAGCAGACCCGGAGGGTAGAGCCACATCAAAAAGGCCGAGTACTGAAGGCGAACGAGCAAAATCCAAGGTAACACAAGATGCCAAAATGGTGGCTTTTGTCAAGGATGACCCCTCCAAACGATCCGCCACAGAAGAAGAAGCTGCCGGGTTACTCACAACCGGCCATGTCATGGAAACACCTTACCCGGGTTGGCTAGCAAACCCGGTACTCGTCATGAAAAAGTCTAACGTGTGGAGAAGTGCACCGGTCACGCCAGTTCGGGACTGGTGTCCACGAAGAACTAAACAATGTAACGGGCAGCAGGTTTCAGACGCGCTCTTTTCCTACCCAGGGTACCTAAGGGGACTGGAAGGTTTTTAATGAGGCGGCCTGCTGATCCAAACTTTCTCGCAGCAATAAAGAGATGGTTATCAAGTCCTATTTCGTTACAGCCTGATTGCAAGTAAGTAGTATCCACGCGGCATCAGTATTTCCGTATCATTAAGAATGTTGAGTATACACAGGTCTCGGGGGCTGGCGGCTCAAGTAGCCCAGCTAGCAACCCAAAAGACCCGGCCTTGATGCCTATAAGTTATAAGGGCCGATTATTCGCAAACGAGTACGGCTGCAATCTTATAACTGGACAAAGGAGCCAAATTTTCTTGACTTTTCTTACTTAAGCTCGATGTGACTCGCACTAAAGTGGCATGATTCGTTCGCTTACGATTACAATCAGCCATGAAGCCCAATGGGACTTGCCTGACACTGTTCTCGTATGGATGTAACAACATGGTATCCACGCGAAAGCCGGCTTACAGTACAAGATAGTCAAAAGGGTCATCTAAACCACAAGTTTATGCAGAGTACAAGGCTAAAAGCCGGAAACTCAACAACTATCAAGCATAACTTCAGTATTCACACGGAATGGCTTTAGGCTTGCGACTCGGTAAAACATAATTTGTTCTCTGAGAAAGGCCGCACCCCCATGACTCGTACTTTGGGTCCTGGGGACTGGGGACTTCGAAACAGAAACAAACTACTTGGCTATCGCAGTTCGAAAAACCTCACCATCCGAGTCTTGGGGACTTTAAAAAAAAAGTCCACGTATCAAAGCCCCTGGTACTCGGAAAACCGAGTCTTACGAAGGGAGCCAAAATAGAGAATCGGGTATCGAGAAAAAGTTCAAAGAATAGGCAAGCAATACGATTATCAAAAGGCCAGGAAGGCCGCAAAGTATATCACGGACTAAAAGTACGTTACAAGGTACGGCACCAGTTTCAGGGGTGCACAGGCGCACCATCAAAAGCATAAACAGTGTGAATACAAAGCATTACAAGGTATTATGATAGTACGACCCTATTCGGCCTCCTAAGCACGGCCTTCCGGGTCTGAGTCCTGGGTTTGCTGCTTGGCCTTCCCGGCACCCTTACCCGGACTCATTGCATCAGGGCGGACTGGTGGAGGGACGGCTGGTGTAGAGGCAGACGGGCCCGATCCTAACTCGGCCTCTCTCTTCGCAGTCGCCTCCCTCTTCCTGGCCGAGCTAGAAACCCACTTCTCCAAGATATCAAAGGGCGGGGGCGCTTCCTCCGTAATAACTTTGCCATCAGCGTCGTATGCACTCATAATCGTATTTAGATCCAAGCTATCGGCCAAAGCGGTAGCTGAGGGGCGCACTGCGGCTTGTATGGCTTTGAAATCCTTGGGTGTAAATTTGGAACCGTCAGCCTTGAATTCGGGAAACCCGGATGTTACCTTTGCCGGGTCAAGCTTTGGAAAGAAAGCCTTGGCCAGAGTAAAAGCCCGGGTCATTCCAATTCGGCATGATGAGCGTTTCCAGATTTCAATCCACCCAGGCACAGTGGAACAGGCTTGAACGAGGTTCTCTTCACCCGGATATACTTCCGTAGGCCACTTCACAGCATCCAATATAAATTTTGTGCCGGCAAAGAAAGTCCGGAGCACAGTCTTGAGGGTTCTAGCCTTGACAATGGCATTTTCCTCTGGGGCCGCAAGGTTGGCACCTACAGTCGTAACAAAAGAAAGAGCATATCAGTAATCCCGAGTCTGTTACAATAAAGCAAAGACATGAAGCCAATCGACAGTAGAAAACTTACTGAGCAAGATCTGATAAGTATCGGAGACCTGGTCCGATAGTTTCTTCAGTTCGGTCTGAGCGGCATTGCACTTCTTCTTGTATTTGGAAACATCTTTCTTCAAGGTTTTCATGTCATCCTCAAGGATTTCCCTTCGTTTCATCTCGGCAAGAAGAAGTTGTTCGGTCCTCAGCAAAGTTTCATCAGACCGGGTTATCTGTGCCTGTAAGTAGCAAGGAATGCAAGTATTAGTTGGATTGTAGGGAAAGCTGAATGTGGCGTAAAGTACCAAGCATCACTTTTGCAAGTCATACTCGGAACTTGGGGACTAGGTATGCAATATGAGATACAAAGTGTCCTTACCTGGTGCTCTGCAGCCATGCGCTCCAAGATTTGGCTCTCCGAAGTCTTCATAGTCAGGAGAGTGTCCATCAACTGATCGAAAGTGTCTTTACTCGTATCAGAAGACCCGGGGCCTTGGAAATTCCGGGAAGGAGCTTTCTTCTTAGTAGGAGGCGGAACCCGGGTCATTTGTGTGTCGGAATCCGACGCTCCTTCTTCTGCACCCCAAGACGGTGGTTTTGTTCTTCTTGCTTGCAGGGGAAGCAATTGGATACTCGGCTCCTTGCGTGTCCGGGTTTGGCGGCGACGCTTGTTTTTCACAGCTGGACGCGGCTGTAGTCTTATCAGCCGGGCTCCCCTTACCCGGGCCTTCGGTCCCCGTTTCCTCTTGATCGCTGACAACGACCGTGGCCCTATAAGATGTTGTCAGTGAGTAGCTAAATACACAGTCAAGAAAGGGTGATGAAATATGGTGGAACATCAGGAAGGGGATCTTACCCGGTATTCACCGCAAAGTCACAAGGAAATCCATCGCTGGACTCGGGAGAAGCTGGAAATTATCAAGTTAGATGTCATATGGGAATGGTTTAAAGAGAATGTTTTGACCCAGAAAAGATAGGGTAATTACCAGCCCGCCGCGGGGGGGTCGATGAAATACCCGGGTTGAGGGCATCATCACCCGGGTGATTTCGAGTTGACCTACGCTTGGGCACGGGCGACTCCTTCAAGAACGGCCAGTGGGATAACGTCAAGGTAGCTCAAGTATATCATTAAAGTAATGCGAGTTGAATGCGAGGGGGAGATATGAAACCTTGGAGGTGGCCTCTTGAGTCTTTCTTTTGGATCCGACCTTGACTGTCGGCTCCAGTTCTTCCTCATCGCTGGCAGATTCTACTTTGCCATCGGAGTTTTCTTCTTCGTCATCTTCTTGTTCTGGATATCATCAAAGTTATGGTTGGAAATGAAGGGGTTATGGTGAGTTCAAGGGAACCAAATAAAATCCGGAGAGTACCTTCGTCCGAGTTAACGGTTTCTTGCTCCTCTGGACTTTCGGAGCTAGGGGAGGCATTGGTTTTCCAAAAATCATCATCAGCCTGAAAAGTGTTAACATAAGGGTTATTAACTGCATTGAGTAGAAAGAGCAAAGGTAAAGGCATCAAAGTCGGGTTTTCACCTTGGGGGCTGGGTTCTCAAGCGTGAAGGGCTCTAACCCGGATATGTTCCGGATTACCTCAAGCTTTTCGGTCAGAAAGCCCTTGATGGTTTTATGAGTATCGCCAGCTGCGAAGATGTTGTCGGAGTACCGGAGCGGGTCTGTAGGTTGCCCTGAATACTCGCACATTAACTTTGTGCGGATAGAGTTGGGTTGAATCCGGAAATCTACCCAAGTCTTCACCAGGTTGAGCCCGATGAGGCCTTGGGCTGTGAGAGTGGTGATTTTGGCTAAAAGAGGTTGAATTGCCTCCCTGTCCGAGTCAGGGGCAAAGGCACTAAATTTATCAGAGATGTCAAGAAGACCCTCTGAGTAACCCGGCAGCTTCTTTTGGCCGGGTGGGGAGGTGTCTTGGCAGTAGAAGTAGGAGAGCTGCCAGTGCTTGACATGGGAATTAAGGGTGAGGGGTGGCATCAGAGAATTCTTGCGGCGCTGGATGGAAACCCCGCCGCAAGCGAGAAGCGCCCCATCACCGCTCTCGCGGCACGGTTTGCATTGAAAAAGCTCGATGAAAAGAGCTAGACTTGGCGAAGTGCACAAGTATGATTCGGAAAGGACTATGAAGTGGGAGATGTTGAGAACAGAATTAGGCCCGATATCAAAGACGCGAAGACCGTAATGATTCAAAACATCACGGAAAAAGGGGTGCCCGGTGGGCGGAAGCCCCGGGTCACATGTTCCACAAAGCAAATTACCTCGCCTTTTGTCGGGGTGGGCCGGGTCTCCTTACCCGGCACTCTCCATTGGATATCCTCTTGAGGAGGAAGGACTCCCAGCTCCACTAGCTCCTCCAACTTGGATTTGGTGACTGTAGACCGCGCCCAGTTGGCGGAGATGGAGTTGGCGGCTTTAACTTTGGTTGGAGTTTTCCCTTGCTTTTTGGGAGCCATGTGGTCGACCTGCAAAAGTACAAAGTAAAAGGATAAGAGGACTAAGACCCGGAAGTTGTTAGCCGGCCGAGTATTGGTGGGGTAATATTGAGACATGGAAAATTGCGTGTAACCCGGGTGTTAGTTCACCGAGTAAAGCTCGAAATTGTCCGGGTATCAAGTACTATGACGAAAATTATGGAGATCTAAGTGTTGAAGGGGTTCTTTGGGGACGATGGGTGGCCGCATAGGCACTTATCGCGAATAAAAGGAACTGAAAGGGGGAAGTCCGGCCGGGTGATTGAGGCCGAGGCGGAAATTTTGAGTGGATCGGGCCCAGATTGGGAATCTTATCTTCGGATTTGTGGCGAAATTAGTACTTGCGGGTAGTAGGAGAATGGATTGGAACCCATAACCTATCTATTATGCGAGCTGGAAAGAATGTTAGCAACTTAATTCGGCATGGCCGAGGAATCGTTGGCGGGTCGATTTGGATCTAATCTAAGGTGAAATCAAAAAGTGCAAGGGCGAATTAATGGACGCAAGTGGCTTACCGGAGGAGATCTGAGCAAGGCTTTGCGGAGGCAGATGGCGCAAGCCTGGTGTCCCTTTGCGGTCCTTGACGGGCCGGATGGGGATTCGCCGGCGGATCTCGGCGGCGGCGCGGGGCGAGTCGTGGCGGATCGCAGCCTCCGGCCGATGGGCTCCGGTGATGCGCGCGGGATTTCCATGGTGGTGCTCAGTGGGAGTGAGCTGAGAAGGAGAAAGGAAGCGGAATGGGGGGAAATGAGCCGTTAGGGTTCGGGTTACCCCCAAGGAGCTTATTTATAGTATAAGTGGGTAAGCCCGGTTCGGTGAGTGGGAGCCGGGAGTTGTGGAGGTAAAACGGCTATTTATTCAAGTTTCTGCGAGATATGCGCCAAATATTGAGCAAGGTATCTGGATAAAAGAGAGAAGGGAATCCATCCCGTGATATCAGGATCGATTATCGAGTATGGAATTAGGGTTTTAGACCTGGAAAATTAAAGGTGTTTTGGGAAAAAACCCGGGTTACTACATGGCCGCCGTGGAGTAAGGCCTAGCTGAATATCAGAGCATCTTAACCCGGCCTCTATATGCCTGTATGTTTGATATCTTTGCAGGGAATAGCGAGCGCTTCAAGGAGGATCCATGAAGCCCAGGCTATTCTGGGGACTACTGACGGGGGGATGATAACCCGGTAGGCCAAACTCCAAGGAGTAACCCGGCCCAAAGGACGGTGCGCAGGATCCGGCTAAGGATAAGGAAGCTTGTGGAAGGCCCAAGTTTGTAGGCCCAGTAATCCGGATTGTGGGTTACTGTAAAGGAAAGCTAGGGTTTGTGCGCCGTGTCCGGGTAGGATCCAGGATGTGCCTTGGGGAATAAGCCAGGGGGTACGGGTGCTTTATAAACCGACCCCCAGGTCTAGTTTTAGACAGAGATCTTAGAACCCTAGCAACAGCGCTTGGTATCGAGTATCTAGTGTAATCCAGAGTTGAGTTGTTATATCAAGATCGGAGACTCGGCGACTTTTGATTGCCGGCTACCAGATCGAATTGCACCATGTTTTCCTCTGAGCTAAACCCTCTCCCAAATACCTGTGTCGTCTTGCCCCAAGATCAGTTACCCCCGGTAACATCTGCCGTGATTATCCCACGACAGTTGCGCCGCAGGTTAATGGCTATGAGTTGAAAAAGGTCTTAATGGATGGCGGTAGTAGCATCAATATCTTATATTGGGAAACCTTTCTACGCATGGGTCTCAAGGAGTCCCAGCTACAGAAGAGTTCGACAGTTTTTCACGGGATAGTACCGGGTCACTCAGCGTGCCCCGAGGGAAAAATCACACTGGAGGTAGCTTTTGGAGAATCGAAGGACAATTTCCGGGTTGAGTGGCTCACTTTCGAGGTGGTCAAGTTGCGCAGCCCTTATCACGCGCTATTCGGAAGGCCGGCTTACGCTAAGTTCATGGCCAGGCCATGTTATGTGTATCTACAGCTAAAAATCCCTGGTCCAAAGCAGACCATCACTATACATGGGAACCGGGATATAGCGGCTGAGTGCGATGAAGGAGATGCGGCAATGGCTGAACAAGCCTGCAGAAAAGGGGAACTCAAGTATTACCGGTCTCAAGTAGACCCGGATGACAGAACAGCGTTAAAAAGGCCGAATACTGAAGATGAGAGGGTGAAGTTCAAGGCAGCGCAGGGCACCAAGATGGTGGCTTTTGTCGAGGGTGATCCCTCCAAGCAATTTGCTATAGGATCTAACTTGGACAGCGAACAGGAGAAAGCACTTGTGGAGTTCATTCGTTCGAATCAGGATGTGTTCGCCTGGACGCCCAGCGACATGTCAGGTATCCCTACAGAACTCGAAGAGCACAGTTTGCACGTTGATCCCAAGTCCAGGCCTGTGAAGCAGGGCCTGAGAAAAATGAATGAAGAAAGAAGGAAGGCTATAGGAGAAGAAATCGCACGGCTGCTTACAGCCGGCTTCATCATGGAAGTATTTCACCCGGATTGGTTAGCAAACCCGGTTCTCGTGATGAAAAAGACCAATGAGTGGAGAATGTGCATCGATTATACAAGTCTCAACAAGCATTGCCCAAAGGATCCGTTTGCACTACCAAGGATAGATCAGATCATAGACGCAGTAGCTGGAAGTGACCTATTATGTTTCCTGGACGCATATTCCGGGTATCATCAGATCAAGCTCAATAAGGAAGATTGGGAGAAAACATCGTTCATAACCCCTTTTGGGTCCTTCTGTTACAAGACCATGACGTTCGGATTGAAGAACGCTGGTGCAACCTATCAACGGTGTATTCAGAAGTGCTTTGAGGACCAAATTGGACGCAACGTTCACGCATACGTGGATATGTGGTGATCAAGACCAGGAAAGCGGAGACATTTATTGATGATCTAAAGGAAACGTTCAAGAATCTGAGAAGGTACCAGATGAAACTTAACCCAACAAAGTGTGTCTTTGGAGTCCCAGCCGGGAAATTACTTGGCTTTATCGTTTCTGAGAGAGGAATTGAGGCAAATCCGGATAAAATCAAAGCTATCCAAAGTCTGACAAAGCCGGAAAATTTGAAGCATGTTCAGAAGCTCACAGGGTGCGTAGCAGCACTCAGCCGGTTTATATCCAGACTCGGAGAAAAGGCAATACCCTTGTACCGGCTCTTGAAGAAATCTGATAAATTCGTATGGGATCAAGAGGCGGACGAGGCGTTCGAGGCACTAAAAAAGCAACTATCTGAGGCACCAGTCCTAGCAGCTCCGGGTCCTAAAGAGCCTATGTTACTATACGTTGCAGCAGGGCCCCGGGCGGTTAGCGCAGTGGTCGTGGTTGAGCGCAAGGAGGATGGGAAAGATCACCCGGTCCAGAGGCCGGTTTATTATGTCAGCGAGGTATTATGAGAGGCAAAACAGCGCTACCCACATTGGCCAAAGCTGGTTTTCGGGGTCTTCATGGCCAGCCGGAAACTGAAGCCGTATTTTCAGGAACACCCCATAACAGTGGTTAGCTCTATACCAATGTCGGATATCATCAGAAACTCGGATGCAACAGGTAGAATAGCCAAGTGGGCGATCGAGATGGGAGATTATCACATCAACTACGAGCCCAGGTCAGCAATCAAATCTCAAGCTCTAGTCGATTTCATTAACGATTGGACTCACACAGGCATGCCCACCATGGCTCCAAATTCCGAGTCTTAGATAATGCACTTTGACGGTTCCAAGCAGTACGAGGGATCAGGGGCTCGAGTGGTGCTAACATCACCCAAAGGAGACAAGTTAAGTTACGTGTTGCAGATTCATTTTGATTGTTCCAATAACGTGGCCGAGTATGAGGCCCTATTGCATGGCTTAAAGGTAGCCAAGGAGATGAACATTAAGAGGATACGATGCTTTGGAGATTCGAACCTTGTGGTACAACAGGTCTCAGGAACTTGGGATAGAAAAGACGCAACTATGGCAGCATACCGCAGAGAGGTGGACAGGGTTGCCGGATGTTTTTCCGGGTATGAGGTGGAGCACATAGACAGAAGAAAAAACGAGGCAGCAGACGCACTCGCCAGACTCGGCTCGCGCAGAGAGCCGGTTCCACCCAATGTTTTCCTGGATGAGCTATGGCGACCATCAGTTAAAACCGAGTCTGAGGAAGAACTGGCAAATCAAGACCCGGATTTGGAGCTCGTGGCCACAGTATGTGTTGTTCCCGAGTGGACAGAGCCGTTCCTGGCATACCTATCACGGGGCGAGTTACCATAGCAGGAGGTATTAGCAAGACAATTTCTGAGGCGAGCAAAAGGATATTCTATCATCAATGGGGAATTGTACAAAAGAAGTGCAGCAGGAGTCTTTTTGCGCTGTGTAGCACCAGAAGAAGGCCGACAGATCCTCAAGGAGATCCATGAAGGTGATTGTGGGCATCATGCATCCACGAGCGCTTGGTGGCAAGTGTGACAGATGTCAAAGGTACGCTCGCCAAACCCATGTGCCGGCTATGGAATTGCGGACTATCCCGCTAACTTGGCCGTTTGCGGTCTGGGGTATGGACATGGTTGGCCCCTTCCACATGTCACCTTGCAAAAAGACACATCTCTTAGTGGCTGTTGATAAGTTTACAAAGTGGGTTGAGGTAATGCCAGTTACAAATTGTGAAGCAATTACCGCAGTCAAGTTCCTGAAAAGGATTATCTATCGGTTCGGATATCCCCACAGCATAATTACCGACAATGGAACCAACATGTCCCTTGGCGAGATGGAGAAGTTTTGTGGAAACAATGGCATCCGTTTGGACATAGCCTCAGTGGCTCACCCACAGGCTAATGGGCAAGTGGAGAGAGCAAATCAGGAGTTGCTTCGTGGATTAAAGCCACGGTTGCGAGTCCCGTGTATCAGAGCCGCTGGTGCATGGGTAGAGGAATTACCTTCAGTGGTTTGGGGTATCAACACCACACCTAACAGATCTACTCAGATGACACCGTTTTTTATGGTTTATGGCACAGAAGCAGTTTTGCCGAGTGATATTATCCATGACTCGCCTCGAGTATCGGCTTATGTCGAGGTGGAGAACGAGAAGACCCGGCAAGACGCCGTGGATATGCTAGAGGAACACAGGGAACAAGCTTTGGAGAGGTCAGCCATATATCAGCAGGATCTGCGAAGGTATCATAGCCGGCGCGTGAAAACCCGGGTCTTCCAGGAAGGAGATCTGGTTCTGCGCCTGGTGCAATCAAAGGAAGGAAAACACAAGTTATCACCGCCATGGGAAGGACCGTTCATCATAAGCCGGAATCTGCACAATGGATCATATTACTTGGTAGATGCAAGGGAAGAGTCGGCTACGGTTAATGACACCGCTCATACCACTTCATCTATGCAAGAGAAAGAAAGACCATGGAACGTGGCTCAGCTGCGTCCCTACTATACTTAGTATAGGCTAGATTCACAAAGTGGAATCGCACGATGTAACAGGCAGCAGGTTTCAGACGCACTCTTTTCCTATCCAGGGTACCTAAGGGGACTGGAAGGTTTTTAATGAGGCGGCCTGCTGACCTAACTTTTCTCATATCAATAAAGATGGTTAAACAATATATTATTTCCTTTTCATGTGTCTTTATCACTTTTTATTTCTGTTATACTTTTTATCTTTCTTCCAGGTAAGTACTGTTTACCGTTTTTTAGTACATTAGCTTCTTTAGCAGTTGGCGTATATTTAGGTCTTGGGGGCTGATTGCTTGAATAGCACAGTTACAAACTCAAAGACCCGGCCATGATGCCTATGAGTTATAAGGGCCGATTACTCGCAAACGAGTACGGCTGCAAGCTTATAACCGGACGAAGGAGCCAAACTTTCTTGACTTTTCTTACTTAAGCTCGATGTGACTCGCGCTAAAGTGGCATGATTTGCTCGCGTATGATCACAATCAGTCATGATGCCCAATGGGACTTGCCTGACCATGTCTTCGTATAGATGTAGCAACATGATTATCCACGCGAAAGCCGGCTTACAGTACAAGAGAGCCAAAAGGGTCATCTAAACCACAAGTTATGTAGAGTACAGGGTTAATAACCGGAAACTCACAGTTTATTAAGCATAAATTCAAAACCTATGTGAAACGGCTCTAGGTTTTGGGCTTTAGCAAAGACAATTTGTTCTATTTGAAAGACCTAACACCCTAGACTCGGAAGTTCGGGCCTTGGGGACTGGGGAATTGAAAAAAGAAGCAAATTATCTAGCTATTAAGCTCAAAAACCCAAAAATCCGAGTCTCGGGGACTTGGGGACTTAGAGAAAAGTCCACCTGTCAAAACCCGCGAAACCCGGAAACCGAGTCTCACAAAAGGAACCATAAAGTAAGTCGGAATATCAAGGATAAACAAGCTCAAAGGCAGATACATATCAAAATCATCCAAAGGCCAGAAGAGCCACGAGATATATCAAGGCATTAAAGTGCATTACAAGTCTCGATACTAGTATCAAAGGTGCACAGGCGCACCGTCAAAAGTAATTGTTCAAAGGGCCAATTGGCCGACTAACGCATAGGAAATGACAACGGATAGAAAAGATCACTCATCATCTTGGGTCGAGGCATCCATCTTGTCCTTGCCCTTGCCAGCCGGGTCCTGGCCAGTAGCCTTCCCAACATCGTTACCCGGATGAGCAGCATCAGGACGAAGAGGAGGGAGGCTAGCCGGTGTAGAGGAGGAGGGCGTCGACTTAAAGTCGGCTTCCCTCTTTGCAGCTTCCTCCCTCTTCCTGGCTAAGTCAGCATTCCACTTCTCCAGAATATCGAAGGGTAAAGGCATATCTTACTTCACAGGTTTACCCTTGGCGTCGTATGAAGTCACGAAGTTACTTAGATCCAGAGAATCGGCAATTGTAGTCCCTGAGTGACGCACTTCGCTCTGCACAGCCTTGAAATCCTTGATGCCGAATCTAGAACCATCAGCCTTGAATTCTGGAAACCCGGCCACCAACTTTGCCGGATCAAGCTTTGGAAAGTAGGCTTTAGCCAGCATTAGCCCCCGAGCCATCCCAACTCGGCATTCCGAGCGTTTCCAGAGCTCAATCCATGCGGGTACAGTGGAACACGCATGGATCAAAGTTTCCATACCCTGATAGCAATCGGTTGGCCATTGTATGGTGTCCAGGATCCATTTAGTGCGGCGCAGAATCTCCGGAGCACATTCTTCAAGTTCTTTACCTTCTGGATGTCATCCTCTTCTGAGGGCGCAAGGTTAGCACCTACAATATAAATAACATGGGTTATATCAAAGCATCACGGGTATCATGGATCAAGAAAACAAAAAACGAAGACACGAACCAGTCAGTACCAAAATCTCACCAAGGAGGACACGACAAGCGTCGGCAACTTGAGCCGATAGCTTCTTCAGTGCAGCTTGAGCAGTGGTGTATTTCTCTTTGTATTTCGTGACATCTTTTTCCAAGTTTTCCACCTCAGCCTCAAGTGCTTTTCTTAGCTTTACCTCGGCGTCCAGGAGTTGATTGGTCTTGGCCAAAATTTCCTCGGACCGGCTCTCCTGCGCCTAAAAGGAATGGAAAGTTAGACGTCAGTCGGATATCATAATCAGCTGAGTATTAAACGGAGTACCGAGTGTAACTCCAACAAGTTATACTCGGAACTTGGGGACTAGATGGATAACATGAGATATCAATTAGTATTACCCGGTGTTCAGCGGCCATGCACTCTAGTATAGTGTTCTTCGTGGCCTTCATGGCAAGGAGGGTGCTCATCATTTGGTCGAAGGAGTGATTGTCCGAGTTGGAAGACCCGAGATCTTGGCAACCCGGAGTCGTAGTCTTTTCCTTGGCAGGGGAAGGCATCCGAGTCGTACGAGTATCGGAGTTTGGCTCGCCCCCCCTACCAAGGACTGTGGCCTCTTCCTCCTCGCGGGCGTGCGAGGCTATAGGATACTCGGCTTCTTGATCAGTCGGATCCTTCGGTGGCGCTTGCCGCCCTTCCTCGCCGCCAGCCGCGGCAGTCATATTATCGATCGGGTTCTCCTTACCCGGCTCGTCGGTTTCCATGTTCTCTTGGTCACTGATGGTGACCGTGGCTCTGTGGATGGTATAAATAAGCAGTTATCATGTAACTGGAGAAAATTATGGAAAAGTATTAGAACATCAGGAGAAGAACCGTACCCAGGGTTCACCATGAAGTCCGAGGGGAACTCGCTGCTAGACCCGGACGAAGCTGATAAACATTGAGAAAGTAAGACGTGGAATTACCCTGCTAAGGGGTGACTCGGAAAAGGAAAACTTTGATATCCGGGAAGAGATTGAGAAATACCAGCACGTCGAGCCGGGGATGACGGGATACCCGGGTTGAGTGTGGATTCACCCGGAAAGTTCCGAGTCACTCTGCGCTTGGTCGCGGGTGGATCCTTCAAGTACGACTAGTCGGATAATTCTTGGTTTAGCTCGCACATGTTAGCAAAGGAGTATGGTTTAGAAGCAAGGGAGCGGTATGGAACCTTGAAGACGACCCCGCGGGTTTTCCTCTTGGTCCCGACTTCGACTTCCGGCTCAATTTTGCCTTTGTCGCTCTCGGTTTCTTCCGAGTCCCTCTGGTCGTCGTTGTCACCCTTGTCATCCATCCTTGAAAGGCGTATGCGTATAATTGGAAAAAGAAAGCAAAATGATAGAGGTTGGGGTGATTGGAATCCGGGTGGTACCTTCGTCTGTATCGACCGGTTCCTCCTCTTCTTCCTCTGGGTTACCCGAGTTGGGAGGGGTCTCGATACTCCAGAAAATGTTATCAGCCTGAAATAAAAGCATGAAAATGGGAGTTAGTGTTTGTATCAAGTCAAAGTATAAGAAAGTGTACAAGTGTCGGATTTTACCGCTGGAACCGGGTTATCCCGGGTAAACGGCGCTAACCCGGCTATGCTCTTTATCACCTCCAGCTTCTCGGTCAGGAAGCTCTTGATGGTTTTATTGGTATCACCCGCCGGATAGTTCTTCGAGGAGTAACGAAGCGCGTCCGTAACGTGCCCCGAATATTCGCACATCAGTTTTGGGCGAATAGAATTGGGCTGGATGCGGAATTCTACCCAAGTCTTGACTAGGTTGCGCCCAGTGAGACCGTGGGCGAAAAGGACGGCTATTTTCGAGAGGAGGGGCTGGATTGCTTCCCTATCCAACTCAGGGGGGAAAGAGTTGAAGGTATCGGAGAGATCTAAGAGACCCTCCGAATAACCCGGTAACTTCATCTCGCCGGGTGGGGAGGTGTCTCGACAGTAGAAGAAGGGCAATTGCCAATGCTTAACATGAGAGTTTAAATTAAGAGTTGGCATCGGCGAGTTCTTGCGGCGCTGGATAGAAACCCCGCCGCAAGTTAAGAGCGCCCCTCACCGCTTTCGCGGCACGGTTTGCACTGGAAAAGTTCAATGAAAAGAGCCAAATTTGGCGAAATGCATAAATAAGACTCGCAAAGCACGATGAAATGGGTAATGTTCAACATAGAGTTAGGCCCTATGTCGAACACCCGGAGGCCATAATGGTTCAAGACCTCGCGGAAAAAAGGGTGACCCGGAGGGCGAAACCCCCGGGTCACGTGCTCAACGAAGCAGATTACCTCGTCGGCATTTGGCGTGGGCCGGGTCTCATCACCCGGCACTCTCCAGTGGATATCTTCCTGAGGGGGGAGGACCCCTAACTCGGCCAGCTCCTCCATCTTGGCCTTGGTGACGGTGGATCGCGCCCAGTTGGCGGATATCGATTGGGTCATCCTAGTTTTAGCCGGCTGCTTCCCTTGCTTCTTGGGAGCCATGGGTTCAGTCTGCGAAACACGAGACAAAAAGGTACAAGACATAAGACTCGGAAATCGTGAGTTATCCGGATATACGCAAGCAGTGTCAGTAAGAGGCATGGGAACTATGAATTGTCCGGGTATTACTGGACGGAGCGAGAGTTACAGGTTATCTGAGTATCGAGTAGCAGTACAGGAAATAAGGGACATCTACGTGTTGGCAAGCATTCATAATAAAAGGTTGATTGCCTATGTATCTGGTGCAAGTAAGAGAACCGGAAGAAGTGGACTTTCCGGGTATCAATAGCAGCCGCGGTGTCGGATATATACCGCATAGGGGTCTATAAGATGGTAGTCAAAGTGCCTGGTTACCAGGGTGGCCCAAGTGGTAGTGGGCTATGATCCATTGGGCGGCCCAGTAACTTGACGCACAGAAGCCGGATTCTAGAAGAACCCGGATCACGGCCCACGTGATCTGGCTTGGAGGAGAAGACGGATTCCCTACTTTCCAAGTTATAGTTACCGTAGTCTTCTAGGTTTCCTATTCTGTAAGCCCTAATCCGGCTATTATATAAAGCCGGACGGGAGATAAATAAAACAACCAACGAATAACAGAGAAGTAGTAGGCCAACTCGCCGAGAAGTTGATCCTCTACGAGTAGCTAGATCTAAAACCTCACATTGTAATCATGTATCCAGGCTTTAGCCTGATTAGTGAGAAGTGCAGGAGTAGGCACGTCGTATTGTCGCGACGTACCGAAACTGGGTAAATCCTGTGTTCACTGTCCACCACACGATCCCGTTACCCCACGTCTCTACCGTAGTCTCATGGCACCCCCGTCTATGAAAACTACTACGATGTCTCGACAGTTGGCGCCCACCGTGGGGCAAACAGCGTCAGGCATGAAGTTCCGATCTGGGATACTTGGCGGAATCGGAAGATCAATCACTGTCGGAAGCCTGGAGTTCGACGACGATGTCGGACGCTTCCTCGACAACGGATCCTACATACCGGCGCAAAACCACCTGGTAAGTGCATGCGTGTTACCGATCGGATCTGCTAACATCTTTATCGGACTAACTGCAGAAGCAATGGGGTTTTGCGGTGGAAGCAAATATTTCCCACCCGCCCTATACCCAGTCGAGGATGACTATGATACCGGATTCTGCTCAGATCGCCGACAAAAAAGTGACACACACTTTATCGGCATGGTGCAGTCCGAAGTCGCCGAAAACACGGATGACGGAAATCCCGTGCAAGAGGCAGACAAAAACACACCCGTCACAGCAACGGAAGACCCGACACCCGTCATACAGGCGGAAGATCTGACATCTGTCAACATGACGATGAACTCGGAAGCTGACTCTGTACTAGCCGCCATTGAGGCGAGATTGGAATCAGAAACCGGATCAGATGATTTTGATTCTGAAGACGAAGACGCGGACGCCTTCGAAAGGAAAGTTAAATCTTTTCAAGAGGGATTCCATGAAGTGCTAATGGCGAAACCGGCTGATACCACGGACGCCGGCAGCCAGGAAAGCCCTAAAACCCCTCCGCCAGAGGAAGAGAGAGAAGACGGAGAAACTTCTCCGATATTTCCTAATGTAAAGGAATTGACAGAAGATGAGCCTGTCAAAAAGCCTCCCTCTTCCAAGAAAAAGCACCATGCTGCTAAGAAACTCCAATACAAAATCCGGAAGAAAAAATCAGCTGATCTAGTTGATGAAAACCTAGAAGTAGGGGATGCTAGCGGAACAAAGCCAGTGGAGAAGAAAATCAAAGAAATCCTTGCTCCGCCAATGACGGAACAGGAAGAACAGCAGCTGTTGCAAACACCAGTGGGAGTAAACGAACCCCCTGAGATGCTGGAAGCCAGGAGACGAGCCTTCCAACGGCAACAGCAACATCTACTCAGAACTCGCGAACACCTCCAAAAAACCCAGGATGACATTAAGCTCATGAAGGAAGAAATTGAGGAGTACGAGAGAAAGAATAGATCTGGCATTAAACCTACAAGGTTACCCGGAATCGTAAGACCGGAAGTACTGCCGCCAAAAGAAAGGTTTCACAACCCATCTTGGCAAAAGAAGGTAAACGGCAAAGATGCCAGAGGCGAACCAATATACAAAACCGCAGCAGAAAACGCGGAAGAAGCGTTTGCCATCCTCAACAATGATTTGTACTCTTGTCGTGGGATAATCACGGCAGACGTTACCAGGGGTAAATTATCTTGGGGCAATTCGACTCTGGTGTTTGGGAGAGGGTTTAGCTCAAGGGAAAACATGATGATATGCGATTCGGTAGCCGGCAATCAAGTCGCCGAGTCTCCGATCTAAATATATTAACTCAACTCTCGTGTTACACTGGATACTCGATACCTAGAGATATGGCTCGAACTCTTGGATCTCTCTTGGTCTAACCCTAGGGGCCGGCTTATATAATATCCAGACCCCCTGGCCTACTCTCCAAGGCGCACCCTGAATCCTACCCGGACACTTCTTACAAACCCTAAACTTCCTTATCGGAACCCACAATCCAGGTTACGAGGCCTACGTTCCTGGGCCTTCTCGAAACTCCTTTATCTTAAGCCGGGTCTTGCGCAGCGTCCTTTGGGCCGAGTTACTCCTTGGCGTTGGCCTACCGGGTTATCATCCCTCCATCAGTAGTCCCCAGAATAGCTTGGGCTTCATGAGATCCTCCTTGAAGCGCACGCTATTCCCTGCAAAAATAACAAACACACAAGTTCATAGAGGCCGGGTTAGATTGCTTTGATAAACAACTAGGCCTAACTCCATGGTGGCCATATAGTAACCCGGCTTTCTCCAAGTCCAGCTTTTACTTTTCCGGGTCAACGCCCCTGATGCAAACGCCAAAGATCCGGCTTACTTTACTTGTTAATCGATCCAGGTATCGCGGAGAAGATTTGTTTCCTATCCATTCCGGATATCTCGTCCGGCACTTAAAGCATATCTCAGAAAATCCGGACGGGTATCCCTTATCCCGAAATTTCCGATTCCCGCCCGTTGGTCTAGGTTTACCCACCCGTACCTTATAAATAGGTACCTAGGGGATAACCTAACCCCAACGGTCCATTCCAACTTCTTCTTCCTCTCCATCGCTCGCGCTTGCGCAACAACACCATGGGGACCTCGAGCTCACCGCCGGAGCAAAGCCGCCGCTGGTTACGTTCGTCCTCGAACCGTTCCGCGCCGCCGCCAAGCTCCGCCGCCGCGCCCCCGATCTGTCCGCCGGGAATTGCAAAGGGGCATTTGGATTGCGCCATCTGCCGCCGTCGTGCTTTGCTCCAATCCCCTCCGGTAAGCTTCTCGCTCCCATTGAATTAGCCTCACAATTTCTCGATTCATTCTAGATTGGATCTAGGTCAACCGCGGGCCATTTCTTGCCCCGCGCCGGATTAAGTCGCATAGAATCACACTAGTTCATCCAGTTGCTTGAATGTTGGCTCCACTTCGTTCTCCTATTACTTGTAGTCACTAATTTCACCACGAATTCGAAAATGAAATTTCCAATCTAGGCTCGGTCCGCCCAAATCTTTCGCACCTGCCACCAATACTCGGAAAATCCACTCCTTCCGGTTCTTTTACCTGCAGTAGATACATGGGCAATCAACCTTCTTCCACAAACGCTCGCCAATACGTAAGTCCCCCATAGTTTCTGTACTGATACTCGATACTCGGATAATCTGTAACTTTCGCTCCGTCCAGTGATACTCGGATAATTCATAGTCCTCATGCCTCTTACTGATACTTGTTCGCGTTATGTTCGGATAACTCACGATTTCCGAATCTTATGTCTCATACCTTTTTGTCTTGTGTTCTGCAGTCTGAACCCATGGCTCCCAAGAAGCAAGGGAAACAGCCGGCTAAAACCCGGATGACCCAATCGATATCCGCCAACTGGGCGCGGTCCACAGTCACCAAGGCCAAGCTTGAGGAGCTGGCCGAGCTAGGGGTCCTCCCCCCTCAGGGAGACATCCACTGGAGGGTGCCGGGTGATGAGACCCGGCCCACGCCTGCTGCCGACGAGGTAATCTGCTTTGTCGAGCACGTGACCCGGGGGTTCCGCCCTCCGGGTCACCCCTTCTTTCGTGAAGTATTGAGCCATTACGGCCTCCGGGTGTTCGACATAGGGCCTAACTCTATGTTGAACATAACCCATTTTATCGTCCTTTCCGAGTCATATTTGTGCACTCCGCCAAATTTGGCTCTCTTCATTGAACTTTTCCAGTGCAAACCGTGCCGCGAAAGCGGTGACGGGGCACTTCTTGCTTGCGGCGGGGTTTCCATCCAGCGCCGTAAGAATTCCCCAATGCCGACTCTTAACCTGAATTCTCACGTTAAGCATTGGCAACTCTCCTTCTTCTAGTGCCGAGACACCTCCCCACCCGGCGAAAGGAAACTGTCGGGTTACTCGGAGGGTCTCCTTGATATCTCCGATTCTTTCAATGCCTTTGCCCCTGAGTCGGACAGGGAGGCCATCCAACCTCTTTTAACCAAGATAGCCGTCCTCTCTGCCCAAGGTCTCCTTGGGCTCAACTTGGTCAAGACATGGGTGGACTTCCGGATCCAGCCCAACCCCATCCGCTCGAAACTGATGTGTGAATATTCGGGGCACGTCACAGACGGGCTCCGATATTCTTCTAAGAATTATCCGGCTGGCGATACCAACAAGACCATCAAGAGTTTCTTGACGGAGAAGTTGGAGGTGATCAAAAACATCGCCGGGTTAGCACCATTCACCCGGGATAACCCAGCTCCTGAGGTAAAATCCGATTCTCATACTTTTACCTTCATACTTTTCTCTCGATACAACTACTGATCCTTACCCTCGTGCCTTTATCTTAGGCTGATAACGTCTTTTGGAACATCGAAACGCCCCCTAACTCCGAAAGTCCAGAGGAGGAAGAGGACGTAGCTAACTCGTAGGAAGGTACATTCCGAGTCTCACTTAGATTCTGCAAGCTCATTGCTGTTCATTCTCTATTTTTCCGACAGTATACCTTGATAACTTCCAGAGCCAGAGGACAAGGACGAAGAAGAAGAAGAACCGGAAGGCAGGGTGGAAACAGCAAGCGATGAAGATGAAGCTGAGCCGATAGTCAAGGTCGGAGCAAAGACGAAACCCCGAGGGGTCGTTTTTAAGGTGCCCTACCGTTCCCTTGCTTCTAAGCCATATTCCTTTGCTAACATGCGCGAGCTAAACCGAGAGTTGTCCAACTGGCCGTATTTGAAGGATCCACCCGTGACCAAGCGCAGACTGACTCGGAACTTTCCGGGTGAATCCGCACTTAACCCGGGCATTCCATCATCCCCTCCTCAACGCGCTGGTATTTTTCAATCCTTTCCCAAATATCGAAGTTTTTTTCCTTTTCGAATCATCCTTTAATAGGGCAGTTCCATGCTTTATTCTCTTGATATTTATCAGCTTCGTCCGGGTCCAGCAATGCATTCCCCTCGGATTTCACGGTGAATCCCAGGTAAAGTTCTTCTCCTGATGTTCTATTGCTTTTCCATAATTTACTCCAGTTACATGCTGATCGCTTACTTGCACTTGTCCACAGAGCCACGGTCACCATCAGTGACCAGGAAAATATGGAGACCGATGATCCGGGTAAGGAGAACCCGATTGACGATATGACGGCTGCAGCAGACAGCGAAGAACAACAAGTGCCACCAACAAACCTGGCTGATCAGGAAGCCGAGTACCCAATAGCCTCACATGCACGCGAGGAGGGAGAGGCCGCAGTCTTGGGCACGGGAGGAGGCGTACCAAACTCCGATACCCGGACGACTCGGGTGCCTTCCCCTGCCAAGGAGAAAACTCCCACTCCGAGTTACCAAGACCCCGGGCCTCCCAATTTGGGCAACCACTCCTTCGACCAAATGATGAGCGCCCTCCTCGCCATGAAGGCCTCAGAGAGCAGTATGTTAGAACGTCTGGCCGTGGAGCATCAGGTACGTTAATTGATATCTCATAGCATCCATCTAGTCCCCTAGTTCCGAGTCTAACTTGTCGAAGTTACACTCGGTACTCGTTTCAATACTCGGCTGATTGCGATATCCGACTAATGTTTAACTTTCCATTCCTTTAGGCGCAGGCATCTCGGTCTGAGGAGATTTTGGCCAAGACCAACCAACTCCTGGACACCGAGGTAAGGCTGAGAGAAGCAATTGAGGCGGAGGTGGCAGCCTTGAAAAAGGATGTCACGAAGTACAAGGAGAAATACACCACTGCCCAAGCTGCGCTGAAGAAGCTATCAGCTCAAGTTGCCGACACTTATCGTGTCCTTGTTGGTGAGATTTTGTTACTTACTGGTTCGTGTCTTAGTTTTTTGTTTTGTTGATACCTGATACCCGGAATACTTTGATGTAACCTTTGCTGTTTGTATTGCAGCTTCCAACCTTGCACCCTCAGAAGAAGATGATATTCAAAAGGTAAAGAAATTGAAGAATGTCCTCCGGAGGTTCTGCGCCGGCACTAAATGGATCCTAGATGCCATTCAGTGGCCGACTGAACTCTATCCGGGTATGGAGACCCTAATCCATGCATGTTCTACTGTCCCTGCATGGATTGAGCTCTGGAAACGCTCGGCATGCCGGGTTGGGATGACCCGGGGACTTACGCTGGCGAAGGCTTATTTTCCTAAGCTTGAGCCGGCAACGGTGGTGGCCGGATTTCCAGAATTCAAGGCAGATGGCTCGAGGTTTTCCCCTAAGGATTTCAAAGCCGTACAATCCGAGGTACGTCACTCGGCAACTGCTCTTGCCGACAGTATGGACTTGAGTAGGTTTATGTCTCCATACAACACTGAGGACAAAGCTGTGAAGGAAGATACGCCCGTGCCCTTCGACATTTTGGAAAAGTGGAATGCTGACTCGGCCAGGAGGAGGGAGGAGGCTGCAACGAGGGAAGCCGACTTGGAATCAGCACCAACTTCCTCTACGCCGGCTGTCCGTCCGCCTGTTCGTCCTGATGCTGGAAATCCGCATGATGATGCTGCGAATGCTTCTAAGGGGCAAACCCAGGACCAAGACCCGGAGGGCAAGGTTAAGGACATGGACCCGTCTCAGGAAGCCGAGTAAATTATTACCTGATGCCATCCTAATACCTTGTTCGCTCGATGCCCTTGTGAAAACAGATATTCTTTTGATAGTGCGGATGTGCACTTTTGATACTACCATCGCCTCATGTAAATAAATTATGATACTTTAATAGCTTTCGTGGCCTTTTCTGGCCTTTGGATGAACTTGATAGCTATCTGCTTTTGAGCTTATTTATTCTTGATATTCCGACTTTCTTTATGGTTCCTTTTGTGAGACTCGGTTTCCGGGTCTCGTGGGTTTTGACAGGCGACCTTTTCTCTAAGTCCCCAAGTCCCCAAGACTCGGATTTTTGGGTTTTTGTGCTTAATAGCTAGATAACTTGCCTCTTTTTTCAAATTCCCCAGTCCCCAAGGACCGAAATTCCGAGTAGGGATGTGAGGTCTTACAAAGAAAACAAGTTGTCCCTGCTAAGCCCAAAACCTAGAGCCGTTTCACATAGGTTTTGAAGTTATGCTTAATAGACTTTGATTTTCCGGTTATTAACCCTGTACTCTGCATAACTTGTGGTTTAGATGACCCTTTTGACTCTCTTGTACTGTAAGCCGGCTTTCGCGTGGATAATCATGTTGTTACATCTGTACGGAAACAGGGTCAGGCAAGTCCCATTGGGCATCATGGCTGATTGTAATCGTAAGCGAGCAAATCATGCCACTTTAGTGCGAGTCACATCGAGCTTAAGTAAGAAAAGTCAAGAAATTTGGCTCCTTTGTCCGGTTATAAGATTGCAGCCGTACTCGTTTGCGAGTAATCGGCCCTTATAACTCATAGGCATCGTGGCCGGGTCTTTGAGTTTGTAACTGTGCTATTCAAGCAATCAGCCCCCAAGACCTAAATACATGCAACATACTAAAGAGACTAATGCACTAAGAAAACAATAAATAATACTTACCTGGAAGAAAAGTAAAAAATAGAACAGAAAAATAAAACTTGATAACATGTGAAAAAGATATATTGCTTAACCATCTCTTTATTGATATTAGAAAGTTAGGTCAGCAGGCCGCCTCATTAAAAACCCTCCAGTCCCCTTAGGTACCCTGGATAGGAAAAGAGTGCGTCTGAAACCTGCTGCCTGTTACATCGTGTAGTTCCACTTGTGAGTCTGGTCTATACTAGGTATAGTAGGGACGCAGCTGAGCTACGTTCCATGGTCTTTCTCTCTCTTGCATAGATGAAGTGGTATGAGCGGTGTCGTTAACCATAGCCGACTCTTCCCTTGCATCTATCAAGTAATACGATCCATTGTGCAGATTCCGGCTTATGATAAACGGTCCTTCCCATGGCGATGATAACTTGTGTTTTCCTTCCTTTGACTGTACCAGGCGCAGAACCAGGTCTCCTTCCTGGAAGACCCGGGTTTTCACGCGCCGGCTATGATATCTCCACAGATCCTGCTGATATATGGCTGATCTTTCCAGTGCTTGTTCCCTTTCTTCTTCTAGCATATCCACGGCGTCCTGCCGGGTCTTCTCGTTCTCCACCTCGACGTAAGCCGACACTCGAGGCGAGTCATGGATGATATCACTCGGCAACACCGCCTCTGCACCATAAACCATGAAAAACGGTGTCATCTGAGTGGATCTGTTAGGTCTTGTGTTTATACCCCAAACCACTGCAGGTAATTCTTCGACCCATGCACCAGCAGCTCTGATACACGGAACTCGCAATCGTGGCTTTAATCCACGAAGCAACTCTTGATTTGCCCTCTCCACTTGTCCATTAGCCTGTGGATGGGCCACTGAAGCTATGTCAAGCCGGATTCCATTGTTACCACAAAATTTCTCTATCTCGCCAAGGGACATATTGGTTCCATTGTCGGTAATTATGCTATGGGGATACCCGAACCGATAGATAATCCTTTTCAGGAACTTGACTGCTGTAATTGCTTCACAGTTGGTAACTGGCATAACCTCAACCCACTTGGTAAACTTATCAATGGCCACCAAGAGATGTGTCTTTTTGCAAGGTGACATGTGAAAGGGGCCAACCATGTCCATACCCCAAACAGCGAACGGCCAGGTTAACGGGATAGTCCGTAATTCCATAGCCGGCTCATGGGTTTGGCGAGCGTACCTTTGACATCCGTCACACCTTGCCACCAATCGCTCCGCGTCCGCTAGGGTCGTGAGCCAGAAAAAACCATGTCGATACGCTTTGGCCACAAGGGATCTTGTGGATGCATGATGCCCACAATCACCTTCGTGGATTTCCTTGAGGATCTGTCGGCCTTCTTCTGGTGCTACACAGCGCAAAAAGACTCCTGCTGCACTTCTCTTGTATAACTCCCCATTGATGATGGAATATCCTTTTGCTCGCCTCAGAACTTGTCGTGCTAATATCTCCTGTTGTGGTAACTCGCCCCGTGATAGGTAGGCCAGGAACGGCTCTGTCCACTCGGGAACGGCACGTACTGTGGCCACGAGCTCCAAATCCGGGTCTTGATTTGCCAGTTCTTCCTCAGACTCGGTTTTAACTGATGGTCGCCATAGTTCATCCAGGAAAACATTAGGTGGAACCGGCTCTCTGCGCGAGCCGAGTCTAGCGAGTGCATCTGCTGCCTCGTTTTTTCTTCTGTCTATGTGCTCCACCTCGTACCCGGAGAAACATCCGGCAACTCTATCAACCTCTCCGCGGTATGCTGCCATAGTTGCATCTTTTCTATCCCAAGTTCCTGAGACCTGCTGTACCACAAGGTCCGAATCTCCAAAGCATTGTATCCTCTTAATGTTCATCTCCTTGGCTACCTTTAAGCCGTGCAATAAGGCCTCATACTCGGCCACGTTGTTGGAACAATCAAAGTGAATCTGCAGCACGTAGCTCAACTTGTCTCCTTTGGGTGATGTTAGCACCACTCCAGCTCCTGACCCCTCGTATTGCTTGGAGCCATCGAAGTGCATGATCCAAGACTCGGAGTTTAGAGCCATGGTGGGCATGCCTGTGTGTGTCCAATCATTAATAAAATCGACTAGAGCTTGAGATTTGCTTGCTGACCTTGGCTCGTAATTGATATGATAATCCCCCATCTCGATCGCCCACTTGGCTATTCTACCTGTTGCATCCGAGTTTCTGATGATATCCGACATTGGTATAGAACTAACCACTGTTATGGGGTGCTCCTGAAAATATGGCTTCAATTTCCGGCTGGCCATGAAGACCCCGAAAACCAGCTTTTGCCAATGTGGATAGCACTGTTTTGCCTCTGATAATACCTCACTGACGTAGTAAACTGGCCTCTGCACCGGGTACTCTTTTCCATCTTCTTTTCGCTCGACAACGACCACTTCGCTAACCGCCCGGGGCCATGCTGCAACGTATAGTAACATAGGCTCTTTAGGACCCGGAGCTGCTAGGACTGGTGCCTCAGATAGCTGCTTTTTTAGTGCCTCGAATGCCTCGTCCGCCTCTTGATCCCATACGAATTTATCAGATTTTTTCAAGAGCCGGTACAAGGGTATTGCCTTTTCTCCGAGTCTGGATATAAACCGGCTGAGCGCTGCTACGCACCCTGTGAGCTTCTGAACATGTTTCAAATTTTCTGGCTTTTTCAGACTCAGGATAGCTTTGATTCTGTCCGGGTTTGCCTCAATTCCTCTCTCAGAAATGATAAAGCCGAGTAATTTCCCGGCTGGGACTCCAAAGACACACTTTGTCGGGTTGAGTTTCATCTGATACCTTCTCAAGTTCTTGAACGTTTCCGTTAGATCATCAATAAATGTCTCCGCCTTTCTGGTCTTGATCACCACATCGTCTACATAAGCATGTACGTTGCGTCCAATTTGGTCCTCGAAGCACTTCTGAATACACCGTTGATAGGTTGCGCCAGCGTTCTTCAATCCAAATGTCATGGTCTTGTAACAAAAGGCCCCAAAAGGGGTTATGAATGATGTTTTCTCCCAATCCTCCTTCTTGAGCTTGATTTGATGATACCCGGAATATGCATCCAGGAAACATAATAGGTCGCTTCCAGCTACTGCGTCTATGATCTGATCTATCCTTGGTAGAGCGAACGGATCCTTTGGGCAATGCTTGTTGAGACTCGTGTAATCAATGCACATCCTCCACTCATTGGTCTTTTTCATCACGAGAACCGGATTTGCTAACCAGTCCGGGTGAAACACTTCCATGATAAAGCCGGCTGTTAGCAGCCGAGCGATTTCTTCTCCTATAGCTTTCCTTCTTTCCTCATTCATCTTTCTCAAGCCCTGCTTCACAGGTCTGGACTTGGGATCGACGTGCAAACTGTGCTCTGCCAACTCTGTGGGGATACCCGGCATATCGCTAGGCGTCCAGGCGAAAACATCCTGATTTGAACGAATGAACTCCACAAGTGCTTTCTCCTGCTCACTGTCCAAGTTAGATCCTATAGCAAATTGCTTAGAGGGATCACCCTCGACAAAAGCTACCATCTTGGTGTCCTGTGCTGCCTTGAATTTCGCCCTCTCATCTTTGGTATTCGGCCTTTTTAATGTTGTTTTGTCATCCGAGTCTACTTGAGACCGGTAATACTTGAGTTCCTCTTTTCTGCAAGCTTGTTCAGCCATGGCTGCATCTCCTTCGTCGCACTCAGCTGCTATATCCCGGCTCCCATGTATGGTGATGGTCTGCTTGGGCCCCGGGATTTTTAGTTGTAGATACACATAACACGGCCTGGCCATGAAGTTAGCATAAGCCGGCCTTCCGAATAGCGCGTGATAAGGACTGCGCAACTTAACCACCTCGAAAGTAAGCCACTCGACTCGGTAATTATCCTTCGATTCTCCAAAAGCTACCTCCAACGTGATCTTTCCCTCGGGGCATGCTGAGTGGCCCGGCACAATCCCATGAAAAACTGTTGAACTCTTCTGTAGCTGAGACTCCTTGAGGCCCATGCGTAGAAAGGTTTCCCAATACAAGATATTGATGCTACTTCCACCGTCCATTAGGACCTTTTTTAGCTCATAACCATTAACTTGTGGTGCCACCACCAATGCTAAGACTCCTGGGTGTTCTATCCTTTCCGGGTGATCTCTTCTGCTCCACGTTACGTCCTGCTCTGACCATCTCAGGTATCTCGGAACAGCCGAAGAAACCGAGTTTACCGCTTGTTTCAGTATATTTTTATCCTTGTTAGAAGTTCATGTGGTGTGCACGTGATATTGTCCCAATTGCTTGGGGTTAGCTTGGAAGCCTCCGGCTCCCCCTTGGTTGTTACCCGGATTTCCGCCTGCCGGGTTACCGGCTGGGGGTGGGCCGTTGCCCGGGTTTCCACCCGGACCCGGTCCTCCTCCCCGGCCTGCACCTCGCATGGCCTTGTTTATCTCCTCATTCTTCCATCTCTGTAGGTCCGCGCACTGCTCCAATGAGTGGTTAGCCGGCCTACCGTTCCTGCTGTGCTTTGGGCACGCCATTCTGATGATATCCCAATTGTTGCCCGGCCTTGGCGGCCCTTGATAATTTGCTCCGTTGTGATTTCCCGCATTGAAATTTCCTTCTGCCCTAGGTCTCGAAGACCCGGCTTCTATGCTAGCGACAAACTCGGAGCCTCCCTCAAACGGGCGCTTGTTCTGGTTGTTCCCATTGTTACCTCCATTGTTACCCGGCGTTGATCCATTGCCGGTTCTTCCACTATTATTTGTATTTGCTTTTGCTTTCTTGTCATCGAGATCCTCTTCTGTAGTATCCGTTGCAGCGTGTTTGTTGCATGCATCCATTAGCTCTCCCATCGTAACCTCTGAAGCATTTCGACTAGATTTCATGCGAGTTAACTTTTGCACTAAAGGTATGTACTTGCACGTCTTTGCCATAGCTTGTAGCGCATCTTTGGGCTGAATATCCGTAGATGAGTGAAGTATCTCCATAACCTGGCGCACCCAGCTGCGCGTCGATTCTCCCTTCTTTTGGACACATCGCTCTAGGTCATCAATGGTAAATAGCTTTCTGCACGTCCCATGAAAGTGCTTGATAAACGCAGTTTTCAACTCCTCCCATGACTTGATAGATCCTTCCGGTAAATTATTGAACCATAACTTTGCTGCTCCTTCTGACATCATCAAGTACATGAACTTGGCTTGAAGATTTTGGGATGCATTGCGAATCGACATAGCCATCTCATAACTGCTCAACCATGTTTCTGGATCCATAGTCGGCTCATAATTCATAACTTTACCCGGTTCCTTAAATTTATCCGGGTAAGGCTCAGCCCTGATGTCAGCCGATAGACACTTAGGCCCAGCGAGATTAGTCGGAACTGGCCTCACCCGAGAAACATACGAGCCTGCGGGGGGCGCGGCGAGGCGCGGTACTGCTGGTGGTCCATGCACCGCAGACCCGGCCGCGGCTCTCCTGGCTCTGGAACTATCCACGATAGCTTGCGCTGCTGATGCTGCTGGTACTGCCTGAACGCGGGGAGGAGGCGGCATTTTCTGCTGCTCTTCCCTCCGCCGCGCTGAACTTCTCTAGATATTGCCGGTATTGCCTCGTTGCTGGCTGATATATGGTGTCCCATGCATTCCACTTCTGTGATCCGGGTAATTAACTTGCTGCGCTACCGCAGTGCGCAATAGATCTATCGCCCGCCGGGCCTCCTCTGCGTGGGGTGACTCTCTCACGGGGATTTGATTCAATGCGAGCGTTGCTGCGTACACATTATCCATGGGGTTGTTGTAGTGACCCGCTGGGCGTGCGAAATCGTGATGGTGGCGGTGGCGGTAATGTATTGCCGGTAGTGACTCCGGTCTGCAGTATGGGTAACCCGGCTTGTACGTTTGCCGGTTGTGCTCCTCCAGTTGCAGGTTGCTGTACAGTTCCTTGGTTTGCCGCTGGGATCGGTTGATCCTGAGGCGTGATGAATAGCGTGGTCGGGTTTATAACTCCACCCGTTGCTGGTAACCTGGTCTGGTGCCTTTGACGCACCATGGTTGTCTCTTCTCGGAGCTGGGTTTCCAATGCATCCAGCTCACGTTGGCGCGTGGCCATCCATTGTCTCTCTGCTTCTACTTGCCTTCTCTGTTGCTCCAATGCACGACAGGCTACGTCCAGATCTCTAACACGTTCCGCCGCGTTTTCCGGAGTTATGACTGTGGCCAGAACGGTTGGGTCCAGAATCAAGTTGTTGTTGAATAGGGCCGGGTGTTGCGGGTTTGAAGGACCCGCCCCTGGCGTCCCGTTTGCCAGATATCCGAACATGTTTTCCTGCAACTCACTATCCGCCGCGTGGCTGGTAACTGATGCCGATTCTCCGTCTACCCGAGTGAGAACCGGGTTTCCATCAACCGGACCTTGCTGCTGGGCCAATGCTTGTGCTGCTCCGACTGTGGTCGCGGTCACGTTCCCCTGATTAAGATTGGTCGCAGGAGCCGTGTAAACCGCAACCTGGCGCACAATGCTTGGCGCAGCCTCGTACTCTTCCTCTTCGCTGATGTTTTCCTCGTACCGATCCTCCAGCAGATGCAAGATAGACTCGGTATCATCTTCTCTCATGACCCGGCCACGCGGGGTCCATGCCGGCTCCTCCGGCTATTCCCTCTTCGTGGGGGGCTCTTCTGTCGGATTTACCGTCCCGACCGATTCTTCTCCATCTGATTGAACGCAGGTGGCCTCCCCTGACACAGAATCAAATCCGAAATCGTCAGGGATTTAACCGGACGTACGTACAATGCCGATGAAGATGTTGATCTGG
This sequence comes from Alopecurus myosuroides, assembly GCA_028641055.1. NCBI lineage: Eukaryota > Viridiplantae > Streptophyta > Magnoliopsida > Poales > Poaceae > Alopecurus > Alopecurus myosuroides. The sequence continues at coordinate 317,308,911 of CM054061.1, forward strand.
CCGATTGTCACGACAGATCCGGATTCGAGCAGATCCGACTCTGGCCCCCAGCCGGAATCGTCCACCATCTTCTCTCCTTCGGGGTCGGTGTAGATCTCGCCGATGACAAGGTTATCCATGTTCTTCCGAGCTTCTCCCGTGATGTAAACACCCTTGGACGTAGGCCCCACGGTGGGCGCCAACTGTCGTGGGATAATCACGGCAGACGTTACCAGGGGTAACTTATCTTGGGGCAATTCGACTCTGGTGTTTGGGAGAGGGTTTAGCTCAAGGGAAAACATGATGATATGCGATCTGGTAGCCGGCAATCAAGTCGCCGAGTCTCCGATCTAAATATATTAACTCAACTCTCGTGTTACACTGGATACTCGATACCTAGCGATATGGCTCGAACTCTTGGATCTCTCTTGGTCTAACCCTAGGGGCAGGCTTATATAATATCCGGACCCCCTGGCCTACTCTCCAAGGCGCACCCTGAATCCTACCCGGACACTGCTTACAAATCCTAAACTTCCTTATCGGAACCCACAATCCGGGTTACGAGGCCTACGTTCCTGGGCCTTCTCGAAACTCCTTTATCTTAAGCCGGGTCTTGCGCAGCGTCCTTTGGGCCGAGTTACTCCTTGGCGTTGGCCTACCGGGTTATCATCCCTCCATCAACTCTAATGGTGAAAAGCTCCAGGGGGTGTATGCTTTCCTAGGAAAAGCATTACAACAACACCAGCGGGCCCAGGAGCGATCAGGAAGACTGCAGGATAACTCCGCCCTATGCAAAACAGCTACTTGCGCCGCTGGAGCACCTGGACCAGAGGAACCTGGAGATTCAGACAATTCAAAGGATAAAAAGGAGGATCCGAGAAAAGACAAGAAAAACCCCGACAATAGGGATGAAGCGTCCCGAACCGGATCCCATCCCCCGAAAGGTGGACTCAAACCCCACGATCGGGAAGAAAAATACCGGAATGACGGCAAAACAATGCCACCTCCGAGAAACCCAGCTGAGAAAGCCGGAAGATACGATATACCTCACAGACGTGAGAGATCCCGGACACCTCCTAAGGATAAAGAGAGGCACAGGAGCAGGACTCCGCCTAATCCAAAAGGGCGTGATCATGGAAGAGATAGATACAATCCCGGAAAAGCGCGTCCGCGCAACAATGGAAAAGAAAGGAGTAGATCCCCTTCTGTCCATTCAGCCGGAAGATATTCCGCACACATTGATAGAGCGGAAAAGGATGATCTATACTTTGGCCCTAAGTGTTTCACTGACAGGATCCGAAGGATAACCCTGCATCCTGGCTTCGCCAAAGTTGGTCCAACCTACCAAAAATATACCGGCAGCACAAACCCGGACACCTGGCTCTCAGACTACTATACAGCCGTCCAGATCAACAATGGGACAGACATGGAAGCCGTCAAGTTTCTTCCCCTAATGTTGCTAGACGGAGCCAGAGATTGGATCAATGGATTACCATCAAGAACTGTCGACAGCTGGGATGATATGGCTAGAGTATTTACTCAGCATTTCCGGGGAACGTACAAACGCCCGAACAGCATCAACTAGCTGAACCGTTGCACCCAATTCGAGGATGAACCATACGTGGATTTCATCTCCAGATGGACGGCAATGAAGAATAGTTGTTCTGGAGTAACTGACATACAAGCAATGCATGCTTTCGTCAATGGCCTAAAACCCGGACTTGTACCGTTCATGGTTGGTTCCAAGCAGCACAAAGATCTCGGATCTATGCTTACAACCGCCAACGAGCACGCTGCAGCCGAAGACGACATCAGAGCAAGAGGAGGCAATATCGAATCACTGATACTTGCCAAGAAAACCCCTCGTTCTGACAAAAAAGGAACTCCAGAAACAACGACAAAACCCAAAGAGGTCAACATAGCCTTTGGAAGTGAAAAAGGGAATAAGTGGAAAGGACGCAGTCCAGATCCAATCAACTACACTCCAGAGGAGTGGGAGAGAATTAAGTCGGAACCTTGTGTCCACCATTCACAATTTGGGAAATCCACCCATACAAACGCGCAATGCCGGCTGAATAAGCACATGAAAGGCAGTGCAGGATCCGGAAATAAGGGGAAGGGTTCCAAAAGGAAACCCACCAAACAAAAGCCGGAAGCTGAAAAAGAAGACAGTGAATCGGACACTGATGAAAAAATCCAGGAGCAACAACGAAAGGGCGAACCCAAATTTCCGAGAGTTGACGGAGAAGCAATGCTAACATTCCTAGCGACTCCGTCAGCAAAGGTGGCCAAAAGAACACTTCGAGAAATAAACGCGGTTGTTCCGGCAACCCCGAAATTCTTGAAGTACTCAAACACACCAATAACCTGGGATCAGTCTGATCATCCCGGGAATATCCCTGAACCCGACACACAAGCTCTTGTTGTAAGCCCTATTGTCCAGAACACTAGGCTAAGAAGAGTGCTGATGGATGGAGGATCCAGCATTAACATAATGTACTTGGATACACTGAAGCATCTGAAGATATCCGAGTCCCAGCTAAATTACAGCAACATACGCTTCCATGGCATTGTTCCTGGCAGACAGGCACGATCCCTAGGAGAAATTTCCCTAGATGCACCTTCGGAGATAAAGATCACTTCCGGCAGGAAAAAGTATCCTTCGAAGTAGTGCCGTTCGAAAGCGTGTATCACGCAATACTCGGACGTCCAGCTTTCGCCAAATTCATGGCAAGATCCTGTTATATTTATAACAAGCTGAAGATGCTAGGACCCAAAGGAGGGGTAATCACCATAGATGGTGATTTTAAGCTAGAAAATGAGTTGGAGAAAGAAAACGCCCTTTGCGCTCAGAGAGTCATAGCAAAGGAAGAACTGAAGGAATTAGCCAAGGAGGTATCGCCGACAGAAATGCTGACAGGAAAAGAAACTCGGAAGCCAACAGACAGCTTCAAGGCGTCTGAGAATACAAGACAGGTAATCCTAGATCCCAAAGATCCGACAAAATTCGTCGTTGTAGGGACTGGGATGACCGACAAATAGGAAGGCGAGCTCATCAAGTTCCTCCGTGAGAACTGGGATATTTTTGCCTGGTGTCCAGCTGACATGCCAGGCGTACCCAGGGAACTTGCTGAGCACCAACTCAAAGTGATTCCAGGATCAAAACCCGTCAAACAAGGTGTCCGTCGATTTGACGGAAGAATACGGAAGGCTATTGGCAAGGAAATTATCCGGCTTTTAGCAGCAGATTTCATCCAGGAAGTAATCCACACTGAATGGTCTGCAAACCCGGTAATAGTACCGAAGAAAGACACTACTGCTCTTAGAATGTGTATAGATTACACAGGCTTGAACAAATTGTGTCCAAAAGATAGGTTTGCGTTACCGCGAATCGATCAAATAATAGATGCCACTGCAGGCTCTGAGCTTTTATGCTTTTTGGATGCATACTCCGGGTACCACCAAATACGCATGAAAAAGGAAGATCAAATTCAGACTTCTTTCATAACCCCGTACGAGACGTACTATTTCGTAACCATGCCATTTGGCCTGAAGAACGCAGGTGCAACCTACCAGCATTGCATGCAACGTTGTCTGCATAGTCAGATTGGCAAAAACGTCCATGTTTACGTGGACGATATTGCTGTCGTAACCAAGGAAAAAGATACACTCCTTGAGGATCTGCGAGAAACTTTCGAAAACCTGCGCACTTACAAGATGAAGTTAAATCCATCTAAGTGTGTATTCGGGGTTCCCTCAGGAAAACTTCTGGGTTTCATCGTTTCTCACAGAGGAATAGAAGTTAACCCGGAAAAGATAAAAGCCATCTTGAACATCTCGAAGCCTACATGCGTAAAAGATGTCCAAAGATTGACGGGTTCTGCCGCTGCCGTCAGCAGATTTATTAGTCGGCTGGGGGATAAAGCCCTACCACTCTACAAGTTGCTGAAGAAATCCGATAAATTTGAATGGACAGAAGAGGCCGATGCAGCGTTAACCCAATTAAAGGAAACTTTGATGAATGCTCCAATTTTGGCATCCCCAAAAGACGAAGAACCCCTGTTACTGTACCTTACGGCTACAAACCGGGTTGTTAGTACCGTAATTGTTGTGGAACGGAAGAAGGATGAACAAAGCATACCAGATCAGCATCCGGTATATTACATAAGCGAAGTTTTCTCCGAATCCAAACAAAGGTACCCGCATTATCAGAAACTGGCATATGGTGTATTTTTCGCATCTAGAAAACTGCGCCATTACTTCCAAGGGCATTCCATAACAGTGGTATGTAAAGCACCACTAGGGGATATAATAAACAATGCGGAGGCAACTGGCCGGGTAGCCGAATGGGGTATCGAGCTAGCAGCCTTCGACATTAAGTACCAGCCAAGGACGGCAATAAAATCCCAGGTTTTGGCAGACTTTGTCGCCGACTGGACGGAAGCAATGGAGAAAACACCAATGCCGGAGTCCGAGTACTGGATCATGCACTTTGACGGATCCAAGATGAAGGAGGGCGCCGGAGCTGGTGTAGTCTTAAAATCCCCTAAAGGCGATACAATGGAATACGTATTGCAAATACACTTCAACGCCAGTAATAACGTGGCAGAATACGAAGCTCTGCTTTATGGCTTGCATATTGCAAAGGAAATAGGAGTAAAGCGCATCTTGTGCTATGGAGACTCGGATTTGGTACAGCATCAGCTTAACCAAACTTGGGACGCAAAAAGCCTTATAATGGCCGAATACAGAAGAACGGTGGACGAATTCGCCATTTGTTTATTTGGATTCGAGGTACTCCACATCAAAAGGGAGGAAACTGGAACGCGGATGCGTTAGCCCGCATGGGATCAGAAAGGGTAAAAACTCTACCACCAGGGGTATTTATTCCGCACTTGCATGAGCCATCCATAAAAGGTGGAGACGTTGATTATCCTCTGGCTTCTGAATCCATTGAAGTTATGCTCGTTAAACCAGATTGGACGATTCCATATTTAAACTTCTTAGTCAATCAGAAGTACCCGGAAGAAGCAGATGAAGTCTTGCAAAGACAAATACAGCGTCGATGCAAAGGATACACGGTAATTAATAACTGCCTGTATAAACGCAGTACTTCCGGAATCTTTCTGCGGTGTATCTCACCAGAAGAAGGAAGAGAAATACTGGAAGAAATCCATGCAGGAGATTGCAGACATCATGCTCAATCAAAAAGCATAGTTAAAAAAGCATTCCTCGCTGGGTTTTTCTGGCTAACAGCCAAGACAGACGCTGAGCACATAGTTAATACATGTGCAGCGTGTCAATATTACGCCAAACAGACTAATTTGCCGGCCCAAGCACTTAAAACTATCCCCATTACGTGGCCATTTGCGGTCTGGGGGCTAGACATGATGGGGCCGTTCAAAACTGCAAGAGGCGGACTTACTCATTTGCTAGTAGTAGTGGATAAGTATACCAAATGGGTGGAGGCCAAACCCATCAAAAAGCTGGATGGTGCAACTGCTAGAAATTTCATCATCGACTTGGTGATGAGATACGGTGTTCCACACAGCATAATAACCGACAACGGGACAAATTTCTCCATTGGAGAGTTGGCAAGATATTGCCGACAAACGGGAATTCGCCTAGATCTAGCATCTGTGGCACACCCGCAATCCAATGGACAGGTTGAGCGAATGAATAGCTCAATCCTGCAAGGAATACGCCCAAGACTCGAATCTCCTCTTCACAGAGCAGCCGGAGCATGGGTAGAAGAGCTACCTTCCGTGATTTGGAGTATTCGAACGACGCCAAATAGGTCAACTGGGCAAACCCCGTTCTTCCTCGTTTATGGCGCGGAAGCTATTCTTCCAACGGACATGATCCATGATAGTCCAAGAGTGCAAGATTTCGACAAATCAGATGCCGAAGAAGCACGACAGGATGCCGTTGATCTCCTAGAAGAGGAACGAGAGCTTGTGCTTCAAAGATCCGCCATTTACCAGCAAGGTTTGCGACGTTACCATAGTCGGAAAATCAGGCATCGTTCTTTTAAAGAAGGTGACCTAGTGCTGAGGCTGGTGCAGCAGAGGAAGCATAAATTAGCCCCAGAATGGGAAGGACCATTTGTCATAAGTAAAGCCATGAAGAATGGATCGTATTATCTTGTCGACATTCGAGATACGGAAGATGATCCCGAGAAGCCGAATCGCAAAAGAAAGAGAAAGATAGATGATGAGCTAGGAGAGACAAAGAGGCCTTGGAGCATCCAGCAGTTGCGTCCCTTCTATACTTAGTTCAATATCTATGTAAACATCTTTTGAGATCATGAAATAAAGTTGTCAGAATTTTGATATCCATGTTTTTACAAGTTCACTATAGTACTCATCTATTTCCCAATGATCTTACAAAGTACTCAATGTTAACCCGAATTGTGCCAGCGTGCTCGGCGTTAAAAAACTGAATGATTTCAACCTGCTAATGGCTAAAGGAAACTTGGATTGTGCCTGCGTGCCCAAGTTTCAAAAAGTTCCTTAAAATTCTCTAAGCATTATCTCTGATCGAACGTGTGTTGGGTCACTGAAGCTAGTTTGTAAAAAATGTCTTTAGTATGATCCATGTTTCTGAGTTTGAACTGATTGGTTATATCCAGTTACTCAGCATGATGCTTCATAATACTATTGAGCCATTTTTTCAAAACACTAAGGACAGTTAAAACACATATGCCAGAGAACTTAGAAGATAAAGGAATAATCAAACCCAAAAATCTTGCAAGGAATTTCATAATTCAAAGCTGCAAAAGGCGGAGTTCTTGTTTTGACAAACGAAATAGAAGCATTACAATATGAATTACATTGTAAAAATAGTGCTCCTATTATACAAATCCACCATCCAGGTCAAGTGCAGTCCTTCAAACATCCGAGTCTTCCTCGCTGCTTTCATCCTCAGGGGCTGCGGGAACCTCTTCTTCTGGATAGGTGATGGAAATGTTGACCATAGAAGCAATCTTGGTGGCGTGACCTTTGACTTCATCAAAGATGGCGGTTCGCTGATTTTTCGTATATCCTTGAGGGACACCAGATGCCACGCGCCAAGATTTCGCATCAGGGTAATGCAGACGCATAAGGCCTAGGGCCATGCGCGCACCACCTCGTGCGGCGGGGCGTAGGATGGATTCCTTCGATCCCGCAACCTCCATGATGGCACCCGGAAGTTTGTAAACTTCCGAGAATTCTATAGTACTTGTGGGAAGGAACTTGTTAATCAACTGCATTCCTGCATTTCTGATTGCATTCCATACCCCCCAAAAGCTCGGATTTTCTCAATCCGAGAAATTCCTGGAAAATTCCCTGTTTTGTCGACAAAAGCAACCAAAAAAGGTTAGGCGACAAAACACGGAAAATAAGACATGAAGAAATTGGTAAAAGGAACTAACTTACCAAGAACCTTGTCAATTTCGGTGCCTTCTTTCATGCGCGGGAATAGCATACTTTCCAAATCATGGATAATAGACTTATCTTCCGCCGCCTGCAAAGAAGCCTTGGATTGAGCAATCCCAAGGGCCAGATTACTGGCTTCCAGGTCTTCTTGAACTTTCATAAGCTCCTTGCGAAGGCTCAAGTTTTCTGCACGGAGCCGAGATGCATTGATGGCGTCCTCCGCTAATTCTTTGGTTTTAGCTAAAGCAGCTAGAGGGCACGAAAAACATTTCGAGTTTATAAAAATTCGGGAAAATTTTTATCTGGATAAAAACTGCAGAGAATAAATACCTGTTGTTTCCGATAATTGTAGCTGAGATGACGCCAGCTCATTGCTTTTTAACTCAATAATAGATTGAAGGGTTTTAACTTCTCTATTCTTGAGGTTAAGCTTCTTAAAAACTTCTAAGTTTATGGCATCTGCGGAATGCTGAAACACGGAAATGAAAGCCAAATGCTTAAGTATGAACAAGCATACAAAGAAACATTAAGAAGAACTCAGGTTTTCAACTTAATGCTTGGGGGCTAGAAGTATCACCTGGCTCATTTCTCGCATGTCGGCCAAGGACTCGTTGAATTCTTTGGCATATTTCGAGAAAAGAATCCCAACGTAATGAAGGCCATCTTGTATGACCTGGCGAGGGGAAAATATGATATCATTGCGAACAACTAATCCGCCTTGTGGCCAAGGGCGAATTAGAGGGGCAGGAGCGAAGAATTTCTTAGCCTCTGGACGAATATATCCAAGGTCGTCGAACGGTTCTTCCTTTATCCGGATGTTACTATCCAAATTGCAGATGGGTTCGTTTCCAACAGATGACCGGAGATTTCCACCCGTCTGTGTTTCCGTTCTCCCCCTCATGCCCATGGTCGCAGAAGAAGATTCTTCTTTGATAGTAGTCTTATGTTTCTTCAACTTCTTTGTCTTCAGAGGAGTTGGGGCAAGGCTGAAAGAAGAATATCCGAGAGATAAAAATCTCGAAGAACCAAAGGAGAATGACAATTAGGGAGGATCCAGTAAAATACCTGGATGTGGCGATGGGAATTCCATCAACGGTCACCGTCTTGCCGAAAGTCACCTGTCTCTTACGTTTCCGGTCATTATAAAAGCTAACATGTAATTCGCTAAGCTCGATGTCGGAAGCAAGATCAGCTCCTTCAAGTTCATTGAACTAGGAAAGAACTCACGTTATGTCGAAGGTCAGAAAAAGAAGCTAATCTGAAGAAAACCTGGAAGCAAGGAAAGTATAAATACCTTAGGGGCTAGATTCTCCACGTGATAAATCGCCAGATTTTCTTCAATCTGACCGCTGGTGGCGACCAGTTGGTGAAGTCGTTTTATAAAATCATTTTTGGTATAAGCCTTATCGGTTCCTCTCATGCTATCTTCTGGTCCTTTGTATTCGCAAAGGAGCCGGGAACGAAAGGAGAGAGGTTGGATACGGCGTCCGAACCAGCATAAAACGGTATCCTTCCCAGTCAAAGAAGGCTTAGAGGAAGTAAGCTTGGCGATGCGCCGCTTTATCTTCATCAGGTTTTCCGGCAATATTTCTACTGCTGCAACTGTCCAACTCTCACGAGGAGTGGCGGCGGAATTAACAAATGGAGGAACCCCGGTTTCTTTGCCTGGGAATGGGATGTCCTGATGGTAAAAGAAAGAACCCAGCCAAGATTGGGCAGGTTCCGGCATTTTTATCTTTGGGTACCAATCCTCTCTAAACTTCCGAAGGGTGAAAGATATAGTTCCGCAGATAGGCGAAATACCATCTGTGCCATCTGTGATGTTATGTTTTACCTCAAAGCAATATTGCCAGAAATCTAGATTAGGAGTTATCCCGAGAAACCCTTCGAAAAGGGCTTGGAAACTAGCTAAATAGAGGATGGAGTTTGGAGAGAGGTTATGTGGTTGAACGCCATAAAAGTTAAGGACGTCTAGGAAAAAGGCGGAAGGAGGAAAACCCATACCTCTCGCGATATGAGAGGTAAGGAGGACGCGTTCTCCGTCTTTTGGCTTGGGCTCGGGTTCACCTTCCGAGTTCCGCCATTTGCCTTTAACTATTAATCCCTCCCTTGACATCCGCCGAAGGAGGACGAGAGGAGTATTACTCGGACTCCAGTTGCCGACAAACTTTGTTTCTTCGTTGGCTCCGGTAGCGGTGTACTCGTCGTCATGGGATAAGATTTTCTCCTCCGCCGTCTCGGGAGCAAACGGCGGGGAAGGCGCGGAGCTCGAGCCCGTGACGTTCGCGGCGGCGGAAAGATCCTCTCCGCCCGCCGCAGAGGCCGTGGTCTTTTCCGGCTCGTCGCCGACGCGCTTCGGTGATCCTAGCTGTGGATCTAGGTCACTGATGAGTTCGCCGATGGTGTTTGCGGTGGAGCGAGTGGGGGAAGACGGCGAGGTTCCATTTGGTGGCGGCGCGTTGCGTCTCCGGTGTGCTCTGGGTGCGGTGTGCGCTCGGGACGGTTCTTCGCTCGAGAGCTTGTGCGCGGCAATGGCGTGGACAGTGAGAGTGCGGAAGATTTTCAGCGGGGACGAAGACGGCTACTTATAGCCAGAAATCCGTCAAGATGCGTGCCAACGGCTATTTTGACCGTTGGATGATCAACGTGTGTCACTCGCCGGAAAATCCGGGAAATGAAACGACAGGGTAATGATAGCTATCTCCTCGTTTCCCGTGAGAATCTGTCAGAGATACGTTACTGGGTTTCCCGCGTGAAACCCAAACGTCCCTTACGTCAGCATGATTTAGGGCGCTGACGTAGGAAGTTCCTTCTCCGCGAAGGATCGTGAGAGAAAAGCCGGATTTTCGGGATTCCGAGTTTCACGTTACCATCTCTTTCAAAATAAGAAGAATCAAGACTGGTGATTGAAATTTCTCGGACAAAGCACATTTGGCGAAAGACGGCGAATCAGAGTTTTAATCCTTCTTGGGGGCTACTGTCGGATATATACCGCATAGGGGTCTATAAGATGGTAGTCAAAGTGCCTGGTTACCAGGGTGGCCCAAGTGGTAGTGGGCTATGGTCCATTGGGCGGCCCAGTAACTTGACGCACAGAAGCCGGATTCTAGAAGAACCCGGATCACGGCCCACGTGATCTGGCTTGGAGGAGAAGACGGATTCCTTACTTTCCAAGTTATAGTTACCATAGTCTTCTAGGTTTCCTATTCTGTAAGCCCTAATCCGGCTATTATATAAAGCCGGACGGGAGATAAATAAAACAACCAACGAATAATAGAGAAGCTGTAGGCCAACTAGCCGAGAAGTTGATCCTCTGCGAGTAGCTAGATCTAAAACCTCACATTGTAATCCTGTATCCAGGCTTTAGTCCTGATTAGTGAGAAGTGCAGGAGTAGGCACGTCGTATTGTCGCGACGTACCGAACCTGGGTAAATCATGTGTTCACTGTCCACCACGCGATCCCGTTACCCCACGTCTCTACCGTAGTCTCATGGCACCCCCGTCTATGAAAACTACTACGATGTCTCGACACGCGGAATATTTGGGCGGACTGAACCTAGATTGAGAATCTCACTATCGATTTCGCGGAGAAATTGATGATTACGAGCAGTAGGAGGGTGAAGTAGGGTCAATACTTAAGCGATTGGATGAATTAGCATGTATCTATGCGACTTAATCCGGTGCGGGGCAAGAAATGGCCCGCGGTTGACCTAGATCTAATCTAGGTCAAGTAGAGAAATTGCAAGATTGAATCAAGGGAGCAAGAAGCTTACCGGAGCGGATTGAAGCAGAGCGCGACGGCGGCAAATGGCACAGTCCTGATGCCCCTTTGCGATTCCCGGCGGACAGATCGGGGGCGCGGCGGCGGCGCGGAGCGGATCGCGGACGAACGCAACCGGCGGCGGCTTTGCTCCGGCGGTGAGCTCGAGGTCTCCGTGACGGTGTTGCGCAAGCGCGAGTGAGAGAGCGCTGGTGAGGAGGGAGAAGATGGAAGGAATGACCGTTGGGGTTAGGTTACCCCCTAGGGTACCTATTTATAGGTACAGGTGGGAAAACCTAGGCCAACAGGCGGGAACCAAAATTTTCGGGATAAGGGATACCCGTCCGAGATTTTGGGGATAGGCGTTAAGTGCCCGAGAGCAATATCCGGACAAGATAAGAAGGGAATCTCTTCCGTGATATTCGGATCAATTAATGAGCAAAGTGAGCCGGGTCTTTTGCATTCTCCTTGGAACATTGACCCGGAGAGTTAAATATGGATTTAGAGAAAGCCGGGTTATTATATGGACCACCATTGGAGTTAGGCCTAGCTGTTTATTAAAGCAACCTAACCCGGCCTCTATGAGTTTGTATGTTTATTTTTTTTTGCAGGGAATAGCATGCGCTTCAAGGAGGATCCCGTGAAGCCCAAGCTATTCTGGGGACTACTGATGGAGGGATGATAACCCGGTAGGCTAACGCCAAGGAGTAACTCGGCCCAAAGGACGCTGCGCAAGACCCGGCTTAGGATAAAGAAGCTTCTAGAAGGCCCAGGAACGAAGGCCTCGTAACCCGGATTGTGGGTTCCGGTAAGGAAGTTTAGGGTTTGTAAGCAGTGTCCGGGTAGGATTCAGAGTACGCCTTGGAGATTAAGCCAGGGGGTCCGGATGTTATATAAGCCGGTCCCTAGGTTAGGGTTAGACAAGCTTTTACGTGAGCAAGAACCTGATCGCTAGATCGAGAGATTTCGAGTATCCATTGTAACACCAGTATCGAGCTAATATATTTAGATCGTAGACTCGGCGACTTGATTGCCGGCTACCAGATCGCATATCACCATGGTTTCCTTCGAGCTAAACCCTCTCCCAAACAGTCGAGTCGATTTGCCCCAAGACAAGTTACCCCCGGTAACGTCTGCCGTGATTATCCCACGACATAGCTTTCCTCCCTGTTTCGCGCGTTTTGTGTAATCTTGACAATCATGGAATCCTGCATTGAGATTTGGAACGATCGTGGTCTTAACTCCCTCGCCCGTCGTTTAGCGATTTATCAAGTGGTTTCTGCCGCTAGGCCGGCTTTGGTGTGCCTCCAGGAGACCAAGATGGAGGTCATCACCGATGTGGTAGTTAGGGATTGCCTCGGCCCCGGGTTTGAGTTCTTCTTCTTGCCCGCCGTTGGCACCCGAGGGGGTATCCTCCTCGCTTGGAGGACCTCCATGGTTGTCGTCACTAACCCCCACTACACGGCCAATACTATTACCGCAAGTGTGGTGATGGGGGGGTGAGCCGGGATGGTGGTTCACTGGGGTTTACGGACCCCAGGAGGATGCAGCAAAGAGGGACTTCCTCCTGGAACTTAAGGAGGTTAGGGACCTCCATGCGGGTCCGTGGGTGGTGGCCGTTGACTTTAATTTGATCACTGACCCGGAGGATAAGAACAAGGGAACCCTCCACCGTGGCTTGATGGGACGCTTTAAGCGCACTATTTCCGAGCTGGAGCTCAAAGAGATTTACCTCAATGGGAGCAGGTTTACTTGGTCCAACGAGAGAAGGCACGCAACTCTAGTCCGGCTGGATAGGGTCTATTCGACCATGGATTGGGACGCCTCCTTCCCGGAGGCTTTCCTCTCGGCTTTATCTTCTGGACCTTCGGACCACTGCCCACTCCTGCTAGATCTAAACCGGACCACCTTCGTGGGAGACGGTTTCAATTCCAGTCCTTTTGGCCTAAAGTGGAAGGCTTTCAGGATGTGGTCAGAGAGGCGTGGTATCACTCGCCTGGGGTGCGGAACCCGTTTAAAAGGCTGAGTGCGCGGCTTCAGGAGATGGCCCGACGTCTTTCCCAGTGGAGTAGCCGATTCATTGGTAATATCAAGCTTCAGATCCTCATTGCCAATGAAGTTATCTTAAGGTTGGACGCGGCCATGGAGTTGCGCTGTCTGTCCGAGGGGGAGCACGACCTCCGCAGGCTTCTCAAGAAGAAGCTCCTTGGACTGGCTTCTCTCGAGAGGACTTTGGCGAGGCAGCGCTCCCGCATGCTGTGGCATAGAGAGGAGGATGCCTGCTCCCGATTCTTCAATGCCGCTGCAAGCCACCGTAGACGCAAGAACTTCATGGGGCACCTCATGGTCGAGGGTAGCCGTGTCTCGGACCACGAGGGCAAGGCGGCGGCCGTGGACGATTTCTTCCTTGATCTCTTAGGCTCGGCGCCGGATAGACCGTTCTCCTTGGACTTGGACTTCCTCGGTATCCCTTCGGTGGACCTTCGGCCCCTTGAGGAGGACTTTTCGGAGGAGGAGGTGTGGAAGGTCATCCGAGATATGCCACCGGACAAATGCCCTGGCCCGGATGGTTTCACAACGCGCTTCTACGTGGCTTGCTGGGACATCGTCAAGAGCGACATCCTCGAGGCTTTCCAAGCCTTGTCTCGTCTCGACCACCGGGGGTTTGGCGCCGTCAACCAGGCCTTCATCACGCTCCTGCCCAAGAAACAGGATGTAGAGGTTGTGGGGGATTTTCGCCCCATCAGCCTCATTCACGGTTTTGCCAAACTTGTGGCTAAGGTCCTCGCTACGCGAGTGGCACCTTTTATTCCACAGCTGGTGGGGTCTCACCAGAGCGCTTTCATTAGGGGTCGGTGCCTCCACGATAACTTCATGCTCGTGCAAGGTATGGCTAGGAAGCTCAATAGCACCTCTACCCCAGCCGTTCTTCTCAAGCTGGACATCAGGAAGGCCTTTGATACGGTGGATTGGGCCTTTCTTTTCGAGGTCCTCCGCAAGATGGGGCTTGGCGAGCGGTGGCTCGCGTGGATTTGTGCACTCCTCTCCACCGCCTCTACGAGGGTGCTTACAAACGGCATCCCGGGTTGCCGGATTGACAACTTGCGTGGACTTCGCCAAGGGGACCCCCTTTCTCCCCTGTTGTTTATTCTAGTTATGGAGGTCCTGTACCTGCTGATTGAGAAGGCCTCCCTGGTAGGGATCCTTTCTCGGCTCTCGACGCAAGACCTGCGTCACCGCACCTCCATGTACGCTGATGACGTCGTCACCTTCCTCAAGCCGTCGACCGAGGACTTTCGTGTCTTCGCGGCCCTCCTTGAGGATTTTGGTGCGGCTTCCGTGCTCCACACCAATTTCAGTAAGAGCTCGGCACACCTTATCCGTGGTACCGAGGAGATGGCTCAGCAGGTCGTGCAAGGCCTGGGGTGTGTGGTTGAGGCCTTCCCTATGCGCTACCTCGGTCTCCCTTTGGCGCTTCGCAAGCCTTCGGCGGCACAACTCCAATACCTGGTAGATCACGTGGCTGGACAACTCCCCAGTTGGGGAGCTCCATTGATTAACCGCGGGGGGAGACTTTCTTTAATCCGCTCCACGCTTACGGCGGTAACGATTTTTGCCATGATGACACTTGACATCCCGGTGAAAATTTTCACCGCCATCGAGAAGATCCTTCGGGGATTTTTGTGGAAGGGGCGTGAGGAGGTCTTGGGAGGCCACTGTCTCGTGGCCTGGGACCGAGTTTGTATGCCCGGGACTTAGGGGGGCTCGGCATCCTCAACCTAAGGAGGATGAACCTTGCCCTGCGGGCCAGGTGGCTGTGGTTGAGTAGGGTGGCTCCTGACAAGCCGTGGAGGGACTTCAACATACAAGTCCCCAAGCTGACCCGACAGATCTTTGATGCGGCCACCAGATCTGTCCTCGGAGACGGTGTGTCTACCCTTTTCTGGACGGATTGCTGGCTGCCCATTGGCCGCATAAGGGATTTCGCCCCCAACATTTTTGGGGCTGTTCCCCGGGGCGCGGCCAGGAGCCGTATGGTGCGTGAGGGCCTAGGTGGTGGTTGGCTTGACGACGTCTCCCCGGACCTGTCGGCTCCAGCCCTTGCTGAGCTCCTAGACTTGCTGGACCACCTAGCCAGGGTCGAGCTTAGGCCAGGCACGGATGATAGGCTCAAGTGGTGTTGGGATGCCAGCGGCACCTATACCTCTCGATCCAGTTATGTGGCTCTGTTTGCAGGATCCGAGCGGTTGCCAGGCGCCCGACAGATTTGGGGCTCAAGGGCCCCCCTGAGGTGTAGGGTGTTCCTGTGGCTTGCCCTCCGGGACAGATGTTGGACTGCTGACCGGCTAGCTAGGCGAGGTTTACCGCGCCCAGACTCATGCCCTTTCTGCGACCAGCACGACGAGACCATTGACCACCTCCTGCTGGGATGTGTGCTGTCGCAGACGGTATGGGTCGCCTGCCTCCGCAGTTGGGGCCGGGAAGGGTGGATCCCCGACCTTGCGGCCACCCTGAGTGATTGGGTAGCTACGAGGCAGGGGGACAGGCGTGACATGCGAGACCTTTGGACGGCTGTCTCTTTGGTCTGCTGGACAGTGTGGTGTCACCGGAACGATGTGGTCTTCAACAACGCCGCCCCTTCCCCGGCCGGCGTCCTGCGGGCCATCAGTACGGAGGCCGAAGCTTGGAGATCTGCTGGACTGTTCTCAGGTTGCCTTCTAGAGGCGGAGAGGTGGAGGTTTCGCGAGTAGTTGGCGTTGAGTTATAGATGCTAGACAGCGTGGGTGGGCGCTCGGCGTCTGTGCCAAGCCCGCTATGTAACTTGGGCCGCTTGGCCTTTCTTCTATGATCTTGATATGCCTCCCAGGGCATATCCTTGAAAAAAAAAATATGGTTTTGGTGCTTCTTTTGCGTCAAATGGTTTACCTCACATCTAATCAAGTATGGATGAACATACTGAACTTGCATTGCTATTTTCCAAAGCCCTAGATGTTTGGTTCCGGTCTACACTTTGCCAAGCCTAAATTTTGCCAAGTGTGGCCGAGAAATTTGGCACCACATGGTGGTAAAAGTTGGCAAAATAATCATTTTTATAAATAGATGAATATTTGTATAACCTGTGATCACATAGTGGATTTAATAAAATAAACAATATTAACTCACCGTGTTATACTCAATTTTGTGGTGAAATGGCTTGCATTTTTCCTGAAATATAACTCACACCGTAACAAAAGTCTTGTTAGTGCATTTTATATCCATTTGCATCCGTTTAAAATAAAATTGGTTAGTTTAACCGCAAATGACTATTAGGGGACATAATATTTTGTGATACACATTTTTTAATCCCGTAGCAAACGCACGGGCAGTTTGGTAGTAGACATCAATGGCTGCCGTTGATGAATCTATCGAGATTCGAGGGGCCCAAGGTCGGACGTCCACGAACCAGTCGTGAACCATAGGGACCGAATTGTTTAGCCTTCAACGCTGTGACCCGTAAGAATACGTGTTCGGATGCCAAAAATCCACACGAATTTGTGATCTAGCCAAGATAGCAACAACAAAAATATCTCGACGAGAGTCAGTTCAGCCCGCGCCAGATGCGCCGGCGGCGGGCTCAGCGCGCGAGATATTCCGGACGTTCAAGGCTTGGCACGTAATATATCGCGTAATGGAACGGGAAGTCGTCCATCGCGTGCGTTCCTACTGCTAGTCAATCTCTTTTCTAGCTAGAAGCAGGGACCTGCTCCAACCCGGCCGCGCGCACGTTGCGTAGGTAGGAAAGAAGGAATCCACAGAAACACGCACGGAGACCCCTCCGATCCAGCGGTACTCCGGCCGTTTCCACTCCAAATCCAAAATTAAGAAACACGCACGCTCGCTAGAAAAAAAAATCCCCGCGTACGACAAGTCCATCGCGTCGAATTCATATGCTAGCTAGTCAATCGTCAGTTTTCTAGAAGCACGGACTCCATCGTCCCTTTTCTAGAAGGTATACGAGCTTACATACGGAGTACACGAATCCAAAACGTACTAACCTCTTTCTCTCCTCCTCTCGATTTTCTGCCCTCCATGTAGCTAGCACGGACGTACTCGAGATCGTCCCTTTAATTTCTAGCTCCTCGAGGCGCTCAAGAATTAGTGGGCTGGCATGAGCATCACATTAATTAGTGCAACATGCATGCATGGTGAAGAAGATGAACCCAAGGTTTTTTTGGCCGTCTAGCTTGGCAGAAATAATGGTTCGCTCTAGAGTTCACCTGCGGGATGACGGCCTAAATAGGCATGCAACTTTTAAATTAGCTTAACCATGTCTTAACTTCTACTCCCTCCGTTCCATAATAGTCTACATTCTAGACTAGTATTTTGTTCCATATTACTCTACATTCTGGGTTCTAAGCATTAATTTTCTCCTTGGTAACCAGCGACAATAAAAGCCTAAGCAATCTCTCTCTTTTTCTATTGGGTGCTATTAATGCTAATGTGACATGCATTGGGTGTTTACATAATTGACTAGTACTATTAAAGAGCATTGCTAATTTGTCTTAAAAATTCTAGGATGTAGAGTATTGTGGAATGGAGGGAGTATGTTTGTCTTCAGCGATCTACCTAGCTAAGCTAAGCTAATTTAGCACGTCAAGAAGAATAAAACACTACCTAGGCTAGCTAGTTAGCTCGAAAACAAATAATAATCCCCGTGTACGACAAGTCCATCGCGTCGACCCTACTCTAATTCATATGCATGCTAGCTAGTGAATCGTCACTTCTCTACAAGCGCCTACGTACGTGCTTACATACGGAGTACACGAATCAAAATCGTGCGACACCACTTAATTAGTGTGGGCTGGCATGAGCATGCAACCAAGTTTTTTTTTTTGGCCGTGTCTAGCTTTGCTCTAGAGTTCACCTGCGGGATGACGACGGCCTAATAGGCATGCAACTCTTAAATTACCTTAACCATGCATGTCTTAACTTCCATGTTTGTCTTCACCGATCTAGCTAATTTAATTATAGCACGTAAAGAAGAATTAAACAGTAGCTAGCATTCGGAACCGATCGATCGATACCAGGTTTTACACAACTGGCCGGCTATACCTAGGCTAGGGTACATTGTCACGTACAAATGTGTGCCTCGCTCCCCCGCACGTTGCTCCCCAAATGTCTTGGCATGCCTTGCTCTGATCATTTGCGGAGGAGTCTGAGTCATCCGAAGACAACTTCGACTCCGTCGCCAACGATGATGAGCTCCTCAAACTCATGGAGACCAAGTCTCTCCGGGGGGCTTCAACCGCAAGGAGAAGCGCCGCTTTGAGGAGACGCTGGAGGCATACTACGCCGACCAGCTCTACCGCGGCTTCCGCGCAGACGTCGAGCTGCAAGCAAAGCGCCGCCGCCGTGACACACACATCCTAGCTCTACCACGTAGGCCACTCGTCCTCCGAATCCGACGAGTGAAGACGGTGGCGCCGCAGAAGAAGGAGCCTCCGTGTAAACTAGCTAGTGTGTGTTCAACCGCAGTGTTCATCCATTTCCATTCACACGAAAATCGAAAATTACGTGTTAGATTAAGGGTTCTGTTCTGCGTCGTGCATCCGCAAACGAAAAAAACCCGAAATGAAGAACTGAAAAGGATTTTACGGGCTCGATTTTTCAATCGCTGCTAGAGTTGCTCTAACTAGTTATTTGTGATTTGGTTAACAAATAAAGTCCACCAATTTGAAGCTAGCTACTAGTGTTGTTTTTTTTCACGCGGTACAAAACTTTTGTACATGTCGATGCTTCACCGACGAAATTCGATCCTTGCTGAGGGCAGTGAAGTCGCTTCGACGGAGGTGGCAACGAGGAGGCATGCATTTTCTCGAGGGGGGCGACGAGATAGGACATGACAAACAAATAGCTCGGCAAATCTAGAGAGAGATAGAGACAAAAGGGCGGAGGGATTTGAGATGCTTGGACATATGAGGGGTGGCGTCGATGGTGGGAGCTTGTGATTCTCGCCGGTTACCGGTTTGAGGATGTGCAACCGAGCCTAGTCTTCTTCATTGACGAGCCCCCCCCCCCCCCCGGCCTCTAGAGGAGGATCGGTGAATGGCAACATGGTAGGACCCAGACACATGGCTATGCATACATCGTTCTAACATTTTACTGCCTGTTTGGGGAGGGTGTGTGTTATAGCACACTGGCTTCATTTTGGCGTTTCCCCTCCCAATTTTGTTTCAAGGTTCCATTTGACCCTTTTCCGTTCAGCGCTCTTTGCCCATTTTGGGGGCAATAGGCCCGGCTTTCCCGCCCAATTTTCACGACGGGCGAACGCATACCATTATGGAGAAAACTATTACCTATTATTGTATGCGATATTTTTTTTTACGAGTTATTCTTTAATCATCAAAAGATAGTAAATGATAGTTGTTACCTTCATGTATTTTCTCGTGGCTGCACATTATTGGGGCCCTTAATTCGTGCTAGGAGAAGCAACTCCATATAATTTCGTGTGTAGTTTATTTGTCAGAAATCATTATTTTATGCCAAAAGTCATCTGTTGCATATGATTTCATGTGCGGTCTTCAAATCGTGTGTTATCATTTTGTGCCAATGCCGGATGAACACCAAAACTCCTAGGCCTAGAGAGATGGCCAAGGGGCGGTGGACCGACTATAGTGGCCGGTCGAGCAGGCTAACA
The DNA here is from genome assembly GCA_028641055.1 of Alopecurus myosuroides. Classification (NCBI taxonomy): domain Eukaryota; kingdom Viridiplantae; phylum Streptophyta; class Magnoliopsida; order Poales; family Poaceae; genus Alopecurus; species Alopecurus myosuroides. The sequence goes on from CM054061.1 coordinate 317,328,745, forward strand.
TGGCAACATAATAACTTTGGTAATAAATATGTTTATAATTTTCTCCTAGAATTTTATTATTCCCATTCAATTTTTGGTTAACCCAACTTGTGTGTTTTCATTACCCAAATAGTTGTTGGAGTGACTTGATTTTCTCTGTGCTTCTCTAGTAGAGTGTAAAATATTTTGGTCAATACACTAGAATAAAGAGAATACAAAGTTATTTCTTATATTTTATGAATTCACTTTTAATATGGTCACTAAAATTGTGTATTTTGTAGTATGCTAATATTTTTGGGTGGGTGTATTTATTTATGTGTTTATCGATTGCGTTGTATGAAATTCCAGTAACAACCGTGATATACAAAGCTTATTTCACACATACCGATTTCTCAGGACGAGCTACACTAGTGAAGGAAAATCGGCATGATCCAACAAGTAGAACCTACAAAATTAACGGTGTCAATTTGATGTGCTTATCACGCTCTCGAATTTAATTAACATGGCATCGTGATAAAATGAAAAAACATTAATATATGATAATCACGCATTTGTTTTTGAGCATTCATAATCAATACAAACGTGTGCGCGCATTTGTCATCAAAGGAACAAAAACATGCATTGTTTCTCCACCATTATAGGTAATGCATTATACGCATTAAAACAAGCAAATATTACGCACGAAATGCATCCCCAAACCCAATGGCTCGGTGTGGTGGAGGGGCGCTGTTTCGGGGAAAGTATTATCTTGAGAGGGTCGATGCTACCGATAAACTTCACTTGTGGGCATTCTTATCCTCATAGGAAGCATTGTCGGAGATAACATCATTAGTTCAGGGCTTACCGGACTAGAGGTTAGAGTGTCCATTCCCATGCATGGTCCCAAATAGGGTTTAGAAGTTCCATAAAACAAAAGGAGAGAAAATGTGAACATAATTCACCAAAAACTGAAAGATAACTTCACGCGGATTCGAGTGTGCCGTGTCTTGGTCCCATGAATCTTGGCAAACAATTACCCGGGTCCTTGGAAACTGGTTTTCCCGCCCTTTATATCGGAATATAGCACACCATCGTTGGGTTAGGTGACGAGTTTTGGGTCCCGCATATTCTCTTTAAATGTTACCAAAAAAAGGACATAAATAATAGAGACGCCATATTTACCGCTTCATGATTAAATCCACTATTCCTCATATTCTTTTTAGTATATTTATCCTAATTTCCTCGTCCTTTTTTGTTTGGCTTTTTCAAGCCTGTTTTGGGGGCTATAGCATTTCTTTAGCATCCTCTTCCCGCTCATTTACAAGGGTGATAACATATTGTGTTCCCGCCCTTTTTTAGGGTTATAACACACATTTTTTTCCCATTGAATTTTACGACACGTGACTATCTAGATATGGATTGCCTAGTTACCCAGGCCGGCTACCACATGTCCAATGTTGCATTGCGCCGATGTCTACTTTGCCTCAAGATGTGAAATAAAGCATAAAGGTGGTAAATTGAGATCACCCTACACTTTATCATGCCCCACAAGTTTCGGAAAGGAGGTGAATGTGATATAATTGATCTCACAGGAGGATTAGGTTCAAACCACGTTTGTACTATCGAGTAAATAACCTGGAAAATTTGCGCCTACACTACAATCTATGTTATCTATGAACTTGTGCACCGATGATATGTATTTGATGTTTTTGTCAGATGCTCCGTACAATCTTCAAATTTGGAAGTTATCCCGAACAATTAAAAGACTTATTTTCGGCGAATATGTTGATGACCGGGGTCGTGGTACAGGGGGCGAGCACGACCTTTCCTTGAGGTACAGAGGTGGCAAACGAAATTTGACCCGCGCTGACTAGAGCCCGCCACAAAAATTTGACTTTGGAACCGAAATTTTGGTTTTGGGCCCAAAACCACCTCGGCACCTGGCTGTCGCGAATTCGAGCCCTCCCTCACAGTCCTCCCCTCCCAGCGACACCATCTCCTCCCTATCCACCCGATCCCCTTTTCCACCGCCTCCGTCGCCGGTCGTTCCCTGCCGACTCCGTCAACTCCTCGCGCTGCAGACCACCGCCACGGCACCGCCTCCTCCTTCTCTCTCGATTCCACCGCAGATTCGTTTCCCAGCCTCAAACCCTAGCTCTGGATTCCGGATTTATAGAGGAGGAGGTTTCATCTTTGGCTTCCATGGCGGCACCGACGCCGGTATCAGGTGGTGGCGATGAAGCACGGCGACCGGCTGGACCCTCACCGACGCAGATGTCCTTGGGGTCCGGACCGTCCGAGAGCCCGTCCCGGTGCGGCGGATGGCTCCGACGTATATGTCGTGGGAGACAACGAGATTGACCCGGGAGCAGCTCGTCGGCGGTTGGCGACCACATTGGCGCTCTTGCCGATGCCGACGCAAGTCACACGCCCTGCTGCTCGTGCATCCCCGCCACCTGGACCGACCAGACCTAGCCGATGAGCCAATAGCACCCAGCCCCATGCATCCATCTTCCTTGCAGACGAGAACACTCTTCAGGTACGTTTCCATCATGTCCCACTCTCCCCGCTCTTCTCTTCTATATTAGATATCTCTTGCTGATCTGTCTGCAATGGTACAAGGATTGCTTTGTTAGCAGGACTACATGTAAGCCTTACTCATCCAATCTGACAGGTGAAGCTGCTCGGTGCGTCTATTCCTGGATGCCCATGGAAGCTGGGCGCTCTTGACTGTATGCCTGAGACTCGTCCCTGCCCTGTCGCCGTCCATATCAGCAGGCTTGGATGCTTGGAGGTCACTAGGGTCACACTTCTTTGGTTGTGAAGTGTTGATGTATCTGTTCTCCGTGAATTGAATGGTAAGAACAATTGTTAGACCTTCCGTATGTATGTCCTGATGCTCCAGGAGTAGTGAAAACCACTTCGATCACTCTATGCACGTTTCATTTGTTATACCGATATGACCTCTTATATTGCTCTGAACTAACATGAACATTTGCCTCTTCTCACAGAAGGAGCACTGGCTGTTCCAGGAGCTTCGTCGGTGCCTCCCAAGTCTCCCTACCGGTTACTTACAGGGTAATCCAAGTGATGATTGATTGTGTTGTTGTAGTTTGTGATTACGTTCCTTCACGTGGAATTACATTTTCGGTGTATGCCTGTACGCTTGTGCGCATGGGCATGGGCATGAAATGTGTGTATGAGATGCCATTTTTAATTAATTTTCTCTTAATTACAAGAGCCAATCCAATCCACAATTGCTGTAGTATTGCATACGATTCTGTACCGGATTTGTTGGCAGTATTTGGTCACATCTTATCCAACCTAGGTGTAGTTTCACTTATTTACCATGTTTAATGAATAGTTCAACGATTAGTAAGATAGAAATTTGGAACTGATTTCGTATTGCCTTGTATATCCTTGTCAGTCTTATCTTTTAAACAAATTAATCATCTGGCACGTATTTTTCTTATCAGTTAAGAAATAAACTGCATGTATGGTGTGTGATTCGGTATTATTTAGTTACTGTATTAGATACAGAAAATTAATTTTTTCTCAGTTTAAATGGCAGGACAGAAGGTGATCTCGCAGACAGCAGTGGTAGAGCATGTGAAGGTTGAGCTTGCCGGCGGATTAGTGGATAGGTACTTCCTGGCTGAAGGGTACACTCCAGTCATGCCGCCCCTAACCCTAGCTGCTCCGCCTTAGCCTTGGCCTTCGCTCTCGACCACGACATCATCAGCAGTGTCCTCCGTGTCGACCTCGCCTTCCCTCGTCCACCCACGTGCTGGACTAGGTGCACGCCGGCGACTGCATGGAGGGGAGGCCCGCCAGCAGACACAGCAAGGACGAGATGGCGGCCGCTGCGAAGTTCGCGAGCGCTGAGATCCCGATGACCATGCAGGTGAGATCTCTCATCCCTCGTCTCCAGAGCCAGTGTCAGGAAGACGAACCCATTTTGCTGGACACTGCCCGGCTGTTAAAAAAAAAATCATCTTTCAATGTTTTATGATTGAGTGCCTCCCGTTGTAGCTCCACAACATGTTCTACATTTTTTGTGGAGTGACTTTGTCCACATTATATGCTCAAACATGGTTTTCAATTTCCAGAAATTGTTTTCCTGTCTGCATCTTCTAGCTTGTACTGCAATGATCGAAACCGCTAGACATAGATTCCGACCTAGCACGCAAGATTCAAAATTCCACGGCTTGGTTTGTTGTCGAGATCCTTCTAGCTTGTAGCAATGAACTAATGATGGTATAACTGCTAGATAGGTATGCTTGCATCTTGTCAACCAAGTATGTAGTGTTGCATACGATTCTGGACACAATTTGCTGGTAGTAGTTGGTCACATCTTATCCATCTCGTTATCGTTTCACTTACTTACCATGTTTAATGAGTAGTTCAACAGCTAGTAAGATAGGAATTGGAACTAGTTTTGTATTGCCCTATATATCTTCTGGCATGTAATTTTCTATTTAGCGAGATACAGTATTATTTAGTCACTATATTGGATATGCAAATTAATTTTTTCTCTGTTCAATTGGCAGGGCAGAAAGTGATCGTGCGGACAGCAGCGCCGGAGCATGTGAAGGTGGAGTTTTGTGGCGGATTGGTGGACTTCCTGGTGACTGGGTACTCTCCAGTCATGCCACCCCTAACCCTAGCTGCTTCGCCTGGGCCTTAACCGTCGCTGCTTGACCACGGCAGCATCAGAAGCGCCCCCTGCATTGACATCGCCTGCCTGCATCCACCAAGTGTGTCGGACTAGGTACACGCCGGCGAGGCCATGGAGACCGATAGGAGACCCCGCCAGCAGACGCAGCAAGGACGAGATGGCGGCCGGTGCCAAGTTCTTGGCGCCGATATCCACGATGGCTGCGCAGCCGGTGAGACCCCTTATCCCTCATCTCCAGAGCCGGTCTCGTGTTGCCGGATGACGAACTCATCTTGCTGGACACCACCCGACTATAGAACAAAAATCCATCTATCACTATTCTATGATTGAGGGCCTCTGTTTGTAGCTCCACAACATGTTCTACATTTTTGGTGCAGTAACTTTGTCCACCTTCGAAGCTCACACACGGTTTCAAATTCCCAGAAATTGTTTTCTTGTGTACATTTTCTAGCTTGTACTGCCATGATCGAAATTGCTAGACACAAATTCCAACCTTACACTCAAGATTCGAAATTCCACAACTTGGTTTGTTGTCAAGATCCTCCTAGCTTGTAGTAATTAACTAATGACGGTGTAAGTGTAACTGCTAGATAGATATGCTTGCATCTTGTCAACCAAGTACTTGAATCCTTCTCATGCCCTGAACTAAGCTTCTTCTCTGTGAAAATTTGTTCTTCGTATATGAACTAGTAGTCTAGTACTAACTGCTGGTTCTTGACTTTGTTATCCATAATCACCAGCTATTTATGATGATGGTGTGAGTGTCACTGTCGATACACTCATAATACGAGCTTAGCCACCATCAATATGCCTATTTATAATTAGGCAAGATCAGATTGGTTAGAATGGAGTTTTTTTTTACTTCGATGTATATTTACTGCTGGGTATTTAGTACTACTTAATTTCCGACATATATGCTCAAACGCCTGTGCAGACGGTGTTATGGCTGCTAGGGTTTGAGCGGGAGAGAGAGAGAGTTGCGAGGGCGCGAGAGAGCCGGCCGTGGGGATCCTTTCCCACGGCCGGGCAAGAGGAGAAGTGTTTTCCTTCTTAATTCTTGCTTGATTAGATTGATACATCTCCTCTCCATATATCGAGAGGTCTACTTGACTCCCAAGCAAGGCTTACTTGACCCCTAAGCAAACCCTAAGACTAATGGGCCCAGGCCCATCACGTACTCTAACACTACACCCCACCTGGATATGCAGCTCGTCCTCGAGCTGCAACCTGACGACGATTCGACCCCACACAAACCTAACGCCTACAAAAAACAAGCCTTTTACATCTCGGCCTATTTTATTGACCTGAAATAAGCTAGCCCGAATGAGACTCCGACTCTTTATTTTTGACTCCGAACGATAAGAGAATCCTCCGCGCGCCGAACTTGTGCGTTTGCAGCCCCCTGGATCCCAAAGACGCCATCGGGACCAAGGGAGCCCTCGCGGCGGCCGGCGGCGGAATGCAGTGCGCTCCTGTCGGGGACACCATGTCTTCTCCCCGCCGGCTGGAGGTCGCCGCCCGTGGGAAAAACAGCATGCCCTCCGCACCGCATGCCCAATATTCCCCACGCAACGGACGAGATCGAGGTCCGTTGCACCGCGAAGCGCAACTTGGAGGAGCTGCAGCTGCAAATCACGCATCTCCCGCACATGCCGACGCGCTAGGAGGCCGCGCGCAGCAGCCTGCAGCCTCACCGCCGCTGACACGTCGTCTATAGCGATCCAAGCCGGACGCGGTGACGGCGACGGCTGGAACTTGATCGGTTGGATGGGATTGTCATGGGACAGCGGTGGCGCTGCTGGGAACGAGGTCGTCGCAGTCCCATCGTAGGGCATCCCATGCTGGAACGTGATGACCGGCGCCGTGGTCGCGGCCGAGGGCGGCGGCGGCGGCCCTGCGGGGTCGGCGCCGGTGTTGTGACCATGGAGGACCCCCCCGTGGAATGGCGCACCGTCGGGAGCGGCGTAAGTACCGGCGAAGCGGGAGGGCCCACCGTACTGTTGGGGTGGCGCCGGTGGTGACTGGATGTGCGGCGGCGCCCAAGCTGCCGTATAGATCGGCCCGGAGACGGTCAACGGCAGCGGGGGCTGCAGCAGCTTGGCGTCGAGTGGCGGCGACGACAGCAGCCTGGCGTCGAGTGGCTCAGTCCGCTGGAGGAGCACGGCGATGACGTGCTTGATGTCGGAGACCGACTCGGTCAGGTCGCGGAGGCGCGTGGAGAGCTCCTGGATCGAGAGGATGGGGGCGGGCTCCCGAGCCGGCGCGGCCGGGGCCGCAGACGCCGGCGGCGGCGCCATGGTGGTGGGTGCGCCCGACGAGGCGATCGCGGCGGACAGTCCCGAAGACATCGCAACCGAGGAATCTGATACCAAATGTTATGGCTGCTAGGGTTTGAGCGGGAGAGAGAGCTGCGAGGGCGCGGGAGAGCCGGCCGCGGGGATCCTTTCCCACGGCCGGGCAAGAGGGAAGGGTTTTCCTTCTTAACTCTTGCTTGATTAGATTGATACATCTCCTCTCCATATATCGAGAGGTCTACTTGACTCCCAAGCAAGGCTTACTTGACCCCTAAGCAAACCCTAAGACTAATGGGCCCAGGCCCATCACGTACTCTAACAGACGGTTAGACCCCTCATCCCCCCTCTCCAAAGCCAGTCGTGTTGCATGACGATGAACACATCTTGCTGTAGATAAGGATCCATCTTTCAGTATGTTTTATGATTGGATGCTGAGTGCCGCTGGTGGTTGTGCGTGTTCTACATCTTTTGCTGCTTTAACTTTATTCAGATTCGAAGCAGAATCAAAATTCCAGAATTGTTAAGCTGTCTAGATCTTCTCGCTTGTAACGATGGTGTAACTGCTAGTTTTTTTGAAAGGGGGTGGCAAAAGATTTGCCCCAGTTCATTAATAAAGGAGAAGAGTCATGACAAGAAAGGAAGTCATAGTTACATAAACCGATTACTCTCGCGAAATTACAACACCCAAATCTTTCGCTCCCGCGGGTACCCAAAGTTTTGCCTCGGCCTTACTAATCTCAAGAAGGATACTCGGCGGAGGAAGGAGTTATGTGCCTGATAATAATAAGAGATGTATGTTAGTAGTGTGGTAGTTATGTGCCTGATAAGATACAGGAAACGACCATCTATAATAAAGACATGTATACTGGTGATGCGTGCGGCGCGGTTGTGTAGAATCTGTAATGGTCACTATTTTGTGTTTCGTAGGGATTTATTTATTTATTTCTGCCACATGATGATATGTTCATTTGTTCTTACAGGGTGTTTCCGATGCGCAAGTGTGTCAGTGAAGCCACTGGCACGGGAGAGCGTGCGGCGGAGGACAAGGAGTTCCTTGTGGAAGTGCTGATCCCGACGGTGCTCACCAACCCGAATCTCGTCAGCCTGGTCGGGTTCTGTGTGTGCAGGGGACTAGAGGCTGCTCCTGTATGAGTTCTTCTCACAAGTCAGACTTGCTGTTTAGTCTAGTTCATCTGTCTGCAATTCAGTCTGGTTATGAAGCTGTCTCTGCTCTAGCAGGTTAAGCTTCCCTATTTAAATGTTTTTGCTTTTCCTGTGCCTTATGCTTGTGATAGCCATTCATACCAGCAATGCGTTTTCTCGATATGCTTAGCAAAGCTCGGTTTTGTGAAGTTTCTACTCCTTCCAGCAAGTAATAATTATCCATGTAGAACAAATAGGAGATCAATATGACTTGATATAAAGTGATATGGAATAAATGGCAAAATCGACAATCTTATTCTAAAGGAAAAACAAATAGGTGAACCGTATATGTTCGTCGCGTGTTGTGGTTTTGGGAAAGAGATGCCTTCTCAAGAATCTAGTGTTTTCTCCTCTATTCACTTTCCTAGGAACCATTTCTGTTATTGCTGCTGTTTATTAGTTGTTCGAGGTTATTGCTGCTGTTTATTTCTGTATAATGATGAAATACCATGCCTATTTACTATTACCAAATAAAAGACCCTGTAAAAGAGATGGTCACACTTTAGTCGTTGCAAGCTTTCTGTCCAGTTCAGGCATGTGGGATTTATGTCTGATTTTCACTTCAGCATCTGGGTGGTTGATTTCTTTCATTATGAAACAGATTGAATTTCGATCGGGATTTTGCAGTTGTTAGAAAGAGCTAAATTATATGTTGATAGACAGCAGCGTGAACACAATAGCAAAAACATCTGAGTACCAAAAGCTAAAACTTGAAATATAAAGTTCATGTGAGTCCTGCTTAGAAAAGGCTGGATGGTTTTTTTTTACATGTTTAACATCTGAGATATATGTATGCACCAGTGGTTTGGTATTCTTTATGGTTTAGATATTCCTAGATTAATCTGGTACCTCCTTTCATCAAATTCATGGTCCTGTCATATATGCACCATTGGTGTATCTTTGTGTGTTGAGTTATCGTTTCTTATGCCATGGAGGTGAAATGTGTCTTGGCTTGTTGTCACACAGGTGAGGTACGAGTGGAGGTTCTTCAACCCGCAATAGTCGTGCGATGGCATCATTGGTGTTCTTCTCCCACTTTGTAGGTTTAGGTCAGTTTCTGGTTCCTCCTTTCTCCTCTTTGTGCTATGTGATAACACGCCCTTCGTGTGATGCTGTAATGTGTGCTGTCGAGCCGGGAACTGATTGTTTAGGCTTCTTAATGCTTGTTCTTGTTGGCTTGCTGACAAGCTAAACATATTATGCTAGTCTTGCTATTTCTAGTTGTTAATCTACTTTCTTCACTAGTTAATCCTGGTTTTTTTTGGGTTCAGATACATGGTTCAAATCCTGCTACTTCCTAGTTGTGAACAATTAAACCTGGGATCCTCTACATGATTTGTTTTTGTAACATAGCTTTGCTATTTGCTCCCCTGTTTTTGGATTCTGCCTCATAAGAATAATAAGACAGCCTTCGAGATCCTCCATGCTTATAAGCTTGATGAGAAGTATTGTCTCTCACGGTCCGTAGCTTTTGATATTGATATAAGTCGTGCCATTTCCTTTCTAGTACTGATGTTTCTTAATTTCAGGTTTAGAAGCATGGGAGGCTGCTTGGTCTGATGCAGTCATGCAGGGCTCAAGGGAGGGTGGAACGAAATCTAATTGAAGCTGAAACTTTCTCCCACCAATTTGAATGCTTGTAAGTTTTGTGGACAATAAGGGCAAAAGTGGACACTGCTATTTTGTCTGTTTGTATGCTTTGATTTCTGGATGGTGAAATCCTGGAGTGTTAATCATCATTTGAAGTTTGTTACATCTGTAATATTTTCCTTGCGTTTCTCTTTAGTTACTTTGAGTTACAGGTTGGGCTTTATGCACTTATCTGATCCAAATGTTCAAAAAACTACTCCTCTTGATCCGAAAAATATGTTGCAGCAAGTACAACGATTTGTACATTCGCAGTTCATTTCTCACGATGTTTTTTATGGATCAGAGGTACTCCCTCCGTCCACAAATAAGTGTACATCTAGATTTACACTTAGTCAAACTTTTTAAACTTTGACCAATTTTATAGTAAATAGTGACAATATATATGACATCAAATTGATATATTTTAAAACCTGATGTCAAGACAAATCTATTGATACCAATTTGATGCCATAAATGTTAATACGTTTTCTAATAAAATTAGTCAAAGTTGAATAAGTTTGACCGACCAAAAAGGAAAAGGTACACTTATTCCTGGACGGAGGGAGTAGTATTTAAAGTCATGTCAAAATTTCTGACAAACCTAACCTATAATTTAATGGTCGTGATCATTAGGGTGCGGCTAGCTCATTTCTAGTTGATTGATTCAACCAGGATTGTCGGCCGAAATCATCGGCAGCTAGCAACATTCTAGCTAGACGTGGCTCCTGAGTGTGACATCTACATCAAGAAAAATTCCCAGGATTTGTTGAATTGACAATCCAGCTAGGCTTTCTATGCAAGAGTGCCAACAAGATATCCCACTGTTCGTTTAGCCCATGCAGTGTTGAGAAGAAGAAACAAAAGGGTTTTGTGCTGACTTTGCTAGGCGAGAAAGACCAGCGGCCACTTGTCTGGCCATGAAGACAACACCATAGGCACTAGGGTACCTGCTTCATGCCAATTGGCGTCTAAGAGACACGAGTAGCATGGATCCTTCCGAGTGCTATAGCTACTACAGTACCAACCATCATTTTCTTTTCCAAAATGGATAGGTGTGTTTTTTATGCATGCAGTGTATGTAAGTATCCTTTTTTGCTGTGGCGTAACGCGTACTAAAAAAAAGTCAAAATGTGGAAGCGAAATCATGAAAGCCATTTATCTCTTGAGCTCGCGGTTGCCACGAGTGCTTACTATCAGGTTTAGGAGCAACCTGCTTGCATCTCTTGGAAACATTGACGACGGCCAGAGACATGGCGATGCTGACACATATGGAACCCTAGGAGAAGGTGGTCTTCTGCGCCATTAAGGTCCGGCATAGAGTGTAAATGATGACGAATCCGGTCTTCCTACGCGGAAGGCGCGCTTTATAGTGCCCGACGGTTTGGAACTAGGACCTACCATAGAGCTATATGGCTGCGCTCCGGTGTTGGGAGGTCCCAGCCATGACGGTGCCTTCGTTGATGCCGTCATGTTCTTTGCAGTCGCTGGCTAATGAAAATCACGAGGCGTGGACGAGAACTCAAAATCGATGCAGCTGACCGGTGGACCACACGTGCATGGTAATCCGAACCGCACGGTTTCACTGGGTGTATTTGAGTTATGCATCTAGATTCTATAGTCAGGCACGAGGGAGTTGGAGCCCTAACACACATAGATGCTCCTACGTCAACCCTCTAAGATGCCTGAATTGTGCCCTCGACCGCCATGAGTCTTGATGGTCTATCATTTCATATGTCGGTGTGCCATCGTACGTTATTATTTTGTGACAGGAGACACCTACCGCGTATCATTTCATGCCATGTCCTTGACGCACATGAAATGGCAACCATTATCTATCATTCCATGTGGAATCTCATCGTCATGCTAGCGTGGTAAAGATTCTTGGGTGTCCATAGATTTCCTTTCTTGCAAGTCGTAACTTATGCATACCCAACTCCAATCGAGGCGATTCCTGAGGGGTTGAAAGCTCTTGGAAAGTAACGTTTTTTATGACTTCTACCTTGGAACATATCCCCGCTCGATTTTGTTTTGGAGTTTTCGAGCCATATTTGGTCTTTTTAGCACAATCTTATGGGATTTTCCCACCCGATTCTCAATTTCGGGCTTCCTTATTTTATGCTATGAAATAGCATTTCCTATCTTTTCATGCTTCGTCGCGTGTTATTACGGCTAGGATAAAATTATGGCTATCTATCATATCATGTCGTAAGACATGATTTTAGCTGTTATTCACGATTGATGGGCCACACATATTTTGAGAAATTATTTAGGTGACTTGTCGAGGTGCACTCTACTACGACAATGCAAATGTGGCGGTGAAGTTTGTTTTCCGTTAACTTTCTCTCCTGCGCGCATGCACATATGCCACTTGAGAGTATAGCATAAGGCCGGTGTAAATTACTTAAACTGAATTCAAATTTATATTCCAGCACTCGTCTTTTTTTTACGAGGAATCTACGTATAAGATATTTCTCACTCTACTATTTACAGCAACTCATGCTAGCTGTATGTAGCTCGAGTAGTAGTGCTAGTCCAGGCCGATGGAATAGATAGTTTAGCTAAGTGAATATAAATTCGACGATAGTATGTTAGAAAAAGCTACTTGACTTGGTCGTTAGTGTGGCAAAATTTAAACCATCACATCATAGCTTGCTAAGCTACTCATGTTTCTAGGACGGACGATATTAATTAGTTGTAGTGATCGGTCCGACATGTTTTTCCTTTATGCGTTAATATTCTTCGGGAAGGAGTAGTATCACTTCAGTAGTCCTAATATTCTCAGGCTTGCCCAGAGCTGCAGAGGAGCATGGCAAACCTGTCGTACCCGTCGAGAGACATCATGGCTCTAGTAAGTACAACATGGTGAAGAACGACGGTACAGTATCGACCATTAGATGATCTTCTGCTCATAATCTCAAATTCTCTGTCGTCCTTTTTCTGTAGCCGAACAGAGACAGAGTCGGGGTTGGCAGTGCACGAGGAGAATTTTGGTGCTACCCCAATGCCGACGAATGAATGATGGCGCTTGGAGGTGGGCGGTGGACACGGCCATGGCGGTGGCCCCGTGTTTAGAGGGACTAGCCGTGTCATGTTTGTCGTCGGACACGACTAGCTATCTACCTTTCAAAAGAGTGAATACTTAGAACAAACACATACGCCTAGCCAGAACGAATCTATCTACCTCTCCTATAAGAAGAGAATAGGAAAAAAAAGCATGCCACATATGACGTGAGGAGTTGTCAACCTAGCGGTAGTTTATAGCTGGCCTTACAATAATTTGATTATCAGTCGTGCAACCCCATGCGTATTTGAGGAAAGAGGATTCTCGTCTCAGGGAATGCCCCATTGCTTTCCCACTTAGGCCTTTGTGTGGACTGAAACACATCGTACCGGCCCAAAGCAAAACCATTTAGCTGGCCCATGCATACCTATGCTTCAACACACCGCAGTGTGGCAAAACTTTAGTCCCACCTCGCTAGGCTAAGAAGATTGAGACCAGCTTATAAGGGGATCATTTTGGTGTCTTCTAGAATAGTAGAACCAAATCAGGTATTGCGCCTATATAGCGCGTGCGCTCGCGTGAATATTCGCGACTTATGACTTATCCGACTTACACGACGACTAGCGTATACTAGCAAATACAATCTTTAATTTTTCTGCCTGTCACTTGCATGTATCTGGGAGTACTGTCATATGCTATTGCTTGTCATGATGAGAAATCTCATATTGACTATGAAATACGTTTGAGGGCTGTGTTTGGTATTGTAAGGTTTCTTCTTGAGCAAGGTTTAGCTTTTCGTGGGCATGATGAGTCCATCAATTCCATCAACCGAGGAAATTTCCTTGAAATGTTGGAGTGGTATGCCACAAGATGTGATGACGTAGCCAATGTGGTCAATCTAAATGCTCCTGGCAATCTTTGATCATTGAGAATGTTGAAGTGCAATACATGCTTTGATCCTAGAGACTCATTTAGCAGGTTTGATCATGAGAAGCTACTTGAACTTGCCAATATTTATTATGTGGATTTCTCTTCACATAATTGCTATGTTTTGGCTGACCAACTCAACATATATATTGATGTGATGAAGAGGAGTCCTGATTTCTTATCATGTGATACTCTGGGTGGTCTTGCTCTCAAGTTGGTTGAAACTAGACAACATTTGATCTTTCCATTGGTCTACCGCCTCATTACATTCACGTTGACATTGCCGATTGCAACAACATCAGTTGAGAGGGTTTTCCCTAAATTGAATATTGTCAAGACAGATCTTCGAAACAAGATTGGTGATGAATGGCTCAATGATTTGATGGTTTGCTATGTTGAGAAAGAAATATTTGCAAAAAATGATGACAAGAAGATTATGCTACGGTTTCATGCCTTAGCGAATCGTCGAGGTCATCTGCCTCGGAAGTTCTATCTTGCTAGCACAACTACAACTGAATTGTAAGATATTATCCCATAAAAAGCTAACAATGTTACTATTCACATGCTACTATTTAGACTCACAAATTTATCATATGTTGTAGGTATCATATGGTGGCTCTCCAATTGTCCAATTAAAATTGAAAAATCCATGTTAGTAGTTTTAGAGTTCTTTTTATGTTATTTTTATGTCATTAGTAATGTACTTTACGAGTTACAAATATTTGAATCTCCATGGACCTTTTATTATGTTGAATAGACTCGTTTTTGGCTGAAGTTTTTTAGACCTTGTGTGCTTGCCCCCTCGTCTCAATTCCTGGCTCCGCTACTGTCCCCACGTCATGCGTCGGAACGGGGCCGAATCCCAGCGGGCACGATAGCGGAGGGGTAGGGTTACTTGCCGGCGCAAATGCGCGGCCGGACGCCATGAGCTCAGCAACCTGACGGAGCTCCTCCGCCACCATCTCCCTCCTCTGTGCGTCCATCGCGGCCGCGGAAGGTCAATGGGAGATTGGAGACGCCCGATTCAGATGGGGGAGTTTGGCGACGTCGATTTGCGCCGTCACGCTCCTCTTCTGCGTCATTTCGTATTCCGCGACGACGCGTGGTCGCCACCGAGGCCCGGTGGCCGTAGTTCTTAATGCACGGGTCGTGGCCCGGCGGTGTTGGAGGAGGAAGAGCAGCAACGGACATGGAGGAGAAGGGTTTTGTCCCGGGGGCGCCGAGATTGAATAGACGACGGGACGTGTGAGAGACGAGTGGGTGGTGACAGCAGTGGAGAGAGAGCGTGGGAAGTTATTCGCATCTCACGCGCTTCTCCACACGTGCAGCCGCTCAAAAGAAAACACGCACGCAACGCTCGCCCCCGCCAGGCTCCACGAAAACGGCCGAATCGGCCATTCCTACCAGGCCTCGCCAGAGGTGCTTTGAGGTTCGTGCGGGCCATATTTTCGCCCGCACGGAACCAAATGGGCGGTCGGCCTCGCACCGCCAGGGCCTGGCCTGGCGGGCTGCAGGCTACCAAACGGGCCCTACAATGCGCAGAAACCGTCGACGACCAGGGAGGACAAACCGGAACGGAGGGGCGTCATTGTGGACGGCATCACCCACGAGCAGGGTGTCCGAGGCCACACCGGCCGTCGTCCTGTGGGGACAACGAGCGCCTTGCATTGTTGTCGTCTTCTGCTACACGTGTGCGGCTTGCCGTCCCACGACGACACTACCGACAGGGCGGCCATGACGGAATGCCTCCCGCACCTTTCTGGCCGGGTAAGCTATGGGTCGGTGCCCGCTCTGTTGCGGCAGCGGTGCCATTATCCGTGGCTACTCTCTCCACGGGGAGCATGCTAGCAGGTGATTGATCCAGCCACTCCTAATCTCATTGCGGTTGCCCCTTATGATATTGGATTCAGCTCTCTCTTTCTCTCTCTCTCTCCCCCCCTCCCTCGCTCTCTCTCTCTCTCTCTCTCTCTCTCTCTCTCCCTCCCTCCCTCCCTCCCTCCCTCCCTCCCTCCCTCCCTCCCTCTCTCTCTCTCTCTCTCTCTCTCTCTCTCTCTCTCTCTCTCTCTCTCTCTCTCTCTCTCTCTCGTTCGCATTGACGAAGGAGGTCAGAGACATGATGAGGATAAGTTGTCCTAATGCTTACTATCGCACTTTCTGATGTAAATCATTTCACATGTTGTACTTTGAATAACAAAAACTAATGCTTCCACAAATCATTTTCTAGGACACTGTTGGTGGTTGCAGTGCGTAGTACTAATTCTGAGACGATGTGCATGTTTGCAATATATGCATTGTGATGTTGCAAACTTATAGACATTGTGATCTTGATTTAGTGTTATGTGCTTATAGGCCTGAATTATTGTGAATTGCAAGTGTAAAAATATGGTTTTGGTGCTTCTTTTGCGTCAAATGGTTTACCTCACATCTAATCAAGTATGGATGAACATACTGAACTTGCGTTGCTATTTTCCAAAGCCCTAGATGTTTGGTTCCGGTCTACACTTTGCCAAGCCTAAATTTTGCCAAGTGTGGCCGAGAAATTTGGCACCACATGGTGGTAAAAGTTGGCAAAAAAATCATTTTTATAAATAGATGAATATTTGTCTAACCTGTGATCACATAGTGGATTTATTAAAATAAACAATGTTAACTCACCGTGTTATACTCAATTTTGTTGTGAAATGGCTTGCATTTTTTCCTGAAATATAACTCACACCGTAACAAAAATCTTGTTAGTGCATTTTATATCCATTTGCATCCGTTTAAAATAAAATTGGTTAGTTTAACCGCAAATGACTATTAGGGGACATAATATTTTGTGATGCACACTTTTTAATCCCGTAACAACGCACGGGCAGTTTGGTAGTAGACATCAATCGCTGCCGTTGATGAATCTATCGAGATTCGAGGGGCCCAAGGTCGGACGTCCACGAACCAGTCGTGAACCATAGGGACCGAATTGTTTAGGCTCACGCCTAACATAGCATAGCAGCACGAATCTTGGAGCTAGAAGTGGAACGGGTGTACGGGTAGAATCGGGTTTTCGTTATTTTTAGTCAGCCTTCAACGCTGTCACCCGTAAGAATACGTGTTCGGATGCCAAAAATCCACACGAATTTGTGATCTAGCCAAGATCGAGCGACCTAGATCGTACGTGATGAAGGCCGCCGGACGGAGGCGGCGGGAGGACCGCCTGAGCAATCTCAGTGACGCCCTACTGGAACGCATCCTTTCCTTCCTCCCGACCAAGGAAGCCGCGCGTGCGGCGGTGCTGTCGAGCCGTTGGCGCGACGCCTTCGGCGGCGTCGACGCCGTTTCGCTGGAGGAGCCGGAGAGCCCCATCCCGGACTACGAGGAGAACGGCTGCGGCTGCTATAGCTTCACCGTCGGCGTCCCCGAGGATCCCCACCCGACGCCGCCCTTCACCACCACCGTCACCACCGCCCTCCACGCACGCCACAGCGCGCCGGCGCCGGCGCCGCCATTGCGCTCGCTCCGCGTCGTCATGGACCATTACAGCCGCGAGGACGCCTCCACGGTGGACAACTGGGTGTTCTACGCCCTCAAGCGCGCCGCCCGTGCGCCTGCAGGGCTCGAGCTCGACCTCCGCCTCCGCCGCGTGCCCATCTGCGTCCGCCCTTACACCCTCTATGTGCCCGGTTCTCGTAAACGCCGCCGGTCCACCTACGCCGCCGAGGTAGAGGAAGCGAAGCGCCGACTGCAGATGTCGGGCTCCGACGACGATTCCGAGCCGGACTCTGACGATGATTCCGATGACGAACGGCGGAGGTCAATGTCACACTCGCGAAAGTACACCGTCCCTAGGAGTCTCTTTTCTTGCGCCGCGCTGCGGTCGCTCAGCATCGGTCCCTGCAGGCTCTCCCCGCCGGCCACCGTCAGCCTGCCGTCACTCGAGAGGCTGCTCCTCACCCGCGTCTCCGACCAAGAGCGGACCGTGCAGAAGCTCCTTGAAGCGTGCCCGCGCCTTGCCGACCTAACGCTCGAGGCCTGCGGCACGGTCACCGCGCTGTACCTCACCGGTAACCAGCGCCTCCGCAGGCTCGCCCTCCGGTGCTGCCACAGCCTGGAATACGTCGTCGTCGACGACAGGCTCCACTGTCTGGAGTACCGCGGCGCCGTTCCGGACACGTCTCTGCTGGCTTTCCGCCGCGGACGGGGCCCGAAATTCAGGTCGTGCAAGATCGATATCTGCGGCGAGGAGGTCACGTCGGCAAAGGAGCTCGCTAAACTCGGAAAGTTTCTGCAGCTACTGGCTTCCACCAAGCACCTGCACCTGCAGTCTGCCCGTCTGGGCTGCGGCGTACAGCACGACGCCCTGGCGACGTCCTTGCCAGAGTTCACGCGCCTCCTCCACCTGGAGCTGACCGGACGCCTCCTGCACGGCGACGGCGACGCAGCCGTCGCGGCCGTGAGCGGGATCCTCCGGCATGCCCCGAGCCTGGAGGTGATCACGCTGGCTTTCCACACGGATTCAAAAGACGACGAGTCGCGGGGGCGCTGTAACTCGGAAGACTGGAAGGATGGGGAGCTCATAAAGGCGAACCATCTCAGGTACAACGAGCACGAGGTCCTCCCCTCCACGCCGGAGGTGAGCATCCCTTGCCTGAAGAAAGGAGTGAGGGAGATCAACTTTGTGCATTACCATGGCGGGAGGGCGCAGAGGACCCTGGCCAAGTTCTTGCTCTGCAATGCTCTGCTTCTCTATAGGCTCTACTGCGGATTTGCCCCGGGGCCATCATCGATTCAGAAGAAGCTGAGAGACGAGATCCAAGAATGGGCGATGAACAGGCCGGAAAACAGCATCTTCGATTAGTCGATAGAAGTGTTGTAATGCAAGTTGATTGGTTTTGAGCATAATTGTTTCCGTGATGCACTGGTTTTGAGCTATTTTCTTAGATATAACTTACGGAGTACTTTTTTTCTTTGACGGTTAGATATAACTTGCTCACTCTATTCCAGAATGTAATAGCTTGCTAAGTCTTATAAGTATGGTGGAACAGAGGGAGAATACAATTACGAGTTGTCCCATACATGAATTTTGTTTGTTTCTGAACAAAAATTTCTCTGAATCATATGCCGGATGATTTTGAAGAAGAAAATATTGCGACTGAGCTTAGGCGCTGATAAACCCGTTAACTTCGGACATGATTACGGCAAGTCCCCATGGTAGTCCCATCATCACCACCACCATTCCCTCACGGTATGTCAAAATCATATGAAAACATCAGAACATTAAGAAAACACCGGGTATGAGTCAAATCCACAATAGCAACAACAAATCTCCGCTGCCCGCAGCCAATTCCAACTGTTCACCAATAAAAATACCACACATATGCAGCATGGGAGACCAACATTTGCAGCATGAACGCATCAGTTGCAATAGATCGCGTCATGAAGAGAATTGTCGTAGAATCTCGCTTATGTGCTTGCAACAAAATACTCATGAGATTGCAGCATATAAAAAGTAGACATGCTATCTAAAAATGCAAGAACTAATTTTCCTTCAGGAAGCACCGAACCATGCCGTCTAGGCTTGTCGGTGGCGAATCCAGCTTGCTAGAGCACCATCGTTGCTGAATCCAATGACCGATCACCTGTTATCTCCACCTCAGCGTATCCGTGGCGCTTGATGGGCAAGGTAAGATGAGAGTAAGAAGAAAGGAACGAGGTAACTTAGTTGGAGCCACAATTGCGACGGGAACCTCTATGTACGAGCACCGGCTTGTGCATTGCTCGCATGTGCTCCGCCAAACATAACAAAAAAAAAGAAGCAGATAAGATAAGAAAGAGGGAGAAAGAAACATGACACATGGTTTCCAGAAGATAGTTGTCGTTCCAAATGCACTTGCTTCCTTCGACATATGCAGTTGTGGTAAATTTTGAACAAAGATATTGTTTTGCAGTGATTGTTAATTAGTTTGTGTTGCATATTTGCATCTAGATTCAATCCCTATGTATGACCAGACAAGACGTGATAAACAACCTCTCATATGATAATAGAATACTAATTTCCTGTCAAATCCAGCATGACGTCGATCGTCTCCAACATTTCTCTACAAACCGCAACGTCCCAACCCGACAATGATTTCAGCAATTGGTTTGAAACTTCGACCTGTGGGGCGTCGTCAGAGAGCACATGATCAAGGGATTAAGGTTGTTGATCATCCGAATCATGTGGAAAATTAGAAAGCTGAGAAAACAAGTTCGTCTTCATCGGTGCTTCCCCAACTCACGGAGACCTGAATTCCGTTATTCATGAGGCCAACCTTAAGATACACGTAGGCGCAAAAGCGGTGTATTGACTGCATCTCCATGGGAGGCCTCCTCATCCTATTTATCTCCTAATTTTATGTAATTTTCGCCTTTGTGCTTTTGTGTTTTAGTAGTTGTTTTTTGATTTTTCATTTTCTCTCTTTTTTTTAGTTCTTGCGGAGTTGCATGTATTTGTAAGAACACCCGACCTAAATGCCAAAATATTGTCCATGCCGGTTAAACACCTCATTGGTCATAGGCTGGCCACCAACTCTTGGCTCCCTTATTCTCACTATTTTGGTACAATATTTTTTTGTTCCTTCGATTCTAGAGAAAGAGAGAAAGAGTATCTTACAAATTTCAATTTCTCATTGGTTGCATTGTACCAATAAAGTCAATAAAAAACTTCAAACTTTGGTTTGTATGGATTTTGCATGATCATCTCTTTAAATGAAAAAATTAGCAAAAGGATGTGCGACATTTCACAGTTCTTTGCTAAATTTAAATATTGATAAATACTAGCTAATAGTTGACATACGTAACTCCTTTGTTACATAATAATTATTAATTAATACTTTGGACAAGTATAAAGTCAAACTTTGACATTGATATTGCTTTAATTATTTATATTGTAACTGTTAAATCATATGCATAGATTGTCTTGAGAATAACTTCTAGAATACTATGACAATATTGTTCATAGTAATACAATATTTTGAAGAGTGTATGTATTCTTATAATATGTTATTTGAACAAAGTATAATCAACAAATTGGCACTGTCACTGTGATTGTATTATACCTTGAAAGTATATATTAACGGATTTGCTATGTCTCAGCTGGCTGTTATTTCGTTAAGTCTCAGTCGAATTCCTGACCGTCTGATCGCCCTCCTGTGAACCGTTCAATTTTCTAGCGTGCGTTGCTTGAGGTTCCGTCGTTGTTTGCGTTTTTCTGCGGGCCTGTCTGAAGCCCACGACGGGAGAGCTCTCATTTTTGTCCGTTTCTCCCGGAGATGCGCATCGTTGTCTTTTCATTCCAGAGGAGGGAAGGGGGGAGGCAGAGGAAAGGGGACGGAGGCGAGCGGCGTCTTATCGGCGAGCGGCGAGCTCGTCGTTCCTGTTACCGATGATTGCTCTGCAGGTACAGCTGAATCTTCCCGCGCCGCCGCAACCCCGCAAATCCTCTCGGAGCTTTCTTAATGCCTCATGGCCTACTGTTTTGTTGCAGAGTAGGAAGTCGTCATCCTTACAGGGAGCGGTGAGCTCATCGTTCCCTCCGCCGTCGGAGGCCAGTAAGGCGGGGGAGGAATCTCTTCAGGTACGTTGAAGTTGTCTGTCCGCTGTTTTTGCTTCTGTTTAGCTTGTGCGATTCAGGGAATCGAGCGGTGATTTGCTCTGTTTTGACTTTGATTTTTGTTGTGTTTGAACCGCAGGTTTGTGTGTGCAACTACTAGACCTTTGATTTAGGCTTTTAGTTTGCCTGGATTCGAAGGTGAAGAAGATACAGAGGTGGTGTAAGTAGGTAGAGGAATTTTCCCCCCATGCGA